>OX461810.1:153201-1425183 GCA_949802685.1 Dicyrtomina minuta | reverse complement strand
AACAATTTCCATATTTATTTATAGTCCACAAAGTGTTGTGAAAACATAGTATTTTGTAGCATACCTACATTCATTTAGACAATACGAAAATTTGGCTTTGTTAACAGTGACGTTAATTAGTTTGCGCGCGAATACAGATATGCACAACAATTAGTGTTGCAATATTTTGTTTAGCATTTTCAGTAAAATAAGTGTGAGGTCTTTTGTCCACTAGGTGATTTGGAATACGGTCATTTGTATCGAGGTGTTTTGTACCTGAGGTATTCCATATATTAAATAATTGACCTTCTGTTTTAGTACTTATTTGTATCTTTTCAGTATTATTGTTTTTGTGAATTTTTTTGGGCCAGAAATTCATGTGACAAAGTTCTTGTTCTTACAGGCAGACAACTGTAAAAAGTCAGAGAAGAATGCAGTGTGAATTTTTTTAAGTAATATTACCTGGGTAATTGCGTTCGGGTACTGATTACTCACACCAATAAGCTTCACACACTTCTTTCCTTGCATCAGTTATATTATTTATTCCTCACACTTTACATCATGTGGGAGTAGGTGGTATCAAAACCAAAACAAACGGGATCCCTAAAATTCGAGGGCTGTGGAGCATCAGATGGATTAAATTACTTACTTAAGTTTAGATTCACGTATGTTTAGGCAACGGAAATCATACACTCCCATTCTCTTTCCTCAGAATACTTTTAAATTTCTAAAATTTGGTCTATTTAACTGTGAATTATGGGAAACTGGTTAGTTTAATCACTACTGAAAACAATTGGGCACCTATACTGCGCATTTGTGGTCGTCTAAAAGGTAATTAAAGCACATTGGTTAAGAACTGTGACCTGTAGAGCATGGCTAACACACGGACAGACAGACGGCCAGACGGACGGACAGACATGACTATTCTAACAGATGCTAAAGCTCAGCATCTTAACCATAATGAAGTTCAAGAGTGGTAATTATTATAAATTTTCCATTACATAATTGATAAATAATTCCCTAATAGAATGCTGGCAATGCTGAGTACATACTCGTAAGCAAATTATTTCAAGCTACGTCTCAATTTTGGAATTAGCAGGAAGTTTTAATTGGATTAGAAAGGTCTTCAATAAACTAATTGTAAGAACAGGATACTGATAAATACTTTTAACTTTGTTTACACAAATAATTGTTAATTATAGTTTTCTGTCAACGAAATATTTAAAAAACAACAAAATTAAATTCCTGTTTATTCGTATTTTATTATGAGTTTATTGAGGTTGCACCGGAAATGTGGAACAAAGTGTATTGATTGCAGTTTTTTCAGTCAACAACCGGCCTACTTCATTTTGCAATTAATCTGCATGTAAAATGTATGCTTACAAAACTCAATACTCGACTATGTCACAACATCGGAATTGACAGGAAATTCTAAGTGGACTAATTAGAATTATAAATGTTATATAATCCTAGAGCAGAAAATTAGTAAACACTATTAGATTAAATAAAATAAACAGCCATTACGGTTTCCTGTCCACCTAATATGCCTGTGTAACAAGACATTTCTTTACTACTAAACTCAGCCCTCAGCCACTGCTACTGCACTACTTATACATACCTTGGAATAAAATTTTAGACATTTTAACTAACTAACCGCCTAATTAGGTCTGCTTCCGCTTTTTGCAGGTGACTTTTAATTGCATTAAAACTATAAAGATTACAATTACAATTAAAAATTGTAAGAGTAACTCTAACAGTTACTGTACTGAGTTTTACAAACCCGGCTCAGTGGTCTGACAAGCTACGGCGTGGCTTACTACTGAGTCGGGGAGCTGGTGGCACTCTGAATGGAGAGTTGGATGGGTGACCGGGCTTGGTAGATCAGTGGGGAGCTGAGTGGGGTGCTGTGAGGGCTTAAGGAGTTTGGGTGCTGTCTGCATATATCCGTGGTAGTTTTCTGCCTGAGACGGAGATGCAGATGGCTTAATGATAGGTATCTATCTGCCCTTCTCTGTGTGATTTCACATAAGTCCAAGAACGGTACAGGCTCTTCCTCCTACTGACTACTACAAGCATCACCACCGTCTCTCTGTTGAAATGAGCGGCCACTAGTGGGGTCGGCGGTGGAGCGTATCCAAGGTGCGGCGGCCGTGAGACAGCTGTCGCTACTTGGTCTACTCTGTCGCTTCTCCTCCCTAACGGGGAAAAACAATGACAGGCACTGTCTGGAGTAGTCCAGAAAAATATACTCTCGCAATCAGTACAGCGGTAAGAAAGCTTAAATCCTGATATCCTTGAATGTAACAGAGGCAGATTCAAACTGAACCATCTCATCTCATGAGTGGCTCAATGGATCATACCTCTCACAGTAATGCAGTGTATTATACCTAATGGGTCGAAAATACAATACTGCCATATACATACATATACATACATACATACTGAGTTTTACAAAGCAATTTTACGTCACAAAAAAGTAAATAGTTGGAACGAAGATAAAACTCAAGTCCTAGAATTTAACTCCAAGAAAATTGTGTCTCTGGACGGCTGAATTACCAACTGATCTGAGTCGAATTGTACTTTTTGTCTTTCAATCGTTTCTGTCTTTTGGGCTACTTGGAATTAGGCAAGACTAAACGTGGACTAAAGCTTGAACTCAAGTTGATAAGAGCTGTTACTGTTGAGAGTAGGAACTAGAGAATAATATTCTGGATTTTGAATTTTTGGTTATTGGTTCTGGAACTGAAATTGTGAGTCTACACCTGTGCTGAAATTGACACTGCGATTGATTACTGGATTAATTACTGGCATTTGGCATTTACTGGAGCGTAGGTGCAATATCGCAGTTTCAACAAATGTGGACAATAATTACGTTCATATTTAAAAAAATGTAGAATGTGCTGTTTTCATATTTTCACAAGTGTGAAACGTTTTATTTAAAAATATTAAAACGTGCAAAATTTGGTGTTTCACAATATTTTGAATAATTAAAATGTTCCAATTACACAATCAGTTTTTAAAAAACTAGACAAAAATCTATCTTTCAAGTTGACAAAAAATGATTCAAGGCTTTAAAAGTTCAAATGAATGCATAATATAATTCTTTTGATAGTTATACACTTATTGTAATATCATACAGGCTTATATTACCTTTACTATAACTTTGAAAAATGTAAAATGCTTAAGGAGACTTAATCAGCATCAGCATATGAAAATTAGTCAGCGCAGTTGCTAGCGGCCGAAGCCTCGTCATTCCAGTTCATGGAGCCGCTGATAGGGCAAGTTCACAGGTCTCCGTGTTTGGGCTGGTTGATTTGTACGGAATTGGAAAAAGGGGCCTAAGTAAGCAGCCAGCATCTACATACAGCCTCACACAGCCCCCTTTCGTGTTGATCGAAGAGGCAACGTCATTCCACTCCGGAAAATAACATATTTCGAGTAGGAAGTAATTAAATGTGGAATCACATTTTTATTAAAGCCAAAATCCACAAGCCTACAAACAAATAAAATTTATTCATTGTCAGTACCGTAAATCTTTCAATCGAACGCAGGTCTCTAATAGAACGACGCTATCTGGTATTCTTCAACTAAAATGATCAGTTCTTCGTCTAATTATTTTGTATAACAAATTTTAAATAAGTAACAAGTCAAAAACCGAATAAATCATTTGGTTTTATGTAATTATGAATTTTAGACTAACCTATGAATATGCCTGTGTAAAGATGCCTTTGGCAAGAAATAGAAGCACACGACATAAAATTAACAACTTTATTTATTGTTTTTGCTTTAATAAACAATTTTGAGAAGCATCACAAGCTCCCGCAGCAGGCGCTGCCTCGCACTAAAATTTCAAACTTTGAAGTCAATTAAAACACATGTGTGGAGGTGGACTCATCCCATCCCACGCACGCACACTCTACGTCCACTTACACCACAACGATGACAGCAGATGAGGGGCATTTCGTTTTACGTCCCTAATTTTAACTGCGTCTCGCGAACTGAATAAACACATCCTCCAGCGTCCTTTCGCTCACAGAGTAGTCCTCAATTAAATCTCCGAAACGCACTTTGAGCTCCTCCGCCGTTCCAAACAGATCCTTGAGGGACAGGAGCGTATTCAGCAGGTGAAATTCAACCAGATTCTGAAAACAAACTTAGATTTAGTAAAAAAGACATTCATATGAATCATGATTGCAGTCAAACTTTTATTTGGTAGTCGCTTAGCAGCTAAACAATAACGGACCTGATGCTTGTCTCTCAAAAGACACGGACTAAACAACTCATACACTGCGCTTAAAAGCTCCGCCACTTCTGGAGGATCCGCAGCGTTTTCATCCGAATCTGAAGAAAGCGTGAGGCTTAGCCGAATCTTAAAGTTGTAACATTGTGCAAATTTGTTCTTAAGGTAGTTCACCGTCCCTGTGCACTCCATCCTCCCGCCCACCATCATCCCCAGGCGGGAACAGACCGCCTCGCACTCCCCCATGCTAAACACAAAACAAGATTAAGCTTAATCCCACAGGTGCACCAATTACATGCACTGAATCTACATCCGAAATGCTACATCTGCGAACCTGTGGGACGTAAGAATGACAGATTTCCCTGAGGCCCTCGCTTCTCCGATGATCTTCCAAAAGTGACGTCTTGCAATCGGATCCACGCCCGCCGTCGGCTCGTCCAGAAGAATAACTGGCGGGTCACCAGCTAGAGCCATGGCGGTAGACAACCGCCGCTTCATCCCGCCGCTGTAATTCCTGCACTCCACATTCCCACTCTTCTCCAGTCCTGCAATTCAACAGTCAGTAGTCAACACTCACCATTTTTAGCTAAATTTGTCCTACAGACATAAAAAAAGTTAGGTTACCAAACCTAGTTACCCGCTTTTCTGAGCAACGCCTCCGTGTGCTCCTTAATCTTGTCACTTGGGAGGCCGCGAAGTCTTGCGAAGAGAAGAAGCATCTCTCGTCCGGTGAGAACTCCGATGATTCCGTCAAACTGCGGGCAGTAGCCGAGCGCGGACAGAAATTGACTCCGCTCCTCCAACAGTCGCGATCTGTTAAATGCTAAAAATGCATTTCCGGAAGTGGGACGCACGGCCCCAGTCAACATTTGAAATGTCGTCGTTTTCCCGGCGCCGTTTGTTCCTAGGAGTCCGAAGCACTCGCCCAGGTGCACCCCGAAAGTGATGTTGGACACGGCTACGACTGACTTAAACGCCTTTCGGAGGTTGAAAGCCAGGAAAGCGTCCTCAAAGGCTTTACCTGAACAAAGAACAGACAAAATTTATTTATTTTTGCATTTACTTGGACTAAAAAAAATAATATATATAATAGTACTGCTGTTTACTGCTGAGGGGATTACTAAACTGACCAGACGTGACTAACTGCTGCACTCTCATGTTCTCAGCAGTGACGTCAGCATCCTCTGGAAGCTGTTGCAGCACATTTGCGTTTCGCGAGTGGGGTGCGGGTGGAGAGGAGACGCGGCACTCAATAAAGAAGAGTGCGCTCATGTAGAGAAGCCCCAAGATGACCATCCAGAAGCACATCTGACCGATGCCAAGGTTAAAAATAGGGAGTTCGATCTGAAAAGACCAGGTGACGTATGACGTGTAGGGACAGGGGGAGGACGGGGTGGAAATGCAGTTGTATTTGCTTTCCCAATTCTGCTTCATAGTGAACATAAAAACAAAGATGCTGCAGACGACGTCGAAGGGTGGAAAGAATCTGACGCTGATGTGGTAGAGGAGCTTTGTAACTTTAAACATTACCACAGTCAGCGCAATGAGCATGAAAATCACGAATCCTGCAAAATAGACACGTTGCACACGTGAAGCATGAAGAATTTTTTCTGGAGGGAGACATGTACAAAATTACTCATTGATGCCTATGATTAGTAAAGGTGGATACCCGTGAAGATGTAGAAGATAAAGATGCGTCCGAATCCACTTCCCACGGAGGAAAAGAGGCTTCCGAGGTACGCGAGCCAAATCGCACTAAACCCAAAGCAGGCGAGAATAAGAAAGAGTGTGGCTGAAACAAAAGAGAAGCCGCAGGAAGAGTTATAATACTTCACAACAGTAAAATAGCTCCGTACACTGATATCAATGATTTAAAAGAAGAAACAAATGTTACCAGATGAATTAAAGTCTACAAGAATCCCGTCTAAAGCCAGATCCACCAAGATTGAAAAGATTCCTGTGACGAAGCCGTAGAAAAGAAGGAGTGTGGCGTAGTCAAAAAGGAAGAAGGAGAACCAATAGGAAAAGAGCCCCAGGCCCGTCATCAGCTCTAACTGCTTCCCCTAAAAAAACCAAATGTCTCTACAGACGTGTCTTACGTCCATCTCCATTGCTACTTGAGTATTAAAGAAGGCTGAATTTCACACTCACCTGGTTCATCCGCTCTTCCACCGGGGGACCGATGAAGCTAGCGCCCTGAATGAAGACCCCGATGGGGAACATAATCGCAAAAGCCACACTTAGTACGTGTCTCTCCAGTTTCTCAATTTTGTCCACGTCCGTTGTTGCAGTTTTTTATCCACAATTCAAAACACGCAAGTTTGAATAAAAAATATAAAAGATGCATTGAAAACAGCAATCAGAGCTTCTGAGTTCTGACCACCTACTAATTTTTTTATAGTTAGAAATATTACAAACTGTGTTAATGAATTATTTTATGAAAAGGCTCACGCAGTTGAGATTCCCCCGTCCCCGTCACCGCCCTCTCGACTTTTTGACGCAGGTGGTGCATGACGCAGGCGAATGGAGTAGTTATGTGAGGGCAGAGTCCGCCGCAGAAGCGTGTTGGTCGCAAGTTTTACCGCCAACGAAGCGGCGCCCGGATAGTCCTGAGAATACAGCGCGTTCATGTGGAGCACTTAGTCCGCACCTTGCGTCGCCTCAATCTTCACAGCGTAGTCTTTACCTGAACCACCTCCGCCCGCGATACTCCTTCCTGCGAATGCCCGCCCAACACCCCCGGAACTCTCCACCTTTTCCAACGTCCCGCTCCTACCGACCACTTCTGTGTACAGCTCCTCAATTCTCTGCAACACAACAGCACTTTATTTACAAACACATAAAAAGCAAACCAGAGGAAGGAAATTAGGAAATACAGAGAGTTGGCTAGGCCGTCTGTCAATGCGCGGTCGATCGTATTGCGCATCTTAACTCAGGAAAGGTACATTATTAGCAACGTAGGCAGTTAAAAAGGAAAGTTGAGTAAATGCAAAGAGTGGGTCATACCCGATCGTTTAAGGAATGCAAAACGACAGGATTGTTGAAGTCCGTTAGCAAAGTCCGGCTTGAACTTCGGAGTCTTGTCCCACTTTGTTTTTCTCCGATCTTGGCGATGATGAGTATCACAAGTATCGGAAGGATGACCACGAGAACCTGCAACAGTTACATTCCTAAAGTTCCATGCCTATGTATCCAGTTTGCATGTGTTTATACAATCTTGAATACTCAGACAAACACATACGCAGGTCAGCAAAAAAGAAAAATTAATTTTTGGCATTTTTGGTCCCATAATTTATACACGATTGCATATTCTTCCAAAATAAGTTTACTACTGAAAATTGATACCATTAAAGTGCGCATACATAAAAACGGCGCTGAGCCCAGGCCCTGGCGCAGTCATGATCAGAGATGAGCGATAGTAAGAGATAGGGCAAGAGCAGGTTATACATTTCTCTACCACGTGACCTGCGTAAGCCAATAAGCAATTCTGTTGGAGCATTCAGGACCAATCACTGATGACTTTGGAGCATAATTTAAAATTCCCGCGGTGAAATTTTTAACTTGCCTCCGCCTTATTTCTTACTATTGCTCATCTCTGAAACATGATACCTGAAAGAGCGATTGGCTCCACTTTCGACGCCTGTACTGCGCCATTTTAGCGAGTAGAGCGTAAAACCGACAGAAGACCAAACTAAGTCCAGTCCGTCTTCGTCCCAAGAGACACTCGGAAGCTCCTTCCTCGCCACTCCTATCAGTGTCTTCTCCGTCTTCTTCTGTAGCAACGCCTCCAGTTTTCTTGTTGTAATGAAGTTCGTCCACCCTTCACACGCATTTAAAAGATAATTACTCCAAGAATTCAAATATTCGTAATTCTTCTGTGTACTGCGCAATTGGTATAATTACCTCACAAAAACATCGTCCATCGTAGTAAAGCCAAGACTCATATGCTTAATTCCCAGATTTGCTTTCTCCTGATCCAATTCCGAAAACATCTGCGGAAACTTGGACTCCACACGCCCTTCAGCTTGCGTCGGCAACGTGATGGCCATTTCCATTCCCGATGTTCCCTTCGACTTCGACTTGACCTCTGCATTGTCCACGTGCTTTTGAACTGTTTCAAGAACAGCACTCGGTTTTCCAGCAGCAGGTTACAATTCCATCATGAACTGAAGAGTGTATCCTGCACCTAAAATCAATACGACTTGGAGATGAGAGCGTTGACTCAGTTACTTAGTTTGAATGTAACGGAACTCAATGATTGACTGCACTTGCCGTAACAACGCTTGAGAAACATGGAGCTCCCGCAACACTCCAGATGTCCGTCTGACATAATGGCGATTCTGTCCGCCAGGACATCCGCTTCCTCCATGTAGTGCGTCGTCAACATTATCGTCCGGTCTTTCCGCACCGTCTGCATTATCATACCGCACCCATGACCCATGCACATTTTAAATTGGCCCTCAATTTCGGCTAAAGTTAAGGTCATATTATATTCAAGTTAAATTCAGGCTCATACGTGAAGCACATTCCAAATGTTCCTCCGCGCTTCAGGGTCCAGTCCAGAAGTCGGTTCGTCCAGGATCACAACCTCCAAATAAATTTAAATACGCTCATTGCTGAACATTTCGCTGCCACAAACTAAGTCAAAGTATTCACTGGTATGGTCATATGAACCCTGAGTTTAAACATTATTATCGTATTTGTAATAACTTTAAACCCTTATAGGAATATGTTAAAAGTATTATTATCAGTGCAGGAAATGCTGAGAGTGAGTCAACAAAGCTAAAAGGAATTCCTGGTAAACACTTATCTATCAATCACGCAATATACTTAAAGTTAGCGCATCTTATTATAATTATATGAAACGATTAACATAGAATTTAATAACTTCAAATACAAATCAACTTCGTGAGATATGAACAAGCCTTCTTTGATCTTCTATACCTTGAATATTATAAAAAAAGATCTAAAAATCTTCCTATGGAAAGTTTTATCAATTATTGTAAACCTCCAAAATTTCTTTTCAAAATTGAAGAGTCAAAAATTGATATTCGCATAAATGTGTACTCCCCTTAACTAATTTGAAATTTTCTTTTAGTATTAGGTTCTACAACCCATGTACCTATTGTAATTAAAATAAATATATATTTATTGGAATAACAATGAAAAGACAAAACCTTGACAGATATGATATAAAAAAATATTCACTGGTAACATGTACCTTTGACCTTCCGATGAGAGCAATAGCGAGTTGAAGCTTCCGTTTTTGACCACCAGAGAGTTGGCGCGAGGGAGTGCGTATTTTTGACAGGAAGTCCAATTTTTCACACATCTCCTTTGTTTCTTTTCGCATATTCAGCAACAGAGAGGATCTTTTCAACTTCATGTTTCCACGTTGTCACCATTGCGGCGCACCAATCAAAAAATGTATAAGTTCAACTGCGCGATGATAATTATAATACTCAATAGTGCACTTACAAGGGAATGGTTTCACATTGAACCTGTCGATTTCAATGAGGTATGTCTACAAAAATCAGGCTACTTGTAAATAGTAGGGATCCAAAGTAACTCGACTGCATTTTGCGTTGTTCGGTCACAATAGCCCGCCAAAAGTTTAAAAAAATTTAAATTTTAATATTTTGCCGCCCTAGTACTTTTACAGTTCTTGTCCGATTTGGATGAAATTTTGTTTTTTCTGATCCTTAGTGTTTTTTCTGAAAAGCAATTTCAGGATTTTTCGAAATTCAAAATTTTTCATTTTTTCGAAAAAAATTAGAGAAAACATTATTTTTGAGGCCTAATTTTATCGACCAATTTTTTCAAAAAAATGAAAAATTTTGAATTTTAAAAAATTCTGAAATTACTTTCTAGAAAATAGACTAAACGTTAAAAACACCAAATTTCGTCGAAATTGGATGAAAACTGTAGATTCTACAGGGCGGCAAAGTATTAAAATTTGAATTTTTTAAAACTTTGGCGGGCTATTGTGACCGAACAACGCAAAATGCAGTCGAGTTACTTTGGATCCCCACTATTTAAAAGTAGCCTGATTTTTGTAGACATAACTCATTGAAATCGACGGGTTCCATGTGAAACCATTCCCTTGTTAGGGTGGAAGGAGATACTGAACTGGGTAGGAAGTACGCGGCTTTGAGTAGTGTGCGTGCGCCCTGAGTGGGGACCATTAATTTCTCTGGGTCAGGAACAGTGTTTGCGCTCAATGAAATATATATTGTAATAGGAAGAGATAAAAGACACTGCCAATGCCGAAATTAAGCTAGAGCCAAGCCCTGGACACGTGAGAGGAAAATAGGGAATATAGGTAAATAAATTATTTCCACTTACTCGTCCGAAGAACTTGAGGTGCTGTTCCACCGTCAGATCATTGAAGAGCATGTTGTGCTGCGGGCAGAAGCCTAGACTCTCGCGCACGCCCGCCATGTTTCTGTTTATGTCGTAGCCATTGATTATCGCAGTTCCGCTCGTCGGCGCCGCCATCCCTACAAAATTCGAATCAATTTTTACCATTGGTAAATGAGGGGTTTGACGGAAGGAAGTCAGCCTCCGAAGAGGCTTAAAGTGCGGAATGCGTAATCCACGGAGATACGTATTACAAGGAGTGCACTGTACACACCATCAAGATATTATGCAAGGAATTTTGTACCTGTTAGCAGTGACATTGCAGTTGTTTTCCCAGCTCCATTGTGTCCCAGCAGGGCCTGTCATCGTCATCATATCAAATTAAAGGACATTGAAACTGCACAAAATTCATTCTAAAAGTTTTGATTCAAATAGAGAAAGTTTGTTTGTGTTGGGTGCCTACGGTAATTTGCCCGTGGTACATGTTGAGCGTCAAATCCGCCAGCGCCACTTTCTTGGATTTTCCGAATCCAAACACTTTGCGCAGGTGCCTGATCTCCACTCCTTTTTCTATCTCCGTCGGGTCCTCTTCAAAATTCGCCCTGCCTTCGCCCTCAGTTTTCTCTGCATTTTCCGAGTCAGGCTTCTGGGGTCCTACTTTTCCGTGACACCACGTGGATGGCTGTTTGGGTTTAGGGAAACATGATTAGCTTATGCGAAGCAAGAGGGCAGCAGTTGTTGAGGAAGGAAATACTGCAACAGACTTACCATGAAGGGGTAGTAGAACGGCTTCCGGACGCCAAACTCTGAGGGCAGAATGTTTTCAAAGTACACCGCCAAAATGACGTAGAGGGCAGCGCTGAGGTACATGGTGCCAGTAATAAGGCCCAGGGTGAGTGGGTCGTCGGGGTCTATTCCGCTGTAGAAATGTTCCCAACTCGTCCAAACTATTGCTGTGGAACAAAAAATGAAAAAATAAATGAGAGTCAATTCAACCGTCAACCGCTGTCCTGCAAACCATAAATCAAATAAATAATAAATACGGTGAGTGCTGGAGGACAATAACCAACTTGTTCCCTTAGCATAATCTCCGTAGCTGTCGATGATTCTGTCGGCAAAGAAGAAAGCAAAGTTAGGAACGAGGCAGATGAAGAATTTCGTAGCGAGGCCCATCGTACCGTAGTCGGGATGGAAGGCAAGCGGGAGGATGGCGGTGAGAAACCAGAGCGACAGTCCCGTCGCTATTGCGTACATGGCTAAATCAAGAGTTAAAAGGATCATGTTCGGATACGGAGCCAGGAGCCACATGATGAAACAGATGATAAAAATAGAGAGAAAAAAGAGGCTTACGGCGCTGGAAGAAGGCGGAGACAAAAAAGGCGAAGGAGGTGCCGGCGACTGCGTAGGAGAAGAGCAGGAACCAGTAGAGCGACGAATCTACGAATTTCCAATACTGAACCGGCAGACCCTTCCAGTCCAAGGGGACGTTGACGAGGAGGGCGATGACTGTGATCGGGAGGAGGAGCATGAGTAGGGCTTCGATAAGCCAGGCGACCCAATGCATCCACGTCCCCAGCCCCATTATCCGCATCAGCTCCTGCAACCAAAACCAACCACTCAATAAACAACAAACAACAATCACATTTCAACTGCAATATTTCATCTGAGTACTTTGTCCTCAGTGTGGGCACTCACTTTCACACCGGACGCCTTCTCTTCCACCACTCCTCGCATCACCCCTGTAACAATAGTGCTAAAGCAGATCATGAGCATCACCGCAAAGGCACCGCCAAGGTCAGGCGATGATGAGCTTCCTCCTCCAGCTCTGCCAGATCCTCGCGTCTTTCTCTTTCCCCTCCTTCCCACTGCACTCCTAGACCTCGTTTTTTCGGAGGCAAGTTCAGACCCAGGAAACTCCTGGACTGAAATCTAAAGTCCGAATCAAAAAACCAAATACCACTTTTGCGTATTATTGCCTATTACTTATTGCACTGGTTGTCCTGTGAGCAATGCAAGAGTCCAATCACAATCACTTTGAACCATACTTTACAACGCAGTCCAATCGCCTGCCCACCTTAATCCAAATTATGTTTTTTTAAGAAAACTAATGAAAATGATAAGAAACCAACAGTGTCGTTTAGAAGTTGCTTTTGACCCGACAGCAGAGCGATGATTATTTTGTCCAGCAGAATTTCGAGTCCCAAGAATTTGGGCGCAGACGCGGGCGAAGGGGCGGAAAGAAGGGTGAACAAAATAGAGCGCAAACTGGGCTCCTTTGCTGCGTGACGCAGCTCGTAGGAAACATCTGAGCCACCCACTGGCCTCAGCACGTCCCCACCCCCTGTAAACCCCTCCTTGAAAACAATGACCACGCAAATACCTGCCCCTTTTCTCTTGCGCCCGGCTGCGTCGCGGGTTTCGCTCTCGCTTTTATAACCGCTCCACCCTGTTTAAAAAGATCACATTTCAAACTAATTAAGCGCAGGGCGGAAAAGTTTGCTGCAGTTGCCTTTGTTGCAGTTAACTTTTACTTACGGATGTTCCCTCCTGGCAGATGACTCTTCAACATTTGGATGACTTGGTCCGTGAGGGGAGTGGAGGGGGCGTAGGCCACTTCCGTGTCCAGTATTTCCCGCGTCAGCTCTTCAATCAGCTTCTGTAAACGTAAGTTCTAAATTTACAAACTATTTCAGTTAGTCACTTTAGTTGATTACTTGTTTTAAGATGCAATTTGAAAATATGTGAAGCGCTTGACTGCTTAGAACGACTCAAAGCCTGGACTTGTATCTGTATCAATGAATAAAAGAAGTTACGGATTCTGCGATTGTTGAGGGCGGAGCATTATGTTCAAGGTCAAATGAGCGCATGGTAGAAGACGCATTAGAACCATTATGACTGTGGTCCCGTGTATGTGAAGAGTTGGCCACCCAAAAAATGGGGAGCACAATGAAGGCCATGTAGATGGGAGCGCAGGACATTTCGCAGCACATGCTACAGCAGTGATGTCTTCGAAGCAGGAGATTTTTCCAAACCAAAAGCCACAGCTCACTCAGCGCCCTCCTGTAACAACCGCGCGAACTTCTGTCTGGCGGCAAACCAGGTCCGATGATTCTTGAGCTTCCGTCCCGTCTCAAACCTTTTAAACTTTTTCTTGAGTTTTGGTCCAGCTGCAAATTTCCTACATTTGTTGCCAAGCTTCTGTCTGGCGGCAAGTCTTCCACAGCCTTTGTTGAGGTTCCGTCAGGGGGCAAACTTTCCGCGTTCCTAATGAAGCTTCTGTCCGGCGGCGATTCTTGAACATTCATAGCTCACTTCGGTCGGACTCTGATTTGTGCTGAGTTTTAGATATTGGAATTAATACTAAATCTCGCACTTTTGCTTATTCAGTCTGATCTCAACTCCTAAATTAAATACCGTTATTCATTTCTACTTATTAATATTTTTTTAAATATTTGAATAGCAAATGCAATTCAAATCTGGAATGGGCATTAGGTTTTTTTTTTTCAACTTCAAAATTTCTCCGTTGAATATTCAGTGGAGCAAGTATCTCTTAAACTCTAAAGTAATTTTATGCCACTAGAATTCAATTTTACACTTTAGAATGCTGCATCTTAAGTTTTTTTTTTTTTTTTAAATTTATTTATTAGTAAACTAAGCTTTTATTTAATAATTTATTATTCCATTATTATTACCTATTAATATTGTCAAATATTAAATAAAAAATTACTAAATGCACTACATTAACCATACCAATTTTGATTTAATTTTAAAAGTATTATATTGTATAACACGATATAAACTGGTGATAATTAAATAATAATAGCAATATTCAATAATTCATTGAGTCAGTTGCCAACAAAGTTTTCAATTAAGTAATCACAATCAATAATTTATATTAGCATTAGCTACATTTTAGGTGAAACCGCATTAAAATCAAATCAGTAATTTGGGAATACCATGTATTTCCCTAGTGGCTTATGATTTACTATTGTGGGGGCGGTGGGTTGGGGAAATGTCATTTCTCCGTAAATAGTTAGCCGATTAAGCCCAAACGTTTTCTAAACAGCTTTAAAGCATTTATATGATTAGGAATAGTTGTAATTGTTTACAGCAATTAGGATTCAGATTCGGATTCGGCAGAGGCAACAGCTGATTATGATTTGTCATTCTCCTCCTAGCATCGCATTCGTCTGTTCTCCTTTGTTGTAGTTACTTTGACTCAGGACGCTAGTTCTCCTGCAGTTAGTTTTATTTTTAAGTAGGCAAAATGCTCCGTTAAAATATTTTAAAAAGGTTGAAAGTGTGCTATACTTTCTTGGGGATTTTAAAAGTGCAAAATAGGCATAGTGCACAATAAACGTATTATGTTTACTTCTTGAATGTTTCTTGCAAGTGCAATATGTTATATTTAGGTGTTTTTTAAAAGTTTTTAATTTTCTATTTAAATTTTATTTTAAGCAAAAATTCTTATTCCTTTTTTTACCTGAGCTTCTTGGAAGTGCAAAAGTTTGTAACAAGGTGTTTTTAAAAGTACAGATTGCCTGTTTAAATGCTTTTCAGAAGTGCAAAATGTTCTATTTATGTGCTTTTGCAATTACAAAATTTAATATTTAGGTGTTTACTAAAAGTGCAATATATGTTTTCCAAAGTTTTCTTTAACACAGGAAGGTTATTATACTACTTCACTGTTTTTTGAAAGTGCAAAATGTTCTATTTGGATGTTTTTAAAAGTTTATGGTGTTCTACTTGTAGATTTTTTTTAAGAGTGCGAAACCCACCACTTGTCTGTATTTTAATAGTGCAATATGTTTCATTTAGATGTTTTAAAACTCCAAAATGTTGTATTTAAAAATGCTTGACAAGCGCAAAGTGCTATATATTTATAAAACAGTTTTTCGTAAAACTGTAAAATTCACAAAGAATCTGTCATTGTCTCTCTTTATTATTTAAGCAGAAGATCCAGTTACACAGCAAATCTCTGAGTATCGAAGTACACCAGGAGATGCAGTTCTAATTTCGTTCACTACCACTGCTGTTCTCAGTTTCAATCTCATTGCCCCATACCTCATTCACCGTACAACAAAAGAATTGAAATCGTATGCAGTTAATTTCTCAGCCTCTGGCATCGTCCTGCTAATTCTCTTGTTTGTTAGCCTCATTATGGTTCGTATTTTTTGAAAACAAATAAAACTAGTTAATTTAATAGCGACAGTTATATTTTCTTACAATATTTTTAAAATTAGTTTAGATCTAATAAACTATTTTATGTTGTTTTAGAAAAGCAGGAAATTACTGAGTGTGGTTACTTTGTGGTTCGTTTTGGATGGAATTCGGATCCTCACGTGTACTCTGCTACTCATTCAAGCAATTTATCTTTGAATTCTCAAGCAATTCAAGAAGGTTTCCCTCAAATGTAATTGTTTTAATTGTGTCACTTTAATGATTGCGCGGGCTTATCAAACGATATTTAGTAGAAATTCAAATGAAAAGAATATACAAAGTTTGGTTGTGGGGTACTCTTATTAAATGCTTTGCTCGACAGACACCATAAAATTTACTTAAAAATAGGCAACAAACTCTACAAAATACTCAAGTTACTTTAATATTGTAAAAGACGAAGTTTATATGAATTTGCAAAAAAAAAATAAAATTAATGTTAAAATTATTTTAAACATCTTCTTGAATTTCTCTAAATCTTCGCATTTGTCCTTAAATTGTACGTTGTTCTTACTGTATCTGTATGGCAAGCGTAAATTGTAGCGCCAGTTCTAAATAAAATATTTACCATCTCTCTTAATGTAATTATAGGTCACAGTATGATGCAGTAAAAGACTAAAAGATTCTAATTGAGCAGAAATTTGAAGTCAGGAAGTAGAGGTTTAGGTTGGCACTTTATATGGATGTGCGCATAATGTATAACACACAAAATAAAAATAGGATCGTTCATTATGTTATTTTAGTGCAATTAGACTCAGGAGTTAACTTAGGCTTGGAAAAGGAAAGTTATCACCTAAAACTAAATACCATAAGTACATACTTGTCAAAAAACGGTCTTGACGATGTTGGTAGTTAGTAGGGAAAAGCATACAAAGCATTAATATAAATAATAAACAATTTTATCATGCTTTTTTTTATCCTTGTCCCAACTAACAAAGCTCATTATCATTTATTTGCGTGTTTTTTCCTTCTAAAAATTTAATTCGCAATAATTGCAGTGTTTTTACATTCACATAATACATACGAGAGAACTTTTGCAAGCAGAAATAAAATACTTGAAAATTAATGAAATTAAAGTCGACCAGTTCCGTACAATAAAACAGGAGTTAACTTTGAATTTTGTTGATTTTGTAATCAATTAAATTGTAGCACCGCTTGTCATGTAAGTTTAACATTAAATTCTTTTAATTTTTAAGCGGCACATTATTAAAATGTAGAAACGAGTCAGAAATGTGACAAGGACCTGTCTGGCAATAAATTAGCGAATCGATCAACATAAAATTTGTTTTTAACTTGCTTTTAAATTACGTTTAAAAATAATTAACACAAGTTTTTAAAATTTAAACAAAGTGTTAACTTGATAAACAGCTGTCATCATTAGCAACAAACTTTAAAAATATTACGTCGCTGTTCGAACGCTAAGCGCACATTGATGAAGTTTGGTTCGAATTTCAAAGGAAACCTCAAGCATTGTTAGAAAATAATGTTAACACAAAAATCATTACAAATGCCGCACAGGTGACGTTAGGTAGTTTTCAAATAGACTCATTAAAAAATACTTGGTCACATTAATAATTTAATGGTATGCAATGCTTTTATTGGTTGTTCTAGATATTTAAATTCGAATACAAAACTTGGGTTCGTCTTAACACAAAAATTGAATGTTCAGACTAACAATAAGAACGTTAAACATTTTTCTGCAGAAAATCTTGTTAGTTTTGGGATTTCAAGAAAATTAAAATGTGTAATTTCCAATTTCAGTTATATCTGGTTATTGCGCTACACCTATTTAAGGATTCAACATCACGTTTGATTTTGAAAAAACCTGAACATTTTCTAGCAATTGAGGAAATAACTAAGAGCTGAGTGACTGCTTCCTACAATTCTATACATTTGGTGACGTTATTGATTATGCACGTCAGTCAGCACCAATAGCGCTTCATTCTAAGACTAGCAGTTTTCCTAGAGAGCTTTTAAACCAACGTCTCAACTATTCAACAATTTTTAAAACTAGCGCCATTCGGTGCTATAATTTTAGTTTTATTAATGATAATTGTGACTTAATAATCTCAAAGAATTATAAGGTTCTGCAAAAATCAATAATTCTTCTTTCTGATTCTGTACGAATCTCTCCTAAATGGTTCCTTGCACTCACTAATAAAGATTGTTACGATTTTGTAAACTACAGATGGGGAAATTACGCAATCGCAAACGTGGCAGCCAATTTTTTAATAGAACATCACCTCGTGATGTTACTTCAGTTCCAGTACACGCTAATTAATGAAAGCGCCAACGATTTTTTTAAATACTATACTTTAATAGGCGCTAAAATTGAGCCTCAAAATGTCAAAGATATATTTACACGGAGCAGTACACAAGGATATTTTAATTGCTCGCTGGCTCAAAATTGCTTTAGAGAAGCCCTTGCAAATTACGAGCAGTTTATTCAAAATGGAACGAATTTTACGTGGACCTCTGGAAAATATTTTCAGGACAAAGTTGGGACTCTTCTAGAAAACCTAAATTTAAAAGGCCAAGATCCATTTGACAGATTCAACCCAACTTCCCTCTCCATTGCAACATACAATTTTCTTAGATCTAGTCTCAACTTCTCCTTTGTTCTCTCGATGAAGCCATCAGCTAATTTATATGGACTCAGAATAAACGAAAATGTTAAGAAACCACGCGATGATAGTACAGTTTTTAACTTGTATCCGGTCGGATACACGAGACCTTTTAAATTTATTACGAGTCACAATGTCGCAAAATACCAAACTTGGTTCAAAATATTTACTACTCCTTTTCAAACGTCAGTTTGGTATTTTATTTTACAAACAATAATTACGCTCTCTGTCTTTAATGCAATTGCATCGTCGTTGGGAAACATTGAAGACACGTCTACAACAATCATAACAAAACGTTGTTTTAATTTTGTCTACTATTTGGTCAACAATCTTTTAGGATTCTCGTCAGTGCTAAATGATCAGTCTGGAGTAGATCTTATCTTGCCGCGTCTAAACAATGCAGGTTCTTCAAGAAGGACATGCGCAAAACTCCTTCTGCTTTGGCTATTCGTTGGAATAATTCTTTCGAATGGATACAAAGGTTTTCTTAAATCAGATTTGACTATCCCATTATCCCGAAAAACCAACTGGACCTCAATACGGGAACTAAACAACAACAACTTTTGCCTCTACGCATTTATAAGCGAAAGCAAATGTGATCAAGTGCTGAAGATTTGGGCTAATAAAACAAATGTGGAAGACTCGACTGGGTTTCAAAGCTTTGCTCGGTGGAATTCAGAATGCTATAGGACCTTTTCGGAATGTAAATTTTACAATGAGTGGGATTTTGATTTCTCGAGACAATTATACAGTAATAAAGTAAAGTGGTCCAGATTTGCACAAATGAATAGAAGGCTGACTCATATTTGCCCCAATCAGCTTGAAGCTACTGCGCATAATCTGAATGCGCAGAGTAAAACAAACGTTGCGTTTGTATTTGAGGAAAATGAATTTATTTTTTATTGGAAGCGATTTCAGAAATTGATGAAACGAAATCCAGGAATTCTATATTCCCACAACATAAAAACGGAACAGAAAACGTATCTGAGCCGCCCAACGTCTTATGGATTCACTTTCGGTTTACCCAAGTATCATCATTGGGTCCCAAACCGAATGAAAATTCTTCTATCCTCCGGGATTTATTGGTTTTGGGAGAGATGGGAAACAATAATATTTTCGAAAGCAGCGCGTGAGGGCCACAGTGCAAAGGTGAGGGAGGATGAAAGTAATAAGGAGCCAAAGAGCCTGTCCTTCTCTTCATCCGACATTTCGTTGATCTTCATTCTTCTAGGAATTTGTGTAGCCACATCTGTACTTGCTTTTGCTGCTGAGATATTAGTATGCTTTAGAAATTGGGGACAGCTGATCCACTACATCTTGGAATGGCTTCGAGTTTTGCAACAAGTAGTATTTGACTTCAAATTCAGGATATAATAATTTTCCATTCGTGAATTTTTGTGGACACGTTCTTTCACAGTTACCGACCTGATAATTTAGTTTAATGCAAACTACCGATCCGGTGAATAACCGATAGCTAAACCGACGGTATTTCGCCGTGGGCATAAATAGCTGACTCTATTTTAGCACAACCAAATTTATTCCTCCAATCAATGTTCTATCTACATGTTTTTGAAAAGTCTAAAATGTTCTATCTACATGTTTTTGAAAAATGTAAAATGTTCTATCTACACGTTTTTGAAAATTGTAAAATGTTCTATCTACATGTTTTTGAAAAGTGTAAAATGTTCTATCTACATGTTTTTGAAAAGTCTAAAATGTTCTATCTACATGTTTTTGAAAAATGTAAAATGTTCTATCTACACGTTTTTGAAAATTGTAAAATGTTCTATCTACATGTTTTTGAAAAGTGTAAAATGTTCTATCTACATGTTTTTGAAAAGTCTAAAATGTTCCCAATGAACCAGGCCAGTTTCAGAATGGTTTCATAACCGTTTGTAATCGTTAAATATGGTTTCGTTAAAATTTAACCATTCAAAATCGTTAAATATTAACTAAAAAATATTCATCAAATTCTAACGTTAATGCATCGATTGGCAAAAGTCACAGTCACACGGTTATGTTTCGGCTCTAGGGTTGCGTTAATAAATCGGTATGATATAACCATAATTAACGGTTTGTGTTTCGTAAGAAATTAACGCTACGATGCCGGTACAAATTGACAGTTACGCACCGTTATTTACTTTCGCATTGGTAACGATTAAAAAACGAAAAGATAAAACTATTTCGCACATCAGCCTTTATGTACTTGAAGGAGCCCACGTCCACATCGTTCCTCACTAAAAACAATTTTCAGAGTTTTTAACTTAAAACTCTGAAAGTTTTTTCTAGTACCAACCATGGTTTAAATATTAGCTAACTTGCAACTAAAGCCATGCTAATAATACTTATAACTAAATCTGCTGCAGCTATTGTTTATTATAAAAGTGGTGCAGTGCTTATTACCAAATAATTATATTTGATATCCGTGATGAACTGATCCAGATCAAAGTGTGAATAGAATTTCGGGGTTCCACAGGTACAACGGAATCCAGGGTATTACAGAATCAATATTGTTAATTACCTAGCTATAACAACAGTGTTGTGTCTGTAGGTCAGTGCTCATATTTTAATTGAGACGATCAACCTTGATCTGACCACCTGACTCAGTACGAGGATGTCATTTTCCCTTAATTGAGTTAACGAATAAAGCAGTAGTTAACTCGAAAATGTACACCAGCTAAAGTTAACTTTGCAGTTTCACTGCACAAGTTAACTCTGGCTATAATCACTGGTCACATCATGGTTTACCTATATACAGATGATTATACGCTGTTGTTTGATTATTTTCGTTGTACCTACCTTACAATTCAAATTAATTTGACGATTTAATTACTCATCAATAAATTATCAAATGTAGCTGAACCTCCAAATGAGCGTCGATCAATGGTTTTGCCGAAATTAGCTTACTTTACTTTGTGTCACGTTAGTTGCAAGTTAGATTGTTCAACTATACAACCAGAATTTCCAGTCAGATCAAACATGTCGTTGTTCATAAAAGTGCTCCCTGACGCTGTTCTTGGTGTTACTGTTTACATCTGTGCTGAACTTATTTTTATAGCAGAAAAAACTAAATTATTTGTGTTGTCATCGTAGTTTAAAAATAACATGAAGAAAATAAATACACAATGACATGAAGAAAACTACATGTTACTAATTAGTTGAACAGTGTAAAGTGAATAATTCAAGAAATTACTGATTGCATCGAGACAGGAGTGTGACTGTGAGAAGACTAAATCTCAAGGATTTTAAACTGTGTGATGTAGTTATTGATGTGTCATGAACATTTTAATAATGGTCTAATTGATTTTGAAAAATAAAAATTTTCCAACTGAGTTATTGTTTATAGGGTTGTACATATATGTTTGCAGATTTTATCCTAAATATGCATCTAAGTAATAGTTGGAAAAAAAGAAATTCCTAGCGTTAGAGTATCGTTTCAGCATAACGTTATAGGAACATCAAAAATTATCGTTAATATAACGTTGTTGTGCAGCGATTCTAAATCATCACACGCGCGGACATTTTATCGTTGCGCTGGCGTCATCGAGTTACGTTATATATACGATTTAACGATAATTTTTTACGTAGCACAAACGATAGACATACGATTGTGGTTTATTGGGTTCTATCTACATGTTTTTGAAAAATGTAAAATGTTCTATCTACACGTTTTTGAAAATTGTAAAATTTTCTATCTACATGTTTTTGAAAAGTGTAAAATGTTCTATCTACATGTTTTTGAAAAGTCTAAAATGTTCTATCTACATGTTTTTGAAAAGTCTAAAATGTTTTATCTACATGTTTTTGAAAAGTGTAAAATGTTCTATAACTATGTTTTTGAAAAGTGTAAAAAGTTCTATGTACTTGTTTTTGAAAACTGTAAAATGTTTTATCTACATGTTTTTGAAAAGTCGACGTTCCTCAAAAGTTTAGAATGTTCTATTTCAAAGCCAGCGGGAAACAAGCCGGTGGCTGGCGCGGTGCTTCGGTTTGTATCGGCATGCCGGTGGAACGT
Organism: Dicyrtomina minuta; assembly: GCA_949802685.1. Classification (NCBI taxonomy): domain Eukaryota; kingdom Metazoa; phylum Arthropoda; class Collembola; order Symphypleona; family Dicyrtomidae; genus Dicyrtomina; species Dicyrtomina minuta. The sequence goes on along the minus strand of OX461810.1, from coordinate 1,402,748 downwards.
CGGTTATTACATTTTTGTTCGGTGACCGCTTCACCGATAAAAATAAAGAGGCGTGCGTGTGGATACCTAAATCTTGTAATTACATGTAAACCGTACTTTAAGGCATTTGAAAATATTAAAATATTCTTTAAAAAACGTAAATGACTGCCTCTGAATTTTAATTTTCCAACTTATGGTTGGTTATGATTTAGGGCATTTAAAAATTTTTTATTTTACTATAAAATTCGTTATAGTTAGTGCTTGTCTCTTTCAATATTTTAATTGACAGTAAAAAGTAAGTATTACTTTAAGTCATTTAAAGAAAGTTAAAATATCAGCGATGAAAATTTAAATATAATTACGTATGTGTTTCTGAATTTCAACCTTAATCATTAGGAATAAGTTGCTCGTTAATGTATGCGCGTGCTTATTAAACTATCTTTGATAGATATTAAAATTTTGTAAAATATTTTAAATTTAAAATTATGCAAAACTTAAATGTTGGTTTGGAGAATAAAATTATGGAATTAAAACTATTTGGTTCTTTAATGAAAGGGAGTTCTATGCTCATTGCAGTCGTTTAAATAAATAAACGATAAAAAGTTTGTTTGTGGGCTGATTTAAATACTTTGCTCCACATACACACTACAATTTACCTAATACCATATTAACATAGTAGTAACACAATGTTTTTAATAATTTCATTCATTCACTACATCAGCTTTCGAATGAACAATATCATGCTGTAATGTGAATTCCTATCGTTCGCAAATATTTGCTAATTTTGTTTTAAATCCACAGTTAAAAATTATTTTGAAAAAATTTAAATTATCAATTTATTAAATTTCTAATTAAAGATGTTGTAGGACATTTAAAAAAATTTAGAATTTAATTAGCATTTCAGGACTTTAATGTTTGTTTCTGAAATTAAATTCCATAATTTCTAGTTCTAGGTACTTAAGGGCATTTAACAAAATTTATAATATTATAATTGACAATCAAAGACCTAAATATCTGTCTCCGAAATTAAATTGTTTAAAAACAAGTAGGAAGTACATTTAGGTATTTAAATAAATTCAGAAAAATTAAATTAAATGATCGACAATTAAAAGTTTTCTTTAAATTTATTTCTTCACATTCAATATTACTTGTGAATGGCACTTTAGGCCATTTACGCGATGCGTTATCACAGTGGAATTTTTGATAGACAAGAATGGGTATTCATCAAATGGGGCTGTCTTGTAATCAAATGTGTAGTAGTTTTTCTATTTCTATTCACAACTTACCACACTTTGTCTCACACAATTTCTTTCATTCACAACGTCAACTTTCGAATTGATAATATCGTGCTCGGCATTAGATTATGTGAGACAGCGACACTCATTGAGCAAGTTAATTCATACCATCTGAATAGAACCAAAATGACACATATTCTTTTTTAGCTTCTAAAAAATTGCACTATCCACAGAAAACCTACAAAAATAATTGAACTTCGTCCATTTTTTAAAACACAAGTAAATACAATATTTGTACACTTTTAAAAAAACATGTAAATAGGACATTTTGCACTTTTAAAAAAGCATCTACATACTACATTCTGAAATTTTCAAGAACATGTAAATAGGAAATTTTGCACTTTTAAAAAAGCATCTACATACTACATTCTGAAATTTTCAAGAACATGTAAATAGGACATTTTGCACTTTTAAAAAAGCATCTACATACTACATTCTGAAATTTTCAAGAACATGTAAATAGGAAATTTTGCACTTTTAAAAAAGCATCTACATACTACATTCTGAAATTTTCAAGAACATGTAAATAGGAAATTTTGCACTTTTAAAAAAGCATCTACATACTACATTCTGAAATTTTCAAGAACATGTAAATAGGAAATTTTGCACTTTTAAAAAAGCATCTACATACTACATTCTGAAATTTTCAAGAACATGTAAATAGGACATTTTGCACTTTTAAAAAAGCATCTACATACTACATTCTGAAATTTTCAAGAACATGTAAATAGGAAATTTTGCACTTTTAAAAAAGCATCTACATACTACATTCTGAAATTTTCAAGAACATGTAAATAGGAAATTTTGCACTTTTAAAAAAGCATCTACATACTACATTCTGAAATTTTCAAGAACATGTAAATAGGAAATTTTGCACTTTTAAAAAAGCATCTACATACTACATTCTGAAATTTTCAAGAACATGTAAATAGGACATTTTGCACTTTTAAAAAAGCATCTACATACTACATTCTGAAATTTTCAAGAACATGTAAATAGGAAATTTTGCACTTTTAAAAAAGCATCTACATACTACATTCTGAAATTTTCAAGAACATGTAAATAGGACATTTTGCACTTTTAAAAACATGGAAATAGGACATATTTCGCTTTTCAAAAGCATGTAAATAGGACATTTGGACCATTTTGAAAACATGGAAATAGAACAATTTGCTCGTTTTTAAAACATGTTATTAGAGCTGTAGGCATATGCATCTTATTTACTGTATTTTTTGCCATAGCTTATTACTATTCTAGCATAAAATATAGTTAGGTCATTTTAGTTCTTCGCAGACGGTAATTCAAAAAATGCTATTTACAAATTACTACTACGTAAATATTTTAATAGACATGCATATACGCCTTTGTCGATACATATTAATATTATTGTTTTGTTTTATTTTGGCGCGGCAATACGATTTCCTGGAGAACGCATCAAGTTTTAATAAAATTGGGCAACAAATTCGGAGCTTCCAGCTTCTCACGCACCACTTAAATTTCTGCTTTAGCGCCGTTATATGTTTTCCTAAAAATTAATTTGATGAACGCTGCGGTCATTTTCGGCTATCTTGCTATCTACTACTTTCACTCAGTCCCTCTAATTCTAATTGCGTTCGTAACCTTGGTCATGTTTATGGAAGTAAATGCGATGTTTGTTCTTATGCTCGGCAAAGCATTCGTCATTCCTCATAAAATGTTTAGGGTGAATAAAGCGGCGGATCCAGGATTTTTTTCTGGGGAGCCTAATGACCCCCTGGGGGGGGGGCTAACAATGTTGAGCCGCCATATTGAAAATAGCCGCTCGTATCCCTGTTATGTTAAAAAATCTCATTCTGGGAGGGGCTAAAGCTCCCTAGCTTTCCCCTAGGGATGTCAGCACCCAAAACCCAAAACCCAAGAATTTCCGCCATCTTACCCAAGACCAACCCAAGAGTCTTGGGTGTCAAAATTTTTTATAGTAGTCTTTTTTGGCTTTTTTGTTACGTTTTTGGGTGAGTTATAATACAAAATGACTTTCTTGGGCAAGAGTCTTGGGTAACCCAAAGAATTTGAGTATTTGGGTACCCAAGACTTTTGGGGTACCCAAGACTTTTGGGGTACCCAAGGAATTTGAATACTTGGGTACCCAAGAGTATTGGGGTACCCAAGGAATGCTTAGTTTGATATGTTTAGCATAGAAATTGCATGACTGATCAATAGGATAATGCTTGTGTGAAGGCGAAATAGTTTGTGGCTCCAATTTTAACATCTAAGCATAATACGTTTTCAAATAATTTCCGCGTGTTCTTGTTTTAATTCAGATGTGTTGTGCTTCACGATCTCTTATGTATCTAGTCATTAGGAACTAGTGACCACGACCACTTCGACCACTTGATACTACTTCACAGTTCACAAGTTTTAGACGTTTTGACGAACATGTAAAATTAAGTTTGAATTACTGTTTTTTCACCAATAAAAAAATAATAATATTTCGTACCTATTCTCAAGATTTATTTTATGTAGGAACTGTTCACTTCATAAATCAAAATTTTGTTATTATTTGCTGCAGTGCGTAATAATTTAGGCAAATGTAAAGTTTGTGGTACCATATATTTAAATTATTTTTTTACTTATTATTTCACCAAATTAACTATTTTTAATGTTTTAAATATGTAAAAAACTTAATATGTACTTTTAAGCTAAGCATTACCAAAAAATTATTAGGTTCTAGTTTTAGTTATCACAAAAAATAAGTTAGTTTTACCTCAGGAAAGTTTGTATTAACGTAGCCTACAAGATGCGTTAATTGTTTATGGAATGTTTTCGAAGAATTCTTGTTCTGACCGGGTCTTTACATGTACAAAGCATAGAACTATTCTATAAGGTCGAAAAATATCATAGGGGAATATTCATACCGGCGTAAATTAATTCTGCAGTTAAACTTATTCTGTCGTTATTCCATTTAATTCTTATAGTAAATATGTCATATGTACACTTAATGGTAAGCTACTGGAGCTGTCAATAATTTTATTTACGACAACGAAACAAATTAACTTACAACAGGATGATTTTACATATTAACTAAATTCACGCCAAAATGACTATTTATTCTCGATATGAATGTGTTTTACCATAAAATTAATTTTTATATTATTTTATGTCGCTGAAATTGTGACGCTTGACTCTCAAAAAGAATTTTTTTTTCGAAAAAGAAATCTATATAAAACAATACATAAAAGTAACATGAGTCCAATTATGTTTTAATCTTTAACAGTGAAAAATTTAAACACGATTAAATCTAGTACGATTCTTTAGAGTCTAATTGTAAGTCATTTTGGTATTTTGAGAACCCAAGACTTTTGAGGCACCCAAAGATGTTGAGTATTTGGGTACCCAAGGATTTTGATTATTTGGGTACCCAAGACTTTTGGGGTACCCAAAGATTTTAAGTATTTGGGTACCCAAGACTTTTGGGGTACCCAAAGATTTTGAGTATTTGGGTACCCAAGACTTTTGGGGTACCCAAAGATTTTAAGTATTTGGGTACCCAAAGAATGCAAGTCTTGGGTACCCAAGAGTCTTGGTCTTGTACAAGTAATTTTTAACCCCAAATATTTGACATCCCTACTTTCCCCCCTTTAGATCCGCGGTTGGGTAAATAGACAACTGTAATGTGTGAGCGGTAGACTACACAGAGGATTTACAAGAGAACTTTTGAAAGCAGAAATAAAATTTCTGAAAATCAATGAAATTAAATTTGGCTAGTTTTGTACGTTAAAACGAGAGTCAACTTGAATTTTTGTAGATTTTGTACTATGTCAAATTCCGTCACTACTGGCAATTGTAAGCTCCCACGATGTAAAAATATTTTTTTTGTTACATTCAGTTTAAAATAAATAAATATTTTAACATATCAAATGTAATCGTTTCAAGAGTGCATTATCTGCTTTAATGAATACATCGTCTGTAAAGAACCAAAATTACCCAGATCCAATTTAAGCTACAATCAAATCGAGATATGTCATAAAAACAAAATGAGTAAAACATGCGTAAAATGTTAATTGGGAGTATTTGAAAATTGTAAAATGTTTTATTTGCATGTTTTTGAAAAGTGCAAAATTGTTTTATTTGCATGTTTTTGAAAAGCGTGGAATGTTCTATTTACATGTTTTTGAACGGTGTAAAATGTTCTATTCACATATTTTCTAAAAGTGCAAAATATTTTATTTAAATGCTTTCGAGACATTGTTTTTATATTTTTGTAGATAGGGGATATTGTACTCAGCTAAAAATAGATATGGGTCATTTTTGTTCTTCAAAAACGACATGCAACACAGCATGATACATAAAGATCACTGCAAGAAACAATGCAGCACATCTTATTTGGAATTAAGCTCGTCTATACTTGAATCAAATCGGTTGTTTGGATTAATGCTGCCCTGGAAAAGAGAGGTACAGGTAGTGGGGACAGAAGCACAGCGAGCTGACTAGACATGAAAAAGCAGCTTTAGTAGATAATTGACAAGAGATTTCTCCACAAGTGGGGGTCGTGCATCAATGACGTCTAGGAAAACGACGTTTTTTAACGCTACCCTTTCCCCTCTTCATCTCCTAGTAAAACCTTAAACAATGTAGCGCTATGTAATGTTGACATAGATCACCCCTCCCCTCGCGTCCCCTAAATCTCAAGTAAAAGATGGACGACCGCATAGCAACACAAATGTGAGAATTTGGGGAATTTAGAGACGTGAAAGTGTAGAAAAGTGCACTTTAAAGTACTGCACACTGACAGTATACACAGAAATAGGTTATTGATTTTGTAGTCAGTGTTTTCCTTCTTCTAACCTGAATGTGCACAATCAATCAATTGCGAAGCATATCATAAAATGAACCAGGTGCCTTGGAAACCAGGAAATGGAATAGGAACGGAAACAGCGGAAATTTTGTGTACGTTCATCACGTTAGTTTGCAGGCAGTCGGCACAGTTACCTATAGAAACAGGGTATCAACACCAAATGGATAGATAGAATTCACTCCTCACCTAAGCTACACTACAAATGTGGTCAGTGCCAGCTGATAAAGTTGTTCATATCTTTTTGTGTTTATTGTCCACCTAAACTAATTAATTCCCATAGCCAGTTTTTGTCCCTTTCAAAACCGACACAATTCGCCAGATTTATTTGTTTTGAAAAATGCAAAATGTCGAAAATGTCTGTTTTTTAAAAAATTATTAAAAAGTGCCCTATTTTTCTTATTAAAAAAGTGCGAAATTCCCTAATGTTATGATTTTAAAAAAGACTAAATAGATAAATTCCATAATATTTTTTAAAATGTAAAATATTCCAACTTCATAGTTTGGAAAAAAGCAAAAACCGTCTATTTGAATGAGTTTAAATCAACTTTAATAGGGGATTATTTTTTAAAGTCTTTTATATTACGTTTTTTGTATTTTTATTGTGTTTCGAAAGTGACAAAAATATTTACATAATTTTGTATACTAGTAATAATGTTCAAACATTTTTTTAAATTTAAAGTATCGTATTTAATTGCAAGTGCAAAAACTTGTAACTGGTGCCATTAGGATAAAATGAAAATGCAGATGCTGTTCTGTTGGTAATGGTTCCAGTTTTAGTTTAGAACAGTTTTTGATTTTCTCTAAGATTTGTAGAAGTTATACAGTTGTAGTTGTTATGAGTATATTTTGCACTCTTAATTCCTCACAACTGGAGGAATCTGCGTGGGAGATGCGCTACTTACATAACTCTCGAAGTTTTTGTCGTGAGACCAAGACGCGAATGAAAGACCCCTCTTCCTGTTGTGGCTTGCGGTGGAATTCAAAAACATGGACAATTTCAGTTGGAATTAGTCAGGCGGTAAACTAAATTTTATTTTATTTTTGAAGTCAATAAAATTATTTTATTTTTATAAGAGTACTTGTAAATACTACTGTAATTATTAGTAAAAAATTATAATTTTGCTTAATTTTTTTTAAACTTAATGCTATATTTTACACATTTAAGGTGATCTGTCTTGGGATGTATTTGATTCTCTCTGGCAACCGGTTAAATCCAGAGGAGCCAAACTATAAGAACATCAAATGGGGAGGGAAGGGTGATAACATTACGAAGATTGGTAATCAATTAATTCATCTTACATCTCTAGTTAAGTCCTCTTATTAAGTGTCTGCTATAAACCTTTTAATTATGTATTAATTTTAAAACCTATAAATTGGTTTGTGTATCATAATTTTATCAAAGAATCAAAGAATCAAATAACTTATGTAAGCTACAGTCAAAATGAACTACGTCAAGAGCCATTGACTGGGTCACATGCGTAAAATGTCATTTTGCTTATTTTCTAAACTTATAATATAATATGCTCCATTACCATATTTTTTGAAATTGGAAAATATTTCATTAGCATGTTTTTTAAAAGTGCAAAATATTTCATTACCATGTATTTAAAAGTGCAAAATATTCCATTACCATGTTTTTTAAAAGTGCAAAATATTTCATTACCATGTATTTAAAAGTGCAAAATATTCCATTACCATGTTTTTTAAAAGTGCAAAATATTCCATTACCATGTTTTTTAAAAGTGCAAAATATTCCATTACCATGTTTTTTAAAAGTGCAAAATATTCCATTACCATGTTTTTTAAAAGTGCAAAATATTCCATTACCATGTTTTTTTTAAGTACAAAATATGCTATGTTTATGTTTTTGAAATTGCCTAATTCTTTGTATTTTCTGATTTAAAAAATGTAAATATTTCTAATTAATTATTTTTTGGAACGTGTGAAATTTTGTGGTTTCACAAATTTTGCAAATTTACAAAATTTTTGAACGTTTGTAAAAAGTTTAAAATGTTTTTTTTTAATATTTGTTTAGGTTTATGTGACACTTTAACTGTTTGTAAATATGTTGTTTTGTTTTTAGCTGAAAATGCATATTATTCATTTTAAGGCTTGACTAGCAATATCTTGCATTCGTTATGTACCAGTTAACCAAAGATCGCCGCGTAGTCTCAAAGTAGACCCTAAACTAGGTACTAGACCAGTTAAATCCAATATATTATGTCGTGGTTGAAAACCAGACTATAGGCTCTGCTCTCGTACTGATCGTTAAAGAATGTCCTTTTTTGTCGGCTGATACAACCAGTTAAAAGTTCCTACTGCGTAGCAACAACGCTAGGTTTGCAAATTACAAAAATTGGCTAAAGGCTTATAACATAAAACCGTAAGCTAAACTCGGCTGCCTTAAATTTTAAAAATTAGATAGGCTTCTATTTATTAAAGTAGGCTTAGGTGAAGGCTCCAAGGTTTTTTTGGAAAAAGTAGGTTAAGCCAGAAGGGTACAACTTTTGCTTGGCGACCTTTGCTTAAATAATATATTTTTTATTGCATGCAGATGTGACTCTGTCGCTGAAAATGCTCGTAAAAGATCCATTTGCGAAGGACATTTTTGCAAGTGGCACTGATGTGGTTCTGTTCCCCATAACTTCCCTCGCCTTCGACATCATCTCTATGTATGAGGCGAACTTCGAGGCTGTCTCCAGGAATGTTTTGTACGGGCCTGCTTACCCACTGTCTGGGGTATTTCTTGGAAGCCTTTTACTCTTTGGGGCCATTTTGGTATTGACACATTTACATAAAATAACTGCTAAAATTTTAATAGTATGGGATGGCTCATAAAGGATGTCATGGTATAGGTGGTGGGTGACAGCTAAAAACCTTTTCAATAAAGGCGATGGTAAAAAATTTGTCATTCTATTGTTAGGTGATGGTGGGTTTTTCAAAAAAACGTCGTCATAAAAATGTCATCTATGACATCATTTATGTACGATCCTGAATTATTTGCTGTAAGTTTTTAATTTCAATTAGAATTAAATGTGATTATATTAAATAACATTTACGTATATTGTAATTTTAGAAATGTCGGAACCTACTTGGTTTTTGGTTGATTTTCGATGGACTTCGAACCTTTACGTTTAGTCTGCCACACATATGGAGAGCACTGGCAGCGGTTGCCTGTGGTTTGGGCTTCGGTTCACATTATTGTCATTTGGGAAGAAGATTAGGAATCGAACTCTCGTTTATGGAGATGGTCCCCTTTTTGACATATCAGATCGGCTCCTTCATCATCGTAGCAAATTACCGTCGTGAACTGAAGAGTCTCAACTTACCCCAAGAAGAAACTGAATTTGTGCGCATGAGCCAGTCAAGTTCTCCGTCTGAACAACATGCGAATGCTGAGGTCAGGGTGGACCCTGAATTAGATGAACTTTCACCTATGTAACCTGTTCGATTTGACCTTTGTGACCTGACCTTATGACCTGCTTAGTCACAGTATTGCAAATGCGGCGCAATTGCAATACACACAACTGCTCAGAATGTAACAATAAGCAATTATAGATTACTAGGCAAGGCAATATGTATAATTTTACGTGTTAAGTCGATTTGAAGTTTAAGGGCCAGGCACAAGTGACTTTATTCGTTTTAGGGGTGAGTCTCAAAAAGCGACCTATTGTTGCATTTAAAAGTTGTTCCCGTTATTTTATAACCACTTTTACAAATATATATGGCCTTCAAAACGCAGAGCATAGGGGACGCAAACTGCACAGATCCCAGTCTTGAGCATCTCCTGTATTTCATATTTGAGTCATAGACCCAATCCGGAAAAAGTCATTGGCCCATCACTGGCTAATGAAGGCGGGCAAGCTGTCGGGGATGGCGGTTGGGGAAGCAATGGCCCACGGATGGCTGTACGAAATGACCCAAGCGTACGCCAACGACTACCCATCATAGTTTTACGTTATTCCCCGATGATCCACCATTCATATACCTTCCATGCATTTATATTAAAATATATTAATATGCCAAAAAAAATAATGCAAGTATAAATTAGTATTTCATTCGTCAACTCAGTACAATTTTATTTTCAACTTGGCATCAACACTGCTCGGCTAGTCCAGAGGTCCTGCTCAACATCATTGTAGCTACACAATTACCATGAGCACTGTAAAGTTATTGAAATTAGAAGAGTGATCTTCGAACAAAATGCATGACTACTCGCAACTGCGTTAGCTTTTTATGAACAAAACAATAGTTAAGTTTAAACCGGCTCGAATTCTGACTGTACTGTAAAATTGAGGTACCTAACTTGCAACTATAGAAATACTTATAAAAAAAATATTGAGATATACCACCACAAATTAACAATAATTCACTGATATTTTCAAAGAATGTTGAATTTTGAAGTTAAATTCAGATGCTAAGTCACAGGTGCAGTGGCAATGGACAAACAAAGGCGTAGAATTGTATAAAGGGACTGACCGAGTTTTGACCAGTAACTATAGCTATGGTTAACTTCTGCAATTAATCTGCGAAGTTAACTATATTAGGAGTACATTATCGAGTTAACTACTGATTTATTCATTAACTCGATCAGGGGATAATGACATCCTCGTACTCAGTTAGATAATCAGATCAAGGTCTGTCGCAGGTCAAGCCAAATTTTAATTGAGGTGACTAATAATCACAAACACACGCCGTTGTAATAAATGGGACGATCGTCTGCTGTGTCCCAGCTGCCATTGCACTTGTGACTTGCGGCTCCTGAAAATTCAGTTCGCACTTCGATTTATATTAGACTGACACGAATATTTAATATAAAAGCACTAGACTAATATTAAAATAAAACACACTAATGGCGACAGCAATGAATTATTGCAGTGTAACTGTAATTGCAAGTTAAGTAACTTTAAAACTGGAAAATCTGAAAGTAAGAGCAGCAGAGAGCTGAAGCCGCCAAGTCTGTAAGTAAATGAGAAGGAACCATTGCACTGCATGCCTTCCTGGTACATATAAGACCTGGCCGTGCCTTTCATTTCTTCATGCAGAAAGCTAGGAACCATGCGCGGAGGCTGGATAAGAATGAGAGACAACCAGCATGTTCTAGGTACGCATTCGTTGTAGCGTTGCGATACTTGAGCCTTGTGTTGTGCATAACAAGAAGCTCCACCCTACAAGTTGCACACGACGTTCGATCTTACGTTATAGTTTGTCTGTTGCTGTGTGTGTTGAAAGGAGTTTACATTTATCGCGTCTGCCTTCTAACCTCCACTTTAACTTTTATATTCACCTAAAGGGCCCTTCACTAGCCAAGCACTTTACCCATGCTTTACCATTATGTTATCAGCTGCTTAGGGCCATTCAATAACCAAGCATTATTCCTATCGTTTACCGTTTGGGATCAACTGCCAGTCGTAGCGGCAATGGGCCAATGTTTTGCCATTCATCTTTCCGGATTGGGGAGTCTTTAAAATTGTGATTTTTTGGTGACGTCATTCTCGGACGATTTCTTAAGTTATATATGCTATTTAATTTGATTTGCTAAATCTATTATTATTTGTGTACATTCACTTTTGTAAAAACAAGTCCTCGACTCACCTACATACAACATTGGAAAAATTTATATTTTTTAAGGAAAACGTTTATGGAAATAATTATTAGTGAAGAAGTTCCCTCCAGCAAGTTAATATACGTTGAAGAATCAAAACGACCTATTTCAAGTTTCAGCTGGAGTCGAAGTGAATTACCTAGAGTACGTACTATTTATAATTAAACTTCCAATCCTCACGTACAATTACAGGCACGCCGCTAAATAGAGCTCCTCGTAGTCAATAAAAATAAGATAAATTCGTATAGTGATATCGATGAGTTTTTCAGGTGTGTAAAATATATTTATTCTAACTTCATGTTTTTCAAAGTGTAAGATAATTAAGTTTTATGTTTTTTTTAAATGTCAAATATGGCAATTTATATTTTTTTAAAAGTGTAAAATATTAAATTTTATGTGTTTAAAAAGTGTAAAACCTTATATATTTTTTAATTTTAAAATAATATTCTACGTTTTTAAAAGTATGTAATGTGGTTTTACAAACTACCAAATTGTTTTTATTAGCAGTGTTTTCTTTCTAAATAATCAGAAATATAATCTCTTATCAGCTTTAAATTGTTAATGGGCTCTTTTGATTCTTCACTCACCAAATTAATTTAGTCATGTTGAATTATGATCGCAAGTGATATTTTTCTGTAAGAAACCAAAAAGACCCGTATCTAATTTAAGCTACAATTATAACGAGCTATGTCATGAAAACAAAATGAGAAACAGGCGTAAAATGTTACTTAGGAGTTTTTGAAAAGTGTAAAATGTTCGAATCACATGTTTTTGAAAAGTGCAAAATGTTCTGATTCCATGTTTATAAAAAGGTGCAAAATGTTCTAATTCCATGTTTTCAAAAAGGTACAAAATGTTCTAATTACATGTTTTTAAAAAGTGTGAAATGTTCTTATTACCTACATGTTTTTTAAACTTCCAAAATAGTCTATTTACATGGTTTTAAAAAGTGTGAAATGTCCTATTTAAATACTTGCAAGACGTTTTAATATTTTTGTAGATAGTGGATTTTTTTAGCTACAAATGAATATAGGTAGGTCATTTTGGTTCTTCACAGACGATATGATGCAGTAGCATTAGGCAGTAGATAGGTGGTGCACATACTGTAAAATTGGAATGTGCAAGCTTTGAAACAGTCATGTGGTAGTAACAGCTGTTGGCTCAATTTGCATTCAAAAATCTATATTTATAATTACACATAATTATGCCCTCACTGCATGCTATGGATTTTCTGTCATCTCTGACACACTGTTACCGCTCTATATTTCTTGTGTACTCGAGCTAACAAACATTGTGTCACTATAAGCAAAATATTGAAATTTTGAATAAAGCTAAACTGAAATTTCATTAAAATACAGCAGCACAGTCATAAATTAATTTCAATAAATTACATTACCTTTAAAAATGAGCCATAAAGATCGTAGCAAATGGAATACGTTGAATTATTTAATCCACTTTTAAAATAAATTCACCCGCAATCTTGTACTCGCACCGGCACCCGCACCCGCACCAGCACCAGCTCAGTGACACACAAAAACATGAAAACCCAAAACGGGTAAAACACCTAAACTGAAATCAGAAAAATTGGTCGGTCATGTTGGAAAGTGTATTGTGTAGAATTTATTAAATTCATTGTTGTTTTTACCTGCAGTATTACATATCCTAATTTATTAAAATCATCCTTTTATTTTTTGATTCTATCTCCACCGAAACCACTGCTACTGTCCAGTTTCAATGTGCCAGTCTGATTCAGTTGCTCAAAGTCCTGACTGACACAATAGACACAATAGACACGCACAAATTTTAATTCAAAAATTTTATTTGTTTAATTGTGCTTTTATATGCCAGTTTCATTACTTTAATTCGAATCATGTCCGTTTTACTTTTTTCCAAGTGGTTACCAAAATTTTAAAACTTGCTACTCCATTTGATTTGAGATTCAGAAAGGAATTTGTTTTTCCTGCGACAACATTTAAATTTCTATACTGAAATTAGTAAATTCCTAAACACACTAAAGTTTATTTTATAAAAGTATAAAATTGACAAAGTTTTGAGTGAAAATAATTTACAAAAATAATAATGGCCAATATTATCCCTGCGAAACAATGGAGTCAAAGCATCGTGTCCACGATCCCAATCACCATTCCAAATCCCAAACCCAATCCAGCTGCGGGTCCCCCGCACACAATTAAATCTGTCTGCTGTTGTTGTTGCAGTGCAAGAGCCAAGACGTGGACTAAAATAATTGCTACTATTCAAATTGTAAGTGAAACGCATGTAAATTGAACATTATGATTTTTTAAAAATGGAAATCAGAATATAGAAACATTTACGATTCTGTGATATAGAATATTTTGTGCACATTCTACAGACCTGAAAGTAGAACGTTTTGCAATCTTCAAAAAACATGTAACCAGAATATTTTTTGCACATTCTACAGACCTGAAAGTAGAACGTTTTGCAATTTTCAAAAAACATGTAACTAGAATATTTTTTGCACATTCTACAGACCTGAAAGTAGAACGTTTTGCAATTTTCAAAAAACATGTAACTAGAATATTTTGCACTTTTTCAAAACATAAAAGTAGAAAAATTTGCAATTTTCAAACATTTGTAATTTTAACGTTTTGCCCTGTATAGAGACTTGTAATTAGCAATTTACGAGTCTTTTGCATTTAGATTTTTTTAGCATCACTCAATTTGATCATACCTAAAGTCGTGCATAGATGATTTTGATTCTTTACACACAATATAAATGCAAATAAATTGAATGAGTTTCAAATTGTCAAGGATATCTAATTTCAGCATATTATGTTTAAATTTTCTGATCAAGCTATTTTGTGGGACACTATTGCTCGCAAGATTTTGGACGGTGTTTGTGCCTATAGAAACGGAAAATCGTAATGAAACGGAAGTTGCTGTAGACGTGGACACAAGTACTGCGCCTGCGCCATCGCACACAGCTACTACAGAACCAGCCAATGGGATCAACGAACTGTTGTATGTGACCTCGACTGAGGAAGTGTTCCGGGTCAAATACGGACTTGTTGACTTTGTGGATGAGTGGGATGAGATCCTCAACAGCGGTTCGAACTCTTTCTACGATGAAGACACGTCGTTGAATGCTTTAAAAAACGGCAGCAGGCCAAATGCTACAGGCACAGGTCCAATTAGCAGTTAAACTTTGACCTCACATAATGAATACGGTGTAGGTTCTAATGGCTGTCAATTTAAAATGTAATTTTGAATTTTATTTTTTCTGCGTGAATAGAACCACTTCCAAAGCGAAATGAATTTCGTCTAATTCTTACGGATCCAAAAGATAACGAAAAGTCAGAACTGGGAAAAAAGAAAGAACGAGAAGTGGAAACAGAGCCGCAGCTGCTGTACGCTCGAATACAATTAGAATTTGATCTCCGGAAGGATCTCCGCCTCCTCTACCAAAGAATACGAGGGGACACGAAACCTTATTTTTACTTTGAAGTCTCGGGACTTTCTCTCGGCTGCTTTCTGCTCCTAGGCACATTTTTGGTAATCCAAATAAATAAAAACAATTTTTCACATAACACAATATTATGAGTACCGTCATATAAGTCGCACCTGAAAAAGTCGCCCCCACATTACTTGCACCCGAGTTACTCGCACCTGTCATATTCGCACCCTGTTGTTACTCTCCCCGTCGCAAGTTGCACCCAGTAATGACTCGCACCCGTCAAATTCGCCACCGTAAACAATACCAGGGTGCAAATATGACAGGTGCGAGTAACTTGGGTGTGAGTAATCCGGGGGCGACTTATACAGGAACCAAATTATTACTTTGGTAATATTTATAATTTCAGGAAAAGCCGTGCTGGCTGCTGCTCTGGCTGATACTGGACGTGGTCCGCCTCGGCCTCTTCCTCGCACTTTCGCCCATCATCTACGAACTTGTCCGGATTGTGATCTGCGTATCCACGACGACGGTGACTGTGCTGAGTGGGAACATTGTTCTCATCTCCCTGCTGCTCCTGGCCCTCGTCGTCCTCACCTTTCAAGTCTTCTCTATTTTGGTCGTGTTCATGTGTCGCCGGGATTTGAACTTTGAGATTCTTCATAAACCTCCAAAGCCGGTCGTTCCGTTTCACGCCATTTACATGGACGTCGATGTGGAGAGTGAGAATCCAAGGCATAGTTTACTCATTTAAGCCCAACTCACTTTTAAACTCTTTCGAAAATTATAAAAATTACCATGAAAAATGCAAACATATGTAAATATGTAGACAACAATTCTACTGAAATAAAAATAAAAATTAAGCAACTCTCAGTTATATTTATTTTGGATCGTAAAGGTAATAGTAACTTAGCCGACACTTTATTTACTCAAATTGAAATGTGGGTTAGTTTTGTATAGATGAAGTCAAAAAACGGTAAATGGAATTTTCAAAATAAGAAAGCACATTTCAAATGTATAAAATGTAAATATGTACACATTGCATTGCATCACAGTACTAGTCGTAGGTATATTACAGTTTATCTTCCCCAGCCGCCGCCACTACCATATCCTCCGCGGTATCCACCACCGTTTCCTAATCCTCCCAGTCCACCTCCATATCCCCCGCCTCCCAATCCTCCGACTCCGCCTCCATAACCTCCTCCTTCTAATCCTCCGACTCCACCGGCTCCTTCTCCGTATCCTCCACCTCCCAATCCTCCGAGTCCACCGCTATAACCTCCCCCTCCTAATCCCCCAACTCCACCCCTATAAACCCCGCCCCCATAGCCACCACCGCCACCACCATAGCCTGACTGAGCTGTGTCAAGATCTTTTTCGTCCAGAAAGGCAACTGTTTGGATTCTGCGGCCAAGTTTTTCTTATCTAGCGTAGCCATTAGATGCATATACCGCTGCGATCAGTCCGACCACTATATAAAATTCGAAAATACTTTTATACAAATATTTTATTGATCCAAAATTTCAGTACTAAAAAATTTATAAAAACCATTACAAAATTATGCTAAAAAGTGTGCTTACATTAAAATACATATTCAGTGTTTACAAATTACATAAATTAAAATGTCGATAGAAAATGGGTAAAGAAAACGAAACTTACAACAAATGAATTCATGGTGAAAATTTTGACAATTTAAAACCTGGCAAATTATTCACAATTTGAAAAGTTTGATGATTTGCGTTTTACAAACGACAAGAACTGCAAGATGAGAGCAAGAAAAAATCCAGCGCTTCGCGCCGGATTTGTCGACCAGGGGCGGGCCCGAAGTAGATGCTGAGCTTCAACAAATGCGCAAGACAATTTATGTTACGCTAAAAGATGATATTAGATTTATGGAAGCTCCCCTACCATCAATAAGCCATATACGAATGTGCGTAGCATTTAGTTAAATATAGCAGAATAATGTTGACAAATTGCACCATTCACAAATGACGTCATTTATAGAGGCTCTTCTACCATCAATAAGCCATATATGGAAGTACGTGGCATGTAGTTAAATATAGCTGAAAAATTTGTAAGAATTGCGTAATTCACAAATAACGTCATTTATAGAGCCTCCTGTACCACCAATAAGCCATTTACGAATGTACGTTGCAAGCAGTTAAAAAAATAATAATACTTAGATAAAGGTATTTATAAACGATCTGTGTATGTATTCTTGTAACACCCCTGCGTTCAAAGTATCTGTTTGCCTAATTTTCAAACAAATGCAGAGCGGAACCCCAAAATAGTGATATTTAGATGACGTCATTTATGGAAGATCCCAGTATGAATACTGGAGGCATTCCATAATATGGGTACCCGTTCACCTCATTTTAAAACTAAAGACAGGCGGGATACTTGAAATAATAATTATTATTTAAACAACGCCATCCATGAACGATTTCCCTATGAATACTAAAAAAATCATATGTTAAGGTCATACGTCCACCTAATTTCTGAACTAATTAGAGTAGGGATCTCTAAAATAGTAAAATTTGAATGACGTCATTTACCGACGATCCCCGTATGTAAGCTTGAAAATTCAATGTTAAGTATATAAGTTAACTTAATTTTAGAACTAAAGGCATGTGAATTTCTAAAACGGTAAAATTTGTATGACGCCCTTTATAGACGAACCCTGCATGCATACTAGTAAAATCTTATGCAAAGGATATATGTCAACCTAATTTCTAAACCTATGACAAGGGGGATCCCTAAAAAAGTAAAATTTGTATGACGTCATTTTTGGACGATCCCTGCATGCATACTAGTAAAATCCTATGTTAAGGATATATGTCAACCGAATTTCTGAACTGTTGACAGTAAGGATCCCAAAAATAGTAAAATTTGTATAACGTCATTTATGGACGATCCCTGCATGCATACTAGTAAAATTCTATGTTAAGGATATATGTCAACCGAATTTCTAAACCTATAAAAAGAGAGATCCCTAAAAAAGTAAAATTTGTATGACGTCATTTTTGGACGATCCCTGCATGCATACTAGTAAAATCCTATGTTAAGGATATATGTCAACCGAATATCTGAACTGTTGACAGTAAGGATCCTAAAAATAGTAAAATTTGTATAACGTCATTTATGGACGATCCCTGCATGCATACTAGTAAAATTCTATGTTAAGGATATATGTCAACCGAATTTCTAAACTTATGACAGTGGGGATTCCTAAAATAGTATAAATTTTTATAACGTCATTCATGGACGATCCCTGCATGCATACTAGTAAAATCCTATGTTAAGGATATATTATGTCAACCGAATTTCTAAACTTGTGACATTGGGGATCCCTAAAATAGTAAAAATTTATGTGACGTCATTTATGGAAGACCCCTGCATGCATACTTGTAAAATGCTATGTTAAAGATATACGTCAACCGAATTTTCATACTTATGACAGTGGGGATCCCTAAAATAGTAAAATTTGTCTGACGTCATTTATGGGCGATCCCTAGGCTGCATTGTTAACGTCTGTAAAATGATGAGGAAGGAGTTTTCTGAATGCCTGAGCTGGTATTCGAAGAGTGGACCCCCGTCATGAGAACGCATATTTTCCAATTTTACATTGCAGTGTAAAACCAACGACCACTATACCAGTCTGCTCTGTACATATGTCAGCAGTACATTTACTTGTAATGGATATTGGTGAAAATTTTCCATGTGTATTTTTAACGGCGAAACTTGACAAGCTCTCAGCTCCGTATGTACCTTCCATGTATTTTTAGCCCTTTTTTTATCTTGAAACATGGATATTATTCTTTGTCCGTTTAACTGTTAATTGCGAACAAACTATAACTTCAATAATAACCAAAAACTATACAGCACTTGTGGCTCGCTTTTCTGGGCGATTAAAATTGGTTTCAATTTAATCGCCTAAAAAATGCGACCTGTAGCGTGCGACCAACACCCTTGGAACAGACAGACAGACAGACAGACAGACAGCAAACACCAGACCAATAGATGCTTGCTCAGCATCTAAAAACTAATGGTTCAACCTGGAGTCAGCCAGGGTCTTATATATTCGGTGAACAAGGAATGAGGAAAACATAACCAGAAAATGAGACTATACAATCGCAAAAATTTACTACAAAATTAAAAAAGCCGAATTCCTGCTTTTATGTTTTGCAGACTAAATTCACACTTTTCCTTGAGAAATCTTTAACGTCAGTTTTTATCGTAATATAACCTGAAACTATAATGCATTTTTTGCAATTATTATTTCATTTCGCACAAATCGTGACAATAATTATACAATGATACTGAAATACATTGCCATGGTCATATTTAGTAGGTAGGTGCCTGCTCTTACATACGTATTGTGATGCTATATTGTGTTTTTGAATATGAATTAAACACTAATAGAAAAAACATTTGTTAACAATATAAAGTTTCTTTTTGTACTATTTTTGTGTGCCTTTTAACAATTGTCAGTAGTATTAGATTCTATTATTATCCTACGTTTTCCATATACTACAACATGCATCATAAAGTATTCAAATTAATTATGCATTTATTTATTTTAAATTGTACTATATTTCCTTTAATAAGCGAAGGGGCGCAAATAAGTCCCGGAATGTCGTTTAAAAAATTGTGAGAAGCGTCTTGGTCTTAGAGAATAATTGACGAAATATGGCAAAGGTGTACTTAAATTTAGGTTTTTATTTAGTGAGTAAAGTCCCACAAAAGTTATTCTTTAGTTTCAGCAACAAAATATATCTAAACATTAAATAAATCTTCAGCAAAGAGGCAAATCGGACTATCTCCTTTTGGTGCTAAAAGCGAAACTGACTACTACCATTTTTGCTAAAAGCGAAAATGTTTATCTCCATACTTTACAAAGGAGGCAAAAAAACTAAATGTGCCAATGCAGTATGTTATAAAGCTATAAGCTAAAATATACAAACGAGTTGGTTTGTCATTCCTGCTGTCTATATTGGATGTTACTAGTGAGCATCATTAAGTGCCAGAGCAAGTAACGAAGAAGATATAGCAGCAATCTAGCTGTGATGACTGAGACTTCTCACGTCGTATCAGTTTTTTTCTCCTATTTGTAATTTTCTCTTAAAGTTGAAGTCAAAGGTAATTTTTGTGTGACTTATGGTTTATAAATTTTTATTTTACTGAACTTACATTAGTTTTTTTCCTGACAAGACGTTTCAATCTAGTAAATACAAACAATATTTATTGTCGGCTAGTCCCGAAAAAGCGTGGTAATACACAACCTGTAGGTCTGCAGGGTAGCTAGTTAGTCAGTTTGCTAATTCGTGCCAAGTGTCCAGTACTGTTTCAGCAAATAGGCTATAATCTCTCACCAGGTAAAATTTTAAACAATATTATTATTTAGGCAGATAGTTTGTTTGTATATTGTAAGCATGTAAATTTTTGTGCATGTGCGTTGGGCTGGTTAAAGATAAAATACAGTACGTACTTACATAACATTAAAATACACATGAGTAAAATATAAATTTTAGTTCATGTTTCATTTGTAGTATATGAGATGAGACAAAAAAGTAAGTATGTTAAATGTAATATTTTATGGGTAAGTAGTAGCAGAACTAGCCATTCGTATAGGTTGATGTAGTTTACAGAGAATATTGCTATTGGCATAGTGATAACAAATCACTGATCAAGTATTATACCACAGCATAGTCAGGGTTGTTACTTTTAAATTAAATGTGAGTCATAAGAGGCAAAGAAAAATTGCTTTTATTTGCCAGGTGTAGTGCAATGCATGTTATGTAGTTAATGAAACGTAAGGACAATTGAGATAAAAAAGGATCTACTTCTTAGGTTTTGCCAGAGTGTCGTGCATTTTATTTACCCAACTAAAGAGCAGAATAGATTTTTGTGTTTTCTGCTCTGAATTTTCAAAACTTTTTTAAATAGTTGGACCTGATTTTAGAAAATTGTGTGAAGGTAAAAATTATTTAAGTTTGTTACATAAAAAATGGTACGCAAAGAAATAAATATAAAAAATAGGGATTGATATTGGTTCTTGAGTTAGTTATTTGCCTACTGAATAGACGTATATATTTAAAAATTGCAAAACATTTTGAATCAAGGGTACGGAATTTTTAGAGAAACATGCATGATATTATTAGTTTTTTACATCGAATGAGAGTTTTGCAAAAAATAGTTTAGAGTCTGTTGGAACTTAAACGGAAAGTATGTACAATTTACAATAATGGATTAAAATGACTAACAAAAGTGAAAACTGAGAGAAAATCGATCCATAAAAAATGCATAAAAGTCATTGACGAATTATGACAAATAAAAGTAGTAATTTATACGATTTAAAAAATTATTGCAGAATAATTGATACTAAGAACTGACGTCCTACATTTAAAAGCAGTATAAAAGGAACCAACATTACTATACACTTCAGTCGTACTTGCCGTATAAATTTAACTAGTTAAACTCTTGCCGCAGATAAACAATCTGTAGTAGGCGTACCATCATCAACTTATGGACCTCAATATTGAGCTTATATATATATCTATAAAATTTATTCATGTCAATGCCCTAATACCTACGCATACGTAAAGAGAATTCATAGCTGCAATAGAATAAAGCTCATCGACAATTTTTTGAAACCCTATAAATTTATCATTCTGTCATATATGGTATATTGCTTTTAGCCGCAAGTCATTTTCGGTAGAGGCTATTTAATGCATACTAGTTGTATACCTGGCCAATTTTTAAATGTATAAAAACATCTTTAACCTAAGACCGGCTACATATAGTGAGCAATCTGTACGTATTAGGTTCTGTGAATGAGACCGTTAATAATTAAAGGGGACTGAGTATCTTATGGTGAATAAGGAGTAGATTTGGAGACAAGAAAATAATGAAACTACAGATGCCCGTATGCGGAATAGGTAGGTTTATAAAATTAAATATTTAATAGTATGAGGGATTATATTTATGAGGTTGCGTTTTGTTGAGACGAAAAAATATTTTGCAATCTAACAAATTAATTTAATTCAAATTAATAAAATAAAATGGGTCACAATAATTGGGTTTATACCATTTTTGTTTATATTTTCCTCTCACCTTTTAAAATTTGTTTTTAATTTTTTAATAAACACGTATGCATTGAGCATGGCGAAGGAAAAAGCAAAACATAAATTTGAGAAACAAAAATTTTAGCAGTAGAGCGTAGTCTATACACAGGACATAAATTAATATCATAAAACACGCGATTAACGATAAAGAAGCAGAAAAAGGTATAGACAAAGTCTTTTAACGTCTTTTGAAATGTATGCATGTAGAACCAAACGAAAGTTTGCTGGTCATTCTTTGTTTATTTTTGTGCAAAATTAAAATTCTAAATATGTATACAATTTCGTTGTTGACCTATATTGTGCGACAGCACTGTTGGAGTTTTCTGTCCCTACAAATGCAGAGCATGCTTCGGGTTTGTGATGTTTTAAGCAATCTTTTAGCAATTTATCTAAAGATTTAATGCATTTGCTAGGCCTCTTCATGTACTTTTATTTTAAAGTTGCTTTATTATATGTTGATGTAAAAAATTAGAAAGAAGTGACTGTTTGTAGCTTATTGCCATTTTTATACATTTTTTGAAAGACTTTGAGTTGTTGTATACAGGTAAGCAAAGTCATAAAAAAGTGACAATTAGTTGAGTATTCAATTTACAATTATCAATGAGCCCTATTTTACACGCTTTTTCTTAGCAGAAATAGCATAATAAGAAGAATCAATATAAGGCTATTGCAAAACCAAGCCAAAATTGCGATTGTCTAACTAAGAACCTTTCCTAAAAAACTGACTATTAGGCATTAGTTCATATATACCACACACTGTATCAATTAGAAGATTCTATAAGACAGAGTTGGAAATCAACGGGTCATGATATTATTGAAATTTTTTTTCTTGGAAGGGACGATTTGAAAAAATATCTATGTAATATGAAGGCATATTAATGACATGTGGTTTAAATTGGTTGACAGTAGTCATTATAAGGAGCATTTCAACGTTTAAAAAAGTAAGCCCTTTGTTTAGCATGAAGAGTATGTATTTCATATGTATTCTATATGGCCTATCCTTCAAACAGGCGGTATTTAAGTAATGCTATATCCCTGTGACGGGGAAGTAAGGGTATATCCCTATAGGATCAAAGGGTTTCACTGAAGTACTATATAGCTATAGGGTTAACCTAAGGTCATGCAGGTGCATAGGATTAAGACGGCTATCCTTTATACAGGCGTAATTTTAGTGAAGGGGCTTAACCTAATCCTCAACGATGTGGACGGTATATACCTATAACCTTAACCTATCAACCATGGATGTACAGGTGTTTAAATTGTGGGATCCTGGAATCGACCTAATACCATATAGCACATCAGTATATAGTGTCAAGGGTGGATGTGACTACAGTGTCAAGGGCGTACGTGACTACAGTGTCAAGGGTGTACGTGACTACAATGAAATATCCGAGACCACGTACACCCTTGACACGTCCACATCACCCACACTTCTATCGCAACTACAAAAAATAAACTAATTATTCAGTTTCTCAACTAAATACACAGTTTTTTACGAATTTACCGGTTTGTTTCCAAATAATCATCAATTTTCCACAAATTATTCAGTTTTTTCCAGTTTTCGGTAAATATATTATTTATTTATTTATTTTTTCTACAAATTTTCACGATATATTCAGTTTTTCTACAAATTTTCACGAAATATTCAGTTTTTCATCAAATTTTCACGAAATATTCAGTTTTTCATCAAATTTTCACGAAATATTCAGTTTTTCATCAAATTTTCACGAAATATTCAGTTTTTCATCAAATTTTCACGAAATATTCAGTTTTTTATCAAATTTTCACGAAATATTCAGTTTTTCATCAAATTTTCACGAAATATTCAGTTTTTCATTAAATTTTCACGAAATATTCAGTTTTTTTCCAACCATGTCTTTTTCATCCATCGAAACCAAGCAGGATATGATTAGGTTGAAGAATCTGGTTTCTATTATTAAACCCATGCTTCTTAAGGGTGAAACGCCAATAACATGTGGTAATAGGATAGTTAGTGACGATTGGCAGGCGTGCTTTATGGCGTATGAGATGATGCTTGAAATGCGTCTTCTCAAAGTAGCTAGAAAATATAGTGGTGATTTGTATCCTCATATAGATAGTATTACCCCCACCCCACCCCCCTACTATATTAATTCAAGTATGGAAGCAGTAGGTATTTTAGGTTATCGAGCTTTTTCAGCGACAGTTGACCTTGATGATAGGGTTAAATTTGTCACCGATCCCAAAGTTGGTATGAAGTCAACAATTTTAGCTTTATTCACCGACTTATTACGACTCAAAAATAATACATCCTGTCATATACTTCCATCGTCTTCAATCATTTCAATTGATTCTGAGGGTACTTCATTTGTAAATGTAAATTACTTTATGAATATACCCCCAGGAGTTCAAAGCATTTTACTCCCTACTATTCATGACATGTACAATGACGCGCATGCTATCCTCTTCAGAATTAATCCTAGTTTCAAGGTTGTTGAGTTATTCGATGCTAATAATCAGCCTTGTAAGCAATACCAGACAACTGTGGATTCTCTGAATACGATCTTAGAATTGATTTACCCTGGTAAGTGGGAGTTCAAGGAAGCTAAAGCGCTTCCGAACTACCACGGTCAATGTGCTAGTGTGGTTATTCATCACATGAAAAATATTATAACCACTGGTAAAAATGGCGTTACAAGTGCAGGACGTAACAAGGGGCTCTTTTTTCGAAAAATACGCCTTGACGTTGATAACCGTCTTGCTCATTTGAGTGAGAGGACATGGAGTGATCTCCAAACTTACGGTAGTGTTGTTGATAAGAATGTTTTTGCGGCTAAGGTTAAAAAAATAGGTATTAAATAATCATGTATAGTATGTAAAGTATTCATAAAGCATTTCTAAATGCTTTATGAATACTTTGGATACACATGAAAATACCTTAAAGATAAAGTATCCATAAAGCATTTCTAAATGCTTTATGGGTACTTTGAATTCACGTGTAAATACCTTGTAAACGATATGCGATTACAATGTACATATTTTGTAAATATTAAAAAAGTCTATGTGAATATAATATGGAGCATAAAAAGTAAACAAAAATAATAATATTAATTTGTAGTGGAAAAATCAGAAAAAACCTTTTGAGGATCGACGAGGCCAAATCTCCCTGCGATGGTCCTTGGGTTACGCTAAAATGGTTCTCAAGTTGTATTTTTTGTATTTTTTGTATTTTTTGTATTTTTTTTGTATTTTTGTATTTTTTTGTATTTTTGTAATTTTTATTTGTTGATTTAATTTATGAGTATATGTGTTATTACATCTAAGAAATGTCTTTTTAAATTATATATACCCAGAAGTATACACCCACTGATCGTAAAAAAGATTAACTTTTTCATTCCTACCCTATCCGGCTTTGACGCTCAACCACCTTTCTAATTCTTATTTTCCACGAATCCGACCACCCGCTGATTGTAAAAGGGGTGGCCTCTTCCAGCAAGCTTTGATGCTGGAGCACCTTTCTCTTTTTCCAGGAAACCGACCACCCGCTGAGTGTAAAAATCTTTACATTCACTTTATTTTTAATTCGACTCAACGTTTTAACCTTCTACACCTATATAAACCACACCACTTAGCTTACAAATTATCATTTACTTTGAATTTCTTCAACTTACTTGTCTCTTGTTCAAGCTTTGTATTCTCCTCAAGCTGTTGTACTATTTCTCAAAGTCCACACATTCTCTACACACAAAGTCATTCGAGAACTTCAGGAATACTTCAAGATTGTTTCAAGATTACTTCTTTTACTACAAACTGGTACGTTACTTGTTATTATTTAAATAAATTTGAGTTGATAATGATATTTTGATGTGATGATGATATGATTTATTTTTATTTTATATTAATGATTTTTCTAATTTTTTCTAGAAAAATGAATCATCTAAGTGAAGTGACTAATTCAGAGATGGTTAACGCCTGCGAAAATGCTGAAGCCTTTGAAATTCATGGTCAAGAATATATGACGGACGCTGAGATGGGTGAAGCGTATGACATTTTTGAAGGCTTGCAAAATGAAGATGGTGATTTTATCGAGTTTGAAGATGTAAATCATGCTTCACAACCCAAAAACGGTAAATCGTATTTTATTTTCAGTTATAAGTTTCTGAGATGAATATATAAGATGATAGATGAATTATGTGTGTGTGTGTGTGTGTGTGTGTTGTTGTGAAATATAATTAATCCTTGTCATATTTCTTTTAATTACAGATCAACCTGATGATGGAAACGATGAAAGATCCGTTCAACAAGCTGATGACTTGGTTGAAACTGTCATCAATGAGAACAATCAACAAGGCAATCTACAACCTGAAGCTGAAATACTTGTTCAACCTACCAGAGGACGATCTCTTAAGCGTACTCTACCCACTTCACTGAAACGAGAGAGAAGTATTATCGAACGTGAACCGTATCCAGATGAACAACCTGGGCCTTCACATCAAGTTATCAATGGTGAAAGAGTAAAGCGTTACAAAAAGGATCGTGCTGCCGAGATGATGATGCAACAGTATGAAGCTAAACGTGATAACAACATCCGTCCCACATCTGATTAACATGGAGCTGGTAGAGTAAGTCGAGTAAATATTAATCTTGTTAACGAAGCCTATCATAGTTTTAATAATAAATGTTGGACATGTCCAGAGTGTATTATATCTTTTGCTCGACGAGAATTGTTAGATGAACATATGTATGAAATTCACACTGATAATAATCAAGTAGGAATGGGTGATGATGAGGAGGAGTTAGAAGGGTTAGAAATTACTTCAAGGACTATTCTTCAACATATAGTTTTAAGTAAAGTAGATTTATCACAACATATATTTCGTAATTCAGATACGCTGTTTCTTGCTTTGAATACTAGACTAAGTAAGTTATTTGATGATCAGTTAAAAGTATTTAAAAAAATGAAAATCTTTTTCAATATTCAATGTCTATTTCAAAATGACAAAGACGAGGAACCCGTTGTAAGATGGTTTAATTCTTTTGCACATACACTACTTCACAGTTCAAATATTCCTCATTTGTTACAATTAGCAAGAGATAAAGTAGCTAGTGAGATTGAAAATTATTTAGAGAGAGGATCAGGATTGAGTTTGATTGAAATTCCTAAATTTGAAGTAAAAATGGCAAAGTACAATCCAATTCGTGGTGGTACATACATGGAAGTACCATGGCTTATAAAGTATAGAAATGAAGGGAAAAAATGTATCGTTAATATTGATAATAGCGAAGAGCAGTATGAAAAGGATTTTAAAAAGAACCCAAAAAATTGTAATGAAAGTGATAAACTTGCATGTTTCAAATGGTCTGTTCTAATGGGTATAAAAGATTACACACAAAATAAAAAGGATTTATCTGATATGGAACGATTACGAAAAGTCGATAAGGCTGGTTCTAGGTATAGAAAGGCTAATTTTGATGGTTTACAATACCCTGTAACTTTAAATCAGATAACTTTGTTTGAAAAGAATAATCTACATTTAAGTAATAATGTATTTTCACATGAGTATACAAAAAAAGGATAGGGTACATTTTTTAAAAGTGAAGATGAAAAAGATGAAGTACAGACTGTAGAAGATAATCCCAGACTTACAACTGAAACACAACAGCAATACTATGATAGGTTATCAGAGCTACTAGGTCGGACAATTACATATAAAGACTTTATGGTAGGACACGAAAGAACAAGTAAGGTTAACGACACAATTAAAAAACATACAGCACCAGTTTATCTTAGTAAAAATACAGTAAATACAAAAGAAATCAATTTATTATTACTAATGAAGGATTTTGGAGAAGAACATTTTACTTGGGCGAAAGACTTGGTAGGGTTTTTAGGATTACGTACTATTGGAAATGGTCATTTATGTATGAGATGTCTTAATGGTTTTAGTTCTAAAGCAAATTTAGATTATCATCAGGAAAGATGTGCTCAGTTAAAGGCTCAGGTAACTAGATTTCCAAAGAAGGGTACACATTTAGAATTTGGAGATTATAAGAATATGAACCCCTCTGTCTTTAGAATCTACGCTGATTTTGAAAGTTTTATTCAGGATAATCCAGACTGTAAAGCAGATACTTCAAAAAAGATTTCTGATCCAAGATATTATTTATTTGAAAGAGCAAAAACTGGTGGGATGACTGAGTACGATAAGATTCACAAAGTATGTGGATATAGTTATGTTTGTCTTGATTATGTTGGAAATGTTAGAGACAGGAAAGTTTATCATACTGAAGATGACAGTGAGGATGTTATTAGCACATTTTTTAATGATATTATACCCTACCATGATACATTAGTAAAGGAAATTAAAAAGAAACAGGAGGAAGCACCTACGACTATGATAGACGAGCGTTACCAGCTCAAGGGTGAGGATTGTTATTTTTGTGATAAAACACTACCTTATATTTGGGAGTTTGACGACGACCCCGAGGAACAGTTGAGACTTCAAATGTCAGGTGAAATGCCAGTTAGACATCATGATCATTTTACACATAAACTCTTAGGATATGCTCACAAAGATTGTAACATCAGAGCAAAGTACACAGATTTTATTCCTATTTTATTTCACAACCTTTCTGGGTACGATGGACATCCTATTATGCAGGGTCTGAATCACCCTTTAATCAAGGAAACTGATATTATTCCATTAAGTTCTGAAAAATTTATTAGTATTAATATAAATAAAACCCTCAGATTTGTAGATTCCATGAGATTTTTGAATACTTTATTAGATAAGCTTTCCAGTATGCTTGGTAAAGATGATAAAGATGGGTTTAAAGCAACAAGAGAGGTATTTAAAACTTATTTTGGTGATAAAGTTTCTGATATGGATGAACATATGCATTTACTATATAGAAAATGTTTTTTCCCTTATAATTCAATAACTTGTAAAGCAGATTTAGAAAGGACAGATATACCGTCAAAAGCAGAATTTCATTCAGATTTGACAGGGACGGATATTAGTGAGAAAGATTATGAACATGTTAAAACAGTGTGGACAACTTTTAAGATTAATACCTTGGGGGAGTATTTGGATTTTTATAATTTATTGGACACAACTATATTAGCAGATTGTTTTGAGAATTTTAGAGGTATTTTTCTTGACAAGTTTAAACTAGATCCAGCCAAATATGTTTCTTTACCTTCCATTGCTTGGCAATCAGCATTAAAGTATAGTAAAGTCAAGTTAGACTATATAACCGACCCAGATATGCATTTGTTTCTTGAGGATGGATTAAGAGGGGGATATTCAGGATGCGGATCAGTGAGACATGTAGATAGTAATAACAAGTACATGCCTGAGGGTGAGTATGACCCTTCCAAACCTTCATCTTATCTTATGTATTGGGATTGTAATGCTCTTTATGCTACTGCTTTGTCTCACCATCTTCCTATTAAAAATTTTAGTTGGGTATCAAATCAGGAATTAAAAGCTTTTCAAAATCCTAATTTTATTATGGGATGTCAGGATGATGCACCTCATGGATATGTATTAGAATGTGATCTTTCAATCCCACCAGAATTACATGATAAATTTAATAATTTTCCACCAGCTCCAGTAAAGCGTAAGGTAGTTGACAGTGAGTTATCACCTTATCAAAAACAGTTACACGATGATCTTAATATGAAAGGTGGTTCAAATAGTGACAAACTGATTCTTGACTTACATCAAAAGAAAAATTATGTTATTCACTATGTAACTCTAAAGGAATATTTGAAACTTGGTATGAAGTTAGAAAAAGTGCACAAAGTATTACAATTTGAACAGGATGCTTGGCTTGAACCATTTATTACACTTTGTACAAATGAAAGACAAAAAGCTACAAACAGCTTTGAAAAAGACTTTTGGAAATTGATGGTAAATTCTTTATTTGGTTAATCAATTGAACAAAAACGTAATAGACGTGAAATTAAAGTAGTTACAACATCTAATCAGCAATTTTGTGATTGGGTTACAGGTGATAGAGTATTAAATTATACAAAACGTGCTAATTTAAGTGATATTGTGGTTGTTAATGATCATACAGTACTTTTTATTTTTTAAAATACTTCTGTTTATCTAGACAAACCTATCTATATAGGTATTGCATGTTTAGACATTTGTAAAACTTACATGTATAAATTTTATTATGATTACTTGACACCAATGTATGAAGCAAGACTCAGGTTAGTTGGTACTGATACAGATAGTTTAATGGTAAGTATTGTAGCAAGTAAAGATGATATGAAAAATTGTATTGAATTAGATGTGTACAAAGATATGTTAGATAATAGAGATATATTTAATATATCAGATTATCCAACTGAGGGTAAATTTAGTTTTATGCATGATCCTACTAATAAAAAGGTACGATGTAAATTTAAGGATGAGACATGTGAGAAGGGAGTAATTACAGCCTTCTGCTTTCTAAAACCAAAAATGTACTCTTACACTACTGAACATAGTTATGACATGCGAGCAAAAGGTATTCCTAAATCCTATGTAAAAACTAATTTAAGACATATTGACTATGTAAACGCTCTCACAGGAAATACTGATGAGAGTAAAAAGACTTTTACAGCAAAGAAAATTACATCTAAGAATCATAATTTATACAATTGTACATTTACAAAGAAAAATATTTCCCAATATGATGATAAAAGATATTATGTAAATTATAATAAGAGCTATGCTTACGGTAATGTAAATATTCCAGTCCTAATGGAAATCACAGTATAAATTTAACTTAAAAAATGTAAATATAATAAAAATAATGTACAAAAATGTATAAAGATGTAAAATATAAAATGTACAAAGATGTAAAATATAAAAAGTACAAAGATGAAACATATTACTGAACAAATGTAAATACAATAAATATAATGTACAAAGATGTAAAAATGTACAAAGATGTAAAAAATAAAAATAAAATAAAAACCAAAAAAACTTTAAATTAATTGACTTATTTATTTGCAAGTTCATATTCAAAAATTATTTACAAGTTCATATACAAAAATTAATCACAAGTTCATATACAAAAAGTATTTACAAAATCACACATCTGATGATTCTTTACTTGGTATGTTTCCAACATCTAAATTACAGATGAACGGGCACCGAGGAAATATACGTCTATGTTCTCGTATCGGTATATCACCTTCCTCCCAATTACCAACAATTCCACGACAGAAGGCACATTGAGTACCATCTTTAACTCCAGTACTAAAAAATCCGGCTTTAGTACAGTCGGTTGGTGAGATAAATGTAATATTCCACTTGTAGAAGGTTTTTAGTCTTTCATCTTCTGATTTGAGTAACTTAAAGTTATGTAAGATGTGAGTACCAGGTGGTGACATTGTGGTTAGGAATCCAAAAACGATACAAGAGATGATATTGGAAAGAAAATTGGAATGTGAATGATTCCAAAATTAAAAAACCACTTTATATAGTGGATAAACTCCATGTTTTATTATGTGCTTACCTGATTTGACTGCTTGATCTGAAAAGTAACATGAAACTCTAACTACTCTGCCATTTTACCGACATTGAGTGTAGAATTGATTTATTTCTTAGTAAGTGTACTAGTATGAGATTAAGAGAATAAATTTAAGTAAAAATATATGAGATGTGAGAAATTTCTTGGAATTCTGGCATTCTGGCATTTTGCCATTCTGGCATTTTGCCATTCTGGCATTTTGCCATTCTGGCATTTTGCCCAGAATTTACCTTTAGGCTATTTCGTATATAGTTACAATGTAATACATACCTTCTACATATATACGAAGTGTAAAAGACATGGAAATATGTGCTTGATATATAGTGCTATATAGAAGCACGTGATCGGGATATAGTGATATTCCTGTCGAGACAAGAAAAAATATTAACGTTAGAGTCTGAAGCGTAAACGTTTGGTGGGTAAAATTAGAAAGGTTGGTGAACTTTGGAATTCTTGGAAAGGGTGCGCCATGGGGGTGCTTGCCGTCCGCATTGATGAGGATTAGGTTAAGCTCAAAGGCATATACCATCTGTTTAAAGGATGTACCTGCATGACCTTAGGTTAACCCTATAGCTATATAGTACTTCAGTGGAACCCTTTGATCCTATAGGGATGTACCCTTACTTCCCCGTCACAGGGATATAGCATTACTTAAATACCGCCTGTTTGAAGGATAGGCCATAAAGAATACATATGAAATACATACTCTCCATGCTAAAAAAAGGGCTTACTTTTTTAAACGTTGAAATGCTCCTTATAATGACTACTAGACATAAATTTTATTATTGAAATTGGTGGGCAATAAAACTATAAAATGTAAACGACGTCCTAATTAACAATCCTAGAATATATGTACCAAATAGTTGGATTATTGAGATATAATTTTTAAAAAATTAAAACATTACTGGTAAAGATAGGGATGCCTCAAGCTGTAAAGAGTGAAGGACGTCACTATAAACGACCCCTGAATGTTATAATACTTCATAGAAACATGTATGACATGTGGATAAAATAGGTTTCAAAAACTTTTATAGCTACAAATAAGGATGCTCAGAACTATAAAATGTGAAGGACATTGTTATAGTAGATCTTTTAAAATCTAATCACTATAAAGGTTTATTTATGACATGGTATTAAAATAGGTTAAAAAAAACTAAAGCTGAATTTAGGGGGACTGAACAGTATTAAATTTAAAGTGCGTCATTATCAACGTTCTCTGAATATATTTATAATCTTAGGTATATTTATGACATGTGATTAAAATAAGTTTAAAAATATTTCATAGTTAAAATTTGAGAAACTTAAGACCATAAAATGTAAAAGACGTATTTATGGACGACTCTGTGTAATATAATTACTATAAAGGTATATTTATGACATACTTAAGAAAGGTGGATAAAACTAAAAGTTAGAAATGGAGGTACCGTAAAGCTTTAAATAACTCCCTGGACCCTTTTAACTCCCGAAGTTTAAAGGCACGTTTTAAATAACTCCAGGGTCCCTTGTAACTCATGTAGTTTAGGGGGACGTTTCAATAACTTTCGGGTCCCTATTTACTTCTGGGTTCTCTTTTAACTCCCGGGGTCTGACAAGGGGTATGCACACGTTGTTGGGGTTGTAAGGCTAGGTGCACCTTAACGTCCACCCAAGCTGGACGTCCTCTGTTTAAATAAGAGGATTGGATGGTTCATTCCTAATTCGCTATGAAGACGTGGTTTATAAGATGCTTGGTGGTGTTATAGTCGATTTTAGGGTAGGTGAGATGGTTAGATAATGGATACAACCGGGTATGATGCGGTTGGGATGAGATGTGAGGACGTTGAGATGAAGGTTGAGAGGGTTGAGATGAGGTTTGAGAGGGTGTGGGCCGGAATCAATAGACTTGAGACCGGGATAGAGCGGCTTGAGCCTAGGTCCAATAGACTTGAGACCGGGCAAGGGGAGGCTGGAGACCAGGTCCAATAGACTTAAGACCGGGTTAGAGAGGATGGAGACCAGGTCCAATATACTTAGGACCGGGTTGAAGAGGCTGAGAACCAGATTAGATCTGAGACCCGACTGAGGCTTGGGGCTAGGCTAGAGCTGGGACCCGATTTGAGGCTTGGGACCCAATTTGAGGCTTGGGACAGGAGGCTGGGACCCGATTTGAGGATTAGGACCTGAAGGCTGGGACCCGATTGCGGTTTGCTGTGGTGAGCGTAGGAGACCAGATGAGGAAGTGAGGACCGCAGATCGAGTCGGCGAAAGCCAAGATCGTAGACCAAGGAGATAGGCGGTATGCTGGTGAGTCGGTAGACGGTGAGGCGTTGAGCCGAGGTCCTGGTCCGATCTGGACTTCAGATGTGGTCTGTGGTCTTCCGGGTCCGATGTGAGGATGGGACGAGGAAGCGGAATCCACTTGATACCGACAGACCGGGTCTGAAGTGGGCTGGCTTGATTAGGGCACCACGAGGTTGATACTGACTGACCGGTTCTGAGGTTGGCAGGCTTGGTTGGGGCAATTCGAGCTTGATACTGACCGACCGGGTCTGAGCTGATCTGGTAGACCAGGGCAACTGGAGCTTGATACGGACCGACCGGGTCTGAGAAGGGTCTTGACCTAGTGAAACCAATCTGAGAAGAATTCAAACCGATGGAGACGGATTGGAAAGCGGTTCAGACCGGAGGACGTGACCTGGACAGCGGTTTTGAGGATGGACAGCAACCAAAATGAGATGACCATGAGTGCAAAATGCGTGACTACATGTTGCATGAAAACAGCACTGGCAACCTTTAATATGGTATACGGTGGATGCACTGAGGACCCGAAGTTTGATGCACTTAGTTAATTATGTAGTGAACCAGGTAGAATGAGAAAATTAGGGTGTGGCAGTGGTTGTGACTGGAATAAAATGCCGGTTTTGATCACTCACTGTGTGTGTTATTTTGGTAGTAATTACCAAATAACTTAAATTACTAATTAAACACTTGATTACACACTTACACAACTAACTAACAATAAGTGAAACTTGGGATTTAATACACCAAGTTAAAGAATGAAGTCGGAAATATTTGACTTGAACTAATTTTGAGGAAAGAAAAGATGGCTGGTCAGAGCTCAGAGCGGACACGTCCTTTCGCTTCCGTGATTTTTGGTCGTCTGAGAGCAGTGCCAAAAGGGACTGCCTACTACTGCTCTCTTTCCTTTGTTTGAGCCGATGCCAAAGCAGGGGTTTGAGAGCAACTTAAAGAAACAGTTGTTGAGTACTCTGGGTTTGAGAGCAACCTCAAACCCGAGTGCTCTGACGTCATGGAAAATTTCTGCCTGAATACAGAAGAGGGGTTTCACGATTGGACAGGGTCTGTTGTACTTCCTGGGGTCCCTAGTAAATATACTGTGTCTATGTGTAGTACAGTAACTTTTGTTAGTACCCCCTTGTCGATACCACGTTCATTTTACATTACCCTACACAAAACTTGCACGTAACCCCCGCGTCACAAGCAACTCCCGGTTTTTTAGGCAAAGTTTGAGCTAACTCCTGGGGGAATTATTTGGAGCTTTACGGTACTTAAAACTATAAAATGTGGAAAACGTCGTAAGGGACGATCCCTGAATATCTCTACACTTCATAGGTATATTTATGACTCGTGGTTAAAATAGGTTGTAAAAAACTGTATAGTTAGAACCAGGGGTATTTAAAACTATAAAATGTGAAGAACAACATTTATGGACGATTTCTCACTATCCATAACTTAAATTATTGCAACACACTACAATTTGAAATTTTAAACAATACTTTTGTGGTGTATGTATGTATGTATGTATGTATGTATGTATGAGTTTAGAGTTTCAACCTTTGAGGTTATATCTCACTCAATTTAATATGTGATTTGAAAGATCCCACGAAGTAGTATTATACTAAATCGCATTGGGCTTCGCATCCTCATTTACTTAATTACCTACACTTGTAGTATTTGGTTTTCGTCGCTCATTTTATACGCGTACCACTTTGCGATTCATTAGATTTTCAATGCTGATTAAACATTACTACTTGTTGCTTTTCCGATAAGATTACTCTTAGTCGAGGGGAGGCAGTTGGATATCGAACAAATAGGCAGAGGTCATCACTCCCTGACTAGATGAAATAAGTCCGCTCGCCTACCCCGCCAGTTAGTCCTCCAACCTCCACGAGCGAAAGTAGCAGCAGCTACTTGCAGGATGGATTGGAAAGATATGTTGAATTGGCTTATTATGTTCATGCTTACGCTCGGCATTGAGCAGACACATGTCGTCTATTATTGCTATCGCCTCTGTCGCCATCAGTATTAAACTGATACAGATAAACGAAAGCAAACTCATTTACCTTGCACATTCATCCAACTCTCAAACTCCCCTCCCCAAGCCAAGCATTACCACTGTACCATTCTCGTGCGAAAGGGTCTAACCTGACTGCCGGCTGCGGTTCCCTCGACGCAAAAAATGAGCCAAGGATTATTTAGGACGGAGCAAACCTCAGCTTGTCCCCTAAGCCACGTAGCCGGCTTTAATACTTTTGTAGTGTGTTGCGATATTAAAAATTTTTACGGGTGCAGGGGTGGAATGTGTGGGGTTATTTCTGTGTTTTTTGAGCGCATGTGCAAGTATTACATACATATATACATACATACAATCATAAATACATACATACAAATATACACACATACATATACTTGATTTGTTAAAGCTTGGCTCTCCCACCGCAACTAAAATGCTTTCAGTTTCAAATACTTTTGGCCTGTTGCAGTATATGAACGTTTATACATACGCTAAACATAATAATACCTACACGTCCCTTCTTGACCATGTGTACTCAAATAACAGTTCATACTGTAAAGACCACGGCAGAATTGATACTGGTATATCAGATCACGACATTGTTTATTTGGTGCGGCGGAAAGTTAAGCTTACTAAAGTAACACGCAAAATTATATCTTTTAGAAATTATAAAAATGTAAACGCTGAGCATTTAAATGCTGAGCTGAGCAGTGTTCCATGGAGTTCACTCGAAATGTTCTCATCCCCTGACGATATGCTGCAGCATTTAAATGCATTAACTCTTGACGTAGTAAATAATCACTGCCCTTCTGTCCGCAGACATGTTAAGAGTAATAGCGCTCCATGGATCACTCCTGAGCTTAAAAAGTCAATGCACAGACGTGACCATCTTAAAAAAGTGGCATATCTCACTCACTCTCCTTTTGACCTTGCCACCTACAAATCTGTACGTAATTCAACCAACTTATTTATACGCAAATGTAAACAAAATTATTTTAATTCTAAATTTAAGGAAGGCAAGGACTCCAACAAAATGTGGGCTTGCTACAAAGAGCTTATAGGTATTAACGTAAAGTCGGACCTTATCTCCGAGCTACATAGTGAAGGTAATATTGTAACTAATGTAACTGATATGCTATCTCTACTTAATAATGCCTTGACTGTTAAACACAATGATGATAGTAAGTTCCTTCAAACTGTTATTGATGAGTGTACATATAATCTCGATAGAGACTGTAATAATACGGCTATACCTTTAGTCACTGTTGATGAGGTAATTATGTACATCAATAGTGCAAAAAGCAAAGGGGGATCTGAATCTAATATTCCTCCTAAAATTGTAAAATTATGTATTTCTAATCTTGCTCCGGCTCTGACAACTATTTTTAATGCTTGCCTTAATTTAGGATTCTTTCCAACTGAATGGAAGCAGGCTACCATTACCCCTATATTGAAGTCCAATTGTAATGCATGCGACCCATTTGCTTATAGGCCTATATCAGTGTTGCCTTTTCTTTCAAAAGTTTTTGAATCTATTCTTGCGGACAAAATCTTAATGCATGTAAATATAAACAAACCTCTCAATGAGGATCAATTTGGATTTAGAAAACTAAGATCTACTACAGATGCTATTTTGAAGCTTTCTTCTGAAATTTACAGCTCACTTGACCAGAAAAAAGATGCTGGTGTAATATTTTTCGATTTTCAGAAAGCATTTGACAGCCTCTCCTTCAAACTTTTAATTAATAAACTTAAGCGTCAGTTTTCTTTTCCTTCTTATCTTTTACGAATTGTAGCACACTACCTTCTTGACCGCACTTACAAGATTAAAATGGGGAAAAATATCTCTGAGACATTTAGTATGTACGGTGGGGTCCCTCAAGGTTCAGTTCTAGGCCCGCTGTTGTTTGTCCTCTTCATTCATGATATTGGCTCAAATGTTACAGCTAGTAAAAGCCTATATGCTGATGATCTGGCAACATTATCTGTTCATGAGGATCCTGACCAGCTTACTATTTTACTTACAGATACGATCTCTGAAATTCAAACCTGGGCTGACAAAAATTGCATGAAATTGAACTGGTCTAAAACCAAATGCATGATTTTTCTAAAAGGCAAAAATAAAAATATTAACATTAAAGAAATTTCAACAGCCTATGCTCCAATTGAAGTTGTTGATCGCTACAAGTACCTAGGTATATGGTTTGACTCTGAATTTTCTTTTAACTACCATGCTCTCTATACATGTAAGAAAATGAGTCTAAGGTGTAACCTTCTCCTAAGAAATAAGCGTTACATATCTACAGCTACTATGAAAACTTTATTTACTTCTCTTGTTATTTCATTACCTTATTATGGCATTGTAGTATATGGTATCTCAAAATGTAATAGAATTCAAAATACTATTGATCTGTTTTTGAAGCGCTGGTCACTTCCACTTAAAATTAATTTACGTAGGCTTTATGTTTTGTTTGATATTCTAACCTTTTCTGAAATGTACCTGTATAGCATTCTACTTGAAGCTAGGCGTATTCTTACTTTTAACTGCATTCCTTCCTCTATTAAAAATCTGCTTACTACCTCTCAGCGTTCGCACTCACAGCTTCACGAACTCGATTTTAACCTTATTGTCCCTAAACGTAACTACAAAATATTTGAAAACTTCTTTTCCTACTCCTCAACCATAGCGTGGAATTCTCTCCCAAAACATATCAAACAAATTAATAGTTTTAATGAGTTTAAGAATGAAATCAAGCAAATTCTTGTAAAGCGCAGATCAAACCAAAACTAGTATAAGTATGTCATGTAAAGTAATATTGTTAGTATGTTTCGTGTGTCTCTCTATTCATTTAATTAGTTAAGCGTTAATCATTCCCAATGTCTCCTCTGTAAGACCATCATGTATTTGTTGAAGAGAACGACAATAAAGCCTAATACAAATACAAATACAAATACTTACATACATACATGCATACATACATACATACATACACACCTTTAATTCTCACAGGTTTTTATCGGTTTTTAGATGCTCAGCTTTAGCTACATCTAATGAAATGGTCAAGTCCGTTTGTTCGTCTGTCTGTCCGTCTGCTAGCCGGACGCTACAGGTCAAACCAAACAAATGAATAGGGATCTGCAAAATAGTAGGGAATGGAAGTGCGGAAAAGTTGGGCTTGTGGAAGAACGTCTGCGGATCTGAGTATGTAAATACTTTAATTCACCTCTGCGGCACTGCAGCCCCAGAATCACAACTGCTTACCCAGGCTGCCATGTGAACGTACGTATATAAGCAGTACCTTTATTTGTAAAGGAAATTCGTGAAAATTTTCCATGTGTATTTTGAATTGTCAGACTTGATAAGCTCTTAGATCCCTATTCCGTATGTACCTCTATGTGAAGAGTTTTTGGCAAAACAGGATAATTCCATTTTTTTCAAAGAAGATATTATTTTTGCTATTTGTTCTATGCAAGTAGATGCATTACTGTATCGAATAGTAAAGGTCAAAGTGCAACCAAAGCGATTTTTTAAAATGGCCCAAATTTAGTTTTTTGGCCTAACGAGATAAGTCCATTAAATTATTTTTAGCAAAATAGGATAATTCCACCACACACATGGTTTTCTGATTTAAATTTGTTTTTGAGTGTTTTCGTAGTTTGTAGAAGAAAATTGCCGTGGGTTAATGTTTTTCTGCAAAGAAAGATGAAAAGTTATAAAACAGTTTGGTTTCATTCCAAACGACCAAAGTTTTATGTCACAGACTATTTACGCCATGTAAGGATATTAGTTTTTTGGCAAAACGACATAAGCCCACAAATTACAATTTTTGAAATTTTTCTAAAAATTTTCAGAGTCCGGCTAGAACTAGAATTATGAAACTATATGTAATTACGCTTCGTCAGATGCAGTACTCGTAGAAAAAAAATTGAGTTGCAAAAACTAAATCTGTCACTATTTATTCATTTTTCGTTGTTTGTGTGAAATTTGCGTTGCAAGGACTTATCCCGTTTTGCCAAAAAACTCTTCATGTATTGCCTGCCCTTTTAAGATGCTGAGCTTAAGCATCTATTGGAATGATCATGCCTGTCTGTCTTTCTGTATGTCAATGCCGAGTTTGTCTGTTAGTCATGCTCTACAGGTCGCAATTCTTCACTGATTTTGATCAAACAACTTTTAAATAACCTGAAATAAGAGTAACAAACACCCTTTTGTTTTTGAGGGCGATCGGACTAACCAATTTTCTAGAATTAACGTTTATATAAACCAACATTATGAGTGAAAGAAACATTTTTTGACAAAAACGGGAGTCGGGTACTCTTTGCATGCAAATACCTCCTAACAAAACCAGGTAGGTAAGTACGTGCGCAGTACGTTAACCGCCTATTCCACACTGTTGGAATACTGTGTACCTAATCGGAATGCAAAGGAGAGTGCTGCGAACGTTCACAAATGATTTCCTGATTCCATTATTTGACTCCAACGCAACCTACCTTTAGTCAATACAGCTAAATATAATGCATATCAGTAATTTTGAAGTGCATCTACTTGTCAAAATCATAACATCATTTGTAAATGCTTCCTTAGCTTACACTAGCCATGATTCATTGTTTGCTCAAATGGACTATGGGCTTCGCACTTCTCACATCAGTTTATGCATACGATATTTGTGATATCTTGTCGGGATTGTTTATAATGACGTCCTTCAAGTATTACAGGTTAAAGAACCCCTATTTCCAACATAACAATTTTTCAAGCCTATTTTAACATACATGTAATGAACTTACCTAGGTATATTCGTTTAAGGTATTCAGGGATCGTCCCTGATGACGTCTTTCAAATATTATAGTTTTGAGAACCCCAATTTTCAACAAAATTTCCTATATTGGTTATAGGAGCGAGCCCGCGTAGCTCAGTGCCTACTGCACTGATGTCTATAAACCTGGTGTTCAAGCAAATGCTCGCTTCAGGTTTTGAGATCAAGACCAGCGGCAGTGGCAAGTTTTTCCACTGGGTTTTCGTTGTCCACAAGGCAGTGAAGGGTTCGGCGGCTCTGAACGTCAATGGTAAATGAAGTTCGCCATAGAAGTTGGCCCGACTAATGTTGGCAAGACAAAGAAATGTGTGATGGCACATGGCACAGTGCAAGAAGTGAATTCGAGGTCGGGCACCCTGTAAGAACTGCGGTTAAATGGAGGCAACCTCAAATTTGTTTTATATTAGTTATAGATATCCAGAAATCGTACATAATGACGTCCTTTAAATATCATAATTTGAAGTACCCCTATTTTCAAGATTGTTTAAATTCTTAGCAAGCCTCTATTTTCACAGTGTTTGCTGTCTGTTTGTTGGTCTGTCTGTATGTCTATATGGCTGCAGGTCACACGCTCCATGTCACATTTTTAAACTTATAAAATTCAAACAACTTGTTATCGTCTGCAAGATTCAGGAAAAAGTGCTGTGTGGTTTCTGGTTAGAATCTAGTAACGCATCTGGCGACAATTAAAATTGATTGAACCAAAGTTAAAATCATGTTTTAAAGTGTATGTATGTATGAATGTATGTATGTTTTACTCATCCGAAATCTCCCCTCGGGGAAAGAGAGGGAGACTGATGGGGATGGGTAATGACCATATTCACACTCAATAGTAG
Source organism: Dicyrtomina minuta (assembly GCA_949802685.1). Taxonomy (NCBI): domain Eukaryota; kingdom Metazoa; phylum Arthropoda; class Collembola; order Symphypleona; family Dicyrtomidae; genus Dicyrtomina; species Dicyrtomina minuta. Next base: position 1,361,024 of record OX461810.1, on the reverse strand, counting down.
GGCGCTGGATTAATCTCCAAATCGCTTGTGGTGAAAGCTGGACCTTGAACTGGTCCCGCGGATCCTGTCGTCTTCTTTCCTGGACACGGTATCCTAATGTTTCCTTCGGATCCATCACCATGGTGCAGAGTCGTTTTAGCAGTGGAAGCTATCTTTTTACTATAATAACTAATTATCTGAGATCACCCCCATTGTTGATATGGTATCGCGAGGTGAATGTTAAATGATTCCTGACGATCGCTCTACGGTGTAGTATTATTAGTATTCTTTATTATAATTATTCTCGGAATTATTCCTTTCACGGATCTTTACAAACTAAGAGTAGGTAATTATTTCTATCTTACAAAACCCCAATACGATCTTAAATGATGAACCAATATAAAATACAAAATACGGAGTAGAAGCCTGACATGAGCTTCAACAAATCCTGAGCTCCGTCCGTATACTGGCCCCCGTTTCTACGGCGTCATGCCTTCTTATCTCTTCTTCCGTCTCACTCTTCCCTCCTTCATTATTATTTCTTCATTCCGTTTCTCTTCTACTTCTTCTCCTCATTCCCTTATTTGGGTGTCCATACTTATTTTTAAATCTGAATCGCTTTCCCTATTGATCCTTATGTATACATTTACACTTAATTTGTCTGCCTTATTTCCACATGTTATTTCAGATCATCGTGAAATGACCTGTAACAGCATCCCCAGGGCCATTTAGAGTCGACTCGACGAACACTGTTTCCCTGCGACCACACCAAGCGGTGGACTCGTTTATAGACTTACTTCAATCTCTCATATGGACATAAAAACGAATAACTAATTAGATACACACGACGTAATTACAAAAATGTACATTTTCAACCTATTTCTGGTGATGTCTTAATTTCATGTATCCCATCGAACGATGATCGTCCTTGTGTAGATAAACAAATACTGAGACTTCAACTAATTCTGGCGCGGTTGTCGTCACAACTTGGCCACCTCAGGTGATAACTACAGTACCCGATTACTGATTAATCAGTGCTTTACATTGAAGTGAAACAATACCAAAATCCAAAACAAAATGATGATGTTCATACTTGAATTCTATCATGGGCTTTCTAAAAGTCCTGGTAGTAATTCAAGATTGACAATGCTTCATTAATGTTACTTGTAACTTATATCCAATACATACAATATTAACACAAATGTATAAACATACTGCTTAAAAAACGACCATTAAGATAACATGGCACTCGAACTTAATAGCTAACTACAGATTGTTTACAATCTTACATTACCAACTATTTATATTGGAAAAATTATTGCGGTTTCATGTATCATTTTCATCATTCCATTTATACTATTATCATTAACATACATAAGGCGATAATATGCCTATTAGAATTCTCATCATCAGCTTTCTAAAAGTCTTAGAAGCAATCAAGAACTAACACTTGCTGCTACAAATTATACCTGGGAAGCCCCAGAAAAAATCATATCCTTTAAATTTAGCATACACATATCATATAAATCAACTTCTATCAAAGTACATTACTGGATATAATATCCTTGAAAACTTACAAAAAAAATTTCGCATTATAAATTCAAACATCAAAGTTCCTTACGTACATACTTAACATATCCTTTCTTACTAAAATAACTAGAATATTATACATACATTGCATTCAAGCCATTAATATATATGTTTCACCTACATTCGGAGAATGAATTATAACGTATAATAATTTCATCATTCATAAAAACTCTTATATTATTAAATGTGTTCATAGTTATCCCTTAATTGTGCATAGTCACGTATCATACAATCATTTTACATGTCAACATTACTTCATACAATTAGATTGTTAAAATAATAAAAATTTACATCGATGGGCGCAATCATATCCTCAGATAGATTGTATGAAAAAAAAGAAGAAATTACATGTACTGTGACATGTTCAATCGATCTACCAGAGAGATTGTATCAGCTAACCGTACTTGAATAAAATTTAACAAGACAGACTCGATACAGTCTGCATACTTGCAAATTATACCTTAGATTTTAATAATTCCATTTCATGCAAGAGTCTTATCCAGCCAAGAGACCAATGCTATTGCATTCCGCAAAATCATTATTGTCCAAATCCTCCGCATAATTTTATGTAAAGATATACGTATCCGTTAAACTACGTTACCTATACCTAACAGGTAAAATTATATGATATAGTTATGTACTACATCATCATTATCTAATCATCTCAATTACCAGACAATATAACTGGACACAAGTTAAAATCCTCTTTTCCTAATTGAGATAAATTTTGGTATATGTTATAGATTCAGTTTTGCGACAGAAAGCATAATTTCCATACCTTGCTTTATATTGGGTACGTAATATCTCTTTTATGGTGGTATTACTCTCATTTGTAAATATTAGATACTAATATATTATTATTAATATCATGAGATACTATAATATTAGATACTCATGCTCATGTGATCCTATCTACATCTCTCTCCTTTCGTGTTTTATTGATCTAGTCTGGAATTAATATTGACTTATCTGAGAATGATGACCAGAGGTTGCCTAGACGAGTAGCTTAGCATCCACCATGCTGTCTCCATCTCTGATAGTATGGATTGGTAGCATCCTCAATGGCTTTCCAGTTCAAGTACAGTTGTCGTCTAATCTTCTTGCGATTGGATCTCGACGGTTTAAAAATTGAACTATAGGCAGGAATCGGTACATATCCCGGTGGGTACTGTGGATTGACCTTCATCGGTGTCCTAGTCCACTCGTTGCTTCGTTTCTTTGGTCCAGCACGAGGAGTACTGTTCCTGGTCGCCTGTTGGTCGAGTAAAATCGGTGTCGGCTCATTGGTGCTTGAAAAGTTGACCACCGGTGACCGACGAATCTGCTGTCGTCGTTGTGTAAGTGGGTCCGGCGCTGGGGTTGGATGGACGTCCGCTCTAATGGTCTGGTAGGTCATCGTTGGTTTTGGTTGTGGTGCTGTTCGTTTTAACGGCTGGAGATTCTTCCGGTCCGAAGAAGTTAGCACAGTTACTTTATTTGGCAGGGGCTGAATGGAATTTACCATCCTTACAGTGGGTTCACCCTGAATTACAGATATACTATCTTGAAACTGTTGATTCATTATGTGCTCTTGCTTGTCCATTTCTCTCATACTGTTCGTTGTCATCTGGACTTCTCGTTGAATATGTCTCACGTCATGACTTGGCTTTCGCAATATCGGATTAGGAACTGCAGTATTTTTCGCGAAAATATATCTGTCCTGCCGGGCTCGCCAATGTGCCTTGATTTCTGCTTTTTCGATATTGCTCTTTCGTTTCTCCTTCCGTTCGCGTTTCCGGGTCATTTGGGCTGGAGTTAATCGCAGGCAGTCATCTTTAGGGTTTACCAGATGAGCATATTCAGGGCCGATGGTCAATAATTTATCTGGACCGTGATATCCCCATGCCAATGTAGGAATAATCCCTAAATTTCGGACTGTTTCAGTAGACGATAGTGATTCACTTGATTCGCCGTGCCTAATAGGATAAGCTGAACACGACGGTATTGAGTTGGAAGTGAGTATTTCGTCTGCAGTCTTCGCCTCTCGTGTAATACCAACGACTTTCTCAGTAATATCAATTGAATTTGCTAAGATTGCCTCAATTTCCGCTTTCAGTTGTGAATTTACATCCTCAATAAATCTCATCTGGTTCCGGAAGTCTTGTAAAGCGTTAAGAATTTTGGTTGCCTGAGGATGTAAATTATCGTAATTCAGTTGAAATTGGGTTCGTAATTGTTTCAGCAATTTTGCTATTTCCTTTTTATATTCCGTGTGTTGCCACTTCTTAGGTATTTTTGCAAGAATTTGATCAAACTTATCCAAATTTCGCTTCTGATCCTCCCGTGTTCGTTGAATATTTTCATGGGCGTCAAGTAAAAAGTCGTAAATTGTTTTGATTTTAAAGATAGTTTGGGAAATAATTTCCGGGTGTTTTTGCAGACTAGTCAGGTTCTCAGCTAATGTCGGTAGGAGGTATTCAGATAACGTATTAATGTCCGTTTCAGAGTAAAATTTTTGCGTAATATGTGCCATTTTGAAATCTTTGGTTTGGTGGGCGATTTGCTTTGGTAACTAGTTGGGAACGTAGATTTCTTCGTGTTATGCAATCGTCTTTCCGACGCTCAGGCTACATTTTACTCATCCGAAATCTCCCCTCGGGGAAAGAGAGGGAGACTGATGGGGATGGGTAATGACCATATTTACACTCAATAGTAGGGCGCTGGATTAATCTCCAAATCGCTTGTGGTGAAAGCTGGACCTTGAACTGGTCCCGCGGATCCTGTCGTCTTCTTTCCTGGACACGGTATCCTAATGTTTCCTTCGGATCCATCACCATGGTGCAGAGTCGTTTTAGCAGTGGAAGCTATCTTTTTACTATAATAACTAATTATCTGAGATCACCCCCATTGTTGATATGGTATCGCGAGGTGAATGTTAAATGATTCCTGACGATCGCTCTACGGTGTAGTATTATTAGTATTCTTTATTATAATTATTCTCGGAATTATTCCTTTCACAGATCTTTACAAACTAAGAGTAGGTAATTATTTCTATCTTACAAAACCCCAATACGATCTTAAATGATGAACCAATATAAAATACAAAATACGGAGTAGAAGCCTGACATGAGCTTCAACAAATCCTGAGCTCCGTCCGTATACTGGCCCCCGTTTCTACGGCGTCATGCCTTCTTATCTCTTCTTCCGTCTCACTCTTCCCTCCTTCATTATTATTTCTTCATTCCGTTTCTCTTCTACTTCTTCTCCTCATTCCCTTATTTGGGTGTCCATACTTATTTTTAAATCTGAATCGCTTTCCCTATTGATCCTTATGTATACATTTACACTTAATTTGTCTGCCTTATTTCCACATGTTATTTCAGATCATCGTGAAATGACCTGTAACATATGTATGTATGTTTGTATGTAGGCATGTATGTAAGTATGTAGGTATATGCATATGTATGTATGTATGTATGCATGTATGTATGTATGTATGTATGTATGTATGTATATATGGATGTAAGTATTTAGGTATGCATGTAAGTATGTATGTATGTATGTAAGAATGTATGTATGTATGTATGTATGTATGTACGTATGTATGTGTGTGTGCATGTATGTATGTATGTATGTATGTATGTATGTATGTATGTATGTATGTATGTATGTATGTATGTATGTATGTGGTATTGATTGTGCTATCAGGCAGCAGGCAGCAACGTATGCACGCCACGAATTTACTGTAGCCAGAAAGCTCTAGAGACACACCATCAAAAGAAAGAGTCCTAGCAATGGTTAGCTTTCTAAATGTGCTCAGTGAGGCTGCTGTCAGTAATTTCCTAATACTATGCTCAATTGTGTAGCTCAACTTTGGATAAAGTAACGTGTACCTGCCGACCTCTATGCTACGGTGGAAAAATTTGGACCTCTCCAAGTTCACTCTTATGGCGTTCAGTCTGTTTAGTTCCGCTCACGCAGATGAAGAACAACATACATTTACGAAAATGATACACACTCCTGCGCACTGTCACTATATTAGGAAGAAACATATCCTATATACAAGATCTGTAGCCGTGCGAACTAGTGGAGAGTAAGGCGAAACTGAATAAAACCACATAGCAGGCGTTGACGGAGCAAGGTAGTTTTCAGAAAAGAATCAGCCTATGCTGTTTGAGTCACTCTGAAACACCTAAACTCCCTCACCCATCCACCACTGTCCACATACCCCTCCACCATCCCCTCTCCCAGACCCCACCTCATGCACCGTGGAGACACAGCAGGACGTTTCTCCGCAAGAGCTTAATGTTAGAGATTCTTCACATTACGTTTATTAGAAATCCCCTATTCAGTATCTGACCATTAGACCATCGGACCACTAAGCTCTTTTTAGATGTTGAGCTTTAGCTGGATCTAATGAAATGGTTTTGTCCGTCCGTCTGTGTGTCTGTCTGTCCGCTTTTTCATTGTTGTATGCTACAGGTCGTATTTTTAAATTAATTATATCCGAACAACTTCTTAACGCACGTAAATGCGATGTAGATGTGCTGGATAGTTTTTGGGTATGTTCCATACAGTAAGGTTTTCGCAATTAGCAGTTAAATGGACCAACTTTCTAAATTTTTTACACTTCATTTTATTCACGGGCAAAAACTGAGTCTCAGCTCTGGTAAGGTTACATTGGCGTGCATACTTACCAACTAATAAATTCTACATGGACTGTCGTGTGTTCAAACACACCGCGTAAAATCTATGGCTACAACAACTACAGACTACAACAAACCACAGTATTATGGCATGTGAAATTCACGACGGAATGAAGGAGGGTGGCAGGGTTTACGAATTTCATTCATTTAGTTAGTTTTCAGTTGTCAGTGTAGACATTGTAAGGGATCGTCCGTTAATGACGTCTTTCAAAAATATCATAATTTTAAGTACCCCCTCTTTTTTAATTATTTACTCATTTTTAGAAGCTGAGCAGAAGGGTGGCGGGGTTTACGAATTTCAGTCATTTAGTTAGTTTTCAGTTGTCAGTGTATACATTGTGAGGGATCGTCCGTTAATGACGTCTTTCAAAAATATCATAATTTTAAGAACCACCTTCCTTTTAATTATTTGCCCATTTTTAGAAGCTGAGCACATAATGACGTTCTTCAGCGGTATAAAAATTATGGGATCGTCCATAATGACGTCCTTCAAATATCATTGTTTTTAGAACCCCCAGTCCCAACATTTAATTGTTGTCCATCCTATTTTTACCACATGTCACGGACTTACCTATATGTGTTATAGATCTTCAGGAAGCGTCTATAATGACGTCCTTCAAATGTCATAGTTTTTAGTACCCCTAGTCTTAAAATTGAATTTGTTGCTATCCCATTTTAACTACAAGTCACGGACTTACCTATACGTGTTATAGATATTTAGGAATCGTCCATAATGACGTCCTCCAAATGTCATAGTTTTTAGTACCCCTAGTCTTAAAATTGAATTTGTTGCTATCCCATTTTAACTACAAGTCACGGACTTACCTATACGTGTTATAGATATTTAGGAATCGTCCATAATGACGTCCTTCAAATGTCATAGTTTTTAGTACCCCTAGTCTTAAAATTGAATTTGTTGCTATCCCATTTTAACTACAAGTCACGGACTTACCTATACGTGTTATAGATATTTAGGAATCGTCCATAAAGACGTCCTTCGAATACTATAGTCTCTAGTATCCCCAGTCTCAACTTTCAATTTGTTTCCATCCTATTTTAACTACATGTCACGGACTAAGCTTTATGGCGGATTTTTGCGTGTTATAAAGTGAAACAAAAGGGGTGACAATTCATAAAGTTAGATACAGAGATGTAAGCTTGTTATGTTTCGCTAATAAAAATGCACACAATAATTTCACGAATTTACATTACAATTAAAGGTACTTATCTATGCACGCTCACAGTACAGCCAAGTATTGTTGTATTGTAGTCGTGAGTTTTGGAATGCAGTGTCGAATTAGAAGATCCCCATGCGCAGTTCTGGGCACTAAGATTTGATTACCACCTCAGCTTTTGGCATTCAACTTCCTTACTGCGTTTTACGTACGTACGTATATAGCTCATACATAGTAGCAGTTATTCCGTACGTCTTTCAATTGTCTTTATCTTACGGATCCTCTAATATTACTACATATTACGGATATACGTTAGTCCATGAAGAATGAAATTTGATAATCTCCTTCTGGGGCTAAAATAAATTATGATCATCTCCATTTTGCTCTAAAGTGAATTTTGATCATCTCCATTTTTCATAAAATACGGCTAATGAGGTATGGTAATGATTAGTTAAGGGTTTAGTTATTTGACACTAAATGCATTGGGTGTCACCCATAAATGACGTCATCAAAATATCCCCATTTTAAGTCCCTATGACCCGCCTCCTGTCATAAGATTACCCGTTGCGTAAAAGGCTATCATTAGCATGCCATACCATTATTATCCAAGTAAGCTGCTTGCCCATACCCATGACGTCATTTATAAGCGACCATTTAAATTTAAGACTTTTAAAAATAATTTCTTGAGGAATTAACTTAATCAAATTAATAAGTTAGTGCATAATTCATGAGAGCAGGAATAAGTTTATCAATAAACCAGTACAACAACTTTAAAATAATCAAGGGGTCGCTTATAAATGACGTCATGGGTATGGGCAAGCAGCTCACTTGTGTCGTTGAAAAGTCATTCTGTCGTAAGTCCTATGCACAGCTAAACTCATTGTGTCGCAAGTCCATTCAATTGGTAGCTACTGTCGAGGTCCCTTCCGTGTGTCCTATGCATTAAAGGGGAGGGGGGTATATTACTGACTGTGCTGTACTCATGACGTACACTTAGGGGTCGTCTACAAAAGACGTAATAAAATTCCACTTCCAGAACATATTGCGCTTTTAAAAAACATGTAAATGGAACATTTGCACTTGTAAAAAATCTGTAAATAGAACATTTTGCAATTTTAAAAAACATGTAAATAAGTAGAACATTTTGCACTTTTAAAAAACATGTAAATGGAACATTTTGCACTTTTGAGAAACATGTAGATAGAACATTTTGTCCTTTTGAGAAACATGTAGATAGAACATTTTGTCCTTTTGAGAAACATGTAGATAGAAAATTTTACAGTTTTGAGAAACATGTAGATAGAAAATTTTACAGTTTTGAGAAACATGTAGATAGAACATTTTACACTTTTAAAAAACATGTAGATAGAACATTTTACACTTTTGAGAAACATGTAGATAGAACATTTTACACTTTTAAAAAACATGTAGATAGAACATTTTACACTTTTGAGAAACATGTAGATAGAACATTTTACACTTTTGAGAAACATGTAAATAGAACATTTTGCAGTTTATGGAAATGGAATTTTTATTACGTCTTTTGTGGACGACCCCTAAGTGTACGTCATGAGTACAACACAGTCAGTAACATTACGTCTTTTGTGGACGACCCCTAAGTGTACGTCATGAGTACAACACAGTCAGTAATATACCACCCCCCTCCTCCCCTAATGCATAGGACAACACAGATACGACCTCAACAGTAGCTACCAATTGAATGGACGTGCGACACACTGACTTTAAGAAACGTATGGACTTGCGACAGAATTATTTTAGATGTGCATTGGACTTACGACAGAATGACTTAACACCGTCGCTTGGATATCGATGGTATCGCATGCTAAAGATAGCGATTTACCCAACGGTTAATCCAATGACAGGAGTGTCATACGGACTTAAAATGGGAACATTTCGATGACGTCACTTATAGGTGACCCCTAATGTACTTAGTTTTGAATAACTAAACCCTTAACTAATCAATACTGTATCTCATTTGCCGTATTTCATGAAAAATGGAGATGATCAAAACCAATTTTAAATCAGAATGGAGATTATCATAATTTATTTTAGCCCCAAATGAAGATGATCAAACTTCATTCTTCATCGACGGTATGTTGCTTGAATATAGTAAGGCATTGTTCTTAAATGAGGTCATTCAAATATTACCATTCAGCTCTTTTCACCATCAATTCACTTCTACTGGCGCTGACTGAGAAAGCTTCTTGTTGGCCTAACCACAAAAGCATTGTTAACCAGTAACCAATTGAAACGTAGCTATAGGTAAAAAGTTAACCAAGCATAATATTTAAAATTTTATTCAAGTTGATTTGTTTTAACTTACAAGTTTTGTTTATGCAACAGATAGGTGAGACAACTGGAGTGAAGATGGTAATGAGTTCTACTGACTGTGGCATGATTGACAAACATAAAACTTTCATTTGTAAGCACTTGAATAGAAAACCTGGATTTTTTAAATTATTGCTCGTTGCAGACCTCTGTTTCGAAACAATTGCAGTTGAAGTAAGGATATCTTTCATAACCTTTTGCAAAACTTTGCTTTAGCACTAAATAAACTTTTTTTTACTTTTGTGCCTCATAGTGACATTATTAAATAATACAATTTTAAATGACACTATATAAATAAATAAAGCTTGCAATTTAACTGGCAAATATTGATTTACAGTGCCAGGAGGATTTAAATCAAAGTTTTGGTCAATTTTTCACACCAATTAAAGAACACCTAACCATGGCAATCCTCCTTTGGTATTTACTGAGATCGGGAAACTTTAAAGTTTTTTTAAGACTCTTGTGGGCTAAACTGAGAAACCTGATACGCGATGGTATTGAAAGCAGTGTAAAGAATGTCTGCGTCTATGTACTTTACCTCACTGTTCTAGTATATGTGGTTGTCGTCACTTACTACGACATTCACAATACCTATTCACCGGAGATCTGGAGGGAGTATAAGTTCACGCTTAAAGTATTGGTATGGATAAGAGACTTGGTACTTCGAGCAATTATATGTTATTGGTGTAAATTATTTTATAATTTTTTTAAATCAATAACACAATTTACTGTAAAATACAAAATAGGTACAGAGTCTCAAATAATAGGCATTAGGCAGACTGTCCAAAGTGTGTAACAAGTTTGCCTATTGGTTTATTTGCGGTTACTAAATTTTTGATGACAAAACATATTTAATGCAAAAGCCTAATGAAGAATTATAAAGCGAGATAGGTTAACACATTTTCTTGAATTAATTATATAAATCAGTCTATGAAGAACTAAAATGTCAAATTTTAAATTAAAGCTGAAATTAAGATAATGCTGTGTCAATAAAGCACGAGACGCTGTCACCCTGAATTGTAAACTGCAAATATTTATTTTGAATAGTTTGTTGGCTTGCAAAATAATTATTATTTAATGAATCCGACATCTTTCTATATTTTGCTTGTCCCAAAAATAATTAATAATAATAATAACAATATTGTGATGCAATCAAATGAAAATGACCAAGTTTGTTTTATACAATTTTGCTTCATCTGTAATAAATATATATTACCGCATGTGCTCGACTACATCGGCACGAGGAAAATTTTGCATTCTCATATTTAATTAATTATTGTAATGAATTTATCGGCAACTTATTAGCAAACTCAAAATAATCAATCTAGATACATACAGGGTAGACCATTTATTCCGCGGGATTGTAGCAGGCTATAAAACACAAGTTTATCATTCGAATATAATAAACAATAACTTAACATAAATAAAGACAATTTCTAGGAGATTTGTTTGACGCTTTATTCTTTAAAATCAGTCAAGAATTATTTACAAAATGGCCTAACTAACAAAAATTACAGTTTTCAGATCTTTTGGTCAATCCTAAAATTATGTTTTAACAACTTGCATTGCATCACATTACTGGTCGTGTCGTGAGTTGAAGATGTTTTGATTTAAAATCCTGTTTATAGGAGATGAATGTGATACATTTTGGTTTATCTTCCCCAGCCGCCGCCACCACCGTATCCTCCGCGGTATCCACCACCGTTTCCTAATCCTCCGAGTCCACCTCCATATCCCCCGCCTCCCAATCCTCCGACTCCGCCTCCATAACCTCCTCCTCCTAATCCTCCGGCTCCACCTCCGTATCCCCCACCCCCCAATCCTCCGACTCCACCACCATACCCTCCGTCCCCATAGCCACCACCACCACCACCATAGCCTGACGGAGCTGTGTCAAGATCTTTTTCGTCCAGGAAAGCAACTGATCGGATTCTACGGCCAATTATTTCTTCTCCAGCATAGCAATTGGATGCAAATGCCACTGCAATAGTCCGACCACAACCTGAAATTCGAAAATAACGAAATATTGTAATTATTTGTAGAAACAAATCCAGTACTGTTATAAAACCCAATACAAAATAATACTAAAATTTTGTTTAAAATAAATACAAAATTAGTGTTTTCAAAATAAGTAAAAAGTAGGTAAAAGTTGATAGGACTTACAACACAATTATTCATAGTGAAAATTTTGACGATTAGATTCCTGGTAAATGATTAAAAATTAAGAAGGAAATTTGAATATTTGCTTCGGTTTGAGTACTGCAAAGATGAAAGCATGAAGAAACTGTAATGCTTCAACCTCCAGTCAGCCAGGGTTTTATATATTCGGTGAAGGAGGAATGAGGAAAACATAACTAGAAAATGTGTGGCTAATTATAGCAAAAATGTATTACAAATTAAAAAGAAAATTCGCACCGTTTGTTTTTTGTAGACCAAATTCAAACTTTTCCTTAAGAAATCTGCAGCGTCAGTAATTATTCATTGTGAGCTTATATCTGAGAAATTATAATGTATTTTTTGTTATTTTTGAGTGCATAAATCACGGCACGACAATGATAGTAATACGATGCTACTGAAATAATATTCCAAGGTCACAGTAAGTATAGGTACCTTGTTATACGCAATTTGATTCCGTAGTGTGTTTTTTAAAGGACATAAAAACAGTTTTAAAAAATGTTGCTTAAAAAAATAAAGTTTATTTATAATTTCATTCCTTTGCCTTTCAACAAAATTATCAATATTTATTACACTCTAATACTATACTATTTTCACTATACTACAACGTACATTAGAGTATTGCAAAAACATCAAAAATTAAATTTTAGGAATTTTTAAAGCCATGATATTAAAACATATTAGACACATTTACGAAACATATATACATACTATAATTTTTAAAAGAGTACTAGGTATCAGTAGTTTTCATCGCGAAATAAACACGAGCCAGCAAGAAACGTCAAGCTTAAACAGAAACCATTAAATCAAAAATTAAGCCTCTTTTATACATAAAGAAAGTAAATAGAAAAATTTAAATGAAAAATAAATAAATGAAATAGAAGAGCGATTCATATTGTTTAGGGAATTAAAGTATTTACAAGTTCTTCATTCAGCCCAGTCAACCCTGCTTTCGCTAAAAATATATGTTTACATGCCCACGTTGTGAGTACTGTTAGTATGCTTTAAACTAAGGTATTATGAAAAATAGTTTTTAACATATTAGATTCCAGATGCAGCGTTCATATCATCAATCAAAATTGTTTTGCACGTCTGTCCATTGGTCTAACTCTTGTATTTTGTATGTTTCATGTTTCATTTATAATTTTTTGAATTCTTTAAAAAATATCTAGGCAATAAAATACTTTAATAGTTTACAGTAATTCAAAAGATTTTAAGAATCATTCTATCTATAAAAAGTAACCCATACCACGTGTCAATGATCATAGGGGGATGCAAAAATCGAAATAGTAATTATATCAGCACTAAAATATGTATCGAAATAAAAATATACTATGTGACATGCAATAACAAAAAAAAAAAGAATGCCAAGTGCACCCGGGGTTCCCAGGCGGTCACCCATCCAAGTACTAACCGGGCCCGACGTTGCTTAACTTCAGTGATCGGACGAGAACTGGTGCTCACAACGTGGTATGGCCCTTGGCGAACGAAGTAGCATAAGTTATTCGATACAAATTGTAGGCGCTAGATAACTAGTTCAAGATTACGTACACGACACTGGACCGTTGTTGACTGAAAAAGAGTTGTTGGTCGCGCACACTTGTGTTGATATGAAGACAGGGCCAGGTGTACAAATTTCTTTTAGGCGCAACAATTTGTTCACATACGAAATCCACTGTTTTGGTCTTACTGGTGGTTTTCTTTGGTAAAGCAAAATGTTGTATTCACATGTTTTAGAAAAGTTTAAAATGTTATGTTTACTTGATTCAGAAAAGTTCTAAATGTTTTATTTACATGTTTTGAGGAAAGTTTTAAATGTTTTATTTGCATGTTTTTGTAATGTGCAATATAATTTATTTGGATTGCTTTTGAAAATTTGAAACATTCTTTTCACATATTTTTGAAAAAAGCAAAATGTTCTATTTACATGTTTTGAGACAAGTGTTAAATGTTTTATTTGCATTTATTGAAATGTGCAAAAAATTTATTTGTAATGTTTTTGAAAAGTCAAGATATTTATTTTACATGTGTATTTTGAAAATTCAAGGAGCAAGAGCTTCCTGCGCTGACCGCATTAGCCGGCCCTGCATGAAGGAAAATTCAAGGCTTGGAATCCGAATCACAATAAATCTCTGATCTTCACCATACTGAATTTCAATTTAACTACAAAGCAAAAACCCGTATCCTTCCGGTTCAGCTTAGCCATCCCACTTCTATATTTTACTTGTTACATTTTTATTAACATATAGTTCATCAATAGGAAAGACAATGTGGTTAGAACTGTATCCTGTTTATTTTATTTCGTCGCCGAATTTTGTTTTGAAGCCAACGTAATTAACTATATAACTTCTGTCTTAACTTATTATTGATATTGTACATAATACAAAACTGACTTGAGCTTTCGACGCAACTTTTTTGTGTAATGTACGAAGGCCTTAAATATAATTTAAGGTCATATATCGCCTGTGCAGAACCAAAATGACCCATATTCAATTTAAGCTAGAATCAAAATGAGCTATTTCATAAAATCAAAGTGAGAAACATATGCATAAAATGTTAATAACGAGTTTTTAAAAAGTGTAAAATGTTCTATTTACATGGTTTTGAAAAGGTGCTAAATGTTTTATTACCACGTTTTTAAAAAGATCAAAATGTTCTGTTTACATGTTTTTAAAAAGTGCCAAATGTTCTATTTACATGTTTTTGAAAAGGTACAAAACTTTCTAATTCCATGTTTTCAAAGAAATGCAAAATTTTCTATTTCGATGTTTTTGAAAACTGTAAAAATTTTTATGGAAATGATCTCAAGACATTTGCATATTTGTAAGGATAGTTGATAGTGTTTTTAGCTCGAAATGGATATGGGTCATTTTGGTTCTTCACAGACGATATCAATAGTCAGTATAGGAGTTTATTAGTATGTTTTGAATTTGGAATGCTTATAAATGTGAGTAAAGTGTTAAACTAAGAATAAACAATTAAAAGTCTTTGCAATAAATAATTAGTATAAAATTGTTTGGCGATTGGCCCTTGTAATAATGATATTTGTGTGTAGTCCATTAGGTAAATAATCTAGATACGGATTCAATTATTATTTTTCTTTGCAGCAGCCAAACTGACAGAGCGTTTAAAGAAATGACGCTTTCGTCTTTTTTCTTGAAAGTCTTCATAATCTTGAAGCTCAAGTTTATCAAGACCAGCACAGGCCACGGCAAAACCAATTCCAAGCAATGTCGGCCCGTCTTTAGAACCCAGCACCTCCACATCTATTTCCAAGAATTTAAATGTCAGAAAACAGATTAAAGAATATTGGAAAAATATTGTGTGAGTCATAGCCTTACCAATTCCTTGCTCTGTAAATTCTCGCTTCTTCCGGTAGCCCTTATCATGGTGATTCCGGATGTCTTTATCTTGCTCTTGAAATTCTTCGCTGTCGTCACTTGAAATGTCAGCGCAGAAAATTTCTAGATATTTTAATAGCTCCTCAAAATAATTTTCGCCCTCTGCAATTCAAGCCGAATAAAGAATTATTTATTAATTTTCCTATTTTCAAATTCAGTTTGGTATTTTTACGTTAAGTGGCAGCATATCTTCTATAAAGAACCAAAATAAACCATTTTCAATTTACGCTACAATTAAAATAAGCTATGTCAAAAATATACATAGTAAATAAGATAACAGCTTACAATGCTAATCATGAGTTTCTAAAATGAGCAAATTGTTCTATTTACATATTTTTTAAAAGGTGAAAATGTTCTATGTAAGTGTTTTTAAAAAGTGCTCAATATTCTATTTACATGTTTTTTGAAAAATGCACAAGGTTCTATTTACATGCTTTCATGAACGTGTTATTTTAATTTTTCCTGTAGATAATTAGTGCATTTTGTTTGAAACTAAAAATGCATTTGGATCATTTTGGTTTTTCACACACGATATAGCTTATAGTTTATTAAGTAATTTGATTCAAAATACTCATAAAAATAAAACTGACTTAAATACTAATTTAATTAAATATATTTCTTCACGTATGAAATAATTATACACTTAATTATATTCTCACCATCAACGTCACCGTCTGTGTCACTCATAGGAACACCTCCAATTGCCAAAATTGCGAAGGCTCCAAAAATTAGTATAACTTTGTTCATGATTTTTTTGTTTAAGTAGAGAAATAATTTGACTACAGTAAATAGATTTTGGTCTTGGATTAGGAATTATTAATATATCCTTTACCTCCGGGAAATAGCGGGTAACTAACTAAACGACGGCAGTTTAAGAGCGAACCGTATTTATACTCTTCCAGTTAATCATTCCAGTTATAAGCACTGTGTTTGTGAAAACGGATTTTTCCTGATGTCCTAATTTAAAGGATAATTTGCTGTATTAAACTTACGGAAGTGTTTTAGGATACGAAAGAAATCCTACATAGTATTTTTCCTGGTAATGGTTTTCTTAAAAAGTAGAGCCAAGTTTGACGCACGTAATTATGCAGATAATTTTTGTTGTTGCTGATCAGCAGGACACTAACAACAACGACCGACATCAACATCCGCCGGCTTTGGAAATGCGTAGGCAAAGTTAAAGGAAAATAATGTACAATATTTGATATGATAAGTTCATGCCTAATTACAACAATTATGTATTTATGTACCGTACAACTCTAAATTACTCTTAAGTCATTACATATTAAGGATCGAAAGTCATGTAAAATATTAGAGCAAAATTAAACCTGAAAGTTTGGTAATCAACTATGTCGCTTTAATTTATTACAGTTGCACGTTTTACTCGCCATAAATTAACGTTAGGAGGCGAATGCTAAAAAATCCATAAGCATATTAATTTTAATAGTGCCGAAATAGCTCAGTTGGGATAGCGTTAGACTGAAGGTCTAAAGGTCCCTGGTTCGATCCCGGGTTTCGGCAAATATATTTTTTGTTTTTTTTATATTCAAATTATTTACATTAACAATAAATTTCCTGACCTACTACTGTAAACTAATCACATAGCTAGATTAGACCCACCCACCCTACTGAGGACATCATTTGTGGGCGATCCCTAATCCTTCATTATTATTCAGGTTTTGTAAAGTAGAAGCTACACAAATGATTAAAAATTATATAATTACTGCCTACTGCTGCATAAATATAATTATTTCTAATGAATCAGCAAAATTGCCTATCTTCGGTTCTCATTTCTCACAAATGGAAATATTATATTTTAATTACTGCTTACACTTTGAAATGATTTTTTGAACAAAATTTTCAAAAAATAAGTTGCAAAATTTTGAATGAAATTGAATAATGTGGATGCAAAAACCAATACATATACAATTTAAGGCCTTTTTCGTTTTTTCGAAAAATAATTTTATCAAAAAAGAAACTGATGAAGCGCGCCATGTTTTTAAGCAAATCTAAGTTATTTTATTTTGGATGCTATTTAATAAAAAAACATGGCGCAAAAATCAGTGATGATACGTTGGTGCGTGTTGCTCGTAAGATGCCGTCCATAAATGATGTTCTTGGTAGAGTCAGAGGTTCTAGCTAGTTATTGCTGACGATATAGAATGCTATATTTTAGGGACAGCCATTTACGCAATGTTAAAGTATTGACTCGGGAGTGGGAGGTTCCTAAATGAGCAATCAATTGGATGAAATCATGTATGGAACAACCCTTAGTTGTTTAAAAACAAATATTATTTTTCTATTAAATTTGTTCGAGATAAATATTCACTAAAGTGTGTCATTCTTGCCTTAACGTTACACAATTCACTCCCATTCCACTCTCAATTAGCCTTAACATTATTTTTTGTAAATATCCGGTCTATTGCAACTTCAATATTAACTTTCTGCTAACAATTCAATTAGGTATTTATTTACAAAGTACTGAAGTCAGCATAATAAAAAATAAAACCGCCACATTCCAGTTTGTTAAGGGATCGTCCATAAATGACGTTACCTAGGTGGGGCAAAAGAGTCTATACTTGATTATTCACGACACTACATGCTAAAGATATAGACATTTATTTTAAAAGCTGATATCGTGGGGGGGATCACAATAATTTCTAATATTTAAATATTTAATAATTTAAATATTATATCCGTATTTGAAAAAAATACACTTATTTGAATTAAATCAAATAACGCGCGTATAAATATTTTCTGTTTTTATTTTTACAGGCAGTGAAGTTGGCGCTAGCCGCGGCGCAAGATGGGAGCCGGAAATAAACTGTTGATTCTGTCAAAGCTGTCAAGCTGTCAAGCTGTCAAGCTGTCAAGCTGTTGAGCTGATCTAAACTGCAAGGGTGACTCCCGTGAATTTATGGCCAAAGAAACTTCGGACTGTGGTCATGCTGACCTTCAAACTTGCACAATTAGAAGAAGTGTAAGTTGGCAAGATGCCGCTTCGTCAGCAGGCCCTTGCGATTAATGTATAGTTTAATACTCAATTAATTAATTTGAGGATCACTTGTTAACAAACACATCTTGTAATTGAATATTTCAAAAAATAATAACGAAAATGCAAACTGCACGCATTTTTTTCAAAGTAGCTATATGATGATATGAATGTAAATGAATAATGCTTGGGGCGTCGTTTAAATTATTGTCACAGAAGTAATAAACTCTTATTCTGATGATTATAACTGAATTTAGTTTACTAATAGTCTGATTATATTTATTAGGTTTAAATTTTCATTCTCATATAATTATATTTAATTAGAAATGTTGACTTTGTTGTAGATGTAATCGCATTAATTAATTATCTAAGGGGTTGTACATAAATGACGCCATCGGTAGAGTCATTGTGTCTAGCCCGGCATTGCTGACAAAAGCTGCTTCTTAGCCATAGCCGTTTATGCATTGTTAATGTGTTGACTTGGGGTTGGGTAGCTTATTAAAGAGCAAAAATTTAAATGAAATCATTTGTGGACCACCCCTTATTTGTTTAAAATATTTAAAAAAGTGTTCAAATAGGTTTGTTTAGAATTAATATGCTCGACCATATCGCCTGTGAAGAAGCAAAATGACCCATATCCATTTGCAGCTAAAAACAATATCTACTATCTGTAAAACATATTCAAAATTCAAATATGTCTTTTTTGAGAGAATTTAAACAGAACACGTTGCACTTTTCAAAAAAATGTAAATAGAACATTTTACACTTTTTGAAAACAAGCAAATAAAACATTTTACACCTTTTAAAAACATGTAAATAGGACATTTTACACTTTTCAAAAACATTTTAATAGGAAATTTTACAGTTTTTAAAAACATGCAAATAGAACATTTTACAATTTTTAAAATCAAGTTAATGGAACATTTTACGTTTTTCAAAAACTCGTAATTAACATTTGACGCATGTTTCTCATTTTGTGTTTTTGACATAGCTCACTATGATTCCAGATTAAGTTGGATATGGGTCATTTTGGTTCTTCAGACACGATATGGCATTCTTGCTTTTCTACTTCAGCTGATATTAACTGCGTAGCAAGCCGTTAATAATTATCACTTAAGTAGGTATTTATTACTAAATCTAATACTGAGACAAGTGCAAAATTCTAAGGGGTCGTCCATTCACGATGTCATACCCAACAGTAATTATAATTTGTTAGATCCTAACAAACGCCTGGAAAATACGAGACCCTGTCATCCTACATAGTAAATTGCAAATACTTATTTTGAATAGTTTGTTGGCTCGCAAAATAATCATTAATTAATGAATTTCACATAGCTCCATGTTTTGCTTGTGCTAATAATATTTAATTATAATAATTATTGTAATGCAATCAAATAAAAATAACCAACTAGTAAAACTCCCATTCTACTCTTAATTAGTTTTAAAATTATTTTTAAACTTCCGGTCTATTGCAACTTGAATGAATTCTGCTAACAATTCAATAATGGACGTGTGTGTACAAAGTGCAGAAGTCAGCAAAATACTCTAAAACATTCACATTCCATTTAGTTAAGGGATTGTGCATAAATGACATCACGAGTGGGACAATGGGTCTATATTTTTATATATATGACATCCTATGGTAAACACACACATTTTTGCAACGGTCAAGCTATTGTCATGGGGGAGGGGGGAACTAGCTCTAGGTTTCATAAAATTAGAAGTTTTGGATGACACCATTTACAGACGACCCCTAACACATTGGAAAACTTTTCAGTAGGGAATTAAACCTCGCAAGATTCCAATGAAGATAAAAAGGCGTTTTGATTCTCATTGTTTAATCAGTCGTTTTTCCAACTCACAAACTTACAAACAAATTAAAGATTAGCGACCTCGTCATTTTGTCAATTTTACACTTTGTTTTCGAGAGGTCAGTTTTGATTGATTTTTTTCCATTTTTATTTGCAGGTTACAATAATTATATCTATATTTGAAAAAACACACTTGTAAAAATTAAATCAAATTAAGTAAATATTTTCTGTTTTAATTGTTACAGGGAGTAAAGTTGAAGCTAACTGTGCGCAAGATGGGAGCCGGAAATAAACTTTTTATTCTGTCATTTGTTCTGCTCAGCATTGCTACAAGTTGGGTGAGAATCGTAGAAGCTCAGAAGTTTAAAATCTTTTTTGCTCCAGATGGTTTTGGCGTTGGCGTCGCGCTTGATACAAAAGGAAAATGCCAAAATTTTCCACCTGCCTTTGTGAAGAGAGTTGAATCCATCAACACGCTTAACAATTGTATCACATTGTGGACTGATCTTAACTGCAAGGGCAAGTCCCGGAATTTTATGCCCAATGAACCTGGGACCTGTAGTCATGCTAATCTTAAAACTTGCGATATTAGTAGCAGCGAACAATGGGCTAATGCTGCTTCGTCTGCAAGTCCGTGCAAAAAACAGTTACAATAAACAGTTAATAATTTTACAACTACTTTGTAGCAAATCTATCTTTTCATTCAATTTAAAAAAAATGTAAGAACTTAACAAAATACACACAATTTATTCCAAAAATCTATGATTATAGTCAATTTTAATTTAATAATATAAAATTGAATGAACACAGCTTTCTACGTCTCTTGCACAAGTGTCACAAATTTAATAAACTAGCACTGATAATTGTAACTGAATTTTGTTTAATATTATTCTATTTTTTTTTTATTATGTTTGCAATTTCATTTTCATAAATCTCATATTAGCAGTCTGGTAATACGTAAATTAGCGAATCATTGCGAATTTCTTTAAAAGGTAACTTTAGTGATAATGCCAATCGATTTAATAGAAGTACGAA
Organism: Dicyrtomina minuta; assembly: GCA_949802685.1. Classification (NCBI taxonomy): domain Eukaryota; kingdom Metazoa; phylum Arthropoda; class Collembola; order Symphypleona; family Dicyrtomidae; genus Dicyrtomina; species Dicyrtomina minuta. The sequence goes on along the minus strand of OX461810.1, from coordinate 1,339,832 downwards.
CTACACAGTTTTCTTAGCTGCGTGTTAAATGCCACAGTATGTATATTATATCATAGAAGCTACCTAGGTAGGTACCTACATAATTAATTTGTTAAGTAATTGGGGTAAGTTGAGGAAATTGCTCAAAAATTCGTTCGTCTAACAAATTTAACGGTGCCGAAATAGCTCAGTTGGGAGAGCGTTAGACTGAAGATCTAAAGGTCCCTGGTTCGATCCTGGGGTCCGGCAATTATATTTTTTGTATGTTTTGCTATAGTATCATTCATAAATAGTTTATTACCTCTCTGTTTTGAAATACTTGACAAATTTGAGCAAGGTGATGTGCAGAGAAAGAACAAAAAACTTTTTCATTTCTTGTGCTATAGATTAATTTTAAGTGGGGGCTTTAAAAAATTATCTGGATTTTGTTTTAGTTTTTGAAAACCACTTTAAATTCAGTGCAGCTGTGTACTTCAACATAATTATTAACTTCCACAAATTATTGTAGTTGAAATATTGCGTACAACATCTAAATATTTGCGCCAAAATTCAAAAAAATCGATTTTTCAAAAGTTTGCCCCCTTGTAATTTTTACGGTTTGTGCCCGATTTCAATAAAACTTGCAGTTTTGTGATTTTCATATTTTTATCAAAAAATTAAATTTCTGGAAATTTTTAAATTTCTACTTTTTATTATTTTTTTTTAAAAACCTTAATAAAAAATTAGGTCTGAAAAGTACCACATTTTATTAATTTTTGACATATTGTGCTTAAGAAGAATAACCCAATACGCTTTTTGATAATTAAAATTTGACGTTTTGTACCAACCCGGAATCTTTTATTTGGGAATACAATATTTTTGCTATGAATTTTATTAACAAAGTTTATTGAATATTGTCCAGGCAACTTAATTATGTTAAATAATTGAGCTACGACTACAATCAGCTTCGAAACTATAACGAGACTCAGGACATTAAAGTTAACTATTTAGGAAAACTGACAAGAAGACTAACAACCTGATTCATAATGAAGCTAATGTAGTTGGGAGTAGACTCCCGCTCAAAAGTATTGAAATCACCTACTTTAATCCCCACATTTGGAATGGACCGAATGATTTGCTTTACTTCACTCCGACTGTTTTTTAGCTGCATCCTTTCTGCGACGACAAGAAGCGTGCGCTTCCAATCCTGAATATATTCAGGAACTTTAAAAGCTCGATCGTACATGATGGAGTACAAGAGCGTGTTGAAGACGGCTACATTGAGCCAGACCACCCCCATGAAGGGATGTGTGTTCAGTAGGCGAATTCCAAAAAAGTAGCTTGTGATCGAGAATGTGATGCAGAGTTGTTTGAAGTAGAATGTGGTCGAGGCAAATGCCGTGTTGAACAAGTTTGTCTTTAAGTGTGCTTCAATCCCAATTTGACACTCTGTTAGGATCCGCCTTCTGACAATATCACTTTTTGATAACGTATACTTGATGGGAAATGCTGAAGATCTAAAAACAAAAACAAATCATATAAGCTATTTTAATGAGTTATATTAGCGTTCTGCTAATTTCGCTCTAAATTTGTAAGGGTATTTTTAATTAAGTGTTGTCAAGAACTTGAGATATTTAGTGCTGGTTTTGAGATTTTCCGTAGTGGTTTCGTAGAAAAGAATCGCCATTATTATTGCAATGTAACCAGAACTTATGTAGTAAAGGTATAGCGCAGCCTCGACCAGAAGGAATGCAACGCGCAGACAAATTGATGTTCCGCCCTCGACTCTGACGAGCGAGTACATGAAGTGGAGTGCGTCTTCGTAGTACAGCTGAAAGATGATGAAGACAGACTGACAGAAGCCAAACAAGTTCCAAGGGGACAATAGAACCCACTGCTCCTGCAATGTGTACGACAGAAGTCCTCCTGATTTTTTCGTATTGGTTTCTTCTATGTTCATACATTTTAAGAGATTTTTTTTAAATGCTAGTTTCCTATATACTATCATTATTATGTGTTTTAGTGATAACAAAACGCATGAAATGCAAACAAAATATGGTCTGAGAAGAACCAAAATGACCCCTATCCATTTTTTGTTTTAAACAAAATGCACTATCTGCAGCAAAAAATTAAAATACCATGTTCATGAAAGCATGCATATAGGGCATTTTGACCTATTTAAAAAACATTTAAATAGAATGCTTTGCACTTTTTACAGAGCATGTAATTATAATGTTTTGCATTTTTCAAAAAGCATGCAAATAGTTTGTTTTGCACTTTTGAAAAAGCATGTAAATAGTTTGTTTTGCACTTTTCAAAAAGCTTGTAAATACAATGGTTTGAACGTTTTAATAAGCATGTAAATACTTTGTTTTGCAATTTTGAAAAATCAAGTAAATAGTTTGTTTTGCATTTTCCAAAAAGCATGTAAATAGTTTGTTTTGCACTTTTTAAAAAGCATGTAAATAGTTTGTTTTGCACTTTTCAAAAAGCTTGTAAATACAATGTTTTGAACTTTTTAATAAGCATGTAAATACTTTGTTTTGCAATTTTGAAAAATCAAGTAAATAGTTTGTTTTGCATTTTCCAAAAAGCATGTAAATAGTTTGTTTTGCAATTTTGAAAAAGCATGTAAATAGTTTGTTTTGCACTTTTAAAAAACCTCGTAAATAAAATGTTTTGCACTTTTTAAAAATCATGTAAATAGAAGTTTTTGATCTTTCTAAAAACATGTAAATAGGCCATTTTGGAAGTTTTAAAAACTTGTTATTAGCTATGTATCCTATTCAACACTTTATTTTTGACATAGTTCATTTTCATTCTAGCTACAACTGGATATGAGCCATTTTGGTTCTTCACTGACAATATGTACCATGCCCAGCTATAAAGAGCTGGTTAAATATTCCCACGCAGACGTCCAAATGCTTGACGAGGAGTAATTTAGAGACCATTGCAGCGTAAACAGTGAGAACAGCCGCAAAAATATGAGGAGGGGCTTGCTCCATTTGGAATTGCCCTGGTTTCAATATGATGATCTGAAGTAGTCGGAGAAAAATAAAAGTTGCGTGGAGAATCCCAAAGGTGTACCAACCGTAGAATAATCCACGTCTCCATTTTGTTTTTTGTGCTCTCAGTTTTTGTGTCTTTATGTCGATGGTCATTGGATACATTCCAATGATGCACAGTGCATACAGTGCTAGAAAATTGACAAAAAGATGCTTTCTTTGAATCATTTTGAAGAAGCCACTGTAGCTTTGTCTTTGTTAGCTACCAACTGAGAACTAAATCCTTGAATTATTTAAATGCCGTGAATTTAACAAAGTTGATTTATTTCACAAGTAAACTGCTTGACAAATATAGGTAACTTTGTTGGTACTATTTAAACTGCGTATTCTGCCGTCGCGTCGTTTTAATAACTTTATTTTTGTAATAGTTTTCATTAGGTAATTTTCTGTCTCAATAGGTAAATAAGTTGTCGTTTTTAATTGGGTGCTATATGTAACTATGTATGAAAGTATTTATTAGGTTTAATAAATTGCAGGTAATTAAGCGTATTTAAATGGAAGCACAAACTGTTGAGAACCAAGTAGACATCTATGTAAACGTTATGATAGTGATTAATTGATGTAATGTAAACACTTCAAAGAAATTTAGTATAACCAACCATTCCAACTCCACTTACAGCAAAACTGTTTCGTGTACTAAATTCAAAAGAACGGAATAAATTTTATTTTAGAAGTTTAAACTGTTAATAGTTTTAATTGGTCTTTATTTAAAGATTTGCTTTTTGGCAAAACGGGATACGTCTATCAAAGCAAATTCTACAGGAAAAACAAATATTAATGAACAAATGGTGACAGATTTACGTTTTTAAACTCAATAATTTTTCTACAGGTACTGTAATTATGTGACGAAGCGGTATCATAACAGCTGTTTTATAATTCTAGACGGACCTCGCGGAGTTTTTAAGAAAATTATTCAAAATTTTAATGTGTTGACTTATCCCGTTTTGCCAAGAAATCCATAACTTAACATGGGATAAAAAATGTTCGATATGACATTTTAATCGTTTTGAGTGAACACAAAAACCATATACGCGCTTAATTGTGTTCTGCAAACTTCGAAAAATAACATTCAAAAACTAAATTTAAATCAGAAATACATAACTATGTTTAGGTGGACTTATACCCAGTGTAAGACACGGAGCCGGTGACCGGTAGGACCGATTGCACTGACCGGAGGTCCGGTCAGTTCTATACTTTTGAGACAAGCTCAGGACGGCCTGTGTTAAATAATACGGAGGCTCAAATGAGGCCAAAAAGAAAGGTACGTTTCGGTCCTCGGTCACTTTTTTTTAAGAGCTCATTAGGGACAGATTGTCTTGCACTGCTTATACCAGTTTGCCTAAAATAGTTTAATGGACTTATCCTGCTTTGCAAAAGAAATGAAATTTAGGCCGTTTTTAAGAAAATGCTTTAGTTGAACTTTGACCTTTACCATTAAACACAATAACGAATCTCGTAGAATAGAACAAAAAATTTTGAACAAACTGGACTTATCTTGTTTTGCCAAAATACTCTTTATTTAAACGTTTACGGATTTCTACCTGTTCTTTCACAATTTGTGCTTTCACTGAAATAGGCTTAAATACCCGCAATTTATGAAACTTGGTTTGTAATTACTTTAATGTTACTTGGAAGCACGCGGTTGTGTCACAAAATCACGTGGCAACCTTGGAATGGAAAATTAATTAGGCATTGAAGCTCGTGTTTTGATAATTGTTATGGTTTTCAACTTTTTAAGTAAATTCAGATTTAATATTGGTCGATACTAGTGCCCTATTTAAATATTTAAAGTGCTAAACAACTAATTTAAATTTTGACAGTACTAAAAAAATATCGATTTTAATAACCACTTTAACCAAAAAAAACCTTGCAACATTCATTTAAAAAGTTAAAATATTCAAACGTAGATATCAAAATCCAAAGGTATACTCCACCAGAATATTCGACTTTCCACGTTGATTGAAGACATGGTATTTTCTGTTTTATAGAAATCAGTTCAAATATGCGTGCATTTATATTCTTCTCTGCCAATTGATTAATTTTTGAATTTTATAATTATAACTAATAAGTGCAACTTGAATGAATTCTTGTAACAATCTAATACGGGATTTATGTGTACAAAGTACAAAAGTCAGCAAAATACTCTTAAAAATTTGCATTCCATTTAGTTAAGGGATAGTGCATAGATGACATCACGGGTGGGGCAATGGGTCTATACTTAAATAGTTACGACACTACATACTTTACATGGTAAAGATTGACAGAGAAAATGCCAAAGCTTCCCACCCGCTTTTGTTAAGAGAGTTGAATCTATCATTAACACGCTTAACAATTGTTTCACACTCTGGACTGATCCCAACTGCAAGGGCAAGTCCCTCGAATTTAAGCCCAATGAACCTGGCACCTGTAGTCACGCTCACCTCAAAACTCAACGAACTACACACGATTTATTCCAAGAAATTTCATAGTGAATTTTAATTTACATGAATTTGAATGAACACAGCTTTGTAGTTTGCAGGTACGTCTCTTGCACAGGTGTCACAAAAATAATAAACTGCTACAAAGAATTGTAACTCAACTTTGTTTACCATTTATCTAATTATTTTATTAGGTTTGTTATTTCATTGCCATAATTATATTTAATTGGCAGTCTTGACTTTTTTTGAGAATCTTTCAGCGAATTGTTTGGTAATCAATAATTTTTCATATTAAGATTTTTAAAAGGTGATTTTAGTGCTAGTGCTCATTTATTAAATAGATGTACGAACTACATTTTCTTGCTGTGTGTGAAATTTCATAGTATATTAACATAGAGGCTACCTAATTAATTTGTTATTAAGTAATTGGGACCTGTGGAGTCAAATTCTGGAAACCCGTAAGTCCTACAAATTCAACAGTGCCGAAATAGCTCAGTTGGGAGAGCGTTAGACTGAAGATCTAAAGGTCCCTGGTTCGATCCCGGGTTTCGGCAAATATTTTTTGTGTATTTTTTCCTAGTATTAATTACAAATAGTTGATTACTTGTCTGTTTTAAAAAGCTTGACGAATTTTAACAATTGATGTAGCATTGTATAGTCTACAAAGAATGAGAACATAAGAAATTTATTGTTTCACCTTTTTTGCAATATATTAATTTTTATTGGGTTTTTAAAAATAATCCAGATTTTTTTTTTTAGTTTTGTAAAAACAATTTTTAATCCAGCGCAGCTGTGTACTTCAACATAATTATTAAATTATATTAATAATTGTAGTTCAAATTGCGCACCACGAAGCAAAAATAATTTTGAGATTATTCGTCAAGTATCCATACCACTGTGTCTTGATTTGAATTGTGCACTGGCTAAAAGTAGTTAGTTACATTCTGTAATTATTATTTTTTGTAAATTTTTATGCAGAGCGCAAATGTGAGATTGATATATAATTCACGTTAATAATTTGCAAAAACCGTAAAAAAAACAAATTATTACGTTTTACCTCACACCATGGAGACAGCGGGAAGAGGAGCCATTATTGCATTATTTGAGGATCTCTGCTCAAACACAACAGACACCCTCATAATTTCACACCTCCTGTACTCAAGTGACTTTCTAACTTCTGCTGAATTTGACCAAATTGTAAGTTTTGTATTTTTAGTCTATCTTTTTAATCATTTAATTTCAGTTACATCAAAAATGTCCTAAAAAACATGTGTATGTCGTTTGATTTCATGCATTTTCAATGTTTGCGTTTTGCTTTGTTTTTTTTTAGAAAGCTAAAGCTTCACCCGACCTTAAAAATGAACAACTGTATGCAACCCTCTTGACAAAGTCTGGAAATGTTATGGATTATATTTTGCAAGCTCTCCGAGAAACTTTTAATCATGATCTTGCAACTAGATTAGAAAGCGAAATTGAATCAAAACAAGCTTCAGCTGTAACCCAGGTAATTTTCATCCATGTCATTAATTTCATATCGTAACTTTAAGTAGTAAAGTTTAACATGTTTTTGCAAAATTCATTTTTTTTTTAATTATCTGGCAAAAAATAGGCGAAACCAGTGGCGAAAGTGTCGGTGGATATTTCAAAGGTTCTGCGGCCCATACTGAAATTTTTGTGTGAGAATACAGAGAACATTACAAAACTTGCCTTATTATTAACTGACAAATATATATCAACATTTTCATATGAAGAAATAGTAAGCTGTGTTTTTTTTTATATCTAATCGACTGCTTAAATTTAAGTTCAAAAAATGTTTAAAAATATGGTTAATTAATTGTTTTGATTAATTTTTAGGAGTATCGATCGACCCAGATTCAACGTGCCTACACGTTATACAAAGTCATCATGAAGAAAAACATTCCAATTGAAGAGCTTTACGATTTTCTCACACAAACTAAAAACCATCACATCGTGACTCGCATTAAAAAGCAATTGACATTGCAAAACTCTCAATAAATATTTATAGTTTTAAATAATGCTTTGGTTTTCAAATAGCCTAGGTAATCTACTTTCAAATAAAAATTTTTAGTTTATTTCAAAATTACATTTTATAGAAATTGTGTAGTCACTCTTTTGCTTCAAAACGTTTTGATTGGAAATTTAAAAAAAATAACCAATTAATAGCTTTTTAATCTGTATAAAGATGGCTATGCCTACAGTTAAATGAGAAACTAATATAATAGCTAATAGCTTTTCGTATTTATATTATTTAAACATATCACTTTAAAAGTAAAAAGTAAAACAAAGCCTGCTTCGTCTTAAATTAAATTATTATTTTATTATCTTAATATTTTTATTTTTTGCATACTGTTTTGCAAATTGCATTTTGTTTACTTATATGTTTGGCAATGAAGTGATAATAAAGCAATTACTTACTTACTTTTGTTACTGCGCACTGGAAAGCAAAACAGCAGTGGCAAAAAATCAATTTAAAAATCCCGTGTTAAAATTCATATTACTATGTGTAATTATTGACTGATTACACAACATACAAACTTATTATAAACCAAAGAAAATAGGCAGACATAATTAATTAATTTTTTATACAACTAACTGTTGACGTATAAAAGAATTCATTTTGTTTTGCATTTTATTTTATAAGGATAAAGCATCGTATATTGTAATTATCTTCGTAAACATACAAAGTTATATTTTTACTTTTATCTTCCCAGACTGTCAGACTGACGACTCTACACATATTTCCTGAGAGTCATCCACTACGTACGTCATACATGTTTGAGGTACGAATTGAGCTGCTTAAACATAAACGCTCATTCATTCGATAATTCATCTACTCAAACATAATTAGTCATTCATAATAATAAAAATAAAACATAGAAGTTCACATAATATAGAACGCATTTAAAAACTTGTAATATTTACTATTAACTATGTAGTTTTGTGAAAGCATAGAAACTAATATCGTCTGTGAAGAACCAAAATGACCCATATCCAATTTAAGCTACAATCAAAATGAGCTATGTTATCAAAACAAAATGGAAAACATGCGTAGAATGTTAATTAAGGGTTTTTGAAAAAATGCAAAATGTTCTGATTTCATGTGTTTGAAAACTGTAAAATGTCCTATTAACATGTTTTTTGAAAATTTGCAAAATTTTCTAATATCATGTGTTTGAAAAGTGTAAAATGTCCTAATTTCATGTGTTTCAAAAGTGCAAAATGTCTTATCTACATGCTTTTTGAAAAGTTGTAAAATTTCGTAAATTATGGGTAGATATAAATTAGTGCACTTGTTTCCCTTTACCACCGCCTCAGATTGCCTTCAACGCTGGTTAAATGAACTTTCTATATAATTATATAACATAATTTAGCAAAATGAGATAAAAGTCTGTAAAACACAACAGACAAAGAATATAAAAATGTTAAACACAAGTTGATGGAAAACAAAAAATTGTTCTTTTTACTTTTTTTTTAAACTTGTAAAATTTTCCGCTTATATGCTTTTGAAAAGTGCTAATAATTGAAATAATATCAGCATTTAAATTGTTTTTAATTAAATAGAAAAAATATATTTAATGTGACACGCTGCAATAAAAAATCGAACGCCAAGTGCACCCGGGGTTCCCAGGCGGTCACCCATCCAAGTACTAACCGGGCCCGACGTTGCTTAACTTCAGTGATCGGACGAGAACTGGTGCTCTCAACGTGGTATGGCCCTTGGCGAAAGAAGCTTCATCAGTTATGATAATTATACTAATTTAATTGTAAGCGCTAGGTAACTGTTTTAAACGTCAGCAGATTATATTAGATTATTAGCATTAGCTCCCATTGAGAGCATGCTTCAATTACGAGTTGCCATGCAGTCGTTAACCAACGCGAACTTTTCCATTACTATTAGGGATCATTCACAAATGATGTTATCTAACTGCCTTTTATCTAATACTCTATTATATTACCCGCCTACCATCAGCTTACACATTTTGTAAATGGCTATCTTTAACATAGGATAGCATTTATGCCCAAGTTCACCCATGGAACCAAATCTGGACGCTACTTATGAGCTACCCTCTACTTTTAATTTCCTATAGTTATATGTGTAGCACTATTTGGCGAAATTCCGAGAGATAGTCACTATCTGTATAAGATAAGTATTCAAACATTGATCCGTGAGGCTGCTATGGATTTGTCATTTGATATGAAGCAAACATAATTTTGAGATTATTTGTCAAGTATCTGTACTACTGTGTCTCGATTTGAATTGTGCACAGGCTAAAAGTATTTAGTTAATTATATTCTGTAATTATTTTTAACCAAAATTCAATATTTATATGGAGATCGATATAGTATACACATTAATAATTTGCAAAAACCGTGAAAGAAACAATAAATTATCCCATTACATTTCACCTCGCACCATGCGGACGGAGGGAAAAAAAGCCATCACTACATACTTATTAAGGATCTCTGCTCAAACACAACAGATACACTCATGCTTTTACTTCTTTTGTACTTAAATGCCGTTCTAACTTCTGCTTAATTTGACTGAATTGTAAGTTTTGTATTTTTAGTGCATATTTTATTTATTTAATTGCAGATACACCAAACAAATTTTTAAGCATTTATATATCGTTTTTGATTTTATGCATCTTTAATTCTTGAGTTTTGCTTTGATTTCTTTTAGAAAGGTTCACCCTACCTTACTACCTTAAGAATAAACAGCTGAATAAAAACCTTTGGAAATAATACTATGGAATATGTTATTTACAAGCTTTTCAAGAAACTTTTATCGTGACCTTGCTACAAGATTAGAAATGTTAATTGAATCAAATCATGTTCTAGTGTGCCCTAGGTGAGTAGCAATAATAAATTTTGTCCGAGAAGAATCAAAACGACCCATTTCCAATTCAACCTATGTAATTATAGTAAAAATCTGCTGTGTCAAGCAGCACTACAAAATAGATGACATGGTCATTATGAGTTGTTTAGAATTTTAGTATATTTTTGATCTTGCAGTTTTTTGAAAAGTGGGAATTGTTTCATTTGTATGTTTTTTTAAAGTGCAGTATGTCCTATTACCATGTTTTTAAAATTTGCAAAGTTTTGAAATTGCAAAATGTTCCAGTTTTGCATGTTTTAGATTGTAAAAAATGTCCCATTTAAATGTTTCTGAAAATAAATATTCAAACATTGATTGACTGAGAAATAAAATGTTGTAGTAACATACAAAAAAGGTTAATTTTTTTTAATGCATTTCTGTTTTAGTAAAAATTTGAGATGGGTAATATTAATCCTACACGAATGATATAGATTTAATTTTTTTAGTAGAAAACAAACGATTGGTGTGTAGGTAATTAATTACAATTTTTCCTTATAACCTAAAACTAATGCAGGAAAACTAAGTTTGCATAATCCGTTTTCTTTTATAATTATCAGGCAAAATACAGGCAGAACCAGTTACAAAGGTAAGGGTGGACATTTAAGTGGTTCCGTGGCCTATAATGTCATTTTTGTGTGAGGTTACAACATAGATTAAAAAAAATGTATGAAGAATATAATTTGTAGCTGAGCCGTGTATTTTCTATCAAAAAGTATAATTTCATAGAAAGCTTTATTTTGTTTTAAATTTATATTTTTGACATTTCATAGCAACGCTGTTGCTCCGAAAATTTTGTATTCATGAGTTTGAAAATAAAAAAATAAAAACTTTTATTTACCTCATTTTTTAGTGAAAAAATGTTTTATTTACAAGTTTTTGAAATGTGCAAGTTGTATTTACATGCTCTCAGGTTTCTTATATTTTCATTTTTTTTAGATAGTGTGATTTACGTTATGTATTATGGAAAAAATAAGTATGGGTCAATATGACACATTATTGACTTTACAGACCAAATGCAATACTGTAACACTAATTCCAGGGTGCGAGCAAATTAGATGCGACTTTTTTTGGCGACTCTAATGACTGCACTATTTGTACAACATAAAATAGTCACTCATATACTGGTCACTTTCTTTGTACTAGCCGCCGAGCAGAGAATTTACAGTACATACTATACTCGCATTTCACTTTAAATAGTCACTACAATATTTTTAAACATTTAGTCTTTTGCAACTTCAATAACTGTCTGCTAACAATTAATTATGTTTCACAAAGTTTAATCATTCTTACTATCATTTTACAACCTTCTTAACAAGTTAAAAATTTGCGATCCTGTTATTTCTTTTATTTTTTAATCCTTTTTGAAAGTTCAGTTTTGAATTGGTTTTTTTCTTTTTATTGACATGTTACATTATATCCATATTTAAAAAAAACAAATCAAATCAAACTGCTTATACATAATTATTATACAGTAACCCCTCCCGTATCCGGACCTCTATTATCCGGAACCTCCCATATCCGGACGGGTTTTTCGGTATCCGGACCCTCTCATATCCGGACAAGATTTTTGAGATACCATATTTTTAATAAATTTCAAACATAAAAGTAAAATATAAAAATTAAAACATTTTTTCGAAACCAAAAACTAGGTATTTCTTTTTTCTGCATTATAAATGTGAATACTTGTAAGAAAATGGAAGTGGGAATTGTTAATTTAAATACAAATGTTGTCATAAAATCTATTTTATATTTTCTTAAAACACATTTAAGAGTTAATTTCAAACACCTCCCATATCCGGATATTCTCGTATCCGGATGGGGTCTGTTCCCAATTAATCCGGATACGGGAGGGGTTACTGTATTTTGATTTTTACAGGCAGATGTTTGAGCTAACAGTAACGCAAGGTGGGAGCTGGAGCTGGAAACAAACTGGTAATTCTGTCACTTGTTCTACTCAACATATGAACAAGTTGGGTGAGACTCGTAGAAGCTCAAAAATTCAAAATTTATTTTGCTGATGATCCCCCCGGAGGCTGCGGCGTCTAGTTTGAAGTTTGAAGTAATGAAAACTTGCCAAAACTTTGAACCCTCCTTTGCAAAGAGATTTGAATCTATTAACACGCTTTTAAAAATTGTATCAAAATTGTAATTTTTTTTATTGTGTAATAGTTCTTTTATTTATTTAATTTTTAATCAATCTCAAGTTTCGTGGGTTTGGTCGATTTTATACATCAAGAGTATTTTATAATTATTTGTTTTTTAGCGAGTCAATGCTTTGCCATACCTTTAGAAACCAACAACTTTATTCAACTCGTTTGACTAAATCTGGAAATGCGATAGAATATCATCGTTTGCAAGCTCTCCGATAAACTTTTAATCGTGATCCTGCAGCAGGATTAAAAATCTTAATTCAAATTTCATCAAAGCAAGATCAAGAAGCTACATAAGTACCTAAGTTGCATTTGTATACATATCGTCACTGAAGAATCAAAATGAGCGATTTTAATTTTTAGGGAAAGTTAAATCGCGTAAAAATATGTGAATATGTAAACATGCATAAACAAAAAGCACCCGAAGAAGTAAATGTGTAAAGTTTTAATAATAACTAGTTTTCAAAAAGCGCAAAGTTTTCCATTCGGTGTTTTTGAAATATGCAAAACGTTCTTTTAACATGTTTTTGAAATTTAAAAACTTTTTCCATTTTTGCTTTGTATTTTTAAAAAAGCAATAAAGTGTTCTGTTTACACCCTCCGAGGTTTCATTTTTTGTGAGTAATGCATTGCAGTTTTAGCTATGCATAAATTTAAATGAGTAATTTTGATACTTCACAGACTATATTATGTTTGTTTTTTTCAGTAGGAAACAAACCATGTTTGTGCAGAAAATTAAAACTTTTATTTTTTAAAAGTGTCTAAAAGTAGTGAAGCATAACTAATTTTGTAATGGTCTTTTTATTTCTTATTTGTCTAGCAAAACAAAATCGAAACCACTGCGACTTACAATTAGACTGGTAGACCTTGCAAAGACTGCAAAGAGAGAAAAGTACCGCAAGGCACATAAGAACAATGGCAATAAATATCTGCAGTTTAACAGTGTTACCTTTACAAAACTTAATTTCAGAAACTTAATTATTTTTTTCGATAAATTTTTCGATTTGTTGTATTAAATTCGAATGTAAAATAATAAGCATTTTGATCCCAATGCAATGCCATGTAAATATACTATTTTAATTATGTTTGTATGTCTAAATTGGCAATAAATATGCATTTTATAGAAACATTTATTTACACATTGTACTTTCTGTACTTTAAAAAAATGTAAACACTCATTTAAAAACTTGTAAGTGGAACATGTTTTACTTTTAAAGAAATTGTAATAATTATTATAAAGACAAAATTTTCAATTTTCAAAATCACTGAAATTGAAATTTTGTACTTTACAAAACTCATAATTTACATTTTACGCATTTATCTAATTTTGTTTTTAAAAATACCTTATTTTGGCTCCAGCCTAAATTGAATGTGTGCTATTTGGTTTCTTCACTGACGATGAGAATGTGTAAATTATTTATATGATTATAGAATTTATTAATGAATTAATTATATTAAAATTTTAATACCTTGTAATTTTATTTTTGCTTTTTAGATATAGTCAGTAAGCAGTTACTATTATTAAAAGTTGTTTTTCTTTGACGGTTACATTTAAAAAAAAATACTTACTATAAAAATAAATGAGATCGTATAATTTCAAAATAAATGTCATTCTAGAACAAAATTACTGCTGTTAAAACTGTTGCTTGTGTAATAACTAATTTTCACGTGCTTCAAAATTGTAATTATATTAAGTTACTCATCATGATCATATACTTTTAAAACATTTTGTTCTAGGTTTTTTATATACTATTTAGAGTGCGTTTTGAAAAGTTGGATTAAAACAGTATTCTAAAATTGACAAGGTATTGTGTTGTTGACAGCATAAAATAACCTTAATAATTTTTTTAAAATTTTTTTCATGAATTGTAATACGTAATTATATTGCGCTCGATGAAAAAGGTGAAGATCAACAAATTGGCATGTTAATTTTCAAATGTAAGTACACATGGAAGTCAAAGACAAAAAGTTAGGAAACCGCGATTGAATTCATCTAAATAAGCGTACTCAATGAACAGTTATCTAATTTATTTTTATTTAATAACATCAGGTGATATATGGGATCGTACATAAAACACGTCATCAGTGGGGTCGAAGTGGATGCTTAAATAATAATGGCATCATATATTAAGGCTACTTATTCATTTACGCAGTGGCTAAGCTGGTGATGGGGTTATGAAAGTCAAAGCATTTTTGGTGACGTCATTTGTGGACGATCCCTTTATCTGTTCTGCTCACAAATTGAGCAATCTCAACGCCCTGTGATCGGTATTACATGTATTTACGAAATATGTATTTAATACAGTCAACACAGTTGGATGTATAAAATAATAGCGACAAAATAACACATCGTCGGTGAACATTCATTCTGGCGTAAGTCCAGTTCACAACTAAAGTCATTTTGTCACAAGTCCATTGAGTTGATAACTGATCGTACAGCCAATTGAATGAACTTACAACACAGTTATTTTAAGAATCCGATGGACTTGCGACAGCATGATTTTATCTCTCGACTGGACTTACGCCAAAATGACTCTTCACTGACGACATACGCCATACGTAGCAAACGATATTTTGAAATCCCGAATATTTGTTGTGAGCATGGGTTTTAGAAGGCATTGGATTTATAACGTAAATAAACTCGCGTCAAGTGTGTAGTTGCAGAATTATCACCCTGCATAATATATCTAATTACTTTATATTGACGGTGTAGAACCATAGGTATAGATAATTATATAGAAATGTGGATCAATACGTTTTTACCTGTATGCTTTATCGTATCATATACTCACCCGTTGTTTAAACATGATTTAACTATAGCTACGTGGAACTCAACTGCGCATTATAAACATCATAAAATTGAATCACTTCAAATGATAAACATATAAGAAATGATGAGTGGATGAGTCATGTTAGACCATTCAAATGTATAATTAAAAGCATAACATACTATCTACAAAAGAAATTTTTAGAATTATAAAAGTATGCAAATAGAAAATTTTACACATTTAAACATTTAAAGACTATAAACAAAACATATATTTTGCAATTTTTAAAATCCTGTAAACAAAACGTTTTGCACTTTGTAAGCACATATAAATTGAAAAATTGCTCACTTTTTAAAAGCATGTAAATAGAACGTTTAGGACTTTTGAAAAAAAATGTAGATAAAATATTTTGTACTTTTGCAAATAGTGGAAACAAAAAAACATTGTGTATTTTCCAAAATGATGTAAACAAAAGGTTTTGTAATACTTAAACGCATGTACCTTGGTAGAACATTTGGTACCGACAAAAATCATCGAAATAAAGCGCTTTCCAAATTTTAAAAACGTCAATAGTACATTTGTTTTTCGCAATCATTCAAAAGCAAAACGTTTGTTTTATTTACAAAGTATAATTAAAAATAGAACTGTATCGCACCTAATATGTTGCTTAACACAGTTCACTTCAATTTTATCTAAAAAATTGATATTTGGTCATTTTGACTCTTCACTGGCCTTATCATATGTTTAATCTACTAGATAGGAAACGTTGTTGTCAGTTTGGAAAATTGGTTTTATCAATCATTTTTAATGTGAAAGATTACAGTAGTAAGTATGGTGAAACACCTTAAATTGCGTGTACGGCAGGGACAATAAAATGCGGTAGTATGACATGATAAGGATTGCGAATTTTCAGGCCCTAATGTAGTTAGGCAGATAGTTAAATACAACGCAATGTATTCTTTGACCTCAAACTAATTTTCTAATTATTTTACAAGTTGTGGCTCATGTATTGGTTCTGTAATATCCTAGTCAATTGAAATATAATTTTCTAGTTTCAGTTTTCTCAAATGTAACAGCAGGGGAAGGGGAATATAGTAAGGAAGAGAGTAGTTCAACGGAAAAACTCAAAAATTTTAGTAGACGTAAATAAAAGTAAATTGTCAAATGACCTCACAATGGAGCCGGAGGAAAAGAATGCCATCATTAACTCACTTGACTATCTTTGCAATAACACAACAGCCACGACAGAGATTCTTATACATCTGTATGCCGCTAATTGCCTAACCGTCACGGAAATTGAACAAATTGTAATTTTTGTTATGTATTATATACCTTATTATTTACTGCTTTTTTCAGAGCAAAATTAATTTTAGCATCATTAAATTTATTTTTTCTAGGAAGCAACTCCATCACTCTATCAAAAAACTTACCAAATGTATCTTACTATAATCAAAAAACCTAGCACTATGAATACTTTGCTGAAAGCACTCCGCAGCACATGTAATGTTCATATTGCTAATTATTTAGAAGAAAATCTCAAACGTGAATCAGCTAATTTAGCACCCCAAGTTAGTTCCATTGCTCCTTCGCAATTTACCAATAATGAAACTATAAACTTTTTCATGGGATTATTAATACATATTTTGACTGACTACAATAGCAGTGACTACAGAATTTTCTTAGAATCCGAGTGTGGCAAATGACTGACATATTTAAATACGTTAGTTTTTAATAAATACATATTTGTAATAAATAGGCCATACACAGCGAAAGAATTGAGCTTGCACAGGTTCTACGTCCCATGATGAACTATTTGTGTGAAAACACAATGGAACCAAAAAAGTTGGCTACTTTACTATTCAGCGAGAGACTGCTAACATGCAATGAATTCGAGAAAATCGTAAGCTGCTACATCTTAACATAACATAAATAAGCTACATAATTGTGCAGTGACGTAAACTGTTTCCAGTCAATCAATTTTTTTTGAAAATATTCCGGGACTTGCCCCATTTTAATTTTTTCTTTAGAATAGCATTCCCACAGATATGGAGCGCTTCCACTTCATTTACACTCTATGTGGAAAAAGAAACTTGGACGTGGACAAGCTTAGCAAGATTCTTGTTCAATCGGGAAATAAACATGTTGCTGAGCTAGTTCAAAAACAATTAATTATTCAAATGGAAGCAAGAGATACTCTTCGAGATGCTTCTGCACACAAACTTAGACACCAAGAATCTGAGGAATTAACAAAGAGTCAAACGACTGCAGGAGAGATAAGAAATAGAGCCGGAAATATAAATGTTGGCAGAGATTTAACAGTGAGCTTAAGCGGTGTAGGTGGCTTAGGCGATCCAAAGTTGAAAGTCCTTTAAACCTGGGCAATATGTTTATTAAATGTATGAACTTTGTTAGTTATTTTTATTAATTTACCTAATTATGATAAGTGGCTTTTTAAAATCCCTCAATTTTTACAAACAAGAAACAATAAATAATATAGAAATATGTTACTATTGGTGAATTTAGCAACAGTAGTATGCTGTACCACCTACCACAAATAATAGTTGTGTGTTGCATGGGCTATTGGCAAAACGAATTAATAAATAAAATTAGCTATCCACATGAAAAACCTTTACATAACGACATAGAGCAAATTCCTAAGTTTTTACTATTTCATCATTATATGAGGGCAGACGTCTCAGCATGACTAGATGCCGGATCTGTAGCATTATTTTCTTTGACTTTATTGGTAATCCGCTCATTAATTGTAAGCAGGGGAACAAAGGGCGGCTTTGAAATGTAATTATGTGCAGTACATTATTAAAGCAACGTAGAACTTTACAACAAGGGAAACAGTCCCTTGTCTCCTTTCCTAAAATCAAGACTGACAAAGTAACAAGGCTCAACAAGGCTGACCCAGATTTGAGGAAGAGAAATACAATTTTAAAAATCAGGCAACTTTTAAATAACTCACATCCAAAGTAACTCGACTGTCCTTTAAGTTGTTTGGTCACAATGTAGGGGAAAATTGTAGCATTTTAATTAGTTTAAACAATTTCGAAAGTAAAAAATAATTATAATTCAGAATTACACTGTGACTTCCACAGTTCTTAACATATTTTGAAATGAGATTTGATTTTGTCCTATTCTAAAACCGCTATTTATAATGTAATTTTAGGATTTTTAAAAATTTGAAAACTTTTTTTTGTGACAAAAATTGTTCTAAAAAATGCAAGCTTGCGAGATTTATCCTAAAAAAATATTAGGAATTTTCAGAAATCTTAAAGGTGGAAACTACTATTTAAACAGTGGCCGTAGAATCCAGAAGAAAAAAAATAAATTTTATGAAATTTAGTCCTAAACGAGGTACAACGACAAATTGTTTTAATAATTTAAACTTTCCTGCGTCCCTGTGACCAAAAATGGCAAGTGAAGTGCACTTGATTTAATTACTTTGAATTTGTTGCAGAAATGTTACCTTATTTTTGTAACCTTTTTTTTAATCGTATTTTGCAAAATCTAGTTGAGCTTTGTAAAGTCATTTTCTTGTAAGTATGTATATGTATTAAATGGAAGGTTCAGAGATATAAGGGGTCGTGCAAGTAATACGTAACGCAGTCGGGGTTAGTTGGTAGTTATGACCAGCGTTACTAAATCGTTACGATGGGTGGTTGGTACCTGCCTATTTGCTACGTAACGCTCTACACTAGATAAAATGGAATAATTTTTAAACAGCAAAATCCATTTAGTATGTTTCGATTTAATATATTTGAGGCAGAGTACATCTGCCGGATGTAAAATAAACAAATTTTAGTTTCTGCACAAATACCGCCTTTTGGAATTGACAACAAATTGAAACTTTTTTCTATTGTATACAAATAAACTTGCAATTTTTATCAAATCATCGTCAGTTTGGGTCTGGAGTACAATAATCATTGAACTTGAACCCATTGAGCATGACGAAATTGAAGTAATAGTGGACGTTAGGGAGTGGCACACAAATCCGTTTGTAGAATTAAATGAACCTTGATTCTAAGATTCTTAAAAATCCGGCGCTTCGCGCCGGATTTGTCGACCGTGGGTTGGCCCGAAGTAGATGCTGAGCTTCAACAAAGGCGCAAGAAAATTGATGTTACGCTAAAAGATAATGTAAGATTTATGGAAGCTCCCCTACAATCAATAATACATAAACCAATGTTTGTAGCATGTACTCTAATATAGCTGAATTTTTTTTATAAATTGCACCATTCACAAATAACGTCATTATGGACAATCCCTGAATATTTGTAACGCATATAGGTAAGTACATGCGATGTAGTTAAAATAGGATGGAAACAAATTTAAAGTTAGGACTTGGGATACTAAACACTTTAGTATTTGAAGAACGTTATTATGAACGATCTCTGAACATCTATAACACAATAAGGTCAGTCCATGACATGTAGAAGAAATTATCACGTGACATCATTTGCGCGTCACCCTTAACCTGCTAACCTAATAAGAATACGATTACATCTAAAATTGGGTGTCTAAAAGAAATTTTCGCCTGACGTCAGTTGCGCGTCACCCCTAACCTGCTCACTTTATGTGAATGCGATAGCAGCTAAGTGGGGCTGTCAAAAAGAAATTTTCACGTGACGTAATTTGCTCGTAACCCCTAGCCTGCTTACCTAATGTGAATGCGATAGCAGCTGGGTGGGGCTGTCTAACAGAAATTTTCACGTGACGTCATTTGCGCGTTACCCCTAGCCTGCTTACCAAATGTTAATGCGATAGCAGCTGGGTGGGGGTGTCTAAAAGAAATTTTCGCCTTACGTCATTTGCGCGTCACCCCTACCCCGCGTACCTAATGTGAATGCGATAGCAGCTGATTGGGGGTGTCTAGATGAAATTTTCACGTGACGTCATTTGCGCGTCACCCCTAACCTGCTTACATAATGTGAATGTGACAGCTGCTGGGTGGGGGTGATCAAAAGAAATTTTCGCCTGACGTCATTTGCGCGTCACCCCTTACCTGCTTACCTAATGTGAATGCGACAGCAGCTGGGTGGGGGTGCCTAAAAGAAATTTTCACGTGACGTCATTTGCGCGTTACCCCTGCAATGCATTTCCAATTGCATGCGCATAACTGACTGTATAGTTTATTTTGATATGGCAGCGTTCGTAAATGGTGTTAGTCACATGATTCTAAAAATCCCTAATTTTCCGTTTGCATTATGTTTCACAGCAGTGAAAATAAGTGGGTGTGTCAGAAAATTGATTAAATGAGATGGCATCATTTGTAAACGCACCTTAACATTCAATTTCGTATGGTATTTATACACACGGAAGGGAATGCTAAGAGTGAGAAGCGTACGCCGATCGTCCCTAGGTACGTTTGTTCAGTGGTAGGTGTGTATAGTAGCGACAACCGGAAGAGAAGGCTGGCAAGGATAAATTTGGCACGCAAACAATGACATCTTTATCTTTGCCAGCCGCCTCTTTCAGTTGCCTCAGCTGTTTGGTTCACCCGTTTTTAGCCTCTTCACTTTACAAATTTCTGACATAGGTCCAGTAATCAATTTATTGTGGATAACTGGTTAGACTAATTACAACTAAAAAACAATACAGACCTGCCCAGTCGCATTTCTGGTCGTACACTATTTTTTTAAAGAAAATCAGTTGTAACCTGTGACCTGTAGTGTACGGCCAACGGACGGACGGACGGACGGACGGACGGACATGACCATTACAATAGATGCTTAAGCTCAGCATCTAAAAATCAAGTTGTAGAAGTAAATGAATGATGTTATGTTTCAATTACAAATTGCCTACGAATAATACAGTTTGACTAGCTACAACTTCACGGGGCCTCGTTGTTTCTTCTTGCCGCTAAAATTTAAACGTTCATTTAATTCTGTATTCATATAAAACATAATTCTATTGATTGCAGCTTTTTTGACTAAGTTTTAAAGGGTTTCAATATAAGCGTTACGAAGGGTGGTCAGTTGGTAGTTTCCATGTTACGTACGCGTTACGTGGGGTAGTTGATGGGTCAAAATTGGTCATTTTTGCGTTACGTATTACTTGCACGACCCCTAACTGACCATGGTACAAGGAATGAACTTCATATTGTTCATTCAAATTGTTTATTTCAAAGTGTCCCTATTTGTCACAAAAAGTACTTGAACTGACGCCAAAAACTCAGGCTATGTTTTCGCACAAGCATAATTCCATTGCGTTAAGCAGGTGCAGACTCGACAGTTGAGATAATTTCTGATTAATTGTACTGAGGTGATGCCATGTTAGTCCATAGGTTAATTACACAATTGCAAATTCTTATCAGGAGCTGTAAATAGTAGATTACTTCATTTGCTCCTCAAAAAAAACAGCATGATGTGTGTAATGGATGGTCAGGCCAGGACAGGGAATTTGCATAATGTTTTATCCAGACAAAAGTATAATTACATAAACACTCACAAATTTTAAAGTAGGTACCTAGATTTAAATGTAAAATAAATAAATGAAATAAGTTTAACAATGGTTTGTGCTTTTACTGTACATAGATTCACAACAGTTCAGGTCCAAAGTTCCACACAGTCATAATTACACTTGAAATATTTATTTGATTGTAGTCAAAAAATTTAAAACATAATTAGTACTAGACGGGGCTTGCTCGTGCTGGTGCACCCTGTATGCGTCGTATGCGGACAAGACCCCAATTGATATGTAATGCTAATTTTTTTCAAGTGTTATATACAAGATTAGGATAAATCTAATATCACAATACATATTTGTTGTAATTAAATACCTTTAAATTACTCAGTATTCGATCATTATATTGCGTATTTGATGATTCATACTTAGCTACTCCTGCTAAATAAAGGTAATTTTTCCACACAGCGGGACAAAGTTGTATTTCGGGTATAATTTTACTTGGAAAAACAGGATAAAAAGACTTCAGAAATAACAGGTAAAAAGACTTTTGAATGAAAAATAAAATATTCAACTAGAAGTCATAATTAAATACATTTTTGATATTTTATAAACTACTTAATTTCTAATTTTTGTAATTATGATGTGAAAGGGCCACTAAACGTTCAAAATGGTTATGGATGACATTGACAAGAAAGTGATTGACAATTGCAAAGAACATATTCGTACAAACTTGGAAAACAGGGATGAATTCTTTAAGGCAATGTCTGCAGTAGAACCCCCACTACTAGTAAAAGAGGATATACAGAGTGTAAGTCCTTAATTTTTAAAAAATTGAATGATTAATATCGCACAGACAATTTTCTAATAGAAGTATGGATTCGTCCTAAAATAATGTCATCGAAAAGTTAACATCGTATGGACCCTTTAACGATGACGACCGCCATGCCTTCAGCTAAAAAATTGTATAAGTGGCTAAACATTTAACTTGGCGTTACATATTTTATAATTAATTAAAGCCAATTCAGAAATGATATTTAAAATTTTGCACTATTATATTTACAGTTAAATGGAGAAGATTTAAAAAATAATTTCTACATAGTTGTCGACCAAATTAAAGGTTATTCTACCATGGAAGAACTGTATGAGTTGTTGAGTAAATCCGGAAATGAAAAAGTTATTCCAAAATTGAGGGAGAAGAGAGAAATTTACCAGAGGAAGGCAAATGCACCAAGTCTTGTGTCAATAATAACGAACAATTGCCTTACGTGGACATTTCTACCTGGTCTACTTTATATAATTGCAGTGAGCTATTCTGAATTTGATGATATATCCTCACCTGATGAATGGGGAAAGTTTGGTATTAGACTCGTTGTAGCTTTCAAAGGCTATTTAGCATCGTTGTATTTCAGTCACATGCTAAAATGGTTTCATAATAAAATTAAATCCAAATTGTTAAAAACTCCCGGAAGCAACCTTCCAACGCGCAAACCAGAAACACTCGACCAAGTGTGTACAAATTCAGCAACAAATTAACTCTATTTATGCATGTATCCACCTGTGCAGTCTGGGTACAAAAGCAAAAATTTAATAAACAAATATATTGCTCTGTACTCTGTAGTCAAAAGCATGTAGTTTTTTCTCTTCCTTTTTGTTGTCTGTATTTATTCTGCTTAAAATCAGAGGTGAAATAAATATGTATGCAACCACAAAAAAATTGGAGATTTTTTTAAAGCGAATCTATTAGTGATTAATTAACATTTATTTATGCATCAATACCTGTAAAAAGAAAAGTTGTCAATTTGATTCATTTGCCAGTCGTACCCTGACAATTCGTACCCTACCCAATGGTACCCTGGTCCCAGTCGTACCCTGACAGTTCGCACCCCATACGAAGTAAACCCTATACTTAAAAAACGAATTTATGCTTTTATTTTGCAATGTACTAATTTATTTTTTTAGTTTTATTATATGTACATCGTACCTCATACGAAATATTCTTGATAGTAAAATGATGGTGACGGTTGTTAGCAGTGCAAGTAAAATTTTGGTGCCGGTTGTTTGCCAATGCTTGCAGTGCAAGTAAATTATAGGTATGAACACTAGTGAAGTAGATTTAAGGTAAGTTTAAAGGCAGCTTGCCTTTGCTTAAACAAGAAAACTAAAAAAGGTTTTAAAAAAACAGACGACGTCCACAACAATCTCACGTAACAATGCTAATTGAATTCATTACCTACACTCACAATCCTATTTCAATAAATAAATAAATACATTTATTCATTGGGTCGATTTAACCGAAGTTCATACAACGGGACTCAACGAGTTACTGTGGGTGAGGAAATAGGAGGCTACCGCGTTAGATCCTCTCGGTCTTTGTACCCTTTCACCTATCCCCGTCCCCACCTCCACAGTAAAGAAGTCCCATTCCCTAGGCCCCTACAGTAAGTAGTGGTCACTAAGGAGCACCGAAGGAGATTGGGTTTCAATCAACCATCCAGTGACGTTTACCGTACAACACCGAGCCGTAAACGATTAGCAGTGGCCGAGGATCCAAGCCAGGTCTGAGGCTGTAAATTTCGTTACAGTCTGCAGTCCTAACCGCTCACCCAAGCACGCTTGCTTCACAATCTTATTTATAAAAATGATGCATAATAAAACCAAAAGTATGGGGTAGAAATGGTCAGGGTGTGACTGGGGCCAGGGTACGAATAGTCAGAGTACGACTGGTCAGGGTACGACTATGTAGGGTACGAATGATCAGGGTACGACTGTTATAGATACCGTCAATTTTATCAAAATTGCATCATAATCATACACCTATGAAGTTTTACCACCCTGAGAGCCTACTTAAGTAGTAGTGTAGGAAATTGCAAGCAATTTTAAATAAATAAATTGTAAATATTGCATTTTAAAAAGCATTACTGTTCTCTATAACATGGCCCAATGGCTGCAAACTTTGTAAAACCATTATTAAGTGAAATCAAAAATCTGTAGAAATGCGAAAACAAAACGCAAGTAAATTATGAAACAAAGCAAATATAGATCATTTAAAATATATTGTAACTATTTTTTTAAGACTTTTTGTTACAAAAGGGGAAAATCAGTTTGTACGGATATGCAAAATAAATACATAGCGGAGATATTTAAAATTTGTTTACATCATCTTGCTGGTTCATTCGACATCGACAAGATACGTTGTGGAGGATCATATAAAGTGGCACTGCACAGCAGAAGACGACAGAATCCGACTCGTGCGTGAGTTGCACCAGAGAGCTGAGAAGGCGGTGGCAGAGAACCGAGCTAAAAATACAATAAAATTTCGTGCACAGTTCAAACAAAAATTCCATTCTCAGTAAAGTTACTAAATATTCCTTAGTCTCGATTTTGAAATCCGCTGTGCTAAAATAATACTGTAAAACTTACAACAAAACTTTTTAGGAATTAATATTTAATTATACAGTTCATTATTAAACCCGTGTAGAAACAATTTATTGATGTAAAATTATTTAGAGTATTTTTTATTTTTCAAAAACGCATAAATAAAACATTTTGCACTTTTTAAAAACATGTAAATAGAAATTTTTGTTACTTTTTAGAAGCGTAGCGGCCCAAATTCAAAATAATACATCTGCACTCAATTTTACGCAGCAGGGCTGCAGAATGCAAACTTTTTTTTTCAGAGCGTTCGCTAAATATAATTTGTCTCTTTTTTTGTTATTGAAAAATATTGCAGCTTAAGATGCAACAAAATGTTTCATAAATAATAAGTACGCGGAATTTCATGAGGTTCAAAATATCGTCAACTTAATAATAATTACGGGCAACAATGTGAAAAATGTAAAAAAAATGACAGATTAAAATCTATGTAAGACATTTAGTGTAACAAGATTTGAGTTTATTGAAATAATTAAGAAAAACCAATGCAACTGACATATAAGAGATCGTGCACACATGGCGTCATGGAAAAATTCTCATTTTTAGAAGCCTATAACCTCCATATTACTCACCAGCTTCACTATTGCAAAAATGTCTATCTTTAAAATGGGATGTCATGAGTTCCCAAGTAAATCCATTGACCCTACTCATTACTTCATTTTTGGACGGTCCCTAACAACTATATTCAGGTGTTCACTAGTGTATGTGCTAATCATAAGATAAAGCCCTAACAAATTACACTTTTAGCAACATAAACAGTAATATATAAGCTGTTATTTTACGTGTTTCTTGGAATTTAATTACAAAACGTTCTATTTGGTATTTTTGTTAATGTAAAAAATACTTTATTCAAGTACATGTTTTAAAAAAGTGCAAAAAAGTACAATCCTTATGATTTAAATGTTTCCAAAGCTTACTAATTGCGTGTTTTTGAATAGTTCAAAATACACTATTCACATGCTTCTGAAAATTGTGAAATTTAATAATTACTATGAACATTGATGTTTTCATGAAATGTACACAATGCTTAAATAACTTGTTTTAAATGGTTTTAAATATTTACACGTTTTAAAATTTATAAAATATTCTATTTACATTTGTTTTTTAAATTGCAAAATATTCTATTTACATGTTTTTGAAAATTAGCATGGAAACTATAAAGTATTTGACAAAACAAAATAATTATATTAGACTTATTTTAAATTAATTTTTATAAGTTAGAGATAAAACTGGAATCAAGTGATAATGTAATTAAAGGCGATTGTGTTGCCAGTCGTACCCCAATAACTCGTACCCTCCCCAGTCGTACCCGACCAAGTCGTACCCTGACTACTCGTACCCTGGTCTCAGTCGTACCCTGACCATTCGTACCCTAATCCCAGTCGTACCTTGACTATTCGTACCCTGGAAAGAGGTGTATGATATATAGTAATATAATAATAATGTAGTAACTCGGAACAAAATATACAAAATTTTGTGCAACAAAAATGTGCCGGTTCTTGTCAGTGGTGCAGGAAAAATGTTGGTGCCGGTTGTTGGCACCAACATATAGTTGATGTAATTTTAAGGGAAGTTAAAAGATACCTTGCCTATGCTTAAACAAGAAAATTGAGAAAGGCACAGAGATAAGGAATCTTGATAAGGATTGTGAAGAATGTGAATAGAGAATTGCTCTGACTAGGTGCTTGACTGTGGATGTGAGTGGTTTATTATTTTTCGTGGTCTACTATGCGCTGGTGAAGAGGCAACTTGGCCTAAGTCCAGTCTAGCCTTAAAAGTAACATGGCACAAGTCCATAACTTTCTTAAAAGCAACTAGGCACAAGTCCATTCAAACGGATGTTATTCGTTTATGTGCTGCATAGCATACGTTCATGCTTCCTTCATTGGCATGAGTAGCACAAGGTTAGATACCGTATTTCCTGTTTTAGACCACGGGTCTAAAATTGTACACGGGCCTGTATTACTACACGGGTCTGGGAGGCATGAGTTTGAATACTACACGGGTCTATTTAACACTGTTTTATATGGCAGTACACGGGTCTATAATAATACACGGACCTGTTTTAATACACGGGTCTGGGAGGTCGGAATTTGAAGACTACATCCCGTGGTTTAATACAGGAAATACGGTACTTTAAATCTAATCTGACATTGTTAGAGAGTAGGTGCTGTGCGAGCGATTCCCTAAGAGGCCATCCATATATTACGTTTCATGTTTTTGTGAAAACCCCCTCGCCTCCCCCCAGAGTTTCAACTTTTTTTAAATTACGGTAAATAGAGAGCTAACCCCCACCCCCTCTGCAAACTGAAACGTAATATATGGATGGCCCTTGCTGAGTGAAGGAAGCATGAACGTATGAGCTATGCAGCACATAAACAAATAACATCCGTTTGAATGGACTTGTGCCCAGTTGCTTTTAAGAAACGTATGGACTTGTGCCATGTTACTTTTAATGCTGGACTGAACTTAGGCCAAGTTGCCTCTTCACCAGCGTATGGCTAGTCAAGAGTGTCAGGAAACCAGCTACTACAGCTGAAAAAATTGTGCATAAATCAGAGAGGCTTTGCAACAAGCGGCAAAAACGATCATCGGCAGACGACGTCCACAACATTCTCACTCAACAATGCTAAATGATTTCATTTCCTATATATATATTCACAATAATAATGCATAATAAAATTAAAAAAAGATCAACATGAAAACAGTATTTTGTTTCTTGGTTTCTTTCCGGGGTACGAATGGTTAGGGTACGACTGGGATTAGGGTACGAATGGTCAGGGTACGACTGAGACCAGGGTACGAGTGGTCAGGGTACGACTTGGCTGGGCACGACTGGGGAGGGTACGAGTTATTGGGGTACGACTGGCACAGATACCAGAGAGAAAGACAACTTTATTATAATAAACTTGACACTGTCGTCCAACGACGATAGCCCAAAGGACTCAGTATACGTTTACATAATTTTGTTACATATAGTTTATGCTTTTTAGTGTAATTATATATTAGATTATTCATCATTATTATTCAGTAGGCACACACGAAAACAAATGATGCACACATATTTGAACTGATTTCTTCAAAACGGAGATCACTATGTCTTCAATAAGCGTACTGGGTAAACGTTGGGTTTTCATGAAGTCAAGGAAAAATTTTGAAATCGTCCCTCGTACCCCAACGTAAAGCCCTACCACCTGGATTTCAGTCAGGCCAAGTTTCTGTTTGAAGTAGGGGATGCATGGGTCATAAATTTTCTTTTTCTCAAGATTTACAGTCACTGATTGATTTATATCATTTTGTTCCATTCGAACGGTTGGATCAAGTATAATTCCTTCCTTTGTTGTTGAATTATACGCTATTATGTCAACACGTCTTGAACCATCTCCAGTACATTCGACTTCTTGAAGAACTTTCCACCCCAATTTTTGCATGGCTTCAGCAATTAAACGACGAACTGCATGATGTCTGTTATTACGAATCAACTCTCCACGATGACAACGACCAAGGATATGTCCTATCGTTTCAATCTCTTTACAACCATGTCGGCAATGTAATTTGTGAGTTTAATTGTTTTATTGAAATGTGTACAATGCTTTATTTATTTACACGATTTTGAATGGTGCTAAAACTAAAGTGTGCAGTTTGGTTTTTGAAAAGTGTAAAAGAAATGAATATAAAGTGCATATTTTTTTGTGAATATTATAAACTATTTCACTGTAATGTTTTTTAAATGCAAATAGAGTTTTTTTATGTTATAAAAGTGAGAAATGTACTTTATTTCCATGTTTTTTAAGTGTACTATATTTTTTTTTCATGCTTTAAAAAGTGACAATCATTATTCCATATAAAGTTTTTCCTTTTTTTTTTGAAATACGAGACTAAAAGTGTAATTAACATTTTTTTAAAAAGCAAAAATTTTTACCATTATTTGAATTTTAAAAAGCAGGACGTACATGTGTGGTTTTTTTTCAAAAAAGTACAAACTGTTCTTTTAACATGTGTTTTGGAAAGTTTAAAATGTTTAATTTACATCTTGTGGTCAAGTACAAAAAGATGTTAGTAGAACGACTTATTTTTTATAGGATAAAGAAAAAGATATTGCTTTTTTGTTTATGTAGATACATGGTGCATTTTATCTCATTATATTATCTCATATATTAATTAGGATTATTTTTAATCTTCAAACAGGGTTTAATACGCTTCCCAATAATGTTTAAAAAATGCGATGTTGCTAATTGCTATTTGTACTACTTTATGAAATCTCAGGACCTGAAATATTTTTAGCTAGCTGTATGTATTATATTTAGAGTTAATCTTAATATATCCCTAAAATGAGTTGAGTTTGATTTATGTAATGCCTGTGGCAGTTGAAACGAATCGACATTAAAATTAAAATTGTAGGTCAATCAAATCACTCAATCGATGCAAAATTCTACCTAATTTGCATATCCCCATTAAAATAAAAAGTATTAAAAAGAAAAACAATGAATTAAACCACTGCCATGCTAAGGGAGGCTCCTTCTGGTCCATCAGGCATCGACTACAAAATGCAAAGAGCATAGAAAGATGTAATTATACACTGCACTGCAGAAGCCGACAGAATCCGACTCGTGTGCGAGAAGCACCTAAGAAGTAAGAAGGCGGCCGAGGAGAACCGAGCTAAAAATACAATAAAATTTCGTGCACAGTTCAAAAAGGAAATTCATTCTCTGTAAAGATACTAAATACTCGACAGTCTCGTTTTCGTTCTTGGAATCAGCTGTGCCAAAATATTATTTTAAAACTGACAACAAAACAAAAATCTTTTAAGAATTAACTCATTATACAGCTCATTTTAAAACCCGTATAAAAACAGTAATGATGGGAAATTACTCAGAGTACGACCCACCCCCACCATACAATCCAACGTGTGTCAATACCAATTCCCCCGCCCCTCAAGCTCCCATCCTCACAGCTCCTCCAGCCTCTACTGTTCCCTTTATGGTCACTCAAAATCGAATCACGACTCAAAAGGGAAATTTATTTTGCTGCTGTCAACTCAAAACGTGGTCCGTCATAATTTCCCTTCTTCAAATTGTAAGTTTTTTACGTCTAATAAATTAAAGGCTATAATTACGCAATGTGCAATTACTTAAATAAACATTAATTAAACCTAACTTTTTTAATAAGTGGGATTTGATTTCAAATTCAATAATTTGTAATTTTCTTAGTCATTTTGTGGGATCCGTTTAGTGAGTTTGGTCGTAGCTGCTTTGTTCGTCAAATTTAATTTTAGAATTAGCAAGAATTTTTTATCCGACAATTTCAACAACAATAGGGACTTGGACGATGACGACGATCCTTCTAGCTACTTCACTTGTAAGTCTCATGAAATTATAAAGATAAAGTTAGGCATTGACCACAAATGTTGTCAATGGCAGGGTCAATTTGGTCCCGGTAAATAAGTCTACTTGGATACGGATACTGAAATGACAATCTGTGTTTACTTTACCTGTTTACGCAGTTTTTACAGGCTATTGCAGGGGAAGGGGGGTGGTCAAGCAGTGGTCAAATTGGGTAGTTTTTGATAACGTCATTTCTGGCGATCCCTTACTCCGTACAGAATTTTTTAAACTTAAAAAAAAAGCACTGGTTCTAATGGTCTGTCTGATTTTTTCCTATTCTAGATATGAAACGAAATATTGACCCGAGTGTCCAAGCATTTCTAGCTTTTTTTGGTTTCGTTTTTGGATGCCTATTGTTTGCTGGGGCATACTACGTAAGTAGATTATTACCAAAAACTAGCTAATTTTTTAAATTGATGGGACTGTGCATAAATAGTTTCATAATAAAGTTCGAAAATTTTACTATGTAGGGAAAACCAGCGCTGCTTTTAATTTGGTGGATTGTGGCAGCCACAGTATTTGTTCTTGTTGGAGCTGCTGTACTACTTTTTGGGGTTTTCCTCTCTGTGGTAAATAATGCTTTTAATTTTATAGCTTATTGTAGCTTTATAGTTTTATTGAGGAAATTGTACTTATGGTGTATTGGTTTGTGTTGACAGACAATGGTGTTTTGGGGGAGCAGAGAAACGAATTTCTATGTGATGATGGACGTCATTTATGTTCTGATCTTAAGTGTGTTCTACATAGTCTCCCTTCACGTCGTCTGTCTCCACCGGCGAGAGCTTCTTGATGAACAAAACAATACTCCGCATCCCGCATCCGTTGTTCAGTATCATACTGTTTTTATTAGGGCTTCTTAATATAAAACATAATTATGTATGCCAAAGAAAATGAGCCGGTAAATACGAATAGTAACAGTGGAATTTACTCATTGTAAATATGTTCTTTTACGAAGTAATTCAATTATTGTAAATACTCACAACTGGAAACGGAAACGAAGGTATTATTTTGCCGTAAAAAAATCGCAAAATACTTCAGTTAATAATAGTAAGGTTTTTAAAATATTAATGTTGCGTTAATTTGAAATGAATAAACAAAAGAGAAAAATGAAAATCGTACAAAAAATTACTGTTGTGACTTATTATCTCTCACAGTTGTAATATTTAGCAGTTGATATGGTTAAATGGACTGGAAACTGGAAAAGGTAAGTGCTGGAAAATCAATAAGCAAGATATTTTTAACAGTGCCGAAATAGCTCAGTTGGGAGAGCGTTAGACTGAAGATCTAAAGGTCCCTGGTTCGATCCCGGGTTTCGGCAACTATGTTTTTTGTTTAATTTGTTTTGCAGTTTTATACTTTTATTTCTGTTTGTATTAATTTATTATCCTTACTAAAGGGTTTTTTTCTGATTTTATAGTCTTATAACATTTTAAAACTCTTAAAAATGGACATTAATGTTTTATGTTCAACTTTTTGCCAGTTGAAAAAACTTTTATAGAGATTTTACTTGTGCAAAATTGTAAAGTTTAATAAAAAAACTTCGAGTATTCAATTTCCCCAACTAGATTATTTTAATTAGATTCAAAACATCATTACAGTTTTAATTATGTATAACTTGTACAATTTTTAAGTGAGTGTCTGGTGGTGTAATTTTTGGTGGGAAATTCGGTTAGTTACAAAAATTAGTTCAGTTTATATAAAACAAAATTAGTAAAAAAAATAACGTGGTATGCAGCTTTGCCTATTATGCTACTAGAGGATTTTAGCAAATTAATTACCAAACTGAAAAAAAATCGAAGTAATAAATTTTAGATGTGACAGAATACTCAAACTGGGCTTCATTATATTACTGTCACAGCTACTTTTTTAATCTTTCGTCTGTGAAGAACCAAGATGGCCTATATCTATTTGTAAGTTCAAGAAATATCCACTATCTACAAAAACATTGAAATATGTCTTGAATACATCTTAATAGAATATTCTTCACCTTTTCAAAAACATTTAAATAGAATATTTTGCACTTTTCAAAAACATGCAAATCGAACATTTTACAATTTTCAAAAACATGTAAATTAAACATTTAACATCTTTCAAAAAATTTTAATTTACATATTACGCATGCTTTTCATTTCGTTTTTATGACATAGCTCATTTTGATTCAAGCTGCAAGTGGATATGGGTCATTTTGGTTCTTCACAGACGATATTTTTCAATTTGTGAAAATCATTAGTAGTAAAATAGTAACTGTTTTAATGGACACAAACAAATCTACTTTTTCATTATTTTTATTATCTTATCTATTTATTATTATCTTATCTATTAAGTATGTACCGCACCTCCTGAAAATCAAAATTCAATTATTTTGATTTGCCCTTTTAGCAAGACGGGTTCCCTATTAAAATACTGTGGATGAAAAATAAGTGTCAAGCGCAGCAAATTCAACGGTGCCGAAATAGCTCAGTTGGGAGAGCGTTAGACTGAAGATCTAAAGGTCCCTGGTTCGATCCCGGGTTTCGGCAGTCACTTTTTTTTCTATTTTGTCATCGTTATACATTTTTATATTACACTGATAAATATAATTACGCTGTGAGCCAGACTCAGAATTTAAATAAACTAATTTTTGTAATTCTAATTTTATAAATTTTTTAATTATTTAACAGTACCACCGACAAAATTAGGACATGCGACAGCCAAGTCATTTTTGCTAGAACTTAACACCACGTTTTAGTTATTACAGATAAAAGGAAAAGAAAATTTTGCCGTTGATTGCTTTATCCAAAGTATTCAATTTTACGTCCGTTTATTGCTTGAAGTGGTCGATAATTTTTGAGCTTCCCATCTTTTTCTTTAGAAGTTTCAACTTGCATAAAGACACTCATCTAAAATCTATGTGACAACATTCAGGTAGCATAAATAAAGGAAATTTTCTATATGAAAAGCCTATGTACTTACAGCGAGTGCATAACTAACCGTTTGGGGGGTTTAACTTGTTAGCAATATTTTAGTCTCACCTGTTCTAGACTTATTTCAACAGCTTCAGTAAAAACGACCCAATTTAATTTTTCGGCACACGCAGGGGGCAGGGATGGTAAGGCTGCCTCTGTAGCGAAAAAATATTAGATCCTTTGGAAGTAGTTTAAATAAATTGATGTTTTCTTCAACCTTTACAGTTCCAGCAGCTTCTTTTAAACTGTGCTCCAATATTGCATCTACAATTGGTTTCATTGCCAATCTAATCTTATTTACAAAATCCACGAAGAATTTTTTAAATGTTTTCGTCATATATATTTTTTGGCAATTTAGTTTTTAGTCAGTTTAATTCTTGGTCGCGTCAAAATCAAACTAATTGTGGTATTATTATTTATTCAATTTTTATGTTTTTTATGTTTAGTCTGTTTATAGCTTTTAATTTTTTGTCACTTTTGAAGGTCAACTTAATTTGTCAAATGGCTATGTTTTGATCACTCTAGTATTTTGCCAATTTATGTTTTGGTGTTTAATTTTTGACAAGTTTATAACTGTAATTGCTGTAATATGATAATATGTATCGTTTAATTACATGTTTATTTTAATTTTAGAATAAAATTGAGTTAATTTTGGTATTTCTTGGTCAATATCAATTCGTTTTACTTACATTAGGAATAATGACTTAATTTTTTGCCTAATTATTATTTGGTTAATTTGTAAAATTAAAGTTTTGGTCATTTTATTTATGGGTTGGTTAAATTTTTTGTCAATTTATATTTGGGTGATTTAGTTTATGACCAGCTTTTGTTTTGGTTAGTTTACGTTTTTGTCAATTTGAATTTTAGTTTATTTGAGTTTTGGTCAATTTGAGTTTTGGTCAGTTTAAATTTTGGTGAATTTAGGTTTTAATAAATTTCAGTTTTAGTCAGTTTAAGTTTCAATCAGTTTACATTTTGGTCACTTTAAGTTTCTGTCAATTTAAGTTTTAGTCAATTTCAGTTTCGGTCGATTTCAGTTTTGGTCAATTTCAGTTTCGGTCAATTTAAGTTTTAGTCAATTTCAGTTTCGGTCGATTTCAGTTTTGGTCAATTTCAGTTTCGGTCAATTTAAGTTTTGGTCATTTTCAGTTTCGGTCGATTTCAGTTTTGGTCAATTTCAGTTTCGGTCAATTTAAGTTTTGGTCAATTTCAGTTTCGGTCAATTTCAGTTTTGGTCAATTTCAGTTTCGGTCAATTTCAGTTTTGGTCAATTTGAGTCTGAGTTTCGGTCAATTTCAGTTTTGGTCAATTTCAGTATTGGTCAATTTCAGTTTTGGTCAATTTCAGTTTCAGTCAATTTCAGTTTTGGTCAATTTCAGTTTCGGTCAATTTCGGTTTTGGTCAATTTCAATTCCGGTCAGTTTACATTTTTTCGAATGTTTTTGTGTCATTTTAATATTTTCAAATAAATTAAAGCAAATTCAGAATTTAAAGAAATCAGACTTGCTTCAAAAAATATGCCAGGGACACCAAAAGCAAGGTTTTCACTTTGTTTCAATGCCTTTGCCTTTTTTTCATACTCGGTCTTGTAGCGAACTAGATGCATTTCCATGGGAAAGCTTCATACCAAAAATCAATAAACCAATTAAGGTAAGATCACAAAATAAAAATTTAAATTCAAATTAGCTAAGGTTTTAGTTGCATTTACCGCCTCTTTCCCAGTGTATGCTCTGAGCCAGCAGTGATCGGCGATTTTGTTGACCAATGAAAACGAAGCTGGGCGAAGCTATACTGTAATTTTGTGTCTGTGTGGGAAATCGTTGATTCCGAGGTGAAATCCGGGTTGAAATAAACCGTAACTATAAGAAATCAATAAAGCATAGAAGATGAGCACTTATCGTAAAAATATTTTAGTTTATTAAATATGATAGTGTTTTAACTGTGTAATGATTTATTTTTAGAATTTAACTGGAGTGTCCGTTATTTGTTATTAAAAATCCGCTTTGATCTTCTTTGTAGATTTTATTGAATAATAAAAAATTTTTTGGGCTGGATTTTTGTATTAGGCATTCTAATTTGATGTCCAGATCAATTGGGCTTTGGAATCAATATGCAAAATTTTCAGCGTTTTAAAAACACTTGTATGAACAAGATTTTCAGATTCTATGTATTATTTCTATATTCCTATTGTTTTATTGCGATTACAATGTAAACACTTACTTTCCATTATTGCACAAGCCAGTCCATGTTTTTGAAGCTATATTAGAAACCATGCATGCACACACAAAAAACGTATACAGCAATGTACTACAAATTAGCCAATATAGGAAAACGTCCATAAATGACGTCATCGATAGGGTCAATACTGGCCGAAAAGATTGTACTCATGACTTCCAATATTAAAAATACCCATTTTTATTTACGCAATTTTCAAGCTAATGAAGCTGCGGGCATGTTATATGATCATAAAAATAAGAATTTTCTGATGACGTCATTGTTGGACGACCCTTGAATTAGATTTATAAAAAAATAATCGCTACAAAAAAGCAGTGCTTACCGCAATGTGGAAAAGAATAGCAGTATTTAACTCCACCCCTCCGAACCAGCTCTACGACCTGTTTTACTAAAAATTGTCTAGTGCTATAGTCGAATACATCATGCAGGTAATTTTTTAAAGCCAGTTACTTTCATATAGAGGAAAATTTCAAGAAACTCTAAAAAAATCGTTATTATTCTAGCATCTAAAACGTTTTTAATTTCAACATTATCGAAAATAATAGTAATTTC
Organism: Dicyrtomina minuta; assembly: GCA_949802685.1. Classification (NCBI taxonomy): domain Eukaryota; kingdom Metazoa; phylum Arthropoda; class Collembola; order Symphypleona; family Dicyrtomidae; genus Dicyrtomina; species Dicyrtomina minuta. The sequence goes on along the minus strand of OX461810.1, from coordinate 1,303,615 downwards.
TACATATATAATAGGCATGAATAAAAACCTTACAAAATATTCCTGTGCAATTATCTGAGTGAGATTGTTCGTTGTCTTCATAAAAAACTGAAAAGTTGTCGTTCAAAGAGAAAGAAAGAATTAAATTAAGAAATTGAATTAAATCTTTAATAGCTTATTGTTATATTGAAATGAAAATGTAAAATACTAACCTTCCCATGATTCAAAGTACGTCACATTGTTGACCCCCTCACAGTACCCAAATTGTACAAAGAAACCAAGACGAGTGAAGAGGCCCAAGTGAAATAAAACCAGGAAAGAGTTTTCAACCTTCAATGTCATGGTTGACATTCAATTCAGCGACTTATTCAACCCACACTGCGACTGCACGCACTTGTGCGACGGCATAATTATTATTATTATTATTATATTGGGTTTTTATTCATTGGAAATGTTCACATTATTTATACATACGCAGCATGACCACAGGTAGACTGTACTGACCATGCTGAAAATAGTATACAAAATTTTAGATAGAGTTTGACAAATTGAGTTAGTTTTAGTGAAGATACAAACTTAAGCTCTAATTATTTATACTAAGGCTTTGAATATTAGACCAGTTCAGTAAAAAGGAAGAGGTTCACGCGACATATAACAAGCGCAGTGATTACAGAGTTAAAGTTAGATGAGTATACATTAAATATTATTTTTCCATTAAGAGCTTGATTAAAGAAAGCATCGTAGAACATCTGTGCCTTTCTTTTGAACATCCAACTACACTATATTTCTTATTGAGTCTATCAGGTCTTTCATTTGACCGTAAATATGGCTTTAACCAACAACTATATCTGCTTGACTTCTCCATTTTTTTCCCGAAATTAAATAGCAATTTTTTAAATCTGTCTTCAATTTTAACAAAGTTAAGCTTATTACAAACTAGATCATAATTAGTATTACTTACATATGTATTAACAACTATCCCTAGACATTTCTTTTCCATTAATACAATTTTTTTCATAAGTTTTATTGGTAGGCCTTGGCTCCACACAGTAGAAGCATACTCTAAAATGGGTCTTATATACACTGTATACCAGTTAATAATTGTTGTTTGTTAAAACCGCAATGTTTTAACTTCCTTAATATGAATACCTTCTTAGAGGCTTTTTTTATGACTGACTCTACATTATCATCCCAATTTAATCTGTTGTTTATTTGTATACCTAATAATTTTGTGCATTTTACAACTGGTACGACCTCATTGTTAATTTTTAGTTCTATTTCACTAAATTTTTTGTTTTTGCTAAAATTAACAACCATTACACAGCACTTTGACGGGTTTAACTTCATTTTTAATTCAGTTGCCCACATGTTTATATCATTTAAGTATTGTTGCATGCTCGGTACTTCCATATACTTAACTTTTTCCGCTAATGTCAAATCATCCACAAAGCCATTAGGGCAATTTTTTACATTATTTGGTATACACTGGTATTTACTTTCAAAATTTGTAATTAATCTGTTGATAAGTAATATAAACAAAAGTGGTGCCAATTTCGTGCCTTGTGGGGTACCGTTAAATATTGTTTTAAAGTCAGATATTTCATTACCATCTTTCACACATTGTGTTCTGTTGAAAAGAAAATCTTCCAACCACCTAATGTCGCATATATCTATATTTAAAAGGACTAGTTCCTTAATTAGAATATTATGGTCAACGAAGTCAAACGTCTTTGACAAGTCCAATAACACAACAATAACATAATTTTGATTTACATCTAATGATTTATATACAAAATCATATAAATTAATTAAATAGTGAGATGTTGAAGCACCTTTGATGGAACCGTATTGATTTTTACTGATTTTTGGAATTAATTGGCTGTAAAGTTTTTCAAACATAAATTCCTCCTGGATTTTGCTAAAAATATTAACTTGTGACAGAGGCCTTAGGCATAAGGACGGAATGGCAGTTACTTACCAATATCACTCTAATGAACTGTTATAATAATTTGACCACTACAAACCCATGTTACTACTGCCAGTAATGAGTAAAAATGTGAGCACACAGTTGACCATTAAACTCCAATTTTTACGTATGTAATTTTTTATAAATATAAATTTTAATGAATTATCCTTTTTGTACTACATAATTTACAGTGTAGCACACGACATATCGACAGTAACAAAATTAAACCGTTCCATTTCCGGCTTTAGCAATGGAAACAAAAATTACTAGCAACAGTAAAGTTAAATGCTCCCTGGAGTTCATGAAAACACTTTTGAACACAACTTTTTGCACGTTCAAAAAAATGCAATACAAATAATGCCATGGATTTTTCAAACACGTGTATAAATATAGATTTTTTTGAATAAAATATTTTCTACTGTTTAAAAGCATGTAAATAGAGCTTTTAAAATTCTTACAGTATTGAATGTTCATACTATGGAACAAAAGGTTTTTCGTAAAATTCAAACTACCTAGCTTATTATTATAACTACACCCTTGCTGTGTAAAATATATGTTGATTTAGTTAAATAGACTGGAAAAGGTAAGTGCTGGAAAATCAACAAGCATGATAATTTTAACAGTGCTGAAATAGCTCAGTTGGGAGAGCGTTAGACTGAAGATCTAAGGGTCCGTGGTTCGATTCCGGGTTTCGGCAGTTACTTTTTTTTCTCTTTTTGGTCATTTTAATACATGTTTACTACACCATTAAATAGTAATAATTATGCTGTAAAACCGACTTAGAATTTGAATTTTTTTTTCTATTTTTAATTGTCTACATTTTAAAATTTTTTAAATATTTTACACACGAACAAAATGAAGATATGTAACTGCCGAGTCTTTTTGACTAATAATTTTAATACCAAGGTATAGGTATTACAGATAAAAGGAAAATGAATTTTTGTGTTTTATTTTTTCACCCAAAATACTCAATTTTACGTCCGTTTATTACTTGCATAGGTCGATAATTTTTAAGCTTGCCATCCACTTATTTAGAAGATTCAATTTGCATAAAGACACTCATCTAAAATTCATGTGATCACATTCAGGTAGCATACATAAAGGCAATTTTATAATTGAAAAGGTTATACTTACCGTTTAGGGGGTTTGAAAAGTATATAATTACAGTGGAATCTCTGAATACCAGCCTGCCCAACACCGGCCACCTCGATTTAACGGCCAATTTAAAAAACTCCGTCAAAGCTCCTATGCTTGCAATGCTAAAATACACCGATAAACCGGCCAAAATAATTGAGCCCCAGAGCAACTTAACCATGTATATTTACGCCTATGTACCGGCCATTGATTTTATGACCCTTGATTAAACTTAACCGCCAACACAAAGAAAAATAGTATAATATATAGTTAATAACACGCCAAACGTTTATAGATAAGAGATGTTTGAGATATGAAAACATTAAATTTAATTTTGTACTCAAAATAGCTTTCAAATCTAACGAGCAAAAGGCAAGACCCTATTCTCTGGGATTTTAACCAAATGTAGTTAGTCGAATTAAACATCGTTAGTATAGTCTAGGAATACCTAAACTTCTTGCGCATATGGACATTTACTATTTTTTAAAAATTTAAAACAAAATTTAAAATACCTCGAAATTTGAAACCTAATTTTTCTTATAGCATTTAACATGGCGGTTTTTTAAAAAAGCGGGTCATTACATGTGTTTTTTTCAATTTTTACATAAAGTATGAAAAATTTAAGTTTGACTTTTTTGAATACAGTAGGTACGCACCTTCATACTCTCATCGCTTCTCATCGCGTCTCATCGCTTAATTTCTCAAAAAATTGTGATAGTTACGGCTTTAAATATTTTTTGAGAAATTCTCAAAAGTTTGCACCCGTCAAACTACTCGTCATTTTAAAGTACAGTTACAATGAATAGGGCTGGAATGACGTCGAGATGTTTTGTCGAAATAAGCAATACGTCTGCTGTGTTTAAAAAGCTATGCCTGAATGAGAAATATGTTTTCTCACTTCCGAATCTCAAAAACTTTTATTGAATTCGCAGTCAGTCTCAACTTTGTTAATATCGCCGTAACTATGGTAATAATTTGAGAAATTGAGCGATAAGACGCGATGAGAAGCGATGAGAGTATGAAGGTGCATACCTAGTGTTTCTATTTGAGTGCGCAGATAGTTACAAAATACCTGCAAAAAGTCGTATCTGCAGAAAGCAACACAGTTCCTCTGTAACTGTACGAATCAATGGATCTACCTATTATCAGTATTTTTCATAAAACATTAGAATATAGACAGTTACAGACTATATTTAGGCACTATACACATATCGTTGGCGAAGAATCAAATCTGACTATCTTCATTTCGTGCTAAAAGCGAAACTGACTATTACCGTTTTTCACCAAGGGGCCATCAATATATTATTACGTTTCATTTTGCAGGACCCCCTCCTGTAGGGTATAAGCTCGACATTTACCGTAATGTTAAAAAAGTTTAATCTCTAGGGGAAGGGGAGGGGGTTTCCACAATAACTTGAAACGTAATATATGGATGGCCCCTAAAAGCGAAACTATATTCCTTTTTCACCAAATACCATGAAAAGAAGGTCCAAAAAACTGTATTTGCCAATGAAGCAATGTTAAGAAGCAGTTGTTTGTGTTAAGGGATTGTCCATAAATGACGCCATATAAATTATTACCCGTTAAGAACCCCCCACTCTCTTTATCACAGCTCAGCTGCAACAAGGCGTGTCATAAACACCAGACAAGACCCACACACGCTAAATGTGACATTTATAATGGACAACCTAAATATTACAATCTTAAAATTTCTAGCCTTTGTATTTATTATTGATTATTGATAATCTAAATCAATTTTTTCAAAATTCAAAATGTTCTAACTAGATTATATTAAAATTTGTTTAAAACGCATGTTTTAAATATTTGAAAACGTTCTCATTGCACATAATTACAAAGTGCAAAATGTTGTATTTACAACGCGATTCAGAAATGCGAAAAGCTCTAACTAGATATATTATTCATAGGCGCGTAGCAATCACATTTTGCAACTTTTGAAATTAAGTATCCACTCGTATCCACTGCATTCAGCCCTTTCTAAAATCAATTAGATTAGTTTGCATCTTAAAGCGATGTAGTTAGAACTTTTTGTAGTTTTGAAAATCATGAACCTAGTTAGACTAGTTTTCATATAAATTATTACTCTTTAAGAACCCCCAACTCTCTTCATCACAGCTCAGCTGCAACAAGGCGTGGTATAGACTCTGCCCCCGGCCCAGACGGCATTTTGGTCAGGTGGGTCAAGTCAACGATAAAAAAATCCGAACATATCATCGCTAGCATAACAACCTATATGGTCAGTTTCAACTACGTCCCTTAATTCATGCACGAGGCACGCACTGTCCTCATATTTAAATCAGGAGACACAAGGGAATCAAAAAACTGGCGGCCTATCACTGTAAGTTCAGTTATAAGAAGGATCATCGAGAAAGTGTTAGACGCTGACCTCCGAGACTACATCACACTTAACCAAAACCAACGAGGGTTTACACACCAAGCAGGCACGTTCATCAACACAACACTCGTAAATGAATGCCTCAAGAAGGCAAAGCGGGACAAGTCAGACTGCACAATAATATTTGGGGATATTACGCAAGCGTTCGACAACGTCGGCCACGCACATATTTCCTCTCAATTAAAATCAAGGCCGGCCCCAGGTTTACTAAAAAATCTTGTGTACAATCTCGCCACAAACAACTTTACCCGCATATCAACTGTCGAGGGAAACACCAAACCAATTAAATTCGAAAGAGGTGTCATGCAAGGAAGCCCACTATCGCCCCTTCTTTTTAATATTGCAATAGACCCCATGGTTCGCGAGCTGAGCGAAAAGGAGGTGACGGAATTGCCAATACGGAAAAATTTGGGTTTAACCTCCACCCACTACACGACAATATTTCCAACGAAGAATTCGCCGATGACACTGGTCTATTTGGCAACTCTCGTAACTCGGCGATCGAATTATACCAGCAATGCTCCGAATCACTCTCAGGCATCGGCCTATGTATGAACCCCTGCAAAAGCGTAGCTATCTGCGTCGTCAAAGGTGTCTTATGTCAAGACCCTCTCCCCGTGGGCTTAAATTCATCTATCCCATGCATAAGCCCGGAAGACACAATCAAGTATTTGGGAGTCACATTTAACGACAGCATAGTTTTTGACGAAATCAAATGTGTAAAAAAATTTAAAGAAAAAATTGAATGCCTGACAGCCTCCACAATGCTAAGACCCGACCAAAAATTTAAAAGTCCTCAAGGACTACGTGTGGCCCACACTCGTATACCCATTTCAAAGTGCGCCTCTCTCTAAACTGTCAACCACTTTTCTAGAATCTATTGATAAAATAATAAGAAGTTCCGTCAAGGAATTTCTTAATATACCAACAAGTACTCCCACTAACATGCTTTATTCCAGTCCAGAAGTGAAGGGCCTCGGGTTAATTCGGGCCAAATGGGAAGCAGGGATTCAAAATTTCAACTGCGTGGAGATCCTACAAAACTCCAATCATCCCCTAATCCACGAAATCAAGAACCTCGAGCTAGAGAAATCTATTTCTCTGGATTATCTGGACGTACCACAAGACTTGAGAGAGACCATGATTACTTCCAAGGGGAAAAAAGCAATATTATTCGCGACTATTTGAGAAAACTTGAATACGAATGGTGGTGTAAACTCCCACATAAAGGACAAGGCGTCATCCAATTTCAAGAGTGTCCGTATGCCAATAAGTCAATCCATTCAAAGAACGGACTCTCATCGTCCGAGTGGATCACCGCAATCAAGATGGTCGGCAATGTTCTACCCATCAATGCTATCCCTAGACATGACCAAGGAACCCTTTACTGCCGCCACGGCTGTAAGGAGATTGAAACTATAGGCCATATCCTCAGTAAGTGCCCACGTGGAGAGCTGATCCGTAACAACAGACACCACACCGTCCGCCGTTTAATTGCCGAATCCATGTCCAAGCTAGGGTGGAAAACCCTTGAAGAAGTCGAATGCACCGGGAATGGTTCAAGACGTATAGACATAATCGCGTTCAATCCAGTGTCAAAGCAAGGTATAATCCTCGACCCAACAATCCGCATCGAGCAGAACGACACAAACCAAGCAGAAGCCGTAAATCAAGAGAAAAAAGAAATCTACGAGCCATGCATTCCCTACTTTAAACAGAAACTCGGGCTCGTCGACATCAAAGTGATCGGCCTGTACATCGGGTCACGCGGAACAATACCAAAATTCTTCCTCAACTTCTTAAGGACCCAAAGACTCCCAACAACACTAATCGAAGACATAGTAATCTCTGTGGTGAAAAAATCCGTAGAGATCTGTGTCCATCACCTATACTCCTGCACAACTAATACCTTATATTAATATACCATGCATTACAACAAAACTTAGTTAAAAACATAATTTATGTATAACAAAATATGTCACGTATACTGAGTCCGAAGGGCTATCCTCAGAGGAGGACAGTGTCAAGTTTATGCAAATAAAGTTGTCTTTATATATATTTCAACAGCCTCAGTAAAAACGCAGGGATGGTTAGGCTGCCTCTGTAGCGAAAAAATCTTAGATCCGTTGGAAGTAGTTTAAATAAATTTATGTTTTCTTCAACCTTTACAGTTCCTGCAGCTTCTTTTAAGCTGTGTTCTAATATTGCATCTACAACTGGTTTCATTGCCATATTTTCTTCTGCACCAATCTAGTCTCATTTATGAAATATACATAGAAGATGTTAAAAATTTTCGTGACACCTATTTTGTGACAATTTAGTTTTGAGTCAATTTAATTCTTTGTTACTTAAACATTTAATCCAACTTATTTTGGTTTTCAATATTTAGTAATTTTGTTTTTTTTTAATGTTTAGTCTTTTTATAGCTTTTAGTTTCTTGTCAGTCTTGAAGGTCAGTTTAATTCGTCAATTGGCTATGTTTTGGTCAGTCTAGTATTTTGCTAATTTAATTTTTGATGTTTATTTTTTGGTAACTTTGAAACTGTATTGTTGTAATATGTATCGTAATACGCGTTTATTTTAATTTTAGAATAAAATTACGCTAATTTTGGTACCTCTTGGTCAATCTTAATTCATTTTACTTATATATAAGAATAACTACGTTATTTTTTGTTCAATTATTTCTTAGTTAATTGGTTAAAATTAATGTCTTATAGTCATTTTCGTCTTATTGTCATTTTATTTACGGGTTTTATAGTTAAATGTTTCGTCAATTTATTTTGGGGTAATTTAGTTTATGACCAGTTATCGTTTTGGTCAGTTTACGTTTTAGTCTTTTTAGGTTTTGGTCAAATTAAGTGCTGGTCAATTTGAGTTTTGGGCAGTTCACGTTTTGGTCAATTTAAGTTTTGGTCAATTTAGGTTTTAGTCAGTTTACGTTTTGGTCAATTTAAGTTTTGGTCAATTTTAAGTTTTGGTCAATTTGGGTTTTGGTCAGTTTACGTTTTGGTCAATTTAAGTTTTGGTCAGTTTAAGTTTTGGTCAATTTAAGTTTTGGTTAATTTAAGTTTTGGTCAATTTTAAGTTTTGGTCAATTTTAGTTTTGGTCAGTTTACGTTTTTACAAATTTAGGTTTTGGTCAATTTATGTTATGGTCAATTTGAGTTTTGGTCAGTTTACGTTTTGGTCAAATTCAGTTTTGGTCAATTTCAGTTTCGGTGAATTTCAGTTTTGGTCAGTTGGTTTTGTCCAATGATTTTGTGTCATTTTAACATTTTCAAATAAATTAAAGAAAATGCAGAATTTAAAGAATTTAGACTTGCTTCAAAAAATATGCTAAGGACCCCAAGAGCTAGGTTGTCACTTTGTTTCACTGCCTTGGCCATTGTTTCATACTCGGTCTTGTAGTGAACTAGATGCATTTCCATGGGGAAACATCGCATCAAAAATAAATAAAGCAATTAATTTAAGATCCAACAACGACATTTTTATTTCAAATTAGTTAAGGTTTTTGTTTGGTTTACCGCCTCTTTCCAAGTGTATGCTCGGAGCTGGAAGTTATGGGCGCTTTTGCTGACCAATGAAAATCGAGCTGGGCAAAGCTGTACTGTAATTTTGTGTCCGTATGGGAAAACGTTGATTCCGAGGTAAAATCCGGGGTAAAATAAACCGTTACTACAACGAAACAAGGCAGAAGTGAAAGATGAGCACCTATCGTACGAATATTGCCGTTTATTAAATATTATAGTGTAATGTTTTTTTAATTAACTGGAGTGCCCGTTATTCGTTATTAAAAATCCGTTCTGATCTTCTTTGTAGACGTATTTTGCCGAATCTATATTGGTCTACTCATGACATGAATGTTAAAGATAGCATCTACGCAATGGTCAGCTCATGGCTCATGATGCTGCCCGGACATTATAAGATAATAAAAATAAAGTTGTTCTGATGACGTCATTTGTACGCGACCCCTGAATTAGATTTCTTATGAAATAGGTGCTACAAAAAGAACAGTGCTTACCGCAATGTGGAAAAGAATAGCAGTATTTAACTCCACCCCTCCGAACCAGCTCTACGACCTGTTTTACTAAAAATCGTCTAGTGCTATAGTGGAACATATCATGCAGGTCATTTTTAAAAGCAGGTCAAATACTGTCATATAATGCAAAATTTTTAAAATGAGTTTAGTACAGTCCACTCTCTACATAGTGTACCTCTTCATAGTGGATACCTCTACATAGTGTACTGAGCCTGTATCCCTATGGCTAAACTCTTATGCTTTCCATGTTATAATACCTCTACATAGTGTACCTCTACATAGTGGAAACCTCCTCATAGTGTACTAATTTTGAAGGCCGAAAATAACATTTAAGTGTAAATTTCTTCGCTTCATAGTGTACTTTTAAAAATTTAAAAATTTTCAGCGCTTAGTTCAAAAATTTACCATTTTCTTTTCTTCATTTAACTGATTTTTCGAACGTATTCAATCAAAATTACGAAACATATTCTTCGATTGATTTGTTTAGAACCAATATTACTTGGAACTGTAGGGATTTTATTTTTCTCATCGTAGTAATTGTTTTTAAATCTGTAACTTTCTACATAGTAAACTCTCTTCATAGTGTACTATTCTTGGTGGTCCGCTGAAGTACACTATGTAGAGAGTGGACTGTAATTCTTAAAATTCGCACAAACATGGCACAGAACTCTTTAAAAAATGTAATTTCTACATTATCGACAATAATAGTTTCTAGATATAAAATGAGCATGACAAAAAACCTTACCACATAATATGTATTATGTATAATAATATTATTCCTGTGCAATTATCAGACTCAGATTATTCGTTGTCTTTATTAAAAACTGTAAATAATTGTCGTTCAAAGAGAAAGAGGAAATTAAATAAGGAAATTGAATTAAATCTATAATAGCTTGTTATAATGAAATAAAAAATGAAAATACTTACCTTCCCATGCATGGGTCAAAGTACGTCACATTGTTGACCCTCTCACAGGTCCCAAATGGTACAAAGAAACCAAAAGGAGTGAAGAGGCCCAAGTGGAATAAAACTAGGAAAGAGTTTTTAACCCTGAATGTCATGGTTGACATTCAATTCAGCGACTTATTTAACCCACACTGCGATTGCACACTTGTACAAACGGCATAAGGACGGAATGGCAGTTACTTAACAATATCACCTAGCTGAAATGTAATAATAATTTGACTACTACAAACCAATGTTACTACTGGCTGGCTCTGGGCTTTGTAATGTGTAAAAATTTGAACACACGGTTGACCATTAAATTCCAGTTTTTACGTATGTAGTATTAATGAAAAATTAATTTTAATGAACTATCCTTTTGGTACTACAGATTTTACAGTGTAGCTCACGACATATCGACCGTCAAAAATTAAACCGTTGCATTTCCGGCTTTAGCAATAGAAACAACGATTACTAGCAACAGTAAAATTACAATCCCCTAGAATTTATAAAAACATTTTTAAACAGAACATTTTGCACGTTTACAATAAAATTTAATTTAAATAATGTTTTGGGTTTTTCAAACACGTGCATAAATGTAGAACATTTTAAATTTTTTTACGCTTCAATAAAATAATTTGCACTTTTTAAAAGCATGTAAGTAGAGCATTTGAAATTCTTACAGTATTCAATATTATTACTATGGAACAAAAGGTTTGTCGTAAAATTCAAACTACCTAGCTCATTATTATAACTATACCCTTGCTGTGTAAAATATATGTTGATTTAGTTAAATAGACTACAAAAGGTAAGTGCTGGAAAACCAAGAAGCATGATAATTTAAGCAGTGCTGAAATAGCTCAGTTGGGAGAGCGTTAGACTGAAGATCTAAAAATCCGTGGTTCGATCCTGGGTTTCGGCAGTCACTTTTTTCTCTTTTTTTGTCATTTTAATAAATGTTTACTATACCAATAAATAATAATAATTATGCTGTAAAACCGGCTCAGAATTTGATTCAATTTATTTTTTTTTATTTTTTATTTTCTAAATTTCAAAATTTGTCAAATATTTTACACACGGGAAAAATTAAAATATGTGACTGCTGAGTCATTTTTAATAAAGCTTATAATACCCTGTTATAGTTATTACAGATTACAGGAAAATACATTTATTTTTGTTCGCTTTATTATTTCGTCAAAGTTTTTTATTTTTAAATTTTAGTCACTTTCAAATTAGGTCGCTGTATCTTTAAAACTATTTATTTTTAATCAACTTATGTATTGTTCAATTTAAAGTGGGGCTTTGAAATCTAGGCAAAAGTTTAAGAATTCTGTATAAATCGTATTTGTTATGTCTGAGTTTTGTTTAAAAATTTAATTTCCTGCGATTAAAACTTATTAAGAATTTATTCTGTTCTGTAATGTAAAAACACACGCTTAACTTAAGTGTAAACAAAAATGGCTATCAACAATAATTCTGTTTCATTACTAAAGATGCTAAAGTATTAAACCTTTCAAGATTTGCAATGTATAAAAGTATTAGTACGGTTGTAAAATTTATTTTCCAGCCAATTTTGTTTTTTACATAATTTAATTTTACTGTGTACAAATGGTTTTGCATGTGCAGGTATTGTCATTTGCACTGCATATTTTCGTACGCCTAATTGCTTTTCACCCGAAGTACTCAATTTTACGATTGTGCGAACACTGAATGGGTCGAAAATTTCTGAGTGCCCCACCTCTTGCTTTGGTAGACTTAACTTTCCGAAACACTTGCATCTATAAAAATTATGATAATTAGAAGCAATTATTTCAATCCAGGATTTTAGGATCCTTTCTTAACAGTGTAGAAAGTTAAAATGTGAAGACTATTTTGGAATTTGGTTCCTGCGCTCTGCCTCACCTGTTCTTTGCTTATTGCAATGGGTTCAGTAAACATGACCCAATTTAATTTTTCCGCGCACAAGCTGGTATTGTGAGGCTACCCCTATAGCGAAAAAACGGTTTTACATCTAGAAATAGTTGGTATAAATTTAAATTCTTCTCAATCAAAAAAGTTCCCGTCTCTTTTCTTAAGTCGTACCCCTTGAAACCAGAGTTGGATGGGCCTCCGTCGGACAGCGAGTGGGATCGGCGGGCGGCTCAACGTCGGTCGTGGCCGGCGTATTTCCATCGGTCCATGGTAGGCCATAAAATCGTCGGCTAAGCGGCGGACCGACGGCGGTGCGTGCTTTACACGGATTAATATATACCGTCGGTACTACAGCGGACCACTGGCGGAAAGACTCACTAGTCTAGGGGGTTGCCCCCTCCCCCCCCCCCGCCCCCTTCCTCTTTTTAATGCATTTTTTTTATAATTTTATAATTATGAATAATGAAGCAAGCGGTTGAACTCGTACATCACCAAATCATTCTCAAACATTAAATCTTGCGTAATTGTTCATTTAATAACAACATCAATATTGTTTCAAATAGAAAACAAACACAGTCATCGATTTCTGCGGTATGCGAATTGTTACTATTTTTAACTTGAGTTCATGAAGAGAAGCAACATGAAACTTAAACGCTCGGAAAATCTTAGGTACCTACGGTTTTTAAACACATAGCAAACGAATAGGTAAAGTTAATTTTCCTTTTTACTTATTTTTTCTACAACACCATGACCTTGGACAGGAATCGTAACCGTGGAACAAGCAAAATTCTTTTTTGTACATTTGTCATTGTTGTGGCTACATTTAATTTGTTACATTTAATCTGCATACAAGTACACCAAACTGCAATATTTTTAACTAAATTCAACAAGATTTACATGTTGTACTATTTTTGTTCATAAATTTCCCAAATTCAATGCAGTGTGTTGTGCAGGGAAAAAGTCAAAGTCACAATAACAGCGGCATAGTGGACAAAAAAGAGTTTATGCGTCCTATACAGGTGTTGTTAAAAATAAATAATTGTGGAAAATTAACTTACTTTGGTTTGCAAAAGCAATGTGCACTGGAGTAATACACTTCACTTAGTAAGTTTGTTTAATGACGAACACATTGTGAAAACCTATTATTAAACACTTCACAAGTTTTTTCGAAATCTCGAGTTTTAAAATACTTAAATAAATTAGTTTCGCGAGCCTAAAGTTCGACATGCTGCTTCACTCGTTTCATGCGGCTGAATGTGAGCGGCACGACTATCACTAGTGCCGTTGGAAAATGCACATGGCAAGACTAGCGATACGGGATGTCGGTCAGAAGGCGGCCCGAGGTAGGCCAGTTTGATGTCGTCATGAAGCTAGCGGAATAAAGTCGGCAAGCAGCTCATTACCCGCTGAACACGCATCCGCCCGTTCCAACGAACTACCGCTGCTGGCCCGACGTTCTGAGTCTCGATTAAGAATCGGCTGGCCTACCAATATCCGCTCTAACATAAGTCGCTCTTCCCGACCAAAATCTTACGTTGGCCCAACGCTTGTGGTTTCAAGGGACTCCTCTATGGCATCCACAATTGGTTTCATCGCCATGTTTTCTTCTTTGCCAATCTAACGAAACGACAACAATAATTCACATTTTTCTAAAAATGAAGAGTTTTTTTTAGGAAAACGCGACAAGTCAAGTTAGCCCAAGTATACTAAAGATTTTTGCGCGTTTGGAAAACAGTCTCTCCAATTATAAACGTATTTGACAGCCTATGATTACATTCGTAAATAAAGAGCTTGACACAAGTGGCGCCATCTGCTACAGAGCTGAGCCTTAAAGAGCGCCCCAGTTAGCAGCCGGAATTTTTGTGGATGCTTGTATGAATAGAATGACATCCTATCCTTTTATATATTCATATAATAAAATCCAAATAACGGTGTCCGATCTCCACCGTCCGCTGTCCGCTGTCCGCTGTCCGCTGTCCGCCATTATATACTTACACTGGCCATTATACTACAGATCTGAATAATCTAAGTAGTAATAATATATGTACCTGCATAATCATAAAATTCTATGCAAAGCAATCGGATTTTGAACGAAGGGAAGGGGGGGGTTTGAAATCGGATAGGCGACAGACGTCGGAGGGCAGAAATATTTAAATTGTGTGAATTGTGTAGATAATTCAGTTATTTCAATATATCAAAAAATTAACTAACGATTTGCTTCCGTTCGCAGAACGGGCCAGTTTACTGGTATATTCATATGTAGCACAAAATTCTATAAAGCTCGTCTTAAATATTTCATCTCACTAGTCAGACAAGGATAAGGCAAATCATTTCCATATTACAAGTTCATAGCCTACAGCTGCGTCAGCCCTATTTACATCAACAGCTCTAAATGAAAACTAAACACGGATGCCTCAATGAAATAGACTCAGTGCACAATTCAAATACGCATTTTTGACTTTATTACTAGATAAACACTCCACATGTACTCTCTCGATTTTAAAAAACAGTACCCACAATAAATTAGGCTCTACTTAGTTACTACGGATCCAAAGTAACTCTACTGCATTTCGCGCCGTTCGCTCACAAGCGCGCGCCAAAGTTAAAAAAAAATCAACTTTTCACAACCCATTTGCTTCTACAATTTAAGTCCGATTTTCAAAAAATGAAACTTCTGTGATCTCTGAAATGCTATCTCAAACGTTATTTAATATTTTTAAAATGTTCACGCTTTTCAAAAATTGGTGGTTTTTGTTGAGTTAAGAAATATTTGATTTTCAGAATTATCAGAGAAAATTAAAAAAAATTTAAATTTAAAAAAGGCATTTTATGTTTAACGACAGTGTTTTAGAGATCACAAAACTTTAAAAATGTTAAAAATAAGATAAAAATCACAGGAGCTACAAAGCTGCAAACACTTGAATATTTTGAACTTTGGCGCGCGATTGTGAGCGAACGGCGCAAAATGCAGTAAAGTTACTTTGTATCCGTAGTAACAAAGTAAAGCCAAGTTGTTGTGGGTATTGTTTTCAAAATCATTAGAGCGTTGTAGGACACTCCCTCCCCCGGACATTATCCCTTCGGACATTTTCCCCCTAAGCAGTAACCCTGGGCTTTTTTCCCCCGTATGCTTATTTAAGTTGCTACGTTGCATATTGTTATAGTACAAAGTGAAGATTCAATAAAGTTTGTAAAATATATGTATTACACTGTTTCTCCCAAGTTGCTAAAACTTTTGTACACGTATGCTGACATAGTACAAAATGCCTTGTTACAAGATAGGAGGTAATAATTCACTGAAAAAATAAACCATTTAGGTAATTATTGATGTTAAAGTACCAATAGCTATAAACATAAAAACTTACTTAGGTATTATAAAATAATTCAAATAGTAAACAATAATAAGTAAATCTTGCACTGTCGTAAAAATGCTAAAAACTAAGACTAAAGTGTACTTGTTTACACCATAGGTTTTATTTTGGGACTGGGGAGAAAATTTCCGGGGTCACTACATGAAAGGAAAATGTCCAGGGGGAAAATGTCCGGCGGGAAAATGTCCGGGGGGAAATATCCGTATACCCAATCGAGTGCATACGGCGTGGTTTACGAGTAACGATGAAAAATTGTGTCAATGTTGGTGTGTCTACTCCTACATTCATTACTTGCGACTGGAAACATTCACTTTGATGGGAGTCAGCATTGTACCTGTAACAGTGAACAGAACTGGTCCCCATCCACAAAGGGGCATTGTCATAACATATCGGCCAGATAAGAATGTTAAGATGTTTAAGAATTAAAAATATTTCAAAACTTATATTACTATTTTTTGCATGAACAGGATTACTGCAGCTAAAGCTCAACATCTAAAAATAGACACGGGTTAATCATAATATATGAAATTAATTGTTCGTTTACCAAACGAACAAAATACAACAAATCCCACTTCACGCAAGATTAATTGAATGTACATTACGCCTGCATACCACCTCTCAACTAGTTCATTTATTAAAAATTTCCCACGCTTCTTATTGCGTAATGTTTTCGTTACCAAACAGCGTATTGACTAAAACCATCGACAATCATCACTGTGTGCATTTTGTATAACTAGTGAATAAAGAAGGTGCCATTAGTTTAACTTCTAAAAATAAAATCTCTATATTTCCGATAGTAATTTTTACAAATATTACATCATCCGTTAGCTACACCGGCTTAAGCCGGTTATTTATTTATAATATTTCCATGTTAACTATGATTCGTAGCTTGTAAATTCAGTAAACTAAAGTCGCATTCACAAACGAAAGCATCTGATTGTTCTTGAGTAATAATACAATAGGTACGAATCTAAAACCAGCCTGATCTCCGCATAAGAAGGAGTGCTATTTTGTTCACCTCAGTGACATGTATTTGAAACATAAATGTCTAGTATAGAATTGCCAGGGGAAACAAATTCCGAGGAGGTAAATGCCAGGCATGAAAATTTCAATTTACCAGTACAGGCTATGTCTCAATAGAGACGTATCTGAAATACTGCTAAGAACTGTAAATCATAGCAACAGCCACTGCAACTTACTATGTATGTATGCATGTAAGATTATTGATAATTTGAACCTTCGTGGTTGTCTCGTTTAATCAGTTGCCCTACGATGTGGTTCTTGGTGGGCATGTATGAACTTGTCACTCAAGTACCGTATCGCATATACTTTATCTTATCTTTAAACATGGGTAGTGTATACTTACTTACGACCGAATGTCAGCGTGTGGAAGTGTGGATTATACTCCACTACTAGAGACATATGATACGTCTTCCTGCAAGCAGAGGGATTGAGCACAGATAACCCCACTTAATCATCTTGAGCTGCCAAGTCAAGAATAGAAAGAGATCCGCCAGTACTTCACGCCTACCAGCCACAACTCATTGCGAAAGTTATTGGGTGGTAACCCCTGTAGCGACAGAGCAGAGAGAGTGGGAATGGATGTGTGGAACTATATGAAACATACAGTGAGAGGCAGTATGTACCTACATTAAGCCATCTAACATCTCTGTCTCAGACAGTAGAACTGTCACAGATGAATGTATGGAAAGCACCCGCTCCTTTTAGTACTTCACAACACCCCGTTTCTCCCCCCACCCATCAGCCAGGAAAATCACCAACACCAACTCCAATCCTAAGCGTGACCGGCTGGCCTGGCTCAGTGGAGTAATCATGCCGTAGCATCGTCAAACCACTAAGACGGGTTTGCAACTTACTATGTAATTTTTTACTGAACCTAAAAAAACTGGCAATTTTTAACAAGTCACATGTCATCAGTGGCCAACTAGACTCATCAAACCTACCGATGACCTCATTCATGCACGTTCCCCATCTGCCTCATATGTGCGCTAGAGTAGCACTTTGGGGCTAAAATTTAATGTGAAACGTTTTTTGTTGACTTTTAATGATACACTGAAAATCTGATAAAATTGAACATTTTGACACACTTTGTTGCTGCTATTTTCCCATTTAAAATTGTATGTCAGAATTTAGGTTTTGAATTTCCAAGACATTTTAGAAGACACTTTGGTCACATACGAGATACCCTAAAATCCACTTGTCTTCACGGAACAGTTTTTTCTGCAGTCTCTCTATATGAGCTGAGAAGGAGGGGAAATAGAGCTACAGTTTGGGGTGGACAGGGAAATAAGAAGAGGCTACATCGCGAGCGACTACGGAGATCTGTGAACAGAGGCATGTACTCCCTGGAGTATGTGAGCACTCTGACCGTGACGGAGCCGAGTCTTAATATGTAGAGGGAGAGTTCTCTTACTCAAAGTGATACGCTTGCTAGAACTTGTACCATCCCTATACTGTATCCTTTCTTCCTCAATTTCGATTGCTCTGACGGAGAACGTATCATAGAAAATCTGTTCCATAAGGTAGGCAGGTGTAGAGGTGACATAGAGTCCACTTTGGCTATGACGTGATACACCATAGAGAATGAGGATACTCTGAGCACCATGTCCTGGGTAAATAATCAGTTGAACTGTCTCCTTAACCAGGAGCTAAAACCAGGGATCTCAAAGAGCGCGACATTTAAGATCTGAAATCAATAGGTATAACTTTCCAAGTAAAACTTAAATATAATTTACACCGCAAAAACTCAAAGAGTACACTCAGACTTGTCTGTATAGTGTACCTTTAAAGAGTAAGCGGGAAAGTAAATTGTTTAGAAGTGTGCATAGGCTTAGCCTGCAAGTACGATACTTCAAACATACATACATGCAAACACTTTGGTCACATTTCCAAAATGACACACACACATCCCGAATCCCAGTGTTACACCTGAAAACGGTACGAAGTAAGTCCCCTGAATGTGATACATACTGTACAGGGTCCTGAATGTAGTAGTCTCCATTCATGTTAAAATTAACCACTTTTACGTAACAAAATTGTGCCAATTAGCGTAATTTAGATATTAACCTAGTTTTTGAATAATAAGCTACACCAATTTGTTTTGGCTCTGCACATCTAGTGTTTATTAAATTATCAGCCTCCAAAAATTAGGTAAAAATCAATCATTTGAATCCATTATATTAAATCATATATATTTTCAGCCATTTCTGCTTCGACTTTAGAAGAATTGGTGGCTGTGTTCACTATTTTTATTCTGCTAAGGAATACGACGTTTTTTCAGTGTTGCTTACAAAATTTTCCAATAAAGATGATAATGTATACAAAAAAACTGTAATTTAAAACAAAGCCACTACCGCTGTTCTTTATAATGAGCGGGTACTTAAGTACGAGCAACCAATGAGAAATAGGTACTAGGCAATCCATTTAATAATTAGTAAAAGACAGTTACCAAGGAAATATAGAAATAAGAAAGGACGATATAAAACAAGGACGATATACAACAGAATTAGTTCGTCATGCCGTTTGTCTTCAAAGTATGTTAGAAGTGAGCATCATTTAGTGCCAAAGAAAGCAAACAAGAAGACATACCGGCAATTTAGCTGTGATAACTGAGATCTCTGACGTCGTATTAGTTTTTTTCCTTCTATTTGTAATTTTTTCTTAAAGTTGAAGTCAAAGGTAACTTTTATTCTACTAAACTATCATTAGTTGTTTTTTGTGACAAAACAAATTAATTTAGTGAATACAAACAATATTCATTGTCAGCTAGTTAAAGGTCCAATATAGCGTAAAAATAGAGTAGCTGTAGGTCTACAGGGTAGCTAGTCGGTCAATTTTCTAATTAGTGCCAAGTGCAAAGTGGTGTTCTAGCAAATAGGTTGTAATCTCTCACCAGGTAAAAGTAAATGTATTCAAATAGTTTTTGTGTGTAACGTGTGAGCATATAAATTTTCGTGTATGTGCGTTGTGCTGGTAAAAGATAAGATACAGTACGCACTTACGCACACTACTTACAATAAAATACGCATAAGTAAAATATGATTTTTAGTTAGTGTTTAATTTTTAGTATGTAACATGAACATGAGACGGAAGAATAAGTATGTTAAATGTATTATTTTATAGGTTAGTAGCAGCAGAACTGGCCATTCGTATAGGTTGATGTAGTTCACAGAGAATATTAATGTAGGCATAGTGATAACTAATCACTGCTCTAATATTATACCACAGCATAGCCAGGGATGTTACCTATAAATTAAATGTGAGTCATGAGAGGTTAAAAAAAATTGCCTATAATTTTTAGGTGTAATGCAATGCATGTTATGTAGTTAATAAAACGTAAGGACAGTTAAGATAAAAAATGATCTACTTCATAGGTTTTGCCAGAGTGTCGTGCATTTGATTTACTCAACTTGAGAGCAGAATATGTTTTCTGCTCTGAGTTTTTAACACGTTTTTTAACAGTCAGACATAATTTTAGAAAATTTTGTGTAGGTAGAAATTATTTGAGTTTGTTACATAAAAAATAGTACGCAAAGGAATAAATATATAAAACAGGGATTGATATTAGTCCAAAGGATAGTTATTTGCCTACTAGATAGACGTATGTATTACAAAATTCCAAAAAATTTTAATAAAGTGTACAGAATGTTTAGAACAAAATGCATGATACTATAAGTATTTTACATTGAATAAGAGTTTTGCAATAGATGGTTTAGAGTCTGTTTGAACTTAAAAAAAAGGTAGGTACAATTTACAGTAACGGATTAAAATAGGAAACGAAAATGGAAGCTTAGAGAAAATCGATCTATACAAAATGCATTCATTGCATTCATGACTTCCTACATATAAAAGCAGTATCACAAGCAACGACTTTACTTTACACTTTAGTCGTACTTGCCGTATAAATTTAACTAGTTAAACTCTTGCCGCAGATAAAAAATCTGTGGTAAGCGTACCGTCAGCAACCTATAGACCTCAATTTTAAGCTTATATATTATACATCTATAAAATTTATTCATGTCAATGCCCTAATACCTACGCATACGTAAGGAGAATTCATAGCTGCAATATAAGAAAGCTCATCGACAAATTTTTTCGAACAATATGAATTTATTATTATGTCATATAGATAGTATACTGCATTTCGCCGCAAGTCATCACCACTAGGGGCTATTTAATGCATACAAGTTATAAACCTGGCCAATTTTTAAATACATAAAAATATGTTTAACCTAGGACTGGCTACATATGGTGAGCAATCCGTACGTATAAGGTTCCGCAAATGAGACAGTAAATAATCATAGGAGACTGAGTATCTTATGGTAAATTAGAAGAAGATTTTCAGGCAAGAAAATAATGAAACTACAGATGCCTGTCTGCGAAATAGGTAGGTATATAAAAGTAAATATTTATTAGTATAAGCGATTATATTTATAAAGTTGCGTTTTGTTAAAACCAGAAAATATTTTGCAATTCAACAAATTAATTTAATCAAAATCAATAACAAAATATGGGTCACAATAATTGTTAATTGTGTATAGACTATTTTTGTTTATTTTTTCCTCTTACTGTTCCAAATTTGTTTTTAATTTTTGAAAAAACACGTAGACATTGAGCATCGCGAAGGAAACAGCAAAAAATAAAGTTGAGAAAGAGAACTTTTAGAAGTAAAGCGTAGCTCATTCATACACAGGAGATAATTTTATATTATAAAACAGGCGATAAACGATAGAAAAGCAGAAAACGGTATAGAGGAAGTCTTTAAACGTCTTTTGAAATGCATAAATGTAGAACCATACGAAGGTTTGCTGGTTATCCTCTGTTTATTTTTGTGCAACATTTAAATTGTAAATCTTTGTACAATGCTGTTGTTGATCCATATTGTGCTATAGCACTGGTAGAGTTTACTGACCCCACAAATGCAGAGCGTGCTTCGTGTTTGTAATGTTTTAAGATATCTGTCAGCAATTTATTTTAAGATTCAATGCAATTTTTAGGCCTTTATGATATAAGTACATATTATGTACTTTTATTAAAAGTTGCTCTATCAAATATAAAACGCTGATGTCAAGACGTAGAAAAAAGTGACAGTTTGTCGCTCAGAGCGATTTGCCTTCATTTTTTGAAAGACGTTGAGTTCTTGTTAAATGAACTGTATTACGTTGCCTGGTTGTGACCCTTTTCTCGTCATTACTTTTGTGCAGTCCTTAAGTGCGAATTTATCTTCCACAAAAACTGATATTTTTAAATCAAAATTCCAAAACTCCAGAAACCACGTTTTACGTAATGTTCTGGAAATCACAAATATACATTGCTTTTGAAATCAGGCAAATAATTTACAAACTGCGAAATATTAAAAATTTAAAACCAATCATTTTCTTGTAAACAAATTATGCCGCAGCTGTTTAGTTACCATGACCAAATTCTTACTTCTAAAATTCCCACCCGGAAATTGAAATGCACATTCATGTTCTTAAGCCTTTGTATGTTTTTAGTTGCTCTTATTTAAACAATATATATGGAGCCGACTAGGTGCTACTAATTTTGTCCATTCAGATAGTTTCATTCTTTTGCGAACGGTTTATAAATATCTTGGTACATTCCCACAAAATTACTTTATTATATTACTTATATTAATTGCTGCGTTTAAATTGCACTTTTATTGTTACGCATTTTTTATAATTACGCAATTTCAGAAAAGATTCTGCCAAAGAAAATCTAGGCAGTTCTAAAAGGTCTTCTTTCATAAAAGAAAAGGTTACCCCTTGATTCCATAAGTTTACTAGTTGTACATTGAAGAGTCAAGCGTTGTTCAGCTTAGCTGATACAAGCCATCCTCCAACCTTCTCTATCTCCTAAATCTGGGTTTTAATTATTGACACACCGTTACTGGCTATGTAATAAGCATGATAACTTCAAAGATGCCCTTGTGTTACCTAAAGAAGCTATAACGGTTCCTATGTACTATATATTGAAACGTCGACGTTGCTTTAGGTAAAGCATATGCTTGTATTATCTAGTTAATTTGGTACTATAGAGCGTAACACGAACAATGTCTTTGTTCACACCAAGAAAATTAGATATTACCCAGAGCAAACCCTAAAAACAAATTTGAGTGATGGGAGGGGGACGGGGTTAAGACAAATCTAACCTACCCGCGAAAAAATAGTGGCTACGCTACTGCGGCATTTTTAATGTATTGTCTTTGAAGAACTAACATGGCACATATCCGTTTGTAACTAAAAACAATATCCACTATCTTCGAAAAGGATGAAATACGTATGGAATACATGTAAATGGAAAAATTTGCACATTTCAAAAGCATGTAAATAGTACATTTTGCACATTTCAAAAACATGCAAATAGAAGATTTTAAACTTTTCAAAAATATGTAAATAAAACATTTTGCACTTTTCAAAAATATGTAAATAGAAGATTTTACACTTCTCCAAAATATGTAAACAGAACATTTTGCACATTTCACAAAAATGTAAATATTACATTTTGAAATTTTCAAAAATATGTAAATAAAAAATTATACACCTTTTCAAAAACATGGAATTGAAAATTTTTACACTTTTCAAAATCTCCTACAAACATTTGACGTATGTTTTTTGTTTTGTTTTTATGACATATATATGGATATAAAGTCGAGATACCTGGACAAGGTGTCCAAACCCTGCCGCTTCCATTTGATTGCATGGATATGAAACTGTTTGGACACCTTGCCCAGGTATCTCGACTTTGTATCCAGACAATAGCTCATTTTGATTTTTGCTGAAATTGGAAATGGGTCAATTTGGTTCTTCGCAGACGATATTTTTCAATTTGTAAGAATCAGTAGTAGTAAAATAGTAACTGTTTTAAAGTACACAAACATATCTATTTTTTGATTATTTTTATCATGTTATGAAGTATGTACCGGAACTCCTGGAAAACGAAATACTAGGATTCAATTATTTTGATTTGCACTTTTTGAGCAAGACGAGTTCCCTGGAGACTGGATTAAAAATAATTAAGTGTCAAGCAAGGCAAATTCAACCGTGCCGAAATAGCTCAGTTTGAAGAGCGTTAGACTAAAGATCTAAAGGTCCCTGGTTCGATCCCGGGTTTAGACAGCCATTTTTTTTCTATTTTGTCATCTTCATACGGTTTTATTACAAAAACATGTACACTATGCTGCAACACCAACTCAGAATTTAAATAAATTTGTTTTTTGTATTTTAAATTAATTTATAACGTATTTTTTGTATTTTACACACGGACATAATAAGTTATTCTACAACAAAGTCATTTTTACTAATGCTTCTTATCCTGTTTTAATTACCACAAATAATAATAATAGGAAAATAAAGTCTTGCACTTCGTTGTTTCACCCAAAGTACTCAATTTTACGCCCGTTGATTGCCTGCAGTGGTCGATAATTTTTTAACTTCCCATCTTTTTCTTTGGATGTTTCAACTTGCATGAAAACACTCATCTAAACTCCATGTGATCACATTCACGTTTCATAAAAATATGCTATTTTCAATTTAAAAATGTTACTTACTGTTAGTATATAGTATATAACCTTTTAGTAGGGTTAACTTGTTCATAATATGTTAGTCACACCTGTTCTTTGCTGATTTCGATAGGTTTAGTAAAAACGACCCAATTTAGTTTTTCAGCACAGGCAGGGATCGTGAGGCTGCCTCTGTAGCGGAAAAATCGTAGATCCTTCGGAAGTAGTTTAAATAAATTAATGCTTTCTTCAACCTTAACAGTTCCCGCCGCTTCTTTTAAGCTGTGCTCCAATATTGCATCCACAATTGGCTTCATTGCCAAATTTTCGTCCTCGCCAATCTAATTTCATACATAAAATTCACCACTGAATTCGTTACAATTTTGTAAGTCATATGTATTTTTTGACAATTTATTTTTTGATCAATTAAATTTGTGGTCAGTTAAACTTCGATTTAATACTTAAGGGTCAATTTAAAGTCTTCATATAAACTAAATATGACAGAATAAATTAGACTTTAAAGAAATCAAACTTGCTTCAAAAAATATGCCAAGGACACCAAGAGCAAGGTTGTCACTTTGTTTCAATGCCTTCGCCATTGTCTCATACTCGGTCTTGTAGTGAACTAGATGCATTTCCATGGGAAAGCTTCACATCAAAAATCAATAAAGCGATATTTACTGCAAAATCACATGAATAAAATTAAAGTTTCAAATTAGTTTAAATAATTTTTAATTTACCGCTTCTTTCCCAGTGTATGCTCTGAGCCGGTAGTGATCGCCGTTTTTGTTGACCAATGGAAATGAAGCTGGGCGAAGCTATACTGTAATTTTGTGTCCGCATGGAAAAATGTTGATTCCGAGGTGAAATCTTGGTTGAAATAAACCGTGACTACGACAACAACAAAGGTTATGATGAAAATTTATCATTAGAATTTTGTAGCTCATTTCATGACAATGTTTTTTGAAAGCATTTTTTGTGTTTAATTTATTTAATTTTAATTTAACTGGAGTGTCCGTTATTTGTTATTAAAAACCCGCTCTGATCTTCTTTGTAGGCTTTATCAAAGATAAGAATATTTTTTGGGCTGGATTTTTTTATTAGGCTTTCTGATTTGATGTCTAGATCAATTGGGCTTTGAAATCTAGACAAGATTTTGAGTTTATTCAAAAAACTTGTTTTTTATAAACAACTTTTTTAGATTAATTTTTATTGTGATTAAAATTACGTCACTTACTTTCCGTTCTTGCACAAGCCCGTCCATGTTTTTGGAGCTATCTTGGAAACCATGCATGTACACAAACAAACGTAGAATGCTATTTAATTACTACAAATTATCCAATATAAGATAGAAAAACCCATAAATGACGTCATTGGTAGGATCAATATGGGTCTACACAGCTACTTATGGCAACCAATGCTATAAGGATAGCCAACTAAGCAATTTTTAAGCTGATGTTGCTACCGGGTTTTATAAGATCACAAAAATAAGGATTGTTTGATGACGTCATTTGTAGATGACCCCTGAATTATATTTTGTATAAAATAAGTGCTACAAAGAAACAGTGCTTACCACAATGTGGAAAAGAATAGCAGTATTTAACTCCACCCCTCCGAACCAGTTCTACGACCTGTTTTACTAAAAAATGTCTAGTGCTATAGTCATACAAATCATGCAGTACTTTTTTAAAAGCCAGTTACTGTCATATATAGCAAAATTTAAAGAAACTTAACTCTTAAAATTCACACAAAAATATGTAAACAATTTTATTTCTAAAATTTTTAAGTTTTCTTCTTTATCGACAATATTTATTATTTCTATATAATTATTGAGCATGAATAAAAACCTTACCACATATTCCTGTGCAATTATCTGAATGAGATTGCTCGTTGTCTTCATAAAAAACTGTGAATAATTGTCGTTCAAAGATAACATGGGAAATAAATTACGAAATTGAATTTAATCTATAATAGACTATTAGGTATAATGGAATTAAAAAGTGAAATACTAACTTTCCCATGGGTCAAAGTACGTCACATTGTTGATCCTCTCACAGTTCCCAAAGTGTGCAAAGATACCAAGACGAGTTAGAAGGCAGAAGCGTAATAAAACTAGGAACGAGATTTTAAAATTTAATGTCATTATTGACATTTTATTCAGCGGCTTATTTAATCCGCACTACGATTGCACACTTGGTCAGGCGGCATACGGACGGAATAGCAGTTACTCAACAATACCACCAAGCTTAAATGTTAAAATAATTTGACCACTACCAACCCACGGGACTACTGGGTGGCTCTGGGCTCAGTAATGAAAAAAAAATGTTAGCACACAACTCACCATTAAATCTCATTTTTATACATGAAATAAAAACCAATTTTAATAAATTATTCTGTTTGTACGACAGATTTTATAGTGTAGCACACATCTGGTCCATTTCCGTGTTTAGCTGGAAACAAAAACTACTATCAAGAGTAAAATAAAAATACCTTGAATCCATAAAAACATGATTAAACAGAACATTTTTTAAACAGAAAAAATGCTCAATACAAAATTTATAATTGCAGATTCGTGATCACCAGAGTCGTATCGACAGATGCGGTTGAGTGTGTTACAAAATATTAAAAAATAGTTACGTTTTTACAAAGAGAAAATAGCGAGAGCAAACCCGGAAATAAATTCAGAAATTACGTACATTTAAAAAATTCTAGTTTTTATTCGCAATTTCCCCAGTCACATTTAGTTATATTTTTGAGCTTTTTTTAAATATTCCAAAATACGCCTTTTTAAACGTTTAAGGGTTTGCAAAACCAGCAATTAGTACATACAAAGAATATATCAGTGTAATGAACTGGCTGAGAATTACTGGAAACGAAAACGAAGTTACCATTATGCCCCAAATAAACTGAATAGCAAAATACCATAATATTTGTTAATAATGAGGTTTTAAAAAAGCTGAAATTCCGTTATTGCCGAGTGAATAAACAAACGAAGAAATGTATACACAACATTTGAGTTGGGGCTTATCAATTGCCACATTGTTGTACATGACATTTGATTAAATGAACTGGAAATGTAAATGCAGAAAAATCCGCAAGTGTGATAACTTTAACAGTGCCGAAATAGCTCAGTTGGGAGAGCGTTAGACTGAAGATCTAAAGGTCCCTGGTTCGATCCCGGGTTTTGGCAGTCACTTTTTTTTCTTTTTTGTCATCTTCATACATTTTTATAACAATAATGAATATAATTTAAAATGGTGTGACTCAGAATTTGAATACAATTTTTTTTTTGTGTTTTTAATTTTTCTAAATTTTAAATTTTCCAATGATTTTACACACGGACAAAATGAAGATACGTGATAGCTAACTCATTTTCACTGAAGTTTATAATTATACCACGTTTTAGTTATTACAGATAACAGGAAAACAAATTGTACTTGATTGCTCATCCAAAGTACTCAATTTTACGACCATTGATTGCTTACATAGGTCGATAATTTTTGAGCTTGCCATCTTTTTCTTTAGAAGATTCAACTTGCATGAAGACACTCATCTAAATTCCATGTCATTACATTTGGATTTTAGAATTTAATTGCAACTTTTAATTTAAAGAGGTCATGTACTTACTGTGTGTAATTATCAACCAATTTTTAGAGTTTTTTTCTGTTAGAAATATTTTGGTCCCACCTGTTCTTTGCTGATTTCGACAGCTTCAGTAAATACGACCCAGTTTAATTTTTCGGCACACGCAGGAATGGTGAGGCTGCCTCTGTAGCGAAAAAATCTTAGATCCTTTGGAAGTAACTTAAATAAATTTATGCTTTCTTCAACCTTAACAGTTCCCTCGGCTTCTTTCAAACTGTGCTCCAATATTGCATCTACAATTGGCTTCATTGCGAAATTTTCTTCGCTACCAACCTAACCTTGTATAAAATTAACAATTTAATTTTTGGCCACCGGAATATTTGGTCAATTTAATTTGTGGTGACTTTATTTGCAGTATTTCCTAATAGTTTTTATTTTTATCAACTCATTTATTGGTCAATTTAAATTTGAATTAACACTTCATTTCAGATTATTTTAATTTTTTGTCAGTTTATTTTTAGTTATAAATGATATGCGATTAATTTAATTTTCAGTCACTTTACTTACATTTTCAGTGTAATTACTTGTTAGTCATTTTCGTTTTCGGCAAATTTAAGTTTTGGTCAATTTAACTTTGGGTCAATTTAAGTTTGGATGAATTTAACTTTTGGTCAATTTAAGTTTTGGTCAAAGTTAGTTTAGGTCAATTTAACTTTTGGTGAATTTTTGGGTAAATTTAACTTTTGGTCAATTTAACGTTTGGTCAATTTACGTTTTAGTTAATATAAGTTTTGGTCAATTTAGGTTAGGGTCAATTTAAGTTTTGGTCGATTTAAGTTTGGGTCGTTTATTTTTTTCCTAGTTTAGATTTTTGTGAGGCCTAATTTCGGTCGTTTTAATTTTAGCTGATTATTTTGCAATAAACATTGTGGAAGGTAAACTTTTAGTCGAATTAATTTGGGGTCATTTAAAAAAAACTTCAAATAAATGAAACCACATTAAAAATTAATAAATCAGACTTGCTTCGAAAAAAATAGCAAGGACACCTAAAGCAAGGTTATCATTTTCTTTCACTGCCTTCGCCATTGTTTCATACTCGGTCTTGTAGTGTACTAGATGCATTTCCATGGGAAAGCTTAACATCAAAAATCAATAAAGCAATTATTATGTAGTGTGAAATAACTTCAGCGAAATTTAAATTTCAAATTTGTTTAATGCTTTGTTTAATTTACCGCTTCTTTCCCAGTGTGTGCTCCGAGCCAGTAGTGATCGGCGTTTTTGTTGACCAATGGAAATGGAGTTGCGCGAAGCTGTACTGTAATTTTGTGTCTGTACGGAAAAACGTCGTCTCGGAGCTAAAATCCTGGCTGAAATAAACCGTCACTGTGGTATTAATAAAAAATAAAGTTATCACTTAAGTTAGGTGCACAGCCTAAATGTAATCAAGCTCATAGGTGTGAATTAATATCTGAATTTTTGTTCTAAAACTTCTGAGATTTTGTGAATTATTCCGTATCACATATTCGGAATTCACAAATTTTGAAAGTTTTTAACAAAAATTTTTACCGTTCGCACTTAGGAGTTTGTTCACATTTAAGAAGTTTGCCTTTTTCATATTTTTCCTGCCTATGTTCCTGCATTGATTTTTTATTGTATTTTTTTGTGCTTAAAATTTAACTTGAGTGTCCGTTATTTCATATGTGAAATGTGAAATCCGCTATGGTCTTCCATTAAGACGTCACTGAATGGAAGAATTTTATCTGGGTTTTTCTTCTTTTGCAACTTTTTCAATTTGATGTTCAGATATGTTCAGATCAATGGGGCTTTGAAATTTATGGAATTTTAGATATTTTAAATACATTTTATGTCTTTAAGGGGCGTCCACAAGTCCACAAATGACGTCATAAGTAGGTTTAATGTGTCTCTTTGATTATAAGTGACACCACCTGTTAAAGATTGCCATTTAGGCAATAATTAAGTTGAGTACAAGGGGATTTTAGAGTTCCAAAAATAGGAATATTATGATGACCTTATTTGTGGAAGAAATCTAACTATAAAAATTAGGCGTATAGAATTACTGAGACTGCATCAATGATTAGAATTAAAGTCCTACCATGTACTTTCCAGACTTCTACACCTTTTCATGTTTTTGGAGCTAAATTCAAAATTTATGCCCATAAAGCGTTTTAAAATTTTCTTATAAACTTGTAACTAACAAACAAAACAATCAATTTTCTAAGAAAAGGGAATAAATTGGTGAAAATGTGTTATTTTTGAGGCCTTTTTTTAAAGATAAACTTTCCGCATTTTGCGTGAAAATAGCAGAATAAAGTTTCTTTTACACCCTGACCCATCACTTTCTGCCTGTAGGTTTCTGTTATATAATTATGTGTCAAAAAATTTAATTAAAAAATCAGCTACCAGTTCAAACGATATTATTCGTTATGCAACATGCAACTACTAAAAACTTAGCATACAACCCCAAAATGTATTCTTTGCATTCTTTTTCCTAGATATTTTTTTGAATTATTTTGTCAAACATTAGGTTATTAATTTCAAAACATACTGCATTTTCTTGTACAGCCCACTGAGCGAGATTGAATGACGTTACCGTAAAAAACTGTAATTAATTCGACATTTAAATAACAGTTTTGCCTTTAAGCTGAATTATTTCCTGAATTAATCTAAAACCTATAGAGCTAAATCCAAACCTTGCCAACATCCAACGGGTCAGTAGTGAAGGACACATGGTTCCCTTCATAGTGCCCAATTAGTAAGTGAGCCAAGGCTAGAATTAGGAGTTCCAGTAGGCGGGAGAAAACCACAAATAATAGGGATTTTTTGCCATTTTTCATTGTCAGCATACAATAGAGACTAGCCTACCTTGGGTAGGGAGCCTGTGTCGCCGACGGAATGACACTTACTAATTATTATTATTAGTTTTCAAATTGGGTAACCAGTTAAACTGAAATGCTTTTTAGGATTTAAAATATTTGCATAAAAGCTATAATTACGCCATGCTGCTAAAATATGAATTAGCATGATGCGCAGCATGACATATTAATTTCATTGCTCATGATAAGCAAATTAGCACGCAGGAAATGAGTCGGAGTTTGTTGTAATGCCTATACGTTTTACTACAACTGCATGTGATTTACGTTTGCTCACTAATCCTGAGAAATAGTGACTACCTATATGAAAATGAAATAAATAGTCAAACAATTACTAGTCGTGGGTTCATTGCATTTTATATGGAGCAACATTATTATTTAAATATGATATTATTTAGGAAATAGCAGTACTGTGTATTGATATAAATTGTAGGTCGTATGTAATTATACGTATTTCGTGATTTTCAGCAATCACTTGCTATATTTCGTGTTTAATTAGCAGCGGTTTGATCAGCAGGTTTATATCAGTTTGTCTAAAACGTATTTGCATTATAAAATAAACAAATAAAGAATATTATCCTGTTGGGGCGTTCTTATCCCTGGTATTTGTCATACTGTCTAGATATAATGTTATTTTGTATTTACACAAACGGAGTAACGAGATAATAATTAGTGATAAAAACACTTATCGCTATCTAATTTTAGTTTTTAAACAGAGTATAGTCCACGTATTAATTTGTGACCTCATGCAGCAACTATATTTTGCTATTAATTATTCTGTTCAGATTGTGTGAAACTATTTCTACGGTCTCAATTTTTCAAATGCCACAGTGGGGATGTAATTGGCGAGTAATTCATTTAAAATATTGATAAGATCTTACCGCATGTAAATATATTTAATCAGGAAGTCAACTAAACCTCACCATGGAGACGGGTGAAAAGAAAGTCATATTGCAGTTATTCGACTATCTTTGCGCCAACACAACAGCCACAATGCAAATCCTAACGCTTCTTTTATCAGAAGAAGTCTTAACTCAGCACGAATTTGAAGAAATTGTAATTCTTTTGTTTTAAAATATTTCTTGTTCACAGAAGTTTTTCATTACAGGCTTAATTTTAGCATCATTTTATTTTTATTTCCAGGAAGCGATTCCTTCAAACTATAACCAAACTAAAAAACTGTACGACACTATAATCAAAAAGAATATTAGCATGGATTTTTTAATAAAAGCTCTCAGAGACACATGTAACAATCATATTGCGGATAAATTAGAAAAACAAATGGAATCAAAAAATCCAATTTCCCAAGTAAGCTCTATTGCTCTGCACATATTATGATGTAACGAAAACGTTTTTAATAGAATAGCTGAATACTTATTTTTCAACAACAACCAGTGACTATAGAACTTTCAAGGGATTCTAAAATGACTCAAATCACTAACGCATAATTTTTTTAAATAATGACTTATTTTTAATTACTTAGGCTGAAGCAATGCATAATGATAGATACAACCTTGAAAGGATTTTAAGGCCTATGATGAACTACCTGTGTGAAAATACAACTAACCTTTCAAGATTGGCCGTTATATTAAACAGCAGATGTATTTTAACGTCGTACGAGCGTGAGGAAATTGTAAGCTGTTATGTTTTAGGCATCAGTACGCTGTATATATCATAAAAAATAAAATATAACGAGCTTTTAAGTAACAAATTGTGAAATACTTTGTAACTTGCAATTGTTTTAGGAATACACATTAACACAATACGGACGCGCCTCCCGCCTTTACCAGTTGTGCATGAAGAAAAACGTGCGGCCTGACGTACTCATCGAAGCCCTTGAAATTTCCGGAAATGAACATATTATTGTTTTAATTGAAAAACAATTATTTATGTATAGGAGTGTGATGCTGGACAGTTATACCATGGAAGAAACTTCGTCTTCCAAAATTGAAAAATCAGACGAACTCATGGGCCAACACAAAGCTGGGGTTAGAAATAGAGTCACACAAAACATTAGAAGTGGCTCAATTAGTTCAGTAGAAATGGATTGTCACACTTCTTTTAAAAATGATAATGTACGCAAGCCAAATACCCGTTTGGAACAAAGTGTGACCTCATCTGGGTCCTCGGTAAGTCTTCCCAAAAAATATGATTAAGCAAATCTGTCGTTAGAGTTTACAAACATTTAATTAAGTCATCTCTTTTCTTTTAAATTTTACTTTTTATAATATAACAAAATGTAATCAACCTTAAGTTTCAAATTACTGTCGAAAGCTAAGAATAACAAACTCTGAATTTATTTTACTTAACTTTTGCTATAATTATTTAATTACTTATAATAATTGTAATAAGGCAATTGTGATAATTTTATTTTAATTTGTAAAGTATGTTGTGACACAATGGCTTGAATAAACGTAATTATAACATTATCTCACAATTTATTCGAATGGTAATTACATACATACACTATGCTACTACATACATTATCACAATACAAAAAATTAGAATACGAAAGGCTGGGAACAATTGATTAGAGTAATAGTCAAATAACAAATAGTTAGGTCATAACTTGGTTAAGTTCGACTGGTCAGGGTACGAATGATTGTGATTCAAATGGTTAGGGTACGAGTAGTTGAGGTACGAATATTATTGGTAATAATACGTATGGTTTGAGTGACCACAGTATAAAAAATATAGATAAAATAAAATTTACACAGGTCAGGGAGCGTTCACAAATGATATCATCGCATTTGGCCAATTTTCTGACCTACCTACCCCTCGTCACCCATGTTAAGCATAGGGCAAATCGTCACTTTTCAGACCCACCTACCTACCTAACCGATGATGTCATTTGTGAACGCTTTAATCTAGTATTGTGCTTATTTTGGGATTTCCAGTTTTCTGAATAGTACTTGAAAATATTGAAACAAACAAACCAATTGAGAATTGAGAACATCACCTGAGCAGGTTAAGCTGTATTTATGCATGCTACAGTAGTCCTTTGCATATTTGACGACTGATGAGATAAGTAAGTTACGATTTATCAGTTTGCACTTACAATTATTATGTATGTCTAGGACAAGTAATTATATGCATTGGATTCCAACAATGTTAAGGATGCATAGCAACTGACCTCATATAATTACTCGTGCAACACTCTTATCACCTTATGTATAAAGGGTGGTCAGGCTTGGAATTTTCTTACACGATGCTCAATGTGTACGTAAGTTAAATGAGAAGTTAAGTTTAATATTTAAAACATATCTCAACAAATGTTTTTTTCTTCAAATTAAGAAGTAAACGCAATGTTTTATAATTATATTGTGTGTGTAATTTCAATTAAAAATTAAACATAAACAAAGTAAAAATTTTCGAATTTTTCGTACATTGTAGCGTTGTTATTGTTTTGACTACTGGCACAAAAATATCATATTTTTGAAGCAGTCTCTAAAAAAACATCATCTCTTTGTCAGTTTCCACTTTTTGCTGAAAGCAAATCCAGTATCTTCAATTTTTCCTTAAAACAAATCCGTACCCTTCCACATTTGATTTCAATAAGCGTCTTAGCTGACTAATTTATAATAACATGGTTGTGAAGAGTGCAAATTGCTCTAATTGCATATTTTAAAACGCAGAACATTCTAATCATATACATTTTAAAATTGCAAATGGTTTAAACTACATTTTTTGACACGCCAATTGTACTAACTGCACGATTTTAAGTGTCATGCTATTCTAACTAGATGATTTTAAAAAGTACAACATGTTGTAATTTCATTTAATGTTAGTTAGTATTAGTTTGGAGCTTAAAACCATGTAGTTAGAACATTTGTTTTTTTTAATCATGTAGTTAAATTAATTTTTAACTTAAAATGTTTTAATTAGAACAATTTGAGTTTAAAATCATGCAGTTAGAACAGTTTCTGACAAGCATCTTGCATTTAGTGGATTTTTAATTTTAGTAAATCATGAACTTGGAGCAATTCAATATTTAAAATCATGTAGTGAGAACCATTTGCAGTAGTTAAAGCCAAATAGTTAGATCGTTTTGCGTTTTAAAATTTGCAAATAGAGCAATTTTCACTCTTCATAACGATGTTATTGGTTTTTGAATTGGTCAACTAAAACTCTAACTTAAATCCTAATTAGAAAGACATGGATTTTCTTTCATCGAAAGGTGAAAATTGAGGGAGTTTGACGACGATAATGCGGGTGATTAAAAAGTCAAAACGGTGTGCAGTGACAAGCCTCATCTGATGATAAACTGATTATAAAAGTCATTTTGATTGTCCACCCTGTAATGAAACTAAAGAGTGAAAATGTATAATGCTCTATAATTTTAAAAAATTAAACACTCCACTTGTGATTAAATTTTACCTATTTCGTATACTGAAATGATAATTATGGCTTAGCATCCGCTAATTGCACTTAACATTCATTAAGTGGCAGTATTCTAATAAGTTGAATTCAGCCTTTAGCAGAAAAGTATTTCGTTTTTCATTTTTCTATTTTTTTTTAGCAAAATGCCAAAGGTAAGACCGTGATAAATTGAAAATCAAATATTGAGCTTTAGAATGAAGCTCTTATTACATTTTTATTATTTTTTACAAAATGTTCATTTTCTAATTTAAATCATAGAAGAGAAAACTGACAACTACGGCTAAGAGGGTGATGAAGATGACTCCCCTTGACATCAGGGTCCTAGATAACTGCAAAAGCTTTATTTGTAAAAATTTAAAAAACAGAAATGACTTCATTAAAGCGTTAGTCAATACAAAACCACAACTAGTAGCACCAGAAGATCAAAAAAAAGTAAGCAGCCACATTATCGAAATTAATGAAATTTAAATATTAATTAGGACACAATATATAAAAGTCACTGATAAGTCAGTTAACTGCACTGTCATGCGTCGGAGAAGGCATTGTGACAAGATTTCAAATGTTAAATATAAATTATTATTGTGTACAGTGGGAGAAATGGGAATTATTGATTACGTTCGATGAAATTTTTAAATCAGTTAAAAAGGGTGCAACGCTGGAGAAACTTTATGCGCTCTTACGCGCTTCAAATAACGAAAATGTCATTCCCAAATTGGAGACTACAAGAAAATGGGCCCAGCGAATCCTTAACTTTGTACGCATTCTTCCAAGCTTAATTTTTATTGTTGTAATTACCTGCTTTGAATTGAAACAACTATGTTTATGGGGTGAGTCTGAGTTTGAGTCAAACTTAAATTCAACTACAACTCCAAACTTCGAATTAAAAAAACCATGTAGTTCATGGGATGTGTGGTCGTCGCTTGGTTTCAAACTTCTTGTTGCAATCAAAGGTTTCATGATATCATCATATGTGAGTCAAAAGTTAAATTGTATTTTGAATAAAATTAGATCAACGTATCCTGAATGGATTCTTTTCCAGTAGCAAAAAACCTGTTGCAGGTATTATTGTACATGTTAGTTATACTTACTGTATTTGTACTCATAATTGGACAAAAATAAATATAATTATACAAACACTGTCATGTTATTAATTATATCATCGCACACTGCTTGCTCTTATGCTTGTCTCATATTCTATAAATTTTTATTACGACTGTTTGAATTCCTGAAGAAGCATCTTGCTTTCTAGTTAATTATACATCGACTAGATCCATTATTCAGTGCGAAGATAATTACCGTAAAGCTCCGAATAGAAGCCTCTGTTGAAAACACTAAATTTAAGCTGAAAAAAATAACATAACCGCTTATAGAAAAACCGCCGGCCTCTATTAAACAACGAAGTTTATTAGAGCTTTTTTATTTAGAGCTTTACGGTATTCAACATGAGAAAAAACAAACCGTGTTTTAAAAATGCGCTCTGGTTTTCTTTTCGTCTTCGAGATATAAAATTAAATCTTGTCACTAGTGTCAAAGCATTTTTAGTATTTTTTGTATCATTCGAAAATGCTAATGTTTTACACTGAAAGTTACGTGGTAATAAATATTAAATATCATGACACAAAAGCTGCACATCCTGACTGCCGAAAACTCTCCCTTTCTCCCAGAATGTAAAAAGTACAGCTGGAAACCCCATCTTCCAAACTTCCAAACCAACATTTCACGTGACTTAAGTACCTTTCACTACGGTATAAAAACATAAAACACTTTAAACGAATGCTTTAATAAAACATGTGAATTTTTAAGATGTAAATATAATTTAGTGTGGGGAAAACCAGCGCTGCAATAATTTGTTTGATTGTGGCTACCACAGTTTTGGTTCTTGTTAAGCTAGCAGTACTACCTTTTATTGTTTTTCATTTTGTAGTAAAGAATGATCCTACCTTTGTGGCTTCTAGTTTTCTACTGTCAGACTGTAAATAGGGGCCTTCCATAAATGATGTCATCGATGACAAAACTACCCACCCGCTTGCCATTAGAAAACCAACTCTTTTTATTATTTCCATAAAACAACAGGTGTTTTTAGTAACCACCTACCAAACTAAGCGTTGTCATTTATAGACGACCCCTTGCTGTGCTAAATATGCAGTTACCTAATTAAAAATACATTTAAAAATATTTAAAATTATAAGCTAGTACATCACTAAAGAAATTGATTGAAATTAAAGATGTATGGCGCATTGGTTTGAATTGACAGACAATGGAGTTTTGGGGGAGCAAGAAAACGAATTTCCATGCGGCAATGGTTGTCATTTATGCTCAAAAAAGAAAACAACGTTATAATTTTGCCTCAAAAACAATAATTGCAAAATACTAGAGTTCATAATAAAGTTTTTAATAATGAAATGTTGCTTTACTGCGAAATGATAACATAAACTCGACTAATCACAAATGTTTCAGTTGTGTCGTAATTGTCAGTCCTTAAAAGGAGTCGCTGAATGAATCGAAAGAAGTAATGAAATGCTGGAAAATCCGTAAGCATGATATTTTTAACAGTGCCGAAATAGATCGGTTTGGAGTTTTGGAGAGCGTTAGACTGAAGATCTCAATGTCCCTGGTTCAATCCCGGGTTTTGGCAGTAATTTATTTCTTATTTATTTTGTTAAGTCGTTTTTATTATTATTGCATATGTTTTTAACTCGATACATTTTAATTGCATCAATAAATGTATTCTGTATGCCAGTCCAAGACTTAAATAAAACGTTTTTGTATTTTTAATAAATTATTTATAAAATTTTGATTATTTATAATACTATACATACATAGGAACAAAATGAAATCATACTGTAAACCAAGTACTTTTCACTAAAACGTATATACTACACTTTATGTATTATAACAGACAAAAATAAATAAATAAATTACTGATTTGCACTTGATTGTTTTACTTAAAGTAATTACTTAATCCTACGCCCCTTTATTACTTGCAAAGGTCAAAATTTTTTAACTCGCCGTCTTTTTCTTTGGAAGATTCAACTTGCATCAGGACATTCATCTAAAGTCCACAATTCAACAAAATTCAGATGTAAAAATTAAACGCTGCTTTTAATTTGAAGGGGTTACGTACTAATAGTATATGTGCCCATTTTTAGAGTGTTGTTTTTTTAGCAATATTTTGATATCACCTGTACTTTGCCTATTTCAATAGCTTCAGTAAAAAACACATGGATGGTAAAGATGGCTCTGTAGCAAAACAATCTTAGATCCTTCGGAAGTAATTTAAATAAATTTATTTTTTCTTTAATCTTAACAGTTCCTGCCGCTTCTTTCAAACTGTGATCCAATATTGCACCTACAATTGGTTTCATTGAAAAAGTTTTGTTTTCCGTAAAAAGTAAAAATAAACTGTAAAAATAAGAATTTTGTGATAGCGTAATTTTTGGACGCCCCCCACATTAGATTCATGATGAAACAAGGGTTACAAAAAAATAGTGCTTACCGCAGTATGGAAAAAAATAGCAGTATTTAACTCCACCCCTCCGAACCAGTTCTATGACCTCGTTTACTAAAAATTGTCTACTGCTACAGTCAAATACATCATGCAGTACATGCAGTACGTTTTTAAAAGCCAGTTACTGTCATATATAGCGAAATTGAAAATAAAAAATAATTCTTAAGATTCCACAAACAATTCCTAACTATTTTAATCTCTCAAATTTTTAATTTCTTGTCTTTATCGACAATAATTATTGTTTAAAATTTAATGTCATTATTAAAATTCTATTCAGCGGCCTATTTTACCCGCACTACGATTGCACACTTGGTCAGACGGCATACGGACGAAATAGCAGTTACTTAAAAATATCACTAAGCTTAAATGTTTTAATAATTTGACTTCAACCAACCCAAGCTGCTACTGGGTGGCTCTGGGCTCTGTAATGAATAAAAAGTCTTAGCACACAACTGACCATTAAATT
The DNA here is from genome assembly GCA_949802685.1 of Dicyrtomina minuta. NCBI lineage: Eukaryota > Metazoa > Arthropoda > Collembola > Symphypleona > Dicyrtomidae > Dicyrtomina > Dicyrtomina minuta. The sequence goes on along the minus strand of OX461810.1, from coordinate 1,264,509 downwards.
TCATTCTTACACATATAATAAAAACCAATTTTAATGAATTATTCTATTCTTTTTGTACGACAGATTTTATAGTGTAGCACATATCTGGTCCATTTCCGTCTTTAGCTAGAAACAAAGGCTACTATCAAGAGTAAAATAAAAATAGGTACCTTGAATCCATACAAACATGATTAAACAGAACATTTTTTAAACAGGAAAAATGCTCATTACAAAATTTCTAATTGCAGATTCGTGATCACCAGAGTTGTATTCACAGATGCGGTTGCGTGTTTTACAAAATATATAAAAATAATAACGATTTTTCAAAAAGAAAATAGCGACAGCAAACCCGGAAATTAATTCAGAAATTACGTACATTTAAAAAATTCTAGTTTTAGATTCGCAATTTCCCCAGTCACATTTAGTTATATTTTTTAACTTTTTTTAAATATTCGAAAATACGCCTTTTTAAACGTTTAAGGGTTTGCAAAACTAGGAATTAGTACATACAAAGAATAGCAGTGTAATTAACTGGTTGAGAATTACTGGAAACGAAAACCAAGTTACCATTATGCCCCAAATAAACTGAATAGCAAAATACCTTAATATTAGGTAATAATGAGGTTTTTAAAAAGCTGAAATTCAGTTACTGCCGAGTAAATAAACAAACGAGGAAATGTATACAAAAAAATTTAGTTGAGTCTTGTCAATTGCCACATTGTTGTACATAGCATTTGATTAAATGGACTGGAAAGGTAAATGCAGAAAAATCCGTAAGTATGATAACTTTCACAGTGCCGAAATAGCTCAGTTGGGAGAGCGTTAGACTGAAGATCTAAAGGTCCCTGGTTCGATCCCGGGTTTCGGCAGTCACTTTTTTTTCTATTTTGTCATCTTTATACATTTTTATTACACTAATAAATTTATTTTATTACAATGTGACTCAGAATTTGAATTTAATTATTATTTTTGTGTTTTTAATTTTCTGAAATTTTAAATTTTCTAAATATTTTACACACGGACAAAATGAAGATACGTGATAGCCAACTCATTTTCACTAAAGTTTATTTACCACGTTTTAGTTATTACAGATAACAGAGAAATAAATTTTTGTACTTGATTGCTTTACCCAAAGTACTCAATTTTACGGCCGTTGATTGCTTGCATAGGTCGATAATTTTTAAGCTTGCCATCTTTTTCTTTAGAAGATTCAACTCGCATGAAGACACTCATCTAAAATCCATGTGATTACATTTAGATCTTACATGTTAGAATTTAATGCAACTTTTAATTTAAAGAGATTACTTACTGTGAGTATGTACCCGTTTGTAATGTTTTCTTTCGTTAACAATATTTTAGTCTCACCTGTTCTTTGCTGATTTCGACAGCTTCAGTAAAAACAACCCAGTTTAATTTTTCGGCACAAGCAGGAATGGTGAGGCTGCCTCTGTAGCGAAAAAACCTTAGGTCCTTTGGAAGTAATTTAAATAAATTTATACTTTGTTCAACCTTAACAGTTCCCGCCGCTTCTTTCAAACTGTGTTCTAGTATTGCATCTACAATTGGCTTCATTGCCAAATTTTCCTCGCTGCCAACCTAAACTCATATATAAATTAACAGTTTCATTTTTGGCCACTACAATATTTGGTCAATTTAAATTGTAGTCATTTTATTTGCAGTATTTTTTAATAGGTTTTATTTTTTATTAACTTATTCATTGGTTAATTTTAATTTTAATCAACACTTCATTTTAAATTATTTAAATTTTTGGTCAATTTAATTTTAGTTATCAATAATATGTGATTAATTTAATTTTTAGTCGCTTTACTTTTCAGTGTAATTACCTGTTAGTCATTTTAGTCTTCGGCTAATTTAAGTTTAGGTCAATATAGCCTAGGTTTGGGTCAATTTACGTTTTGGTCAAAGTGAGTTTGGGTCAATTTAACGTTTGGTCCATTTTTGAGTAAATTTAACATTTGGTCCATTTTTGAGTAAATTTAACTTTTGGTCAATTTATGTTTTGGTAAATTTAAGTTTTGGTCAAAGTTAGTTTAGGTCAACTAAACGTTTGGTCAATTTAAGTTTAGCCAATTTAAGTTTTGTTCAAAGTTAGTTTGGGTCAATTTAACATTTGGTCCATTTTTGGGTAAATTTAACTTTTGATCAATGTAAGTTTTGGTAAATTTAAGTTTTGGTCAAAGTTAGTTTAGGTCAATTTAACGTTTGGTCAATTTACATTTTAGTCAATTTAAATTTGGTTTGTTTAATTTTTTCCTAGTTTAGATTTTTGTGAGGCCTAATTTCATTCGATTTAATTTTAGCTAATTATTTAGCCATATATTTGGGAAGGTAAAATGTTCGTCAAATTCATTTAAGGTCATTTAAAACAAAACTTTAAATAAATGAAAAATGAAACCACATTTAAAATTAATAAATCAGACTTGCTTCGAAAAAAATACCAAGGACACCTAGAGCAAGGTTATCATTTTCTTTCACTGCCTTCGCCAATGTTTCATACTCGGTCTTGTAGTGTACTAACTGCATTTCCATTAGAAAGCTTTACATAAAAAATCAATAAGGCAATCAGTGTGAAATGAATTTAACGAAATTTAAATTTCAAATTATTTTAATGTTTTCTTTGAGTTACCGCTTCTTTCCCAGTGTATGTTCTGAGCCGGTAGTGATCGGCGTTTTTGTTGACCAGTGGAAATGAAGCTGGGCGAAACTGTACTGCAATTTTGTGTCTGTGTGAGAAAATGTTGATTCCGAGGTGAAATCCGGGTTGAAATGAACAGTGACTACGGAAACACAAAGGGGAGGATAGGAATTCATCATTAGATTTTTGTTGATTATTTTATTACAATGCTATTTAATTTTATTTTGAGTTTTTTTGAGAATTTAACTTGAATATCCGTTATTTGTTATCAAAAATTCGCTTTTATCTTCCTTGTAAAATTTATCGAATAATAGAAAATTTTTGGGGTGAGATTTCTTGATAAGCGTCTTCGATTTGATGTCCAGGTCAATTGGACTTTGAAATCTAGACAAAATTTTCAGCCTTTTTTAATAAACTTATGTCTGAGTTTTGATTAAAAATATAATTTACTGTGATTAAAATTTAAACACTCACTTTCCGTTCTTGCACAAACCCATCCACGTTTTTGGAGCTAAATTGGGAGCCACGCATACAAAAAAAAATAGTACACAGAAATAAACTCAGTGATACTCACGATCCGAGATTTAGGAACAATTATCTACTTCACTAATGTAATAAGGGATCGTCCCTAAATGACGTCATCGGTAGGTTCAATGAGTCTACATTGCTACTGATAACGTCACATGTTAAAGATATTCATTTATCCATCTACGCAATAATGTTTAAGCTAATGACAGGAGGTCATAAGATCATAAAAATCAGGGTATTTGTAGACGTAATTTGTGGACCACCCCTGAATTAGAGTGTTTGCAAGAAAAAAGCCACAACACACAAAGCTTACCACAATGTGGAAAAGAGTAGCAGAACTTATGTGTACCACTCCGCTCCATCTCTACTTTCTGCCCGTAAGAATCTGCCATTTTTGATTGCACAATGTTTTAAGTTTTTATCTACAATCAATATTTCAAAATAAAGTTATTGGCAAATACTTTATTTGCACGCATAAACCTACCACATTTTCCTGTGCAGCTAACTGTGCGAGATTGAACGTCGTCCCCATAAAAAACTGTGAATAATATCGTCTATCAAAACGAAAGTAGGATTTAGGTTAAAATTGAAATTTAATAAAAAAATTCATTAGTTATAGGGTTAAAATTTATAAATTGGTTAAGCCAATGACGATTACAAGGGGTTCATTGGGTCCTAAACTTGGGGAGTTTTTGATAAAGTCACTTGTGGACGAACCTTCAAGGCAAAGAACTTTGTTTGATGGAAGCCTCGTCAAAAGTAAGTGTTTAGTCTGTTTAAATTTAAAAATGTATGTAATAGAATTAAAAAGAATTTAACCTTCCCATGGGTCGGAATAGGTAACATTGTTAACCCCATCACCACAGTGTCCAAAATGTGGAAATAAACCAAAAATTAGGTGCGTTAGAACGCTCAAGCAGAATATAACTGTGTGCGTGTTTTTAACAAAATAAAAATTTGCCATTATTTTTCGCCCTAAATTCAGGTTAGGCTTTTGCACTGGCACTGGGTGGCTGTAAGTTTTGAATTTAGAAAGAAGAATTTTATTACAATTGACAATTAAATTAGACTTTTACGACTGAAATACATACAACTATTAATGCACTATTTGTTTTTTTATGGTAAATTGTACACAGTAACAGTATAGCGCTTATCGACAGTACAGACTCAAACTCCGACACATTTCCATGCTTAACCATAAACAAAAATGACGTTTATCAGTAATTTATTTTCAATACTAAATATGCTTAATTGTCGTCAAATATTTTGAAGTACGATTATAAAATTATTTTCTAGCTAATTTAGTTTTTACAAAATTTTATTTTATTGCGTAAAAATAATTTTACATGCGCAGTTACTGTGATTCGCACTGCATATTTCTAAAATAATTGTTATTAGGATTTAGGAATTTAATTTTTGAATTTTAATTACTCTACCCAAAGTACTCAATTTTACGGTTGTTTAGCGACTGAATGGGTCGAAAATTTTTGAGTACCCCATCTTTTTCTTTGGTAGACTCAACTTTCCGGAAGACTTTCATCTAAACAAAATCATTATTATCATCAATGGTAATTTCAAAACAGGATATAAGGAACCATTTTAAACATTTTAGAAATTTAAAATGAAAATAATGTATTGAAATTTGGTCCCTGCGCTATCTCACCTGTTCTATGCTTATTTCAATGGGTTCAGTAAACATGACCCAATTTAATTTTTCCGCACAAGCTGGGATAGTGAGGCTTCCCCTGTAGCGAAAAAACTTTTTTACTTCTGGAAGTAATTGGTATAAATTCAAATTATCCTCAATGAGAACAGTTCCCGTCTCTTCTTTTAAGTCGTACTCCTCTATTGCATCTACAATCGGTTTCAATGCCATGTTTTCTTCTTTGCCAATCTAACGAGATGATAAAAATGTACAATTTTTTATCATTGAAGAGTTTTTTAGCAAATCGCGACAGGTCTGGCTAGCCTAGCTATGGACTCGACGCGTTTTGCAAACAGTCTATTTAATCTTTAAATTATGAAACAGCTCAAAATCACAATCACAAATTAAGGGCCACACACAAATGGCGCCATCTGTTACAGAACTAGGCTCTGAAGGACGTCCCAGTTAGCACAATGTAATGGTAAAAACGTCATAAAAATGGGCGGGTGGGTTTAAAAATTTAGTATTGAGTAGCACGATTTGTGTCCAACCCCTAAGTCAAACATGACTTGGAATAAATAAAACTAAAATAAGACTTGCTTTAAAAAATACGCCAAGGACAGATAGAGCAAGGTTATCGCCTTTAGGAACTGCATTTCCAAGGTTTTTATATTTGGTCTTGTAGTGAACTAGATGCATTTCCATAGGGAATCTTAAAATTTTAATTAAAGGTTAACAAATTAGTGACAAATTTAACAGGTTAAAAGCATAGGATTAAAATTGTTGAAGATTTTGAAAAATACCGCTTTTTCCCCAACGTATGTTCTGACCCGGAATTTTCCGCAGTTGCCCAATGAAAATGAAGTTGGGCAAAACTGTACTCGTATTTTGTGTCTGTATGCGTAAACGTTGACTCAGAGCTGAAGTCCGGGTTGAAATATACCGTCACTGTAGTATTAATAAAGAAAAAAGTTAGGTGCACAGCCTAAATGTGATCAAGCTCCTATAAGTGTGTACGACTGAATTTTTGTTCGAAAACTTTCAAAATTTTGCGAAGTACTTCGTATCACATATTTGGAATTAACAAATTTTGAAAGTTTTTGATAAAAATTTCCACCGTTAACACTTGGGCGTTCGTTCACATTTAGGCAGTGCGCCTTTCCCATATTTTTCGTGCCTATGTTATTGCATTCAATTTTTATTGTATTTTTTTCTGTGTTTAAAATTCAACCTGAGTGCCCGTTATTCGATATGTAGAATCCGCTATGGTCTTCCATGAAGACGTCACTAAATGAAAGAATTTTATCTGGGTTTTTCATCCTTTGCACTTTCTTCATTTTCACGTCCAGATCAATGGGGCTTTGAAATCTACAGAATTTTGGTTAGTTTAAATAAACTTTATGTCTTTACGGGTCGTCTACAAACGACGTCATCTGTAGCGTCAGTGTTCCTCTTTGGTTAAACTGATGACGTTTTTTTTGTTACAGAGGGTTTACGCAGTAACTAAGCTGAATACATGGGAGGTCATGGAGTTCTAAATTTAAGGATATTTGGATGACATAATTTGTGGACGGTCCCTACCTATGCACAGTAAGCTTAAAATTGTTATAATAATTATATTTGTGTATTTTGAATTGATAGAGATTGGAGCAATAATTAGAACTAAAATCCAGCTACTTACTTTCCGGATTGGCACACACCTTTCCATGTTTTTGGAGCTAAATTCAAAATCAATGCCCACAAAACGTTTTAAAATTTTTTTATTAACTAGTAACGAACAAAAAAATCAAATTGCTAAAACAAGGACAACGTTTTATTTATGAGCCTTTTTTTAAAAAAAAAACTTACCACATTTAGTGTGAGAATAGCAGAATGTAGTTTCTCCAGCACCCCGACCCATCACTGTCTGCCCGTAGGTTTCTGGCATTTAGTTGTGTGGCATAACAATTAATTATAAAATTAGCTACCAGTTCAAACGATAATATTTGGTTTGCAACATGCAACTACTCAAAATCTAGCATACAACCCTTAACCTTAAAATTTTAATTGCTTTGCATTCTTATTTTTTGATATTTTTTGAATTTAGTCAAAAATTAAAATAATATTTTAAAAACCAACCGCATTTTCCAGTGCAGCTTACTGAGCGAGACTGAATGGCGTCACCGTAAAAAACTGTAATTAAGTCCACATTTAAATAACAGTTCAACTAATAGGCTGAATTAATCTAAAATATCTAATTTCTATGGCTAAATCCAAACCTTCCCACGGGTCAGTAGTGAAGACCACATGGTTCCCCTCACAGTGTCCAATAAGTAAGTGGACCAAAGCTAGAATTGAGAGTACCAGTAGACAGGAGGGTGTCACAAGTGAATTTCTATCATTTTTCATTATTGACATTCACTAGAGACTAGATAACCTTGGCCCGGGATCCTGCGGCGCAGACGCAATGATTTTAGCAAATATTGCTAGGTTCAACCCGGATAGCTGCTTAAAAAGGGAAATAACTTAGACAGAACACATCTGTTTCAAACTATACGTAATTTGTCTAATATTAGGATAATGTGTCACTTAGCTGATTCACAATTTAACGATCTCAAGGATGCAATTAAAACATAAATGTCATTAAAACAACTAATTGACTGCAGTAGCAATTAAAATTAAATAAAACTTTATGATCAAAGAATGAGTACATAACGAAATAACGTCTGTGAAGAACCAAAATTAGCCATATCCAACTAATGCTACAATCAAAATGAGCTATATCGCCTATATCATAGAAACAAAGTGAAATACGTGCGTAAAATGTTAGTTAGGAGTTTTTGAAGAACAAAAAATGTCCTATTTACATATTTTTGAAAAGATGCAAAATGTTTTAATTCCATGTTCTTGAAAAGTCTAAAATATTCTATTTAAATGTTTTGGAAAAGTGTAAAATATTCCATTTACATGATTTTGAAAAGTGTAAAATGTTCGATTTACACAGTTTTGAAAATTGCACAATGTTCTATTTAAATTCAAGATTTATTTCAGTATTTTTGTAGCTAATGGATATTGTTTTTAGCTAAAAATCGAAATAGGTCATTTTGGTTCTTCACAGACGATAATTAATTTTATTTTATTCTAACATTTAACGTAACACAACGTTAAATTATTTAAGTCCCTACTTAAGTAGGTAATTACGTAGGACTGCTCCCATTCGCATTGTCTCATCTTACCCTGTGAATCTTCACACAGAACAGACCAACATACTTTTAAAAGTGGAGAAACCGCTCAGCTTTCATCCAGTGTTGCTATTCGCTTCGCCCTAAACCCCGTGCCTCTCGTAGTAGAAAATATACGGCACTGTAAACTGGAAATGAAAAAGTTTATTATAGCAAAAGTAATTCTTTCCAGCACTCTCACGTCTGCCATAAATACTCCTAGCCATGCATGACATTGCGATAAAATTATACATTTAAACCCTGCCCCACATTGATCATGAAAATCCAAATTATTGTACAGTGTGCACTTTTGCACCACATACGACATAATGATACAATGTTTGCAGGACTCGTCACCCCCCTCTCTCTTTCGTGGAAGTTTTTGACGTCATCGTTGGAAGCTCCCTGTAAGCCAAAGCCACAGCAGCATTAGTAAGTGAGTAATTTAATTTCAATAAGTACCAAACTCTTTAACTGATCGTGCTCGTAATAAAGTTGAGTGTGTCTTTGAGTATGTTCCAATTCCAAGGCCGAAGAGCCGAGTGCTTCAACTGCTTCAACAAATTATTTTATTACTTTTGCAGCTGCTAAAATCACAACCGAAACGGACGTTAGTAAATAAACATGAGGAACGAACGAGTGACGAGGGTAGGCGCCGTCGAGGCGGTTTGAGACCGAGAAATTTCGGATTCGGATTCGGGAGTGAAAAGAGCCGACGAGTTCACATCCAACATCGGGTAGTTCCGCCTTCCGACTCCGACCTTCCACCTTCCCACTTCCCACTGATTTTTTTTGTACTTCTTCCCATTCACAAGAATTCTCAGTTTCCAGTTCCTCTCCTCACTTCTCAGTATAATTACTTCTCCCTATATCAGTCATTCAGGTTCTTCCATCTTCAATCTTTGATCTTTCTACTCCGATCCTCCACCGATTCACCACTTCACCGAAGACCGAACTGATTCCCCATCACATCTTAAGTTCGGAGTTCGGGGAACAATCTAAACAACTTGTACTTACAAGGCTGTCATCATTTTACATAAGAGACAACAGATATTATATTCATCTGCGTTTTATCATCAAGCATCCGAAGTACATAGTACATCCCAACCCAGCTCCCAAGGCTAAACTTGAAGGAATCCTCGCTCATTAAAACGAAATACCTGTGTAAGTCTTTGATTTTATTAACTTCCAATCACCAATTTACTACAATTTAAAACAAGTAGCCAATTTAAACTAATAGTATTGTGTTGTTTCGTTTTTCATCTGTTGCCTATTGCTTTTAGATAGTTTTGACATCGACAATCGATATCTGACTCTGACTTCGTTGTTCGTGTTCTGTAGCTCATCGTCAGAAGGAAGATTCAGATAATATTGCAAAGCACCAGTACCAATTATAATAAATTACATCAAATACAAACTGTCAACTGGTGACTGGACTGTAAACTGTAAAAATTTTATTAACAACGAATAACTAAGTAATGACTGTTGATTTTCTGTCGACTCTGACTTACTGACAACTGACCTCCCATTTAATGACTGACATTCTCAATGTTGAATGATTTATGTTATTGTGAATTTGTAAATACGGATTGCTTATGTAAATCAAAAGACTGATCGAAAGTCAACAGTTGACAGTGACTGAAAACTATGACCTACTGACAACTGATCAAGTGTTTAGTATTGAATTTATATCGCAGTCGCTTAAACTAATTGATCGAAATTAGAATTTCACAATCAACGATCTACGATTGACGATGCCGTTCAACTGTCAACTGTCCCTGATTAGAAATTTACTATTCTGTAATTTCGTAATTTGTAGGGTGTAGGTGTGAAAATCAACATTTAATAATATTCATCGATATTTTTATTTAATTTATTCCGCAGATCTGGCAGATTTCATAAAAGACAGAATCAAGACGTAATTAATCAAAGACTTGTACGAAGATGATGCCAGGAAATTACTCGGAATACTCCCCCCCTCCACCCTACAATGAAAACTGTAGTGTTCCCATTGTCCAGAGTCCAGCTCCAGTCTACCGTCCCAGTCCGAATCGGAAGCTCTTTTGTGGATGTGGACCCAAAACTTGGACGAAAATTATTGCTGGAATTCAAATTGTAAGGAAATTACAAGTTGTGATTTCGTTAGTTGTTCCTTCTAGAAATTATTTGATTCATCCACATTTCATGTCACAAGTTGCTAAGTTACCAGTACCACAGTTTATTTATTTGTGACGATGTGATGACTGAATTCGAATCGATTTTTTTAATTAAGGAAATGATGAGTAGTCACTAACAATTTCGCTATGGAAAGCATTAAATTTAATAGTTTTGGTCTTCAGCGCTGCTATTTTTATTGCTTAATAGACGTTTTGTCTGATCGGTCTTCTGCTTCGGTTGGTCGCATCGGTCTCGGGACCGTCACAACTGGAGAGGGACAGGAATGTAGATGTGTTTGGGAGGCCGAACATTTACGATGACGAGGATGACCTCACCTACTTCCGATGTAAGCACATTAATAAACCAGTATTTTATTTACTTACTTCTACAAACATAATAAACCAGCCAGTAAGTTATTGATCGTGCTCTGTTTAAATCAATTGCGGAAAGAATTGTGATATTACCATTTTTTATCTTTTACAATTTAGTCAAAGTATGTAATATTGTTGGATATCAATTCTTCATTAATTTAAACCCTTCGATTAATTCCTAGGCATTCGTGGTTCGTATTTGTATTTTTGAAATGATGTTAATTCGTAACTAGTAACTAGGCAAATTCACTTCGAAATTAGATCAGCTGACGCTTTGACTACAAATAAAGTGTAGAAATACACTGCATTTAATGATTTAATGTTAATTGCTTACTTGTCGATTACTTTGATTGCAGATTCAAGATATAATGCAGATCCTCGAGTTCAGGCTTTTGAAGCCTTCATTGGTCTCGCCTTTGGATGCATGCTATATGCTGGCGCTCATTATGTAAGTGCTTATTTCATAAATTACTTTGTAATAGAGAAGCTCAAAAATAATATACACGGAATTAGTTTGGGATCGTCCTTAAATGGTGTTAGCAGCTAGTTGAGTGGACCTAATAAAATCATCTCTATTTAAGTCATTGCTGAAGCAGGTGGCCTATTCTTTTGTTAGGGGTTGGGGAAGGTCACCTACCCGAACCCCTACAACAATAGTACCTACTGTAGGTGGATAGCTGGATTGCCATGTCATCTATAACATCATTTACGGACGATCTCACTCTTCAATTTTAATATTATTACAAATAACATGATTAAACAATGGTTAAACACATGTAAAATTTCGTGAATGAAGAATCAGTACCGCTCATTTCAAATTTAAGCTAGAATTAAAATGATATGAAAACTGTTGATCATATAAGATTGACTGTGAAAAAGAATTAAGATGCGTAATTCTAGCATGTTGAAAATTGCAAATTATTTTATTTACGTGTTTTTGGAGAGTGCGAAATCTTCTATTTGTATGTTTTTGAACAGTACAAAATGTTCTACATACATCCTTTCGAAAGTGTTAAAATATTTTCTTTACCTGTTTTTAAAAAGTGCTTAGTGTTATATTTTTGCGTTTTTTGAAAAGTGCGAAATATTTTAATTGCGTGTTTTTCAAAATTCCAAAATGCTCTATTTACAGTTATTTTGGACCATTGCATTGTATTTTTGGTAAATAGTGCGTGTTAGTTATAGTTCAAAGTGAAAATGACTTGTTTTGATTCTTCACTCGTTCTTTGTCATGGGTTCTATTTCTTATTGTTCTGTATTAATCATCTGTATTCTAAATTACAGGGAAAGCCTCTATTTCTGTTGATCTGGTTGATTATGGCGGGGATCGCACTGGGCTTCATTGGAATTGCTCTCATCATCCTCGTTCTGTTCCTTTTCCTCGGCGGCGGGATGATTGTGTTGGTCATCATTATTTTCGTTCTCATTCCCGGCGGAATCTATTTATTCTGCTTCCATGTCGTCTCGCTCCATCGGCGGGAGCTGATCGACCAGAACAATCTCATCCAACACCCCACAGTTCAGTTCCACTCCGTCTACGTGGATGCGGACAAGCAAAACTTTTAAAGTACCAATTAAACTGTAATTAATTAAGTAGAGTTATAGAGCAGCGCGTCAAAAACTGAACAAAAATTTTATGAAAAAGTCAGGAAATAAAATCCTATACCTATCTAGTAGTGGGATCGTCTACAAATGACGTCATGGCATCTATAGGTTCACTGGGTCTACATTATTTAGGTATTGATTAAATTCTAAAGATTGTCATATACGTAATGGCTATATAATTCGATGGCTGAAACTGGAGATGGAGGGATGTTAATGACGTCATTTGAGGACAACCCCTCTACTACATAATTTGCTATGTGTTGTGACACTACCTTTACGATTTGGATCTAATTTAATTTACAAAGTGTTAAAGAGAGTCGCTTATACAATATAATGTGTGTATTTTGAGAATTTCAAAAAATTTGTAAATGTAATTAATGAATTAGTTATTGCGTGGACCTGGGCTTTAAATTATATTTCTATATATGTACCTATACACCTATACAATCCATGTCTTAAATATTTAATTAGTTTATTAATTATTAATTATTATGCATTAACGATAACGAATAATGACTTTTACTTAATACTCTATTGTTATGTGGACTTCCTGACTTGAGTGAATTAGTATGTAGGATGAACCTCTATCACTTATGACTTCTGGGCCCGTATGTCCTTAAATAGTTTTGTAATATCGCTAGTGAAGAATGCAAATTACCCATGGCCAGTTTTAACTGGAATCAAAGTGAGCTAACTAGCTGACAGGATGTCTATGAAAAACTAAATGCTGACTACGAATTTCTAAACTGTATAAATCGTTCCATTTCATGTTTTTAAATGTGCACATTTTTCCATTTACGTGTTTTTGAAACGTCCAAATTGTTCTATTTATATGTTTTTGAAAAGTGCGAATTGTTCCATTCACGTGTTTTTAAAACGTACACATTGTTCCATTTACGTGTTTTTAAAACGTACACATTGTTCCATTTACGTGTTTTTAAAACGCGCGAATTGTTCCATTTACGTGTTTTTAAAATGTGCGAATCTTTCCATATAACATGATTTTAAAAAGTCAAAAATGTTCTATCTATGTACCCACATGTTTTTGAAAAGCCTAAACTGTTATACATATTTACATTCTTTTAAGTGAGATTCTTTTAATTCTTGTGCACATAATGCATTATATTTTGAGCAGAAAATGGTCATGGGTCATTTTGTTTCTTCACTTACGATTTCTCGTACATAAGTAGCAACAATAGTGTAGATAACTTTTGATTTCCAAACTTGATATTATAATATGCGATGAAGTGTATCATTAGCAGGCGCTGTCGATTGTCGATACCTTTTACAATTTTGGTAGAAATGTCTGTTAATTCTCTAGTCACAGAGCCATATCTCAGAACAGAATATTGTTTTCGCTTAAAATAGTATTAGTATTAGTATTAGTATTAGTATTAGTATTTTGTGTTCATTATAATCATTACAATTTTCAAAAATCTAAAATTACGATATATTAAAAATGTTTATTTTATAATTAATTAATTAACTAATGGCATTTATAATATTGTACGAAAAATTAGATGTGTATAATCTGTACTATTTGTACTATTTACTCTAAGCTGTTCGCCGCAATGCAATATGCAACGACTACTTAAGTTACTTAAGTATGTAACAAAAAATTTTGCAATTTGCAATGTTGCAAAACTAATGTCTAGCATTTTTGTGTCGATGTCAAATTAACTTAAGTATAATATTTCGATTTTTGACTTAAATCCAAATTAATGCAGGCCAAGTGTATGTAGGTACATCCCTACGACTTAATCAAACATGAAATTCTTTTGTAACTTACGTCTTTTCCAGTTTTTGCAGTTAATTAACTATTATGTACGATAAGCGTCTTAATTAATAGTCATTCAATGCTTGTAATCTAATCGTATTCGTAACTAATTTAATAAACATATTGTACTTAATTACATTACACTAAATACTCGACCCAGAAGCCTTATTCATTACATTCCGCCACGTCCGAAAGAGATCTCCCACAAATGACGTGATCCAAAAATTAGCACATTTTTAAGACAATCCCCTGCCCTCCTGTCATCAGCCTATGCAACTAGTATTGCGTAGATGGATATCGTCTGTGAAGAACCAAAATGACCCATATCCATTTTTTGCTAAAAACAATATCAACTATCTGCAAAAATATTGGAATAATATGTCTTAAGAGCATTTAAATACAACATTGAGCACGTTTCAAACACATAGAATTAGACATTTTTGCACCTTTTCAAAAATATGGAATTAGAAAATTTTACACCTTTTTCAATGCATGGAATTAGAACATTTTGCACCGTTTCAAAAACATGGAATTAGAACATTTTGCACCTTTTCAAAAACATGGAATTAGAACATTTTGCACCTTTTCAAAAACATGAAATTAGAACATTTCACACCTTTTCAAAAACATGGAATTAGAACATTTTGCACCTTTTCAAAAACATGGAATTAGAACATTTTGCACCTTTTCAAAAACATGGAATTAGAACATTTTGCACCTTTTTAAAAACATGGAATTAGAACATTTTGCACCTTTTCAAAAACATGGAATTAGAACATTTTGCACCTTTTCAAAAACATGAAATTAGAACATTTTGCACCTTTTCAAAAACATGCATATAGGACATTTTGCGTTTTTTTAAAACTCGTAATTAACATTTTACGCATGTTGCTCGTTTTTTTTATGACATAGCTCATTTTGATTCTAGATTAAATTGGATATGGGTCATTTTGGTTCTTCACAGACGATATCATTTTTAACATGGGATGTGGTCAGTTGTCAAGGTGACACATTGACGTCATTTGTGAACGATCCTTATGTAGCACGCAATTAAAACAGAAACGGATCTGCGGTATTTCGTGCTAATAAACATCAACAGCTGCTTTTCCTGCCGTCTCTGTTTATTTTCAGATATGGGATCAATTTTAGCTGGGAGCAGAGCATAAAGTAAACTGGACGTCAAAGGAAGGGGCGTTAATAAATTACGTCATTCAGTTTGATATTTGTTGGGGTGGCAACGGACGAACCAAGTAAGTCATAAAATGTACAAAGTACTTAAAAAGTAATGCAGGTGAATTCCAATCCTCCAGCCAAGCGCAATTCTCCAACTCCAACTTCCACTCCAACGGGCAGATGAAGAGCCATCCAAAAATCCGAATCCGAATCCGACTGCTCCTGCCCATGACTGGATCCGAACCGATCCGGTTCGGGCCGAACCGAACCGTTCCGGAAGTAGTCGGACAACCCACGAAGTGTGAAAGAAGAAAGTGCATCAGAATCGTATGTAGCCCAGACTGATTGGAAGGAAGACACTGAGATGATTTTATTTCTCGTTAAGCATTGAGACAAAAACAAGAAACAGTCAAGTTACTTTTAACCAAAACCAAATCGTCATCGGCATCGTAGCGACGTCATTTGCTGGTCATTTCATTCAGTGCTGTCAATCTTTTCATTTTATTTTCGAGATATTCTGAAAGTCTTCTTATTTTTAGACACAAAATTTACAAAATTTTAGGAGTGCGCCCTACTTGGAATTTTAAATGTGGGAGTGTTGATCACATCACACGGTTGAAGAAAAGTGCTAAAGTGTATTTAATAATTTAGTACAGATAAATAAATAAAATGGGAGGCCTGCCCACATACTCGTACTCCTACTTCCCACCCCCACCCCCACCCTACACCCCCTCCTCAGACGCACAACAGCAACAGCAAACCCATGCAGGGGGGAGTGCCCCTCCAAACTCGACCCCAAGTGGGACAGTGACCTTGGACCTAGAGGACTCCACCCCGCCCCCAACGTATCTCCAAAGTCAACTTCAAAGTCAGAGTCTCATTTCACCAGATCCGCATCTATCGCGTCATCATCCCAATTTGAATCTCAATGAGGATCGGGCGAGTCAGCTGCGGCGGGAGTACAGATCTCAAAAACTTTTCTGTGGCTGTCCACCCAAAACATGGGCCAAAATTATCGCACTCGTCAACATTGTAAGTTTAAAAAAAAATTTAATGCAGAAACATACTAAAGATCCATATCGTCTGTGAAGAACCAAAATGACCCATATCCAATTTAATCTAGAATCAAAATGAGCTATCTTATAAAACCAAAATGAGCAACATGCGTAAAATGCTAATTACGAGTTTTAAAAAAACGCAAAATGTCCTATTTTACATGTTTTTGAAAAGGTGCAAAATGTTCTAATTTCATGTTTTTGAAACGGTGCAAAATGTTCTAATTCCATGTTTTGGAAAAGGTGCAAAATGTTCTAAATCCATGTTTTTGAAAAGGTGCAAAAATATCTAATTCTATGGGTTTGAAAAGTGCTCAATGTTGTATTTAAATGCTCTTAAGACATATTCTAATATTTTTGTAGATAGTTGATATTGTTTTTAGCTAAAAATGGATATGGGTCATTTTGGTTCTTCACAGACGATATGACACTATTTTGACTTTGACACTTTTTATTGTAGTAAAATCAATTTAGGATCGTCTACAAATGACGTCATCAAAAAATGTTAATTTTAACTTTCATATAACTGCGGTGTAGTTATGTAACTGGCTATCTTTACCATAGAGTGGCATCAGTAGCCAAGTAGAGCCATTTGGCCTACGGGTGACGTCATTTGTGGACGACCCTAATGTAGTTTAGTAGGAATTTTACACCAATTTAAAAGCCCCATTGAAGTAGCATCAAACAATGCGGAAATATTATAAATAATTAGGCATTTAGAGACAATAATGTCAATGGACATGTAATTAATTGAATTAATTGTGAATTATTGTGGTTGAGTGATGCGTCATATTGTGTCTTTTTGCCTAGTTCTTCTCCATGGCAACGCTCATGTTTCGATTCACGAAACTTCTCTCTGGACAAGCGGAGCTTCGCGGAGACGGTCCTCCCTCCTCCACATTTGAAAATCGTGACACGCATCTATGTGAGCTCCTAAAGGTTTATTTTTAGTTAAATGTCACGTATTATTTAGTTCATGCAGAATCCATGCTTGCCAAAACATTGTTTAAATTTTTTTTAAATTCAGTACGGAACTTTAATATGAGCCATGTCAAAAAATAAGCACGGGCAAAGTATGTAGTAGATGCGTTAAATGTTAATGACGAGTTTTGAAAATTACAAAATGTTCTATTGTTGCATATTTTTTAATTTGTAAGATGTTCCATATTTACTTTTTTTGTCAGTGTCCAGTGTCCTATTTAAATGATTTTGAATTTGGAAATTATTCCATTTACATGGTTTTCAATTTTTCAAAAGTACACAATTTTGTATTTTCATATTTTTTTCAAGCGTAAATTTTTCTATTTACATATTTTATAAAAATGTAAAATATTCTGTTTACATGATTTTGAAAAGTACAATATGTTGTATATTTACGCACATTTTTTAAAATTGAAAAATGTCCTATATTTGCATGTTTTTTAAGTGCAAAATTTCCAATTTACAAGGTAATGAATGTGCAAACTGTTCAACTATTTTTTGCATGTATTTGTATTTAGAATATGGAGTGATTATATTTTATTTTTGGAGACATCGCATTTTCTGTTTAGTTATGGAAAATGAGTAATTTCGAACCTTCACTTACTACGTTACGTTTGATAACATATTTAATAGAAAATCTAAAAATTTTAGAAAACTGTAATTTTGCTATTTTTTCTCTAATTTTGTGTTAGATGGGAACTCAGCCGGGGATCCGATGGTGCAGATTCTGCTTGGATTTATAAGTCTTGCTTTGGGCTACATTCTATTTGCTGGGGCACAATACGTAAGTGGAGATTTTTTGAAGACGTTATTTCTGGACGATCCCTTACTAATTTATCAAATAGAATAACAGTTAAAATTGCATTTAACCTTTCATACATCCGTGTGGTAATAAATATAAAATGACGAAGACATTTTGAATTTTTGAAATTATAGGGAAACCCGCAGCTGCTGCTGATCTGGATGATTGCGGCGGGGATCGGTCTGGGCTTCCTCTTCATTCTCTGCCTGACGTTGGTGGTGGCGGTGCTTTTGGGCGGCGGGCTCCTCGCCTTCTTCACGCTCTCCGTCGTCCTCCTCCCGATCTCCGTGCAGCTCTTCTTCTTCCGCATGGTCTCCACGCATCGACGAGAGCTCATCGACCGGCAGCACGAGCTCTACGGCGAGGCCCAGTCCACCTCCATCTCCAACCCCATCATCTCCAACCCCAGTCAAGGTCATCAAGGTCAACATCATCATCATAGTTTGAATCTTAATCCGGCGGGACATTCCCCAGGGGGGAGAAGAGAACCCGAGTCGAGTCAAGAGTTCCCGTCGCTCGACCTCCAATCTGCTAATTTACAATTACATAAACCAGTCTACATGTACTAGGCACAACACTGTGTGTGTATCATTCACATTTCCATATTTCATTCACTATTACGTTATCAATAAACTCAAATTTATCTCGCAACAACATCACCTTTCACAAGATTCAAGTTCATTTACCAGTTTCTTAAAATGTGGCAAAAACGTTGTGCGAAACTTATTGTTTGAATAATTATATGCATTACTCATTACTCACAATCAGTACTTGTCCAATGTTAGTTTAGCAGTCATAATTCAAGTGCATAGAAATCCTTGATGTTTTAAAAGGCGCCATTAGTAGCGGTGGCAGTTAAAATGCAGCAGTAATGAATGTAGCAGAAATTACAGTAGTTGAAAACACATATGTCGAGAGAGCAAATTTGACGGCTTTAAATGTATCAGGTACGAATGTTGAGGGTACGAAAAATAGGTGCGAATAGGGGAATTATGAATTTAGGGATTCAAAACATAGCATGTGCGATTATGCAGTTTTGTGCGCGTGTGTACGTGTGAATGACCAAGTACACTCATTTAATTTTTCTTACGCTCATGAAAGTGGCGGTACGAAAGCTGTGGGTACGAATATCACATGTGCTTACAAATGGCGTACAAATAAAATGTGACGGGCTCAAAATTAGCAGTACGAACGAGCGCATGAGCACGATACAATGGGTACAAATAATAGTAAAATGTACGATTAATGCACAGTTTTAATGTAGAGGGTACGAAATATGCATGTACGAAAGTTGCAAAAATGAATTATAGTGGCTTGCTTGAACTACTTTTAGTGTAAATATAGCATGTTCCTAATAGGTGGTAGGAAATTATTGGGCACGAATATAAAGACTGTGTCCAAATTTCACGAGTACAAAGTGAAGGGTATACCATAGGATCGGGGACAATAAATTGTTAAGTGTGTGCTCAATTTTGTAGTAAATGAATGTACCGGGCACGTTAACGAAAGTACCTGCTACGAATATTACAGGGGTTTCTAAATATCGTAGCATATAAATGTGTCGGGTACGAAAGTAGCGTTACGAATGTAGCAGGGGCGAATATTAAATGTGTGTATAAATGTTGGAGTAAATCAATGTGTCAGGTACGGGAGTAACGGTACGAAGTTGTGGCTATAAATATTATTTAGGGATTTATTCAAATTTCGTAATTATTAAATGTATCGGGTACGAAAGTAGCGGGTACGAATGCTCACCTTTTTTTTGTCGAATCTGGCAATACAATAATTAAAAAATGCAATTATTTTTGTGGCTTACTTGCAATATTACTGCTGAGACTCTGAGACAGAGTAAATTCTCAAAAAATATGGAAAAAGGATGAAAAGGTGTAGAGAGGTGGTAGCTGACGTGATAAGGTAAATAAAGATGCTAATTATAAATTCATGGGCACGCGTCTCACTAATCGTAAGCCTCCATCTCCGTCTCCTTCTGCTTTATCTCAGTGGACTCGTGTAAACAATGTCTCAATATTATAAATGCGCCCAACGACTTTGCTCTCAAGCACCATCGCCAAGTGCTACAAGTACATAAAGACCCAAAGAAAGTTTATAGCTGATCTGACGTCTGACATCTGTACAGAGCGAGGGTGAATATTCAATATTTCAATTTCAATGTCGTCAGTGTCGTCACCAAAAGAACCAAAATCTTGGTTAAATTTTTTTGGCTTCAGGATTCGTGTGAATTCAAACTTACGACAACGACAACGAAGAAAAGACGTAAGCACTCAAAAACTAATACTTTCTTTAAATAGACGTACATTAAAAAATTCAATTAGTTTAGGTGATTGGTTTCTTGCTTTATTTTAATCGTAGTAATTCTAATTAATTAGATTTTTATTACATCTTTGCCATTGTGGATTCCCTCGCAGATAAAAAGATTTGCGGACGATTATGCCGAGACAACTAACAGTCAAAGTACGAAACGTTTCCCCGGATCCGCCTTCCTACAATGAAAACAGCACGACTCCGATTTTGAATCCAATCTCTGTGACGCAGTGTGGGAAGAAATTATTCTGTGGCTGTCGTGTCCGTGGATGGACAAAAGCGATTGCTCTATTCCAAATTGTAAACCAAAAAAAAATCAAAAATCCATAAAAAAAATTGTACTCTAACTTTAAGCAGCTTCACTTGAAATTTTATTAGAAATTAAATCAATCGGTCATTTTAATAAAATAATTTTGTGAATAGGTGATTGGAGTTGGGACAATCGGACATATTTTTGGTCAGTTCTCATCTTCCCAAATAAATGTTTCGCCGCAGCTTGTGTCTCTGTCGGTCATTGCCTTCATTCTAGGATTTATTCTACTCATCGGAGTCTACTATGTAATGTCTACACAATTGTTATTTCAAAATATTCATGACAAGGGTACGAAATATTAAGGTACGATATCTTAGAGTATGCCATTTTTTGGTGGGTATTTGAGGTCCGACATCCTAGGATTGGGTAGTGTTCGTAGGGGCTGGTTCGTAGTACTTTGTTAGTAGGACTTTATTCGTATGACGGGTTTCGTAGTTTGACTACTTTTGGTGGGACGTGTTTCGTAGGCAGAAGATTTACTTTACATGCATATAAGTTGGTATGAATAATATGTAATTATAAATGAATAAATGATTTGAATTTGAGTATCATAAGAATAGTGCGATAAAAAAGCGAGGTAACAGTAGCTTACAAAATATCAGTTCAGTATGTAATCAGCTCATGTTGGCAAGAATAGATTTTTCTTCAGATATAAGCGAATTTGAGTTTGAAAAGTCTAGATATTTGGAAAATCTCGGTGACTAAAGTGAAAAAATAGAAATAATTGGAAAAACTAAACGGGGTGAAGACGTTGCCTGTTACGATGGATATGAGTTCACGCAAGAGGGGAAAGGAATATAAGGAAGTATTTACTTCGTGTGTCGTAGGGTTAAAGGACGTGTTTGTCCAGGTCGTATCATTTGGAACGCTGATAAGAGTGTTACTGTAAGTAAAGACTGTGTCGGACATTTGCCTTGTGTTGTGGAGCAGACAAAAACTAAAGTTTTAACATTGTCAAAAAGCAAAGCATTAAACAGTTTGAATGACAAGCCTATTCAGATTGTAGGCGATGAACTTAGTACTTGTACTGCTGCTATTGCTTCCGGATTATCATCCGAGAGGTCGATGCGAAAATACGTTAGTACTGTAAGATACTTCTATGTACTTTCTATTTTTTAAATACTTTTTATGCAATGACCAACGGCCCTTTTGAAGGCCACCATTTACTCCAAAGATCAAATCTTCTGCCTACGAAACACGTCCCACGAAAAGTAGACACCCTACGAAACACGTCTTTACCTACGAAAAAATTCCTACGAACCAGCCACTACGAACACTACCGATACCACATCCTAAGGTACGAACATTTTTAAGGTATACAATCCACAGGTACGAATATGACCAGCGGACCAATTTTGAGGCTACGAATATTGGGGTACGAATTTGTAGCATTAAACCGGGGTTAGTTAAATAATAGTAAACTAAGATTTGACTCCATGGTCATATGTGTACACTTAGAAATCGCATCCTTAGATTTTCCACACTAATGTTTTGAACCTTATATTTCGTACCACTATTCGTACCCTATATTTCGTACCGTTATATTCTTCTTTTTATATTTCTCATTGTTTTATTTATTACACATATACTTTGTAACCTTGTATTTCGTATACGTATATTTCGTACCCTTGTATTTCGTATACCTATATTTCGTACCCTTATTTTTCGTACTGTTATATTTGTTTCTTTGTATTTCGTACCTATATATTTAGTATACACATACTTCGCTACCTTATATTTCGTATACCTATATTTCGTACCCTTATATTATGTACCTTTATTTCCACAATGTTTTATACTTGGTATCCTTGTATTCAGTAGTCTTCTATTTTGTTTAATTTTTTTCGTACCTTCGAATTTTTCAATCTTTTATTCGAACTCGTATAAAATGTGCACTTATAATTCGTACCCTTACATTTTGTTCCATTATATTTCGTAACCTTATAATTCGCACCCTTATATTTCGCACCCTGAAATATCGTACTCTAAACCCGTAATACAATTATTTATGAATTGACAGAAACATCGAGAATGTCTGTTCACTTGGTTGGTTTTGACTGGATTTGGACTCGCAGCTCTGGTGCTTATTTTCCTCGCACTTCTCTACGCCTATTTATTCTTCGGAACGACTTCTTTCGTCGGCTGGATTATCCTCGTCGTCCTCGCCACTTTTGGTGTCAACTATCTCGCCTTCCGCATCGTCTCCAGCTACAGAAAAGAACTGAGCTTCTTTAAAAAAATGTCTCCGACACCCACACCCACCATTGTTGAGTACCGGGTGGATGACCTCTCAGACTTTGAAAAAGACAAAGAGTACGTTTGTCAAATATCCCGTTTTTTAGATGACCCGCTGAATTTTGACACTGACTGTGAGACGTCGGCACCTTCCCGGACTGGGCCCACTGCGCGCGTGCCAATTTGATTTTAACATATATGGAAATTATTAAGTATTTATTATTAGAAATGTAAAGTCTTCTATTCGTCACTCATCGTTCCTGTTTAAAATTGTGTAGAATTCAAAATAAAAAATAATTAATCTGTTACAAAATTCCAACACAAAAATTTTAGTTTGGTGGCTGTTACATACCATAGTCACTTTGAGAAGGACTTTTTGGGGTACGAGTTTACTGGGGGCGATTTATTCGGGTACTTATATTTTTCTGAGTATATTTATTGACAGGGTGGTATTAGTATATGTTTAATAGGCTAGTCGTAGGTTAGTTTTAGTTTAATTTCAACCCAAGTATTTCACATGGTACATTATTAAGCCGCATGTCTGAAATTAAAATCTCAAGTGTTTGGCGAATGGAATGGACTTGACGAAAAATCCAATTAACATATTTTTACCTTGTAATCAGTAGATTGTAAATTGTAAATTGTAAAACTAAAAGATGCCATTGTCAAATTCATTCAACTACTTGAAATGTCTATGCATCCAATTTACCATTACGATTTGCCAAACAAAATGACCTAATAAATCAAAATGTTTCACTATGATTGCAAACCTCTAATTAAATTGACAGCTGATTTCTGATTAAATGCAATAACTTGTAACTACTTCTATTTTGTAGTGATCCTAATAAATCAGTTTTAATTCTGCAACACACATCAAAACAGTTCAGTTAAAAGTATTAACTTGAATTTCATTAAAATTAAATATTTAGGATTTATTTAATTACAATATGAGGGCCATTACTATTTTTGCGGTTTTAACCGTTGCCTTGGCAACCGCTTTTGCTGCCCCTAATCAACAACTGCCACTGCCCCAAAAAATAGAAGTCAAATCGGGTAATTATCATTGTACTGTTTTATTTACAATTTTTTGTTGTTGTTTTTTAAAATAATTATTGACATTTTTTGTGCAGCTGGAAATTTCCTATCCGACCCTCAACGTCTCGTTGACCTTGCAAATTCACTGAAACAGAGAGCAGTGGCAGGGCGGGAAGAAGATTACCAAGAGATCATTGACCTTATTACAGATTTTATCCAGCAAGTGGTGACAATGTACGAAAACTCTATTCTCGCCGTCCTCCTTGCAACAGTGGACGACCTCCCAGAAACAATTGAGGTCAAAGAAGTGCTTCACAGAGCGATTTGGATTATTGAAGGCTACGTCACTGACTTTATTGAACTGTCACCTGGAATGACGGCGGAAGATGCTCAGAATTTTATTTTAGTTCGACTTCAAGACTCTCTTAGTGTGTTTATCGCCTTCTTCGTTAAAACTAAAGAATCTTTAGATTTTCTAATCAACCTTTTGGAACCAGAACTTGACCTCTACCTCAATGTTCTGTATATTGAAGTCCGGGATTTTGCCCTCATCCCATTTTTGGAGCGACTCTACGAACTCTTGTATCCTGAGGTCACTGAAAGTCCATTAAATGCTTTTGAATCAATAGCTAACAGATTTTCTAAAGTACATAGTTAATTTTTTATTAAATTTTACAAAATTATTTTTTAAAGGACATGATATATAAAATCGAGGCTGAAATTTAAGTTCATGTTTTTTTTCGATTTTTTATGAATTATTACAGGGACAGGATATGATTACAGATGTCTTCCGTTTGATTCAAGCCAAATTTTCTCGCGCAAGCGCACCATAAACCAGCTTCGTTCCTGTATGGCGATGCTTATGATTAAACTTTTGACCTGCGACAATTCAAGAAACAATTTTGGTTTTTGTGTTTGTGGGTGGCGTTTGTTGAAAATTCTTTTGTAATTTACTTGTAAATGTTAAATAAAAATCAATCCAACATCTTATTTATTGGCTTAGAGTGAGCACTAGCCTTAGGTCGCGGGTTCGATACCAGGCTGGGGCAAGTTTTTTTTCTAATGTTTTTTGCATTTTCATCTCTACTTATGGTACACCTGCACTAGCAAAGACTATCGATAACAGTTTTAAAGGACGAGGATTGCATTATACTTCAATTTTGAAGGTTTTCTTCAAAATATCTATGACGCCTATCATTTTCACGTAACTTTTAAAACAGTAAAAATACTGCACGTGAAATAAGTTTTGATCGTATAAACTAAGCGCTGCTTTGAAATCCCAGTTATTTGTAAGCTAAAAAAATCAAAAGGCCAAACCTCCAGAATCCAGACTCGTCTAGTGATGCTGGAGATTTGAATGGGACGCGACAGAGGGAAAAGAAATACAAATTTAATAGTTTCATTGACACAAAAACTTTTATTGCTCACGGAATGCTCTAGCAAATGAAAGTAGTGAAAGCGAAAACTATAGTACATAAGTAATACAGAGTGAAAAGGAGAAAGGCAATGTGCCCTAATCTCACATTGAATCGAATTCCTAAGGAAACCAAAATATGGGTCAGCCTCTAGACGGATAAAGTACGGGGAGAAAGATTCAGGGACAGATTCCTGCTCTCAAAAATAGTGACGCTATTAATTTCTCTTATGCACTTTTTTAATTCATTCTTTACCAGTAGCGAGTGCATTTTCCTTTTTATTTACTTTGAATTTCTTTATTTACTTTCAATATTAAATTTCAACACTGCCTGCCTGTCTCGTTTACCACTCTTCAGCCCAACCAACCAACTGACGCTAGTTCAGTTTTTCTAGTTTGTAAAATAGCACTCTCAACTTATATTCCTACTGCTCTCCTGGCTCAAACTTTCGTTTATTTCGTTTTTTAAATTTAAAAAAAAAAATAAAAACGACTTAATATTCAAAATAAATTTTATTAAAAGTTGATAATTTGTGCTGTGTTTTTAAAGTTTGAATAATCCTCGATAAAAATGTCACCTAGAAAATCGTACCCAAATTCGCCTGGGTATGTTGAAGCAGTGAGCATCCAAGTTCCAACTTTTATTCCAATCCCAAATCCAGCTAAATACGAACGAACTTATTTCTGCTGTTTTGGAGCTGGCATTTGGACACATTTTATAGCCGGAACTCAAATTGTGAGGTTTACATTATTTTATACTTGTATGTAGTACATAAGAATATGTTTACTTTGTACATTTTTAAATTTTAAAAACACATTTCAAAAATTCAAATATTTAAAAAAATAAAATATTTTAGC
This sequence comes from Dicyrtomina minuta, assembly GCA_949802685.1. NCBI lineage: Eukaryota > Metazoa > Arthropoda > Collembola > Symphypleona > Dicyrtomidae > Dicyrtomina > Dicyrtomina minuta. Next base: position 1,238,403 of record OX461810.1, on the reverse strand, counting down.
CATGTATGTAGAGTGTAAGTATAATACAAAACATACAGAAGTGTGTCTTTTTGAATTTAATTATATTTTTAATTTTAAATTTTAAAATTGGGCTGATTATTTTTTCGATTGTAATTTCGATGCAATGGCTGCTGCGGTTTAGTTCCTGGGTCTCTCGCTCATTGCATTTGCATTCGTGACAAAACCGAAAGTGGCTGAGACGGTGGACGTGGACTTTGAAGACAAGTCGGATTTTAATGAACTGAGCAGTTTTAATAAAGTTAAAGTCATTTGTAAGATTGACCTACTTTGTTTTTATTAAATATTTTTAAAATTTCTATCTGCGCGAAATTGTTTTGGAAATGATAAAGAAAAAGAAATTGGAAACTACATGTTCAGCTGTTTACTTACTTGTATTTAGATTTACAATACGCATTTGACACGAGAGTCCTTCTTTTTGACGGGACGATTCTTCTTGGGAAAGGATGTATTTTATTTATTGGAGCGAGACTGGTAAATGTTTTGTTTATTACCGAATCTTTGATATCGTCAGTGAAGAACCAAAATGACCTATATCAAATTAAAGCTGGAATCAAAATGAGCTATATGTCATCAAAACAAAAAAAAAAGAAACCAACGTAAATGTTAATTAGAAGTTTTTGAAAAGCGTAAAACGGTTCTATTTTTATGTTTTTCAACAAGATAAAATGTCCTATTCACATGTTTTTGAAATAGTGCAAAATTTTCTATTTACGTATATTTTAAAAAGTAATAAATATACTATTTAAATGATTTTGAAAAGGTGCAGAATGTTCTAATTCCATGTTTCTAAAAATTGCAAAATTTTCTAATTCCATGTTTTCAAAAAGTGCAAAATGTTCTAATTCCATGTTTTCAAAAAGTGCAAAATGTTCTAATTCCATGTTTTCAAAAAGTGCAAAATCTTCTTATTCCATGTTTTCAAAAAGTGCAAAATGTTCTAATTCCATGTTTTCAAAAAGTGCAAAATGTTCTAATTCCATGTTTTCAAAAAGTGCAAAATGTTCTAATTCCATGTTTTCAAAAAGTGCAAAATCTTCTTATTCCATGTTTTCAAAAAGTGCAAAATGTTCTAATTCCATGTTTTCAAAAAGTGCAAAATGTTCTAATTCCATGTTTTCAAAAAGTGCAAAATGTTCTAATTCCATGTTTTCAAAAAGTGCAAAATGTTCTAATTCCATGTTTTCAAAAAGTGCAAAATGTTCTAATTCCATGTTTTCAAAAAGTGCAAAATCTTCTTATTCCATGTTTTCAAAAAGTGCAAAATGTTCTAATTCCATGTTTTCAAAAAGTGCAAAATGTTCTAATTCCATATTTTCAAAAAGTGCAAAATATTCTAATTCCACGTTTTCGAAAAGGTGACAAATGTTCTATTTAAATGCTCTCAGGACATATTTGAATATTTTTGTAGATAGTACATACTGTTTTTAGCTACAAATGGAGATGCGTCATTCTGGTTTTTGACACACGATATAATTACTCCATGTAAATACTTGACATATTTTTTTGAAAATATGACAATGTTACAGGAGAAGCCTTCCTTGCTGATCGTGTGGTGCTTGGCGACGATAATTTGTTTGGGATTCTACACACTCACACTCCTCGTCCTCCTCCTCCTCTTCATCTTCGGCAACGGATCCTATCTCCTCCTCATCTTCCTCATCGTCCTCCTCCCCTTTGCAGCCCACTTTCTCTGTCTCTCCGTCGTCTCGACGCACCGTCACGAGGTCGTGACCCTCCAGAAGCGACTCCACCCCATGCACTACCTCCACTCCGTCAGCTACCATGAGAATCAACACAATTCCAGAAGCAAATTTTAGAACTTTCTCCACTCATACAAAAATCCTATCCAAGTAAAATGATACACAGTGAAAGTGGTGAAATAATTACCTAAAAGAAATGGATGGAGGGGTCGCCCATAAATGATATATTGGATGACATGACGTCTTTGTGGTAAACCCACTGAACCTATTTAAATAAAATGATTTGTTTTAAACTGTCTTAAATAATGAGGTTTTTAAGAGTCACCTACCTTCAAGTGACAACAAGTGACGTCATTTATGAATGACCCCTAAGTCACACTAAATATTGCAATAGTTCTACAACAGCTCAGTATAATTACAAAACAATATTTTCTTAATTAAATGTAATAACTAAATTTTATAGATATTGTTAATATACAAGTTTGTACACTTACATGTTAGTAAAACTAGAAAATGTTTAAATGGCGATTAACGGTATTAATTAAATACAAAATTTGAAAAAAAATTGTTTGCCTACTTTTAACTAAATAATGTACTTTTAAACTAGCTCGGCAGTCAAAGTGTATGTAGACTATGTAATCAGCTTGGCGTATAAGGGATGTAAGAGATATATGGAGGGTTTGCTTATAGGGGAAAACAGTAGCTGGTATGGATGTGACAGTTTCCTAAAGTTGGGTGAGTCAGCTGAGTACGTCAGCTACAAAGTGTAAAATTTAATGGTAACATATGGCATTCGTGTCGCATGTGTGCATATCTGTATTGGGCATCGTACGCGGTATTGGTCCTACGCGGCGCTGGAACCACAACCACACTGCACCATTTCCTATGACACCCTAATTGTATTACTGCACCTCAGTATAAGGAATGATATTTTCGTTGTTTGTTTTTGTAATAATAGTTACGGCGCCTTATTTGGTCGATTTCGATTCCTAATTCGATTACTTGACGTCTTGTTCCAATTTTAATCTAAATGTTCATCCTGCTCTATCTCCGTCTCTCCTTTCTTCTGCCCACAGATAAATAAATAGATTACAAAAATATGTAGCTACGTAAATAGGGCTGCGGCGGTGCGGAATTCATGCGTTATGGGTGTACAGGGTGGGACATGGCCTTTGCATTTTATTTCAGAAGTCAAAAATTCGAAAAACCCGTAGCATTCTAACTTCAATATTTTTCAGATTGAATCCTGTTTCTTTTAAAAAAATTCCACAAGCAAATCGATCATATCGTGTGTGAAGAATCAAAATGACCCATATCCATTCCATTTGTAGCTTAAAAACTATCAACTATTTGCAAAAATATTGAAATATGTCTTCAAATATGTATTTCAAAAGAATATTTTCCACTTTTCAAAAACGTAATTAGAACATTTTACAATTTTCAAAAACATGCAAATAGAACAGTTTATACTTTTTAAAAACATGTAAATAAAGCATTTTGCACTTTTTAAAAATATGTAAATAGAACAGTTTACACCTTTTAAAAACATGTAAATAAAACATTTTGCCCTTTTCAAAAATATGTAAATAGAACATTTTACACTTTACAAAAACATGTAAATAAAGCATTTTGCACTTTTTAAAAATATGTAAATAGAACAGTTTACACTTTTTAAAAACATGTAAATAGAACATTTCACACTTTACAAAAACATGTAAATAGAATATTTTACACTTTTAAAAAACTCGTAATTAATATTTTACGCATGTTTCTCATTTGGTTTTTAAAACATAGCTCATTTTGATTGTAGCTGTGAAACTGGATATGGGTTATTTTGGTTCTATACAGACGATATATTCTTTAAGAAATCTTGCAAGGGATCGTCCACAAATTATGTTATCGGTAGCGTCCTGTTAGTTTTTAAAATTACAAGTCTTTAAAAGTTGTAGCACAAACTCCACACTGTAAAAAGTGTGGGCAAAACCAAAAGCGTTTCAGAGGGGTCAAAGGACGAGTGGTACCCTGTAAAGATATAAACTAAGGCGCAGTGAAAGAAAGGCCAAACAAAACATAAGCATGGAGACCGCAGACTCAAAATAATTCATAAATAATGCCCTTCTTTTGTTTGTTCTCGTGTATTTTATATGCATAATTAATTACATCCCATGCCATGCTTCTCCTTTTATCCGTATTTCTACTGCATAGTACGCTTCAATTCAAAAAGCTGTATCTGCCTCTAGCAACTGTTTGAATTTTACAAGCAGATACTAGACTTTGCAATAGACCGATGCGATGCTTGGATGAGATATGGACGGGGTCGCATGTCCATTCCTGTTATAATTATTATAATTAGTTAATGTAGCCCATTTAAAACAAGTTTGTGGGCAAGTCTAATCCAAAGGAGTGCGGGTAGATAGGATATTTTGGGGCTGAGAGATAAATACGAGATAATGAGGTAACTACGTGGAATAGAATTACACTCCTAATGTTTGTTTAGCATAATAATAATAAATAAGACTGGTAGATATAAATAAAATACAAGGCTCGCGTGATTATCGAGCATGTCATTCACACAAATTAACAAAACTCTCTCGTGCTGATAAAAGGCCAGGACCCAAACCGAGACCGAGACCGACACCGACACCGAAGACCGCAGACGTAAGCCTTTTTAATCCGAACCGTGTAACCATAAACCGGGTCACCATAAGTTTCCTATCAGCGTTTTCGATCGATTTAAATTTTTTGGATCACAAGCATTATGTGTACGTAAATGGCAGACAAATATATTCATTAATTTCCTTTTTTTTTGCACTTTTTGTTTTTTCTTCAATCGCCTTTTTCTTCTCAAATAATGAAGACCTTCTCCATCTCATTCCTGTTTTTACAAAATTTTATTAAATTGAATTTTAGTTTTTGTCAAGTTTAACTACTGTGTGAAATGCAACAACTTTTTGATCAGTGGCTCGAATTTTTTGTGTCAACACCAGAATTTGCAAAAGTATTTATTATTTTCAAATAGAGTTAAGAATAGTTAAAAACAAAAATGGGGCCAGATTTTATTTCCAAGAAGAAAGCAAAACCGAAATTGCCACCATACTGTAAAAGTGACCAAGTTAGTAGGCCAATTTCTTGTGTGACTTACGACGCTCAGAAAAAACATTTTGGTGGTCGTGAGGCTAAAAGATGGAGCATCATTATTGGACTGGCACAAATTGTAATTTTTTTAAATTCTTATTTCATGTATTAGTAAACTGCAACTGTAATATTATTATGAACACTACGCAGTGTTTAAATAGTTGAATCTAAAGCAAATGCACATAAATAGGGGTAGCAAATCTTTTAAAATATGGCAAGCAAGAATAAAATAAACGCTTGAAAATTATATAAAGAAGGCATAAGACAAAAATAAAAAGTTAACTCTATAAGGTTATTATACACAACAAACTGCTTAAAACTCTTAAAAAATACAAATGTAAAAATTACAAAATTTTCAGATACAAAAAATAGAAATGTATGAAAATAGTAAAAATTTAAAAAAAAATGAAAAAAATATAACATTAAATGGAGAAAATTAAAAATAATTAAAAATTTAAAAATTGACAACTTTAAAAAATTAAAAAAATTTTGTCAGGTAAAAAATATATAACATTTAAAAGGTGAAAACTAGTAGTTCAAAACTAAGAGATTGGTAAACACGAGGTTAAAGTAAACAGTCAAATACCCCATAAAATATTAATTTAACAGTAAAAAAGACATTATAATTCAAAAACAATACTAAAAAAATACACATTCATTATCTGTATTTAAAAACTAAGCAATTTAAAAAAAATGTAAACAATTAAATATTTAAAAAATTTCCAATTGCTAAAAAAAAACAAAACGCTGGTAGCATAAGATTTATAAGATCTATATATTGGCTAACAAGCAAACAAAAAATTATACTGTAAAACAGGAAAATGAAATAATAAAATAAAAAGGTGTAGGCCGAAATTGTAAATTACAATATGAAATATCAGAAATATGTATATGAATTTTGTGAATCGTTACACATTTTTAAATTATCTGGCGTAGATGTTTGGAGTGTGCGTATTAGCGCTTGCAATAGTAGCACTCTCAGCTGAGAAAATAATTGATGCTAAAGGTCAAATTAAAAAAACGTCCGTGTCCACGTGGCTCCGAGTGACAGAAGATGAGATGGACCAAGAAAAACTCACGTGTAAGTTCTTTTTGAAAATAAAAAATATTGCATTTAAAACATTTAGTTAAAAAACATTGTTACTTAATAAAATGTACTGTTTAAAATTAGTTGATTTTAAACACTAAAAAACTATAACAGTTTTAACTCTAAAAATATAGATATCAACTTTATTTCCGACCCAAACTGGCAACTGCTCTATGCGATCACTGGCTTGTCCCAAGGCAGTATTTTGCTTGCTGGAATTTGCAACGTAATTAACACCCCTAATTTAAGTTAATACATTTGTGCTATTCAATATCCATTTAAGTAATGCTGAACCAAGTGTATAATTTGTAGGTGCACATTTATTTACATTTCAGGAAAACATAGTGCTCCTCACAATTTGGTTCATAGCGAGCGTCTTTATTCTCATATTTTTTCTGTCTCTCCTCATTATTCCCCTGTTTCTGTTTGTCAAGGAAAGTACAGCATTCTACATTTTTATTTTTGCTATTGTGCTACTGAAATGTGGACTAGAAACAATTTGTTTCTCATTTGTTTCGTCGCATCGGAAGCAATTAATGAGTCAACTCACTCAACTTCGACTTGAGCATTCACAACAACGCCAACACCAACACCAACACAGAGATGTTCCGTTTCCACTTAAAGGAACAGCGGGTGGAGAGCCAACGGAATCTCAGCATCAAAATAAACAACGTAAATTTGAGTACATAGCTGAGAGTGGAAAGTCTGTATAGTGCTAAGCTATTATGCTGAATGCTGAATCCATGTGCTCTTAATTTGTTAAATTGTTAAATTTTGTTAAATATTTTTCGAAAATAAATAATTCTAATTAATTGATTTTCAGTTTCCATCATATTTTCGCTTCAATCCTTCTGCATAGATACACTTGCAACTTAATTGTTTTTTTAGCATTTTAAATTTTTTCCCGCCGTAAGAATGTAACAATGTTTTCCGCATATTAAACATGACTTGAGGTGTTAAAGTTGAAGTAAATATTTAAAATCCAGAAATTGCATAACTAGGTGCGGGGTACGCAGAAATAGGTGCGGGGAACCAAGCATTGGTGGTATATTACATCTAAAAATAGGTGCTGGTACCCAACAATAAAGTGCGGGGTATCTAGACTCTAGACACAAATGTGGGGTTCTGATAATAGTTGTTGATCGTGAAAGAAGGGTGCGGGGTACGGTACCAAATAAAAGGTGCGGGGTTTGGAACTCCACAAGAATGTGAACAGCATTGCAATAAATCCATCAGTAGCCATTCACAAGCCAGAAGTTTGCATGCGGCTTTAGAATAGTAATGCGTACATTGCGTACAGCTCAAACAATAGAAAATATTGAACAAGAGTTGGAAAAACAACAGATGCAAAGCCCCATTTGCCAAGATTACACACATTCGCAACGAAGCAGACTTTCCATTAGTTTCTATGAATAGAAAATGGTTTGCATAAGCAAAGCTGTGGTGTGTGGGAAAATCTATATTTTCACAGGTGCGGTGAAAACAACGCAGTTAAACACAGTCCAAATCCAAACTGCGGGGCCATTAAACAATTAATTACTTCAGCTTCTGCATTTAAAGTACTCATAACTTTTGTATTTGTATTTACTGGGCCAATGCAAATATCTTGGGCTCTTGATTTCAAAATAATCCCCACTTTTTATTATGTTAGCGCAGACGTGAGTAGAAAAATGGTGGCCGCCTAATTTATAAACCCCACAGGGCACAAGTCCGCTTCAGTTTATTCTTCGAACCAAACACATTGTGTACATACACACCTTCAGCGGCGAGTCTAGACACATTTTAAAAAGGGAGGGGCGGGATAACCCATACTGAATTAAATGCCCCTACTTTCATTTATGTTGTAAAATGGCTCATTGGGCGGGGAAAATCACCTTAGCCCCTCCCCCTAGATCCGCCCTTGCGCGTCACTAATTTAGGTGAATTTGGCATTGGCGTGGGCTCAAAGCAGAACTGCGTGGGGATTTAAGTTAAAATCGAAGCAAGGGCCAAATGTCTAAACGTAAATGCTGAACCTCGAAAACCAAAACCGAAACCGAATTGAAAAGCGAAGCTAAAATTGTATATACACAAAATGATGGCGAAGACAAGCGTAACCTAAATCTATGAGGATCAGCTAAGTTTAACTTCAGGGTCACTACACACATCATATCACCCGCAGCCGAAACACATCCAACTCTATTTACTATTTTTGTAGACAACTTTGTATTGTGTTTATTAGGGACCGCCCACATATTACGTTAGCACCAAGTTTGATCTAATTTTGGACCCCCCACTTTATGAATGATGACGATCTTTGAGTTGATGTTCCTTATTGAGAACGAGGAATATCAGACAAGCCACCCCCTCCCACTACGTTACAATCAAGGCTAACGTAATATCTGAACTTCCCCTGCCTCCTTTCGTTCCCTCGTTAGTTTCCACATGCTTTTGGCCGTCTCGCCTTTTCAACTGCGTGGATCTCTCCTCCGTGTCCCATCAGTCTTCTCCCAACGCCCCGAAACCGAAATCCGAGGAACTGCGAATAAAATATATCACTTAATAAATAAAATTGCGTCGCCTTTTCGTTGTGTTGTGCGGCCTTATAAAATGTCCCTGTCAAGTGTGTCTGCGTCGGTATCGTGTGATTAGTTAAATAAATTAAATCGGTAATTTAAGTGAAGTGTTTGTAACAGTAATAATCGTCATTTAAAAAAGACTATTCCAAGTGTATTTAAGTTTATTGTGTGGAAAGGGGAAAATGACGCCTTTAATAATAACACAAAGTAAACTGATCTGTTGCTGCGGAGCGAAAGCATGGACCAAATTTATTGCTTGCTTAGAAATTGTAAGTAAATAAATTTGATTTTTGAAAATATACAAAAACATATGCTAAGATTTTGATAACACGAATTAATTGAAATTATTTAAATCTTACACAGTATTTGTCTTGTTTGGAATTTGCAGTTATGCGTTCTTTTGGGTGTCGTAACAAGGTACGTACTTATGTCGATGACCACTGAGGACCATGAGATGCTACCCGGAGACACGACTGAAGATCAACGGGAACATTATGAAATTGTTATGTGTGAGTTATTACATTTTGCATCTGCTTCTACATATTACTTTTTGTATGGTGCATATCTGACCTCCAACTTAATCAGGGCTGGATAATATTGCCAGCGTAGGCATCCCCCGCTACATAAATTTTCTCGAAACATGTTTAAATGGAACATTTTGCAGTTTTCAAAAATAGGTAAAAATATTATTTTGACTTTTCAAAAACATGCAAAAAAAATATGTTTATATTTCAAAAAACATGGGAATAAGAAATTGCACTTTTCTCAAAACATGTAAATAGAACATTTCGTACGTTTTTGAATTAAGTAAAAAGAACATTTTTGACTTTTTAAAACCATGTAAATGGAACGTTTTGCACTTCTCAAAAAACACGTGAATAGAACATTTTGCACTTTTCTAAATCAAGTAAAAAGAATATTTTGAGGTTTCAAAAACATGCAAAATAAATTTTTTCCCCATTTGAAAAACATAGATATAAAACATTTTCTACTGTTTTTAAAGCATGTAAGTAGAACATTTTGCACTTTTTTAAAACATGCTTATACAACATTTTGCTTGACCAAGGAAAATCATCAATAAAATCAAAATGGCAGTTTTTGTATTTTATATGGAAGCAAATTGATCCCTAAAACCAATTCCTTCGCCTGGTACTGATCTTAATTTTGAATTTTTCAGATGCGTATGTATTTGCCCACCCAACATACCAGCTGGTGGAAGGGGCTACACTCATACTTCTGGGGATAATTCTACTTGTAGGGGCTCATATGGTAAGTCAAGTCCAAAACATTAGATGAATCAAAATAACTAAAAAGTGACAGAAACATTTATTGAAAAAAAGTGTGTCAATTTAATAAAATTAGAATACAAATTAATTTTGTATACCTAACATTGGCGGGATGGCTAAAAATAGGTGCGGGGTATCTTGAAGCAAGTTTTTTAATTTGAATTAAAATTGAAAACAACAGCTGAAATAATCTTGAATGTATGTTTTTTTTTCCTAATTTGATTTGACAGGGAAAACCAGTGCTCCTGCTAATTTGGCTGGTTGCCTCTGGACTGGGCCTATTAATAATTTCCGTATTTCTAATTCTTGGAATTTACGGATTGGCGGTTGGTGGGCTGAATGGCGGGATTTTTGGTCTCGTCTTTGTACTTGTTGCCTTCCTCGTTTTCCTTGTCAAATGTTTCTTTGTCTACGTCGCATTCGTTCACCGGCGGGAACTGGTGATTTTGAAGAATCAACTCGACTCCATCGTCCACTACAATGCTGTCCACGTGGACGTCATTAAGTACAACTACTAACTACTTCGCACCGTCCGCGTCCATCGTATCTCTGTTCTTCCCGCCAAACAGTTTTCAAAATATTTAATTCAACGCTTGTTAAAAAAAAATTTAATTAAAAATCAATAAATTCTATTTACAAAAAAAAATATTTTTCGCTCTAATGTCGGTTTTGCATTTCAATTAGTCCAAATTACATACAACGGGGCCGGACACAAATGACGTTACATAAATTCTCTACATTTTTTGGTGCACCCAGAAACCTTGTACTGTTCCTAAAAGCACTGTGTAAATGGTTATGTTTAGCATAGGACGTCATCAGTATTCAAAGAGACTACCCAACTTAACCGACGACGTCATTTGTGGACGACCCGCAGTACACTGCAGTTGCACTCTTCAGCTTCTTATCTTCTTCTGCATAAGAATGAAAATGCGCCTCTTAAAATAACTCCACATATCACACGGGACAACCAACTGCAGCCAAACTTTTTAAGCACATACTTTTCTACAGGCAGTACATATGCAACTTTTGGACGGGACCAAAACAAAGGAAAAAGACGAATACTAAAAGTGAAAGGAAATGTTGGGAGCGCAGAATGCAGAAGGCATAGGCGGTGAATTAAATCCCAAAAATACTTCTATCCCGACCTTCCTGAATCGCTCACACAACAACCAGTTTTTTAGCTCAAGAATTCGGAAAAATCCCGAATTCGGATTTTGCCGACACTCACTACCCGGTTACCCGCTCCGACAAGTTCCGAAGCAGAGACAAAATTACTACACTCTACAAGGACGCAGTCGCCTTCCTATTTTCTATGAAATCCTGAATCCGAATCCGAATTCGGACCCGAATCTTTTTATCTCTGTAACTTAAACCGAATCCAAATCCAAACGTCGCACTTCTTCACATTTGATACAGTCATTTTAGTCCAGGCTCTACTTCTAATAATCATCTGTTTCCCAAATATTTTTAAATGTCACCCGACAAATTCGATTATTTGTTGACAACTCTGCACTGTGTTTAGTGAATAAATAAAAGCGCATTATTTCAGAAAGTATTGCATTAGTATTGGGAATCCAAAGCAGAATTTTGAGATTTAAGAATTCAAGTTTTAACAATCAGAATTGAAAAACTGTCAAATTAAAATTGTTTTTCTGCAGTGAAATTAAAAATTACTGAAAAAATCAGTAAACAGTAGAAATCGTGTGCTGATGGTAATAACAACAATGTACACTCCACCGCCACCCTACAATGAGAGCTGCACCGTCCCCATCATCCCCATGGCAACCACGACGGAGTGTCGCACCCCCAAACGGAAACTCATCTGCTGCTGTGGACCCAAAACTTGGGCCATCATCATCGCCAGCTTTCAGATTGTGAGTTCGGTTAAAATTTTTACCGAATCAGATTTGGTTCAAAATTTCATCATAATTATGAAATATTTTTTATTGCGTTTAAATTTGCTAAAAATTGATTTTGCTTCTGTTTTTAAACATTTTTATTCTATTTTTTGTTCGTAGTTCTTTTCAATGACGACGCTTTTGCTCCGCTTCCTGCCCGTGTCGGATTACAAGGAGTACGAGACCCGCGCGACGCTGAATTTGGTCAACACTCACGATCTCAATGAACTCTCAGACTTGGAGGCCTACAACAAAATATGTACGCAATTTGTCATTGTTTTTCATTTGGGATCGTTCATAAATGATGTCACTAGTAGGGTCAGGGTCGGTAGGTCTATTTGGATACTGATATAAGATCCCATATTTAACACGGGCATATGCGCAATGGCTAAGCTGACAGAAGGGCCCTAGAAATTTGAAAATTTCGATGACATCATTTGTGGACGCCCCTTTATTCTAATTTCAATCACTGTGGAATATTTTTAATTTGTTTTTTTATGGTAATTAGATGCTCACCTCAGCTCAGACCCGAACATTCAGCTTTTGGAAGGATCCATGGGGTTGCTTTTGGGCAGCATTCTTCTGTCTGGGGCACAACTGGTGAGTTTCAAAATTCAAAAGTTCTAAAATTCAACAAAAAAGTGTAATGAATTTTGATTAAAATTTTGAAATGTGTAGGGAAAACCGCTGCTGCTGCTGATGTGGTTGATGGCGACGGGGATCGGTCTCGGGATCTTGGCCATGGCTCTGAGTGTCCTGCTCCTCTGGGTGATTCTTGGCGGGGGGATGATCGCCCTCGTCATCTTCATCCTCCTCTGCATCCCATTCGCACTCCAGTCCTTCTGCTTCTGGGTCGTCGGCCTCCACCGAACTCAACTCGTTCTCCAACAAACACGGAATGAAATTAACTCGAGCCAAAATCCGACCTGTTTCGATCCATTCGATCCCATTCCAATCATGCACGCCCAGGGATTCCACTCAATCAACATTGACTCGGACAAACACAAAAATGTTCAAGTTTACTAAATTTTGATTGTTGATTTTTTTCTGATTTTTTAAACTTCATGATTTAGATTTTTTTAAATTTTGTTTCCGTCGAAACTTTAAATTTTTTTTTAAAACGCTGAAATTTGAGTATACTCAAAATTTAAGTTTTTAGAATAAGTAAAGCAAGTAAGTTATAAATGTCGTTATTCAAGTTTTGTGTGACATTTTTTGACGGCAATGTTTTTAGATTTTGGAAATTTTTATTTTTTTTTTTGAAAAACTCCAAAATAAAAATTTGTATTTGCTTGTGCATTACATATTGGTTTGACTGGAACTATTGATCTAAAAGTAAAGTGTGAAGTGAACTTTTGTTTTCTATTGAATTAAATGCTAATTAAATAAAGTATTTCCATAAATTGTAGAACTGTGTAGTGATAGGCGCTTATGGAAGAGCGAGATACCGAGAACGACTGAATTACGTACTGTTTACCTAAATAACTTATTCTTTGTTAATCTTAAGAAGTGTCTACAAAAATCTAAAAAAAAAAGTAAAGTCGGGAAATGTAATTATATAAGTATATGGGATCATCCACAAATGACGTCATGGAAAAATCTCCATTTACAAACCCCTGTGATCAGCTAAAATCAGCTTAACCATTGCATAAATAGCTATGCTTGACATGCTAAGATGTCATGAATAACCCAGTAAACCCATGGGTCCTACCGATGACGTCATTTGTGGACGATCCCTAGGTATGAAGGTAATGGTAATTAATTGTAATTGCAATTTCAATGGCAATGGCTACTGGTCTAAATAAATTTTCGCTGTGTTTAGACTTGTAATACATTTGAATAGAAAAGCAACTTAAATGACTCATAACTGTAACTTTGAATCTTACCACATTGTTTTACACGCGTAGTTTAACTTACAAAATCTCATTGTTACCGAATACCAGCAACACTCGTAATCGTAAGTAAATTAATTAATGTTGAATTAAATTACAAATAAATCCAAAAGCCTCTGTTAATCTTAAGCATTCTACGTTACCTTATGTATATGCTATGTCAAAGTAGCCAGCAAAATACAATTTAAAAATTTGAAAAAAAAAATAAAATAAAAACGGAAAATTAATGTTGCTTCTAAATTTACGTGCGATATAAATTGGTGGGTTTTTTTTATTTCCAGTAAATTATTTAAACAAACTGTAAAAATAGCAGATTCAGAAAATGAAAATAGAAACAAATGTAAAAATAACAATTTGTGATTTGCCTCAACGTAATGGAAATCGTAATTCAGAATCAATGTCAATCCGCACGGACTTGTGATGCGGATTCGGATTGAGACCGGACCTTGTGAGAATTGGAATAATTTGGAATTCGGATTTCGGATTCGGATTTGGATTCGGACCATGGCCATTTGTACAAACGTGTGAATACCAAGTTGGTTTTCTCGACTTGTTGATTCTCTTTCCAACTGGCCAATAATTTATGGCCCCTCAACCCACAAATTTCCAATTCCAATTCCGCTCCCCACATTTCCTATAAACAGAAACAGACTCCTCGAGGGAATATTCAGGATTTTATTCCGTTTCTTCACCTTTTCAATTTGAGCAACAAGCTAAGAACTTAAGTACACAGAATGCAATGCTTATTTATGAATATTTTTATTTATTAAATTTACAGACAATTTTTTATTTGTAGGTCATTAAAATGTCATTGCATCTTTAAACAGGATCCTTCACAAATGACGTCATAAAAAAATCTAGATTATCCTGACGCTACATTTAAGCCCCCGGTCATGAGCAAAACCACTGCGTAAATGGCTTTTTTTAGCATGGGATGCCATTGCCATTATTAGCCAAGTAGCAGATCGATTGACCTCCCCCCTGGCGTCATTTGTAGACGGTCCCTTAATAGTATTTCCAAGGATGTTTGCAATTTTAAACGGCTGCAAGTCTGCAAGACAGTATTTTTAAAAAATAATAAAGTAGGAAAATATCTGGCAAAAATTTGAGGGGTAAATCCCATGCAGAATAGCGTTAAGACAGAAGCATAGATGGAAAAGATGCGGATTTGGAGATGCGGAGGCTGCTGGAGTTAAAGATATAAATTTAAGATGCATCTCAATCGAAAATCGGGACGGAGAAAGATGCGGAGCCCAGATCAATAGAACGGAGGGGAAGGAAAGAAGGAAGGCGCAGGAGACACACGTACATAAATATTTCTTATGCCACCAGCATCACCATCCCAACAGACAGGCACAGAGATGATGTGAACCAGAGACAGATGCTCTCTTCAAGCGCAGTCTCCCAAAAAACCAAAGGGCACGCGCATAAATTACGTTTGTGCTATTCGAACCAATTTAAATCCTACATTCTTACTGCAATATATGTTTAAAATCCATTAATTGCATTTATTGAAATTTTTACATAATTTCTTTTCTAAACTTAATTTTTAGTATGTGGCGGGATTTTATTAAAATTCAGTTTTTAAAAAATTATTTTCAACGTAATTTATGAGCCGCTCCCACTGAGTATTGTATGTATATGTTCAATTTTCATTTGCAGTTACTTTTGAACCTCTTAGAATTCTACAGATATTTCCACAGATCATTTTCCGATTTTCCTCGGTTTTATGGGTGGACAATAAAATGTAATGAGGATATTTGGTTTCGGTTTGATCTTCAGTTTGGTCTCTTTTGGTGTACGCGATGATATTTGTAGTTTTATGAAAAATGAAAATATTGAATTGGGTGAGAGATTTATAAATAAGGGAAGCGCTGGATTTTGGATGGAGTATCGAGTTTGCTTTAAGTACAGGGGCATCACATGTACGAGGAGACGTAAAAGGAAAACATAAATAATGCGACGGACTGACAAGTACCGTAAAGCTCTCAATGCTCCACCTGTCATTCATTTGAAATAAGTTTACATGCAGGAATTTAGTACAGCACAATTTTTAACATGTGTCATGTGTACAGTTACTTTTACATTGTTTTCAAAGCAACACGTACTTTCGGCGAACTCGTATTTAAAAATAAAATTAATAAGCACAGATTTTTTTTTTTTAGTATTTCTTTTTTAAATGCAAAATTTTTTTGAATCTGTTCTTATACAGTCATAATCAACTTTATTCAAATCTGTTCTTATGCATTAAAAAGCAACTTAATAGGAATCTGTTCCTATATACAGTCATAATCAACTTTTCAAAATCTGTTCTTAGTCAAAATGAAGTTTATTAAATCTGTGCTTCGTCAAAATCAAATTTCAAAAATCTGTTCTTAGTCATAATCCAGTTTATTTATATATGTTTCTATGCATTTGAAATTAACTTTATTGAAACCTGTTCTCAGTCATAATCCAGTTTATTTAGATCTGTTTCTATGCATTTAAAGTCAACTTTATTAAAATCTGTTCTTATGCATAAAAATCAACATTTTTTAAATCTGCATTTAATTCACAACACTGTTTTGAAATCTTGTTTAAAAATGGCTTTAACTTATATCCATAAATGCATTTCAAAATATTAAAATTATGACAGTGATACATTCTAAAACCTACTTTTGATTTTTGATGAAAACACACTTTATTACAAATCTGTACTTAAAAAAATCAACTTTCAGTGAAAATGCCAATATTGTATTAATTTTGGTTTTGCAAGCACACTTCCAGTATAATTTTAAAATATATTTTTAATAAAACTAAATTCTTTCTTATTTAAGTCACTTTTAGTTTCAGTTTTAGCAACAACACTTTTTTTTAAATCCGTTTCTCGTTATTACATTCCGAAATAAAATTAGCCAAAAGCACGTTCGTCTTGCTAAAATCTTACATTTCATAATATACGTGTTGATTCTTAAGCTGGAATTCGATTTTACCCTGAAATGTGCTACCAAAGTTCGCGCCAAACGACACGTTCTGTTTCTGTGCGTCACGTTGGGATAAATGAAGGAATGTTGAATATCCCAAAAGCTGGAAACTGGAAAAAAGCGTATGTATAGTCACCACAGGAAAGTTACCAGGATTTTGATTATGCCTTGGTTTTTGGGTGTGTGTGTAGTAGTGTGGTTATTGCATGCAATTTGCGCTAAGTACATCCGTTGTTGTTGTTATTGCTATGGAGTTGCAATTTAATTATCTTAATGTTTTCCAATTTCTTTCGTGCATAGGCGAGTGGGTTGAGCACATTCATTAAGATGAACCGCCGCGACCTCCGCCCATGTGTTGTGAGCTGTACTGTGTGTAAATATCCCGTCCTCCGTCTTGTCTCGTCTTGTTCCTGGAGAAAGCAATTTCCTCTCTCTCTCTCTCTCTCTTTGGGCTCCAGTCTCCACAGCCTCTGGATTCCGGATTTGGAGGAAGAAGATTCTCCTCCCGCTCTGCTCTCCATTCCATCCTCTGCATAGTAAATGGAATGAGTAAATTCCCGAGCTAAGCCCGATGAAAACCGACAACAGGGAAGACGTGCGGAGAGAAGAGAAGAGGCTGACGTTGAGTTCGGACTCAACTAAACATCACTATCACCACTCTCTCCCTTTCTCCCACGAACAGCATCACTTTATTTTATCTCCAGTTCACTAAACTACGTCCTTACTCTTTATCACGGCCTTCCCGTCAAAATTCTGTAGCTGTTTTAAAAAAACCGAATATCGGTTTTTTCGGTTTTTTCGGGTTTTTCGTATTTTTCGATATTTTATAGGTTCTTGTATCTAAAAACTGCAAATTTTTATACTGTCTCAATAAAACCCGAATTTCGGAGTTTTTCAGTGTTTTTGAGGGGTTTATCGGTTTCTTGTAGATAACTCTTTTCTAACGTTGCACATTGTGAAACAGTTTCAATAAAACCGAATTTCGTGTGTTTTTCGGTGTTTTTTGTAGATAATTGCCTCCCAACGTAAAACCAGTTAGCAATCGATAAAATGGAGCATTTATTCGGGTTATTTGCATTGTAAAACCGTTGTAGTGATCTTAATTGTTTTGATTGGGCCATAAATTACCTTTAATTCAATTGGAATATCGACGCCATCTCAACCCACGGAAAAAAGAAAGTAAACAATTGTCTGTGGAATCTACAGGATAAAATGGTGAAAGTACGAGACGCAAATTTTGCTAAGAGGCCGCGAATAGTTTCGGACTATGGCTTTCCCAGTCACATCCCGTATCCCAATCCCAATTTCAATTGCAATAAAAGCGAAAGCAGCAGATACTTACCTGCACAGAACACCTCCAAACAAACACATACACAGAGTCAGCAGCTTCACAAAGAGATACGACGAGTCAAAGGAGGTGAGAAGCGGCATTTGCTCAGTCTACAAACGTGCACCAAAGTCATTGCTGCCATTCAAATTGTAAGCCACTTAAAACAAACGCGATCTCAAATTCAATATTTTTTATATAGCATAAAAAAAGTACATAATTTTAAATTCTAAAATTTTTGGTGATTGTTCTGTGGTATAATTAGTTGTTCTCAATTTTAATGCTGTCCCTTGTGAGCGTGTTGGGGGACGATGTTATTCGTAAGTGGTTTAAAATTTTGTTTAAAAATATTATTCATCACTCGTTTTTAACGGTGGTTATTGAATTTTTAAATGTGTGCTAATTGAACCTATTTTTTTTAAAATTAAATTGCTAATTTCCAGACGCGTACATTGCAGAAGAATGGAAGGTAAACACTTTAGAAACGGCGAGTGTCATTGGAATTCTTTTAGGACTGTTTCTCTTTGGCGGGGCTCATTTCGTAAGTGTAATTATCTCATTTTTTTTAGTTTTTTTAAAATACTGAATTTTAAAGGGATTTAAAATTTTAGCTGGCAAATTCTAAGGCAACATGTGACAAACAATTTGAGACGGAAAGACGGGAAATATTAACGGAAAGCTAGTCTACATTTTAAATTTGAAACTTGGCGGGCATTATTGACGGAATTTTTTGCGTTGTTTAAAAATAGTTGCAATTAAGGCCAGATAATTTGCGGCCAGCGCTGATTGAATTAAGAAAAATAAATGGAATATTTTGCATTTTTTAAAAAAACATAAATAAAATTTTTTGCACGTTTCAAAAGTATAAGAATAAAAACACTTTTTTTTAAACCCTGTAAATAGATTGTTTTGCACTTTTTAGAATCAAGAAAATAGAAACTTTTGAACTTTTCTAAAATATGTAAATACACTATTTTTGTTTACCAAAAAAAACTTTAATAAAATAAAGTTTTTAAAGTGAAAACAAATTGCTGGCTAAAAGCAATTTCTTTGGTCTGGCCCTGTCGTAATTTTGGTGTTGTATGGCGTGAATTTATTGTAGGCAGTGCAGTTTTCAAAATGTAAATGAACGTAGCATACTTAGGAACTCTGCTTCTTAGCATTTATGATGGATTTTTGAAACGTTCCTAATTAGGCACTATAGGGTTGGATATTGAACACATACGATTTAATACGGAAATGGACTGCAATGCGCCATCATCATCTCGTCCCGCATTAAAATCTCTTTAACGAAATAATAATGAGCGCTCTAAACATGTGTAAATGGTGACTTCAAAGACAACTACTGACAAAGGGATCGTCCATAAACATTGTCATGGATGACGGGGCGCTTTTATGACCCACCCACTAACCAAAAACATTAACACTAAAATTTCTAGTTTTTACCATAGCCCTAAATGCAGAAAAATTTTTGACCACCCCCCCCCCCCCCCCTACCAAAATAAATACATTAATTGCAGACGATCCCTTATATTTGTAGAATGTAGTAAGTATGGATTTAATGCTATGTAATTTGTGGGACCTTTTTTGTTTTTTAGGGGTGGCCGTCGATGCTTTTAATTTGGATGTTTGGGACGGGAATGGGACTGACGCTGCTGCTCTTCATCCGGGGTGTGATTGTCTCTGGGCTCCTAATTAAAGGCGGCATTAATTGGATCTACTTGCTCCACTTCATCCCGCCCATCTGCATCTGTGCCATCCTCGCCGCATCTCTCCACGCCGTGTCCCTCTACCGAAACCAACTCCTCACATTCAATCTCCAGCTCAGGAAATACAACAGGCATCTTCAAGCACAACAACAAGCCGCTTTTACAGCAACAACAACAACAACAACAACAGAAGCAAAAACAGCAACAACGGCAGCAGCAGCAGAGGAACCAATTCCAATACCGATCCCAATGCCCCCACCCTCCTACCCGCATACCACCTCCACCACGCACCCTATCTTTCGTGGCCAAAACATTTCAAGGTTGAATGGCTAAAGAACAATTCCACTGTTTATTCAATTCTGTCATTTTTCTACTGCTAAATTATTTATTAAAATACTAAGCAAGTATTCAAAAACCAATTTGCTTTAAACATTATCACTATTGTGTGGACAATTAGCAGCGCGGGAACCTTCAGACATTATTAATTGTGTAATAACCGCTTTTTCAATCAATTTGAAAATTTTTGATTGAATTTTGTATTTCTCGCCAAATCTTTATTTCGAATTTTTTGTTAAGCTAAACCTGACTCATAACTGACTTGTGGAATCTTATTCAATAATAACCAAAAAAAAAAGCTCAAGCAAAATTATAACACAAGTTTTTAAAGGTTTTCAAAAATTATAATTCTGATTTTTAAAAGAAACCTACCTAACCCGCCCTCAAGGATATAAAATTGAATTGGGGATCGTTCATAAATGATCTTAGCAGCATAGTATGAGAAAGTGAGATACTAGCGACATGAAATGTTAAAGATAGCTATTTTTGCAATGGGTATGTAGGCTGATGTAATCATGGCGGTCATAGGGTTCTAAAATTTGAGATTTATTTAATGACATCATTTATAGACGGCCCGTTAATTAAAATGAGATTTGAAGAAGTTTGCTGTAAGTCTGCTGATGAAAGGAGGGTCACATAGCGTTCTAATAGTTTAGATTTTTGATCAAATTATTTATGGACGACCCCCGCGCGATTTAAAATCAGTTTGCAAACTATTGTTGAAATAATAAAAATGACCTTATTTTTCGGTTTATTAAAAACCTTTGCAATTTTATTTATTTTTAGTTATCATTTCAAAATTGTAAATAGAGCGCTGTGTATTAAATTTAAACTTCAAAAAATTTGTTCGGAATCCACGCAGCATAATGCCGCTCATTTGTTTTGTAGAATTTATCCAATATGCCAAAATTAAGTAAGTAAAATACATAAAAAAAATTATTTAGAATTTTCTGAACGCTAAACCATTTCCTATATTTGAAAAATTTTTGTTATGTTTGAAATAAAATACAAACTATCATTAATAAAATAATTTGAAATTCACACAGCGCAGCGTGGGGCAAAAAATAAATTATGTTCCTTATAAAAAAAACCAGCATACTGCAAACAACAGCCACACTGAAAACTGGCGACGGAGACGGCCTCTAATTAAAACCTAAACAAAATTACAGTTTTTTTCGTATCCATGATTTGCATATACATAATAAATTTAATTCGCAAATTTACACTCAATAACACACAGAGAGAGAATATAGGAGCAGGAAAAATCCACCGTTAAAAAATGCAATTTTTGAAATCCTGCCAAGAAAAAAAAATCTTGGAGCCTACGTAAAAACGGGATGTAAATCTAAATGACATGAAATTATTTAAATGGGGACAGCATCAATTTAAATGGAAGGAAGATACATGAGGAGTTTAGTCGGGGGAGACATGAATTTATTACAAAATAAATTCCACCGAGCTACACACAGGCAAATACATACGGGAAAAAGTGCCGAGTCTATGGAGACTAATGTTCGTCAGTTCGTCCCTCGTTTTCCTTCCAATTTGAATCTATAAGGAATATATACACCGTGCCATAGCAGTTTACGGTAACGGTAGCCTTACCCCCCAAATCCTAAAGTAACAAATACAAAACTGTTATATGTATATAAGCCTAGCCATTCATTATTATTTAAATGTAATTCACGTTTTTATTTTCATTTTTTTTGGCTTGGGCCGCAGCAGCAGCTGAGCAGCCACATATTTTAATTTTTGTTCAACTTTTTACGTTACATCACAGGAACGTCTTCGCTATAATTCTCACTTTAAATTAAAATATGCCAAGGCCACACGCTACCGGTACCGGTACCGGTACCGGTACATCACCCCGTGTCCCATGCATCCGCTTCCGTGGGTTTTTGAATCTAAAGTTGTTGTTGTCTCGCCCTCGTTTTCCGTATTACTTTTTCCACCCAAACTTTTAATTCAACTCCCTAAATTAAATTTTAAAGTACAAACAAACTGCTTTTCTTGAGGGAGAATTGAGGAAAGTGAAAGTGCGATAAGGTGAGAGCCGAGGATATAGAATCTCGTAAAACTGAAAGGAAAGACCTGAGGGAAAAAGATGAACGACTCCACGAATTGTCGAAGGCTTAGAGAGAGATCTGGAGCGTGAGATGGAATTTAGATAAGGGCACTTCCACAAATTACACGAGGACTTTCTCACCCCCCACCCCTTGCGCTGTATAGAATTTTAGAAAGGACAAACTTTTTTTTTTAGTTTTACACTAATATTGTATTAAGGCACTTGGCAAATTGGCAAATTTGCAAATTAAATTAGATAAAAATCGAACATTAATTGTTATTTGTTTTGAAATGCCTAGTTCAAAGTGTACATTATATGGTTATCACAATAATCATAGTAATTGGCGGTTTTAAAGTTCAATTAGCTGTTAAATATTAAATATGTCAATTAGCAGTATATTAATTTATACCTAGTATTAAATATGAATAGGTCAATTTTCAGAGCATTTGTGTTTGGCTCATATGTCAAAAGAGGCAATTGGCAGTTAAAAGTGTGTTTAAGCTGGTATTTACCATTAAGTAGTTTAAGATTTTGAATTAGCTGCTTAATAATAAAAACAAGTAGTAGCGCTTTTAAACGCTGCATTAAACAATAAATGGAGCTGTGCAAATTGGCAGTTTTAGTTTTATCGTTAATATTAAACAAAGATTTTGGACAGCGCACAAAATGTTTTGGCAGTAAACTATCATCAAGCTAGCTGTTAGCCTAATATCCTAAATTATCTATGCAGTTAAATTTGAGTTATTTGGCAGTACGTTGCTGTAACGTAGGTGGTAAATAGCACGTAGCCCATCAGCAGTTTTGAATTTTTTAAATTTTTTCAACTTAAAATTAGCCACTAAGCATTTATTTAGGATATATAATCAGAAATATAACTAATTTAGTTGAGCGAGGAATTATAAATTGTAAATAAATCTTGATATATGAACAAAGTACAATGCAGGTTAGAATTTTTCCAGCTGCTAATTGCGCATACTGCTAATTCACCTAAAACATGCACCTGTTACTGCATGGTTAACAACTTTGTACACATTGTCTTTAAAGCTGGTTATAATTTGTAGAAGACAAGAACCGAAGTCGTAAACTACCCCGCACCTAATTTATGCAGAGCCCCTAGGATCAGGAGACACTAGCGATAACTCATAGTGCAGCGTGTGTTTGATTGGAGGGGAGAGAGAGTAAGTTTGCGTGGACGCCATAAACTGAGTCTCACTCCATTCACTTCCTCACATGAGCGTCGTTGGTGGTCTTGACAAAAGTGAGCGAAAGGGACATTGAGAGAATGGGAAAGCAAACGCAAAAGGAAATTGTGCCGTAGCCGTAGCCGTCAAACCCCGAATGTGAAACGTTCCAACCCGAAGCCGATGATGCCGAGAAAACTCTGCTACCAAAACCAAATGAGAGAGAGAAAAAAAACTATCCGAAAAAACGGAAAACCCGAAAACGGGAGCTCGCCTCAAGTGCCTCTCTCCCTTCAGCTTCTCTGTTATGCAGTTGGTCCAAAACCGAAATCGACTGGGCGATGCTTTTGGCGTTGTGACACAGATGTGGAATCGACTGAGGATCTTCGATCTTTGGTTTCTGATCGGAAGTAGGACAAGTACAAGGACGACTTCTAGCAAATGCGATTGTCATGTCAAACCACGTCTCCGCTTTCTCGACAACCAAATAAATTCCCTCCTCCACTCATCCACGTCCCTATAAACTACAGGACTACAAACATATCGCCCCATGCTTTCACTGCTTTCTCTATTTTTTCTGCTTTCTCCACTTTCTCCACTTTCTCCATAACAAAATTCCATCATTTTCCCTCTCTTTATTTTCCTCTCACCACATTTTCCCTAGTACATACATTTTGCTGTTTAGCTTCTCTATACCATAAAAAACAAGTTTGAATTCAGCGGAGCACTCTCAGCTTTCCCACGTACGTGATACCCAGAGGCCTCGTAATAATACTCAACAAAAATGATAATCGGAACGGAATTCATATTTAATGTTTTACTTTGTCTTTATGGCGCTCCTAATAAAACAATTTACAGCTTTTTTTTCCTTTTACAGATGCCATATAATTTGAGGGTGGAGGAAATTGAGAGATGTATTTTTATTTAACATAAGGTTTAGTAATTGCACTTGAACTTAAAAAAAATCATATTTTATCCTTGTATTAAATTGGTATTTTTTTATGTAGAGCAACTTTCATATTTTGTGAAGGGATTATTTTAAAATTTCATTTAAAAAAGGTGATAATATTTTTTAATCAGTTTTATTATCAGGTTGAAAAATAGGAAATTGAAAAAAAATGCAAACAGAAATATTTACAAACTGCTTTGTCTTGTTTTACTACTTTCACTACTTTCACCACTTTCACTACTTTCACTATTTTCACTTCTTTCACTTTCTCGTTAAATTTAAGTTGAATTGAATGTTTGTAATTTTTTTTTGTTAGATTTAGCTTGATTTAATTCAATTGCAAAATTTATTTTTTAAAGCAATTTTGAACAGTAAAATCTGAAAAATGGCAAAAGCTGAAAGAGAAAGCACATCTTTACTTTAGCAAAAATGATTTATTTGTATTTTTATCCGCCCCCCACATATGTCACATTTTGCAATTTCGCCTCACAAAAAAAGCCTTCCCACGCAAATAAATAGCGGATGCATGAAATCAAACGGGATGAGGGCCATTAGCCATAAAACATTAATTCAAATGAAACGTCAAATCCATTTCTGTATTTTAGGCAGAAAAACAGTTCCGTAATATAATCCTAAGGGAATATCCATAAATGATGTCACCCAAATTATCCCACATTTTAGACGCATTTATCACCCCACCTCGTCACCATACCAAATGTATACATTTAAATACATAGCTTCTTTTAACAAAGGGATGTCATCAAAACCGAAACCGGACGTGACCCACTGACCCAATCGATGACATCCCTTGTGGACGATCCCTTCACTCAAGAACCAACAACTTTCTCTCTCTCTCTCCCCTGTCAACTTGTGTTTGGAAAGCAATAAATTCCAGGAAATGTGTCCATCAATCACAATATAAAAGGGAAGTTCAAGTGCTTTTTCCCTTCGTCTTTCCTAGAGAAAATAGAATCTCTTTAGAAATTCACAATTCGCAAAAATACAAAAAACGCATAGAAAAACAGTGGAGCTGTCTCTGTCTCTGTATCTCTGGCGCCTCATGTCTGTCTCTCACTCTCACTCAGGGGGGCTTATAGGCAATAATGTCCCACCCCACCCCCCTCACCCCCTCCCCCATTTTCTCTGTCTCGCCTCTCGAATTTAATTAAAAATGAATGAGAAGAGATCTTTATCAAAATCGAAATCGAAATCGACATCAAGTTTTGAAATGGCAAAAGGCGAAAGGCCAAAAAGCATTGGGCAGTGGAAATACCGCGATGCTGTAGGCAGGCTGTAGGCATAGTAGTGGTGGTGGTAGCGGTAGCGTTAACGGTAACGGTAACGGTAACGGCCCACGGTAGCAGCAGCGGATTCCGTAACGGTAAAGGGAAAGTATATAGCTACCCGCACTATATAAAATAAAAGTAAAAGCAGAAAGGAAGAAATTCGAGCTGAAACCGAGAACTGGTGGGAGAGAAAGTGAAATCGGAGATGCGAGGAAAAAACAGGAGCGTAGAGCAAAAACGAAAACGAAACTGAAAACGAAAACGAGGGCGAAGGAGATACGGAGAAAGCAGAGTGAAAGTAGTGAAAGTAGTGAAGGCAGCGAAAGAGCGAAGGCAGTTTGGGCCCAGTGTTAAGTTTGTGTCGGTGAGTTGGTTATTGGAATTGGAGGACGGAGCGAAAGATATGAAAGGAAAGGATGCAGCCTCCTTTATCTGCAGTACGTGCTGCGACGCTTTCCAAACTACTTTCTCCACTTTCTCTCCACTTTCACTATTTTCCCCAAAAAGTTTAGTTCTCATTCCACCCATTCCTGAATTCATGTAGAGACAGAGCAGCCGGATCCGGTTCCGGTCCCAGAGTCACAATTTTTACCTGGTCCTCGTCCTTCATCTTACCCCCCGGTTTTCCAATTAACCCCCCTTCCCCCCACCTTCATCCACTCCTACTTTTTTTAATCTTTAAATCATTTAAAATCGCAACCCGTGTTCCTGAGATTTTAAATCCATTTTTTTTCGCTACCCCTGTAAGTTTTTACCCCTTTCATTTTTTTTAGAAAATTTTTTACCACAGTTGTTTTTTTTTAATTTTTTTTTAAATACATTTTTAAAGAAAATAAAGTTACAAAAAAAAATGGTATCGGACTCACTTCTACATCAACAGTCCTCCTCGTCCCATTTGTACACGATTCCAAACGGGAACGGGAACGGGAACGGTGAGTGCGGGATGAGTAGCAATCCGAACCAAAGTTCATCCCAAGATCCAGATCAGCCAATTGACCCCAAAGTCGAGTTTCTGTCGACGTGTCGAGCTGTGTCAAAAGTTCTCGCGTCAATGCAAATGGTCAGTGGGTGATTATTTTTAATTAGTTAAATTTTGTTGGGAATTTAAAAACTTTAAATTTAACTAAATTAAATTTGAAAAGTTTCACCTAAAGAATGAAAGTGCAATTTTAAAAACAGTGTAAATTAATCTGGCAGATTTTTGTCAGTGAAATTTGAATTGTCGTTCGTGTTATTCGTAAGATTGTGTTTACGTTATGTTGTTTTTTTGCAGGTGTTTTTCATACTGTGCATGTCAGTGCGCTTCTTGAACGAGGGCATCAGATGTAAGTGAAACAATAAAATGAGACAAATATTTTTTGTACAGTTGCCAAAAATTGTGGTGTGTGTGTGTGTCTGTGTGAGAGTGTCATATTGGGCGACAGTGCACAGCTTGCCACTTTCCTATAGTGACTTATAAAGCCTATTTTTTTGTGTAGTTTGCAATCCAATAGTTTCTTATGTATATTGCTACGTACAATGTTTTCTGCCTGCGCTTACAACACATGGGAAATACATACCAAAAACAGTGCTTTTTCCGTTTCCAGGGTTTTCCATTCACGTTTTTTGCATTAATTCAAAATTATCTTTCCTGGTTAAAAATTATTTAAAATTGCGCAATTTAATACAGTAAAAATAACATATCATTAGAATTTTTTTAAATTTTTTAAAATTTTTTAAAATTTTGTTTTTTCTATTTTCAATTTTCAACAGCTAATTTATTTACACCATAAAATTAAAACGTTGAAATACCGTATTTCCTAGGGCTGGACGAAGGAATTGGCTATAGGCAGGCATTTTTTGCCATAGAAAAATACAATTTCGATTTTATTGATGGTTTTTTTGGCAAAGCAAAATGTTGTATTTATAAAAGTGCAAAATGCTATATTGACATGTTTTGGTTTTGATAAAAGTGCCAAATGTTCTACTTACACGTTTTTAGAAAGAGCAAAATTTTCTATTTACACGTTTTTAAAAGTGCAAAATGTTCTTTTTACATGTTTTTGAAATGTGCAAAAAAAAATTATTTGCATGTTTTTGAAAAGTCAAAATATGCTTTTTACATATTTTTAAAAACTGCGAAAGGTTCCATTCACACGTGTTTGAAAAATTCAGGCAGCAGAGGCTGCTTGTGTATCCGGCCCTAGTATTTCCTGTTATGGTAAACGCGCTTGGGAGCTAGAAATTTAGACAGTAAGCGGGGTCCACTATTAAAGGAAATACGACAGCTATTAAATAAGTGCTAAATATAGAAAGCCAGTGAATAAAATAAAGATTGTGTGGTGCGTTTGAACTTGATATTTGCAGATACGTACATTTGCAATAAATCGGATATTCGCCTCGTGGAAGGATGCGGACTGATCAGCCTCATTCTGGGAATGATTTTATTTGCTGGAGCTCATTGGGTAATTCATACAATAGAAAATACAGTTTATAGTGTGTGTATAGTAATCTCCCGGGTTTCATAAATCCATTAAATTATGATCCCGGGTGACAGAAAGAAGCCGAAATGGTGAATTAATAGTAAATAATGAGGCCGTAAATCGCGGAGGCTAATTAGACGGGGGACAAGGTCAATGGATAGATTTATGGGGAAGGGGTTTCTGGTTGTGACGTGTAATTAAATCGGATGGCGTTTTTGTTTGTTTTTTGTTGTTGGACTGGAAACTCGCAGGAGAAGACGCTCTGCCTCGTGGTCTGGCTCATTGCAAATGGACTCGGGGAGGCGGCGCTGTTGTTTCGAATGTGCCTGGGCTTAGTAATCGGGGGCCTTACAACCTTCTACGTCATCCTCATCATGTTCACCCTCGGCATGCTCGCCATCTCCCTCCGCATCGTCTTCCTCTACCGCAAAGAACTCATCATCCAGGAGAACGAGACCAACCCCAAGGTCACCTTCGTCGCCTACAGCAGAACCAACAACATCTAAATAACCTAATTACTCCTAAACCCAACCACGCAAACAACCTCAACCGTGTAATCGGTTAACCCCCAACTACCAACCCTGTTAGCTACTACGTCACCATAGCAACGCCAAAATCCAGCTTCGCTTGAAACACCTAAGAATCTCTATAAGGAGTTGCTCAAGAATCAAAAGAAACTATGTATTAGGGTTTATGAAATCAAAATCTACTATTTTTCCCGCTGTCGGAATTAAATTTTAAAAGTTGAATTAAAGCGAAGTGTTTTCAATTTTCTTATAAACAGTTGTAAAATGTTCTATCTGACAGACTGACAGAATTGAGGAACTGTTTTGATGGAATTTTTTGAAGGTGTAAAATATGGTTAGAATTTTGGCGTTTATGTAAAGTACAAAAAATTCAATTTGAATAGTTCTAAAAATCTCAAAGTTCAAAATTTTGTTTTTCGGACTTTTTTTAAAGTAAGAAACATTCAAATTATGTGCTTTTCAAAATCCCAAAAATTTTGTTTTTTTAACTTTTTTTAAAGTAAAAAACATTCAAACTGCAGGAATTTTAAAACTACAAAACCTTATTTTTTGCACTTTTTTAAAAGTTTGAAAAACATGCAAATTTTATGATTTAAAAAATTTTGTTTTTAAATTTTTAAATTCGAGAATAAAATATACTATTTTTTTTTTTTTTAAATTTTAAAGTGTTTTATATTTTGCACTATTTTTAAAGTACAAATATTATGATTGCAGAATTTAGAAATGTACAAAATATTTTTTTTCGCCTTTTCTAAAAGAGAAAAATAGGGTAGTTTTGGACCTTTTAAAAATTGCAAAATAAACGCGCTTTCTGTTCTTGCTACAAGTCCCAAAGTATGTTGAATTTATTTTCAAAGTTGAACAAGAATTTTTTTATGGGCTGTCTGAAACGTGATGTTCTTTGTATTTTGTGTGTGAGAAATTGGCCAAGTTTATTCAAGACAAACTTAGGATTCAATTTTTTTTTGTACGCGCTATCTGCATTCTTTCCTCATTATAAATTTAAATTTCAAAGAAAATGTGCTGAGCAGAGTCGACTGTCAATAAATCCGTGTTGGAAAGCCGACGTAGACAGATAGAATATTTTACAGTGTCACTTATTATGAGTGTCAGATAGTTGATTTTGATTTCAAAGCTCTTTGTCGTCCACTTCCATTTATTATTGAGCAACTCACTTCTATCCTACATTCTATATTACATAACACCCACCTGGGGGATCGTGCAGCAATTACGTCATTCTAAAATCAAATATTTTGACCCCCTTCCCCTCACCCATGTTTTGGTACACTCGCCACAAAGAAATGATACCCCGCTATTCCCTCCCCACTCTCCTCCCTCACCGAATGACGTAATTTGTGCATGCTCCCTTCCTTAGTCTACCACACAAACACAAAAACAAGAGACCTATATACAGACAGAGGTGCACTTAAAATGATGAATAGATAGGAATAGAAAATAGATTGCTCTTGTGAACAAAAGGCAATTGTATTAGGGCTCGTCCATAAATGACGTCATCAACAAATCTTAATTGTTACTAGTACCCCGTTCCTTTTTTAACCAGCTTAACCATTGCAAAAATGGCTAAGTTTAACATGGGATGTAACCATGTAGTAGCAAGGTAAACTTTTGCTACTTCCTTTGACGTCATTTGTGGACGATCCCTTACAATATAGGCGCATAGACTGTAGACGATATACGATATAAAATGTAAAGATTAATTATAGATATAATATACTTGTATAAACATACAATATGAAGTAATAATGTTTTCATATTGCTATACGATATTTTGCCAATCAGGGATGGTCAATAAATGATGTCGTCCAAATTATTACCATTTTATATGACCCACTTCCCGTTTCTCTCACTTTAAAGGCTATCTTTTACGTGGCAAGTCATCTTAACTTGACCCACCCACCATACCGTACGGATGACATCATTAATGGACGAGCCCTGAAGTGCAAATTCTGCTACCTACATAAGCACAATAGTATGAGCCCCTTACGGACTTATCGTGTTATCGTAGGGGCTGTGCTATGTAGAGCGTGTCTAAAAGGTATCGAAATAAAATAATAAAAGTACAAAATCCTCCGTTTGCAAAAGTTGGTTTAAGCCTCTTAACAGAAAATTCGGTTGTCAATTTGAAATCCAAAGAAAGGAGACATTTCCCAGTTGCAGAAATAGAAGGAGCACTAATCTTGAGTGACCAGATAATTTGATCAACGTCTCCCAAATAAATTACAATTTTATCACGCAGCAGCAGCAACAACTTCAGACTCAATCTTTTCAATTTCTGTGGGATAGTGTAAAGAATTGTATTCCCATTCATATTGTGTTACCTTGTACTGGTTCAAAATGTCTTATCTGTCATACCTGCAGTAACTAACGGTGCGAATTTCGTCTGAGTAGATAGCAGAATTTGCACGGTATTGGAAATCCCTTACGATTAGTGTAGACATATACATACGTATAGATATAAAGTAAATACAAAACTGTAAAATAAATTACTGTGGCGCACTGTATGGAACTTAAATAGATTAAGAAAGGGGTGCTACATACAAAAATAGACGTAAGAAAAAACAAAATAAATTACAATTTTTAAGGAATGACGACGACACTTCTACAAAACGATAACGAGATTGGAAGGATGAAATGTTGTAAAAACAGAAACAGATGCTCAATTTTTTTTATAAAACAAAACCAAAAGATGAAACGATTCTCAAATTTTTAAATTTTCCCTCGTTATTTTCAAAGCTTTTATTTTTAATAATGAGACAAGAAACGTGGACGACGACCTGAACCTGAGTGACGTAGAGTCAAGATTTGAAAGTGTAGAGCTCCTTTACTGTCGTCAGCACCGTACCTAGAAAACTTAAATTCCAATAAAATTCCACAATTTTAAAAAGTAGCAATAATACAATTTTTTATTATTCACCACGTCACTACTGAAGAAGCAAAAGATCCAAACTCCAAATATTCTTACCAATTACAAAATTGCTTTACTCTATTTTTTAAGGCATTTAAATTATACCCTACTTCACTTCAGTAGAAAAATGGGGTTGGGCAATTTTGCAATTAGTGAAAATATTTAAAGATTGGAAGTTTTGCTACTTCAGTAGTAATATAGTTAATTAGTAATTATCTCACCTACATAATTGTTTAAATTCCACGCTAAAAACACCTTCAAATAAACCCGTAGCGTGCTAAAAATGTAAATTCATATAAATATGTATTGACTTAAAAATATGTGAACGAAAAATAAAAATGGCAAATTACATTTTTTAAAATATTCCAATTTCAAGAATTCTTATGATTTGCATAACTTTATTCCGAGTTCAAGTGTAACTCACTAAATTAATACACTTGACAGAATTGTTTGATAAGAAATTTTAATTAGATCAATCAATCAAAAACGGGACAAGCTCTTGTAAGTACTCCTAACTGTCACGTTTGGTGACAAGAATAAGGGGTTGTCCATAAATGATGTAACATCAAAGTATTTAAATTTTTAGGGTTTTCTGACATCCACTTAGCTAATTCGTAAATGACTACCTTACACCTGGAATTTCACCATTTTGCAAGTAAACCCATTGACCCTGTCGGTGACATCATTTATGGACGATCCCCAGTATGCAAGCTACAAATATGTAATTAGTGTTTGACAAATCAGTTTTGATTAAAGCAGATGCCAGGTGCAGAAATCGAAATCAGAGTGGATAAAACAAATTACCCAATTATTAATTTTTAAATTGGTTTCCACACAGTTTAGGGAAGCAGTCCAACACGGAACGTGCTTGGAATTTTTAGTTTCTTTTTTGGCAATTTAAAAAAAAATAAAATGAACATTTTATTTAGTTTCGTAGCTTTTGCCCTCTGCCTCAGCCTAACACGGGGGCAGGTGAGCAACTTAACTTTTAAAAACCCGATTTTAGACAGAAATTCTGCAGATCCGGGAATTTTTAAACTGGGAGAATTTTACTATTTGACACTGTCAGAGAAAAATGAGACGGAGCTCACGGTTTTTAAAAGTCCGATTTTGACCAGTTTCAGAAATGCCACGTCCAGCGTCGCCTACACCACCAAGAATGGTCAAATGTAACTTACTTTTTTTTCCTAAATCAATTTGGTTTTATTTTTGAAATTTGTTTGGTTGTGTGGGTAATATAAGAATTATTGTAAAAGAAATATTTGAATATTTGTGTAGCAATCTGTGGGCGTCTGAGATGCACTTGATGGACGATGGACTCTACATTTACTTTACAATGGAAATCCCGTCTACGAACACCCCGCACTTGATGTACGTCATCAAGGCAGATGATCCAACTAATCCCATGGGCACTTGGAGTGATGCCACCAGGTGAGACAATTATTCCCAAATATTTTGTTTTATATTTTATTTTAATGGACATTCTATATATTATGATAAGGTTTCTTTTTCACATAATCAAAACCTATTTTGACAGTTTTTAATAAAATATTACAAATAATATTTTTTTGAAAAAAGAATTCAATGCTAATTGGATTTTTCTAAAGTGCAAAACATGCTAATTAAACTCGTAGAAAGCGCAAAACATGCTTATTAAACTTTTAAAAAGCGCGAAAAATGTCAATTAAACTTTTAAAAAGCGCGAAACATAGTAATTACACTATTTAAAAGTGCGAAAAATGCAATTTGAAATTTTTAAAAGTGTATAATATGCAGTTTGCCTTCTTTAAAGAATGCGAAAAAATATCAGCTACATTTTATTTGGTAGTTTGAAAAATGAGTATTTTGTGAAAATTTTTGAAAGTGCAAAAATTTTTAAATTGCATATTTAAAAACGTCCAAAAATGGTACATACTTAAGGGGTCGTACATAAATGATGTCATCATATTGCCCCAAGGGCGCTCCCTTGTAATTATCTTAACCATCTTTCGTACGTAAATAACTACCTATAACAGGACATTCAATCAACATCAAACTAGATTACTTCATTCATTGATTGCCTATCACTCCATTTTTTTTTCAAATGAAATTTAAATTTGGCGCTCAAAAACATTTTAGGTAGAAATTAGAATTGAAGAAATTTAAAAGGTTTTGCACTTTCCGGACATAAATAACTTGAATATATTTTCATATCCTGTTTTGATGTCTTACTAAATTGACAGGCTGATGACTAATTGGCCGTACTGGGCAATTGACGCGAGCATCCTGAAGCACGGAAACGGGAAGAATTACTTTGTGTGGTCAAGCACTGGCTTCTTGGACAACCAAAATGCGCTTTGGATCGCCGAGATGTACAGTGCGACAAACATCTCCTCCACAACCGCCATCATCCGTCAGCCGCGCTACGTGTGGGAGAATCGGGTGGACGAGGGGCCGTACTTCATCTACAGAAACAACGTCTCGTTCCTTGTCTACTCCGCCGCCTCCACATTCCACACCTCCTACTGCCTGGGTCTCATGAGCATCCCCGGCGACAAGGACCCCATGGAACCCGACAATTGGTGGTTTGGGGGCGACGAACCAGTTTTCTCAAATAATGAGGAAGAAAGCGTCTACACGACGGGTCATGCTACATTCACAGTGTCCCCTGGTGAGCACAAAATTTTATTCACAAAATTTTAGAAAATATCCGGTTCGAAGGACCAAATTTTAAAAACGCCTAAATAGGACAGTGCACTAATGTAAGTGTAAATTGCAACTTATTACAATTTCAGATGGAACAGAGACATGGATGGTCTACCACGCAGTGTCAAACCCGGAGCAAATCCTTGGCTACAGAATTGCCCGCCTTGAGAAGATCGACTGGGATGAGAGTGGAATGCCAGTGTTCCCCAAACCTCACGGTTACAACCACTCTATGCCCGTCCCAAGTGGTCAAACTGTCGTCTATCAGTAATTTTAACTAGAAATAAATTTCAACTTCCTTACGATTGTAATTAATTACTAACTACTCATATTACTACATGTTATGATGATTCCTGTTTACTCAAAAATGTGAAGACCACATCGCCGTTGCGAATATAATTCAAAGTTGTTTATTTAAATTTAAATTCCGTATTGACGTTAATTTGAAAAAAAGAATGACAAATTCAAAGCTATATTTTTGAACAGAATAAATACGTGTAAAAAGAATTGGAATTTATCATACAACATAAAATTTTGCACTTACAAAAAATGTAATAAGAATATTTTGCACATTTCAAACAAATGTAAATAGAAAATTGTGCACCTTTTCAAAAACATGGAATTAGAACATTTTGCACATTTAAAAAAATGGAATTAGAACATTTTGCACCTTTTCAAAAACATGGAATTAGTACATTTTGCACATTTAAAAAAATGGAATTAGAACATTTTGCACATTTATAAAAAATTAAATGGAAACATTTTGCAGAGCTTTTCAAAAAACGGAATAAGAACATTTTGCACATTTAAAAAAATGGAATTAGAACATTTTGCACATTTAAAAAAAATGAAATAGGAACATTTTGCAGAACTTTTCAAAAAACGGAATAAAAACATTTTGCACATTTAAAAAAATGGAATTAGAACATTTTGCACATTAAAAAAAATGAAATAAGAACATTTTGCAAATTTAAAGAAATGGAATTAGAACATTTTGCACATTTAAAAAAATGGAATTAGAACATTTTGCACCTTTTCAAAAACATGGAATTAGTACATTTTGCACATTTAAAAAAATGGAATTAGAACATTTTGCACATTAAAAAAAATGAAATTAGAACATTTTGCAAATTTAAAAAAATGGAATTAGAACATTTTGCACATTTAAAAAAATGGAATTAGAACATTTTGCACATTAAAAAAAATGAAATTAGAACATTTTGCAAATTTAAAAAAATGGAATTAGAACATTTTGCACATTTAAAAAAATGGAATTAGAACATTTTGCACCTTTTCAAAAACATGGAATTAGAACATTTTGCACATTTGAAAAAAAATTGAATAGGAACATTTTGCACATTTATAAAAAATGAAATTAAAACATTCTGCACATTTCAAAAAAATGTAAATAGAACATTTTGCACATTTCAAAAAAATGTAAATAGAACATTTTGCACCTTTTCAAAAACATGGAATTAGAACATTTTGCACATTTATAAAAAATGAAATAGGAACATTTTGCACTTTTCAAAAAAAAACTAGAACATTTTGGTATATCTTTCAACAGAAGAAATACGTGTCTAAACAGAATTGGAATTTATCTTACATTTTTTTTGCATCTTACCGAATTTCGTATCTACACATACTCATTGACACTATACATATGACGTCATTTGCGGGAGACCCTTAACATATATACACTACTACGTAAAACGTACTCTGTTTGAAAAGCGAGGAATTGTAGGAAAATGGTTAAAAAAAGGAATGATTTGATAAAAATGAAGTGAAAAGGAAAAAGATGAATTCCTCCCTTAATTCTGCCTCCTTCCGTCGCTCTCAAATAGATGTTCCAGCTGTTTACTGAGACTGATTCCAACTCAACGAGTTCCTTTCATCTGTCAGCTTCCGACGGAACTCGTCCAATTTTCTAATGAGACCTCTTTCCTCACAGTCCTTTGGCTTTGTTTGATGAGAGTAGGTAACACTCGTAGTATGTAAGGGGTCGTCTATAAATAACGTCACGTGGGTCCACTTTGATATTTATGGCATCCCATGCTGGAGATAGCAATTTATGCCATGAAGGTAGAAGGAAATCGGGGGTCAAAGGGCAGTATTTTGCTGACGTCATTTATGGACGACCCCTAACTAAAGAGCTAAAGAGTGTACTCTTCACTCTTTGCGGTTTGTTCCTTCCCAGAGATGAGTTGAATTATTCTCCAGTTGATTGCTTTTCATCTTTTTTCAAGCGCATCTCCGCCCCACGTCCGCATTACTGTAGCCATTATGAACCACTTGAGACTCCTTCAACTCTTTAACTTTACAAAGCTTCAAAATTCCCCGTGGACCCACAAGATCCCTGCACTCCCCTCCCCAACTTCCTGCAACTGAAAGCAAAGGCTATAAGGCATAAGGAAGACACAGGCAAGCCACTGGATTTACATTAAACTTTGCCACACACAGGGGAGTTA
The DNA here is from genome assembly GCA_949802685.1 of Dicyrtomina minuta. Classification (NCBI taxonomy): domain Eukaryota; kingdom Metazoa; phylum Arthropoda; class Collembola; order Symphypleona; family Dicyrtomidae; genus Dicyrtomina; species Dicyrtomina minuta. The sequence continues at coordinate 1,201,942 of OX461810.1, read as the reverse complement.
TAAGTACAAGAAACCGAAGAAATATTATTCCTTTGACCTTTGAGCTTTTAAAAAGCATGACTTCAATTTTTTATAAAATCCCGAGAAACTTGCGTAACCGTATTTTCAGTTTTCCACAAGGTATTTAAATTCTGCATGCTTTAATCTGTCTAGTTACACATTTCGTCTGTGGGGAACTAAAATGAACTATATCCAATTTAAGATAAAATTAAAATCCAGTATCTACAAAAATACTGAAATATCACCATCTTGAAAGCATTACAAGAGATTTTTTGTACACGTTTGGAAACAAAATAAATATGTATGAAACTTTACAATTTTTTGAAACATATAAACAAAGCATTTTGCACTTTTCAAAAAAATGTAAATAGAATATTTTGTATTTTTTAAAAAAGTGTGAAAAGAATATTTTGTACTTTTTAAAACAAATGTAAATAGAATATTTTGCACTTTTCCAGAAAATGTAAATAGAACATTTTGCACTTTTCCAGAAAATGTAAATAGAACATTTTGCACTTTTCAAAAAAGTGTAAATAGAACATTTTGCTATTTTCAAAAACATTTAGATAGAATATTATGCATATTTCAGAGAAATGTAAATATAACATCTTACACTTTTCAAAAACATGTAAATAGAACATTTTTCAACTTTTAAACACATGTCAAAATAGAACATTTTGTACTTTTCGAAAAAATTGCAATAAAAAATATTGCTCTGCTTAAAATAGCCGCAAATAAAACAATTTGCACTTTTCAAACAACACATCATTACCAGTTGACGTATTACTCTTATTTAGTGTTTTAGTACATAACTCGTTTTGATTCTAGCCTATAAATTGGATTTGAGACTTTTTGCTTCATCACTGATGAACGTTAGCCGAATACGTATGCCTTTTTTCAGTTTCAAATTTTTTTTTGAATTCATAAACGATTGCGTTGCAACACATGTTCCTTGGATTATTTTCCATCTGAATAATTCATTTCATTTTTTATTAATTTGCCATTAGGATTGTCAGCTGTTGCAGAATTGCACTAACTGAGAATAATAGTAATCTGCTGTGTAATTTTATAGTTTTTAATTTAATTGTAGGAAATAAAACGCAGCAGTTGCTCATTCCATAATAAAAATAATTGTGATGTTCTTGAATGCCTAAAGTTTGACTGTTTGTCTAATGACTGTTTTATTCAAATATTTGTGAGGCTTGCGTCATACGCTGCAGCTCTACATGGTCACTTCCTACATAATTATCATAAATTAGGAATTAATTGTACACGTAAGAGATACGTGGCCATGTCACAAAATAGGAAAGACATCTGCTACACGAATTGCTCAAAAGCTAAATCCAATAGTGAAATAAACGAGCCAAGATCGTTGGCGTTGTTGGCGCTTGTCTTCAGTCCTCACTTTACCTTGTACAGACAAGACAAATGTCAAAAAAAAATTATTTTCAATATTTTCGCCACGTCCACAAAAACCACAGAAAAAAATCATCCGCCTACACAGACATGGAGACTCACGGAAAGTCAATTAAGTGGTTTTCTTGTACGTTCTAACAATAAGACATGAGCCATATGCACCACTCAGAGCGCCCTATATGCTTAGTGTAGTAGGCAGGGGCGGATCTACAATTGTTCACTAGGGTGGGCAATACGTATTGTGAGGGATAAAATCCAGGCGGATCATTTTCTAGAAGCTATAGAATTAAAATTAGCTATGTTAAAAGCCCCCCTTAGCGCAACAGATGCGGAAAACATTATTTGCCAGTGTTTTAAAAAGTGCAAATTGTTCTATTTGCATTTTTTTAAAGTTTAAAATGTTCTGCTACTTGTTATTTTTAAATTTTAAATTGTTGTATTTGCATTTTAGTGAAAAGTATAAAAAGCTGCATCAACATGTTTCAAAAACGTGCAAAATGTTCCATTAGCATTTTTTTGAAAGGTGTAAACTGTTCTATTTACACGTTTTGGCAAAGTGTAAATTGTTTCATTTTCATGTTTTTGAACTGTACAAATTGCTTTGTTTAATTGCTTTTAAAATGTTAAAATTGTTCTATCTACATGTGTTTTAAAAGTGCAAAATTTTGGATGTAATTGTTTTAGAAAAGTGCAAATTATTATTCTATTTTCATGTTTTTTTAAAATTGCAAAATATTATAACTAGGAACATGATTATAAGGTCATGATATTTTAATGTTTTGTAGATAAGGAAATTTATTTCTAGCTAAAAACAGATACGGGACATTTTGACACTATCCACTCAGGACCAGGACATATAAATTTGCCGGTTGGTGTTAAATGTCCTAATGTTAGCATATGTCAAAAAATTGCTTACAAAGTGTGCAATGGCCCCGCATTGCCAACCGCCTACCCCTGGATCTGGATCCGCGCCTGGTAGCATTGTTGCATATGGAAAAAATGGTTTTTGAATGGGTTGCTCATCCCTGCGATTATCGTGTGTTTCGTTTGTTGAGTGGTTGAGTGGTCTGCTTCCCACATAAAGTGATGGACTGAGTGGGCGGCTGTGTAGTGAAAGGCCATGTAAACGTCCCAATCCGGCCGAGATTCTTCTCTCTGTTTGAATTCACAGGCTGTAATTACGGCTGTGGGAAGCGAGCCTCGTATATTCAAATAATGCAACCCCATCCCAGTGCAAAGAAAAAAGAAAATTGCAAGGAACAAGTGCACCTAGGTAAAGGGTGGTCTGTAAATGATGTCACTCAATTTGTCATTTTTACAGAGCCCACATATCCACTTGTCATCCCTGATGGCTATATTTAATATAGCAAGCCTCCAGTTTCCAATTTGACCAACCCAATTCACTAATGACGTCATTTATGGACGGTGCCTAATGTAAACAGTAGGAGATGGGCGAAGATAGCGGATCTGAAGAGAACAACCCCCAGGCGCTCAACTTGTAGCACCCTTCTGTATGTACGTGCGTAAGCATGCTGTAAGTACTAAATGGGCTCTCTTACAAACTGCAAAACCCTATAAATGCAGGACACTATAGAAATGTCAGAATTGTATGACAAGCAAAGGCCGAGCTTTTTTGAGATTGCTTAAGCAAGCATGACTAACACCATCAACCAGCTCAGTCAATCCAAACAGCAATAATCCAAACGAAAGAATACATTACCGTAAGTTACTGTATGCGAGCTCCTGCACAAATTACCTTCCTCAGCGCCAGAAGAAACATTGCATTTTGGTAGTAATTTGTTTTTACATGAAAACCACAGTTTAATTTTATTCAGGATTTTCTTTGGTGAAGCAAAATGTTGTATTTAAATATTTTAGAAAAGTTTAAATTTTTCTATTTACTTGATTCTGAAAATTGGCAAATTTTCTATTTACATGTTTTTGACACGTGCAAAATGTTCTATTTCCAGATTTTTAATAAACTACCAAATTTTCTATTTACATGTTTTAAAAAAAGTACAAAATGTTATATTTACATGTTTTTAAAAAGTACAAAATTTTCTATTTACATGTTTTTGAAAAGTACAAAATTTTCTATTTACATGTTTTTGAAACGTGCAAAATGTTCTATTTCCAGATTGTAAATAAACTAACAAATGTTCTATTTACATCTTTTTAAACAAACCAGCAAATGTTCTATTTAAATGTTTTAAAAAAGTACAAAATGTTCGATTTACATGTTTTAAAAAAGTACAAAATGTTCTATTTACATGTTTTTAAAAAGTACAAAATGTTCGATTTCAAGAATTTTCTAAAACATGTAAATTTACATGTTGTAGAAAATTCTTAAATGTTTTATTTAAATGTTTTTGAAACGTGTAAAAAATTCTGATTTGTAAGACTTTAGAAATTCAAAATGTTCCATTTACCTGTTTTTTGAAAATTCATGCAGTTCAGTGGGGGCTGCACGCACATTTGATGTAATTTTTAAATTCAAAGTAACTCGAGGGGTCGTGCATAAATGACATCTCGAGCATATGGTCAATGGGTCAACTTGGATACAGATTAGATGGCATCCTATGTTAAGGCACTGGTTAAGTTCAAGATCATGCCAGACATTGCCAAGGGGGTCCTAGACCATTAGTCTAGGGTTTTAGAAATCCAGATATTTGGAAACTGTCACGTAATATATGAACGGCTCAAAATATAATTACAACTACAGACTACGGCTTCTACTTCTAACTACATTCTTTTGATCTCTGTCATATTTCGTATTCAGATTCCAAGTGCACTGCCGTGGGATCTTCTGTCTGTAGTCTGTACAGGTGTGCGGTGTACCTAGATAGGCGAAAAGATGCTGTTTGCACATCCCTCTCCCTCAGCACTCGTCACTTGAACCACGGCCACTGCAACGGACGGTGTGTGTGAGAAGTAAACAGGTGGTTTACCTTCAACTTTTTTACATTTACACTACGCTCCTACGCTCTCACTGCCCAGCCCAACTCGTAGGCAACTGCCAGTGTAGAAAACCCCACGAACCAGAGACCATCATCATGAAGCTGTCTACTCCTCTCCTCATTCTCGTAAAAATACAACTACAAAATTATTCTATTTTCATTTTTCTACATTCTGATTTGTAGCATTACTAATTTTATTTCTGTATTTCCCATTTAATTTGCAGGGAGTAGTGACTTTAGTCTTGGCTAAAGGGAACAAAGAGAAGATCCGCAAGTCAATTATCTACGACAAGAAAACTCCGGACGTCTTCTACTGTCCGCTCGCTCAACATGACGGTAATTTACTATTTTTTTATTGTAATACATTTTAGTTTGGTCGGTCACATTTAAGACGAACAGTTGAACAACGGCTTTTTTAAAAGGTGCAATAAATATTACAATTTTCGAAAATTAAATATCTGTGCAATTTTAAAAAGTGAAGTGCAAAAACTAAATATTTCTATAAGCAAGGATCTCCACTGAAATAATGCGCTTTGCTAAATAAGAAAAAAAAAACAAAATTGGATTGTTGATCTCTTTACTCCAAAAATCCAAATAAGGAAATGTGGCAATAATTGGCAACTGCCCAGTCGCTTAAAAAAATTCAGCACAAGGTATAAATTACCTTTCGTTTGTTTTCTTCTTTGGATTTTACTTATTTGCAAATCGCGCGTGTCCCTCTGGCCTTTATGGCTAAATCTTAATTAAGGCGTTGGAATTATTATACTGTGAGACGGAATTCCAAACAAGGCTGTATGAAGAAAAGGGCAGTGCTAAAAGTCACGTGAGAAAGTAACTTCATTTCAAAGAGTGATATGTGCAAACATGAACGAGTCAGCGTCTTAAATGCTTAAGTGTGTATCTCCTTCTGCATGTGATTTAAATTCCGTGTCCACGCAGAGCTAGGGGCGGACCCCAGCTGGGATAATTACACTAATTGAGACATGGGCAAGTGCAATCAGCTGTTCACACCGACACAGCTAATTAGCTCCCATCCATCCACCTTCACGATTTTGTTCCTGCAGTGAGAATCAGTGACCTGGAATTTAGCTGAAGGAAAAGGATACGATAACTTTCTACGATTGAAGTGAAACTTTTTTTTAATCAAAAAATAATACATCAAAAAATTGGAAAATTATAACAGAAATAAAAAGTGTGTAAATTAATGTAGATCAGCGGAAATTCAAGTAGTTCGTCTAATTAATTAAAGAGAAAATTAAAAAAGAAAATTTATTTACAAAAAATTAAAAGTAATTTATAAAGGAAACGGAAGCGTATTAAAAAACAAAACCTACAACTTTCCTTTGAAAAATACACTGGTGCGAAGTTGACTAATTATGCGTATTTTGTTCTTTAAAAAATTCTGTTTGACGAAAATATGTATGTACCTATATGTAGAATGTACGGCGATATTTTGATGAGATATGTGGTTTGTATTTTGCATGTAGGTTTGAATAACATGTTGGTCAAGTCGAGACCACTCAAGAAGCTCTGTGAGTACGGTGGTCAGCCGCTGCCAGAAGGCTACAAATCAGACTGTTTCAATGACGTGGACGAGTCTGACTGGGCTTGTAAGGAGAAGAAACGAATTATGGTACAGTCACAGTTTTCAAATTTTCCCTCCATAAACACAAAAACTAAAAACGGATAATTACTAACGCTATTTGAGAATCAATTCTCAAAACTAACAACTGCCTTATTTACACACTGTATTTTCGTACTAAAATTTAAATACACTATTTTCTTACCACTAACACTGTTCTATTTAATTCTTGTTATCACTGTACTGTGTGAGTTTGAATAAAAAATAAGTGACTGATGTATGAATGGCAATGTTTAAACTGCATTTCATAATTTTCCTAATTTGTGGGAATTTAATGGAAAATTAATGAATAATTAATCTCGTATTAGAATTTAATTCTGGTCTTAACCTTAATGTGGATGTTTGTAAAGAGAAACTGTGGGAATTAATTTATCTGCAGAAACGACTCATCAACATTGGGGAGGAGGAGTCTGGGAAGTACTGAAAAATTTACATGAGCTAATCTATAACCTTCGCCTTGGGCACTACCAACAAAATAAACCAACCAAAAATGCCTTCATAAAAATATTTAACTTGATTCATATTAATAACCAACATTAATTAATGAGGCTAATTAACTACCAACAACAACAACAACAACAACCGCCGCAAGGTCCCTAAAAAGTCATCATTTTTAATACAAATTTGCCTACCCTACTAAATTACCTGCTGTTCTTTATAATGGTTCAGCATATGGGTGGAATTTATAAGGGATCGTTCATAAATGACGGTACGTGCAGGGTCAGTCCGTGTTCAACATAGCCATTTACCTTTTACGCAATGGATGTAAGCTGATGAAATTGGAGGGGGGGGGGTCATTTAGACTCTTAGAAGTGTGGAGATGTTTGGATGACGTCATTTATGGACGACCCCTAATTGGCTAATATGTACATATTTGATGTTGGTGTTGGTTTTAATTCAATGTTAATGGTGTCGTCACAGGATATTTCATTTTTGAATTAATTCATTAATATAAATTATATCGATACAAAGAAATAATAATGCAATAATTAATTAATGTAACTTAATTATATTCCTAATGTATAAAAAAGACGTGATTTGTAATGATTAAATATCAATAATTTTAACGATAAATGTTGAAGTCAACGGTTTACGTTCAAATTTGAGGGGTAAATTTTGAATAATATTCATTGCTAAAACTAGTATTGTGTGTTTGTAATAAAAATTAATAATGTTAACTAGCTAATTGAACTGCTTCCGGAATTACGTTAACGCATGCGCAAGTCATTTATTTAATTTATTCAATTTAATAATACCAACCACATATCGTCAGTGAAGAACCAAAATGACCCATATCCAATTTACGCTACAATCAAAATGAGCTATGTCATACAAACAAAATGAGAAACATGCGTAAAATGCTAATTACATAGGAGTTTTTGAAATGGTGCAAATTGTTCTAATTCCATGTTTTTGAAAAGGTGTGAAATATCATATTTACATGTTTATGAAAAGGTGCAAAATGTTCTAATTTTATGTTTTTGAAAATGTGCAAAATGTTCTAATTCTATATTTTCAAAAAGGTGCAAAATGTGATATTTACGTAATTTTGACCAGTCCAAAGGTTTCTAATTTAATGTGTTTGAAAAGCGTAAAATGCTCTATTCAAGTGCTCTCAAGGTATGTTTGAATATTTTTGTAGATAGTTGATATTGTTTTTAGCTAAATATGGATATGGGTCATTTTGGTTCTTCACTGACGATATTACATTTATAAAACCTCAAGTTAACCCATTTAACTCACTCACTGTCACTTAAGAAGGAAGGGGATTTACATATTGTGTGGGCTGGCGGCAGGTAGGGAATTTAATTGAATTAATTTTTCAAAATAATAATTAAACTGTATTAAAAAAACATTACAATTTTTTCCAAAATAAACAGGATTTTCCTTCCTTTGATTTTGAGCGTGATTTTGTCTGACAATGAGTGTATAGAGTGTGTGTAGATTTGGAATGTTTTAACTAATAATTTTTAGAAGCGAAAGTACCCACCAGGGATGGAAGTTTTGGAGAAATACAATCCCGTACCAAGATGGAAGAGAGCTGAGAATTATATACGATACCGTTTTTAAATAAATTGTAAAAAAATTTAATGATAAAGAATTAAATGACAAGTTTTCACGAGGGGCTGTGCCCTAAGTTGGAACTAGAATTGAATGATATTAAATAGCGATTTTTAATCTTGCCACTAATTTCAGAATGAAAACTTATGTTGGAAATTTTTATGTGATACTAAAGATTTTTAATATTTCAAATAAAATTTAAAAAAAATCAATATGAGTTTATTTTGATTTTATGCCGTAAGGTATGCTTCTGGTTTATTGTTAATTTGATCTGTTTTGGAAGTTCATTTTTGGAAACATAAATTAGTAGTAAAATTCAAGTTAAAATAAAGATCGTAGGAGTACGTAGGTAATTACCTACATACATTTTCTAGAGATATGTTCAATGTACTTTGAAGCTTTAAGAGATGGCAGCCTCTGCAATTAAAAAGAAACCATACGGAAAAATCAAAAAGCACTTTATTATTAAAGTCAATGCAATTGGCAGCAGCTGAGCTGAAAAAAAAATGATTGATTATTGTGAAAGCTAAAAATACGGCCGTGAATCCCATCAAAACAAAGCGTACATTAGCAATTTGTGATTCTTAAATTCGTGTGTCTAAACTTACGCTAAATGTGTACCTATATTATTCGTACCCTTACCTATTCGTACCCTTGCCTTTTTTCATCCTTATTGGTGCATTGCGTATTCCTACCCTTATTGTTTATTCGTACCTTCAGACTATTAACTAAGCTCAGTCGTCCTCAAATATTCGTACCCTAGAATAGTCGCACCCTAAATTTGTACCCTTTTAACTCGTACCTTGGGTATTCGTACCCTCACTAGTTGGTACCTCGCCATCTAATAACTACGCTTATTTGTGTATCGTCTATTCGTAGTATGCATATTTCCACTATCCATTCGTACTCGAAGTTTTCATATATTGCCGCTTTCACTTTCATAATGATGATTATGCATATAATCGTACCTCACTTTTTTGAGTTCTCGTATTCGTACCTTTTGTATTCGTATCCTTGAATATTTGTTCATTCCTTTCATTACCTTTCCTATTTTGCTGTCGTATTCGTACCCTTACTTATTTGTAAATTTTCATGTATTTGTATCTTACTTTGTTTAACTTCTCTGGTCGTACCTTATGTATTCGTACCCTGAGTATTCGCACCCTTGCAAATTCGTGCCTTGCGTTTTTTCCTTTTCTATATATGCCTCGCGTATAAGTACCCTTACAAATTTGTATCTTACAACTTTACCTGTCTTGGGCGTACCTTATGTTTCCGTATCCTTATTTATTCGTACCCTGCCGCTTTTAATGAAACAACTGTGTGCGATTGCGCAAAATGAAAACTTTTTCACAATTTTGTAGTGGCATTGTATGATAATTATGCATAAAATTAGGTTATATTAGTCAAATCAAAAGAACTACACTGTCATTAAATTGAAGCAGGGCACCAATCAGCAGGGTTCGAATTAACAGGGTACGAATCTGTCGGGTACAAATATGTAGGGTACAAATCTGTAGAGTACGAATCAGTAAGGTACAAATCGGTGTGGTACGAATTTGTAGGGTACGAATCTGTAAATTGCGAATCTGTAGAGTATGAACCTGTAGAATACGAATCTGTAGGGTACGAACTGATAGGTACGAATCTATTGGGTACAACTTTTTATGGTATGAATTGAAACTAAACCCTGTATATGCGAATTTATCCATAATCATGTGCACACAATACACGTACGATTATTGTTAAAGTAAACAGCTACACATGCTGAGTATTTTCTTTTCTTCCACGTCATTAGGTACATACTGAAATGCAGGGTTTTGCTTCCTTTAGTTGCTGCAGTGTCTGAATGAAATGAGGCGTCCGAAGTTGTTATAGAAAATGAAAATAAGTTCTAAAAGCCAGCGGCACATGGTTGTTTGTAGGGAAACTTATGTTGCATAGTAATTGAAGTAGGGTCGTTGTAAATAATGAATACAGTAAATCTGAAGCTTCATGAAAAGAAGTTATAAAAAAATGGGAAAATACGCGGCATTTCAACTCAGCTACTTGAGGCAACATATTCCGTAGATGTAAATTCTCGTGGATCGATTCGATTATGGGCGCATACTTTTCCCAGGCAGAACATAGCTAAACATCGTTAGCAGTTTTTTTTTTGGTTTCTCTCTGGTCTACATTGCGGCAAAGTTGGGGAAACTTGGAAACCAGAAAGAGGGAAAGTAGACGTGGGTCTTACGGTCTTGAATAGAATTCGGCATTCGATGGAATGTGAAGGTGCGGGTGAGGAAATCATAAAAATAGATCGAATTACTTAACACAACAACAGCAACAACAACAACACACATTGAGCCAATCTTACACTGACTGCAGTGGCTGACGAGTAAAGTGCCAAATAATGCGCATTTAATTCTATACAATTTCGCATATCTCTATAATATGCAGCCCACCACGCAATCTGCAACTGTGGGGTTCGTCCACAAATGACGTCATATGTAACGTCAAAGCTTCTCTTTGGATACTATGCTAAATGTCTAAGCTGCTGGCAATAGGCGTAATGGTGGAAGAAAAAATTGAAATATTTTGATAACATCATTTATGGACGACCCCATACCTAATGTTGAGCATTATAAAAAAATTAGACATAATTATGAAGTGCATGGTATGCGTCCAATACCCAGACCAAGAGGACACCATTTATTTATTTAATTTTTTTTATTCGAAATTTCCATGAACAATTTGCATGAGAATTAAAATATTATTTAATTATTTTTATTATAGAATAATTATTTAATTAATTAACATAAATATTTTATTTTCTAAAAATTAAATCGAATGCTATCCGTACGTACGAGAACTTTTGCCCAATCACACACCGTTTTTTTCTTGTTCGTGTCTGCCAGTGGAATCTTTAGCCGTTGTCGGGGGCCGAGACCGGTACTGGTACCGGCACCAGCACCCGTCACACTATTATACGAATTAAGTATTTAAATGGACTAAACACCTGGGTGATGAGGGCTGCCTCTAATTCAATAGTGCATTCCACCTAACTGCACACTTGGGTAATAATCTAATTGTCTACGTCTATTTTCAGGTCGTCTATGTGATACAACTAAAAGCTTCGTAAGTAAAGCCACTCAAGTTTCTAAAATTTAATATGTGGCTTTTAGTTTAGTGAGGCAAAATAGGTTTCGTTTCTTAGCTGGTGTGCATTTTTTCCAATATTCAATGTGCAGCTTTTTTTGTGTCTATATATCTCTACATAAATAGTTTTAATAAATAGTTTTTAGATTTTTGTATTATTTTTGTGGGGCACAGAAAGACTTTTTTTAAAAAGAGAAGATTAATTTACGTAACTTCAAAAACGAGTATTTTCACAGTTATTTGAATTTTATTAGTTATAGAAAAAACAGAGGTACAGGCAAAACAAGGAATTTTATATGTAAGAAAGAGAATAACCTGAAAATTTGGTTTAATATTTGTAGATTTTAAAAAGGTATCAACATTTAATGGACCGTCCAGAAGTCATGTCGTCACTAGAATGAGGGGTTGATGTCATGTAATATTAAAAATAACCGTTTTGGCAATTTTCAAGTGATGACATTATTGGAGTGGGTGGCTCTTTAAAGAGCAAAAATTTGTGTTACATCATTTATGGACCATCCTTTTAAAACTTTTGCAAGGGGAATTTCTTTTCTTAAATGTTAGTTGTAAAACATGTGCTACCCTTTCCCGATTTTAAAAGCTTTTTAAACCAAAAAGGGATCGTTCACAAATGACGTCATTTGTAGGGTTAATGGGTATACTTGGCTACTAATGACATGCCATGCTAAAATAGCCATTTTACTCAATGGTTATAAGCTGATGGCAGGGGAGTCATGACGTTCTAAAAATGTTTTGATTTTTTGAAGACGTCATTTGTGGACGATCCCAAAGACGACAATAATGTATTGTGTGACAATCTGCTATCACGTTTTTAGGAAGATATGCTTGGTTCATTTCAAAATTTAAAATATCTTGCGGGTTAGAAATTGGTTTTAAAAGGCGGGAAAATTCAAAGGAGCAAGTCTACTTAGTAAATTCACTAAATTCTGCAGAAATAGGTGGTAACTAGAAAAAAATGGTTCTACCAAAAATTTACAAAAAATAAAAGAAATGGTTGATTCACTTTTGTAGTGCATTCTAAATACAAAAAATGGACCTTGTAATTTTGACGCCGTTTTTGACAGTTTTTGTTGGGGATCCTACGACGGTCACAGTACAATGGAGATATGGAGAGGTGTAGGAAGCAGGTATGTAGAAGATTTGAAGGCGGACTTGCAAATTAATTAAGTAATTAAATTGTCTCTAACATTAAACAGCCTGGAATTCGAGGGGTGGATTGTTGACTCCGGAGGACCACTCGTGGTCCATAATTTCTTCTCTATACTGTGACACGATCCAAATTCCAAAAATCTCGAATGCGAGTGGAAGTGAGAGGAGGACGAGGAGCACGAGGGCCGCCGCCCCTAAAAATAGAAACGCTATGAAGATGAAGAAGATGATCACGCCGACTGCAATCCCATTCACTACTAGCCACACCAGTAGACACGCTGCCTTCGTCTAATTCCCCCAAAAAACCAATCAAAAAACCATTAAATTATCAATTAGCCATCCGTCAAGCGTCAAATTACGAAATTACCAAATAAATTATTTATACTTTCATTAGGACAAATCTCAAGTGTACCCCGCACCTTGTAAATCCCAACGACGAGAACGATGCAGAGTGCGAGGGAGAGTGCAGAGCCGACCAGAGATGCATTTGGGTTGGATTTAAAATCCAAAAGGGCCACTGAAAATTTAACAAATTTTATTAAAGTTTACATTTTTAAAAAACATACTGTTTGCTATTTTTTTTTTGAATTTGTTATTTTCACCTGGATTACTCTCGTAACAGTGCTTGATGGGGGGCTCGTTACTGTGTGAAAAAATGAACTTGAGTGAATTGAGCAGGAAGTAAACAGAAAACAGCTGTAAAAATCACCCAAAGTTATGTAAATTAATTCATTATTTTTTTAACGCTGTTTTTCATGCACAATGATTTTTTAGCCCCGATTTTACGTCATTCAAAAAAAAATTGAAAAAAAATATTTAAGATTTTTACTAAAAACATGGTACTTAAATAGTGTAATAAAAACATGTAGATTGCATGAATAACGTTATTATTTTTTGGATTTTAAAATTAGTCGTAGAATGGCGCCTTATTTGAAATTCTAGGTTAGTATGTATATACAATGCATTCCTTGCCGTAGCGTAGGCCAAGGTTGGAGACATACAAGAGCAGGAATAATAAATATTTTAAAACTACATAAAAATACAAAATTTACTAGGGAAAGAAATGGAGTGTAAAACCAAGGGAATTAAATTAGCATTTTTACCAAGTCGATGAATGCAACAATAATGGCACATGGTTTGGCTCCACAACAACAAATCTGTCGACTTTTCTCATCCGCCATCCTCCTCAATGAAAAAAATAGTTTTAGCTCTCGTTCCTACTACTACACAGATTCCTGATATTTTTTAAACTTGTCACAGTAATACAGTTTTGACTATTCGTACAAGTCACGTTTTCGTGTAAATTCAGACGCTCATTTTTTTCGTGACCACCCAGAAACCAGCAGAAAGTAGACACGTATCCAAGGGCCTCCTTTAGTTCTACACACATAATTATTCACACAAAGAATTTTTTTATTCTTTTTTTAAATTTGCAAACACTCAACTTTTATATTTCACTAATAAATAGCCCAGATGATTTCCGACTTGCGAAATTTTTGCATGAGGAAAGACTTTCACTAAAAACAAATTGTTTACAAAATAAAATCACTGTGCAGAACGAGAACGACATTGTCTTTCAAAAATAATGAGAATTTATTCCTAATTTTCCAATCTGGATCACATTTAAAAGAGACAAACAGAATTCTTATGATGCGAATCGCACAAAAATATACGAAAAGACCGCTCGGATTTCCCGTCCACAAACACGAAGGACGAGTGGGAAATCGAGAAATGATGAGAGAGCGAGAAATGGAATTTCCTTTCGCCTTGTTGAGCTAATGAACAAGACGAGCTTACTTTACTTACGGAGCTGTGGAATCAGTTCGGATTCGGTCTCGGATTCGGTCTCGGTCTCGGATTCGGTTTCGGTTTCGGTTTCGGTTTTGGATACGGACACGGATTTGAGAGTGTGTTTCTGTAGTAGTGCGGACACCGAACGGAAACCGAGACGAAATCCGAGTCAGACCGGAGCCGGAAAAGTTTATAAAGTTTACATGATGATGACACGTCCGAGGGTTGACGGTCGATACGGGACTCGAATAATGCAAGTAGTCTTGGCGAGTATATAGCGTTTTTGAGTCCGTATAGCTACTATAGTTTACACTCTACTTGGCTAAAAATCAAAAAAGTGGGTTACTGTACACAAGTATGTAATTCGGCACGAGCCAAATTTATTTCGTACCACTTTTAACTTGACATTATAGACTGAGTGAGTGAGCCATTTGTTGGTCGGATTTCAGGATTTTTCCCGTAGTCGTACTTACCTACTTTATGAAGGCCAGGGCCAGCGGCAGCGGCAAGGGGCACATGCATTAATTACGTCTGAAAACAAACATTAGAAACGCCAAAAAATTGATCTTGTATGTAAGTGTGTTTGCTATCATAAAAAATACAGTTTTGAGGGTGCCCTCATATATTAAATGTGCATATAACACAAACCCCTTTCTACTCTTACAAGGGAATGGTTTTCCATGGTACGCGCCAATTTCAAAAAGTCATGTCTACAAAAATCAGGCTACTAATAAATAGTAGGGATCCAAAGTAACTCGATTCCATATACTTTTTTTAGGTCACAATAGCCCGCCAAAGTTTTAAAAAATTCAAATTTTAATATTTTGCCGCCCTGTAACTTCTACAGTGTTTATCCGATTTTGGCGAAATTTTATTTTTTCTAACGTTTAGACTCTTTTCTAAAAAGTAATTTCAGGATTTTTAAAAATTCGAAAATTTTCATTTTTTTGAAAAAATTGGTCTATAAAATTAGGCCTTAAAAATAATGTTTTTTCAAAAATTTAGCGAATTTAGCGATTTGATTTATTGAGCGTCATAACAGCGTTGCTTACTCACGAGTCGTTTTTTCCACTTTAGGCCATAAGCAGATGCTGACTTTTCGACTTAGACATACGTGTCGTGTTGTAGGTTGTGGCTGGCCCCTATTTATCCACCGATTCAAAACCAACTCAGCACGTATACACACATCTCACCTGAGACCGCCGAGCGAGATATAAACGGGATATGAAAGCATTATAATTCTCAGTGGTGTAATAACTATTAATACTTCGAACTGGACACTCTCGTCCCTATCGCGTCTTTTCAGTCCTTTTGTGATAACGAAACCCGTGTATTTCCAACTTGTTCTTTCTTGTAAATCGGATTTTATCGGCATCTGTGATTACGTATGTATCCCAAATATTGAGAACCCTATTTGCTTTGTAATCAAAATCAGCCGAAAATAATCAAAGGAATGAATATGTAACAGGCTTACTTTTTATTTTTAAATTGCAGTCCAATTTTTCTAAATGAACCTGATGAATCATATATGCATCATCAGTGAAGATTTAAATCCGCATAGGACCTTTTCAATGTTTAACCAAATAATTCAGGGGTTGGTTTCAATTATTTTTAAATATGCGATTTTGATCCTTTACCAACGATTTGTATCAGTTTGCATGGAGCTGTAAAAGGTTGCTATACAATACTTATACTGATAGACATAATGAAAAATGAAACTTAAAATGTTGCAATTTTCCCCAATAAAAGTTGCATTTATTGCTCACTCCACTCAGCGAAACTGCCAATATCCTTTTAGCCATTTTGGAAAGTAAAAGCTTAGAAAAAATAAAGATCCATTTTCTCTATTGAAGCTCCGGGCAGGGTCAATTGCACTCCGCATTTTTTCAAATAATAGTGGAAAAAGTCTCTTTGGAAATCTGATAAGTACATTGATCTACGTCTTGGTATGACGTCTGTCATAGAGGCAAGAATTGAGGAGTTTGCTAGCAAAACGCGTTAAGTCCATTTTTTCAGAAATTGAGATTATTGGTGTTTAAGGACGAATAAGTACATATAATTCACACTGTGCAATATTACGGGTCAAAGGTCACTGAAACTATTTTAAATAATTCGCTCAAAAACCGTTTTCTTGCAAAACACGTTAAGTCCATCAGTCGTTTGTTGGCAAAAGGCAAAACACGTTAAGTCCACTAAACCCAATAAAAACAACTGATTCTTATAAAAAAATATCCTTATTTTCCCAAAACTACTTCTTGTAATGAAACGAAATTTATTCGCTTTATCATCAAATTCACGTGTACTAGTTGTAGGGGATGGTCCATAAATGGCGTCCCACAAATTTTTATTTTTTAAGGCTAATCCCTCGCCATGTCATCACTTTAACATTGCGTTCATCTGTTATCTTTCCCACGGCATGACATATCATTACTACATGACTAGATTCACATACCCTACCGAAAACGGCATTTATGGACGATCCCTAACAGATCGATATGCAAACTAAATTTCAATTTGTTTGGTACATTTGGAAGCTCTGCTGTTTTAATAATACAGAAGGGCATGGTTTACAAAGTAATTAAGAAATTGTACAAAAGAACAGTCGCGTTTCTTATGAAGAAAATAAAGACGTAACGGGTCGTTCACAAATGACGTCATTGATAGGTTCAATGGGTGTACTTGGCAATTCTATGCTAGGGATAGTCATTTACGCAATATGATTAATATGGGGACAGGGGGAAACATGGTTTTAAAAATGAATACTTTTCTATGACGTCATTTGTGGACAATCCCTTAGCAAACAACTTCTTTAAGGAGTTGTAGATTTGCACTCGAAAATTTAACATTGGAATGCAGGATTGTTTTAATTAATGCTTACTGTTGTATTTACATGTTTTTAAAAAGTGCAAAATGTTCTATGTAGGTACATGTTTTTGAAAATTCCATAATGGTCTATTTACATTTTTGTAAAAAGTGCATAATGTTGTATTTACATGTTATTGAAGTGTACAATTTATACTTCAATTTTACAATCATAAATTAGCATGCAATTCAATATAATTCAAAAGGTTAATTTTTTGCATTGTTTCTTATGGGTTTTTTGGCAAAACACGTTAAGTCCAAGATTTCAAAATTTTGAATCATTTTTAAAAAATTACGACGCTGCGTCAGATTTGAGTTATTTTGGCTACTAATACACCTGGTAGTATGCAGTTACTGAAAAAAAATTTCGAAAAAATATTAACGTTTTCACATGATTATCAAAATTTGCGGTTCCTGTAAAGTTGGGCAACATGGACTTAACGCGTTTTGATAACAAAGTCCTCAATTGCAGACATTCTATTTTTCTTTGATATTTGAGAGCTAGAGGAAAATAAAATCTCAAAGTCCCAAGCTAATAACCTATTTTTTTAAAAGAATGATATTTTTTCGAAATTCTGAAATTCTCGTGCAATAATTCAAAAGTCTTGCCGATTAAGTTCGTAGCCACTTTATTAGTACCCTGAATGTGAGCTTAAATTTCAATCCCTAAAATAAATATTGTGGAAATTCAGTTGTTTTTTTAGCCTTCATCTAATATTTATTTGAACACTAAGGGGCATAAAAGGCCGTGTATTACTTAAAGAACTAAATTTAAGCAGCATTTTTGAATTGAAGGCAGATCCTAGTGGCGAATAAATAGTTTAGTAATTTAGTAGTAACACTATTTACAGAATGTTTCATAATTATGTGTAACATGTCATGGGAATATACGTAACACATACTTTATAAATAAATATGGAAAATACTTATTATGTAGAGATTTTTTTCGAAAATACAAAAATGGCTTAGTATGCAACTAAAAGAATAAAATAAAGTAGTTGAAAGAAAGCAAAGCCCAGTGCAAAGTTCATCCGTTTGTTCTTAACTGCGCCCCCATTTACCAAGTGTAATAAGAATTCTTAATTTTGGTTTGAATTTTATCAATTTCCTTCCTGATCTGGTGGAGTTGTAAGACGGTGGGGAGCGTGTTTCCGATGGGTTTGAAATTTGACAGTTCCTTGATTAAATGGAGGACGACGAGGGAACAGCCACCTCTGTACCTGTAAAAAAGTACAATGTCAAGCTATAATTATTTTTAATTTATTTCCTATATACCATTATTTTTATATTTGGGATTCCGTGCATTGGCAATTTTTCTTTTTCATTCAATTTTCATCAAGGCTCAAATTGCATGACATGGTGGCTCTTAAATTACTGCAAACACAATTTCAAGTTTTAAAATGTCTATACAACAATAGCACCCCATTCTTCACTTATTGAATCATTTGAAATGAATAGCTCACTATGCGCTTTGAATTTCAGGCAAATAACACGCTATGAACGTCCAAAATCGTTGCAAAAACTTAATTTGCACTTTCAAAATCGTACAAGTAGCTCATTTTGGAATTTTAAAATCGCACAAGTAGCTCATTTTGCAATTTCAAAGTCATACAAATAGCTCATTTTGCACTTTCAAAATAATGCAATTAGCTTATTTTGCACTTTTAAAATCATGAAAATAGCTTATTTTGCATTTTCGAAATCACACAAGTAGCTAATTTTGCACTTTCAAAACCATGCAAATAGCTTATTTTGAATTTTCAAAATCATACAAATAGCTTATTTTGCACTTCCAAAATTAGGCAATTGGTTCATTCTGAACTCTTTGCAGAGGCGTCACACGTTATAACAATTCAAGAAATTCCAGATGCCCCAATTCCTTATTCGTTGCGTAAAAGGGAACTTGGGCCCCCTCGGTCCATCCTCGCCCCATCGCATCGTTGGCCTGCCTATTAATCGCCAAACCCTGCTATTAAACAATTGCCTAACCCTAATGAGTACCCAGTACTAGTACGCCCCTGAGGCCCCTGCTTTACAGAATCGTGCAAATAGCTCATTTTGCAATCTCATTCAATTTCATGAATCATCAAATATGACCCGAATTTCGATTTTCTAAAAACGAAAAACTAAGTAAGGAAAATAGTAAATTGAATAAATTAGATAAAATCTTGAGTTTAAGTTAAAATGAAGCCGGAAGACATACGGACTAAGATTACAAAAATGGTGCATCTGAAATGAATACTGCTTCCCCCGGAACCAGGGATGCCGCTCTACAAAATCCCTCAACTTGTCGTGGTAACTCTCCCACAGAATCCAGTCAAAGTACGTCACAGATCTCTGGGGGATATCGATGCAAAGCAGCGCCTGATGACGACTCGTCCATTCCGCTTTGGGGTACTCCATAAAGACGGGCATTAGAATCCGGGTAATGAGCTCGTTCTCCCTCAGCGCATCATCGATCATCTCCATTCGCATTGTCTCCACTCTTCCGCACTCATTATTTTCCCAATTACTTTTTCCCGCATCTTCATCATCTTCCTCAACGAGCCACGTCAATCCACCAGAACCAGAAGAAGATGCTGATCTTTCCCTTCTGACTTTTTTCCGTGATCTTGTCTTCTTCTTTTTGTAAGTTTTTTTCTTTGATGATGTACTACAATTTAATTCGTAATTAAAATCTTCCCGCTCCAGTTTTGAATAGTCAATGACGACAAAGTCAAGTGGCAGAATTAAAACTTGCTCCGGATTTAAATGGGCGTAATTTTCCTGGAGATATTTTGTGCCGGAGAAAAGAGCGGTGCCGCTGTAGTTGAGGACGGAGGCTCGTATGCGACAAGGGATCGTCTCCATTTCATTTCGTTTATCTTGCTCTGTTAAAACTGTGCAGAATCTGCATTCCGGCTCCACGATGCCCAGACACAGAATTGAGAGATTTAATTCGTCTTTCTGCATTCTGCATAATTTTGATTTGGAAATATTTGAATTATTTTGATTATTTTCCCAGTTGTAGAATTCCATGAGAGCTTCTGAGCAGTCGGCTAAATTTTCTTTAGATTCCCACGTCCCTGTTATTCTATTTAGAGAACAAAAACCAAAATTAAATATTTTGCCAGGTGCGTTCCATTATTACATTATATTGTCTGTGAGGACGAACCAAAATGACCTATATCCATTTTCAGCTAAAATTGCTAAGAACAATATCAACTATCTGCAAAAATATTCAAATATGTAATATATATGCCTTGTGAGCATTTAAATAGAATATTTTGTACTTTTTAAAAATATGAAAATACAACATTTAGCACTTTTCAAACACATGTATGCAATGAGAAAATTTCGCTATTTGTCATAAACATGTAAATACAAAATTTTAAAATTTTTTTGAATCATGTAAATAGAAAATTGAGCACTTTTTTCGTTTTTTCTAAATGTGTAAATAGAACATTTTACACTTTTCAAAAACATGTAAACAGAACATTTTACACTTTTCAAAAACATGTAAACAGAACATTTTACACTTTTCGAAAACTCTTAATTAACATTTATTTTAACGCATGTCCCTCATTGTGTTTTTTATGACATAGATGATTTTGATTTGATTGTAGCCTAAATTGGATTTAAGTCATTTTGGTTGTTCACAGACTATATACAATTAATAACTCACAGTGCCCAGTCCTTCCAAACAACGAAAAATTCCGCCTTGGCCCCTTCCCCACGTTTTGCCCCTATTTTTCCAACTTCCCAAATTTTGTGCGAAGTCTTGACTGGGTCAAGGTCAACGATTGGGATTTTGTTTTTTCCAATTTGTTTTCGCCTGGTTCTGGTGCTGCTTCTGCTTGTTGAACTTGTAGTCGAAGTAGAAGCTTTTGCAGACACCTTTTGCATCCGAATTGGACTTTGGCTCAATTTCCCGCGTTTTCTTTTTCTTGTGTTGGTTTCTGCATCTTTTTCTGCATCGACTTCAGCTCTTGTGGCTTGACTCTGGCGTCGTTTCCGATTTCCATTCTTTGCCATATTTTTATGTTGTGATTATTAATTTAGGCTTTATTTCGTGATTTTGATTTTGAGTGGCCTATTTCAAATTACTTGTAACTAAAACACTGAAATTGCAGCTACCAGATTAAATCTAAAATAATTATTACTTTACTTTTTACTTTACTATACAAACTACGGGGAAGGACTACCACTACAAAAATACACTAATAGTTTAACAACGTAATATACTGGTTAATTATTCGTTTATCCTAATGCTCATCCCATTACGAAATACCGGACGGAGTGTCGAACAAAAGCCAACGCTGAGTAGCTGAATTCAAAAAGCATTTAGTGCTGAAACTTAATAATTCAAAATTCAGCTGCAGGGATAGTGTCATTATAAAAAATAATAAAAAATTATGAATATTTTTATTGTTGAAATAATTTATTTTAATAATAATAATAAAAAAATTATATATAATTCTGTTTCTGAATCTAATTTTTTAATTTTATGAAAAAAAATTCAAACATTTATAATAAATAAATTTTTGAAGTAAATAAATTTAAAAAACATTCAGTATTTTGTACGTAGTATTAATCACTAAGGTTTTATTTCATTCATAATGTGTTACATACACAAGTAGGTAGGTACATTATTAAGCGGGTCATAAATGCTTAAAAGAAAATTTATATTTTACTGTGACAGTTAATTTTTATATTATCATAATGATGATACAGTGCTACCTTTATTCCTATTGTAATAAATGGTTAGTCCACTGACGTCATCCGTAAGGTCAGTAGGCCTTTTAAGGTACAGCAATTCCCATGTTGAAGGCAGCCAGTTACACAATTAATGCTTAAGCTACTGAAAAGGGGGTTATGTTATAGGGTACTAAAAATAGGGACATTTCTATGACATCATTTATGGACCATCTCTATAAAATATTTTGTAAAGGGTGTCAGTTTTGATTAAATTAGTGTGGCAAATCCCCCAATCTATGAGATATTGCATTAAAATTAAATTAAAATGTTAAATTAATTAAACAGTTAGTTAGTTGTTAGTGCAGTTAGTGCATTAAAATAGTTGTAGGTGGTAAATAAATGTGAATTAAAAGATTTAAAATTCCGGAGACGTTAAACGCGGTCAATGGAGCTCATGGATCTTCTCAAAATGGATGAATTCAATCGCAATCTCCCCAATGTTTTAGTAACGTCGCTTATTGTGGATGATGAAGTTTCCTTTGAAATGGGGATTTGGCGCCAGCGTTGGTAGGTGCGATCGTAGTAGTGCTTGTAGCAGTAAGGTTTCCCATTAACCTCCCAGTAGGAACCCGCGTCCAAGTCCGTGAAGCATGTCTAAAGAGTATTTTTTTAAATTAGAATTAATTTTCAAAATTTAAAAAAATTGTAGTGGCTGTATGTAAATATAACTATTTGTTGACCTTGCAATAGAAGCAACTGGCGTGGTACTCGTTCCCCATTGCAATCACAGACTTGCTCGTCACAGACGGATACACGGGCCTCGTGCAAGTTGGACAGATGGCGGCAGTGAATCGCTTCTTCCAGTCGTTTCGGCAGTACGTCTTGTTGTCCGCCCCTCGGATGTAGTCGTCCCGAGCCAGGAATTTGGTACACACGGAGCAACGGAGGCGACACTCATTGTGCCAAACTTTCCCAACTGATCTGTAGCCCCCCTTTAAAAATTAAAAGCAAAGCAGAATTTTCAAAATTAAAATCTTAATTTTAGACTCATTAAGAATTTTGAATTTTGAATTCCATAAAAAGTTTGAATTACTTGTCGGACAGGCTCACGACAGAAGTCGCAACGGGGCGAGAAGCGACGGTGGTAGTCCCGCTCGCAGTACACCTTCCCCTCAACCTGACGAAATTCGCTCCCAACCAGCGGCACTTTGCACTCTTGACACACGAAGTGCTCCTTGTGAAATATCCCGCCAATTGTTTTGGTCGCATCCTGAAATCAAAATTTATGATTTAAAGTTGAATAAAGTTTATTCGTTCATTTTATTTAGAAAATAGGTGATTAATAAATTGTGTAATGTTTTTTCAAAATATTTATAAAACACGGAGCCACAAAGTCATTTGTACGTATAGTATAGCATATTCATTGCACTATCAGTCGCACCCGACGTATTCGTACCCTCCATTTTTAAACTAGGATGTTCTTGCTATGCTAAATTGTACCAGCACTGTTCGTCCCTTGGCTATTCGTATCTTGATTATTCGTCCCTTGAATATTCGTGCCTCTGCTATTTGTACCTTCAATATTCGTTCCTTGACTTTTCTTGCCTTGGCTATTCGTGCCTCTGATATTTGTACCTTCAATATTTGTACCTTCAATATTCGTCCCTTGACTATTTGTCCCTTGGCTATTCGTGCCTCTGCTATTTGTACCTTCAATATTCGTTCCTTGACTATTCGTGCCTTGGCTATTCGTGCCTTTGATATTTGTACCTTTAATATTCGTCCCTTGACTATTCGTCCCTTGACTGTTTGTCCCTTGGCTATTCGTGCCTCTGCTATTTGTACCTTCAATATTCGTCCCTTGACTATTCGTCCCTTGACTGTTTGTCCCTTGGCTATTCGTGCCTCTGCTATTTGTACCTTCAATATTCGTCCCTTGACTATTCGTCTCTTGGCTATTTGCACCTCAGATATTTGTACCTTGGTTTTTCGTACCTTGAATATTCGTGCCCTGGCTATTTGTACAATGCCTGCATATTTGTACTAGAACTGGTCTAACCCTGCTTAGTCGTACCTGTACTTTTTGTACCCTTGGTATATGTATATTGCTTACACAAATTTGCAAGCTAGCACCCAACTATTTGTCCCTACTTAATCGTACCTTGTGAACTCGTACCTTCATTGTTTGTACCTTTATCACTCGTACCTTGTTATTTCGTCCCCTGTGTAATAACTAATTTCTGGCGAATTTGATTTAATGAAAATAATTTGACAGGTTAATTGCTCGCCTTTTGATCCCGGATGGGTTTCTTGCAGGCATTGCACTTGGGTGAAAATGTGTTGTGATAATCCGTTTCACAGTAGAAGCTTCCATTCCGCTCTCGATAGTTGTAGGAAGCCAACGGCTGGCTGCACTTCTTGCACGTAAAGCAAAGAGCGTGGTAGTGACGCTCATTTATTTTTGTTGGGTTCTACAATTATTAATTATTTAAAAAATTATTAGATAGGGCAAGTTACAATATTCTTTAAGCAATTAAAAAAAAAGTCAAAGAAAAATTGTGACCTGGTAGATTGTAGTGAGGCAGCCGTGGCACTTGTAGTAGAAGATGTTGTTGAAGTCCTTCTCACAGTAGGGCAGTCCATTCTTCTCCCAGTACTTGTCTGGGCTGAGGACCGTGGAACAGGCGGAGCACTGGAAGCAGCCTTTGTGCCAGTTCTTTCCAGCCATGTACAAGTGGTACGGCTAAGCATTTATTAGGCAAGTTAAACATGAGTCAAAAAATAATTTAGTAGTCCGCCATAGTATAAAAATAAATTCAAATACTAAAGAAATTTTATTGCAAAAATGAAATTTGCAATTTATTACATCTGCAATAGTAAGTTTGCAGCCGTAGCATTCCTTGAAGCCGGAGGGGCTCGTGGAGCCCGGGCGCCCGAATAAATCCCGGCTTCCCACTGAACTCACAGAATTCTGTCGCCAGTGCCATCCTTTTAGAATTGGCAATTTCAACGGCTCGTCTAGTCCCGAATAAAAGAATCAAAAATTTCAAATTTTACTACAAAACGTACCAATTTTTTTTAAACTTAATGATTTGAAAAAAATGTCACTTTTTGGAAAAACTCACCCAGGTATGTTTTGGTAAAAACCATGATTTAAAATTTCAGAATTTCTGGAATGTGAAAAGGTGCGAATTAAAGTGAAACTTGTTGAACTGAAGATGCTATAAGTGTTGTGTTCCTTATTTTTCTGCTCCTACCGCTCTCGCACACACTCACTCACTCACTGTCCAAATAATGTGGCGAGTTGAGCTCTTGAATAGTCTCCTCAATTTTTTTTCCATCTTTGTGTTTTTTTTTATTTGGGAGTCACATCTTGATCGCATCTCTGTTGTATTGCGTGAGGTGGTCGGGGTCCTGGTTGGTTGGTCATGGTCTCGTCTTTGTTGACTTTGTAATGGACGTTGTTGGGTAAGGCAGGGCTATAGGGCTGTCGATTGTGGATTTTATCCCCTCACATAGCATCCGCTTAAAAGTTTAAATCTATCAGTACTACTATCCCATGCTAATCTCTGTCCTGGACCATTTTCCCATTTTTTAAATGGACTTTTATGGGAAAGTTAATGGGGGCTCTGAGAATTACTTTCTGATGAATATTTGAATTACAATTTGCAATGGACTGACTGTGTGTGTAGAAGATTATAGATATGCGAAATGAATAAGAAAAAAAAGATTTTCGTTAAACCTACAAAGTGAGTTCTACGGGGCGTACGCGGGGCGGGCCACCAAAACCGAATAATTTTAAATCAAAGCTTTTAATTCTTCACCTTTTTTATCTTTTGTTGTGTAACAAGGCGATTTTTGATTTATTATTAGGCATTTAATTTTTTACACACACAATACTATCAGGTCAAAAATTTAAAACGTCATAAAAAAGTAGCCTGAAAAATAAACTGGAAAATAATAAAGCATCACTTTTACTCACCATCATATCAGTTACAAAAAATTCAAGCATGCGCTTTTTGTGAGCGAGTCCGTAATTTTTGCGTCTACAGATAATTTAAACAAAAAAAATCAGAGATTTTAATTCTTAAATTGCAGGTAAGACATTTTGCATGTGGACACAGATATCGTCTCTAACCTCTGTTCATTTTTAGCTGAAAATAAATTTCGCCATCTAAAAACGCTATTTGAACATTGTAATGATCGTGACAGCATTTAGATAGAACATTTTGAAATTTCTAAAAATATGTAAATGTAACACTTTGCAATTTTAAAAAATATGTAAATTTAACCCTTTGCACTTTTAAAACATGTAAATATAACATTTTGCAATTTTGCAACATGTAAATATAACATTTTGCAATTTTAAAACATGTAAATATAACATTTTGCAATTTTGAAAATGTGTAAATATAACATTTTGCAATTTTAAAAATATGTAAATATAACATTTTTCAATTTTAAAAATATGTAATATAACATTTTTCAATTTTAAAAATATGTAAATATAACATTTTTCAATTTTAAAAATATGTAATATAACATTTTTCAATTTTAAAAATATGTAAATATAACATTTTGCAATTTTAAAAATATGTAAATATAACATTTTTCAATTTTGAAAATATGTAAATATAACATTTTTCAATTTTAAAAATATGTAAATATGAAATTTTGCAATTTTTAAAAATATGTCATAAATATGAAATTTTGAACCTTTTAAAAGCTTGTAAAAAGAAAATTTTGCACTATTACAAAACATGTGATTGGAAAATTTTGTATATTTTAAAATTCTCCTAATTAAATTTTTGCAGTTTTTAAATACTTGCAAATACCTACAATACTTATTTACACTTTTCAGAAATTTGTTTAAGTTTCGGATCACATTATTGGCCAAAACCAATCCTCAAAATGCATTTTTGTAACCCTATTTTTGCATCGAAAAGTGTAATTTTTGTACGTTTCGTTTTACACGTTGCAGTACCCACAATATATAGGGATCGTTCATAGATGATGTCATAGAAATATCTCAATTTATAGGGCGCTGTATGACATGTCTTTATCTTATAACCAATGCTTAAATAGGTATATCTTTACCGTCTGATAGTGGGATGGCCAAGTAGACCCACTGATCCTATACGTGACGTCTTTTATGGATGATTCCTTACAAATAAATTTGTAGTATCTGCACTTCGTACATTGCAAGCGAAACTGTTTGCAGAAAAGAAAATTGGAAATTGAGTGGATTTTTTTTTTGGGGGGTTTATTTATTCTGCAAAATAACAAAGTTAAAATTAATGACTATATGGCGCATATAGAAGGACGCCCACCCTCATAACCGACGACCGACACTCGATACTCTGTTAATTAGTCCGCATTACTCAGACAACATTTCACATGTTAATCTAGATTTCATTTGTTTGCCAATTGCCCAGCCAAAAATCCCATTACCATTCCAATGCAATTATCATCCACTGCTCGTTATTACAATTTTAATTTTAATTGCCATCTCCATTTCGCAACTTCCCATAAGTCACCCTCATTCAGTTCTAGGAAACAACAACAACAACAGAAACATTAATTTCCACTGCATCTCCATTTATTCCAATTTAGTTTTTATTTCTGTCCATTTCAATTCACTTCTCCGTTTAACAAGTTTTCACTTTCCAAAAATCGATAATTGAGACAACAAACTGAAACTGAGCAACTTTGAAACTGTGTCCTTATTATTTACGATGTTTACAATCATTAATTTGAACGCGTACAAAAACTATTGTAAGGGGCGGTTCATAAACGATGTCACGGAAATTTTCATTTTTTTTTAAACTTCATTCCTATGACCCACGTGACCACTGTAGTATTACGAGTCACGAGCAAGGCTCAACCCCATAATCATACGGATGACATCAGTTATGGACGATCCCTAACACGCTGATTGGGTCGAACTCGTGCATTTCTAAAATCAGAGGTCGTAATCGTAAATTTGAAATAGTAAATTAAAATGGCGAAAAGTGAAACTGGGGAAATGGAAAAGGCACAATTTTGAGGAGGATTTCCATTTTTTAATCCAAATTTTTGCAATTAGTTTTGATCTGCCAGTTCTGCTTTCCACACCCATATGTACCTGCCATGTCTAACGTTGGGCCTTAACAACTTCCGCCGTAAATAATTAATTCGAAAATCGTAATGTTATTAACTAACATATGGCTCATTATCTGTCTGTGTCTACCGTCTGAATGCCCAACGCTATTAACACGTCGTCTATGAGTTTAACGTTCACCTGTTGAAGCGTGTCGAAAGTTGAGTGAAATCCAAATCGAAATGTGAATAAATGAGAATAGAGTCAAAGGAATCAAAGCACGGCTGTCAATCAACGTTAACACAGAAAATTGAAAAAAAAATGCGTGGACTCGGATCATTTTGTAAGTTGCATGTCATTTCAATTTCCACTGTAGACACAAAAATTCATCAAGGTCGATATTATCACTGGTTTAATGATCTGCTCATATTTCTATGTTTCTATCCTAATGGAGGGAAATCAATAATTATTTTTAAAATCAAAAATTCATTTTAACTATATACTGATATCTATTCCATATAGGTTTGAGCCTGATTTTGACCAGTGGTTTTAACCCGTCAAGAAGTGGCCAAAAAAGAGAAACTAGGTAATACTGGTTTAACTGTATAATAAGAGGGTGTAAAAGGTTTTAGTACTATCTAAAATGTGGCTACTGCCGGATTTAACACTGTTCAAAAAAGTGATCAAAACGGGTTTCAACCAGTTTAAAACCGCTAAAACTGTTTTTAACAAGATATTGAGCCGGATAAAACTGGTTGAAGTCAGTCAAAAAGGGGCTAAAACTGTATCCTACAATTTATTAAACTGGATAATACTGATCTTAACTACATAAAAAGTGGCTAAAACTGGTTTAAATGCCATCCTAAAAGTGGCTAAATCCAATTTTAACACTGCAAAAAATTGTTAAAACCAGTTTTAGCACTATTCAAAAAGTAGGTAAAACGGGTTTTAACCAGTCAAGAATGTGTCTTAAACTGTTTTTTAACACTATATTAAGCCGGAAAGCACTTGTTTAAGCTAGTTAAAAAGTGGCTTTAACTTTTTCGAACAATATTTTAAACTAGATGATACTGGTTTTAACTGGTTACACAGTGGCTAAAACTGGTTTAAATATCATCAAAAAAGTGGCTAAATCGAGTTTTGATGCCTCAAAAAGTGGTTCTTAAAACTCAGCTTAACCAACTGAAACCCGACAAAATTCATTGTTAACACGCGTTATGAACTGGTCACAAAACTAATTTTACAGCCCTAAAAACTGGTTAAAATTGAGTTTTGTACGTGTAAAAATGGGGTTAAATCAGATTATAAAATCGCATACGCATAAGATTATAAAAAGCAGGATATTTGGTTTTAACAGTTTTATTTTTGCCCGGTACTTATTCAAAGCATAAACGTGGCATTTTCCTATAAAAATGTAAATTTGATCTCGTGTGTCTGTTATTGGTTTTAGTTGAATTTGCATATATTTCGAGTTTGTGAAATAATTGCAAGTGTAAATAAATGTGGAATATTATTTTGGGAGATGCTTTGTTAGAATTAGAATAGATGCGAGTGGACGATGAGTGTGTGGAAAAAAGAAAACGCGAAAAAGGGAAGGCGCATCCCGTGACATTTTAATGGGTGCAAAAAATAGGTAATGTTGAGTTATGGCCGTGTGTGTGTGTTGGGTGGCTGACTTTGGGCTGTAGGACGATGCTGTTCGCTCGTATGTAAATACGTCATCAATAAATTTCCCATTGTCAATGTGAAGGGCATCGCGTGAACCGAGTCTATAATTCAAACCTCTGCCTCTCGTATGTTATTACAGTGTCAATTATGCCAGCATCATTTTCCTTTCTTTCCTACACAGCCCAGCAGCAGTGCGTAGATTGGAGATGCTGGTCTCTATGTAATTTGGAACACAGAGCGTGTAATACAGATCACATTGGGAATCCAGAGCAGAAATCATATCTTCCCATTTCCAATCCGTCGCAGTCTCTTTCTATGGCTACACCTTCTCCAAATTAATGGCCTTTGCCGTAATCCTAATCATACAGGGAATTCGAAATTGTAGCGAAAGATGAACTCTCCATGTTAAGTATAGGGCATTGGGTAGAGATGTCAAGTCTCTATTATTACCGCACTACGCCAATTTCTGAACCAGATTCATTATTTTTTCTCTGCATAACTAAAATTTAACTACTTTGTTTCAATGTCAAGCGGTCAAGTCAAAGGCCAACCAGCATTGAAAATAGGTAGCTACTTGTATAGGATGGATGGGGGGATCGCCCATAAATGATGTCATCAATATAGTGGGTGGGTAACGTTCAGTCGGGTATTGATGACATGGTTTGCTTATAGCTAGAGTTATATGACATGGAGTTGGGTGGGTTCAAAAATTTAGATAATTTGGGTGACATCATTTATGAACCACCCCTCATCATTAGCATAGTCAAGCTGGGATTTAATTTGTTTGAAATTAAAACGCATTGAGTATTAGAAAAGTTAATTTAAAATTTCCATTGTAATATTTTGTTAATTTCCCATAGATTCGGGATCGTCCATAAATGACGTCACTATATAAATAGGTGCTACTTAAAAACCTCTTTACTTGAAGTAACGCTAGAAAGTTAAAACGTTGCACTTACATAATGAGAGCAAGGTGGATGGGTTTTATCAGAAAATGTCACTTTATGTATGTATGACATCATTTATGAATGATCCCTTATAACTAATGATTTTTAACAAGGTAATAAAAAAAAGTTATTAAAAGATATAAGACGACATCATGTGTGAAGAACCAAAATGACCCATATCCATTCGTAGCTGAAAAAATATCCACTATCTACAAAAATATTAAAATTTGTCTTGAAAGCATTTAAATAGAAAATTTTACACTTTTCAAAAACATGTAAATAGAAAATTTTAAACTTTTTAAAAACATGTAAATAGAAAATTTTACACTTTTCAAAAACATGTAAATAGAAAATTTTAAACTTTTTAAAAACATGTAAATAGAAAATTTTACACTTTTCAAAAACATGTAAATAGAAAATTTTACACTTTTCAAAAACATGTATATAGAAAATTTTACACTTTTCAAAAACATGTAAATAGAAAATTTTACACTTTTCAAAAACATGTAAATAGAAAATTTTACACTTTTCAAAAACATGTAAATAGAAAATTTTACACTTTTCAAAAACATGTAAATAGAAAATTTTACCTTTTTCAAAAACATGTAAATAGAAAATTTTACACTTTTCAAAAACATGCAAATAGAACATTTTACACTTTTCAAAAACATGCGAATAGAACATTTCACACTTTTCAAAAACATGCAAATAGAACATTTTACACTTTTCCCAAACATGTTAATAGAACATTTTACACTTTTCCCAAACATGTAAATAGAACATTTTACACTTTTCAAAAACATGTAAATAGAAAATTTTACACTTTTCAAAAACATGTAAATACAACATTTTACGCTTCCAAAAAACTTTTAAATTAGCATTTTAAGCATCTTTCTCGTTTCGTGTTTGTAGTTGAGGTTTTACATAGCTCATTTTGATTGTCGCATAAGTTGGATATGGCTCATTTTGGTTCTTCGCAGACGATGTTTAAATATTGTCTATTCTAGTTTCCCATTAATAAGGGATTGTCCGCAAATGACGTGGCTACATCTCTAGTACCAGAAACTTTAGTGATTCAAAGTGTATGTTATGTAATACTACGAAATATAGAACCCATGTTGAGTTTATTATTAGGAATAAAAGCAAATTAAAAGAATGGAGAGGAAAGAAGTACCTGCAGAAATTTGACTTATATCTCTGACATAATGTGCTGCGACTCAAACACACGCCCAATTCCCTCGGTTTCGGCTTCGGCTTTGGCTTTGGCTATAGAAAGATTAAATAAAGACTCATATCTTCCAGATTAACTTTTACAAAAAAAAAGTTCATCTCATCTTCTTGTTTTCTCCGCAGCAGAATGAAGATTTTTTGTAATAATAATTGTAATTACTTTCCCGCCCTCCTTCTTCTTCATCTCGTAATCCCAATTTACATTTTAAAATATTCATGATCTCTTTTATTTATTCATTTGGATAATCGTGGCTCTGTCTTTTCCCAGGGGTTAATTATGATTACGTTCCATTTATTGACAATTCCATCACCTGGCCAATCTACCACAGGCTCTTAAGCCGCAATACCAACTCACTGTAATACAGCTACGTTATCAAAACTGCAAAATTATAGAATCGCCAGGGAAGACTCGAAATAAGCCATTTCCATTTTCCGCTAAATACAAAATGCACTATTTACATAAAAACTAGGAATATTATGTTGATCTTAAAAACATGTCAAAAAGAATTTTGCCTTTGAGACAAGCGTGTAAATCAAACATTTAGAGCTTTTAAAATACGTGTAGTTAAATAAATTATTTTGCGCTAATTAGAAACGCTTCAATAGAATTTTTGGCACTCTTCTTAAGCATTTAAATGGAAAATGTTTGGTTTTCTAGAACATGTACTTAAATAGAACATTTTGCACTTTTTTAAAACATGTAATTAAAACATTTTGCACTTTTTAAAAACATGTAAATATAACATTTTGCACTTTTTAAAAACATGTAAATAGAACATTTTGCACTTTTTAAAAACATGTAAATAGAATATTTTGCACTTTTTAAAAACATGTAAATAGAATATTTTACACTTTTTAAAAACATGTAAATAGAACATTTTACACTTTTTTCAAACATGTAAATAGTGTTTTGTACTTTTCTCAAATATCTAAATACAATATTTTTGAATTTAAAAATGCGTAAATAGACCATTTTCTACTTTTTAAAAGAGAGTGCAAATAAACGTTTTTTTAACACTGCAAAAATACAAATAAATTGATCGACTTTGGGGCACGCTGGGAACACTAATCGACATTGGCATCGACATGTACATTTAAATGGACTGAATTTATTTAAATTCATCGTAGTATTTGGATTAAAGTTGGTTGTTGGAGCGTTCGTCGTGGTCGATGCTTGGGCGCATCCTCTAATTAGGAGTAAACATCCAGTTTTTTGTCTAATAGGATTTTGAGGGCGTCAGCTGGAGAGACGCGGTTCCGCTCCTATTCCCAACTTCCAATTCGATACTCGAACCACAACAACCAAACTCCCAACAGTATTGTGCATATGGCATATATATGGTATATTGAAATGAACGCGTTTGGGTGGAGGCTGCTTTGATCTGCAGATGCCTCCCTGGGTCCACAGCACAACACAGTCGAGATGAAATGCGGCGATCTTCGCTAAAGATGGACTGTGCGAATAAATCACAGGACACTGGACCGAGCTCATCATTCATTTTCATTTTAATCGTGTTCCAAATTAATACGTAGAGCCCACAATTATTTCAGTCGGTCCAATCCAATGGTCCAATTAACAGCAGGACCAGCACTATACTAATGCAAGTACATGAATACACACATTTACGTAGGTCAAGTAGTAAAGAAATTGAAGCAGAGAAACTAGCCATTTACATATTGTGAGTGAAGAGTCAAAATAACCCATTTCTAATTTAAGCTAGAGTCAAAATGAGGTATGTCGTAAGAAAACCAAATAAGAAAGTTTGTAATTACTTGATTTGAAATATGTAAAATGTTCTATTTCCATGTGTTTGAAAAGTGCAAAATATTCTATTTACTTGTTGCTTTTTCAGTGCAAATTAAATTAATTGCATTATCTTTGAATAGTGAATAATGTCCTATTTACATGTTTGTAAAAACTGCAATACATTTCATTTCCATGTTTTTGAAACGTGCAAAATATTTTATTTCCATGTTTTTGAAACGTGCAAAATATTTTATTTCCATGTTTTTGAAACGTGCAAAATATTCTATTTTCATGTTTTTGAAACGTGCAGATTGTTGTATTTACATATTTTTCAACATACATGTTTTTAG
The DNA here is from genome assembly GCA_949802685.1 of Dicyrtomina minuta. NCBI lineage: Eukaryota > Metazoa > Arthropoda > Collembola > Symphypleona > Dicyrtomidae > Dicyrtomina > Dicyrtomina minuta. Next base: position 1,168,204 of record OX461810.1, on the reverse strand, counting down.
GAAGTGCAGAATGTTCTATTGAAATTCTGTCAAGATTATAACGTATATCAATTTTTTTGTAGATAGATGTTTTTGTTTTTAACTAAAAATGGATATGGGTCATTTTGGTTCTACGCCGACGAAATAATGCTTTCAAACGCCTTATCCCACAGGGAATGTCAAAATGGACTATTTACCGTTGCCAACACTTCAGACATATTTGTTTTTGGAGTTTAGTAAATGCATTTTACACTCATGAATGTGCTTGCAAGATAATTGATATTCGAGTTTTGGCCTTTTGGCAAATACTACAAACATTTAAAAATATGGCTGATATTCATACTTCACCTTGAGCAGCACAAATATATAGGAATTATTATAGATGGACGAAAGAGTATGATTTAGAACGACATTGAGAATAAACTTGCCATGAACCCAGCTGTTGCTGATGGACGCAGGAGAAGATTGCGAAAATAATGAAATTCTAAACCACAAAGTTATTGACAAAGTCAATACCCAACGAGCTCTCTATTCCCCTCACACACAACGAAAACCACTTATCCATTCATCCCCACTCAATACCTTGTATTTCATTTCGTCTATGAGATTTCATGACGTTTTTTTCTACCAGTCCAAAAACAATCATTTTTTCCCCGTTTTTTGTTTGAGCTGTCATCTAATTAAATCATATGGGCGCCAAGGCTGCCCACGCGCCCATGTCCACCTCACACCTCTTTACAAGCCCCACTGAGCCTGGATCTCCAGCAGGTTCAACATGTTCTTCTTTCTTTCTTGTCCATCCATCCATCAACGTCTTCCAAGTGCTCCAAAAAACAACAATGAAACTGTCCAGCGAATTCAAATGGTCATGGCCACCGTGCGCCGTGTTTACAATTCTTTATTGTTGTACGTAGCAGAAACATGACTTTGGAAGTCGTAATTATTATTATTATGTAGCAACATACTGTCAAGTCTGCTCCATTTTTGCGTGTTTCCTTCTACGTACATTGTTTGCATCATTATAGGGTAGGTATTCCTCACAGAGCATAGGCGTATGTGCTTACTGTTCAGGCAGGAACATTGACGGGAATATTCCCGGAAACATTTCCGTCCCGAAAATATGTATATGATTTATTACATGAGTTTAGAAGTTTCTATTTCTAGCATGTCGAAAAAATAAAAAGAAAAAAAATATCACGTTAAAAAAACAGGCAAAATAAATACAAAAAACCCTATCTTTTACATTTCAGCCTAAAATCTATTTATTTATTATTGTTAGTAATATGTTATATCAGCCTAAATCTACAAAACAAATACAAAAAGTATTTGCCGAAACCCGGGATCGAACCAGGGACCTTTAGATCTTCAGTCTAACGCTCTCCCAACTGAGCTATTTCGGCACCGTTGAGCATCAAGGGTTTACCGTAGTAAGCTTCTAATAGAACCCTTCGCGTTGTATTTGCATTCGGAGGTTCAGCCCCCGCGTTATAAATGATAGAAGCCCGCGTTGTACATATTGAAAATTTTGCAACAAGTAATTAATTCAAGCTGAAATAATTTTCGGACAAACCCTTATTATTCATGCCTATACTAAACCTTCTAATCCTCAATAATATTTTCCAGTCTTTACTAGTAGTACTCACAGACGCATAATTGCTACGCAAATATTCACAAAATATTGAGGACACTCGTTTTGCGGTTGGCAGAGTTTAAAGAAATTAGTGAATAATCCTAATCGACTTAATTATTTCCAGCAGCCCCCGTCTAGGCCTTAATTTTCAAACCTACTAGCCTAGCAGCTCAATTAAATCCACACATTTTTGGTGGTGAAATATATTTTTATTACTATAAATTATTGTAAGTATTAAAAATATTTCTGTCAAGTATTCCAATAATAAATTAAATAGCATTAGCGTCTGGTCACCAAAATTAGCAAAATACGTATCATCTACTATACGGCAACATTTATACCTGCGGAATATAATTAATTAATTAAGTAATAAATTAAGCCAAAGGCAGATTGAATTGAAGTGTCTCATGTCGATGTCAGGAGTTAGGCGGTTGGTGTAAAATTAGCATTGAAGTGATAGCCAATTAGATTTGCCTTTAAAAGAGTCGCTCCTCAGTCTTTCCTCGTCAGTCTCACTTTTGCCCGTGCTTGAAATATTGAAGTTTTAAACTTTTGAAATTAAAGCCTTTTTTTTTTTGTTTATTTTTAATTCATTTCTAAATATTTTTGAAATTCCTAAATTTCATCCTAATATTACCAGAAAAATGAAGACAGCTACGATTGCTCTTATTTTTGGGCTCGTTTTACTTGCCACCATCACCATTGCTCAAGCTGATGGCTTTATCTGCCCAGTTTGCAACAAACGTAAGCTTTTTTAAATTTTTAAAATTAAGTTTTATTTCTGTTAAAAATTACACAAACTACACACACATAGAACATACAATTTGCTTCATATGAATTAAATAGGAAGCTATCCTCTTACCTTATAGTGTCTTATTACAATTTTTGTAGCTAAAAAGAGTGAAGAAGTTTGTGACACGAAAGGATTAACTTGGCGAAGTAAATGCATGCTTACAAAAGGATATTGCCAAAAACCCAAAAGTAAAATATATTCTGATCCATAGCTTTATTTATTTCGATCAGATTTTTCAATCTATTTAGCATTTAGAAAAAGAATTCTAGTGAGAAATAAATTTTACATTATATTTAAAATATTTTAATCCATTTCTTTTTTTTTTTTTTTTGCAAGATGAGAGAGCAGAGTGGGCACATGATGGACCATGTTAGAAATACTCAAAGTACAGCTCAGTTTTTGGAACCACCACGACCACCCCTTTGCTTCTTGGACCACACTTCAAATATTAAAGCAACATGAACACGTTTAACAAACATTTTACAATTTATTTAATAAAGTTTGTGAAAATTAGAAAAGCAGGCAAAATTTTGTTGTGTTCCTCTGCGTCATTATAATTTTTTAAGTTCTAAAATTTTGTTTTAATAATTTTTATTTAAAATAATACTATACTGTATTGTAGAATGGATGTAATTAATTTGTAATTGTTTCAAAATTCTAATAAATTGGTTGTTTGTAGTAATTGGCATAAAATACGCATTCCGAATCTTTTATATTGTGACAAGGGAGTTAGCAGCGTATGATCTGAGTCGTCATTCAGAAAAATTTCCCACCACTAATTAGCGTTCTAATTGCATACATAGTAATAATTTGTCATCTATTTGATATGTCGATTCGGGCTATATAATTAGTAACACTGGTTATGCCCACTACCATGCATACTTACTAGTTAGTGTGCGACCACATTGCTCACCACAAAGGCGGCAATTCCACTAATTAGTAATTAGTTGTAATTATAGAAAATATGCTTTAGTTAAAATTATGTTATCGAATATTTGCCAAATGTTGCTATAGTGTAAGCTCAAGTTAATGACTGAAAATCGGAGAACCTGCGGCTTTCATAATTTAATTATTCTAAAACTGTTTTTGCGTTTTAGTTCAAGAAATGCGGTGGCATTTGAAAATGTTAGTGGGATGAGTGTGTTGTATATTTACTCTAACTGTATTTATTATATATGTATCTGCTCGTAGTAGTGCAAAATTACTCTGCCGAACTAACAACAATGAACCATTGTGCTTTTAAAAGCAAAACGAAAAATGTTTAAATTAGTTTATTAGTCGAAGAAATGTATTAACTACTGTTATTTTATTAAAAAGTTAGTTATGTAGGTTTAAAGCTGATAAAAAGAGAAACAAAACTATTTGCCGAAACCCGGGATCGAACCAGGGACCTTTAGATCTTCAGTCTAACGCTCTCCCAACTGAGCTATTTCGGCACCGTTGTGCAAGTGGGGCTCACCGTAGATCTTCTAATAAAGCGATCAGTGTTCTATTCAAACTTTGAGGTTTATCCCCAGTGTTATAATTACTAGAGACGAATCCTAAGTTTCACAGATGTGTATTTCTTTAAAAAAATATTCGACACCAGTTTTGCGGTTGGCAGATCAATTTCAACAAATTAGTTAATTATGTAGTGGCTAAGCTGATGAACCCATTTTCAGTCAAGAAAAATGTTCTTACCCGAAGCTTTCCAGCCGCTCAATCAAATTTCAAATTTTTATTTTGTAATAAAAAAGTTTTGTATTAAGGGATCGTCTATAAATGATGTCATCCCTGAGTTGGGTAGCTCCCTAATCCTTAAAAAACCTCTTTACTTACGACAATACTAAAAATTTGTAATTCTATTTTTAAAGAGCATAAAGCCAATCAGCGGTCTTAAAAATCCAATTGGCGGTACCGGAACAAGAACTGGCGGTTAGTTATTTATAAATTATTTGACAGTAAGGGTAAATATATTATTTCTGAAAGGATTATTTTAGGACTATTGGCGGTTGTAAAAAATGTTTGTATATTCCCACATTTTGAACCTTCCTACCTACGTTAAGGAATAATTTGCATCCTATTGGTTTTTATATCAATGTAAATCAATAATTTGAATTTTATTTCAAAAATTGTCTATAGACAGATAAAATTAGATATTTAGTAGGTAAGGAACTAAACTCATTTCTAGCCCCTTTTCAGTCTAAAAAAGTGTCCCTAGTTAAAATTTTCCAGCAGCTCAATTAAATCTTCCCTATTCATATGGTAATTGACGATTTTCTTTTCGTAGGATTATCATTAAAGACATAGCTTCAGATTTGGCTTTAAAATAGTCATTTCTCGTTCCTGCCCAGTCAGTTTTACTGTAACTCACGATCAGTAACTCCCGACCTCTCCTTGTTTTGATTTGAATTTTTTGAGCTTTGTAAATTTTTTTTCCACTTATTTTACAACCTTAAAATTTTCCATTAATTTTAAAAACCTAATTTCCCCATAAAATTGTATTGTTGATATAGTTACCGTCCTTTAAAAACAACACCGTGAAAATGACGAATGGTACCGTCGGTCTCATTTTCTGCCTTGTATTGATAGCCGCCGCTAATAGTTCTATTATTAAGATAGACTATTTTTGCCCCGTGTGTTTCGATTCGAAGGTAAGTTCTCGGTCCTATTTCTTTTTAATGTTCTAAATTTTGATCAAGTAATAAATAATTTAATATTAAAATAATCAGACATCAAATCAGTGGTTTTGAAACTTGCATATCGTGTGTGAAGAACCAGAATGACTTTTTATTCAATTTAAGCTACAATCAAAATGAGCTATGTCATAAAATCAAAATGAGAAACATGCGTATAATGTTAATTACGAGTTTTTAAAAAGCGTAAAATCTTGTATTTCCATGGTTTTTACACGTGCAAAATGTTCTATTTGCATGCATTTTTAAAAAGTGCCAAACTAATAATTACATCTTAATTCAATTTCAAGAGTTAAATCAGATTTAGCTGGTAAAAGCCGTTTTGCCTCAAAAACAAAAATTTTAGGGACCGGGTTTAACCGGTTCTAACCGACGGGTTTTTCTTTCCGTAAAAGAAGGTCAATTTTTCGAACATTTCCTTAGCTGTTTCGCACCAAAAAACCTTTTCTTCACATTCTTTCTGAATACTTTGCAAAATAAAATTTTTACAGCCACTGTCTGCTGCCTTCCAGTTTGCGATAGCTATCTGTTCGCTCAGTGTTATATTTTCAGGATCAGATGGAACTGGCCGAGGGGTTTCCCCGGTTATTATTCCCCAGCAGTGGATCTGCACAAGGGTCAGTTCCAGCTTGAATGCCCAGATATGGTAGAATTTGGGGCCGGCTAATTTTCGAAACCACAGCCGTGGTGATATAAAATGACGTACTTCAGCCAGTTGTTCCATAATGAGGTTTTTGGTTCTCTTTAATAAAAAGTTTTCTTCGATTTGAGTCTGCTAAATTGCTGACCTTGGAATCTGAAATTTTTAAAACAATAAATGCCTAGATGAATTTTTGTGTGTGTCAAAAAAGGAATGAGAAATTACCTGGCTTTAGGATACAGAAAGTATTATTTTTTAAAGATAATTTAAGCTACATACCTTTCTTTTGTAAATTATTCGTTACACAATCAGCTCTCGTGTTAGTGGATTACGCTGTGCTTTAGCTCTAAGCAAACACTAGAAAATTTTGTTGTTAGAGGAATAATGTAAAAGTTTTGTTTGTCGTAGTGCTGATCGATATTCGATGGCCGATGGAGTACATGTATGCAAGTATAATTACATGTAAGAGTGCATCTACGTAATTCCTTTGGTAATGTTATGAAGACAATTTCAACAACTCCTTTAAAAACTAATAATAAATTTTACTAATGTTTCCGGTCAATGTTTAAATTCAAATTACAATGCAATATTGGAAGGGTGTGTACATATTTACTGTATGACTGTATATGCTTCTTCACCCTATTTTATGTATGTTAATGGAGCAAACGTGAAGCAGTCAGCAAATAGCAAAGCAATCATAGTTATAACATCCTTGCTATTATTATTATTACCTTGGCGTATTATTTATATTCAATAATTATGCTGACCAAAGACATGAATACGAAATATAAAAGCTACCAGGATTTTGTATGCTTTGTTGTCATTTAAATATTATTATTAAACATGTAATTTGTAAATACAATATTTTAATTTAAAAAAATGCATAAACGTATTTATTTGTTCAGTAGTTGTATGATAAAAACTCCTACATATCGTATGTAAAGAATTTAAATGGTTCATATCCTGTTTTAGCTTAAATCAAAATTCGCTATCTACATACATAAATATTAAAATATCATATTCTTGACAGTACGTAAATAGAACATTTCATACTTTAACACAAAAAACAGTTTATAGAATATTTTGTACATTTTTAAAAAAAACATGCGTATGGAATATTTTGCAATTTTCACAAAAATTATAGATACTAGTACACTCTTTCTAGCGCCGGATAATGCGGCCAGCCCATTGGCAGCCCCCGCTGCTTGAATTTTTGAAAAACATAAAAATGGATCATTTTGCGGTTTATTTAAAAAACATGGAAATAAAAACATTTTCTACTTTTCTCAAAAACTGTAATCAGAATACTTTACAGTTTTCAAAAACATGCAAAATAAATATTTTTGCATATTTCAAAAACATGCAAAATAAATATTTTTGCACATTTCAAAAACATGCAAAATAATTATTTTTGCACATTTCAAAAACATGGAAATAAAACATTTTCCGCTTTTCTTAAAACATGTAAATAGAAAATTTTGCAGTTTTCAGAATCAAGTAAAAACAAAATTTTTCACTTTTGTAAAACATGTCAACAAAACATATTTTGCTTTACAAAAGAAAACCATGGATAAAATCAAAATAGCGGTTTTTGTATGGAATCAAATTGCTGCCTAAAAGAAATTCCTTCGTCCGGCACTGACTCTTTCACTATCATTTTTCACTATCTATCATACAGTACGACATACATTGCACGTATTACAAACACGTACACAGTGCATTTTATTTTTCAAAAAACTTGATAATAACATTAAATGTGTCCATCGCATTTAGTTTTTGTTGGACACAGTTCATTTTAATTCTTTACTTTAACTTGGATTTAAACTATTTTGATTATTTACTATGGCTTTCCCCCCCAAAAAAATTCTTGATCAGCCTTGCTGGGCGCCTATGGGGTATTAATGACATTAAAGAAATGTTAAAGATAGCCGTGTAAACAATGGTACAGTGATAACATAGGGTGTGGGTATAGGCTCCAAAATGCTTTTGGTGATACTGATGGTGGTATCATTTATGGATGTTACATAATCTAAAATCTGTGAAATATCTCATTTTTAGGTCTTATTGATTTCCAAGGTGAGGAAACAGACATTCCATGTTAAAGAGAGCCTTTTACACAATTTTACAATAAGGACATATTATGGTAGTGATAAATAAAGAGCTAATTTAAATTCCATTATTTATAGATGATCCCTAATATTTGCAATATATTATTGCTAATTGTTACTAAGCTAGGATTTTGGATTTATTTCCCATTTTTATTTGCAGTTACAGTATTGCATTTGTATACACGTGATATTCTTTAAGAAACAATCATATGTAAAAGAACATATTAAATCATGGAAAACTAAAGAACCTTGGTTTTCCCAAATTAGGAGCCGGACACCAATGACGCCACTCAAGTTTAGCCAGTTTTGGAGGAGAGCCCTGGTGGTCCAGTTCCAGTGGTGCCGGGCGAGACATAGCGTCTGAGGCTCTGCATCACTGTTGACAAGGCGTGGGTTCGATTCCCACGTGCCTTGGATCGCTTTCGTGAGAAAGTTGATCTTAAACGCCGGGCTCTCCACATGTGTGGCGATCTATATCATTAAAGGCTTACTTGGCTCTGTGTTAGTACGGGTTAAGCTAGTCACACGGGGGTCCGTGTTGGGAGAACAGATCTTAAGTGATTTGAAACGCTTGACCCCTTGAAACTTAAGATACTTTAACTTTTTAACTTTTTGGGACCCACCCAATTCCTACGTGACCCCATTGAGCATCGCTTGAATAGCTATGTTTAACATGTGTTTTTTCAATGTAACCTACCTTCTACATGGTTGGCGTCATTTGTGTCCGGCCCCATAAGATAACAGTGTTACGAGACAAGTTAAAGTTTCCGCAAAAATCTTTGTCGAAAACGAAAATTCGGTTTTTAGACCGGTTACCTACTGAAAATGGGTTCAAACAATACGTCATTTGAACGGCAATGATTAGCAGAATAAAACTGCATTCGAGTTCAGCGAGATATCGCAACAGTTTCAGAAATTATGATAAAAAACAAGTTTTTTTTCAGCAAATTTGGGCGAATTTTTGAAAATTCGGTCAAAAAAATGTTGTATGGGCTCAAAGTAGTAAATGAATCCCCCAATGCTTCTATTTTTTTAAGAGCTTAAAAATAAGCTATATTTCGTTTAAATCGGACCAATACTTCAACAATGTAATAAATTGTGTAAATAGGTAAATAATAATAATAAAAAAATACAAACACTATTTGCCAAAACCTAGGGTTGAACCAGAGACCTTTAGATATACAGACTAACGCTCTCCCAACTGAGCAACTTTGCCACAGTAAAATGGATGGTATGTAATTATTTAGTATGACGGAAAAATTTCGAGGAACATTCCCATAGTCATAGTGAAACAAATTAGGGGGAAAACCATGTAATTACTGACAGTTGACGCGGTAGCTACATTTTCACATTGGCTTACATATTGAATGGCTAGAGTGCTAGCGTTTAGGTCTAAAATTTTTATTTTCATATCGCGTAATTTATGCTCGCTCCCTTAATTAGTGTGGGGGAAAGGGAGTCATGGATATGCTCACGTTTAATTAGTATAATTAGTGCGAGCATGTCACTAACTAACAGCAAGTATGGTGATGACAATTCCACTAGTTGGTTGTGTAGTGCAAAATTTTAGAAATTTTCATGGTTCAGTCCAGTACATACATTTCAAGATTTTAAAAATATTTAACTTGTAAAACTAGTAATAAAAATATTACCTTCTATATCCTAAAGTTTTAGTATACAAATTCGGAATCTTGCAAAACATTTGCAGATGTTTAATTCTCGCAAAAATATTCGACACCAGTTTTGCGGTTGACAGAGCAGTTTTAACAAACTAATTACCAATTATTGACAAATTGAGATCTTTTCATTACATAATTTATGGACGATCCCTAGTATACTTAGAATTTAATTCGATCGTCTTCCTATGGCTTTTGTCGGCTATACTGTAGAATTACCATAGAAGACAGCTTCAGATTTGGCTTTAAAACAGTGGCCCGTCGTTTCTGCCGAGTCAGTCCCACTGTTGCCCCCGTACTCTGCTTGCTTTGTATTTTTAAAATTTTTATAAAGCCTTTCTAAATTTTAATTATTTTAAAACCTTAAAATTTTCTACAAATTTTGAAATCTTTATTTCACTATAAAATTTTGTCGTTAAAAATGAAGTCCGCGCTACGATTGCTCTTATTTTCGGCCTCGTGCTGTTAGTCGCTGCTGCTTCTGCTGCTAAGACTACTAGGAAGCCACTCAAAATTTGCCCCAAGTGCAACAAACGTAATTTCTTGGTTTCATTTTATTGTGTTTATGTTCCAAATTTTGATAAAGTGTTCAATAAGTTAGTACTACGATAATTCCACATTAAGCTGTGGTTCTATTGCATATGCTAATAATTGTATTATTCCGTAGCCAAACCGGGAGAAGAAGTTTGTGGCTCAGATGGAAAGACTTACGCACGTTCATGTTATTTCTATAAAGTTTGGTGCAAGAGCGACTTGCCGAAAGGTATGTAATTCAATTGGGTGTATCAATTCCTTATCTCCAACTTGTTTGGCCTATTTACATGGCTGAACCGAGTTTCATATTTGAATACAAAATTGGCGTAAAAAATATATTACTCTAACATATCGTCGGTGAAGAACCAAACTGACCCATACCCATAAAACCAATATCCACTATCTATAAAAATATTTAAAAGTGTCTTGAAATCATTTAAATAGAATATTTTGCACTTTTAAAAAATGTGTGAGTAGATAATTTTGCTCTTTTAAAAAATTTGTAAATAGAACATTTTACTCTTTTCAAAATAATGCAAATAGAACATTTTGCACTTCTCAAAAACATGTAAATAGATCATTTTACACTTTTCAAAAACTCTGAATTATCATTTTACGCATGTTTCTCATGTTGTTTTCATGACATAGCTCATTTTGATTGTAGCTTAAATTGTATATGGGTCATTTTGGGTCTTCACTGACGATATCTGATGTCTACCTATTTACATCAAAATAAGAGTAAAAAATAATTTAGTATTTAGACTGGAAGTTGGCTTGACTTTATTTGGCAGTGAAAATTATTTCAATGATTTTTCTTGTTCTGCTTTTTTTCTCAAGAGCAACAACCAACTTTTAAATCAGGGAAATGCTAGAGATCGATGCAACTAATCGCTCAATGGAGTCGAGTTTTCTTATCTGATGAAGGCGACTACCATTACAACTTCAATTCTTGGACCAACTACTAAACAATAAAGCACTTTTGAGTAAAGCAAGATCTTATTTTATTTTAGAGTCGATTTAAAAACTGTTAAGATGTGATACTTCCATTCGTGTATCGCTCCATATGTTCTAAAATATCAAAATTATCAACCTAATATTAAATGTGATTATTCTAATTTAAAAAATATATTTGGTCTGTCTAAATAGTTGGTCTATTTTAATTTGAATAAATTAGTTTAATTGGCATATGGATATTACTTTAACATGTAAATTAGCATACGATGTAATTTGAAATTTAAAATGTCATGGCCGTCATCTAATTGCTGTACAATAATTATATACAAAATTAATTTATCATCTTTTTTTATGTCGGTTTCGGTTTAGGCCTGTGTGTATCATATTATTAGTTATATTTTATATCATTATCTTCAAACAAGTACAGTATTTTGTATTTCATTATCATTTAAACGGTTTCGTATCACATTAAATAGGCCAAATGACAGGCGATATATAGAATAGAGAGAGAAGTCTATTAGTTTTGCGGTTAGCAGAGAAATATCAAAAAATTAGTTAATTATGTAGTGGCTATAATGAATTTATTTTAGCTCATTTTCAGTCCAAAAAATTGTCTTTAATTGAAACTTTTCGGCAACTCAAATAAATTCCTACGTATTATTTGATAATATATTTTTTTTGAAAATCGGACGATGTTTTATTTATATCATTGCAATACATGCCAAAAATGTTTAACTTGTAACATATTTTTAAAAAGTGTCAAAATATTAAAATAGCATGTTTTGAAAATCTGAATAATATTATGTTCTATGAATCTGTTTTGAGGATCAAATTATTTTAGCATGTCCATAGATAGCATATTTTTATTTTAGCTGAATTAAAACTTATCAAAAAAAAATAAAAAAAACTATTTGCCCAAGCCTAAGATTGAACCCGGGACCTTCAGATACACAGTCTAACGCTCTACCAACTGAGCTATTTCGCCACTGTGAAATAGATCGTATGTAATTATTTAGCATCATGGAAACATTTCCGGGAACATTCCCATAATGAAACCCCTTGAAACAAACTACGGGAAATCAATGTATTTAGTAACAATAAATTTGTGAGCTTTATTATAATAATAATTACAAAAATTCAGATGTACATAATTGACTAATAACAATTAATACATTTTGTTCTTCAATAATCTGGCTTTACTTTGAGCACTAATCTCTGCCTGTGTGCAGAAACAATGACAATGCCCACAACACTGAAAAGGAGCACGGAACTGAGTCCAATAAAAACAGAGTCCACATCCGGAACTTCCAGTGCGTATTCAAAGAATGGAACCACCACGAGAATGTAGCCCCCTGGCGTGAGCGTCTCAAAGTAGGACACTACGAGGCCAATGGAGGCGAGAAGGACGCAGATAACAGTGGCGCCCATCCAAATTTCCAGCCTTCGCACATTTTCCGCACTCAGTCCGCTCAATAGATTCAGTCCCATGCAAATCCCGAGCAAAGACGTACACAGGGTTATGAAGCTGAGGGTCACGAGCGGAATCGGGACGAAGGGCAGGTTAAATTCTGTCACAAACAAAAATACTCAGCATTTAACACACATTACACAAGCTTCGAATTGCATAGAAATGCCATAGGGGTCGTCCATAAATGACGGCATGAGTAGAGTTAGTTTAATTGGGCATTGAGTTCTGTTTTAAATTAAATAAAGTGATACCTCTATCACCCGGGTACTCCACAGCCCTTTCCCGAATCTCGTTAATCTCGATAAATTTTAAAACTGCAATCACTAAAAGTCCGATGTTGAGAATCTGCGCCAAATTAATTATTTAAATTTTAAAATTAGCTAATAATCTTTATAAATAGATCCGTTTAAAACTGTTAATTAATGTAAGTACCGTAAAGCTCCGAATAGAAGCCAGGTTTCCATTTTAGAAAATAAAACTCACAATTTGAAAGGCGGCCACAAAGAACGGGACATTCCTTGTTCTGCAACAGCAACAACAGCATCTCCCATGGCAACACATTTTCCGCCTTGTTTCTCCCGCGCTTTTTTTAAACTTACATTACCAAAAACTGCAAATTTAAATTAGTTAAAGCGGCGCACTGGCTCAAAAGTGATATATTGTAGTACACTTTTATATTTTCGAACAATTCCAATTAGTGTCAATTTAGTATTGCAAAGAAGACCAATATTTTATAATTTCGCTTCAGCTTTGACTTGATTTAAATCGCGTTGACAAACTTGCTCGTTGTTGGTTTTGGTAGAAAGGAATTGAGAAAGCACTGAGATGATAAAAAACAGAACAGATAAAAATAAATAAGGGATCGCCCAGAAACAATGTCATCGCGGTAGTGTCAACGGCTCATCGGCTATACTTGGACACTGATGGCATCCTATGTTAAAGATAGATATTTACGCAATGCTAATTGATGATAGGTTCTTAAAAATACAGATTTTTGGATGACGTCATTTGTTGACGATCCCTAATAAATTCGAGGATCAGTAAACTAGATCAATGCATTGCGATGGTCTATTCATTTACTTATCAAAAATATTGAGGACACAATGTAACTTCTTAAGTCCAAGCCAAAGAAAAATAAACACGTCTTCTTTAATCCATAAAGCTTATATGCAGGGGCTCTTCACATATTATGTTAGAACACAAACACGATCAAGCGTTTAAACATCAGCTCCCCACCCTTTTCCTATCAACACTTAATTACGCGTCCACGTACTCTTCATGTAATCCTATCATTAGCATGTATTAGTGCAAATCAGTGCAGTAACTATGAGTGACTGACGATTAGTTTCTACAAGCCCCACTCTCCCATCTTTTTTTTCTAAGAATACAACGTAATATGTGAGTGGCCCCTAACATACAACGTCAACGCAGAGTTTATCCAGAATGGAAAACGGCACAAAAAATAATCTTTCATTAATGTTCCATGTCATCTATGTGTCTGTCCTATGGCCGTAACATATTAAAAGCTAAAACTGAAAGGGGTCGTCCATAAATGATGCCATTCGTAGGGTGGGTGTGTCAAGTTGGGTTTTGATGTATAGTCATGTTAAATAACGCCGCCTATGTAGTTTTAAAGTGATGACGGGATAGAGTGGGTTGGCGAAAAATAGTGACAATTTGGGTGACATTATTTATGAACGATCCCCAACGATGTGAGTTTATAGCACTGCAGCTTATAGTCTTATAGTATTAAAATGTTCATAAGTTTTGAGCCCTATTACCTAATACAAAATAATCCATGGGAAGTTTAACATGCAAAATAGAACAGAATTAATTAAATGTGCGAAAAATAAATAACGTACAAAATAATTACTTGACACTTTTATTTTCTATGAGAGTCCCTTTATTAAATTTCAAACAGTCACAAGTGTAAAACAATTCACGTATCTTATAGCCACGCATAATTAAACATGCTGTTTGTGCGTAGGAGACCAAAACTTAAAAATTTAAATTCGGCGGGAAATTCAAATAAAAGTTTGAGCAATATTATTAAAACTAAATCAAAAAACAAAATTAAATGTTTATAGTTTGATGGGGTTGTCATGCTGTCCTGACTTCCAGTTTTGGCAGTGCTAAATATTGCTTTAAAAATGGCGCGCCGACAGCGCGCGCGCGGTATCCACCTAAATGTATGTTTTTAAACTATACCATTATTCCGGAATTTCTCTTGTTGCATCTGTATCTGCTGCTGCTGTTCTTGAAGGATGAGTCTCTGCCGATGTGAATTAACAATCCCGATACTCGCCAGATACACCAATAGGATGATATTTATTGTAATGAAGGAGGAGCCCAGTTCAGGTGTGGGCGTGGCGTAGTAATTAACCACCAACTGAATGAAGCCCAACATGACGCAGAGTGCAGTGAGGAAAATCCAAACTTGTAATTTTCGCTCGTCTTCCCTCTGGATCCCCTTGAAGAGGAGGATGCCCATCGCGACGCCGAGTAACATGATGAAAAGGGCGGTGAAGCCGCGCGCAATCTCATATATTAACTGCGCAGTCACTGTAGTGCACAAATTACAAATTGTTGATATTTTCAAAATTTAAAATTTAAAAATGTTTAAAATAAACCAAATTAAAAATTTGAATCAAATGATGTATTTGAAATTACCTTCGTTGTATTCGTCACTAAATTCAATAAGAGCTCCATTTCGTGTCCCGTTCTTCACCAAGTGTTTTTCTGATTCGCTCAAATCTTCGTATTCCGAAAACCGAACCCGGATTTTGTGAACGTTGGAGAAGCCGTAGATTGCCACAACTAAAAAGCCGATGCTTATGATCTTCCCAAATGAAATAAGATGCATTCAAAAAACAGAAAAAAAAATGAAGTACAAATTATTAAAGATTTTTCTTTTTAAATAGGAAAATTCATTAAATAATAAAAATTAAAAAAAATAAATCTTACAATTTGAAAAATAGCGACGAGCTTCACCCAGACCCGTGTCGGAGAACTTCCCATTTTGTACGATGATAGAAAAGGACAAAATTCACAAAATTAAATAATTCTCGTGGAAATCCGATTTATTTTATATTCCCTTTAAAATTGCCAATTCTTATGAATTAAATAAACTGCTATTACTGAAAAGGCTCCAGATTATTGCAACTGATTCGTGTAGCAAATGCGAATAAATTCAAGCAAAGTATTAAACGACGACTCAGATTACAGTTAATGTCTAGCTGTGAATTACTGAGAACGAGAAGATGAGAAGCGAACTGTCCTTCGTCTGTATCCGCAGTTGGCCCAATTAAAAGGAAGTTAAGACAGATTACAGAGTGAATGGAAGCCGATTACAGTCACACTACATGACGTCACTCAAAGCCGCTTACAATTAATGACCTTTGACCTTGACCTCTGACAATACAGTATGGACTCTAGAATAAATGACGTAAAGAGCCACATACTAAATAACGTATGACATTATTTTTTTTATTCATGCAAATCTATAGATATTAAATTGCACTGTATGGACCCCAAAAAGTAAAACTATCTATCTACATTCTAATTCTACATCTACATAGGATAATTTGCACTTTGTTTTTTGAAGCTCCTACAAAAACGTAATTATCTACTGGCAATATTATGTACATACGTGTATAAAATATAAATACAAAATTAAAACTATTTAATACTTTACAATATTTCAATTGACTCTATTATTTACAACATTATATGAAGGGGCGCGTGCATAAATTACGTAGAATTTTAAATCGGTAATTTTGAATCGCTGTTCCTTTCATTTTTTTTCATTATGTACGCCTATGTAAAAGGAAAGCAATCCAAATTATACACCAACCCCCAAAACTGGATTTCTATTCTGCATTATTGATTAATATTGTTACGTAATTTATGGACGCTCCCTTTAGTTCTATAAAATACGTTTCTACTTGTTAAAAATTATTTAAAGGCTATTTAACGTCTAATTGTAAAAATAATGCAGTAGTTTTGTGAGTATCTGCGTCCTGTATGAAGTTGTTTCTCAAATACTAAAATTCGTTCATAATTGGATGGTAAGAAGGCGGTTGTTGTTGTTGTTGTTGTTGTTGATCTGATGGTGAAGAAGTGAGCTGTTGTCGCTCTTGTGATTTGAGATCGATGCTGGCAGACGATGAATTTTTTCGCCCTTTGGAAATGGGGTCCATTGCCTCAGCGTAGGCAGACACGACGCGGAGGGAAAAGAACTGGAAGCGAAGGTACGGAGCGTGAAGGACGAAGTGGAGGAGCCGCTGGAAATTGTCCCGCATGAAAAAGAGAGTGATGAAGAAAATGCAGATTTTGACGATCATCTCGATGAACGTCACGCCGATGTAGAACTGCATCTGCTTCTCGTCCTGCTGCCAAATTAGAAAGGAAGTCGACTTGAAAATTAATCTATTCTCACCACTCACCGCTCACTCAAATTATTTACTTGTGCCCCCCTTCAGCGGGAATTTGTTGCTCGTGAGAAAAGAACGAAAATGATACATCTCCAAATTGGGCTAGAATTAAAAGCAGCTAGCGATAAGTCTGTGTATAATTGGCAAACGAAATTAATGCATACAATTTCAAGTACAAATTGCAAAATACAAAGTATTCTTGTTTAAATGTTTCTGATGAATTCAACATGTTCTATTTGAGTATTTTTAAATGTGCTAAATGTTCCGTTTTCATGTTTGTTTTGGAAGCGCAAAATTTTTTATTTACAGATTTTTAAAAGGTGCAAAATGATCTATTTATAGGTTTTTAAAATGTTCAAAATGTTGTTTTACAGATTTTTTTGAAAATGCAAAATAAATTATTTACGGAATTTCAAAAAGTTCTTTTTGAAGATATTTTAAAAATTACTATAGGTTCTATTTACTGATTTTTAAAAAGTGCAAAATTTTCTATTTCCCAGATTTTTGAAAGCTGCAAAATAAATTATCGTTAATAAGAGATCTTTGAAAAAAAAGATTTTTTCTGCAAACAGATTTTTTTGAAAAGTGCAAAATATTTCATAAACATGCTCAAAAAATGTGTAAAATGTTTTATTTACAAATTTTAGCAAATTGACAAATGTTATTTTTACGTATGTTTGAAAAATACAAAATTTTCTATTTATATAACCTTATGATCGTATTTTGTTTTTTAAGTGTTTGTAGATAGCTGAGTTAATTTTTAGCTAAAAAGAAAAAAGTCGCCAGTATAAGAGTCTTAGGCGATTCGCTGTGTACATATTTAATGAAATTTCCAGTTCACACTCACCTTTTGAATGCCGGTGAGGAGGCGGAAGTTCACGTGGAGGCCGACGATGCCGTCGAGAATGAAAACAAAGGGGTCGTCGTAAATGTGTAGAAACTCTCGTACTATTTTGAAACACATATAAAAGTAGTCAAATCAAAACCTCCTATTTACCAAGGTCACTGAAGCAGCGGAATATAATTGATTCTAGAAAATAGATCCTTTTATGTTGAACGAAAAAAAAGTTCGAAGTAGATTTGACAGATCGTTTTTCTTACGTAAACTATTTTGCTTGAGCTGAAGCCGCTCCACGTATCCGTAGCATATTACCCAGCTGGCAACGAGGCAGTAGATTGAGTACACCTGTCCAGTACACAACATCAAATCAATTATAAATCCTGAACAACTTTTTTTCCCTCTTTCAATTCCATATGCTGACAAGCTTGTTAACAATCTACAATAAAGCATTGTCCATAAATGACGTCACGTGTAGGGTATACAGGTCACCCAAAATTTTCCGAATTTCAACTTGTTTAAAAGCTAAAAATTTTCTATTTTGGCATGTTTTGAAACCACTGTGATTTTCTATAAATTTTGTCTTTTTTAAAAGTGCAAAATGCTTTACTTGCGTGTTTTGAAAGTGTCGTAATTTTTTTAAATTTGGTCTTTTTGAAAAGTGCAAAATGCTTTATTTGCAACTTTAAAAACTTTGGTAATTTTTAAAATTTTGTATTTTTGATAAAAGCAAAATGTTTTATGTATTTGCATGTTTTGAAACTGTCGTAATTTTTCTTATTTTGCATTTTTTAAGAGTGCAAAATATTCCGTTGTCATGCTTTCAAAGTTATAAGGGATCCTGCATAAATTACGTAAAGGATAAGGTCAATAGTTCTGCTTAGTTAATTTGACTTGTATTGTGAAAGATAGTCATATGTAAGAAAATGTCAAGCCTGTGAAACGGGGGCAGTATATATGGAGATATTTTCAAGACATTATTTATGGGCAGCCCCTAAGTCTAGTAAATAGAATGTAGACTTGACGCGTTTTGAAAATAAATGCTCCAAATATTAAGACTCCAAGTTACAAGTCAGTCCAAATTATTGTAGCAGTAAACTCGGGTAAACGCGTACATATTCTACATTATTTAAAAAATTAATTAAATTTTTTTTTAATTGTAATTAAATATTTAAAATCTACTAAAATTTCTTACGCATCCAAAATATCCAATGAATGTGGGTGGGACATAAATTCCACAAAATCTGAGATAATGTTTTTTAGGAGTCTCTCCAGCAGCGGGTGAAAGTGCTGAGTCTTCTCCGTGTAATAATTGGTACTCAATCGAATTTTCAAAATTCAAAGCAACGTGGGGATCACCCATAGCTAACAGCTATACACAAAACTCAACAACTTTGTTACACACAGTGTAATAAATCACTCGTGTCACTTGAATCACTAAATCAGGTAAAATCAAAAGTTGGCGCGGTTATTTAATTTTTTAATAATGTACTACTCAAATCTGGGAAACACATTGCTTGTATAAATTAGTGAAATTTTTGGTGATTTCGGTTTTCAACTGGAACCAGAGCGGTAATTTTGAACGGAAATTTTTGTTAAAATAATTTTTGTGAAAATAATTGTGAAAATTGTGGGAAAACACAGAGACTGTGGACGTTGAATCAGACGAGTGATGAAATTACCCGGAGCCGGAGCGGGGATTAGCAGTAGACTGAAAAGGCGGGTAAAAAAATCCCGGAGAAAAGTAAGAGGAGAAGGGGAGATACTGCTCGTCGCTCACACTCAGTGGTCTGGTCATGGTCTCAATTTCCAGTTGGAGCAGTGCATCGTTTTGAGGAGCTTCAAGGTAAACATTAGCGGTCGATAATTCCGGATCCGGATCCAACATTCAACCTACTTAGCCACTCTGCTTATGGCAGTGCTTACGGAGGCCCTATCTCCCATTCCCATCTCCAACACACGCTCTCCGTCCCCGTCTCACCGTCCCTGTCCTCACTTTCCCCACACAAGAGGACACATACCTGAAACACACTATAAACTCACCAAAGTTTTGTTTGACATTGACTTGGGAACTTGGGACGAGAAACGAAACATATTTCCCATTTACCCCGTTGAACGCTCATTCATTTTTTATTTCCTATCTCTATTAATGACTTCCCATTCCAATGTCAGTCCTCAACTTCTATACGTTTTGTTTCCCAGTCTCAAGGTTCTCCTCATTAACGAACAAGTATTGGGCCTCTATAATTCAGAATACTTTCGAGCAGGCACTAGAATCCACGGGACCAGATTTCAGAACAGAACAGGCATAATATATTATGAGAACAACTTTTTTTTATTTCTCCAATATTTCTTTTTAATAATCACAAAATAGACATTTTATTCTACACGTAAAAGTACCGTATTTCCTATAATAGTATTAAAATAGAGTACGGCAAATGGGACTGCATTATACACGAGCTTACAATAGTACGCGGACCTACAATAACACAAGGCCTACAGTTGAACACAGACCTATAATAGCACACGGGTCTAAAATAGTAAACGGGCCAATAATTGTACACGGTAGCACAATAACACTAAGGCTTACAATATTACACAGTCCTGCAACCGTAAACCAGCATGTAATAGTATACTCACAAGGGAATGCCGCCGCATGTACTCTCTGGATTTTAAAACCAATACCCATGCTAGATTTGGCTGCACTTGGTTATTACAGATCCAATGTAACTCGACTGCATATCGCGCCATTCGCTCACAATCACGCGCCAAAGTTCAAAACAGTCGATTTTTTGCAAATTTGCAAGCTTGTAGCTCCTAAAATTTTGGTCGGATTTTCAAAAAATTTGTAGTTTCGTGATCTCTGTAAGATTATCTAAAAAGTTAAATACAATTTGAAAAATGTCAATTTTTTAACAAAATTGTGGTATTTTGAATATACTGAATTTTGAAGCAGGTGTGCTTGGGTGAGCGGTTAGGACTGCAGACTGTAACGAAATTTACAGTCTCAGACCCGGCTTCAATCCTCGGCCACTGCTAATCGTTTACGGCTCGGTGTTGTACGGTAAACGTCACTGGATGGTTGATTGAAACCCAATCTCCTTCGGTGCTCCTTAGTGACCACTACTTACTGCAGGGGCCTAGGGAATGGGACTCCTTTACTGTGGAGGAGGGGACGGGGATAGGTGAAAGGGTACAAAGACCGAGACGATCTAACGCGGTAGCCTCCTATTTCCTCACCCACAGTGACTGGTTGAGTCTGGTTGTATGAACTTCGGTTAAATCGACCCAATGAATAAATTATTATTATTATTATTATTTTGAATTTTGAGTGCCTTCAAAAAAATTGGCTTTAAAAAAAATTTTAGAAAAAAATAAGAAATTTTGAAATCATAAAAGTTATAATTTTTATTATACGACAATGTCCTAGAGATCACAAAATTTAAATTTTTTTGAAAATTGGACAAAACTTGTAGAAGCTACAGGGTGGCAAATTTGCAAAAATCGATTTTTTTAAACTTTGGCGCGTGATTTTGAGCGAACGGCTCAAAATGCAGTCAAGTTACTTGGGATCTGTAGTAACCAAGTGCGGCCAGATTTAGCATGGGTATTGTTTTTAAAATCCAGAGAGTACATGCGGCGGCATTCCCTTGTCAGTTACAATAGTACACGGACCAACAATAGTACACAGGTCTACAATAATATACGGGACTACGATAGTACAATAGTATTCAACAGTGCACGGGCTCACGCAGATAATCGCACATGCCTACAATAGTACACGGGTCTACAATAATACACATGCCTATAATCGTACACGGGTCTACAACAGTGCACATGACTAAAATAGTACACGGGTCTACAATAGTATACAAGCCCTAAATAGTACGAGGGCCTGAAATAGTAAATAGTCCTATAACATAACACAGGTCTACAATAGTACAAGACCCAAAATAGAAAACTGGCAATTAACAGAACATGGGCTCACAATAGTACACGGGCCTGCAATAGTATACGGGTCTATATAAGCACACGGTTCTACGATAGTAATGGGCCTACCATCGCTTAAGGGCCTAAAGAAGTACACCGGCCTAAAATAGTACATATGTCCACAATAGTACGCAGGCCTTCAACAGTACGCGGGCCTTCAATAATACTCAGGTCAAAGTCGACAAATAGGTACACTGCGGTGTACAATTATAAGAAATTTGGTACTATTTTACATACTATTCTTATACAGAGCATTTGCTTAAATAGTACGCGGGTCTTCAATTACTATCTGTAGGTACACTGATTTTTCAATTTTCCCACACTTTGACATTTTGCAAATTTTGAAAACTACCAACAGCGGCGTTTCATATAGAATGCGGGCGTCCTAATTCAGCAACTACGGACTACGGTATAAAATACACGACAAACGGTACACATCAGTTTAACATTTTATACTAAAACAAAAGGCATGACAGAGCAATACAGTTAACACACACTACAATATTACATTTACATTTTTAATCTTTACGACTTCCTTCATTCTCCAATGTTATGCACAAATGGCGGTAGTAAAATATATTTAAGTAGTGTAATATATTTGCACGACGTTGCAAATAGCAGTAAGCGCATATGTAGCAGTAGCATTTAAGCTTATGATTGTGTTGCACTTTATATTGTACGGGTTTGCAAGGGCCGTGGATGAGCGGCAGTTTTGAAAATCTGCATGTTTCTAATCCTGCGATTCAATGCATGCTTGTAGGAGAGCCCCTTTTTTAAATCGGCGCGAAGTATTCTTTTTTTAAATTTCCCGGGCAACTTTGCGCTCAATATCGAAACTAAACGTCCGTGTTGATCGAATTAAAATAAATGGCCGAGTCCAAATTGGGATTCAACTCCTCCACGAGGGCCTTGCAGTGTCTGTACACGACGAGGAATGAGAAGATTTGAATGCCTAAAAGCGCCACTACGAGAATTATCACGAGAAGAGCAGCGAGTCCCTTCCCCATGAAAAGGCCGAGGAGGAAGCCCACGAGCAGAAATATGTAGATCAAACACTATTTCCAGTCCACGAAATACCAACCAAATTATGACGCATCTCGGCTTGTCCTGCGTATACAATGAATTACATTATTGTACCCGCGCATTATTATACGATATACAGTTAGTAACATTCTAAGAAAATAAGAATTAATTTTAAATTAAATTTTTTTACCAAATGCGCCCCTATGAGAAGAATGCCCCCAAAAAATAACCTAACAAAGTATTCAAGCACTTTAAATAGAAGCGGCGCCGTCACGTTAGCAAGGACATCTGTAAAATAAAGGAATTTAATCAATTTTACTAGTGACATTTTAAATTTCAAATATGCATAAAATCACCCAGTCGCTCATTGTGTAAAATCAGAGTTAAACTTTTTAGTAGTTTATTTAAATTTTTTTAGTACAGAATTTTTTATGGTGACTCAAAATGAAACGTGTCGTTGTCATTTTGCCCATCCGCCGGCAAATCTGGATCCTTTTTCTTTCCAGCTCCAGTAGCTTTCATATCTGAATGTGAATCTGCTGAGCTGAGAACGAGAAGTCTCACAGCTGACAATGTTACGACGTAGAGCTGTAATGTAAATAAGTTTTACATATTGCAACAGAATTTAATTAAATCGTTCATTAAAATTACCATGTCTCAAGATAAACCGTTATATCGAGATTTTACTGTACTATTTGAATAAACCTTATTTGATTAAATTAGCATGCAAAATTACACCGCTTTATTTGCCACACTTACAATTTGAAAGACTGCAATAACTTTCGTCCATATTTTGGCACCACAGCGGTAGCAAATAATTTTGCCATTCGAATTTCGTTAAGAGAGGGTAACCATGGTGATGACTTTATTGTGCACGATTTAAAAGGCTATGTACATGAACAGGTAGTAATTTTGTGTAATTGAGTACAAGCGCCGTCCCATTTAGCAGCCTGTTAAATTTCAAAAATTTATTTATGGGCAGCTAATTTCACTGATGGCTTTGTTATCTGTTATATAGCTTCAATATGCGTCAAGATCAAATAGGAACTTTTGCACTGTAAATATTTCACCACTATTAATTATATCACATGGAAAATTACATTAATTATTAGCAGTTGCAATTTGCAGATTGAAAATTCAACGGAGCGCATTTTACATGCTAGAATTCTAGAAGACACGAGGCTCAACAAGAATTAGTCACAAACTGAATTAACTACCTACTCTGGAAAAAAATGTGATTTTTAATGTTTTTAGAATGTTTTTAAAATGTTTTTTAATTTATTTTTGTGGCTAAGACACTTGTACAAGATGCAGATGAGGAAGATGAACCGAACGAAAGGAAAAAGCAATAAACTAAAAATCTCACAGGGGACGGTTCATAACTTACGTCATGACGAAATAAAAACTAATTTCAGCCCCACCCCCCTCACTCTTTTTTCTTGCGAAATTCCATGAGCTTTTAGCTTGGCTTAGCTAATTTCTCCCCACCCACCATAGTAAGTACAATTTGGGAGATGTAATTTGTGCAAGGAGCCCTGTGCAATGAAACGTGTGAGGAAAATCATTTTGTTTTGTTTGTAAGCTTTATTCAAGTGTCAAACCATTCGATACATATTACATAGTGATTGTTATTAATTGATCGACACATAATCATCACAATTTAGCAATAGAATCCAGAATATTAAAAAAAAGTTAAAATACAAATTTGATCGCGATCATAAATTGGTCAGAATATAAGTATTATTATTAGGGGGGTTTGCGTTTCTAATACTAACATAGTGTTTACCTAAATTATTTTTAAATGTACTTACTGGCAAGTAAATGCTACGGAGTTCTGATGGGAGTTCATTCCAGGCTTGTACCAGT
This sequence comes from Dicyrtomina minuta, assembly GCA_949802685.1. Classification (NCBI taxonomy): domain Eukaryota; kingdom Metazoa; phylum Arthropoda; class Collembola; order Symphypleona; family Dicyrtomidae; genus Dicyrtomina; species Dicyrtomina minuta. The sequence continues at coordinate 1,143,597 of OX461810.1, read as the reverse complement.
CTATACTGAAAAGACCTTTTATAATTCGCAGTAGGTCTAGGTATACTACATTCTAATACAATACAATCGGCCGCTCTAGTTAATCGCTTACAATCCTTAACTATAATAAGTTGAGACAAGAATTCAATGTCTGACCCCCATTTTAAAAATTTAAATGTAAATGTTAACATTTCATAGTCACTTCGTTCAGTCAACAGCTCTAACAGTTCGAAAACAGCTGATTTTGGTATTTTAATTTTAGACTTAGCAAGTTTTTTTTCCACAGTGGGGTGTCATTGATACAGACAATAAATTTATTCAGCTTTCTTTTTAAGGTACTTAGTTCAGAATGAAATGCACAGCCCAAATTGGAGAACAATAATCTTTAACTGACATGACATAGGCATTAAGCATAACGCACGATACTTCAAATGTTAGGTATTTTTTCAGACTTAAAATGTCATTCAACGCTAACAAAACTTTAGCTTTAATACTTAATAAATGCTGTTTAAAGCATTATTAATATTGACACCTAGTTATCTAAAGTTAAATAATATTTCAACTTCAATTCCATTACAATATAGTTTCATGTTATCACATAGTATATGGCCCTAAGCTTTATGAAATAAAATATATTTAGTTTTACATACATTCATTTTTAGCTAATTAAGTTTAAACCAACCATTTATTTTGTTGATGGCTACTTCCATCTTCTCATTTAAACCTAGCAGACTAGTATCAGTAAAGTTAATCACTAGATCGTCTGCATACAGTGCACAGTAATGGCTTGAGACAATGCCATTAGATATATCATTTGGTACAAACCAAATAGCAAAGGACCTAATATACTACCTTGTGGTAATAATATGTTCAAATAAAATTTAGAGGATACATATGACCCATTTTGAATACAAAATTTACGATTATATCAATAACTAGTTAAAAGTTTAATAGAATTATTATCCAGACTGAATTTATCCTTGAGCTTACAAAGTAGTAAACTATGCGTGACAGAATAAAATGCTTTACGAGGATCTATAAAAATAGCTATGCACCTACCGCAACAGTTATTAATAAATATAAATATGTTAAATGTGACTGCTATTACTGCGAGCAGACAATTTTGGCCTGGTCTAAAATTATATTAATTTGTATCAAGCAATCCTTCAGTGAGCATTTTGTCCATCACTCTTTTCTGTATAATCTTTTAAAACAGTTTTCATTCCAATAAAAACTCGATAGTATCTCGAACCCAGGAGTAAAGCACACAAAACATCAGCTGTCGTCCCGCTTCTATTATTAGACGCGACATGATACACATTTTACCAAATTCGACAAAGAACTGCGAGCAAAGGCGACCAACACAGAAATTTTGAGTCCTTAGTCGTCTTTATTTTCCCTACAAAGACGAATTTGAAGCCAAAAATGAAGTTGAAGCTGAAAAGTCAGAGCCGAAGCCCGTCAAGCAACATGTCAACATTTTGGTTTGTGACACTTAGACACTCGCAGTGTAGGTGTCTTCATTCGACTGGATTTTTTTCGCAATTCAGCATTTGAGTCAGCGTCGCTTTGCATGACTGTAAAATTTGTTAAAATATGTAAATCAGAATTTTATAAGTAGTATGCTATGTAATCTAAGAAATGAAGATCTCGAGATAAATAAAGGTATAAATCAATTGCGTTGTGAGATTGTTTCCAGGTATTTCTGCATACGAAGCCGCATGTCTTCTTTAAAGGCAGTTTACCAAGCTTTGACCTGAGTCCAAAATAATTCACATAAAAGTATTAAGCAATTTCTGCGATTCTTGTCTCGTCTATTTGAGCTTCTAATAGAGTCGTTTACAATTTACATTTTAAAAGCTTTAAATAAGCCTGAGAAAAATACAGTGGTAGCGCAGGTCAATAATACACTACAATGTGGGGAAAATATTAATTGTGCGAAGAATGTATTAAAATAAAATGTGAGCTTTAGCATTTTTAATGTTTGTGTAGCATTCTTTAAAGCCACACAATAAAAAACATATTTTTTTATTTTACTTTTTATAAACCATGAAATTATATAAAAATTATTTTGTCAAGTTTTTTACGACCTAATGCTATTAGCATTATGATGGTAGAACTAGTTACATGTGGATACCAATTAAAACAAAACTTAAGTTTAAACTAATGTGTATAATAAAGTGTTACTTACGTATTACATTGTATTCAATAAAGTTCATTTAACTAATTTAACGAATCCTAATTAAAAAATTAATAAGGATACATATTAAGTTTTTATTAAATTTAGTTTAGTAATATTTATGCACAAACAGTCCTGCCCAATTTGCTTTAACATTTTTCACTTTGTCAACAACACACTTAGTCCTTTAAGCATGATAATTCTAAAAAATGACCTAAAAGGCACGGTTTTTAAACTTTTTCAACAGTTTGACATGTGCCTAATATTTGAGATGCGCAGTTTTTGCGGTATTCTGTAGTGAATTGTGTCAATAATTCAAAGGATTTATAAAAAGATTTACACGAATAGCATGAAAACGCTGTAAGTACTAAGTCTCTGATCCATGTTAATACTTTGAGCGTCAACTAATAGTCTCTCCATGTCTCCGGTAAATAGGTTTTGTTGATATCGTAGTAGCTAACAACAATAACATATACTAGACAAGGAAGGTCTAGAACATAAAGGCGAACAGTTTGAACGTAGCTTTTAGTAGCTTTCAGTGTAAGGTTTAGTTGTTTCGTCAAACAAAGTCTCAAAAAAGCTTTTGAAGTTCCTGATTTTAGTAGAAACCAAAAAAGAATTTTCATTGAGATGTTTTTTTGATGAGTATAAAAACCTCTCTGAAACTTTAATCGAACTCATCTTAGGGCTGTACATAAATATTTAGGACTATAATTAGGAGGTATAATATTAACAAGTGTAGTTCAATGATTTTACTAAATAACTACGCCTCAAACTACTAATATCTAGGTAATTAAATCCGAAATTGAAGGCTTCTAAATTAAGTTGAAGAAAGAAATTTTTACAGCAATTACTTTTATATTTAAAAAACGCCTGCAACCAGCAGTAATTTAAGAAATGCAGTATTCCTCGTTAAGTGCTTAACAATAAAATTTTAATATTTGTCGATTATGTCACAGACAGTGAAACTCATTACCCATTTTGACTTTAGTTTTTTCTTTAATCTAAAAGGATAACAAAACTCAGTAATTACAAAAACTTAAATTAAATCATATTGTATTAACTTGCTTAAAATAACTTTTTTCTAATAACCATGTTTCAGTAAACATTATTATAAATACTTCACGACTTGGTTTTTAAAATATTGAAATAAAAAATTTTGATAAATAATAAAAGGTGCTTATACAATATTCTAATTAATTTAAAAAAGATTGTCTGAATTCGACTTTTTGTTTTCTGAAAATAAAATGCCTTACGCTTCAAAATTATTAAGAAAACGTGCGATCCCTCAGTAAAACACAACATGTAAATAAAGAAACCTAAAAGCAAATAATAATGAAAACGATAAAATTTTCAAATAGGTAAATCAAACAGAGAACGTTTCCGCACTAAGTAAAATCTTATTCACAATAAACTCAGCACGAGTAAAAATGTGCTAAGAAAAAAATTTAAACCTAGAACCTATTTAGAGCCTGCATGTTTACTATAAAACATTCGATTAATAGTACGAATCCTAAAACGAATTTTTAAATTTATTTCAATAGTAGTTTAAATCAGATTTTTGACGTGTGAGAACGATTTTGCATGTTAATTATTAAAGGTGATAAAATAAGTAATCAAAACCTAACGCCTAACCTTATAACCTATTACTGCAGGAAGCCGATTCGTTTGTGCCTTTTCAGCGATAAACTTTTGCCAATTAGCATCCTTTTTCTGCAGAATAGACTCTATATTATTTATTTAATGTTTGACGCAACGTGTTGTCTTAACCCTGTGACTCAATAGACAATCAGAATCGTTAGTGTCAAATAAACTACAATTACAGTAGTCGGTAATAGGTTTTTAGGTTTAGGTTTTCAGAAGTGTATTTAGGTGTTACATAGCCTTAAATTTTAGTAGTCGTTTATAAAAACTATAATTAAAAAAAATCTAATTTATGTATTCGTTTGTTTCGTTTTTTTAAGTATATGTTTTCTTACTTTGTGATTATCCATGTTTTGCACTTTTTCGAAAAGCAGCAATGATTATTGCAATATATTTAAATCATGCTGTAATAAAATAAGTTTAGTTTGCAAAGAGCGTTTCGTTAATTTCAAAAGTTATTCAAAGTTTTACTTAAGTGTGAGTCAGACGATTAAAATATTAACTTTTCTGATTTTATATGTCAGTTTGATACGAAGCAATGCTTAACATGTATGAATATCAAGTTTGTTGAACAATAGCTCGTTAACAAGCAACCAGAACAGCATGTCACAATTATCGTCATGCATTATTTTTATCACTTGACTGTTGAAATCTATAATCATGATACGTGTGCTATAAAATATTTATATACCTGCACATTTGTCATTTATGACGTCAATAAACAAAAAGTTATTAATCAATAATCCACTGCTCTTTTGAAAGCAATGCTTACGCTTTATTTAAATGTAAGCGTTAGAAATACTAATAAAATTCTTTAAGTGTGACAAAAACCTATTCCCAGGATGTGTATAGTGTGTTTGTTCTAACTTATAATATTTGTCATTATTAAGACCAGGTCAGACAAAAAAAGACAAGGCCGCACTGTGGTAGAGCCTATTTACAATAAAATAAATACACAAGTGAAAATGTAGTGTAACCAGGATCACATAGCAGTACAAAATTGTGCCCTGCTCATCTTTCTTTAAACATTAAATTGATAATACTTTTCGTAAAACGGATTGATATTTATAGACCTAGTAATTCAAATTAGAATTCAGACTTGTTGGAACGAACTTGAAAAGTGATAAATGAAAGTAAAAAAATTAGTTATTGAAACTAAACGCCTTTGCTGATAACTTTACCTGCAGCCAGCAGATTGTTTTTATCTTTTACGGCTTTAAACATTTGCCAATTACCATTTACATTCTGCTAAATATATTTATTTGTTTGCTAATCAATATCTGTTTGTTAAACGAAAAAAAGTTACGAGAATCATTGACAGATCGTTTTTACTACGTAAACTATTTTGCTTGAGCTGGAGCCGCCCCACGTATCCGTAGCATACTACCCAGCTTGCAACGAGGCAGTAGATTGAGTACACCTGTAAAGTACACAACATCAAATCAATTGTAATTCCTGAACAACTTCTCTTCCCACTTAAAATTCCATATGCTACTAAACTTGTTAACAATCTACAATAGGGCATCGGTCATAAATGACGTCACGGGTAGGGTAATGTAGGTATACTAAAATTTTCTGAATTTTAACTTTTTTGAAAAGTAACAATGCTGCATTTTTGTATGTTTTGAAACCACAGTGATTTTCCAAATGTTGTCTTTTTTTAAAATGCAAAATGCTTAATTTGCGTGATTTGAATCACTTGTGTAAATTTTCAAATTTTGTATTTTTAGAATTGCAAAATGTTCTGTTTTATGTTTACATAATAGTAAGAGATCGTGCATAAATGACTAAAAAAGATAGAGTTAATAGCTTAGCTTTGATACCGTGACTTGCAATGTCAAATGTGGCTAGATGGAAGCGATTTTAAAGCTAGTGACATGGGGGTCGTTGTGTCTTATAAATTGGCACATTTCAATGACATTATTTATGGGCAACCTTTAAGTCTAGTAGATCAAATGTGGACTTGTTGACATGTTTTGAAAAAATATCTTTGATCAATAAAACGCGAGTTACACAGTCCAAATAAATGTAGCGCTAAACCTTACAAACTTTTTACAATTTTAAAAATTAAATAAATACGTGTTTTTTTAATTGTTAATAAATATTCAAATCTTACTAAAACTTCTTACACATCCAAAATATCTAATGAACGTTGGTAGGACATAAATTCCACAAAATCTGAGAAAATGTTTTTTAGGAGTCGCCCCAGCGCAGTGCAAGCAAATCGGTCCCTCACGAGCTCTTACAAAAATGACTGAGGGTCTTTTTTCTTGAAAAAACTACCTTTGTTTGAGCCAGCCTAAGCCCGGAGGAGGGAAATCGTTAAATACCGTTCTTTTTATCTCTTTTACTTCCTCTGGTTATAGTCTCGGTCTTTGAGGGAAAATTTTTTCCACCTCATTGGGCTTTTTCCTCAACCTGAGCCAACTACCTAGGTACTGAAAGTAAATTCTACCTACCTACGAAAAATGTTGAAGACTATTCCTAATAGGCGTAACAGCATTGTAATGTTAATACTATCTTAAATATATAAATAAATACTCAACGCAAACACCAATAGCAAAACAAAACACAGCATAAAATTACGAAATAATGTACTAAATGGTATAATAGCCTATCAGTTTTGCTTTGTATGCAGCTATTTATGATATATTATGCATAACATTATACATTATATAATTAAATTATATATAACATCATATATGTGTGACTGTTTTAATGATAATTATGGCAAGACAAAAATTTATAAACAATAAAATACTATTTAAAGAACAAAAAGTTCTTGTAGTCATACTAAATAATAAATATAATTATTCTAATTCCTAATTAGGCCTTATTCTAAACAATATCAAATAATATTCACAAAAAGGTGTAAAATATTATTACTAAATAATACATTGATACATACATTATTGTTATTAAACTTATAATCAAAAGTTGAAATACTTCATACCGCAATTTAAAATAAATAAAATTAACTAAAACACAGGAAGTGTTAGAATAATAATAAAACCAATAAGATACAAAGTGATTGGTGCACACAGCACATGCAAATATTTTATGTTTTTTATTTAAAAAATAGTTTGCCAGCAGACATTACTTTTAAGCTGACAGTAGTAGGCGCTGTCAATCGCTAGTTGGTGTGCCGCTTCAAAAAACTGTTTCAGGCAGTCATCAAATTTTATTATTAAAACATTATAAGTCACCGACTTTTATGAACGCAACACTAAAGCCTACCTACTTAAATCAATGCACCACACAGAGAGTCACTCCTTATATATATTGCAACACGATCAGTTACCAACTTAAGTCATTGTAGCATTAACCGCCACTGTTGCTGTTGCAACAACACCAATCATATTGAAGATTAACGATACAATTACATTTTAATCATAACAAAGTATTACCAAATGCACAGCGACAGCAGATTAGAAAGTAGCAGCCTTTTTCTTTAAACTTCGCTGTGCCGTAGTGTCTATATTATTTAAATTATTATTTATTTAGTATCATTTGACTAAGTTTCAGTATGCAGTATGCAATATGCATGCGTATGCACTACGTAATCAGTGTATGCACTACGAAGGCGGCGTATGCACTACGCAGGCCGTGTATGCACTACGCAGGCGGTGTATGCATTACGCAGGCTGTGTATGCACTATGCAGGCAGTGTGAGCACTACGCAGGTGTTGTATGCACAGGAACTGCAAGACTACAGACGGCCGATAAAACTCAGGCCAATCCACCCAACGGTCGTCAGGTCCAAGTGCAACTCACTTGACGGAAAATTCTGCAATCCACTCGACAGCCGACGATTTTCTGCAACCTACCTGACGCCCAAATTTTTTACATTTTGGCTGACATTTGTAGGCACTGACATTCGCCAGGTAGTGTCTTGCTTAAAAAAATAATTTCGGGCAGTCACTGTTTTATACGTAAAATTGTTGGTAAGTCAATTGAGTCTCTTAGACTCAAAACTTCATTCGTATGAATTATGAATTATCTAACTATTAAATCAATAATTTCAATAGTTATTAGGCTATTATATAGTTATTATTTTTTAATGATAAAGATTAAATAATAACCACAAGAATAATATAATTAAATGAATTATTTATGAATTAAATTTTTAATTAGAGACAAACATTGTCATGCATCAGCTACGGTGTCGGTGTCGGTGTGTGATCAGTGTGATGCATATATAATTATTATCGTATACAATATATTTCATCATACATTTACATACGATTTGATTTAAGTACCTCTGATATTTTTTTTATGACAGTATGAGTCCAAAAAGACAGATCGATCACTCCTAAACATTTGGGCTCAAAAACCCTACTACGGATATCAATTTTTATGACTCTACGGGGCGTTTGAGCTTTTTGCGCTTTTTGAGCATCGATGAGCTTCGAAAAAAAAATGAGCCAGCCCGTGCCTGCTATGTTTTCGATTTTACTGACCGGAGCTTCGGTCAGTGCGATCGGTCCTACCGGTCACCCGCTCCGTGTCTTACACTGCCCCAGCGGCGGCTGAAAGTGCTGAGTCTTCTCCGTGTAATAATTGGTACTCAATCGAATTTTCAAAATCCAGAGCAACGTGCGAATCTCCCATTGCTCACAACTATGACCGAAACTCAACACCTTTCTTACTCACAGCTTAATAAATCACTCGTGACACTTGAATTACTAAATCTGGTTAACTCAAAAGTTGCCACGGTCATTTAATTCAAATTTAATAATGTACTATTTAAATTAATCCAGAAAGCACATTGGCTGAATAAATTAGTTAAATTTTCGGTGATTTCGGGTTTTAAGATTTTGTCCTGAAACCAGAGCGGTAATTTTAAAATAAATTTGTAACAAAAATATTTGTTGTGAAAAAATGTGTAAAAATTGTGAACAAACACAGCGATTGCGGACGTTGAATCCGACGTTTGATGAAAGTACCCGAAGCGGGGATCAGCGGTAGACTGAAAAGGCAGGAAAAAAAATCCCGGAGAAAAGTAAGAGAAGAAGGGGAGATACTGCTCGCCGCTCACACTCAGTGGTCTGGTCATAGTCTCAATTTCCAGTTGGAGCAGTGCATCGTTTTGAGGAGCTTCAAGGTAAACATACGCGGTCGATAATTCCGGATCCGGATCCAACATGCAACCTACTTAGCCCCTCTGCTTATGGCAGTGCTTACGGCGGCCCTATCTCCCATCTCCAACACACGCTTTCCGTCTCCGTCCCCGTCTCACGGTCCCTGTCCTCACTTTCCCCACACAGGAGGACACATACCTGAAACACACTATAAACTCACCAAAGGTTTGTTTGACATTGACTTGGGAACTTGGGACCAGAAACATATTTCCCATTTGCCCCATGAACGCTCATTCATTTTTTATTCCCTATCTCTATTAATGACTTCCCGCGTTTTGTTTCCCAGTCTCAAGGTTTCCCTTAATAACGAACAAGTATTGGGCCTCTATAATTCAGAATACTTTCGAACAGGTACTAGAATCCACGGGACCAGATTCCAGCACAGAACAGGAATATTATATATGAGAACAACTTTTTTTTATTTCTCCAATATTTCTTTTTAATAATCACAAAATAGACATTTTATTCTACACGTAGAAGTACCGTATTTCCTTTAATAGTACGCGGGGATGTTCTATTAGTGTACGGGGTTTGACTTCTGACTTGGAGGTATTAAAATAGAGTTCGGTATTTTCATACATGCTACTTAATAGTTGTAAACTGGACTGCATATTATACACAACCTCACAATAGTACGCGGACCTACAATAAAACAAGGCCCACAATTAAACACGCTTACATAAGCAAACAGGTCTAAACTAGTACACGGGCCAATAATTGTACACGGTAACACAATAGCACTAGGGCTCACAATAATACACGGTACTGCAACCGTAAACGGACATGTAATAGTACACTTGGTTACAATAGTACACGGGTCCACAATAATACTCGGGACAACGATATTACACTAGTATTTAACAGTACACGGGCTCACACAGATAATTACACATGCCTAGAATAGTACACGGGTCTACAAAAGTATACACGGGTATAAAATAGTATACGGGCCCTAAATAGTACGCGGGCCTGCAGTAGTAAATAGGTCTATTACATAACATGGGTCCACAATAGTGCGAGGCCCACAATAGAACACGGGCCTATAATAGCACATGGGCTCACAATAGTACACGGGCCTGCAATAGTATACGGGTTTATATAAACACACAGACCTACAGCAGTAAATAGGCCTACAATCGCTTAACGGCCTTAAGAAGTACACGGCCTAAAATATAGTACACTAGTACACGGGTCTACAATAGTACGCGAGACTTCAATAGTACTCGCGTCTTGAAGGTGAGAAGCGACAAATACACTGCGCTGTACAGTTATAAAAAATACGGTTCCAGTTTTTGAAAATATTCTTATACAGAGCATTTGCTTCAATAGTACGCGGGCCCTTAACTACTATCCAGAGGTACAGTGATTCTTTAATTTTCCCACACTTTGACTAGCAATTAGCAAACAACGGCGTATTAGATAGAATGCGGCGTCCTATTTCAGCAAATACGGTATACAATATACGGCAAACGGTACACATTAGTTTAACATTTTATACTAAAACAAAAGGCATGACAGAGCAAGACAGTTAACACACTACAATATTACATTTACATTTTTAATCTTTACGACTTCTTTCCTTCCTTCTCCACTGTTATGCACAAATGGCGGTAGTAAAATATATTTAAGTAGTGTTATATATTTGCACGACGATGCAAATAGCAGTAAGCGCATATGTAGCAGTATAGCATTCAAGCTTGTGATTGTGTTGCACTTTATATTGTACGGGTTGCAATGGCGGTGGGGGAGCGGCAGTTTTTAAAATCTGCACGTTTCTAATAGCGCCCTGGCCTGGATTTTACATTAATATGACGTCCTCTTCAAATTCATACAACTTTGAAAATCCTCCGACTTGTACAGTAATACGCGCTTGCCGGAGAGCCACTTTTTATAATAATTTTAAAATTTCCCGGGCCCCTTTGAGCATACTTGGCGCGCAATAAAGGAAACTACACATCCGTGTTGATTGAATTAAAGTAAATGGCCGAGTCCAAGTTGGGATTCAACTCCTCGACGAGGGCCTTGCAGTGTCTGTACACGACGAGGAATGAGAAGATTTGAATGCCTAAAAGCGTCACTACAAGAATTATCACGAGGAGAGCCGCGAGTCCCTTCCCCATAAAAAGGCCGAGGAGGAAGCCCACGAGAAGAAACAGGTCAAACACTATTTCCAGTCCACGAAATACCAACCAAATTATGACGCATCTCGGCTTGTCCTGAGTATACAATGAATTACATTGTTGAACCCGCGCATTATTATACGATATACGGTAAGTGACATTCTAAGAAAATAATAATTAATTTCAAATAAAAATGTTTTTACCAAATGCGCCCCTATGAGAAGAATGCACCCAAAAAATAACCCAACAAAGCATTCAAGCACTTTAAATAGAAGCGGCGCCGTCACGTAAGCAAGGACATCTGTAATAAAAACGAATTTAATCAATTTCACGAGTGGCCTGTATTTAAATCACCTAGTCGCTCCTTTTGTAAAATCAGAGTACAATTTCAAATTTATTCAAATTTTTAGCGCAGTTTGTTTTAGAGCGACTCACAATGAAAAGTGCTGTTGTCACTTTGCCCTTCCACCGCCGGCGAATTCGCATCTTTTTTCCCTCCAGTTTCAGCAGCTTTTGTATCTGAATCTGAATTTGCCAAACTAAGAACGACAAGTCTCACTCCTGACAACGTCACGACGTAGAGCTGTAATATGTAAATAAGTAATTTACATATTTTAACAGAATTTAATTAAATCGTTAATTAAAATTACCATATGTCTCACGAGAAACCGTTATGACGGGATTTCACTAATAAATCACATTTCATTAAATTAGCATGCAAAATTACACCCTTTATTTTGCCACACTTACAATTTGAAAGACAGCAATAACTTTTGTCCATATTTTGGCACCACAACAGTAGCAAATAATTTTGCCATTCGAATTTCGTTGAGAGGGGGTCACCATGGTGATGACCTAATTGTGCACGATTTAAAAGGCTATGTACATGGACAGGCTTTTCGTGAAGCAGTCCGTCCCATTTAGCAGCTTGTAAAATTTTAAACATTTATTTATGGGCAGCCAATTTCATTGATGGCTTTGTTATCTGTTGTATAGCTTCACTATACGTCGAGATCAGATAGGAACTTTTGCACTGTAAATATTTCACGAACCACTATTATATCACATGGAAAATTACATTAATTATTAGCAGTTGCAATTTGCAGATTAAAGGTTCAACGGAGCGCATTTTACATGCTAGAAGACACGAGGCTCAGCAAGAATGAGTCACAAACTGAATTAACTGCCTACTCTGGAAAAACATGTGATTTTAAATGTTTTTAGAATGTTTTTAAAATGTTTTTTAATCGTGTTATTTTTGTGTGGCCGACACTTGTACAAGAAGATGAAGATGAAGAAGATGATGTCGGAGATGAAGATTAAAATAGCTGAGGAGATGACAAGATGTACAGAGGAATCCACAAAATTGCTTTCCGAGAAGCCACAATGTTCCTCGGTCGTCACCTGCACGATGTATGTAGGTAGGAGCTGACGGACGGAACGAGAAGGACGTGTCTAACCAAACGAAAGGAAATAGCAATAAACTATTTATCTCACAAGGGGCTGTCCACAACTTACGTCATTTCATTTTGATCCCCCCCCCCTCTATTTTTTATTTTAATCAAAATCCTGAAGAAAACTAATTCCATGAATTTTTAAAGTTTCTTAGCTAACCCCTTCCCCCCACCTTAGTTAGTAGAATTTAGGAGACGTAATTTGTGCATGGACCCCGTGTGCAATGGAACGTGTGGGGAAAATCGATAGTATCTCGAACCCGAGAGTGAAGCACAGAACATCAGCTGTCTTCCCGCTTCTATTATTAGACGCGACTCGATACACACATTTCACCAAATTCTACAAAGAACTGAGCGAGGCGACCAAGACAGAAATTTTGAGTCCTGGGTCGTCTTTCTTTTCCTTACAAAGACGAAGCTGAAGCCGAAACCGAAGCCGAAGCCGTAAACGAAACCGAAACCAAAGCCGAAAAGTCGGAGCCAGAGCCCAAGAAGCAACATGTCAACATTCACGTTTGTGACACTCTCAGACATTCGCAGTGTGGGAGTTTTCATTTGACGGGATTTCTTTTTTTTTTTGCAATTCAGCAATTGAGTTAGCGTCCTTTTGCATGACTGTAAAATTTGTAAAATATATAAATCCGACGTTTATGGGTAGTACGCAATGCGAGCTAAAAAATAAAGATCTACAGAAAAATGGAGATGGAGATATGTACCGATTGCGTTGTGAGATAGCTCCCAATTATTTCTGCACCAGAAGCCGCATGTCTTCTTCACGGACAGTTTAACGTAGATTTGACCCGAGTCCAAAATAATTCGAAGAAAAGTATTTTGCAATTTTTGCGATTCCTGTCTCACTCGTATTCGTATATTTGAGCTTCCAATGGAGTCATTTACATTTTACATTTTTAAAGTTTTGAAATATGCGTGAGAAAAATGCATTTGTAGCACATATAAGTAATACACTAAACTGTGGGAAAAATAATAACTGTGCGAAAATTGTATTCAAATAGAATGTAAGTTTACAATTAGCATTTTTAATTTTCAAATTTTGTAGCATTCTCCAAAGTCACACAATAAACATTTTTTTTATAATTACTTGTAATACCATGTAGTGTTATTTTGCTAAGTTTTTTAACGTTTAATTCTACTCATGTTGTGACGGTAAAGGTATTTACATGTAGGTAAAAAGTAAAACAGAACTAAAATTCAAACTAATATGTATAATTATATATCCACTTGGTAGGGGGTCGTCCACAAATGACGTCATGAGTAGGGTGTCGTCAATAGGTCTCTTTGGATATTGGTGGCATCCTATGTTCAAGGTAGCTATTTACGCAATTTACGCTGAAAAAAGGGTGTCATATAGTATCCGGAAATTGGAGATATTTTGATGACATCATTTATGGGCGATTCTTACCACGTGTCGAATTTTTTTTAAATTTGCGTGTTTAGTTGTCGGTAATAATGTATGATGCGGGAATTAAACAGTTTCAAGAGAAGACAGAAAGATACTCGATCGATGATTATAAGTCATAAGGGTTCGTCCATAAGTGACGTTATCGGACCGTTTCGAGTTTTAGAATCGCATGACCCCGGGTATCCTGTTATCCGTTTAACCATTGCGTAAATGGCAATGTTTAGCATGGGATGTCATCAGCATCAGCTGCAATATGGACCTATTGACCATATAGATGACGTCATTTTTGGATGATCCCTAAACCATTTGTTAATTCAGAAGTTAAATTGACAACCTTGACACTGGACAGGATATATGACTTAGGATAATTACTACACGTTTTTTAATGTTGTGAGCTATGTTTGATTTACAATCAAATTCAATCAATCATATGGAATTAAGGTTGCTGTGCATCCTTGTCCTTTGTATTGTAATAAGTGCCTAATTTATCAATGTCTAAGGTTGACAGTTCAATTTTGCACTTTAGCAATTTCCCTGTGTACATTTAGTATTTAGCAATGCAATTAAGTTTTTATTATTACTTAAGGCTAATGGGTTCATTTACTGTGTCAAATGGCAATAGTAGGACACACGTGTAGGATACATTATTCATTCAGAAGACATTAGAAGAATGAAATGCATAGGATTTTGAAATAAGCTGTTTGCAGAGCAGTTATTTTGGTCCACGTTTTCATAATTTCCTAAACAAATATTGCCTCCAAATCCAAGACAAAAGAACGACCTCGGCATCGCAGTAGTAATTCAATCTCATAGAAAAAGGAAACTGAAATATATAGGGGGCATTTTCTTAATAAAAGATGCCATTTTATTTCATCACCAGCGCTATCGTTTTATTGTCCTGCCTAAACTATTGTGCTGCAACTGCTCAACCTGGAGCCAGTGGAATACAATTTCAAAATGAAAACCCGCCGCGGGTGGAACAAAGGACATTCCAAAATTTTGAAATCTTCCACAATGTTTTCACTGAAAATGTAAAGTCAGATCTTAACAAGTGTAACTTGATTTTTGTAACAAACCACGCCCACACGAGCGCCAATTCTCCGCCCACTTCGTATTTCGAGTATTTTGAACAGTACATTATAAATGTGCCAAATACAAATAATGGAAATCGAGTAACTTATATTATTGATCTTCAAAATTTTAACCCCACCTATATCTCCCGCTACAATTTTTTAAAATCTGCGCGGCGTTTTGGTAGAAATTGCGCGTTAGTTCTCAGTGACGTCACATTTGTAAGTTCTGGTTTCGAATCAGCCAAATTGTTTATGCAGAAATTTTCAGAGGTTTTTCTGCAGAACACAAAAAGCATGACTCGGAGCGATGAAGACAAGTTCATATTTTTCATGACGTCACCAAGTCTTCAAGGCGCAGAAGCAGACGCATTTCTTTCCGTGCCAAAAGCAATGGAAATAAAATTCAAAATTTTCATTTTTTCCCGCCAAGTCAACTCTAATGTTGAATTAGCTACCAAAACACTGTGCTTTTATTGTAATAGCGGCCAGCCGCAGGTTGTATCACTTGATTTAGTGATAAGTCAAAAAAGTGCCACGGTCGCCACTCACAATTTCAATGCGGTCTCGAATAGCAAGAACATTGTTTTCCCTGATTTTGCGGAGGTAGCTAATGGGCACACACTCCGCGCCACCTGTCAAACGCGAGTTTTTTTCATATACAAAATTGCCCGCAAGTCCAGTGATTCCGGCGGTAGATGGCGGTTCAAGCGAGGCTACGCATGGTCGTTGTTGGACATAATACTAACAAAATATAATTTCACGTATGACGCGTTCCCAGCCAATGGGGGTGGAGGATCTGGAACCCTTAGGAATGGGTCCTGGAACGGGGCTGTGAAGAATATTTTGGACGGTTTGGGTGACATCAGTTTAGCTGTCACATCCGATGAATTAAATAGAATCAAAGTCATTGGCGGGACGAAGCCATTTGCTTTCGAATTTTTAAATTTTATTGTTGGAGAGCCGCGAAAATCTTATTCGTGGGAAGCTGTTTGGTGGCCATTGGGTCCTTTTGTTTGGCTAGCGATTTTTGGCTCTGCAATTAGTCTATTAATTATTTTTTGGTTAATTTTGTGGGTCACACAAAAACACAAGGCGGGTGTTAATGATAGCGATAGCAATAAAACTACTGAATTCGACCAACACTTGTTTACTAACGTTGTAAATCCGCTTGTAGAACAGGATGTGCACTACCCCAAAATGACCATTTCAGAAATTCTGTACCTAATTTGGTTATTTACTGCCCTAATTCTGACGACGGCATACAAGTCAAAGCTCGTGGGCCTCATGACCTTTCCCACGCTAACAGAGCAACCAAAATCATTCGCCGAGCTTGCGCAGTCCACCGCTTTCTCTTGGGGTCTAGAGGGCGCCTCCGTCGGGAGTAGTGCCCATCATTTCTTCCTCACATCCCCAAGTCCACTGTACAAAATCATTTTCCAGAAAATGGAATTTGAGCCAAATTCAAGAAAATGTCTTACTAGGTCAATGACCTCTAATTTTGCATGTTTGACCTTCAATGGACAGGCTGAATACATGATCTATCGAAATTACAGCAGTCGCTCCGGGGGAAGGCCGCCTCCCCTGAAATTGTCACCTGACTCTGCTGCCCGGGCGATGCCAGGAATCGCCATGAGGAAAAGGGCCATTTACAGAACAAACTTCGACCGCGTCGTCATGGCAACAAAGGAAATGGGGCTCATTATGAAGTGGAAATGGATGGATTTTGCGAATGAGAGACGAGCTCACTACTTGTGGCAAAAGGAAAATGGCAAGTTTGAAGATTTTCCGCAGGAAAATGAAGCTGAGAGCTTAGTCTTACAGAATTTAAAAGGGCCGTTTTACATTTTTGTTTTTGGATGTCTTCTCAGCACTGTAGGCTGTATTTTGGAATTTGGTTTTGCTAGATTTCGAGCGCATCCTAAGTGTGGCTTTAAAAGGAGAAGAAATAACCGAATAACGAAGTGGATACGAATGCGACGCAATAATTTGATTCGTCATTCAAGCTTAAAATATTAATAGCTGCTAATATTTATTATCCAGTATTAATTTTTGATCTTTCATTAAATTTTTTGCATTTTCCGCCAAATCTGAAACTTCAAAATTTTACGCGGTGCATTCCGATGGGGAATTACAGTGCAGTGTCTATAAAGATTTACAATTTGATTTTTAAATTGTAGTTATTTTTATTCAAAACCTCTGGCAAAAGTGCCAGTTAAAATAATTTAAATTTCGTGTAATAATTTTGAAATTTTTCACTTGTGTTCCAAAATCTTATTAAATTTTGCCTTGTGTGTGTACAAATTTGCTAATTATGGAACATTATGGTTGCTAAATGCCAACTTTGGAAAACGAAACTCTGACTGAGTGTAGATTCTTGGCAACTGTGACCTCGTCCATAGGAATGTGCTGCCTGTACAGATGAACTGTCCACAAGGAGAAGATCTGAAAGGCGAGGAGCGATCCGTAGAAAAGGGCGTCCGCCCCGATGGACAGGAGACTCACAAAGCAGAGGAGAATGTCCACCACCGTTTCAAAGTACGTGGCCATGAGCCACGCCAGGATCCAGTCTCGCTTTCTCTAGACAACAAATAAACAAATTCGTTTTTAAATAACAATTCAATATTTAGAATTTGCTTTGGCTTTCGTCATACTTTTTTGACAGGTATGTCTGCGGTACCTTATAAATCCCAACGAGAGAAATGACGCTCAAAATACAAACGAGAATAGTTCCAATCAGATATGCGGATGGATTCGGGGCAAAGTGCGCCACAAGTGAGACTGCAAAGTATTAAAGCTCGTTATTACAAGTTTCCTGGCTTATTTGGGATCGTCCACAAATGACGTCATCAGTAGGTCCAATAAGTAAACTTTGCTACTGTTGACATCCCACGTTGAAGAAAGCCATTTGCACAATAATTAAGCTAATGGCAGGGGTCATAAAAATGGGGATTTTTTGCTTACGTCATTTGTGGACGATCCCTTACTTTTTTATTGTAATAAAAGAAAATAATAATTACACTTAACATACTTACAAGGATTGTCAAGATGAATTTCATCTCTGAATGAATCATTCTTTTGGCTCTCTGACATCTATCTGAAAAGAATAAAGGAATCACTGGGTAATCAGGCAGGAAGCAAGGTATTGTTTAATGTTAGAAACCATTTATAAATAAGTATAGGGGAAGGTCCATAAATGATGTAACCAAGCATGTACTACATTTTTACACCTCCCACCCCCCTACCCAATGTAGCCATGTTAACATTGCGTTAGCGGATATCTGTGTAACATGCATGGCATGCCACCAATAATCAACACTTGACAAAGTCCACCCACCCTGCCGATGAAATCATTTATGGACGACCTTTGATAAATATTATTAGTGTTTCCCCATTTTGCGGGTACCAGGACCTTGAGACTGAATTCATATTCGTAGTTGAGGTGGAGTAAAGCATACACAACTGACACAATTGAGAGCACCTGGTAAAAGCAAAACAACAATTATATGTCACAATTTAAGACAATTCCAGTATTCAAGTGGCAACTAAAATTTTATAATTTTGTTCACAACATTTTCATGAAACTTTTAAAATGTTTGATATTTAAAAATTTTGCTAAGACTTTTTACTGTACCAAATAAATGGAAGCGACAGCTCCCGCCCAAATTTGAATGTGGTCTCTAAAGCAGCGCTTAAATAGGTCACTGCAACTTGTTGTTCTGCATCCAGCAAATTTAGATCCTGTTTCCCCGCCATTCATTATTTTGTTTGTGCGACCAAAATAATGTTGAAATGTTTGATTTATTTTTTTCTGAATTAATATTGGTAGGTAGGTCTTGTGAGTGCCTAACAAACCTATGAGCGTCAAATAGTTCTATCTGAAAGTGACTGACTGGCCTGACTGAATTAAATCGAATTTTCCTACGTCAACTTGCGTAACTACGTGTAGTGTCCCAGAATTAGCATCGCTAAACTTTAACTGGGCATAAGACCAGGACCAGATGTCCAAAATCGAAGGACAGCAGGTAGCTCGTAGATTTTTATCAGTGGGGCTTTACACGAATTTCCGTATTGACTATATTATAATGCCCAGCTTAATTAAAATCACATCTTCATTATCGTTGACAGAGGCTTAATGTGTTTAAACTGACACAGCTGATAAGATACAAAAACTTTCGTAAGAATAAAATAAAAATGTTGTAAAAGGGTCGGAACAGAAAAACTTGAGATTGGGAAAACGGTGGACAAACTGATATCAATATCGTCTGTGAAGAACCAAAATGACCCATATCCAATTTAAGCTAAAATAAAAATGAGCTATGTCATAAAAACAAAAGGGGAAACATGCGTAAAATGTTAATTAGGAGATTTTGAAAACTAAAATGTTCTATTTACATGTTTTTTGAAAAGTGCAAAATATTCTATTTACATGTTTTTTAAAAGTTTAAAAGTGCAAAATATTCTATTTACATATTGTTTAAAAGTGCAAAATATTCTATTTACATATTGTTTAAAAGTGCAAAATATTCTATTTACATATTGTTTAAAAGTGCAAAATATTCTATTTACATGTTTTTTAAAAGTGAAAAATATTCTGTTTACATGTTTTTTAAAAGTGCAAAATATTCTATTTACATATTGTTTAAAAGTGCAAAATATTCTATTTACATGTTTTTTAAAAGTGAAAAATATTCTGTTTACATGTTTTTTAAAAGTGCATAATATTCTATTTAAATGCTTTCAAGATATATTTTTGTACATAGTGGATTTTGTTTTTAGCTAAAAATGGATATAGGTCATTTTGGTTCTTCACAGACGATATATCGCTCATAATTATTTCGTCTCTCGCTCCCGCTTCCGCTCAGCGATGACCTGCTGTCGGAACAGATGAACGGTCCAGATGGAGAAGATCTGGAAGGCGAGGAAGGGTGCAAACAGAAGCGCCGTCGTCCCAATGGACAAGATACTCACAAAGCAGAGGAGGATCTCCACCACTGTTTCAAAGTAAGTGGCAATCAGCCACAGGAGAATGCAGTCTGGGATCTTCTGCATACAAAATTCAAGGGGCATTAAAATAAAATTTTGTAATGAAGTCATTTCTGGACAACCCCTCTGCAATTTATGAGTAATTGCTAATTTGTAACACTGTGGATTACCTTGTGAATGCCGATGATTGACACGATGCTGAGAACAAAGACGAGGATGGTCCCTCCGAGATATGCGAATGGGTTTGGGCCAAACAGGGAGACCACAGAGACTTTAAGGACACAAATCAATAAAAAAAAAGAACGACAGTTTTTACGTTACAAGGTAATTAATAGAGGCAGATGTAGCAATTAGATAATCTTAATTTTTTTGCACTAATTTAACTCACAAGGATTGTTTGGGTCCACCTCGCGATTCATAAAACTGTGACCTGCCGAAACCGAAATCTGTTGATGGTCACAATTTTGTACTTGGTGAGAGGCCTTTCAAAAATCCAAGAAAAATTCATAACAATAATTTTAAAAATAATAAAGAAAAAGACTACTTGGGATCGTCCATAAATGATGTTATCTGTATGATCAGGATCTCAATAGTCTGGTATTGGCATTGGTATTGGTCGCATCATGGCAAATGTTAAGAATTGCCGTTTACTATACGTAATGCTAAATTAGGCAGGGGGGGGGGGGGGTAGTTTGTAAGTAAGTGATAGATTTGGTGACATCATTTATCAATGACCCCTAATGTAAATTGCATTGTTGTTGTTGGTACCTTCAATGACATCTTGTAGTCGTAGTCTAACTGCAACAAGGCGTAAGCTATGGACACGATGGAGAATATCTGTGGAAATAAATTTTTTTTAGTCTTTTCTGTTTTATTGTATAACACTATAAGTAGCCATGAGCTTAGACACTCACCAAATCGATGTACGCCACGAATTTTGCCCACAGGTTGACATTGTCTATGAAACAGCAGGAGAAATAACGCGCACTCAAGTTCCCCGTTCCAACTTCCCCACTGTCACCCTCCGCTTCAATCATTCTCGATTTTTTATTTTCCAATTTCGTAGAAATGTTTAAAAAATTTTTTTCCGCCTTCAGAGTTTTATAATGGTACCAAGATATTAGAAGGGATTTAATTAAACAATCAAACAACCACGTAAAAACAGTAGCACATTTTCAGGGCATCTTGAGACAGATCACAAGATTTACAACAAGATGCAGTACATGGGATGAGATGAAGATGAAAGTTAATGTGGCTTTTGTCTTTAAGCTACAGGGACCGACTGAGAATGAGCCTCACTGGACCGAAGACACGTTATTTGAAATTATCCTTTTATTTTTAGCATGCAGATTACAAATACAGTATGTACATAATTAATTGGGTTTGTGCCTCGCGACGTCCCGAGGCAGCACCCGACTCATAGGATGCCTCAGCCGGCCATTTACATTGTAAATATTAAAATTGATTTAAATATTAAATTAGAATCATTCACAGGCATGCGACAACATGTCAAACTGCTGATTTAGAATATTTAGATTTTAGATAAATCTCATAATAAATAATGCGTAACTAACAACACCCACTCATACTTTATACCTCTCCTATTAATTTCATTAATTTGTGAGTAGTATTAAAGCTAATTTAAAATTTTACAAATAAATCACACTAATTTACACACGAGAAAATTAAAATAAAAACTGGAAACTAAAAAATATACATCGCCAGTACCAGTGAAGACTCAAAACAGGCCATATTCATTTTTTTTCAAAAAAATAAAAAGTCATGTTTACAAAAATTAATCATGTATTATTCATAAGATCCGAAAAGGAGGTAAAACGAATAATCTGTACGTTTCCAAAACATGGAAATAGAAAAATTTGCACGTTTTAAAAATATGTAATTAGAATATTTTGAACATTTCTAAAACACGCATGTACATTTTTTATCTTTTGTAATTTTCAGAAACTAATAAATAGAAAATTTTGCACTTTTTCAAAAACGTATAAATAGAACAACTTGCACTTGTGAAAATATTGTAACTATAGAATGTTTAGCACTTTTCAAAAATATGCTAAATAAATTTTTTTGGACTTTGCAAAAACTCATAACTAACATTTTACACAAATCCAAATTAGGGTTTTATGAAATTAGCTCATTTTAGTTATGGGTGATGCTTAAATTGGAGATGGATCCATGTGATTCTTCATTTACAATACTGTAAGTAGTGCAATACAAATTGTGCACAAGTAAAAGTGTAATTGCAAGTGTGGGTTAGTCCCCTACAGCCAGGTTTGATTTTGGTCGATAGTGTCGTCGGAGTACGTCCCCGGCGAATCCATGTCCATGTCGCCGCCTCCAAATCCGACAGAGATGTTATTCAAATCCCCGGCATCTTCAAGCGCGGAAAGGAAATCCACAAGCTGGTGGTCATCCGCTGTCAACTCTAGCATATTAGTGTCGATGTCGATGATGTCTTCGAACACGTTGTACGGGATTTCTGGAACCTGCTGCTGCGGACTTGGCTGACTCTGGCTACAATAGTTGAAATAAATACGCAATTATAGTAGTACTTCATCACTATTTCCAAAAATGATTAAAAACAAACAAATGTGACATCTGGTTTCTGGCACGTGTTACATTTTAAAATAAACTTTGATGCATAAATATTTCACCCGTATAAATTACCTGCCAAGAGATACTTTCGGTTGCTGCGGTTGTGGGCTTAAAACCTGCTGTTGTTGTAGGTGTTGCATGTTGAAAGAAGGGACGCTCTGCTGGCTGTTGCTCCTACTGTAGCGGGTATTCGGATTCTGTGCCATAAACTCACCGAAAAGGGACGCTGGGGACTGCGATGATGGCGACAGAATGTTTTGTGGGTACTGAAATTCCGTGTTGACGATATCGGGGGAGGCAGCGGGTGAACGTCCACTAGAACTTCCGTGACTAATGCTACGGAACATCCGCTGTGTATTCAATACTACACCACTCGGATTAGCTTGGCCAGTCTGATACATCTGACTCGGTCCAGTGGTACTGGTTCCCCCGGTTCCGTTACCGGTACCCGTAGAAATTCCACTAGGTCCACCGGTACTGGTTCCAGTGGAAGCTGCACCTGAGGAAATGACCATGATCACCTCACTGCTCACGTACGGCTTCCTTACACTCGTCGCCTGGCCCACTAACAAACCTAATTACATAACACAAACACCGTAATATGCAATTACTAATTTAAGTACAAAAATATATAATTACGCGTAGGCAGATATTATAAATACATACAGGATATTACCATGCGGGAAACAAAATAAAATTGGGATGGTCCATAAATGATGTCACCGAAACTGCGTATATATTTTTCAGCCCACCCACTCTCATACTCATACCATTACATTAAAATTACGTAGACGGCTATCTTTAGCATGGCATGCGCATGTTACCAATACCTAACTGTAGTCCCACTGATCTTAGCGATGACATCATTTGTGAACGATCCCCTAACACCCGTTTAAGCACACCATTGTTAATAGCAGCTTCCTTAATCTCAGGCGGGAAAGCCACAGATTTTAATGTTACGAATGCTTCATTTGTGGGGGTGTAGTGATACACTGAAATGTAATTCATAACGTCATTGAGGCGATCCGCGAGTTTCCGGATTTTCAAGTCACTGTCCGTGAACGGATTGAGGCTCTCCACGTGATTCACTTGCTGACCATTCGAATGCTTCAAATAAATGTAAGAAATGCTGATTCCACCCAAAGCGGAGTCAGAGAAACGAAGAAGGAAAGTTCCGGGGCTAAGCTGACTCAGAGTTGGCTCCGCATCACGGCAGCGGTGGATAAACCCGACTATGTACCTGTCACAAAAATCGCCCAATTAAGTACACAGATAATTTTCATAAAGAATTAAATTTATATACTTTGAGCTAGAACCAAAATGTGTTATTTCTAATTTTAGATAGAATCTTAACTTACCCTTTGTCCCAGAACTGAGTCAAGTGTTTTTGAGTGAGCTCAATAATTGCATAGAACCATTCCCAAAACCCGGGTCGTGAAGGGCTTTCCCGGCTACAAATCTTTTTAAAGTGAACCACTGAACGATCTGAAAAGTCCACCGTCCCAAACAACTTCTCTCCCAGGTAATTCAAGTTGACGTCCGTAAGATTCCAACTTGTTTCCGTGTGGACTTTAAAGAAAGTGTTGAGGGCTGGAGCCATGCGGGACCACGGAATTGCTTCCGGAACCGTAAACGGAGTTCGATTCCGCTCAAGAGTTGCACTGTCCCAGAAAACTGTCGCCCAGGCCTCTGACTTCTGGGAGACGTGCACAATCCACACGAAAGGAACAGAGCAACACCAAATCTACCCCACAAGAAAATATTACATTATCGTTATACTAAAAAACTGGTTTGATTCACGTAGTTTCAGGATTGACTTTTTTATTGAGGAATGCTACGTAGTTGGGGATCGTCCGTAAATGATGTCACAGGTAGGGTTAATGGTTCTGATGGAACAATAATGCTATCCCATGTTAAAAATAGCCATGTGGGCAATGGCTAATCTAAGGAAAGAGGGTCATAGTATGATACTACAAATTAGATATTTCGATGACATCATTTATGGGCAACCCCCTATTACTTCGTAAGGCTTTCCGTTCAGCGTGAACTGAGTGATGTAGAGGAAGCAGAATTTCTCCGTCATGGCTCTTTTCTCGCTCTTCTTGTGAACCCTCCGAATGTTTGCCACTGACAAATTCCTACACCAAAAAATACACATAACGATTAAGTAAGACGTCATTGTTACATACGATATTAAAATAGTGTATAAAATAGTGGTGGGAATTAATTCTACATTGTGCAAAACATAAATCGCCGTAATAGCAGCAACTAACTTGAATTGATGAATCAACCTAGATGACCTCGGGTTAACAAGTTTCGCCCCAGTACTGTTAATCACTTTGCCACAACCCAGATAAATCTCTTTACTGGGCCTTTTATTCCCATGCAGCTCCACCGCCTGCTTTTCATTGATGACGACCGCTCTGACGACGGGTGGACTGGACAGGGTCAGGAATTTCTCACCGCATAAGAAGCGAACGGTGGGACACTCGTTATTTCGAAGTACCTTCGAGTCCTTCTTGATCACCTGGGAAGGCTGCACGTCCGCAACCAGGGAGCTGTTCATCATCGTACTGAATAGCGAGTCTAACTGCAGATGGGCAAGAAATTGACAGATGGATTAATATACTATGTGACTAGTTGTAAAGCAAAGAATTTTGCGTCTGCTGTAACTACTACTTACTCTTTGTTGGAGCCTCAGAATTCGGTCCTTAGCCGCATGCTGCAAGTTACTGTGGTGAAATTGAGTTCCTGTCGCTGCCGCTGCATCCGTTTCTCGTTGCCGCAAAATGTGGGAGATCTGTGAGATGGTCTCCATGAGGTCGGTGTACCAGCGCTGAACATCATCCAGAGACGCAGCTGCTGGTTTCTCATTAAGTCCACATTCACTCCACTGAAGCGGCTTCACAAAATCCAAGAGTAGCTTCCCAATTAATGCTTCCAGCTCTGTCACCCGCACCTCCACATTTAGAAGATACTGAGCCTCAGTACTTTGCAAATTGTTCGTCTGTAAACGCGAAAATAAATTCAATGGCTCAGTAATCATTTAAAATCTCTCAAAATTACAGCAGCGGGAGCAAATTTTCGCCACAGCGTGGAATGGTTTAATTCAGTTGTGTACTAACTACACAATACAATATGAGATTTTAAAAATATTAGAAATATATACGGAAATTTACCTTTGCTACAATTTGATTGTCCAGCTGGTTAAGTGTTGTTTGGAATGTGGAATTGTCCTGCCGACGAACAACGTAGCCATTGAGACTGGATCCGACCCCCGCCGCCTGCTGACTCAATTGTCTATGAAGGTCAACTAATAACAGTGTTTGGATGAGTGCAGTTTAAATAGCAAGATTAAATGATGTAATTTTGGTTTGTACTCAAGTATGGAATAAGTATAATGTATAATTTTCTTAGTATGTGGCTTATTTCTTCTCTGTATCGCCTGTAAAGACTCAAAATGCCCATTCCAATATTTCACTAAAAATAAAATTTACTAATAATACCTACAGAAAATAAAAATATAGTGGGATCCCAAAAGCATCTATCTAAATAGAATGTAATGCAATTTTCAAAAACAAAAACAACTGAATTTATACCATTTTGCACTATTGGAAAATAACTAAAAAGAACATTTCGCACCTTTTAAAAACATATTAGTGAAGCATTTTGCACTTTTGGAAAACAAGTAAATAGAAACATTTGCAGACATTAAAAACGTGTAAGTAACACATTTTACACTTTTCCAAAAAAAAGGGAAAATTACATATTTTGTGCTTTTCAAAAACAGCTACGTAAAACCTTTTGCACCTTTAACAAACGTATAAAGAAAGCATTTTATACTTTTTTAAAACATGTAAGTAAGTAAACCATTTTACGCTTTTTCAAAAATATGTAAATGAAGCATTTTGAGCTTTTGGGAAACAAGTAAACAGAACAATTTGCATATATCAAAAACATGTATTTAAGCTTTTCGTATAAATCTCATTTAATGTTGAATGGAATTAGCTCGATTTTTTATTCTAACAAGCATTATTGTAATTAGGTCATTTTGATTCTTCACAGTCGATAATTGATGGATTTTTGTAAAAGGTATTGATTTACCAGCGCTGGCTCGACTCTGATAGTAGTTCATAAGTTCCTTCTGGTCCGTTTGCATGGAGTCAAACAGGGCGACGAGCTCATTCCGCTGATTGACAATCGTACAGACGCGTGTGGACATCTCCACAAAAACAGCATTATTTCGGGACGGAAATTGGTCATGCTGACCTTGTCCATGACCTTGAGCCTGACTCTGACCTTTTCCTGATGTATCGTCCCCACCAGAGGAAGACGTGGTTTGATATCCTTCCTCGATTCGCAGGAGGCGTATTTCTTCTCTGAGGCAGTCTGCGAGTCTCGTGTAGACTTCTGCCAGCGGTAAAGACTAAATATTAAAAACAAAAAACAAAAATGGGTAATACATTAAATGTACAACCATTCAATTTCGAGGCACACGCAATGAGTGCAGTGTAGTACTTGCAAATTTATTAATCGTAATTATTATTTATTAATAATTATATCATGATTAATTTGAGTGTTTTCATACGCGAAAATAGTGGACACTGCTTCTGAGGTTCTCCTGCGTAAAGTCCGTGTCGAATCCGAGATTATCTGACACTGCCTGAGTCTCGTTGATTAGATTAGCGGCGATGTGAGCGATGCGCTGAGCGTAGTCCGGGTTATCAGGGGTCACGTAGAAGTCATATCCATGCCTCAAACAACAAAACAACATTTTGTTCAACGTAATAAAAACAGGTGTGAAGGTACTTCACTTACTAGTTTGCTTTATAATTAATTACATATCGTTAATGAAGAATCAAAATAGCCCAACTCCATTTAAACTAGAATCAAAATAAGCTACCTTCGAAAATCACTGAATAAGATAAATACTTAAAATTTTAACTACGAGTTTTTGAAAAGTTAAAAAGTTTCAATGTCCATGTTTTTAAAAAGCGTAAATTGCTCAATTTACGTATTTTACAATGTTGCAAAATTTTTCAATTTTGCATATTTTTGAAAAATCCGAATTGTTGTATTCATATACTTTTGAAAATTCCAAATTATTCTACTCACGCACTTTTAGGATCCTGATCCTGATAATGCTATTTAGCTACATGTAGAAAATGGATTTTGGTTTAGGTTACATTTGAAATGGGTCATTTCAATACTTCATTGAAGATATAGTTACCTACATACAGCACGGACTACTATTAAATTCTCACACTATTTGCAGTATTATTGGTTAATAAATTTTGCACCATTCCGAGCTACACGTCAAGTGCAACTACGTCTATAATTTGTTGTATCGGTTAATATACTGTTAAATTGTTGACATAATTTTCTATATGACTAACACAAAGCGCAGTTTAATTATCTGTATCACCGTTAATTTTTGTGTGCGAAGGCGTGTAATTACCTAGCACTATAATTTTTTCAAGTTTCATCTATATTCAACAGAATTTACGTATAAATAGTAATGACATGACTCAGGATGACGTCATGACGTTGGACGTGTGATTTAAATACCTGGATTTCAAAATGAACTGAAAAGTAGCTTTAATAGAAAACTTACAAGATATTATTTTCGATCCAAATTGCAAGCAACTGTCGAACTTTGATGGGGAATTGAGAACTCAAGTATTTCTGGTAAATGAGTTTTTTCGAGTTGCTCGTCAGGTACTGAACACGGTCGTAGAGGGAAAAGAAGGACATTTTGAATTCTTCAACTATTTTGAACGTGGATCCTGTTCCGATTCCGGTCCAGCTTTTCAGTTTCAGCCTTTTAAATAATTAATTAGTCACCTCTGACCAGCTTAAACTTCCGAGTTGCTTTGATCACGGTAAACTTTTACATCTACTTACTGCGATATCTAACTTTTAAATCCTACCTAAGCTCAATTAACACTTATTGACTGTCAGCTACTGAGCCTACTAACAACCGTCAACAACTGAAAACTACTGCACACCAAAACCAAACTCCCAAACATTATAAAGGTGTCGATACAAATAAATTGTAATATTTAATCTTCATCCGAATCTACTACAACAGCAATAAAAAAATTAATTATCTTGCACTTCGTTTGACAATGACCAGTGAAATATCTGTCGTCTGTTGCTATTGTTCACAAGTCAGTTAAGAAAATACAATTCGACACGAAAAAGAATTTGAAACAGGATTCAGGATATAAATAAACTGTTGAATGTTCCTTAACTTACAATAAATGAATTATCAAAATTGCGATATTTTGCTTCTCAAGATCTGAACCGAGGTGAGGTGGTGAGGATCGAGTTGATGGGGCTGTGAGAATTACGTTAAAGTTTGAGTCTCTCACGTACAAGTTACAGGCAGCACGTCATGGGACACAAAATATAATCAGTAACAGCTGACAGCCGACGACTCGAATAATAATCACAATTTTTTTATGTTGGAGGGATGGATCATGGATCTAGGTCCGTAAGCGTTATGATTGTTGGTCTAGTCTATTATGGTGTTCTTGGTAGTGTTATCTCTTATCTAAAGTCTGGTGATTTAAAACACAGTTGACAGTGTTCGATTTCGACAACAGCCCTCATTCTCCCATCACACACCTCGCATGATCTTGAGCCGTCCCGTTCCCGTTTCCAGGTTAGGGGAAGCCAACAATCGACGTCCAATGGATTAACATTCTTTTTCTCCTTTTTTAAAAGAATACACCCTCCGTTGTCCGTAATGATGGGATGAAGTATATTTTATTTTACAGAATCCAAACTCGACATAGACTTGGATGAAATCATTTGTATCTCATGAGAGTATCAATCTTATGGGAGGAAATAATGAATGACAAACTACATTAAAATAGAATGCATTGCGATTAAGCGAATTAGCTAATTGTGCTAATACAATAAATTACTAGACACAATGATATGACACTTCTAAATAAAACAGACAATAGTACAGTGTGCCCGCTGTATATTGTACCTTATGGTGACGCTCAATCAAAAGTAGCAATATCGAAAGTACGCTGCATATAGTGTCAATTGCAGGTATAATTATTGCTACACGGCCAGCAGACCAAAGAGTGCGATACTCCGGACATAAGGGACGTCACCTTTTGTGTATCTTTTACCCAAAATTCCGTGTAACTGTATAAGAGATATCCCTAATAAGCGAACATTCTTTACAAATACACATTTCAGTTCTCTACTTGTCAGGCCCTTTACCTTTTTTTATACTTGTATCACAAAATCTCCTTAAAATTACCTAAAATCCCTAAAACGTATTGGAAATCCGTTCCTTACACCCAGATATCCCTTATATAAGTTCCATGACTCCCGGATATCCCTTATATCGGTTCCTTTACACCCATATATTCCTTATCTCGGTTCCCTTACACCTAGATATCCCTTATCTTGGTTCCCTCACACCCTGTCATCCCTTGTAGAGGTTCATTTACACCAACATATCCCTAATATCAGTTCATTTATACGAAGACATCCCTTAATAATATTCGTTTACTTTCACCTAGGTATCCCTTATATTGGTTCTCTTACACCTGAATATCCCTTATACTGGTTCCCTTACATCCTGTTATCCCTTATGTAGGTTCATTTACACCTAGACATCCCTAATATTAGTTCATTTACACCAAAACACCCCTTATATTCGTTCATTACACTTAAATATCCCTTATACTGGTTCTTTTACAACCAAATATCCCTTAATTTGGTTCCCTTACACCTGGATAGCCCTTTCATCGGTTCCCTTATACCCAGGTTATATAAACATTGCAAGCATAGCTGGCCATCTAAATATTTTAAGTTTGTCCCTTCATGAGGTTTATCCTTAAATCCAAGTCCCTTACAAGCGGATTCTACAGTATAGGGAAGCGTTCGATATATTCAAATACGATATACGGCAATTTCACTGTATTAACTTAAATGATGCACTAAGACATATGGGAATTCGGGGAATTCCTATTTTGATTAGAATCAATATGAATCGAACATGACTCAGATTCACGCTTATTTTCCAGTTCATAAAAAAATGGTATTTTCTACTTATTAGCACCTTATTTGTTTGACCGTGAGTTTAAGGTGAAATGTCGAGATGGGACGTGGCACGTGGCTACATTTAATTATAGATGACAAGCTTAACTTTAGGAGGACACGCGTACTTACGGGTGTAAACATTTTATTGCGTTAATTGACAGTATTAAATCCCAAATATAATGATTTATTAGTGGTACACAATATTATCCTTTCAATGGACTACTAGTATTAATTTCCAAGTTTATGAAGTTATTAGTTGGCTTATGTTGCGTTATATCTTTATCACTGCCACTGCATCGTATCACATATTAATAATACATACACCACAACAAAACAATATTTATAAATAAGAGCGACTACAACAAATAGTCGGATATGCAAGATACAATATTAATGAAAGACAATAAAAACGTTCACAAAGGAACAAATGAATTAAAGCTGCGTGACTATATCACTTCCATCTTCAGAGTCCATTTGCGACTCGTCCTCCATTTTATAATAATCGTCGCTAGGTGAAGAATTATTGGAATTTGCCTGAGTGTTCGATGCTTCCATACCGAGAATAATATCCATAATGAAGTCCAGGTCGCGGTCATCCGAATCGGATGTCTCCCTGGGATCAGAATCCGTACTACTAGGCGATGGTTGGGTATAACTGTTTTCACTATTAACAAAACATAACGAATTTAAATAACACTAATAAAATTGTTGTGTGAGGTACTAGTGGCAAGGAAACAAACAGAAAAGGTACAGGTCGGAAAGTTGCAAGATGGGAGGAAGAGAATAGGGTAGTAATATTAGTACAATTAAATAGGGGACGAAAATGAAGGGTACACAAAAGTGGGGGTACTAGTAATATGGGTACGAAAAGATAGAGTAGGAATGGGAATAGTAGGACTAAGAAGGATACAAACAGAAAGTGTACAAATTTAGCTCTAATCCTGACTAACACTAAAATAAATTACAAAAAGCGACAGGGTACCAACGGACCGAGTACAAGAGAGAATATATACGAGTCAGAAGGGGACGATTTGGTTGCTTATCTCGTAGAAAAATTCCTAATAATTGTAATAAAATTCTACCTTTCAATTGAATCTGATCTTCGCGAATGTTGCCCCATAAATAAATAACTCGTCGCTGGATGATTTTCGTACTCAAATGGCTGATTAAATTCAGAATATAATTGATGACCAACGTAGGGCGATGGAGGCGGGGGCACAACTTCCGGTTCTGGTACCGGTACCGGTGATGTGGGAGCAATGGTTTTCGTGTCTGTACTTGGGGAATCTTTAATATTCTGACAAGTGCATTTGCATTGACACCGCCTCATCATATCTTTAGTTAGAACATACCCACTCGCATTCATCCCCATGAGTGGACCTGCTGGCTCTGCAAAAAATGTAAATTATACATTCCATATTTTTTTAATCCAAAACAAAAACCAAAGAATCAGATTGAATCTCTACTACATAATAAATTTCAGTAAATTAATTATTTTGCAGCTAAAATGGAAACATGCCATTATTAACTGCTGGCACTGGTTCTGGTGACTCGTTGTCTTTCTTTAATGGGAATGCCACGGATTTCGGAGTGATTAAGCAATCATTGGTTTCTGTGTAGTGATACACGTAATTGAAGGTGGAGTCATCATTTAGACGATTAATCAAGGGTATGGACACGAGTCGCTTGTCAGTGAGAGGTATTATACTTTCAACGTATTTATTTCTTTTTGACGGGTCATTTTTGTCCTGCTTCAAGCAGACGTAGGTGATGCTCAGTGCACCCAAAGTATTATCCGAAAAACGAATTATAAAAGTTCCAGGAGTTTGAGTACTCAGAATCCTTTCCTCAGCATCACGGCAGCGACTAACAAAGCCAATGATGTATCTGTGTAAAGTTCAAACAATAATTAATAAATTCTAAAAAATTCGGAAGCAATTTAATTTCTGACAAACAGAAAAAAGGCCACGACTTATCAAATAATTATTGTTTTTCTTACCCTTTTTCCCAGTACTCAACTAAATACTTCTTGGTGAGAACAATACAGGCATAAAACCAATCCCAGAACCCGAATTCCTCCGTCTCTTCTTTTCCACCAGGCCCACCAGCACCAGCAGCTTTCTTTAGAGAAGCCGGCTTCGCCTTGTCCTTGTCGTCATAGAAAACTGTGCGTGGCACCTCTGAGTTGTCCCCGAAGTTGGTCGATTCAAATATTTTTTCTCCAAGGTATCGGATATTTGTGGAGCTCAGATTCCAAGTGGTCCCAGTGTGTTCCTTGAAAAAGGAATTGAGACCAACTGCCACTTTGGCCCAAGGGGCTTTCTCGGGGACGCTCAAGGGAACTCGATTCGGCTGTTTTGCTAGCTCATCCCAAAAGAGAGGGGCCCAGGCTTTCGGGATTTGAGAGGCGTGAACAATGAATGTGAAAGGAGCACTGCAACACCAAATCTGCAAAAGAATCGTGAATCAAAACACCCCTGTTCTATTTGACCTCAGACATGACACGTGTAGTACTACTACAGTAGATTTGTTTTTCGCAGTAGCTAATTATTTGCACGTAATTCTTACTTCGAATGACTTCCCATGCAGCTCAAGTTTGGTGTAGTAGAGGAAGCAATATTTATCAGTAATGACTCGCGTCTCCATTTCCTTCGCTCGTTTTAATCTGTCCACTTTCAGTTTACTAGAATACACAAAGATATTTTCATGTTTAATTTACATAATTAAATGCAGATTCATTCAACAAATTTAAGGCAGTAACGATGTTTCTTTCGATATTATCATAACATACTTAAACTGGTAGCTTAATCTGGAGGACTTGGCGTCGCATGAGCTGGCCCCACAGATATTCGTGAGCGTCACTTCCCTGCACCCCTTATAAATGCTGGGAGTAGGCCGACCGTTTCTGGCAAGTGCCGCGGCTTGCTTCTCCGTGATCATGGCAACTTTGACCTGTGATCGAGTGGAAGGTGGAAGAAACTTTTCCCCAGGGAGGAGCCGAACGCTGGGGTACACAGTTTTAGCTTTGGGCTTGGTTTTCTTTGGATTCTGCTCACTTTCATCTTGAGGAATCTCACGATGAACGCTTCTGGAGTAGCTACTCACGATTGGCGGAGGCTGCTCTTCCACGAATAAGGAATTTGCAATCATCGAATCGAATAGCTGATCCATCTTAAACAATTAAAATAATAGTGTGATAACTAGAGATTAGAAATATCACAAAAAACATTGTATAAATGTTTAAGCATCTCAGAATTTACCATCACTTCAAACTTTCGAATCTCACTCTGAGTTGCGGATTGGAGATGGCATTGAGTGAAAAGTTGACCTTCCCCCAAATGTGCATCACTGACTATATTTTTTAGCGCTCTCAGAGTTTGCGAAATGGTTTCCAAGAGCTCGTTGTACCATTTATGAACGTCATCCAGCTTGACGGACGGGTCATTCAATTCACTCCATCTCAGTTTCCCAAGAAAGTTTTCAATGAGTATTTCGAAGAGCTCTTTTAATTCGTAGGTCAGTTTTTCCCCCATTGCGATGCACTTGGTTTCCAAATCTTGCAATTGGCGAGTCTACTTGTTCAAAATGGGGAAAACAGGAATTAAAATGTCTATTTTTTTTTGTCGGTAATGTATGTTTAGTTCCTAATTTAAGAAAGCATGAATTATTTACTCTACCCGGTTTTGAATTTCCCCGTCTAGTTTGGCTATTTTGTTTTGCAAAACATCTATGCTAGAAGTGACCGATCCATTCATTCCAATGAAAGGCTGCTGCCGTAAACGCTCCAGTAGTTCCACTGTAGTATATTAGGATTAGTTTGACAATACCAAATCACGATCAATACACTGCGAAATAACGTATGCTTTTAAAAATTACATTCAAAGGTAATTCAGAAATTGTTTGACTAACGGTCACGCTTCCTGGTCTGTAAACTGTCAAAAATGTCGGTTTGTTTCTTCTGCATCGACTTAACGATGGGACTCCACTTGTTTCGTAGGAGTACAATGTGGCAGATTTTACTGGACATGTCAACAAAGGTTGGATTTAGCCTATCTGATCCTCCTGATCCTGGCGA
This sequence comes from Dicyrtomina minuta, assembly GCA_949802685.1. NCBI lineage: Eukaryota > Metazoa > Arthropoda > Collembola > Symphypleona > Dicyrtomidae > Dicyrtomina > Dicyrtomina minuta. The sequence goes on along the minus strand of OX461810.1, from coordinate 1,108,846 downwards.
TGAGGACTCACTTGGGGTGGCTTCGTTCGTCTCCGCAACAACATCCACGTTTTGATTCTGGTTCCATATCGGAGATTGAGCTTGTACAAGTCGCAATTCTTCCCTAAGGCAGTAGGCAATTCTCATGAAGACCTCCACGGCTCTTGTAGCCTATTAAAATAAACACGGTACATAGTAATTTTATTGTGATAAGTAATTAGTGAATAGTCAAACTGTTAAAATCCGGTTTCTTACTCCAAGAATCGTGGCGGCTCTCCGAAGTTTGGCTCGTGTGCAACTAGTGTCGATGACAATGGTTGATTCCACCCTTCGAATTTCATTGATGAATGCCACCGCAATGGATGTGATGCGGTTGAGATGCTCCGGGTTTTGGGGATTCAAGTGGAGGTCATTTTTCCTATTTACAAATAAAGAAATAAATGCATAATCAAATCACTATACAGTTTTCAGTTAAATCGTCAATTTCAGCACATAGCAAAACTTATTATGGTATTCGCTTTTCACAGTTGAGGAGAGCCCGCCAAGTCCCGCACGAATCCATACATGTGTACCGTATTGTGTGCTACATATCTGAAGCTATACTTAAAAGTAAGTGCTGGCTTAGCTGGCTACCCCTAAGGAAAAGCTTATACGTAATAGGAACACGTTTATTGAGTTACACGTTTGTAAAAAGTTCAAAAATGTTTTATTTACTATTTTTTTAAAAGCACAACACCTTTCCTTTACATGCTTGTGAAAAGTGCAAATAAGCTTGTGTTTTTTAGGATCAGGATAGTTTAGGTTTTTTAGATAGTAGATTTTAGTTTTAGCAAAAAATTGAAATGGGTCATTTGGAAAGTTGACTACCGATGTGATGTGTGGCATTCATTCAATTCATTGTGTTGCTTAGCTGCCACATACTATATACTATATATGCGTGGCTATGTGTGAGTCCGAGCAGACTCTCCCACACCGCAACCGCAGGACGTTGCATTGCTGATAGCTATGCAGTTATCACTTTTGCAAAGTATGATTTATACAAAATGCCCTAAGCTACATCATAGTAAAAGTATAGTATAAATAAACAAATGCTAAACGATAGGACATAGTGAGTTACACGTAATTGACGTTAAAATGATAATAATAATATTGTAGAATTGACAGTCGCATCAACAGACAGTTGACAAGCGGAATGTCTCCTTTTGACCCCTACTGTTATCTTCAAAGCTGTTTTAATCTAGTTTTCCCTAAATTGCCAGTTTGCTCACACCACCGTTAAGTTATCTGCTAGCGACTCAAGTAATAATGTTTATGTGTTCAATGTTTAATTCAACTGTCCATACTTTGACATAAGCTGACGCCAGACTTATAATTGCGTGTTAGATCGTTGAATTGCACTGGGTTTAGGCACTGATTCAATTAGCACTACTGAATTACCATCAACTAATTATACGATCCAAATATGAAATACGAAAACTAAAGTATTATTAATTTATATGTACAGGAGCGTGTATAAATTACTTCATTAAGAAAAAGAAAATTTAAACCAGTTTCCCTCTCATTTGTGTTTGGTATGCACGCCCATGTAACCTAGCGCATTTTGACTTTAACCTGTCGCATATTAGCCATCAACTGTTAAGAGGTTAACACTGTCTTTAAAAATAAAATTTAAAAATAAATAAAGTTAACATGATTTACTTGATCGAAAGTGCTACTTGTTATGCATGCGTACGCACTAGTCACTAGTCAGTTGTTAGTAAGAAATGCGTGGGGAAAGAAGTATTAGGAAACGTGCATAAATTACTAGAACTAAAAATCCCTGTAAAACCCCGTCCCTCCCCCACATTTTCTTATTTTTGTAATTGTGTACTCCTATAATTATAGCAGGACGGGTAGCTGAATCCCTTCAGTGAGTGATTTGAGCTCGTTCTAGCTTACGTAAGTGAATTTCAATTTGAGCCAAGACTCACTTACATGAATGAGCTCGTACGGGCTCATGATAAGCCAGATTGAACTTATATACAAGCTAATACTGGCTTAGCTGCACTAAATTGAATTGTTCATTGTTGATAAATTACTGCTCACATTCAGTCTTTTTCTTGGGTCACCCGTGAAAATAGCGTATTCTATTAGATATTTCCACCGTGCAGTTTTTCAAATCCACCGTGCGGGCACATCCTATGAGTTTAAAAATACCTTATCAGGGATTTCGGCAGGGTTAAAATCTCATTAACCCCAATGATTCGCAAGGATAGGTCACACAAGCCCAACTAAGCATTATGTAAGCGAGTCTTGGTTTAAATTGAAATTCACTTTCGTGAGCCAGAATGAGCTAAAATCACTTACTGCCTGTTAAAAATTACTTGAGAATGCCATGGGGCAAAGTGATGAAGAATGATAGTTAAATTAGTATTTAAATTATTATTATTTTTATTAATTTAAATTTCAACAAGATGTTGATTTTGGCTGTTGAATGCAGCATAAACAATGATGAATGATTGAGACTCGCTATACGACGTTGACTAGAAAGCACTAAAAAAGATTTTCCTCGAAAAACTGTGCTATCGTAAAACTAAACTAAAATCCGACTTACATTTTTTTCTATATTTGTGTGAATAAAATCTACGATTTTAATTTAATTTATAAAAAAGTTAATTGAGTTCTCAATACGAAATCTGAATTATTTGTCGATACGAAAATACTGCCCTAGCACCTGGCACATATCATGTAATTTACGCACGCTCCCTTGCTGCTCTTCTACATACTGAACACAGAAGAAATAAAACGAAAATGTTGAATAAAATGAAACTTGATAAATGTGATCAAAAACTTACAAGATATTGTCTTCAATCCAAATGGCAAGATACTCCCTCACCTCCATGTGGACGAGAGCATCGGAGTATCTCTGACACAACTCTTGCTTCGCATCTTCCGGCAAATACTGAACTCGGGCCCACAGAGCCATCTTCTATTTTCCCGCCTTAAATTCAAGGAAAAACTGAACAGGACTAGATCAACTGAATGAAAGATGCTGGAAGGCGAAATCAATTCAAAATTCAAAACTTTGGAGACTCTGGATCTGGACTGGACTGTAACTAACTTTCCTGATGCGGGTCAATAAGTTAATAATAAAAAAAGTGAAAATCGTAACTGCTAACGAACTGCTGTAACAGCTTAATTTTAGTTGGCTTCTGTAGTAAGTCGTAACCAGTAAAATTTCAAGAAAGAGTCTACCTGTAAAAAATTTTGAAAATTGGAAATAAAAATTGAAAATTAATTATTGGTGTAGTAATAATTATATCGTAAACGAAAACGACGAGGCAAATAAAACTGTGACTGCTCGGTCTCGTTGCTTCGCCTCAAGTAATTCTGTTGTCTGTGAGCAGAGGAAATGAGGATTGTGCTCAGTGCTCAGTGTACCAATTAATTGTTAATCTGACCACAGAACATACAGAGGCAGAGATTACGTCAAACGTGCACGAGCGTTGCCGTTGACTATAGAAACTCAACGTATTTTAGTAATTTAAGTAGCTACATAATTTTCACAAAAGTATTCGGAGTATTCCTATCGCCAAATTAGAGTTCTGTCAAACGTACATTCGCGAGAAAATGCTGACTCATTCGACACACTACAGGCTACACAACTGAGATTTTATTTTCTATGTCAATAATACGTCCCCTGCCCATGGTCAGTGGTGGTAGGTACTTACCTACGTCATACGTGCGAATGCGTTCTACTGACGTTAGTACTCAGCTCACTATAAAGTTAGCGGACTTGCAATTTTTGTATATTTAGAATGGAGACTATATATTATAGACTGCGTAATTTTTTAACATGTTTCGAATGTCAACCGCTTGTTGACAGTTTGCTAGATAAATTATACAGATTTATTTATATCCCTCCCAATCGTTTTGATAAAAATTTAACTCTTTCCACAGAAGTTACATTAGCTTCTCATTACAAGCACATAATTATATATGTACACACCTTTATGTAGATTGTAGATCCTATTTAACTTTATGGTTTTAGATGCATCTTATATATATTCCGGTAATTACATATTATTTAGCGGTGCAGGCGTCAGCCTTAGCGCATTTTATGGTTAACTACACACTATATATAGTTATGTGGTCATCGTCATTCCAATAGTGTTAATGCAGATATGAAAATAGTCGAGGTACATAGTACATAAGCGATAACAAACAAAAATACGATAGAATGATAACAGGCTATTTAGAGCTATCATTGTAAATATTTTGTTCCTTATCTGCGTCTGTGGCAGTCTTTGTGTGCAAGCGATTGCGTTCTATGACCTCACCTTCGGACACACGGTTCAACTTGTAATAGTTTGCGTATCCTGGTACTGAATTCCCACTTACCCCAATTTCACATTGCTGAAAATGTGAGGTAGGAAAAATTGGAACAGGAAACGGACGACCTAATTATGCCCCGGATTTTGGCCTAATTTGAATAATTTCTTATCGTGAGAGAGGTCTCTTGGGCTCGAAGCAGGTTGTGGGAACAATTTATCTGATTCATAAATAGTTTTGTATTTTCAAATAGCTGCTGGAAATTACTTTTATTTAGACTAGGAAAATGTTCAGTAATTATGATTACATTTTTAAATTGGTGATTCAAAAAGTTGATATTTCAACGAAAAAATAAAACAAAACTAATAAGAATTTTTCAAAGCCACTGTCTGGATAAGCGAGCGCGTTCTAGGAATTTAAATAGAAATGAAAATGTTTAAATTACCAAGAAAGTTACTGTTTTTGGGATGCAATTAAATTTATTCTTTAAGTCAAATCGGTAGACATAATTATTTACAGGGGATTTAGTTCTAATAGTTTTGTTATAATTAACGTATTTTCCAATATTCAGTATTGAGGAAGTTGAATTCCTTGTTGTTATCCAGATCCATGATATTGTGCTGTATGGATGGTCAAGAATAACTGAGCGCTTAAGCTCGGCACAGACCAGAACCTGGTAAATACCATAAAAATCCAGTACAAAATCAAAAGCTAACACTTTTAAATAGCCAAAACAACAAGTATGGCATGGTTTTACATTGCTTACAGAGTGAAGCAGGATTAGAGTTAATAGGCTGATATTAATGTTTGTTTACTGACCAACAATGGAGTCGATGAACTTCAAATAGTTGGTGGTTTTGGCGTAAACACCTGGTTTATCTTCGCGAGCACAACCCTCGCCAAAGGAGACGACGCCGATGGCGTGGTAATTTCCAGTCTCCGGGTCCTTGTAGTCAATACTTCCGCCTAAAAAAAGTACAAAATGTTAAATGACCAATGCCCGCTGAAGTAACTTTTATATCCTGAGTAACAGTTCAAACGGGACCGTTAAAAAATTTAGCTATGTATTGTACACATCCAATTAGCCAAATAAAAATGAAACGCTAATTAAGAAAGATCACAAAATGTGGAAAACGAGTTTTTAAAAAGTGCGACATGTTTTCTATTCCTGCAAATGTTTTTTAGAAAGACCTAGTAAAAAGTTTTATTTGCATCGTGCTTAATTGAAAGATTTTATTTACCACGTACTTTCAAAAAGTAGCAAATGTTTTTTTTGGCATGTTTGTAAAAATCGAAAAATAGTTTTTTGACATGCGTTTCAAAATATAAAAACGTTCTATTTACATGTTTTTAAAACGTGCTATTCTATTCAGTCTTTTTTAGTCTTGTAAACTGTAAATCAAATTAAAAACATTTAATGTAATAAGCCACTGAAATAATAGGACAAATTACCAGAATCTCCTTGGCACGTGTCCTTGCCTGGTTCATAAGTGCAGATCATGTTCTTGGTGATGTAGCCCAACATATCGTTGCACTCCTTAGTGGTCAAGACTGGGAGATCAACCTTTTGCAACTTGCTCGCTGTGTTCCCATTCTCTCTCGTCGTTCCCCAACCGGAGGCTGTGACGGTCGCGCCTTGGAATTCCTCACTTTCGAATTTGTATGGGACACAAGCTGGGCTCACCTAGGAAATCAAAAATTGTGAAATCTCTCAAAAATTGAAAGTTTTTAGCAGTATAAGAGGTCGTCCATAAATGATTTCATCAAAATGTGCCCCTTTCGAAGATCATATGACGCGCTCCTACAGTATCAGCTTAACCATTGTGCGTAATAGCTAAGTCCTTTAACATGGGATCTGGGATCTCATCAATGCCCGACCAGACCCACTACCGATGATACTACTCATGACATTATTTGTACACAAGCCTTAAGTCATCTAGGAAACTAAAAAGGTTTACAAACTTCCATGTATAAAAGTAACTAGATCTTCTTACATATTTCGTGTTAATCTGAGCAGCAGTTGACACCAACTCCAAAATTGAAATATCTACAGAATTGACAGGAGAATAAGGAAGCATTATATATTTACAAATTTTAACAATTACTAAAATGTTAAAGGGAAGCACTAGTTGTGGTGAAAATATCTAATTTAAATTAGATTAGTAATTTTTGTTATAAGATTAATTAGATTTTTTACCGTTGTCCATCGTCCTCTTGTTGTAGCCTGGATGTTGATTAATTTTCTTGACTTGAACAAGCTCGCTCTTAGACTCTGATTTAGTGCTCAAATCGTGATCACCTAAAAATCAAACATACAACTCTAGATTAGTGCACAGTTAAAAAATTGATGCGATTCTGTAATGTCAAAAAATGTGATTATGCCAATCAAAAAGCTAGGGAAATGTTTTTCAGTTTTTCTTCAACTTTCTTTGGGTTTTCAGAGCATTTTTGAAGAGCGACACTCACCGAAGTCGACGTACATGTTCCTGGCGGACTGTCCATCGGTGCAATGAGCAGCGGTCAAGATGTACTTTCCGGACAGGACGGTGCCTCCACAGAAGAAGGAGGAGCGGCCCCAAAAATCTTTTTTCTGAAGGTTCACGCGCCATGGAAATTCATTCACAGCTGCCTCCTCCCCCCCGACTATTTTGTCCTCGTCCACATCTCCACTCTGCAAGTAGGAATTCAAACAATAGTTTAGTTTCACCATGGAAGCAACATATTAAGACTTTTGAGTTAGAAAAAGACGTTTTAATCCAGATCTCCCTCATGATACTTTAAAACATCTAAAACCAAAAAGCAGGAGGAGGTTTTTTACCTCAACGAAGTACATAGTTGTATTTAAAAACAAATTATGCGCAGGGCAAAAAACAAAAGAAATTTTAAATATGTAGAATGTATCATTTGCATGTTTTCAAAAATTGCAAGAAGATTCTATTTACTCGTTTTCAAAATGTGCAAAACTTTCAATTTAGCATACTCGTTTTCAAAAAGTGCAAAACGTTCTATTTAGTCGTTTTCGAAAAGTGCAAAATGTTCTATTTAGTCGTTTTCAAAAAGTGCCAAATTTTCTATTTAATCGTTTTCGAAAAGTGCAAAATGTTCTATTTAGTCGTTTACGAAAAGTGCAAAATGTTCTATGTAGTCGTTTACGAAAAGTGCCAAACGTTCTATTTAGTCGTTTTCGAAAAGTGCCAAACGTTCTATTTATTCGTTTTCAAAAAGTGCAAAACGTTTTATTTCATCGTTTTCGACAATTGCAAAAAACGTTCTGTTTACTCGTTTTCAAAAAGTGCAAAACTTTTAATTTACTTATTTTCGAAAATTGCAAAACGTTCTATTTACTTGCTTTCGAAAAGTACTGAAAATGAACAATTTGCATATTTCTGAAAAGTAAAAAATACACTCGTGTTGGACAAACGTTTGAAAAAAGCAAAATGTTCAATTTATGTGTTTGTTTGTATAGTGCCTAACATGTATTCTATTCGCTTGTTTTTGGGACCGCTACATTTTATTTCGTTTTCGGAGATTGCTGTGTGACACAGTACTACGAACAGTAATTTTGCACTTTCCCCCAAACTCGTGAATATGCTAAAAATGTTAGGTAAGTAGAGCGCGTTATTAAGGATTCAATTTAATTAATAAAGTACAGTGGTAGGTTCTTACGGATTGTCGGACACCGCAGCTGCAGCTCTGTTTCGGTGTAATATCGTCGTCGGTCCCGTTTGAAAAGGCCCGCGGTTCAATCTGATTCAGTCCGGATAGATTTTCAGTGGCTCTGGCCGAAATTAGGCTGACACAGCCTAAAAGGCAGACAGCAGCAGTAAACGCCCTCATAATACTTTCACTCAATTAAAAGTGGTAATATTTTGATTAGCTTTTCTTTTTGTTTTTTCCTGTAATAGTTTTGAGATTCAGATTGAAAGTGAATTACTGTTGGAACAAATCCACTTTTTATACCCAAATTCCACGTCAAATCCACGTCAAGTTTAACTGTCTTATTTTGAATTAATGGGCCATAAAAAATATTAAATTGTCACATTAGCACTTTGCAAAAATGGAACAGGTTTTTTGCAACAATTTATTTTCCAACTAAAGCGTATGATTAGAGTGAAAATTCAAGCCTTTCTTGTAAAATTAATTAATCCCATTAAATATTTATTGCTAAATCTACACCATCAAATTGTTTCGCAAATTAATTAGCGGTGACGTAAAATGTATGTAAAATGTATTTAGCAGTTTGCAAAGCAAAAACTTAATTGCTATCTGAAAAACTTATAGAGTCGATTAAACTGTGTACTTTAGTCCCATTTAAGAACTAATTACCAAATTATATTTAAATTACTCATCAGCGTTGTTGTTTTTCCACCTATTCACTTTTTTTTCCTGCCATAAATTGATTGCCAGACGACATTCCTTAAACGTGGCATTTTCATTTGAAGCCAAGTTTTGCGTTTTAGACTAGAAATTGTAGTATTTTGATGATGAAACGTATGTAGGTAGTACCACTTGTGTCATTGAAAGATGAAACATTGTAAAATCTAAATATACTTATAGCAATGCGATACCTAAAAAACTTAAAACACACATTTTTTTTGTGTGCCCATTAATTTGAAATAAAATTGTCGGTTTAATTAATATTTTTAATAATGGGAATTTATAATAGCATTTTTAGTAATAAAAACATGGTGGGTTTATTAACTAGTAAACACTCAAAGCGTGCTAAGTTTATCCTTAACTGGCAAATTTATTGTTATTGCTAGTAATTATTATTACTTTTTTTTATTTTATATTTGCTATTTTTGAGGTTTTCATAATTTATTATTTTTAGCAGTTGACGTAATCACGTTTTGTATTTTCAACATGAGTAAAAAAAACATCTGTGTTCCATTGATTTGGGGTCGTGCTTGTGTTGTGTAGCTGCAAACGGAATACTAATTATTGGAATCGTCTATAAATGGCATCACGGGTAGGAGGGGGTCACTGGGGCTACTGGATACTTGACGGCATCACATGGGAAAGATAGCAGATAGATATTTGCGTAATAGTTGCAAAATACTCTATATTCACTTTTTGGAAAATTAAAAAATACTCAATTTACATGTCTTCAAAAACTTTTGAGGAAATTCAGCGGAATAATTTTGTTTCCTGCTGTTTTTTGTTAAATAACCTATGTATATTTATGTATTACATTTAAAATCAATTCTTTTCAATAAAAGTGATACTTATTTTTTAAAAAATCCGGGGCAAAGTTTTACTTTAAATTTCTCGGGAGAATGTTTTTTTTTAGATTGACTGGTCCGAAGGGGTCTGGTCTGGTCGGGCTGTCGGACCAGATCATAATATGGTCTAGTCCGGTGATGTCGGACCAGAGCAGACCATAAAACCAGGACCAGACCAGACCATTTCGATCACTATTTCGAACGCTCCTAGCATTTCTTTACATATGTTACTTAAATATATTAAATGCTAAAAGTGTGGCACATACAGTGAACTTAGGGCGAACGTACCTACCCACCTACCTATAGGTTCAGAGGCAAGTATGTATATGAATGAAACGGCGGTCTGGACACCCGTTTTTGTCAGCATTCATTTTAAGCAATGCCTGTATAGCTATCTTTTATGTTGAACATATCCGTTTACTTAATTCATGACCTCATGACAGAGGAATCCCTAAAATGGTAATATTTAAATAACGCCAGTTATAGACGATCCCCGTATGCATACTAGCAACATCTCATGTTAAAGATATCCGTTTACTAATTTCTTGAACTAATATGAAAAAGAACGGATCTCTAAATGGTAATGTTTAAATAACGTCATTTATGGACGACCCTCGTATAAATATTATTAAGATCTCATGGTGAGGATATCTGTTGAAATTTGTGTAGGTGTAAAGTCATAGGAAAACAATAAATAAAAGAGGAAGGTTGAGGGTTGCACACAAATGACGACATGTTAGCAACATCTGCAGCTCTCTCCAAATCCAAATCCACTTGTTAGAACAATGCGATATGTGATTAGGAACTATTTATAGCTATTTTCCGTATTATTAGCTCCCTTATCTGCAGTGCGTTAACGTTGCCGTTCGGGATCTATCTGGATAAGCGATCGAGTGCGTTCTAGGAATTTAAATAATTATGCATGAAAGTTTTTAAATTAGGAAGAAAATGATTATTTTCGGGATGCAGTTAAATTTATTCTTTAGATCAAATTGTTACACATTGTTATGTACATGTTTAGTTCTAATAGCATAATATTTAAGGTATTTTAATGTTCAGTATTGAGGAGTTGAATTCGTTGTTGTTGTGATCCAGATCCACAGTATTGTGCTGTGTAGATGGTCAGGAATAGTTCAGCGCTTAAGCTCGGCACAGTCCCGAACCTGAAAAATACAATCGCAATATCAGTACAAAATCAAACGCTAGCCCTTTTGAACAGTATTAACAAGACGCAGGGCATGTTATTACATTGCTTTTAATTTGAGGCATTATTAGAGTTAAGGTCAAGGTACATATTATTGTATACTGACCAACAATGGAGTCGATGAAATCCAAATACTTGGTGGTTTTGGCGTAGACACCTGGTTTATTCTTGCGTGCACAACCCTCTCCGAACGAGACGACGCCGATGGCGTAGTAGTTCCCTGTGTTCAGGTCCTCGTAGTCAATACTTCCGCCTAAAAGAGTACACAATTTTAAATGCAAAATGTCCGCTAAAGTTTTACTTTTGTACACCTAGTAAAGATTCAAATTTAAATGGGCCCACTAACAGTTTTAGCTACATGTAAAATTACCAAAGACAAAATAATAAGTTAATTAGGAAATAACATAAAATGCTGAAAACGTATTTTTGGAAAGTGCAAAATGGTTAATTTACAGGTTTTACAGAAGCGTGGTAAAATGTTGTATTTGCATGTTTTCGAAAAATGTAAAATGATTTATTGACCTACTTTCAAAAAGTGTAAAATGTTATTTTTCTTGCATGTTTTTGAAAATGTGATATAGTTTTTGGGCAAGTGTTTTAAAAGTGAAAAATGGCTACATTTATATGTTTTTGAAACGCGCAAAATGTTCTACTTCCATGCTTTTACGATCACTAATTATATTTTAATCCGTCTGAGGATTGCTGCGTAAGACATTGTACGACACTTAGCACATTTTGCTTTCAGCTAAAAACGAAAATATTTTTCCTTTCCTTTTTTCTTTTCCTTTTTTTAGTCTGTCATGACGATATCACGTGAACTGTATATATCCTTATATCGTCAGTGAAGAACCAAAATGACCCATTTCCATTTTTAGATAAAAACAATATGTATTATCTACAAAAATATTGAAATGTGTCTTGAAAGCATTTAAACAGATTATGTATTTCGCACTTTTCAAAAACATGTGAATAGAACATTTTCCACTTTTCAAAAACATGTGAATAGAAAATTTTACACTTTTCAAAAACATGTAAATAGAACATTTTCCACTTTTCAAAAACATGTGAATAGAACATTTTCCACTTTTCAAAAACATGTGAATAGAAAATTTTACACTTTTCAAAAACATGTAAATAGAACATTTTCCACTTTTCAAAAACATGTGAACAGAAAATTTTACACTTTTCAAAAACATGTAAATAGAACATTTTCTACTTTTCAAAAACATGTAAATAGAACATTTTGCACTTTTCAAAAATCTGTAAATAGAACATTTTACACTTTTCAAAAACATGTAAATAGAACATTTTGCACTTTTCAAAAACGCCTAATTAACATTTTACGTATGTTTTTCATTTTGTTTTTATGACATAGCTCATTTTGATTCAATCTTAAATTGGATATGGGTCATTTCGGTTCTTCACTGACGATATGTAATCAAATTCTAAGATTTAATCTACAATAAACCATTGAATAAAAAACCGTGGATTTCAACCAAGATACAAAATAATAAAACAAAGTACCAGAATCTCCTTGACACGTGTCCTTCCCGGGTTCATAAGTGCAGATCATGTTTTGCGTAATGTAGCCCAATTTTCGGTTGCACTCCTTAGTGGTGAGGACTGGGAGGTCAACTTTTTGCAACTTGCTCGCTGTGCTCCCTTTCTCTTTAGTCGTTCCCCAACCGGATGCTGTGACGGTTGCCCCTTGGAATTCCTCACCTTTATATTTGTATGGGACACAAACTGGGCTCACCTATACCAAACAGAAATTTCCAAATCGTTCAACATTTGCATCTTTAGCAGTGTAAGAGGTCGTCCATAAATTATGTCATCAAACTATCGCCTTTTCGATGACCATTTTATGACGCTCCTACAGTATCAGCTTAACCAATGTGCGTAAATGGCTAAGTACTTTAACATGGGATCTCATCAATACCCGACCAGACCCACTGTCGATGATACTACTCATGACATTATTTATGGACGATCCTTAAGTCATCTAGGAAACTAAAAAGGATTACAAACTTCCATGTATAAAAGTAGCTGGTTCGTCTTACATATTTAGTGTTAATCTGGGCAGCAGTTGACACCAGCTCCAAAATTGAAATATCTACAAAATTTAAAGGACAGAGAATCTCATCAGATAAATATGCAATAATTCTTTCAACAATCAGCATTGCGTACTTAATGTTATAATAAATACCCAACTTAAAATAGGTACCAGATTATCGTCTGTGAAGAACCAAAATGACCCGTATCCATTTATTGTAGCTAAGGACAATACCTTATATCTACAAAGATATTTCAAATGTCTTGAAAGCATTTAAATAGAACATTTCGTACTTTTCAAAAACATGGAAATAGAACATTTTAAACCTTTTCAAAAACAAGTAAATCCAACATTTTACACTTTAGAAAAATATGTAAATAGAACATTTTGCACTTTTCAAAAACATGTAAATAGAACATTTTACACTTTTGAAAAATATGTAAATAGAACATTTTGCACTTTTCAAAAACATGTAAATAGAACATTTTACACTTTTGAAAAATATGTAAATAGAACATTTAGCACTTTTTAAAAACATGTGGATAGAACATTTTACACTTTTGAAAAGTATGTAAATAGAACATTTTGCACTTTTCAAAAACATGTACATAGAACATTTTCCACTTTTAAAAAATATGTAAATAGAACATTTAGCACTTTTCAAAAACACGCAAATATTACATTTTGCACTTTTCAAAAACTCTTAATTAATATTTTACGCATATTTCGCATTCTGTTTTAATGACAGCTCATTTTGATTCTAGCTTAAATCGGACATGAGTAATTTTGGTTCTTCACAGACAATATCGATGGTGAAGTATCAAATTGGTTAACTTCCACGTTTTGCTAAAAGCAAATCGGATTCCTTCTACTTTTTATTAAAAGCAAAACGGTTTCCTTCCATTTTTAGCTGCGGACAACATTTGTATAGGCATAGCCACACTAGGAACAAACCGGTTTTATTGGGATGATGCACAAATGACGTCATAGAAATTAGGGGTTGTCCACAAATGATGTCAAGGATCGTTGCAAAAATTGAACGAGTGATCCATAAATGACGTCAAGGACTGTTGCTAAAATAATTGGGGTCGTCCATAAATGACGTCAAGGACTGTTGCAAAATTTGAAGGGGTCGTTCATAAATGACGTCAAGGACTGTTGCAAAATTTGAAGGGGTCGTTCATAAATGACGTCTATGTTCGGTCTAAACATCGAAGGGGCTGTGCCTAAATGAAGTCCATGGACGACTATTTTAATGTTTGATATGACCATGGAAGTGTTTTATGAACGACCCCTTCAAATTTTGCAACAGTCCTTGCCGTCATTTATGAACGACCTCTTCAAATTTTGCAACAGTCCTTGACGTCATTTATGAACGACCCCTTCAAATTTTGCAACAGTCCTTGCCGTCATTCATGAACGACCTCTTCAAATTTTGCAACAGTCCTTGACGTCATTTATGAACGACCCTTTTAAATTTTTCAACAGTCCTTGACGTCATTTATGGACGACTCCAATTATTTTTGCTACAGTCCTTGACGTCATATATGGATCACTTCTTCAATTTTTGCAACGATCCTTGACATCATTTGTGGACAACCCCTAATTTCTATGACGTCTTGGAAGGAAACCGTTTTGCTTTTAATAAAAAGTGGAAGGAATCCGATTTGCTTTTAGCAAAACGTGGAAGTTAACCAATTTGATACTTCACCGTCGATATGTTCCTTTTCAAAATGTTTTGTTTTGAAATTTTTTACCATTGTCCATGGTATCGCTGTCGTAGTCTGGATGTTGATGAATTTTCCTCACTTGAACGAGTTCGCTCTTAGACTCTGATTTAGTGGTTAAATCGTGATCACCTAAAAATAAAACAACCAACTCCAGATTATTGTACAATTCAAAAAAAAGAGGATCTAAAAATTGTTATCTTTACAAAAAAATACGGATATTGAGAGGAGACACGAGTGACTACACGGATTGATGTCTATGTAATCAATTCTGTTTTTTTGTGCATTATACTATATGGTAATCAAAAAGCTAGGGAGATGTTTTTCAGTTTTTCTTTGAATTTCTCAAGATTTTGAGAGCATTTTTGAAGAGGGACACTCACCGAAGTCGACGTACATGGACCTGGCGGACTGTCCATCGGTGCAATGAGCAGCGGTCAAGATGTATTTTCCGGACAGGACGGAGCCTCCACAGAAGAAAGAGTAGCCGCCGTTTGAATTTCTAGTCTGAAGGTTCACACGCCATGGAAATTCATTTACCCCTGCCTCCTTCCCACCAACTATTTTGTCCTCCTCCACATCTCCACTCTGCAAGATGAAATTTAAACAATAGATTAGTTTTACTATATGCAAGCAACAGATTAAGACTTTTAGGTTACAAAAATTCGTTTTAATCTAGCTTTCCCCGATACTTCAAAACATGTATGTAACACCAAAAAGCTGATTAATCGCATACGCAATACTTTTGCATAATAATGCGAATTATGCTAGTCAAAAAACAAAAGAAATTTTAAATGTGTAGAGTGATTTATTTGCATATTTTTAAAACAGTGTAAACTTTATAGTATATACTTAGTTTCGAAAAGTGTAAAAATTGTCGATTGACTTATTTTCCATGATTGTAAAAAGTTGTATTTAAGTACTTGTCTTTTCAAAAAAATGTGAACTTAAACTGTTTTATTGAATTCTTTTCACGAAAAGTACAAAGTATTAGTTCTTTGACCTCGTTTGCAAAAATTATAAAATACTTTACCTACTTGTTTTTTAACATTTTTGAGATTTTGGTTAAGCGTAGCTATAACGCGTTAAGGATTTAACTATAATAAAGTATGTAAAGATGCTTTATTACACTGTATTTTCGGCTACCGCAGATGCAGTCTTCCTGTTTGGGTGTAATATCGTCGTCGGTTCCGTTTGAAAAAGCCCGCGGTTCAATCTGATTCAGTCTGAAAAGACTTTCAGTGGCTCTGGCCGAAATTAGGCTGACACAGCCTAAAAGGCAGACAGCAGCAGTAAACGCCCTCATAATACTTTCACTTAATAAAAAATTAAAAAGTGGTATTAATATTTTGACTAACTTTTTCTTTTGTTGGCAATCCAGATTCACAATTCAGATTGTAATTGAATTTGTGTTAAAAGAATGTCATGTTTTATACCAAAATTCACGTCAAATTTAACTGCCTTTTTTGAATTATTGGGTCATAGAAAACATTAAATTACCACATTTATTAGAGTTACAATATTAGAACAGGTTTTTTTGCAACAATTTCTTTTCAATATAATAACAAAAATTCAAGACATTCTTGCAAAATTAATTAAGCCCATTAAATATTTATTGCTAAATCTACAACGCACAAATGGTTCGCAAAATAATTAGCGGTGATGTAAAAACTATTTGAAAGGTATTTAAACCAGTTTCGTAAAAAACAAATTTAATTTTCAGTAAAAATATCTATAGAGTCGATTAAACAGTGTACTTTTGCCCTACCTATTTAAAAATTAATTACCAGTTAATACCTAAATTACCCTGTTTTGTTTTTTGCAGCCTATCCTATGTTTAGTTTGGTATTGCAATAAATTAATTGCGCTCAAATAATATTGGTGGTTTGGGATAGTTAATATTTTTAATAGCATTGTTTATTAGCACGGATGAAAGTGTGCTACACACATAATTAACTGGCGAAATTTTTTTATTGCTAATAATTATTTTATTTATTTTTTATTTGCAATTTTTGAGGTTTTCATTATTAATTATTTATTTTTACCAGTTGTCGTAAGTTTTGTATATTCTCATCATTAAAAACAAATTGTATTTCATTGATTTGGTTATAGTGGTATGTATTTAGCTGCATGCAAAATTCTAATTAGGGGACCGTCCGTAAATGGCATCAAGTGTAGGGGGGTCACTAGGGGGCAACTGGGGCTACGTGATAATTGACGGCATTCAATGTTAAATAATAGAGTATATAGCTATTTACACTATAGTTAGGTTAAGTGCAAGATTGATTTTGATGTTTTCGAAAAATCTATACTCTCCCAGGTCCTAAACACCCGGCAACAAAACAGTTTGAAGCTCGGAAGCGGAGGGAAACGTTTGTAAATTCCACTAAACAAATTTCTAAATCATCTAATCCTGAAAGAACTTCAAAGCGAGAGAGGGAGAAAAGGAAACAAAAGTATAATTTTGAACTCCTTCAGCATCTATATCGATATTCTAGAAGGAAAGCGGTTCGTATGCTGCTTAAATCTTCATTTTCTTCTAGCAGCTGTACTATTCCACTGGATTCTATTCATGATTTGTATAAAGCAAGATGGGGAGTCTTAAATGATTGTTCTTTGGAAAATTACAATCTGGAGTTTACAAAAGATGAACAAGAGAAGGTAGACTTGGAATATGTTCATGGTATGACTAAAGGTGAGGTGGAACTGGCAGTTCGTGGAATAAATTCTGATTCATCCAGCGGTATAGATGGCGTTGCCATTCGTAGCATTAAGGATATTAAATGTTTTCAAAGCATAGCGCTAATTGGTACAATTATGGAGACTTGGAATATGATCCCAGAGTGTTTTCTAAAAGCGCGCACCATTTTAATTCACAAGAAAGGAGATAAAGCAGATATAGGGAATTGGCGTCCCATTTCAATTTGTTCTGTATTGCAGCGCATTAACGAAAGAGTGCTGGATAAGAGACTACAAGATCATGTTACAATTAATTCAAATCAGGTTGGATTTTCTAGATGAACTGGAACCTTTATTAATACGTCTATCATAAATGGATGTTTGCAGAAAGCCAAGAAGGAAAAATTAGATTGTTGCATAGTGTTTTTAGATGTGAGTAAGGCATTTGAAGAAACATCTCATTCTCACACAAGTCAATCAATGCAAACAAAATTAATGCCATCAAAACTACGGAGTGTGATCAAGAACCTAATGGAAAACAATGAAGCCCAAATTCAAACTAGTAATGGAATGTCATCGCCTATTATGGTTAAAAAGGGTGTGTTTCAAGGGTCCCCACTTTCCCCACAGTTATTTAACATTTCAATTGACCATGTACTGAAGGAACTAAACGAAATTGAGGTTAGTAATGAGTATGGATTTTTTCTTCATAAGGATGTCCCAAGAGTAGCCGGCAGAGGATTTGCGGATGAAATTGCACTTGCATCCAACTCAGTTGAAGGTGCTAGAGAGCTGACTAAAATTGCGATTGCTAACTTTAATAAGGTTGGATATCAAATTATTATAGATAAATGCAAGGTGATTAACATTCAAAAAGGTAAACTGTGTGAGGAGTCGCTAATTGTGGATAACAATAATACCATTCAAGCAATAAAACAAGGTGAAACTGTCAAATATCTTGGAGTAAACTTCAAAAATGAAATAAGCTTTGATCCGGCGTTAACAATTAAGAACTTTTCCAAGGATTTACAGAATCTTGTTGGTACTCCCATGCTGTTTCCTAATCAAAAGATTGCAATTATCAATCAGTATCTGTGGCCTTGTTTAACTTACTCTCTTCAAACTGTACCTTTAAATAAGCTCCCTAAAAAGTTTTTGGAAGATCTGGATAAACTCATTCGCAGTTCAGTTAAAGAGATATTGGCGATTCCACATGATTCTCCGAATGCTTTGTTGTATTGTTCAAAAAAGTACAGGGGTCTGCAAGTCATGAAATCTTCGTGGGAGGCATTTATTCAACATTACAATATTTGCGTTGTGTTGTTAGGTTCCGAAGATCCATATATACCTTTTGTTAAAGATCCTAATGCAGAAATGAAAAGCTGCATAGAGGCACTAGAGCTAGATGAAGAGGAAATTCAAAGTAAAGTTGAATCTTGCCCGAGGACTAAGCCAGCAAAAATTCTGCGAGAATTATTGAGGAACAAGGAATTTGATAAGTGGTGTACATTTTCACTTTGAGGACAAGGAGTAGAAATGTATAAAGATTGTCCCTACGCTAATCAAATTATTTTTGAAAAACGCGGATTAACCTCCTCTGAATGGTTAAATGCATTAAAAATGAGTGCTAATGTTTACCCGGTTAAAGCTATTCCAGGTCGTTCTCTAGAATCATCCCTTTGCAGGCATTGTAAAGAGAAAGAAACCCTCGCTCATGTTCTAGGGAAATGTCATGTTGGAAGCTTGCTGAGAAACAGTCGACATCATGAAGTAAGATCAATCATTGCAAAGCATTTAAAGGCATTAAATTGAAATGTTTTTGAGGAAGTAACGGATGGAGCTTCTAAACGTGTGGATGTTATATACTGGAGAACTGAATCAAAAACTGGATATATTTTGGATCCAACTATTCGCATGGAAAACAATTCTTGTCAGGCAGATGAGGTTAATATTGAAAAACAAGATCATTACAATCCCTGTATTCCATACTTTCTCGAGAAATACCAACTCAAGAAATTAGAAGTTGTTGGATTGTTAGTTGGAGCTCGGGGTACGATTCCAGCTTTCTTCGAGTCATTTCGAAAAAAGATGAGGCTACCCTCTACAATGATTCATGAAATAGTGATTGCTACTATACGAGGCTCATGTCGTATAGCTCATAATCATCTTTATAATATGAATTTGCAAAACAGTTAATTTATAATTACTGAATTATTGTAAACCACTTCTTGAATTTCTCTAAAGCCTTTTATTTTTCTGAAATTTGTATGTTGTTCTTACTGTGTCTGTATGGCAAGCGTAATTGTAGCGCCAGTTGTAAATAAATATTTACGTTCTTCTCTTCTACATACATTTAAATTTAAACTGAAAGATGTTCTTTTTCACATATTTTTGAAAACTGCCGAATTCTTTTTTAAGCATTTTTGAAAACTGCCTAATGTTCTTTTTTCCATTTTGTTTAGCTGCCAAAGTTTCTATTTTTTTACATATTTTTGAAAACTCCAATACGTTCTTTTTTGCATATTTTTGAAAATTGTCAAATGTTCTTTTTTGCATATTTTTTAAAATTGCTAAATGTTCTTTTCTTTTAGGTATTTTAAAAAACTGGAAAACGTTCTTTTTTTTACATATTTTTGAAAACTGCCAAATGTTCTTATTTTTTACATAGTTTTGAGCGCTGAAAAATGTTTTATCACACGTTTTTGAAAACTGAAAAGTGTTCCATCCACCAAATTTAGAAAAGTGCAAAATAAATTTTGGTGACGTCATTTATGAACGATCCTCACCATATTTCATAAATGACTACATTAGAAATGCCGCCCACTCTTATGGAACACTGAGCAGAAGTGAAATGGTTTGGTTGATGAGAATATTGAGCGTGACGATGAGCGTCGTCCTGTCCAAGAAGTACAAGTCCCCAATATGGATCTGCAATTCCGGACACGACCGAATGAAAGCCAAGTACCTTTTCCTAAATGCAAAAGTGTTGAAGGAAAATTGACTTAGTTCCTCCCGCCAGGAATTTTTGAATTCGGCGGAGTGAATGAGGATACCCGCTGAGGTGGGCAGAGTGGCGGAGTGGTACATGGCGACGGTGAGGACGGACGTGGGGCTGAATGAGTAGGGGAACCAGTGCATCCGGTCGTAGAAGCGGACGGAGCTGAAGGCGCACGTCACAAACGTCCAGTTCACAACAAGTGCGTGGAGTGGCTGGTAGATGTCCCGCATTGAGTTGTTGTACATTCGCGTCAGTATTTGAATTTCGCGGTAGAGACGCAGCGCTGTTTCTGGTTGTCGTATTTGTTCAATTGTAGGTTTAAACTCGTCGCTTTTTGAGAGCCTAAAATAATTGAACGATCGACATAATAATTATTACAGCTAAATAATTTCGAAATAATAAATTTTGCACTTTGGTAAAATCCCGTAAGAAAATTTAATTTTTTAATTTTTTTTCTGACCCGATTTGTTTGAGCCAGTAGGTTATGTTCATCTGAAAGGAGATGCAGTACATGAGGCTTAGATAGCAGGAGGTCCAGGCTACAATATGTCCAGCGATCTCCGGCAGCACCATCACTATGGAAATCCAGCTGTACTTGTCAAATGGGAGGAGCGAATTGAAGTAATTCGGACTTTTGGGATTGTAGAAGTAAAGCCCAATGAAAAGGACGTGATGATTAAGTATTACTTGTGGGAATAATACTCCGATCAAGAAGCCAACAACGTCCCGGGTCTTCTTCTTGGTTTCGTCTTTGTACAGGTCTGCAATGGTACAAGGTTCGTCAATAAATGATGTCATTAAACAATTTCAAATTTTAGAACCTGTTATCAGCTTAATCATTGCATATAAATGGCTCTCTTCAACATGACCAAAATACACCCACTTAGCCTATAGATGACATCATTTATGGACGATCCCTAACTAGTTAATTAAGTCTAGAAACAGTGTTCAAAAACTTTAAAGTTAAAATTGGGAGATATAATTATTGATGTAAATTATATTGTTGACCTGCACAGCGCTTATCGAACTCTTGAAACGCATTTAGAGCAGCGACGAGTTCCTTGGCGCGGTAGTAGACCGTCATTTGATTGTTACTCGCGAGAACAATGCTCGTCATGAAAAACATGCGAAAGATGAAATCCTCGGTGCTTCCATCCTTGTAACAGTAGTCGTACAGAATCCGTCCGTTCACAAACAGAGCCTGACTCAAAAGTGCAAAGTAGATGATTTTCCATTTGTACAATTTCTCTGTTAATGTAAATGTGTGGGTTGTAGAATTGTATGCGAAGGGGTAAATGTGCGTGAAATTAGTCCAGGCGAAATACAGTGTAATGGCCCTGTACGCTCGCTCCGACAACATTTTTCTGTGTGTCTTCTTTCAGCAGTGATGATAAGACTAATGCGCCATTTGCTCAACAACTATGTTTTTAAAACGTATTTGTCCAAAAAAAACCGAAGGACTTGTGTTCCACGTTTGGGACTCTTGAACCAAGAATTATATTTAGCAAGTGAATTGGAACACCAGTTTGGATTTTGTAATACTGTTGTGCAATCAAAGGGAGCGTCCATAAATTATGTCATCAGTGCAGTGGTGTGAGTGGACCAATAGTCATGCATTGATGACAAACTGTGTTAAAGATGGTAATTTTACGTAATGTTCAAGTAAGGACGGATGGGGATGTGTGGGTCCTACAGATACAAGAGTTGTAATTTGTCGGACACCATTAATGGACCACCCCTAGTACATTGCACGGGTATGTAAAATGTAAGTCCTTGTTACAGTATTTCTTGTAGCAATAATTTCGATGGCGAAATAAATATCACGCCCACAGGGGCGGGGTTGTTACAAAAGAGGGCGGGACTTAAGAGATTTGCAACATTCTTGTCAGTATAAGTCATATATGACAGGGGCGGACTGGGATCTTTTTAGGCCGAGGAAATTACCATTACCAGGTTGGGCGATCAGCGGGCCCACACTGGGTCTTGGGGCCCCAAACTCCCATATGTGTAATGTATAAGAAACAGGGGGCCCATGCGGAATTTCCGCAAATTCCTTATGGCCAGTCCGCCCCTGATATATGAAATTGCTTCGATTACATTTTCGGATCCGTGAAGCAATATGTGATTTTGTGTTGTGTAGGGGAAGCGATTTAATCAAGCGGACAGATTGACGATTGGGGAATGTACCTACTTTAATTTCGGTTAACATTAATTTTAGTCAACATTTTGGTTAAAATGTAACGATGACTAGCTTAGGCGTCGACAACCTAATATTATACTACAAAAGTTCGACTAATGCCTTTTGCTGTGTCCTTTGTAAAAATAGTATAATTCTAATTAACTAAATCCCCTAAGCTAATTAGTTAACGCTGCAAAAAGAAAGAAACCCTTACTCATGTTTTAGGTAAATGTCATGTGCGGAGCTTGCCGATGACCAACAGACATTATAATATCATTTGCTGACGTGAGGAATTTAAGTCTGGGTATACTTCAGATCTAACAATACGTACTAAACAATCTTCAAGCCAAGCCGAAGAAGTGAATATTAAAAAGCAGTCTCATTACAATAATTTAGTTTCCTACATTCTTGACAGTACCAACTGAAAAAGTTGGAAGTAGTTGGACTTGGTTTTAGTGATAGGGGTGCTATAACTGACTTTTTTAAACCTTTATAAATGTGAAGTACCGTATAAGGGAACAAACGTTTTATTTACGCCTTACGCTTTGGCCACGATGATAAGCTTATTTTTCGACATGTTGTTGTTTACCACCTGCTTTTTAGATGCTGAGCTTTAGCTCATAGAGCATCTAATAAAATGGTTTCGTCCGTCCGTCCCCCTTTCTCTCTGCCTGCCCTTCAGTCCGTTGTCCGACGCCACAGGTCACATTTTCAAACTGATTGAATTAAAATAAATTTTATACTCTCAGAAATGCGATGTAGATGAGCTGTATAGTTTTTGGTTATGATCTACTCATCAAATGTTTTGAAATTAGCAGTTAAATGGACCAACTCTCAAAATTTTTTACACTTTATTTTTTTCCAGGACAAAAACCAGGTCTCAGCTCGCTTTAAGTTACATTCACGTACATATCAAGCTAGCTTCAAATCCTCCATGCACTTGCCTTGGTTCAAACACACCGGGCGTAAAATCTATGGGCATCCAACAACCAATCACATTATTTATAGAGACATTCACGGGATTGGCGGCCGAATGACATAAAAGTTTGAACTTCTCTTGTTTATTCTTACCCAAGTGCCACTTTGTGTATATCAACGCAGGTATTAGTACATAGGATTTTACTAGTATGCATGCAGGGATCGTCCATAAATGACGTCATACAAATTTTACTATTTTAGGGATCCCTACTGTCATAAGTATAAAAATTTGGTTGACATAAATCCTTAACATAGAATTTTAAAAGTATGCATGCAGGGGTCTTCCATAAATGACGTCATACAAATTTTTACTATTTTAAGGGATCGCCACTGTCATAAGTTTAGAAATTCAGTTGACATAATATATCCTTAACATAGAATTTTACTAGTATGGATGCAGGGATCGTCCATGAATGACGTCATAAAAATTTATACTATTTAAGGGATTCCCACTGTCATAAGTTTGGAAATTCGGTTGACATATATCCTTAACATAGGATTTTACTAGTATGCATGCAGGGATCGTCCATAAATGACGTTATACAAATATTACTACTTTTGGGATCCTTACTGTCAAAAGTTCAGAAATTAGGTTGACATATATCCCTAACATAGGATTTTACTAGTATGCATGCAGGGATCGTCCAAAAATACGTCATACAAATTTTACTTTTTTAGGGATATCCACTGTCATAGGTTTAGATAATAGGTTGACATATATCCTTAGCATAAGATTTTACTAATATGCATGCAGGGTTTGTCTATAAAGGGCGTCATACAAATTTTACCGTTTTAGAAATAATTACACATGCCTTTAGTTCTAAAATTAAGTTAACTTATATACTTAACATTGAATTTTCAAGCTTATATACGGGGATCGTCCGTAAATGACGTCATTCAAATTTTACTATGTTAGAGATCCCTACTGTAATTAGTTCAGAAATTAGGTGGACGTATGACCTCAACATATGATTTTTCTAGTATTCATAGGGAAATCGTTCATAGATGGCGTTGTTTAAATATTATTATTTCAAGTATCCTGCCTGTCTTTAGTTTTAAAATGAAGTAAACGGGTACCCATATTATGGAATGCCTCCAGTATTCATACTGGGATCTTTCATAAATGACGTCATCTAAATATCACTATTTTATGGTTTCGCTCTGCATTTGTTCAAAAATTAGGCAAACAGATACTTTGAACGCAGGGGTGTTACAAGAATACATACACGGCTCGTTTATAAATGACTTTATCGAAGTATTATTATTTAAATAATCTCCCAGCTAATTGTTGCGACTTTATCAAATTAGAAATTCAAGTAGAATCTAAAGTGGAGTTAGGCGCTGTCGTAGTTTTAGCGTTGTCACAATAGTGTTCTACTC
This sequence comes from Dicyrtomina minuta, assembly GCA_949802685.1. NCBI lineage: Eukaryota > Metazoa > Arthropoda > Collembola > Symphypleona > Dicyrtomidae > Dicyrtomina > Dicyrtomina minuta. The sequence goes on along the minus strand of OX461810.1, from coordinate 1,084,136 downwards.
CTTTATTAAAGCAATTATTCGCTGTAAGCTCAGCATCTACTTCGGACCCCCGGTCGACAAATCCGGCGCGAAGCGCCGGATTTTTATCTTTCAACCTTAATCTTCGGTTGTGCATTTTCTTCTGGAGAAAATGTGTTCGTTTTCTTTTCTTTTTTCTCAATTTTTTGTCAAAGTCATCTTCAAATTTCACATCTACGACAATCACCCACCACGTCTGTGCAACTTCTTTTACCAACGCAAGGACTCCAAGTCCAATTCCAATGAGGTAACAGTAAAACGCAGATGCAATCAAGGAATCGCCCATAGGCAGAGGCTCTTCCTCTACATCAGTACTTCCTTTGAATTTTGGTTCTTTCCTGTACACGGCTTTTAGAGTTTCCTTTAACCACCAGAGTCGAGCAGCATTACTCATGTCGAACCAGAACTTGAAAATTCCGTTATTGTGGAGGCGGACAAATGTTTGAAACGCGACGTCTGCGTTTCCCATTAAGAAATTCCAACGCAGAGGAATCTCATAAATCGTTTCATTGGACAAGAACAAGGATTTCTGGTGAATATCCCAAAGCAATTTCGAATATATTGGAGCATTAATCTTAGCAGATAAAATGCCGAAGCGGTCACTTGCATACATTTTTCTGTGCTTGTTCGCAGACCATTTTGTGCTAATATGAATAAGATGAGGTTGAAGCAACTTGAGCCTTTTAAAAGATGTGGTCTGATTATAGTCTCGCCATACTACAAGAGTTCGGCTTATGTCTTTCTCTGAGTCCTTTGTAAAAATACTATAATTTTCATTAATTAAATCCTCCAAGCTTCTTTTCACTGTTACCGGAGGAGCTACGAGACGGTAGCTTTGCCAGTAGGAGCTAAAAACGGTGTTGATGAAAATGGCGCACATGACCCAAAACGTGTAATGACGTATGTGATCCGTGTTCACCCGGCCAACGAACGCCTGCGTCTGGAGAGTGAAAGGGGCCAAAGTGAGTTCCACTGCACCTGCAAGACTCACACCCTCTAGTGTCAGTCTGATAAGTAGAGCAAAGATGGCAGCTGTGAGCCAGAAAGTGACCCAAACTTGAGCATCAAATGGGAGGACAAGGAAATACAAACAGGATCTTGTCGCACCGTCTCCGTCAGATTGTGAGCTTAGTCGAGTTGCATAAAGAACGTCAAGAGTGTCTTTTCCTACTGTTTCAGCTAATCCATACCCATCAGCATTGTAACCAGCAGCAAATGAAATAACACCTTGCATGCAATGTTTCTCCCAAGGTGTGATTAGAAATGAACTGTCCTCTTTGAGAGTTAAATTCAGGCGACGAGCAATAATCTGCATAATTTGGAGGACTGGAAAAGCAGGATTATGAATAAAATACGTTTGAACAGCTGTCAGATGTTTGTTCTGCATGAGTTTCAAACTGTCACGTGGACTGAGGTAAAAGATTAGTACTGATGATTGATGGAAATTGGATCGAAGCTCCTTTAATTTTTTAACAATTTTCTGGTAAGAAGTTGAACTGTAGTTTGGAAAGTCCTGTAAGAGCGGCAAAATACAAACAAGGCCCTTTTTGCAATGCACCTGAATTTTAAACAGATTCTGTCCTGACAGTAAGTAGGGGTTGCTCCTGTCATGTAACAAAATTAGAATAAAGTTGAGAGGCATTGCACAAATCAGTTTTGGCTGATAATTTTTAAATGCAAAGGACTGTGTCTTGATCAGTATTACAATATCAACTTTTTGATCTATGTTAATGTTTATTGGATTGTTTACAATTCGATTGGAAAAAAGAAAGTCTTCTGTTATGCTTTCTTGGGTCTGAATATGTGGAACAGAAGGGATGATGACGTTTACGTAGCAAATGACTTTATGATGCCTCAAATACTGGCGGTGCCTGTTTAAACGCAAACGCTGGAAAGTGCTGTAAATTTGAACTATGGAACAAAAGCGGCGTCCAATTGAACTGAGAGTGCGCTGAAGCGAGGAACCGAATTCCTGCTTTGGATTTTCAATCATAAGGACCAACTGACATTCGTGGAAAGGATGAAGTGCATCTTCAAGTATCGCTCGCCGCTCCTTCTCAATGGGAAATTTTTGAAATTGTAGGCTGCTTGGAAATCTTTGCACGAAGAGAATAATTATGACGGCAGCAGATGTTGTCAAACGAGAATTCATTTTTGTTTTTACTTTCCAAGTTTTTCTTGAGCTTTATGTGCACATATTTGTTTGTTACAATTAAATGGTGCAGATTTGATTCGAAAAAATTGTTTTTAGTTATTTTGTTGAAGTTTTAAAGGGTTTTCAAGGGTGTAGAAACAAGCTTTTAAAATAGAATAAAACTTAACTTATTTTCACCAATAATTCAAATGTCTGGAAAAACATTACTTAAAGTTAGCTCATATAATTAGATTGCCTTAAGTCACGATTCCACTTAAATGTGATAAGGAATATACAGACACAAAACCAATTTTTTAGGAACTGATAGATTCAACGTTAACTACTTCAGTTAAATTCAAAACTCATTCTAACCATTACCTTTAACTACTCTTTGGTAGACATGCATCTACAAGTTACACGCGATTCATAATGTAAATTAAAACCTGCAGCAAAAATGATTATGCAGAGGTTTACAAGTTGCGCTAAGCGCGCCTTACACGCAAATTCACAAATGTTATAGTTTGTGACTTACACGAGAATGCCGCCGCATGTACTCTTTCGATTCTAAAACAAATACCCACAATGAATTAGGCCACACTTGGGTGTTACAGACTACAGATCCAAAGTAACTCGACTGCATCTTGCGCCATCCGCTTACAATCACGCGCCAAAGTTAAAAAAAAATCGATTTTTTGCAATTTAGCAACCCTGCAGCTTCTACAATGTTCGTCCGATTTTCAAAAAATTAAAGTTTTGTGTTTTTTAAAACATTATCTAAAAGCATATATAAAATTTTAAAAAGGCGAATTTAAAAAAAAAATTATAATTTTAAGTGCCTTCAAAAAAATTGGTTTTGAATATTTCAGAAAAAAATTAAAAATTCTGAAATTATAAAAGTTTTAATTCTTGTTTTAGGACAATGTCCTGGAGATCACAAAATTTTTTTTGAAAACTGGAAAAACATTTTAGAAGCTTAAGTGTTGCAAATTTGCAAAAACTTGATTTGTTTTAACTTTGGCGCGATTTTGAACGTGTCTATTGAAGGAGTATTAATATTTCTCTAGTTTCATGCTGCATATTTATCCAGGCAACTAAATTGCCACTTTTATATAGGGATTTCGCATCAACAGAATTTTAAGGCTATAGCTAACTGACCTGGATTTTCTTTATTCCGAATTTTATACGATTTGTGTTCGACCTTCAGCACAGAACACTTTTTATGCTAAAATGTAAAACTTTAATTGTTTTAATTTCAAGTATCCACAGACAGACATTTTATTGATTAAATTAAAGCTCAGAAGTATCATGGCGTGAAGATTGGGATCAACGGGTATACTCAGATATTTATGACATCCCGTATAGCCAAGATAGCTATTTATGCAATAGTTAAGTTAATTGCAAAATATTCTTCATTTCCAAGTTTTTAAAAAGTGCAAAATATTCTTCATTTTCATGTTTTTAAAATGTGCAACATGGTTTATTTCCCAGTTTTTAAAAAATGCAAATGATTTTTTATTTTCATTTTTTTGAAAATTGCAAAATATTCGTCATTTTCATGTTTCTAAAAATTGCAAATATTCTTCGTTTTTATGTTTTCAAAAAGTTCAATAAATCATATTTCCTATAATAGTACACCCCGTGTACTGTTCAAATTCGGACTTCCCAGACCCGTGTACTAATAAAGGCCCGTGTATTATTACAGACCCGTGTACTACCATATAAAACAGTGTTAAATAGACCCGTGTACTATTCAAACTCATACCTCTCAGACCCGTGTACTAATACAGGCCCGTGTACAATTACGGACCCGTGGTTCAAAATAGGATATACGGTAGTTCCTTTCCATGCGTTTGAAAAGTGCAAAAGGATCCTTTTAAATATTTTTGAAAAGAAAAAGAAACTTTTATTGATATGCAAAATATTGTATCTACCTAATAATAAAATTCAAATAATTCTGTCCTAGGACGTCCACCCACTGTCCCCCCACCCCCAACATCGGATTGATTAGCAACATATTACATCTGTAATTATATGCATAAAAAAAATAAAACTCAACGCAAAACAACTGGATGTTAGAGGGGGGAGGAAACAGCTGATAGACGACAGGTGTAGGCGTATAAAAACCCTCTTCCCAACATCTGATTGCTTTAAAACGTATGACACAAGTGCTGTCTATTTTATTGCAGATGATCACAATTTACATAGTGATAAAATTATTTTAATTTTTAATTACGCAAACTGTGTCCATAACACCTGAGTATTTACTTCCGTCCGCAGGACGGGCCGGTTAACTGGTGTTAACCTAATTCTGAAATGTTCATATTGTTCTAGATACATGCTTTATTAGAATCTTGAAGTTTCAATGTTATTTTCAAGGTTAAAGCTGAGCATCTAAAAATCGTACAAGTTTTTGAATTGAATTATTTTCTTTTGAAAGCAGAGAAATTCCGTGTAGTGGACAAGTGACGTATCCTTTAGCACTTCAGTTTGGACGTTATCAATATGTAATGAACAAAAGCACTAACTGTAGGAGTAACAGATACAGTTGAATACACATTGTTTTGGTTTGTTGGAAATTCTAATAATTTCTGTTGTGAGTAGTTTTGCAACCGCTGTTACTCCTTCCTTCCTCCTTTTCTTCCTGAATCCTCCAAAATTACGTAACCGTCAGACACGATTTCACAAAACACATAAATTATTTGGACAAAATTCACCTGATTGGTACATACTGCTCAATTTGTAGAGATTTCCCTTGTCAGTTGTCGGCGTAGGATTCGGAACTGATGAGCGGAGGATATCGTGACTGAAGAACCAAAATGACTTATATCCATTTGTAGCGAAAAACAATATCCACTATCTACACAAATATTGAAACATGTCTTGGAACTATTTAAATAGAACATGGAGTACTTTTTAAAAACATGGAATAAGAACATTTTACACTTTCCAAAAATATGGAATTAGAACATTTTACACTTTTCAAAATCATGTAAATAGAAGATTTTACACTTTTCAAAAACATGGAACTAGAACATTTTACACTTTTCAAAATCATGTAAATATAACATTTTACACTTTTCCCAAACATGTAGATAGAACATATTACACTTTTGAAAAACATGGAATTAGAACATTTTTCTCTTTTCAAAACATGGAATTAGAACATTTTATTCTTTTCAAAAACATGGAATTAGAACATTTTATACTTTTCAAACGCATGCAAATAGAACATTTTACACTTTTCCCAAACATGTAGATAGAACATTTTACACTTTTGAAAAACATGGAATTAGAACATTTTACACTTTTCAAAAACATGGAATTAGAACATTTTATACTTTTCAAACACATGCAAATAGAACATTTTACACTTTTCCTAAACATGTAGATAGAACATTTTACACTTTTTAAAAACATGTAAATAGAACATTTTGAGCTTTTCAAAAACTATTATTTAACATTTTACGCATGTTTCTCATTTTTTTTATGACATAGCTCATTTTGATTCTAGCTTAAATTGAATATGCGTCATTTTGGTTCTTCACAGACGATATTGTACAATATGTACTGTGCTTATTTTATTTGCAGTGTGTGCATGTTGTACCCGCGTCCTTTATCATTTTCAAATTAGTAAACACTCATCAACTATTCGCTCTAAACAAAAAGGTACAACTGCAAAGACACAAATTAGGATGGGCAGACAACTGCTAATTTTTGACTACCCGCTGCATCCAAATCTCGGGTATCATTTGTCGTCTCCCTCTCAAACTGGATACATCCGAATTTTCAACTGGAGAGTCCGTCACTTACCACAGACAACCAATAAGAAATGGCAACAAATATTAGCTACGATGAGATGCCATATCCTGATTTCAGCCAGGTCAGTAAATTGTCCGTAATTCTAATAAATTCTTTACTTGTAATTTCATTCTTTCCCTCTCTTCTGTTCAAGTAATTTAAGATTGCAATAATTAAATATTTTCTTTTTATTTCTCAATCAATACAAAACGATAAAATACTTTATCTTGTTCTTTGTAGATTGCTCCAGTTCGAGGGATATTCGTTGGTCTTTTTTTCGTAGAATTCATTGTGTCCGTTGTTGGAAACATTATGATTGTTCTCACCGTGTACCAAAATAAGTCCATGCATTCCCCAGTAAATTACTACATCGTCAATTTGGCAGTCTGTGACTTTCTTGTTGGAGCATTCGTACTTCCAAACAAGGTGAGTCATTTTGACGTGTTTCTAGTGCAACGCTGCTCTGCATAATTTATATAGCAGAGATCAGAGCTCAGAGTTATAAAAAAAATAAATTAAATAAACAAGGGCTAAAGTCTTTGTTTAATAGTAGCCTTAACAGTAATATGGGGTGATACTCGCAAATGCTAAAATCGGATTTAAAAAATTGCAAAAAAGTTAATTATAATTAAAAATTAAATTGTAATTCTAAACAATTTTTTTGTTTTTATAAGCTTCAGAATCATAAATAGCATGTCAAACGTCATTGAGGAATTCAAAAATGAGATACATGATGTAGATATGTAGAAATATGGGAATATTGAAAATTTGAATTTCCCGCCAAACCTAAAATGTCAAATTTCAACCAGTTATTCTCTCCAAATATAAAGAAGTGAGGAATTAAAATGACGGGAATTAGGAGATTAACAATATGTATTACGATTGACGCGCGAATGATTAAAGCTTGAATTTAAAATTGCACATTTAAGGTACAGGCAGTACGTAGCAATTGCGGACACAGGGCGAAATGTAAATGGACAAACGAAAGCGAATCGATAATATTAATTATAAAATTTAATGAATAAAGTAATTTGATTTATGGAAAATTTAACTAGTTGTTGGAGCTAACTACTGAAGAAAATGTTTTTGGACTGAGTGATGGCTGGTGCACTGCCGTGAGGTACTTGGAGAGCACAGTATTATGTGCCAGTGTTTTCGCGCTTGTGGCTATTTGCATTGAAAGGTAAGGAACAAAATGTCTAGGGAGAAAATGTCTGCAGGTAAAATGCCCTACAACCAGGAATTAACATTGTTAGTAGGTTGGAGTACTCAATGGGCAGTGAAAATAAGGACACCTGCGTATCTTACAGACCAATAAACTTGTACACGAAATATTTACTAGAAAGCTTCCATCTATTTGACATCGCAGGGAGCGCAAAGTCCAATTTAAATTATTAAACTTATTTTAACGCGATGATGACTTTGTTTTTTTTTGTCAAGGAAGAAATTTTGCTAAACAAATGAAATTATTTTTGCAGGTACTATGCTGTAGTGTACCCACTTCATAGTCGAATTATGACCCACTCACGCGTTGGAAGAGTTTTGTTTCTCGTCTGGATTATTCCGTGCATAGTTTCGGCTCCGCAGATGTACCCAGCAGATGCATCAATGCATCACTTGTACTCTGCTTATGGAGAATTCACAAGAATTGCTTGCTTTGACAGGTGAGATTTATTTTTTGTCATTGCTATACAATTAAATGAAGAGCTTGCTTTGTTACGATTACGTTAAATTAAAACAGGAATTTCAAAATCTTGTTAATAACTGTTTAAAAAATGCTCTTGTTTTAACTCTAAATCAAGGTTTTCTGATGAGTTCCGAATATGCTACTCTATCTTCTTGTTTTTCATCGTGTACGTCCTCCCCGCCATTGTCATTGGGACAACTGGGATTTTAATTGCAAGGGTGCTCATACAAAAAATCCCAGGACAGCCATACAGAGATCCTCGAGCAGTCACTCTGGAGAATCGAAGGCGGAAGGTAATTAAGATTTATGTTGTCAGAATTGTTGTTTAAATGAGATTTGAATTCAGACCTATCTTCACAGCTACCAATCAGGCCAACGACAACTGCATTTTAAATTGTTTCAGGTTGCCAAAATGGTGTTAGTGATAGCGTTGGTGTACGTGGCGTGCTGGAGTCCATTTTTTGCTGTCATCGCTATAACTCAGCTTCAGTCCGACAACTTTTTGCTACAAGGTCAATTCTTCTTCACTATGCTCTGCGTCAACCTCCTCTGCTTTGCAAACTCTTGCGTCAACCCATTTGTGTACTTTGCAATGAGCACTCGATTTCGGAGGGTAATAAGTATTTTTTATGGTTATTTTTATACGATTTTTGAAGAAAACGTTTGATAAAAAAGTGCTGGAACGACTTTTATTCAGACCTGCACCTCAATTTAATCAACCTACTTTCTTTTCAGGGTTTCAAAGACATTATTATGTCAATACGGCGATGCTCATGGGGAAAAAATAATGAAAATGTGACAAGAGACAGTACAACTTCTATAAGACGAACCGAACCAGACATTCTATTGTATGCAACTTCAACACTATACAGTCAGACCCGTCAGATGAGTCAAGAATTGAATGAACACCGCCAGGAACATCTAATAATTGCTGCAAGAACATTACAGTAAGTAGTAAGTATGCAATACGGCCAAAAACGTTAGTGTCCAGATAATAATTATGTGTCTTTGCTCGAATATTGCCAGAAGTATTGCCGGGAATGTTGCCAGGAATGTTTCAGGACGCAATTGTGAGTAGGTTTTCTCTTCTCTTATCGTTAGAAGCAGAAGCAGTAATAAAGCATTGAATTTTAATTCCAATAGGAGTATCGCTTCATACGAATAGCGAATAATAAGAAAAAGGGTAGAGCCAAACAATGTTTTAATAAAAACGAGCTTTATATAGATTCAGTTAGACCACATTTATTACATTTATTACATTTATTTCTAGAACTGTGAAAATTGGAGCAAGCCACATTCTCGTCAGTAAAAATTAATTAATTATATATGAAATTCTTTCGTTCACATTTCAGTATTCCATGTAGCTAGCTCTGGATTTTATCATTAGCTAAAATTTGGACACCAAAATGTAAATTCTCTATAACTAATTTACTGACCCTGATAAATATGTTAAAATTGAGAATTGCATCAACATAATTAATGTAAACACGCATTCTCTTTTGGATATTTTTGAACTATTGTTTAAGCCAAGCTGTTACTTGAATAAATACAGATAATTATTTATTAAATGATGCAAGATATTTACTGATTAATGGTAACCTTAACAGTAATATGGGGCAGTAGTATATAGTATTTGCTTTTGTATTTGTTTTTCTTCTACGATTAATTTATAGTATCCCGTACTGAGCGGGAAGGCGGTAACTAAAACAGTGTCTGGCATGCCAACTATTGGTACCTGAAGTTTCCTGTTTAGCATCTGTTGGCATACCAGAGAGTGGTAGGTGAAGAGAGCCCAGTGCGGACGTACAAATTAGCATGCTTTTCTGTGGTACGTGCTTGCAGCTTAGTGAAAGACTACCTATTATACGCTACCAACTGACATGCGCTTCCATACCTATTAATTGACAGTAAACGCTACTCCTTCCCCCCCCCCCCCCACCCGCTCCCTTTTTTTAATTTTAGCATCCAATTTTTAATGGATCATTTTTAGTAAATACTAAGGTGCTGGAGATTTTAATCTTAACATGAAAATAAAAATAACGTTGTAAAGCATTTTATTTCGACATGAACTTGACATTGAAGGTATTTTTATTTAACCAGACTTAACTTCCAACAAAAATGCACGCAACGTAGGCGTAGGTTTTTTACTTAGCAAGACATTACTGCATAGTTACAGTCGCAGATAGTCATTGATATCACATACCAATTGACTCGCAGTATTTTCAACTTTGATTTCTCAGGCGACTTTATAAATGGATACGTTAATAATAGTTAGGTGAAATCGAACTAAACATTTAAGCAGTTTGTTATGCAGGGCTGGGTTTATAAATCGTTCATCAACAACTGTTGAGGTAGCAAAATACAAACTTCCGGCTCGGGCTAGTTGTAAGTCAGGAGATTTTGTGAAGAATGTACAGACATGGACTTGCTTTTTGGGATGTAGAACCGATAAAGGATAAAGGACTCACTTAACACTTAATTATCGAAGTAGAAAAGTGGAAACCAATTTTAAGTCATGACCAAATTTGTTATGTTGTAACTGTCGCATGGTGGCAGCGATGCTTAATGTTACGTTAACTTTCGGTTTGTAACCAACTTGCAATTAACTCCAACTAGTAACAAGCTTTTCTGTTAGTAGTTAGTAATGTAAAAATTAAAAGTTTTATATTTGTACACTGTCACCTGGGTTGAGAGGTTTTATTTATAGGTACTTGAATTTGTAGTTACATTGCACGGTTAATACCAAGTAAAGTACGCCAGTTAAACAAAATATACAGACACCTCAACCCAGGTGACTTTGGTAATATATAAAACTTCTAATTTTCACTTTACTAATAGTAACTATTTAGAGTTATTAATTATCGTACTACCGGAGCAGAACAGATAAGTTTGTCCGAAGCCGAAGCCGAAAACACGCCGTCAGTAGAAAATAATTCAAACCTCGTGGTCAAGCAAGAATGACTCAACTATGAATTATCCTTGGCTACCAGCATTTAGCACACGAAAGGGTGTATTCACAGAATAAAGTTTAGTAGACTTTTAGATGCCAACGATTGTCATACTCGCGTTAAAGGGAATGTCTGCTGGGCCGATTGGACTGCTACTGTTTGTTACGTGCTTGTGTGCTAATGCGCAATGAGTTGGTTGGCAAAACGGTTGTGGGTAAGTAGCTAGCATGCCTTTATCCATCAAGCGGTCCGTACGGGATTCTTTATTAGTGCATATTTACATAATTAGGTACGCTTTTAAAATAATACACGGATTTTATTTCTGCCCATTTACATAATCTGAAAAACTCCTACCCTCAATAAGCCACATACGTATGTATGTGGCACGTAGTTAAAACAAGCTAAACAAATTTTGAGAATTGCACTATAATTACAAATCACATCCTTCATGCACACTCCCCTACCATCAATAATACATATACAAATGTACGCGGCAAGCCGTTAAACAATAAGTAGAAAAATTTTAAAGTAGAAAATGAGGGTACTTGAAACTATAAAATGTGAAGGACGTCATTATGGACGAAAAATGCGACCTGTAGCGTGCGACCAATAGCCATGCAGACAGACAGACAGACAGCCAACACCAGAGCAATAGATGCTTGCTCAGCCCAGCATCTGAAATGCACATTCATTGTTTAGTCATAAAATTTTATTTTATTTTAATTGTTACTCGATGCAATTAATTGTGTTAATGGCATTGTGTCTAAATTATGTTTTAATTGCATCCCTGAGATCGTTAAATTGTAAATCAGCTAAGCTACATATTATTCTATTATTATATTCAAAAATTACGTACAGTTTTATGTGAATATTTTGTCCTAAAACTTATTTCACTTGAAGTAGTTACCTAAGTTAAGCCTTTAAGCAATTTTTGCATTTGCGTTTGCGTGGCGCAAGGCTCGCGGCCTAAGGATAACTAGTCTCTGTTGAATTTAAATAATGAAAAATGATAGAAAATCCCATGTGGTTCCCTCGCGCCTACTGAGATTCTCAATTCTAGCTTTGGTCCACTTACTTATTGGACACTGTGAGGGGAACCATGTGACCTTTACTACTGACCCGTGGGAAGGTTTGAATTTAGCCATAAAAATTAGAAATTTTAGATTAATTCAGCCAATTTGTTGAACTGCTATTTAAAAATGTCGAATTAATTACAGTTTTTTACGGAAACGGTATTCAGTCTCGCTCACTAGGTTGTACAGGAAAATGCGGTAAATTTTGAAAATAATAATTTAGTGTTTAATTAAGTTAAAGAAAATATCTAGGAATAATAATTATGGCAAGCAAAGAAATTTAAATTTTACATTTTGGGGTAGTTTCATGTTGCAAATAGAACAATTTCGTTTGAACTAGTAGGTAATTTTGTAATTATTTTTTTTTGACACAAAAACCAAATGACAGAAACCTACGGGCAGACAATTATGGGTCGGAGTGCTGGAGAAACTTCATTCTGCTATTCTCACTCAAATTGTGGTAAGTTATTTTTTAAAAAAAGGCCTCCTTAATTATAAATAGAACCCTTTTACCAGTTTAGCCCTTTTTGTAGCAAATTGATTGTTTTGTTGGTAGTTACAAACAAGTTTATAAGAAAATTTGAAAACGTTTTGTTGGCATTGATTTTTAATTTAGCTCCAAAAACGTGGGGAGGTGTGTGCAAATCTGGAAAGTAAGTGGCAGGATTTTAATTTCAATTATTTCTGCCGTCTCAATCATATGAATTTACACAATACGTCTACCAGTTCTACCCTAACCGTGTATAGCTAGGGATGGTCCACAAATTACGTCATCAAAATATTCGTATTTTTAGAACTCTGTGATCCCCTAGTAATCAACTTAACCATTGCGTAAACAAGCAATGTTACTAATAATCAAACTGACACATTGAACCTACCTATGACGTCATTTGTGGACGCCCTTTAGAGACATAAAATGTATTTAAATATCTAAAATTCCGTAGATTTCAAAGCCCCATTAATCTAGACATCAAAATGAAAAAGTTGCAAAAGAAGAAAAACCCAGAAAAAATTCTTTCATTCAGTGACGTCTTCATGGAAGACCATAGCGGATTTCACATAACGAATAACGGACACTCAGGTTAAATTTTAAAAACAGAAAAACATACATTAAAAAATCAGTTTAACAAAATAAGTAGCAAAAATATTATTAAGGCGCGCTGCCAAAATGTGAACGAATTCATCCTAAATGTGAACGGTAAAAATTTGTATTAAAAACTTTCAAAATTTTAAAATTCCAGAGATGTGAAACGGAATACGTTGCAAACTATATATGATGGAATTTTGAAATTTCGAAAGTTTTTGAGCTCAAATTCAGTCTTACTCACTTAGTGGCTTGTTCACATTTAGGCGGTGCGCTTAACTTATGTGACAACTTTCTGCTTTATTGCTTTCACAGTGACGGTTTATTTTAACCCGGATTTTAGCTCTGAGTCAACGTTTTCGCATACAGACACAAAATATGAATACAGTTTTGCCCAACTCCATTTTCATTGGGCAACAGGGGCTAATTCTGGGTCAGAACATACTCTGGGGAAGAAGCGGTATTTTTTAAAAATCTTTAACCCTTTAAATACTAAGCTTTTAACATACCAAATTTTGCACTAATCTTTTAACCTTTAATTGACATTTTAAGATTCCCTATGGAAATGCATCTGGTTCACTACAAGACAAAATATAAAACACTTGGAAATGCAGTTCCTAAAAACGATGACCTTGCTCTATCTGTCCTTGGAATATTTTTTACTGCAAGCTTGATTATATTTTTAAATTTTTTAAGTTAGGTTTGACTTCGGGGCTGGACACAAATGACGCTACCCAATACTAAAGTTTCGAACCCACCCGCCCATTTTAATGACGTCCTTACAATTCTATTGTGCTAACTGGGGCGCTCTTCAGGGCTCAGCTCTGTAGCAGATGGCGCCACTTGTGTCGAGTACTGTCGAGCTCTTCATTTGTAATTGTAATTTTAGGCTGTCAAATACGTTTAAAATTGGAGAGACTCTTTCCAAAACGCGCCAAGTCTATATAGTACGGTTAGGCTAACTAGACTTGTCGCGTTTTGCTAAAAAACTCTTCAATTTTAGGAAAATGTGAATTATTGCTGTCGTTGTCGTCCCGTTAGATTGGCAAAGAAGAAAACATGGCGATGAAACCGATTGTGGATGCCATAGAGAAGTACGACTTAAAAGAAGAGACAGGAACGGTTCAAATTGAGGAAAAATTAAATTTATACCAATTACTTCCAGAAGTGAAAAAGTTTTTTCGCTACAGGGGAAGCCTCACTATCCCAGCATGTGCAGAAAAATTAAATTGGGTCATGTTCACTGAACCTATTACAGTAAGCAAGGAACAGGTGAGGCACAGCGCAGGCACCAAATTCCAAAATAGTCTTTACATTTTAACTTTTTAAATTGTTTAGAATGGTTTCTTAAATCCTGGTTTGAAATTAATGCTGCTAATAACTATAATTTTTTTAGATGCAAGTCTTCCGGAAAGTTGAGTCTACCAAAGAAAGAGGTGGGGTACTCAAAAATTTTCGACCCATTCAGTGTCCGCACAATCGCAAAATTGAGTACTTTGGGTGAAAAGCAGTTAGACGTACGGAAATATGCAGTGCAAATGACAGTAACTGCGCATGTGCAATCATTAAATTTGTACCTAATAAAATTAATTTTTTAAAAAACAAAACTGGCTCGAAAATAAATTTTGCAATCGTACCAAAATACTGTAATACATTGCATACCTCGAAATATTTAATAAGTTAGCATCTTTAGCAATGCAAAATAATTATTGTTGAAAGTCGTTTTCGTTTACAGTTAAACATATGGAAATGTGTCAGTGTGAAGTTTGAGCATTTACTGTCCATAAGAGCTACAGTACAATCTACCATACAAAAAATAGTGTATTTTTAATTGTATGTATATCCGTCATAAAAACCTAATTTAATTGTCAATCGTAATATTATTATTCTTTCTTATCGTTAGTATAATAATAATGATAGTATATTTTGAAACTCCGTAGAGATACAAAATATCTCTATCACAATATGGTTTCTGAGAATTACAAAATATTTTAATTACTCATTATGTTTTAAGAAATGCAAAATATTCTCTTAACATGCTTTTGAAATGTGCAAATTGTTTTATCTACGCATGCCTCCGGGATTTTTACATCATTTAATTTTCAAGATCTATGCTCATGCAACTACTTGTAAAACTCGTACAATTTAGCAAAGTGAATTCGTTTCTTTTAAAGACTAAGAAGTTCCGTCAAAAGGACGAGTGGCCCACTTGCCCTTGAGTTTACATGTTTTCAATATGTAATGAGAAATAGCACTGACAAGGGAACCACGCCAAGTGGTACACTCCGATTTAAAATTAAGTAATCACACAATTGATTGATCCCAAAACAGTTGGATCGCAAATCTCGCCATTTTTTCAAAGTTGCCCGCCTTCCAAAGTTGAAAAAATACAACTTTTTTTAAACTTTCCCGCCCTGTAGTTTCTACATTTTTTATCCGATTTTCCAAAACTTTGGGGTTTTGTGACCTTTAAACCATTTTCTAAAAAGTAATTTGTGCGTTTTTAAAAATTCAAAAACTCTTATTTTTTTAAAAAATTTGTAAAATACAACTTTTTTCTGAGGCCCCTAAAAATACATAATTTTACCATGAAACCACTTGGCGTGGTTCCCTTGTCAGTGTAAGCACAACAGAGGGAGTTAATTGAAGATATAGTTTTTTTATTGCAAATCCCAATTTCTGTTGTGAGCAACCATCCTTCCTGTTTCCTGTTTCCTTCCCTCATAAATCCTGCATAGCTTCCTAAGTATGACCCACACAATTCCGTGTCACACGTAAATTAGTTGAACACAGCTCACTTTAGTGGTACATACTGCGCAATTTTTAGAGATTTCCCTTGTCAGTTTTCCAAGTTGGAACTGATGAGCAAAGAACATTCTGCACTATGTACTGTGCTTGTAAGATGTGGTTCGTCATTAAGTAATTAGACTTCAATCGAAAAGATAATTTGTGTACAATGCAAAAGGATCTCTCTGTAAATTATGTAGTACATTCAACTCGGCCAGGAGTCAATTTCCCACAAGAAATATGAAAATACATGAAACGTAGGGCCTACGCCTACAGTCTTATGTCCGATTGCACTTTGTACGAGACTCGTTGTACGAATGTCAGTTGTACGAAAGTTTTTTGTACGACATATTTATGTCCGAATATTTTTTGTACGATATATTTATGTACGAAAGTTTTTTGTACGAAAATATGGGTGTACGAATGTTTTTTGTACGAAAATATGGGTGTACGAATGTTTTTAGTCCGAAAGAGTCCAACGTTTATTAATTGTTATAATCGTAGATAACATATATACAACATTTCCGTTACTGCATGAACTTTTGCCTTCGCCTTCAACAATGTTCGTTTCAGATAGGAACTCGGTCCTAACTCCAGCAATGCATCTTTATCTCCAACAAGTTTTCGCTCCAGCTGAGAAACGACTTCAGTCATTCCCAAGCTTGGTTGCTCAATCACAATTGCTTTCATTTCTGCTATAGCTGTTCTTGCTTTGGTTCTAACAATTAACAATTAACTACATTAGCAACTTAGCTCAACTAATTATCATTCTTCTCATGTAACGTGTCAATATTTAACTCAAATTTTACTTACTTGCTGTGATTTGCAGTGTGAAAAGAATGAAATCCAGTCAACGTGAACTCTTTTCGTGAATACTTGTTGTCAAACTCAGTTTCTACAAGTTTTAGTGTGCAGTTTTTTCGGTAGTTAGTGCATCGAAAGTATGTGGTAACTATTGAAGTGACTTTTTTATTATTTTCAGGCAGCGAAAAAACAGCTTTTTTATTGAAGGTAAATATAAATCCATCACAAACAGCCTGGGGATTCTTTTTGGGCCCTGGAATAATTTTTGCGTCTATATATGACATTTTAAAACTTATTTTTCGAAACCGACAAGCTAACTGCCCTGCCCAACCCCTAAATTCAGATTTCTAACTCTACTCTTGCCTCTAGCTGTTTTGTAAACTGCCTCTTCTAGGAAGTCAGTTGTCGCACATTTTAGTTCTTACTTGTACACTCGTAACATATTTCCATTCATTATTAATTCGCGGATTGCGGCTTTCGTACGCAATTTGACAGTCGTACAAAAAACTTTCGTACACAAATATTTCGGACAAAAATATTTCGGACAAAAATATTTCGGACAAAAGACTCGAATTCCGTGATCGAAACTTCGGACAAAAGTCGTTCGTACAAAAACCAATCGGACATAAGACATAGGACCGAAACGTAGCTATATATACAAGAGTAACGTTCATTCATAATCCAGACCAGTAACAAAAGTGCACGTACACATCAAGTAGGAAAGGCTTTCAATTATTGAAGTATAATTAGAAAATTCGCATGGACTTCATTTTACGAAAATTGAATTTTAAGACCACAGATATGATGCTGGAGCATGTGTACCGAGAAGACCGATACCGGTGTGATGCGGTAATATATTCTGACGGTTGATTAAAGATGCAAGAGACTTTATCTGTTATCCTATGCACTTGAAAGGCAGGATTATGGATTATTCGGATTCGTGTTGGCTTTAGAACTCGAGCTAACAAGATGTAACTGAAACTGGAAGGACGAATTTCTTGGAGGAGACAACTGCTAAATGTGAGAAAGGGAAACTTCTTTCTGCTTCTTCGTCCCACGTATCATTCGTCGTCTCCCTCTCAAACCGGGCACAACAGGAGGTTCAACTGCTGGAGAGTTTTTCATTTTTATTTTTTGCAGTCAGTCGTCTAACAATACGTTATCCAACTTTGTTCAGTCTCTAATCGGATTCATTTCGGAGTTAGTGTTTTAGCAGTGCAAAAAGAAAATCGTTAATGGATTTGCTTCAATCCTAAACCAGACCGTGCGTGTTGCGTGTCTATTTTTCTAGACGCGGTTTTATTTATGCACTGGAACGAAGAAATGGCCACAACTAGTTATAGAGATATACCATACCCTGATTTGAGTCAGGTCAGTAAATTGTCCCATACTTATTATGCCCAATTCCTTACTTGTAATTTATTGCATTTTAATTCCCATCGCTCTCTTTTTTTGTTCTATATCCTTCGTTTTAGTAATTGTGAATTACACAAAGGCAGAAAGCTATCAAATTTGTACTTGTAAGTTTTATAATGATTTTGATCATTTACATGTGTGATTTCTAATAGCTAACATCTTTCATAAATCAAAAATTTTAAATTTCCCGCCAATTATGAAATTTAAAACAAGTACCAAAGATTTGAATTTTCTTGAACCTAAGCGGGCCACTATACATATAACCACGTAAATACAAATTCACTCGAATTGTTTTGCATGTGTGATTATTGTTGATATTTAAAGTATCGAGATATTTTAAAAGTGGGTACCGTAAAGCTTCTAATAGAAGCCGGGTCTCTAATAAACGCCGGGTCTCCAATACAAGCCGGGGGTCTGAAGACCTGTTTTCAATAGAAGCTTGGGGGGGGGGGCTTCTATTAGAAGCTTTACGGTAGTTTTGAAATAAATATTTTCATGTTTTAAATTTGTATTATTATTAACTTTGAGTTGCAAAAAGTTACAATAAATTTTTGAAAATTATTTTTGTTTGTAGATTGCTGCAGTGCGAGGGATATTCGTTTGTATTTTTTGCTTAGAGTTTATTGTCGGAGTTTTTGGAAACATGATGGTGGTTTTAACCGTGTACCGGAACAAATCCATGCATTCCCCAGTAAATTACTACATCGTCAATTTAGCCATCTGTGACTTTCTTGTTGGGGCATTTGTACTTCCAACCAAGGTCAGTTATTTTTGCGTATTTCTAGTCCAGCGCTGTTTGCCCAGTTATCATCGCAGAGACCAGAACTCACTCAGTGTTGAAGGGTACGAATGAGTTAAGGGACGAAACGTGAAGGGACAAACGATCGAATAAAATGATAATTAATGTTGGAAAAATAATTATTGGATTTTTTAAAATTTGAAATAGTTGTTTGAGCTAACTGCTGAAGCAAATTTGAACGGGCTGAATGATGGGTGGTGCACTGTCGTGAGATACTTGGAGAGCATCGTTGTATTTGCCAGTGTTTTCGCGCTTATGGCAATTTGCATTGAAAGGTAGATTAGCTAATAATTGGCACAATATAATTACGTAGTTCCTTCCATAATTTCCTTAACTGAAAAAATTAAAATTATTTTCGAAGGTACTATGCGGTTGTGTATCCACTTCATAGTCGAATTATGACCCACTCGCGCGTTGGAAGAGTTTTGTTTCTTGTCTGGATTATTCCGTGCATAGTAGCGTCTCCGAAGATCTACCCAGCAACCGCATCAATGCATCACTTGACCTCTACTTATGGAGAATTCACAAGAATAACTTGCTTTGACAGGTAAGGCCCTCGCGGAATTGCCAAAATCAAAATTATACAATCCGATTTGGCAACGCAAAACTACGCCGGTCTTATTGTTTCAGAGACTTACAACGGAACCACGCCAAGTGGTACACCCGAATTTTAAAATCACCCTTTCTATAAAATCAGGCTACTTTTAAATAGTACAGAACTAAAGTAACTTGAATGAATTTCACTTTATTTGGTCACAGTGACCCGCTAAAGTTTAAACAAAAATCAAATTTTAATATTTTGCAACCCTTGTACTTCTATAGTTCTTGTCTGATTTTGATGAAATTTCGTGTTTTGTGATTCAGAGGCTTTTTACTAAAAAGCAATTTCAGGGTTTTGAAAAATTCAAAAATTTCCATTTGTTCCAAAAAACGGTGTTAAAAAATTAGGCCTCAAATATACTCATTTCTTGGATTTTTTTCAAAATCATGAAAATCTTAGAAATTTTTAAAACCCTGAAATTGCTTTTTAGTAAAAAGCCGAAGGATCACAAAAAACGAAATTTCATCAAAATCGGACAAGAACTGTAGAAGTACAAGGGTCGCAAAATATTAAAATTTGAATTTTTTTAAACTTTGGCGGGTCACTGTGACCAAAAAACGCAAAATGCAGTCGAGTTACTTTGGTTCTGTACTATTTAAAAGTAGCCTGATTTTAAAATCCGGGTGTACCGTTTGGCGTGTGGTTCCCTTGTTAGAGAGTTACTCACCTAAAATAAGCCGAATCATAAGCCTTGTTAGATCTTATTGTGATTACTGATAAATAACACGCTCTTTTTTTAACTGTAAATAAAGGTTTTCTGACGAGTTTCGGAAATGTTACTTTATCTTCCTGTTTTTCGTTGTGTACGTCCTCCCCGTCATTTTCATTGGGTCAACTGGAATTTTAATTGCAAGAGTGCTCATACGGGAAATCCCAGCACTGCCACACAGAGATTCTCGCGCAGTCACTCTCGAGAATCGACGTCGGAAGGTAATTAAGGCTCATGTTCCTAGAATTGTTGTTTGCATGGGATTTAAAACTTTTAATGCCTACAGTACCGATCAGCTATCAATCTCTACTATACATACTGCATTTTGATTTATTTTAGGTTGCAAAAATGGTGCTAGTGATTGCGTTGGTGTACGTGCTGTGCTGGAGTCCGTATTTTGTAGTGAGCATTTTAACTCAGCTTCAGTCCGACAACTTTTTGCACCGTGGACAATTCTCCTTCACTATGCTCTGCCTTAACCTTCTTTGCTTTACAAACTCCTGCGTCAGCCCATTTGTGTACTTTGCAATGAGCACTCGATTTCGGAAGGTAAGCACCAGGTTTAAAACGGAAAATTAAATTATACTAACAATAACTTACTTTCTTTTTTAGGGTTTCAAAGAAATTCTAATTTCAATACGGCGATGTTCTTGGAGAAAACAAATAACGTATTTGCCACGAGACAACTCAGCTTCTATAAGACGGACGAGACATTCTAGTTTACTCAACTTTTGCACTAGTCAGACCCATCAAATGGACATAGAAATGCCACCTTCTCTGGTCACATACAATAATTCCACTAGGAACAACAAAGTAAAAGTACTAATTAAATAGCTAGTGCCCGAACCTGGACCCCAGGATGGCTTTAAAGACCTGCGTCTCGGTAACACTTTAATTTAATTATAATAATTCCAGATGAATTCAGCATTCCAGCATAAAGGGGAGACTCGAGCAATTTTTATGGACCTTCCAACGTTTACGTATCCTCCTTAATACAGACAATGAAACTGGAAATTTAAATTGGGAACTTTTAGCTTGGTGACTTTTGTTGTTTTTCTCATTCCATTTCAAGATTTCCCATAGGATGGCCAGATTCTTAGAGACAGAATTAATTCATGTGAACGAAATCCAAATTTCCATCATCTCCGCCATAATGATTTTAACTGTTGAGGAAAGGAAAGAATTGTAAAATGCACACGAAATTGATGTAGGTATCTGTAATTGTTAGCTTTTTATAAATACATATTTACCTAACTTGTCTGTATGCAATTAAATTGCTTAAACTAACTTTAGCTGAATGAAAAAAGTTATTGTTTTTGCAAAATTATTTAGTAATTTTCAAGCAATGTGTTGAATGTGGTCAAATTTTTATTTTTCACATACGGCATCATTATAGTTCTATCACTGACAAAAGTATTTTCAAATAATTCAAGACTGTTTGGTGGCGAACCCATTATGTAAAAGCTGATAGTTGAGTACACATTGCAAGAGAGCCTGTTAACGACCATAAATTATCGGTGTCGTCACTGAAGTAAATTCGGTTTCAATCGTCAATGAAATATTATTCTCGTAATAATATTTTACATAAATATTCACATTTCCTTTATTTCAATAAATTACACTTTTCATTACAAATCTCATAATCGAATTAATTTCAAGATAAAATGTCGTGAACGTCTGCTTCGTTCAAAAGCTCAAATCGTTCTGTCATATTTTTCACATTCCATCGTATTCCTCATATTTCCTCTATTACTCATAGTACCACAGAATTTAGATAACATTATTCTTTTCAAATTATAAATATTTAAAGTAATTTAAACTTTTTAAAAATTATTGAATTTATAAAAATAATATCAACAATCTTTACACTTGGTTCAGTTGGTAACAGAGCCTATAAACAATTTCAGCAATGTATACATATCCAATCAGTCAAGTCAAAATGAAACATTAATTAAGAATAAAATGAAGAAATTTGAAAATGAAATTTTAGAAAGTGCGAAATGGTCTATTTACATGTTTTTAGAAATAATTAATCCATACTGTAATTTATTAATAAAATGTTGTATTTGCATGTCTTCAAAACGCATAAAATGATCTATGTACCTCCTTTCGAAAAGTGTAAAATGTTATTCTTTTTACACGTTTCTGAAATTGACAAATAGTTTAATTAAAAGTACTAAACAAAGCTATGCCCATGTTTTTGAAACGCGTAAAATGTTCTAGTTGCATGATTTTGTGGTCACAATATTTTAGTGTCTGAATTAAATTGCTGCGTAACACAGTATACTAAACACAGAGCATTTTGCTTTCAGCCAAAAAAAAAATATAGACTCATTTTTAGTCTTGTGAGCTGTAAATCAAATTCTAAAATGTAATCTGCATAATCGGCCACCATATGTAATTATAATTAAGTATACAACCGTTTGTTTGTACTAACGATGGAATGCCGCCGCATGTACTCTCTTGATTTTGAAAACAATAATTACCTATACTAAATTTGGTTTCACTTGGTTACTACAGATCTAAAGTAACTCGACTGCAATTTCCGCCGTTCACTCATAATCACGCGCCAAAGTTCAAAAAAAGTGATTTTTTGCAACTTTGCAACACTATAGCTCTAACAATTTTAGTCGGATTTTCAAAAAAAATTAGTTTTGTGATTGCTCTAACATTATCTAAAAAGTTCAATACAATTTGAAAAATTTTCATTTTTTTAATAAAATTAGGGTATTTTGAGTGCCTTTAAAAGCTTTGTTTTCAAAAGAATTTTAGAAAAAAATAAAAAATTTTTAAATTATAAAATTGTTTTAAAAATACAATGTCCTAAAGATCACACAGCTTTAAATTGTTTGAAAATCCGACTAAAATTTTAGAAGCTACAGGGTTGTAAAGTCGCAAAAATCGATTTTTCTGAACTTTGGCGTGTGATTGTGAGCGAATATAGCAAAATGCAGTCGAGTTACTTTGGGTCTTAAGTAACCAAGTGCGGCAAAATTTAGTATGGGTAGTTTTTTTAAAATCAAGAGAGTACATGCGTCGGCATTCCCTTGTATGTAAGATACAAAATAAAACAAATTACCAGAATCTCCTGTACACGTGTCCTTGCCCTCTTCATAAGTACATATCGTGTTTTCAGGTATTTTGCCAAATACATCCTTGCACTCCTTACTGGTCACGACTGGAAGATCCACTTTTTGCAACTTGCTCGCATAGTTTCCATTCTCTTTCGTCATTCCCCAACCGGAGGCTGTGACGGTCGCCCCTTGGAATTTCTCACCTGCAAATTTGTATGGGACACAAATTGGGCTCACCTACCAAACCAAAATTGGGAAATCTCTTAACATTTGAAACCTGAACACAGTAAGAGATCGCCCATAAATGGTGTGGTCATGGAAACTATATCTCTTTCTAAGACCAAAAGACACGCCCCTAGTATCCGCTTAGCCATTGCGTTCTTTAACATGGGATGTTATCAATACTCAATACACCCGACTGGACCCACCAATACTACCGCTGACATTACTTATGGACGATCCTTAACTATCCTAGAAATTAAAATAGTTTACATATTTCTAAATAACTAAGTATGCTTACATAATTATTTAGTGTTAATCTGAGCAGCAGCTGACACCAACTCCAAAATTGCAATATCTACAAAATTTCAAGTAGAGGAAAGCATTACAATAAACTAAAATAGCTCTTAGAAAGGGCAAGGCGTCATTCAGTTTCACAATGCTCGTAAGCAAGTTAGAAATTATTAGATTAACTAGAATTCTTACCGTTGTTCAACGTAACAAAGTTGTGGTTTGGATGTCGATAAATTTTCTTCACTCGAACAAGTTCGCTCCGCGACTCAGATGTAGTTTCCAAATCGTGATCACCTAAACTAAATTGCAACTCGATTATTGACCAATTCGAAAATGGGATCTATAATTCACAATTGATACAAAAAATAAACGTGGGGAGCAGATTTGAATGGAAAACTAAAACTTAAAGTTACTTATAATAATTATTATTAACCTTTATGTGTGAACAAGTCAACTTAGAAAAACTAAATTATACCGTTGTAGTCTAGCTCACACCCCAGTGACCCGAGTAAATTAAAACATCTAAAGCACAAAGCAGAAGAGGAGGCTTCCAAACCACAAGAAATGAAATAGTTTCATTCTAAACTCTAATACGAAGTATACAATTAAAAAATCTAAACATATTCACAATGTGTAAAATTTTCTATTTGCATGTTTTTCAAAAAATGAAAAATGTTCTATTTGCGTTATTTAAAAAAGTGTAAAATATTCTATTTGCTTGTTTTGGAAAAGTGTAAAATGTTCTATTTGCTTGTTTTGGAAAAGTGTAAAATGTTCTATTTGCTTGTTTTGGAAAAGTGTAAAATGTTCTATTTGCTTGTTTTGGAAAAGTGTAAAATGTTCTATTTACTTGTTTTCGAAACTTTTATAATACTATTTTTACGTATTTTTGAAAAGTGACAAATTTTTTGATAAATTATACACAAAAAGTTAAAAATCGTCTATTCACTCATTTTCACAAAATTGTAAATATGGTCTTTAGTAACTCATTTTTAAAATTGCAAACTAATATTTTTGAAAAAAAACTAGTTGTCAAACATGCATTTGAAAACACCAGCAAAGTTTTGATTTACATGTTCAAAAAACGCGTAAAATGTATTCTATTTCCAAATTTTTGGGAACACTATATTTTAATCTGTTTTTTTAGAGATTGCTCTGTGTAACACAGTCAGCTACCTACAACGCATTTTTCTAAAACGTGAATATAGTGAATTATTAGATACTTTATGGTAAAGTAGATCACTTGTATGTATGTATGTATGTATGTATGTATGTATGTATGTATGTATGTATGTATGTGTTACGTAAGGAAGTTGCTACCTGAGGAAGTATCTGTACGAAAACCACGTGAATGGTACTTGCCACATTTTGGAGTGGTCAATCCAAATAAACCGGAAAAATTGAGGTTAGTTTTCGATCTTGCAGCCAAATCAAGGGGAGTCAGTCTCAACGACTACTTACTTACTGGGCCAGACTTGCTTCTTTCGATTGTCACCGTTTTATGGAGATTCAGAAAGTATAAGTTTGCCTTTGCCGCTGATATTAAAGAAATGTTCCTACGATTTACAATCCCTAAAGATGAAATACATTCACAAAGATTTTATTGGCGGTGATTAAAACGTACTGCTGACCCAGAAGTTTATGCAGTTGTTGTTGTTTGCTTTGGCGCAACTAGCTCTCCATGTAATGCAAATTATTGTAAAATCCAAAACTCTGAGGATTTTAAAGAAGAATTTCCTGAGGCTCACAAGATGGTTGTTTATCAAAGTTATATGGATGATTATATGGGTGGGGCTGACACTGAGGATGCTACTGCTAAACTTGTTCTGGATCTAATTGAAGTCCACCGGCGAGGAAGTATGGGACTATGTAATTGGACGGCTAATTCAAAACACGTTTTGTCCCAAATTCCGAGTAATTTAAAAGCTGCTGGAGTAAAGGATCTGAGTCCCGAGAGTGATATTCCTGTTGAACGTGTATTGGGGATGCATTGGGATCCACAACATGATTTCTTTACTTTCAAGTTAAATTACCATGAGGTTGCTCCTGCAATTAAGGATGGCTCAAAAATACCAACAAAGCGACAAGTTTTGCAACTAATAATGTCTGTGTTTGATCCTTTGGGCATTGTGGGATTTTTTGTCATTAAGGGACGAATTTTGCTTCAGGATATATGGAAAGTAACTCTGGGATGGGATGAGCAGATTTCTGGAGACTATGCTACTAGATGGAAGAAATGGGTAATGGAGCTACCTTCAATTACTTCAGTGCAGATTCCCAGATGTTACTCATTTCATATTGGCAATTCTACTTCAGTACAACTACATACGTTTTGTGATGCAAGCGAGCAGGCGTACTCCGCTGTGGCATATTTACGCTTCGTGTTGCCTGATGGTGCAGTGGAAGTTGCGTTCGTAAGTTCAAAATGTCGTGTGGCTCCATTAAAGCAACTTTCAATACCACGCCTGGAATTACAAGCTGCGCTGCTAGCAGTACGACTTTCTGCTTCGATTAAGAAAGAAATTCAGATGGAGTTTTCTGGTTGCTGGTATTGGTCGGACTCAATGACAGTTCTTGGTTGGCTACGTTCTGAGTCTGGCCGCCTCAACCAATACGTTGCCAACAGGGTGAGGGAAATTCTGGAGTCCACCAATCCCAATGAATGGAGATGGATTCCAACAAAAGAAAACGTTTCAGACGATGCTACTCGAGACAACAAACCATGTGACTTTTCAAAAACTAGTCGCTGGTTTAATGGTCCACCGTTTTTGAAAACTGCTGAAGCCAAATGGCCGCAAGAGAGGAACATGGAACCACGGGTTTCAAAAGATGAAGGGTTTGTTGGAGTTATTCGAAAAAAAGATACTGATAACTCATACTTGCCTGATCCATCAAGATTCTCATCCTATTGGAAGCTCATTCGTTCCACTGCTTGGATGTTACGCTTTATTGCTAGATGTCAAGGTGAAAACAAAAATGTTAAATTTTCAAAATGGCTAACACCAACGGAAATCGCTATGGCTGAGTTGCAATGGTATAAGAAGGTACAAACAGATTGCTTTGAAGATGAGCTTAAAAGTTTGAAAAAGCAAGAACACGTTCAAAGTTCAAGTAAATTATATTTGCTTTCTCCGTTTTTGGACAAAAATGGACTTATTGTGCTCAAGGGGAGAATTGACAAGGCATTGGTGTTAGATGACTCTGTGAAGCGTATAATTTTTCTGGATCCAAAACATCAGTTCACACAGCTTCTGGTGAAAGATTATCATCTACGGATGAATCACCAAGGACAAAAAACAGTTGTCAATGAGTTAAGACAAAAGTTCTGGATTTTTCATATCCGACAAGCTGTTAAATTGGCATTTAGGAAATGTCAGTATTGTAAGAAACGAGATTGCCAGCCACTTGTACAAGAAATAGGAGAATTGCCCCAATTTAGATTGTTTAAGAAAGTTCGTCCATTTAGCTACAGTGGTTTGGACTATTTTGGCCCTCTAGTGGTCAAAGTTGGAAAAAGAGCTGAAAAAAGATACGGAGTTATATTCACATGCATGAGCACAAGAGCAATTCATTTAGAATTGGCTAAGTCTCTTGAAGCTGATTCAGCAATCAATGCTGTCTGAAGATTTATTAGTCGACGAGGACCACCATTGAAGATTTTTTCAGATAATGCTACTAATTTTACTGGTGCTGCTGCAGAGTTGAAAAAGGCATTAAAATTACTGGATATGAATGACGTCATGGATTCAACGCTACGAAAAGGCATTGCTTGGATTTTCAATCCGCCAGCTGCACCTCATATGGGGGGTAGCTGGGAGCGACTCATTCGATCCGTCAAAACTGCCCTGAAATCTTCGTTAAAAGATACGGTACCAACTGAGGATACTTTACAGACGTTTCTTGTGGAAGTTGAAAACGTCATTAACTCACGCCCTTTGACTCATGTCTCAATTGACCCACGTGATCCGGAGAGTTTGACACCCAACCATTTTTTGTTAGGAAGTTCTTGTGGCATTCCATCCCCGGGAATTCTCACAGATTCCAAGTCGCTCAAAAAACAATGGCGTCACACTCAGATGCTTACGGACCGCTTTTGGCAACGCTGGGTCAAAGAATATCTTCCAACATTAGCAAGAAGGACCAAGTGGACCAAACCATCAAAATCTTTGGAAATAGGAGATGTGGTCGTAATTGCAGATTCAAGTGGACCAAGAAATTCTTGGCCCCTAGGACGTGTTGTGAACACCTATCCTGGAAAAGATGGAAAAGTTCGAGTTGTCGATGTGAAAACCAAGGATGGAGTTTTTCGCAGACCTGTTATTAAACTTTGCAAACTGGATGTAGAAGACAAGGATGATAAGGATGAGTCAAGCTCTCCTTATGGGGGGTAGAATGTTACTAATGGAGATGAATGCTGAGTTACTGAAAGATTGTAGCAAACTTGATATTTTAAAATAACTATTTTAAAATTATTTTCTTTAATTTAATAACAATATTGTACTGACTACTATAGAATATGTGAGAAGCGATAGAGAAAAATATTGTGTGATTAGAATGCTTTGAGATTTGGAATGTGACGGTTGGTCATGATTTTCCTCCGCATTGCTATTTTCTGTGAAACTGAAATGAATGTAAACTGTGTGCTTTAGTGTAATAAATACCAATTCCTATTTTTATATAATTTTGCCGTTCTGGTAAATATTATTTTCTTCTATTAATCGTCTGTTACGACACTTGTTATTTATCGTCGTTAACAGTATGTATGTATGAGTTTAGAGATTTTCAACCTTAAGGTTATATCCCACTCTGTTGCATTATTGCAACAATTTTACTGTGTGATTTGAAGATCCCGCGAAGTAGTATTATACTAAATCGCATTGGGCTTCGCATCGTATTTTTTACTTAACTACACTTGTAGTATTTGTTTTCGTCGCGACTCGCTGCGGACCACTTTGCAAGCATATATTTTGCTGGTTTGCACCAAAACAACTAGTGTACATTTTCCCTTTCGGAGGAGAAACTTACCAGAGTATCTTATGGAATCGAAAGAATTTTCTCAGGATCCTCACGACTCCAATACGCTCTGGCAAGCAACCCATCAGCGAGCAACTCTATCGAATGTCATCGGGTGGCGACACTTGTAGTATATTTTAGGAGAGAAGTGCTTCGAGGAGAATCTTAAGTTTATACATTTGAATGTACGAGAGGCAGGCAAAGTAGGTACCTACTATTAAGCAGCACTGAAACTCCGTCTCAGGTAGATGACTACCACGGATTTTTTCAGCCTGCACCCAACTCCCTTAAACTCTCACTCCCACCCAGCTCAACTCCCCACCGACATACCAAGCTCTATCACCAACACCGACTCCAATCCTGAGCGCCACGGACTCCCCCGACCCAGCAGCTCAGTAGTTAAACCACTTGGCCGCCGAGCCGGGTTAAGTAGATCCCTTTAAGCATTTAATTCTAATGAAGTGCATGTGGGTTCCTACCTTGGATTGTCTGACCCCGCAGCTGCAGCTCTGTTTGGGTGTAATATCGTCGTCAGTTCCGTTTGAAAAAGCCCGCGGTTTAATCTGATTCAGTCGGAATAGATTTTCAGTGGTTCTGGCTGAAATTAGGCTGACACAGCCTAAGGCAGACGCAGAAATCGAAATTCAACGTACTTTAAGCGATGCGATGCTTAAAACACTTGAAACACACTTTTTGTGCCCATTAGATTGAAACATTGTTGATTTGTGATAATGATAATTACTATTTTTAATAGCATTTTTACTAATAAAACATATTGTGTGTTTATTAACCAGAAATATAATTGCAGAGCGTCTACATCTGTAATTGGTAAAATTTCTATTGCTAATAAATATTTTTTTTTGTTTTATATTTGCTATTTTTTAGGTTAAAATTAATATTTATTACTTTTACCAATTGACGTACTTTCTGTATTGTCATTATTACAAACAAATATTTGTTCTATTACTTTTGGTTTTAAATTTTTCGACAAGGAATAGAAAGTTTTATTCATATGCACAAAATTCAGTTTACATAATTAATTCTAAAATGTACAACTTGTTCTACTCACAGCTGAGGATCTTAAAATCATACAATTAAGCCAAGTGAATTCTATTCTTTAGAAAGCCGAGAAGTTGCTCCTAGAGGACAAGCGGCACCCTTGAGTTACGGCGTTTTCAATATGTAATGAGGAAAAGCGCTCACTGTAACAAGAACAGATGAGTTGAAGACAGACACTTTGTTGTTTCCTTTCCTTACTTTCTTTATCCTGCTAATCCAGCATAACTACGTAATGACTCTAACCCACAGAATCCCGTGTCACACGTAAATTAGTTGAACGTTGAACATAATTCACCACATAGAATGTTGTAAGCCATGAGTTATTAGCCTTTAATTGAAAAGATAATTTGTGTACAAAATTCAAAAGGATCTTTACGTAAATTAGGTAGTACTCATCTAAGCATCTAGTCCATTTCCTAGAAGAAATCAAAAACCACATGAACTTTGGCTGGGAATTAAGAGAATAGGAAACGTTCATCAGGGCTGGATAATGTGACGAGCGCAGGCATCCTCCGCCCCGCCCCGCTGCCAGAGTTTTCAAAAACCATGTAAATTAAAACGAAAATGTCTAAATAGAATATTTTGTATTTTTCAAAAATGTCTAAATAGAATATTTTGTATTTTTCAAAAATGTCTAAATAGAATATTTTGTATTTTTAAAAAATGTGTTTCGCCACTAAAAGCAGTGGCTTAAATTAATATACAGTTATTCGTGTCTATTTAAAGTAAACCACGTAATAATATATTTATAATATTCAATTTGTTTGTTTTGTATTATAAACCTAAAATAAGCATCTAATCAGCATATGTATATGTAATGCGTTTACAGTGAATTACAAATTTTCCTAACTTTGACTGTTGCTCACGTGATGTTTAAACAAATGAGGACGGATTTGACTTTATTTACAGTTAGAGGACTCATTGCTAATTAAGTCGCGTCAAAATTGTTTGAAGGGTTTGTGTAATAACTCATTCTTGGTAAATCAATATTTTTGCTATGCTTAGGCGTTACCGTACATATGTAATTTACCTATTTGGTCAACATGTTAATTTCAAATTGTAAATTGATATAAATTAACATTTCTTTGTCATTTTATTCACTGCCAGCATGTCACTGGCTGCAACTCAAGGTAAAAGATTTTATCTAAAATACTGTTTTTAGCATAAACCTACCTACCTACCTAACTACTTAGTCATGTAATTGGTCTATAATTAGAATGTTTTTTCTACTGTATTATTTTAGTAATTTTTCACCACAGCTTCTGGCTGGTTCCCTCCATACCTGACCTCAATTAATTCTTTATTCTTTTATTTATATAGTTAAGTACACATCAGCCTTTGTAACAACATCAAACCCGCTTCCAGTTTTTAACTGTAAAAGTTTTAATTTGAGGTAAAATATCTAACAACAAATCACTTGCAATCTTGGTGAGACAGCGAACTTACCTGGCCACCTCCCGAGTAAGACTCACTTGTAAGGGGTCGTCCATAAATGATGTCACCAGTGGCATGCCATGCTAAAATTTGTCTTAAATTGATGACAAGAGGGGTAGGTTCTAAAGGAGGAACAATTTGAGTGACATCATTTATAGACCATCCCTCACTAGAACATACATAGAAGTAAGCACTTTGGTTCGTTAAAAATTGTTGACTTTATTTTATATTTTGCCAACTTACGCTCAATTTCATAGCGGTCACATATTTCCTGGGGCTCATGAAAAGCTATGAACCTATTCTACTGGAAGTCACTCACGCAGGATACATCGTTAACGGTAAGTGTGCGGGATAACTAATATTGATACAATTTACGGGTGAATATTGAAATTTAAATGACCTAATGATTACAAACTATTAGAATTTAAAGCCAACTACTTGGCGGAAAGAATCATGGAATTGTTGCGCCCGATCTTGGGAGCCTTATTTGAGAGGTTAGAAGTTTGGGGAGCGAACAGCACCAAGTGGATCCCGCGTCTTTTGCGGCGTCTTCCCAAAGATCAGCTTCCTAGTTGGTACGGTGGAGCCAAGGATTTCAAAATTTCAAACCACTTGCAGTCTACAGATAACTTACGAAAAATAGAATAATTATTTCATTAATTTTTGTCATGTTCTCACATTGGACTGCTTGTTTCCATACCTAATTAGTTATAATCCTTTGTATAATCCTGCGTATCAGTTTTTAGAAGGTGTTAATATCTCAAATTTTACACAGACTTTAAGTCTGCTAAAAAAACTGCAAGTTGACTAATCAAAGGCAAAACATTAAAAATGTATTACTATTTAATTTGTACTTTTTTTTCATTATTGAATATTCCAGTTTTCAGTTTCAATATATGGTTTGTAATAATAATAATAATAATAATAATAATAATAATTGTTTTATTGTCAGACCTCCCAAAGCGTATTCCACACTTATTTCTAGGAGCGGACACTTTTTCTAGAGAAGGGAACTCTAGAAAGCCTAGAGAATGACTCCGAAAATCTGTTCTCTAGGACCTGCAACGTACATGTATATCACCGAGCCTTGCAGGATTACCAAGCACAGGTCACCCATCCATTTCAGAATGCGCTTGGACTGTTGCTTAACCAGATGGAATCAACCAACTAATCAACCGCCAGACCAACCTGTACTTGTTAGACCAACCTTTACTGGTTGTAGTAGTAAAAACGCTTAGAAAAAACATGGCTCTGATAAGATTATGGGAAGACTCAAATCGTGCTAACTAAAATCTACACAGTATAATTCTAAAATTTCAATATCAAGATTAGAAAAACATGTAAATATTTGTGTATCTTATTTGACAATATTTGACATTTTATAAACAAAAAAATACATTTTGAACTCTAATACACGAATCTTTCTTATTTTGCAAAGAGCACATTCTGATTCTAGCGTTAATTTAGTCTGCTATCCTTGTAGCCTTTTTATGTTCTTTGACAACATAATTAATTATTATGGGTAGATGCAACATTTAGCTTTTTTTTAAATTACCTAAATATGTATAACGTTTTGCACTTTCCAAAATTCCAAACGCATACAAATAGAATATTCTGCGTTTTTCTAAAACATGCAAAGTGAACATTTTAAAAATTTTAGCCAAATTAGAATAAAGCGTAATGTATTTGCTACATACATGTGAATAGAATATTTTGCACTTTTAAAACCATACAAATGCATAAAACATTCTTTTTCAAAAAATGTTGAATGGGTTATTTGGATTCTTCACTGACGATGAGAGCCAAACGCAGCGGAATGAGCTTCTATATAACTGTTCTATTGTATAGTTATACTTAACTAATTATATTGCTCTATTATAACTGTGGGGCATAATCGGCATAACAATAAGAATTGCTTTTGGATATGTTGCCGGCAATGTTTCGTAATTGTGTTGTTCCTATGCCTTTTGATTTTGTAGCCATTTATGAAAAAAATGTTACTCTAAAATTACATTGAGAAAATGTAAATGCAAATTTTCAAATTGTTTCCGGGAATGTTGCCGGGCCGGGAATGTTGCCGCTAAAATAATCGCTCTTTCATGAGGTTCTATGGTTTTTAATCCTTTCAGTTTATAGCGAAAATGTACAAAACAATATCATAACCAAATTAGCCTGAGCTGGAATTGAACTCGGGACCTGCAACTTAGAAAAGTACGGAGGCTTTAACCTCTGGGCTGAGAAGTCTTTACAAGTGTATACAATGCTATCAGTATAAATAAAAACTACTTAACCGGGAAGCCGGTGATAAATTATGAGGACGTTAGGAGGAGGAGGAGGAGGAGGAGGAGGAGGATGTCATGCGCTCGAAAAACCCAGAAATAACGCTTCCCTCCTCCCTTCTAACCGGAATATTTTTTGCCTATAACTATTAACGGCATCAAAGTTCAATTCAATAATTTGTTTTCAGTTTAAATTAATTCTACTTTGATGCCGTTAATGGTTATAGGCAAAAAATATTCCGGTTAGAAGGGAGGAGGGAAGCGTTATTTCTGGGTTTTTCGAGCGCATGACATCCTCCTCCTCCTCCTCCTCCTCCTCCTCCTAACGTCCTCATAATTTATCACCGGCTTCCCGGTTAAGTAGTTATTTCTGGGTTTCCCAGCTATGATCTAGGTTTTAGATGAAGGATGCAATGCACACAGTTACAATATTTATTCAAGCAATGGTAGCTGTCGCAGTCTGTCATACTCTGCCATACTAGACTTTTCCGCAGGAGAAAATTTGTCGGTTGCTATAAGTTCTGTAGTGACAATTATCGACTGTTGGCTAACTTGTAGCGACAATTGTCGACTGTCGGCTAACTTGCAGCTACAATTGTCGACTGTAGGCTATCTTGTAGCCACAATTGTCAACTGTTGGCTAATTTAAACCTATTAGGGCTGTCGGCTGTCGCCTAATTTAAACCTTTTTTGGGCTGTCGGTTAACTCAAACTTTTTTTTGGCTGGCAGTTAATTTTAACTTATTTTCGGCTGTCGGCTAACTTGAAGCTGCCTTCACAGTCACAGTCCCTTTTGGTTTGTTTTACATTATATTAACAGCACATTGGGAGTAATTGCCAACCTCTTCGTTACAGCTCACAACTACAAAGTTCTTAACATCTTAAGACTAATACTGACCTGACCGACCATACCATGTAAAGTATATTGTAACTTATAAATAGTAATAGTGAAATGGTGAACGTGCGAAATGCGAATGAAATTAATCGTACTAAACTGAATTACAAATAGAAATTACCTTTTAGCCACTTCAAATCCTTGTTTCGAAGTAAATGGGTTAACCTAAATTAACCAGCTTCAAATTAGAAGAGATTGAAATACACTTTGAAATGAAATGGAATCCAAACAGTCACGTTTTCCGCTGTAAGCCACATGGTAGTATATGGTAAGGGATCGTCCTACATTGATGTCATTGGTATAGCCAGTGGAGCTAGTCCGATGCTTATGACATGCCATATTAAAGATAACCATTTGTGCAATACTTAAGCGGATAAAAGGGAGTTCTAAAAA
This sequence comes from Dicyrtomina minuta, assembly GCA_949802685.1. NCBI lineage: Eukaryota > Metazoa > Arthropoda > Collembola > Symphypleona > Dicyrtomidae > Dicyrtomina > Dicyrtomina minuta. Next base: position 1,049,618 of record OX461810.1, on the reverse strand, counting down.
TTATGATTTTTTGATGACATCATTTACGGACGACCCTCAATAGCTATTGGTTGGATTGTATAGATTGAAGATTGGATGAAAAGAAATACGGGAAATACGTGTCATTCAAAATGCCGCCTTTTAAGCGAGTTGCAGGGCATGCTATAGGCATAGGTTGTGGTCGGGACGAAATGCCATTCCACTGCAGCTCTCGTTTGCTGCTGGTCTCGCATGTTGGCTGGTATGTATGGCATTGGCTATTTGGATGGTATTGGCGGGGCAACCAAAAGTGGTATCTGATTAAGCTTAGCTGCCGTTTGTGTGCATGCCACATTTCGGTACCCCAGTGGGTACTACAAGTCATGAGTAAAAACAGATGAGGACTGTGTAACGTCCTCATAATAAGTACCTAGTTGAGAAGTGAGAAGAAGAAATGTAATAATTTGAGTCGGTTCAATGTTATTTTTAGATTCAAGTTTTAATCAATTTTAAATCCACTTTGATTCCAATTTGTTACTTAGAAAATTTATTAGTTTTTGGTTCGACCCAAGTTTCAGGAGTTTTGATTCGATTTGGGATGAAATGACTCTAAAAGTACTGTAAATGATAACGGTATAACGCGTCAGTCAGGTGTCATTATTCATAATAATTAATAAGAATAGTTGATGAGTACAGAATTTTCATATTGTATAAAGTAACGATAACGAGCTTGCTATATCTAAAGAAACACTCCGCGTCTCGTTAGAAATGAGCTGAAGGCGCCGCTAACGACGGTTATCGAAGACCAAAGCAACGGAGAAAGTGCACGTCTCTCTTCCCCCGAATTCGTCGTTGGTTCTTCTGGGGTTGGTGCGATGCTTTCACTTTTCATTACTTCATCCAGCTCCTTGAATGCAATTGAGTCGGCCGGTAAGATATTCTTGATGAAGGCGACATTTGCGGGAAAAGAGACGCGGGTGAACAAGGTCATTCTCTCGGGGGTTGCGCAGGAGCCGAGGTCATCAGAAGCAATTGCAAGAATGAATGGAGTTTTCTTAAAACGTTCCAGGCAGTAGAGTCCCCCACCGCGATCCACCTATCCTCACACAATAGCACCCATTAGTGACTTATGACATTTTGGTGATTTTATACTTTTTACTAACAACTACACATGTTTCATACAACTTTTGTAAAATGTATTTAAGTGTATTCCAGACATTGGATATTTTTTTGCATTTTTATTTTGGCGATTTTTTAAAAAACCAAAAATTGCTTTGGATTCAAAATTTATTATTTGAGCGAGTTTCATTAAATTACCCATGTTTTAATGTTATTATTCCTATTTTTAGAAAAATTGGTTTAGTGTGTTTACTCAATTGAAAATCGGTTTTGAAATTTCACAAAAGTGTAACTGGAATATTTTACACTTGGAATTTTTTAAAAACATGTTACTTTAACTGTTTGCGCATTTCAGTAACATGTAAAAAAAAACATTTTGAACTTTTCCAAAAATTGTAAATCAAACATTTGCACATTTAAAAATCGTGTAAAATGAACATTTTAAACGTTACCAAAAATTAAAATTCTAAGTAGAACATTTTGCACTTTTAAAAATCATGTAAATGCAATATTTGGCACCTTAAAAAACTAGTCTACTTGCTAAAAGACCACTCCACCAAAACTAATTAGATACAATATTTTAAAGTATTTTCCAAAAACAGATGAATAACATTTTACACACGCCCTTATCCCACTTGCAAAAGAGGTTCTCACAAGGGAATGCCGCCGCATGTAATCTCTTGATTTTAAAACCAATACTCATACTAAATTGGGCCGCATTTAGTTACTACAGATCCAAAATAACTCGACTGCATTCTGCGCCGTTCGCTCACAAACTCACAATCACTTGGTCCGATTTTCAAAAAATTTGAAGTTGTGTGATCTGTAAAACATTATCTAAAAAGCTTAATAAAAATTTCAAAAATGTTCAGTTTTTTATAAAATTGGGGTCATTTGAGTGCCTTTAAAAAAACGTAGTCTCTAATAAAAAATTATAAAAGTTTTTATTTTGTTGTATAACAATATCTAAGGCGTCACACAAGTTCGATTTTTTTGAAAATCGGACCAAAATTGTAGGAGCTACAGTTTTGCAAAGTTGCAAAAAATCGATGTTTTTTTAACTTTGGCGCGTGATTGTGAGCGAACGGCGCAAAATGCAGTCGAGTTACTTTAGATCTGTAGTAACTAAGTGCGCTCCAATTCATTATGCGTATTGGTTTTAAAATCGAGAGAGTACATGCGGCGGCATTCCATGAAGTTTACAGTTGAGTGAATATAACGGTAACGACCTCAATCAGTGTGCACATTATATTAATAGTTTAATATATATAATACATTGTTAGGAACTAAATGACTTTTGAATAATGTTGGCTGTTACAGTGCAATGCTGGACTTTTGTGGCGGGATCAACGGTGCAGGTGGTGGAGTCTTTAGTGTAGTCTGGCTTTCCAAAGGATTTGGCACACAAATCCCGGGACTGAACATTGAGAGTGATCTTTTGAAGAGCGACATTCCAAGGGCCATTCGCCCCACCCAGACTTGTCACTCCCCAACCAACGCCAGTGCAGTCCAGATGCGTCATCTCGTCATCCGCACGGCCAAGACTCACAGCTTTAATTTGATCCGTAAAAGCGACATCCTTCTCTAATTCCAAAATAGCCATGTCATAGTTGTAATAGTCCTTCCTAAGTTAATACAACAACAACAAAAATTCCAAAAATTCCAAAATTCAAGAATTGGCGCCAAACATTCCTTCCCAAAAAGAAGGGGGGAAATTTTTGCATTAATATACTATTATTTATTTGGGATTAATTTAGCTCCTAACGCACACGTATGTAGGATGAATAGTGATTTTTTTCCCAGTCACAAGTTCGGCCGGAGCGGCTGTTGCAGTGACGTCCACAGCTCCAAGAAGAACTTTGAACGGTTTTGTTATGTCTGTGTCGCCCTCAAAACAACTGGCAGCTGACAGGAGGAAATTGGGAGCGATGAGAACTCCGCCGCAGATCGGTTTATAAGTGCCACCTATTTCCATGAGCACGGCGGCCGCGGATGGGAACTCGCCCAGGGCTACAGCCACGCTGTCATGCCCCAGCACGCGCTCAGGCCCTAATGTAATTTACAAATTAATTTAATTTAAATAGATAATTATTAGCCACGCATAAGTTTGCTAATTTTTTTAGTTTGACTGTTTCTATTATCAAGTTTAAATTGGTGTTTTTTTTTAATTTTGTATTTTAAGATTTAATTCATTACCAGGGATGAATATGCAGAGCAGAAGCCCTGCGAAATTAATTGGTGGGCATTTCATTTTTATCTTATTGAAATTATCTCTAAAAGCGAATACTAATTTTTCTAATTTATTTCATATTTGATTTTACAGCCACAAACAGAGGAGATCTAATCACGATATACGATAAACCAAATTATGAATACGATATTATGATTTTTCATAATATGCGCGCGCGAAGTGGCCCGCGAATTATGAAAGCTAAAACTGATTTCTTGAATTTAAATAAACTTTTTAACTTTACCATTTTTGTGTAGTCGCTTTTGGTTGGCTGATTAAGTAGAAAGATGTTAGATTTTAAAAAATGAAACTTTTTTCTTTAGCTTCAAAATATTGTTTTTGATTTGAATTTTTATTGAAAAAAAATTAAATTCGTAATATTGTTTTTTTTAATTTTTGTTGATTGGTGCTATAATTTTGTTTTATTTTAATCGATTTATATTTGAATCCCATCATCGTAGTGATAAATTGTTTAATTTGATTAAAGTTGCAGTTGCAATCAGGCATAACTTTTCGTCCAAAGTCAAAAATTCAAAGGTAAAAAAAATGATTTTTTGTGTGTGCTTGGAATTCGAACTGTCGAACTTTTCAAAATTGTTTATTATTGGGACGTGCTAGTATAGTGGACCGTGGACCCTGTGAAAGTAAATATGGAAATTGTACTGTAGGGGTATTTATAGCAGTAGCGGGAAATAGACAAGGAAGGTTGGGGATGGAAAACCAACCGACGTCGTCGGTGCAAGCAGTAAATTTCCACTGCGTATAGCAGGAGAAGGATGTAGGTATAGGAGAGGAGCGGGGCTAGGAGTATAGCAGGTAAAGTAGGGCAAGTGGAAAAGACGGTTGGAGCTGAGGAGTATGACGTAGGCACTCTCTCGATCGTACGATCCTCGTCGTCCTCAGCAGGCAAACAGAGCCAGGACTTCACTTCCTATTTTACTCGTCAAGGAGACACAACTAGGTGGAAAGCTAGTAAAGTGAGGAAAATAGATAGCCCGTCAGCCATCTTGTTTTATATTTATACTATATATATTTATTCATTCTCCTTCTTATTCTTCTCCTTCGGGAATCTTATTTTAATTACCCGTAAGGGAATAATATCGTGTATTATTAAGAGATCAGTAATGGTTAATCGGGAGTGAGTAATATGTACATTGTGTGAGGTAAAGTGAACAGTAACAGAGTTCAAATAAAAGACACTCCCATAAACTATATTCTTGTGCTGTGAGACATTAAACATTGCATCGGCATTATTGGGCTTACTGGAGCCAGCACAGTAGTACTGTAGTGATACTCTCAGTTTACCGGGTACCGGAGTATAACGGTCATCCATCTCGTACTCCGGGTGTGAGTGTTGACGGTCATACCGACACCTACACACCGGGTCATTATAGTCGTGCATCCCATCCTTAACCACGGAGCCCTTACCGAGTCACCGGGTTCTACGTAGTCAGTCCAACGTATCAAGACTTCGTGAGCAGGAGCTTCGCAAGCGCGGTCTGCTCTCCCCGGTCGCTCTCACTGTAAATACTAGAGCGAGCCGAGGACGATCCCGGCCACCGAGGACCGCGTCGTACTCTAATCGCGGTCGAGGGCGAGGAAGAACTCCAACAGAGGAGACCGACCCGGTCGCATTCTTGTTCAAACCACCTGTCCCGGTCGTGGTACGTGGGAAAAGGGGAGATATTGGGAAAATCCAGTTTACACTGGCGACCCTGCAGGACACAAAACTTTCGTTTTGTCCAAGTTCCAACAATACCAGCACAATCAGGTGAGAACCACCAGTTCCACATTTCTGTTTTTCTTAAAACTTATTCTTAAGTTTATAGTACCTAGTCGACCGCGACACACTACATTGTCCTTGTCTCGGTCGGAAGAATAGCATAGCCGCATAAAAGCATACACCGTCATACAGTAGGGACGCGTAGGTACCGAGTTGAGCATAGTCGCGAGCACCTTGGTCGGCGGTTTTGGTTTGGCAGGAGTAGTTGCACACCGGAGCCCCGAGGCAGGCCAGTTCAGCTTGTCCACAGGGAACGTGCCGCATAGCGCAGACCGCGACTCGGTCGCGAGGGCAGACTCGGTCTCGGTAGTGTTAAGTAACGTAGGCAACCGCGATATTCCCCATAAGCGAGAGAAACAAAAATGTTCCGTATAGGTCCGGCCCAGGTTAAAGAGGTGGTAGCGCATAAGCAAGGGCCAAGCCTGAAGACTAAGGACCAGGACCGGGATGAAGCCAATTTGCGACATCAAGACGGACGGGGTAACGTGGACGGGCCGGGAAAACGAGCTGATCTCTAAGCAGCTCCTGTTAGAAGACCCACAGACACCGGGAGCATGCGACCTGCTGACGGTGAAGAAGAGGTGGTATGTTTATCAATATCAATTGGAAGTGAAGGAAGTACCCAAGCCCATGACACCTTCGGAGGTGGCGGTCGCTTTCGCAGATTACCAGCAACAAATGATAACGGCAGAATATGATGGGGCGACCGCCTTCGAAGGTATCACCGAGCTGAGTCAAGCGGAGACGAAGAAGTTGGAAGACTCGGTGAAGCAAATCGCGACCGCGTCAACGAGCGGGCCGGTAGCACCAAAGAAGGCGGAGGCCTCAGGGAAAACAATGCTAGACTACGTCTTGCAGATGTCGAAGGATATGCAGTCCATGCAGTTAGTAGTCCAGTCCTTACAAGCGGACCAGGGACGCATTAAAGCCCAGTTGGCAGTGGGCAGGGGGCCTGGAGGTCCAGCAATTCCGTCAGGAAACTTGCTACAACAGGTTACAGCGAGTACGGGCCACCAACAGCAACAGCAAGGGCCAACAGGTACCGGGACGAAGCAGCCTTCGACACCGGGGGTCACCTTTAGCGCGATACCCTCACAACAGTTCAGTCAGCAGTCGTATAACAGCTCGGGTAGCACTACGTCAGTACCGGGTATTGCAGATATGGCAGACCACTTGCTACAGGTCCTAGACCAACAAAATCAGAACACCCGGCATGCCCAGGAGTTACAGCGAGAGCAGACACAGCTGCTAGCAGGGATGATGGCCCCGACCGGGCTACACATTATACCGCAGCACTTCGATCCCAGAGTAGATATTGCAACAACCTACATAGACGCATTTGAAGCACACCTAGAGATCCACGGAGCTCAACCGAGGGCGTACATTCAAATCTTCCAGAAGTGACTGACAACACCGGCAGAAGCATCCTGGCTTAAGGCGACGCTCCTGGATGTGAACCACACTTGGGCAGCGGTGAGAGCGGAATTTCTGAAGGCGTACGACCGGTCGAGCGCGCAGTCCGTGTTAAACAGGGTAGTCAACTGGAAGCAACAGGCTCACGAACCAATACGGCAGTGGGCATCCGATTTTTACACCCTGCTGAAAAGCATCAAGGAACCTCATGCTTGGGAGCAACGGGAAATTATTAGTCGTATTAAGCAGAACATGCATAGCTCGCTGTACGGAGCATTCCCACCGGGAACAGTGGTCCCGCAGCGGTTGAATGATTTTATTAAACAAGCAGAGGAGTTCCATAGGAACCGGGTCCGAGCTGAAAAAGAGAAGGAAGCATATCGGCCGTGGAGTCAACAAGACCGAAGCAGAGGCCGGGACCAACAGTCATCCCAGGGGCAGCGGAAACAGCGTTGGGACTCAAGAGACCGTCCGCGAAGCAACCAGCGAAATCCCGGTCCCGGGGAGCGCAGAAGAGAGCAAAGTCGAAGCCCGCAGACACAGAACTCACCGGGCCGGTCGAGCCCAGCACGGGACAGATCAGCTAGCCCTCAAGGTAGACGGGAATCACCGCGTCGGGATAGACAACCGGAGCGGAGGACCGGGAAGTGGTGTTACGTATGTAGTAGAAACACGCACAACACGGAGGATTGCAGATCTGCAAAGGCTAAAGTTATGGCTTTGAAGATACTGGCTCAGGCGTGTGCCGAAGAAGAAGCCGCAGAACATCAGACCGAGACACCACTGACCGGGACACCAGAAGGCATGCAAGGCTTACAAGCATCCGTGGAGGACGAAGAGGACCCGGACGAGAGGCAACTGTTTAATGCGTTGCGGACCGCGAAGAACCGAGAAGAAGAGAGCGCGCTAAGGCGAGACCGGGATCAACAACCAAGTCCCGGTGAAGACCAAGTATAGAGAGCGATCAATAAACTGGAAGCCAAATTTGTGCCTTCAGTACTACCACCGACTTTAAACTGGGTGCAGACACGGACAGACGAGGGGACCCGTGTCTTTTACACCGGATAAACAAAGCCCCTTACGCCCTGGTCAATATTAAGCATAAACAAAAGCTATTTCCTTATTTCGCGCTAATAGACTCGGGCTGCACCGCGCTCGCTATATCCAAGAAGGAGTGCGATAGATTAGGGTTAGAGATAAGAAAGTCTTCAGTAAAGATGTCGGGTTTTGATGGTAAGGTAGTTACAGCGGGAGGTGTAGTTACACTAGATATGAAGATCGCGGGTCGGTGGTTTAGAGAGGATTTCCTGGTCCAAGAGGGACTGATGTGCCCCATTTTCATTGGGAATAAGTTCCGATGGAAGCATGGCTTGAGTTTCGACGACGTGAAGGGCGAGATGCGATGGGATGTCCCGACCGAGGAGGAAAAGGAGCGAGATGTCGGTTATTTTGTCCGTGGTTTGTCAGTAAAAACCGCAAAAGACGTCTGTGACTTGTCACTAGCGTCGACCCCGGACAGGTACGACCGGGCAAAGCTGGGGACATCGTCGGTCCAAGTGTTCGTCGAAACTCTGGTCAAAAAGTATCCCGGGGTGGTTCGGAGTGATGGTAGGTCCGGGATTACGAACGCGATTATCCACGATCTGCGTATCCCGGAGGACTGCCCGGTGATACAATGCAAACCTGCTCGAAGACCACCGGCTATAGCAAAGTGGGAGGACGAAACACTGCATGAGTTGGAGCTGCAGGGTAAGATACGGCGGTCAACTTCGGCATATTCCTCGCCGGTGCTAATTATACCAAAACCAAACGGCGATAAGCGAATGGTGGTAAATTACAAAGAGTTGAATAGCTACACACCGAAGATACAGAACCCGATGCCGATCATACACCAAATCTTGGAGCATCTTCCACCTAACCGAGTCATGTCCAAGCTGGACTTAAAGTCGGGTTTTTGGCAAATCCCCATAACTGAGAACTCCAAGAAGTTCACCGCGTTTCACACGCAGAATGCATGTTATGAGTGGAACGTGATGCCGATGGGGTTGAAAAATGCTCCAATGATTTTTCAGGATCTTATGAATAAGTTGTTTGGTAAGTTTGTAGGTGACTTCCTGCATGTGTACTTAGATGATATCTTCATCTTTAGTGAGACCGAGCAACTGCACAAAGAGCACTTAGATTTTGTGTTTAAGACACTTCATAACTTTAACCTAACCTTAAACTGGGCTAAATGCGAGTTCGATCTACCGGAGGTTGAGTTCCTGGGCCACATCGTCACGCGCTTCGGTATCAAGAAATGCCCGAAGAAGGTAGCGGCGATCCAAGATTTCCCGTCACCGAGAACGAAGAAGGAAGTGCAGCGATTCCTAGGGGCCATTGGATGGTACATGCGGTTCATACCGCATTACGCCACTCAGTTAGAGCCGATATTTTTAAAGCTGAAGTCGGAGGCAGATCCGAATTTACCGTTCCAGTGGGGGAGGAGCCAGCAGACCGCGTTTGAGACGATTAAGGCAGAAGTGGCCAAGGAAATCACGCTAAACACGATCAACTACGACCACCCGTTGTACGTGTACACTGATGCAAGTGATGTAGGGCTGGGAGCAATCTTGGCCCAAAATTACTACTGCGAGTTGACCGGGGGAGACAGATTCCGGGTGATCGAATGTCGCAGCAAACTGCTGAATGCAGCGGAGCGTAAGTATGACGCGAGAGAGAAAGAGTGTTTGGCTATCAGGTTTGCAAACCGAGTGTTCGACCCCTTCATTAGATATCAAAAGGACGTGATTTTCAGATGTGACAACCAGGCGTTGACACATCTGAAACATGCGGCCATAAACGATCACCTCTATAACCGGCATATTGTCAGGTGGGCAATAGAGTTGGGTCATGTTGTCAATGACATAGACTTTGTGAAGGGCGAGGATAACAAACTGGCAGACTTGCTCTCTCGTGGCGCGCTACCGGACCCCAAATACGACGACAATCCAGATGAGCTAGACATGTGTGTGGAGAGTGCTTGCGTATGCCTGGCGACGTTTACCAACACAAAAGACAGAGTGGAAGTGGATATGGACATGCTGAACAAGGACATGCTGCGGGGCGTGCAGAGAGAGTGTGAGGCACTGTCCACTATTACCAAAAGCCTTAGCCGAGTCGGGGAGCGGTCTCGGTACCGCTACGATTATGTGATCGTCGAAGGAATCCTCTGTAGGTACGTCCCGTGTAAAGAGCGGACCGCGTCGCGGTCGATCCTGAAAGAGGGAACACCAGAAGGGGGCTTCTATAGCAACCAGGTGGATAAGTTGTGGGAACAGACGCTAGAGGAGGACGAGCGGACCGGGCAACCAGTGCCGCCGGTAAGGGTGCGACCGTCTATGCTATTAAAGAAAGGTAAGCATATTAAATGGCAGCATCCGTTAATCCAGGCTAGCTTTTTAGATCCAGAGTCAGTGACAGCCAGGAAACGCATAGTCCCGGTCATACCGCAGTCCATAGAGCGGGATGTCATAGCACACTTTCATGATAGCACGATGGCCGGGCACCAAGGTGTAGAGCGTACGTATGACCGGATTAGGAAAAGGTTCTGGTTTTACAATATGCATAAGATCATAGAGGCATATGTGAAGACTTGCGCGGTATGCCAGTTAGTAAAGGCTTCAAACCAGGCGCAACCGGGAAAGATGGGTATTCACTCTTACAGGAACAACGTGTTTGAGTGTGTGCATGTAGACATTGTCGGAGAATTGACCGCGAGCGCGGGCTTCAAGTTTATTGTCGTTTGTGTGGACGAGTTTTCAAAGTGGGTGAGCATGGAACCCTTGACATCGGTATCGTCAATAAAGATCTTGAAGTTTCTGCAGAAGGTGTTTAACCAGTTTGGAACACCGAAGCGCATAGTCTCCGACAATGCGTCATATTTCTCGGGTGATGACTGGAATGATCAGCTACGCCAGTGGGGAGCTACATGTGTTCATGTGGCACCGTACCATCCCAACCCGAACCAGTCGGAGCGGGCAAACCGTGACATTAAAAGTATATTACGCGCGTTTTGCATGGCGACCCAGACAATGTGGGCAAAGCATTTAGGTGACTATATGGTGGCGCTCAATACCGCGAAATTCAAGTCATCTCGGTATTCACCATGTCAACTGAACTTAGGCAGGGACATACTACTGCCAATAGATCGCAAAATGCAGCTACTTGAGACAATGAAGGTAACTGAGGAGGAGTACGGGCAGCAGTTGATTAGAGATGTGACTTTCATCAGAGACCAGGCTCGGTATAATCTAAGAGAGGCACAATTGCAGCAGAAAAAGTACTTTGACCGAAACAGGAGAGATGTTGTGTACGCGGTAGGGGATCTAGTTAAGATACGTAATAAGAAACTGTCCTCAAAGGAGGAGAAGTACGCGAAATCCCTTGGACCGCGGTACACCGGGCCGTGGAAGGTAGTAGAGGTACACTCAGATTGGTCCTACAGTATCCAGGACCCGGACAAACCTAGTAGTAATCCAATGAGGTTCCATACTTCGCTTATGTTACCGTACCACGAGAAAGAGAGCGAAGACTCGGTCCCGGTAGAGGAGCCTGTAATAAGTGCAGACGGGGAGTCGGGACCGAATACCAATGAACGACCACAGCCAGACTCGGTAGTCACCGAGCCGGTACCATCACCAAACACCGAGACTGTACCAGATTCCGGAGGGAGTCACGGTAGCGCGGGTACCGCGACCGGGGGTACAAACCAGAGCACAGGTTGGAGAGGAGGTTTTGGACCTATCGACCTGTCGGACGACTATGAGGTAGATATCGATGACCCACCACCACCAAGGCGCTATCCCGGTCGGGATCACAAACAACCAGTGCGGTTGGGCATTAACTACGCGATGACCGAGGAAGACACTGACAGTGTCCATGAGTTCTCGATGTTAATGATTGAGATTGCTTAAAATAAATTGCGAATCATTTTTTTTTACTTCACCTTTTATTCTTTCGTCTTTTGCATGGTGTGATACTATAGAAAATTTTACAAAAACCGAAAAAAAATCTTTTAAAATTTTTATAAAACTGAAAAAAAAGTGTGTTTTAGGTTAAGGTGGGAAGGATAGGGATGTCTTGACGGGCACAAACCTATTCTTCCTCACGTCCTATGGTGTGTACGACGTTAAACTGCGCCTCACGCCTGTCCCGATCTCCACCGTAGGGGCAGGCATAGAAGGTAAGATCTGAGCTTAGGCGAAGGTCTCGTACCTTCGCTGGTAGGAAGTCAGAGCGAGCAAGAGGCTCGGGCTCAAAGCTGCGGGAGCATATAAACCAGCCGGAGTGGAGCTCCATACCCCGAAGACCATCGCCAACGATGCTAGTCAGGGGATGCCGTGAAAGTCGGCCTAGCTCTAAGCTGTGAGCGATCTAAATATCAGCAAAACCAACATCCCGTAGGCCTTCGATATAGATGCTAGCCAGGGGTGAGTCCGTAGGCCCGCATTAATCGCGCTAGGTCAGGACAGAGTGAGAGTGAAGGATGGTGTGTACCCGTTCCGAAGACCATCGTAAGATGCTAGTCAGGAGCGAGTCCTGGTACGCGGTAGTAAGTTGTCAATCCCGTAGGCCTTCGTAAAGATGCTAGCCAGGGGTTGCGTCAGAAATATGGTGTGCGCCCGTTCCGAAGACCATTCCAGATGCTAGTCAGGAGCGAGACCTGGCGCGCGGTCGTAAGGCCAAAAAATCCCGTAGGCCTTCCTATAGAGTTGCTAGCCAGGGGTTCAGAGTGAAGTAGGGTGTGTACCCGTTCCGTAGACCATCTCAGGATGCTAGTCAGGAGCGAGCCCTGGTACACGGTAGCAGTGCAGAGAGCGGGATCGTCTCGTAGACCACCGGGGGTGCTAGTCAAGAGGCGAGTCTCGCAGCGGCGGTAAGAGAGTCGGGGGGATGTCCAGGTCGTAGACCATCAGGGATGCTAGTCAAGATATGGAATCCCGAGGCAGCGCGATGCTCAAAGCTTTGTGAGAATAAACTAAGCCAAACCCGGATCGCGGTCCGGAAGACACTGTTGAATGCTAGAGTAGTTAGGCATAGTTGAGAGTAGGGAGAGTAGCGACGCGGTTGTACTGACCGCGGAGGATGTTGTCGAACAAAAACTACGGGACTTGGCTTGGTTCTTTTCCAATCAAGTCTGGTCTCAGTTCTTTTGGGAGTTAGGCACCGGGAATAAAGTAGTCAGACCCGGTGCGAGCGCGGTACTCAAAGCTTTGGGAGTATAAACTAAGCCTAACCCAGACTTAGTCTGGAGGACGCTGGTGAAAATTAGGTTAGTAAATATGAAAGTCAGCGGGACGAGCGGAGACGCGGTCATTCTGACCGCGGAAGATGTGGCCAAAACCTTCAATGGGACAATCGGCCGGCGTATCTCTCTCTGGTGTTTGTGGACGTACGGCCGGCGTCGGATTTCAAATAAACAGCCGCCGAGAACTTCCCGAGCATGAATAAAATCGTAGAGGCTCGCGTCGATTTATTACTAAGGTTAGAATAGAATCAGGCGCAGGGGGGTTATGAGGTGAAGTATGACATGATACTGAAGTAGTCGCGGTCAGTCAGGGACCGGGATTAGCAATAAGAAGGTTAGAGAAGCAAAGGGTAGGCGCGCGTGGTAGAATAGACCTACTAGTACATCCAGGGGAATCACCGGTAGAGAGCCGCGTGTATAAACATTAAAACTCAGCCTGAATGGGGACCGCTCGGAGTGAGGTGTTGCGGAACCAAGAACTCGACAAGGGTACCATTCAGGAGCAAGCGACCGGATACCGGAAACCGTGGTGTGGTGTACGGTCACAGTTTAAAGTTTTCTGTGGGTAAGCAAAAAAGGTACGCGCTTAAACGTTAAGTATTTGCTCAATGCATCTTAGTTCGCACCAGAACACCTGAGAGTAGAGGAGACGACCGGGATGGTCTAGGATCATCCAGAAGTAGCGGGGAGTATAGTGGCGAGACCGGGTGACCGGGATCGCCGCACTGGTTTAGTTACGTTTTGGTTATGTTAAGTTTTCTTTGCGGAACCACGGGTACCGCGGTGATGGGATTTTGTTTGTTTTGGCCGTGCCTTGGCGCGGCCACATGCATGAGTTTTGGGAAACACAGCGAGACGGGGGTGAGGGGAATCTCACTTAGACAATGTCTAATCTGTGGATTAAATTTTTTTTAGCATGGAAGCCCCACCGCAATGGGAGCTGGACGTCGCACAGGCCTTTGGCACTGTGTCGTGGACGGCTGCATCATGCAGCGAAGGATTGAACGATAGAGCGTTCATATCGGGATTACCTGACAACCCGATAGAGTTCGGGTGGCCTTCGCGGAGTATCAGGGCGGAGGCGCTCGAACGAGGCACGATTCGGGTCGCGGAGCGGCCGCAAGATCATGACTCCCTTCGGGGGTTAACGGAGGCCTACCGGCAGCAGGCTGAAGATATGGAAGCCTTCAAACATAGTACGAAGGAAGATCTGCCGGCGAGGCGAATCCACTCATTTGTGGAGCGGGACGGGTCCTGGGACCAGAAGTCATTGAATGCAAAACCGTCCCTGACAAAGAAGCTGGTGGTGAACGCGGACATCAGCACAGAAGAGGAAATTAAGGCCGCGTTAGATAAGTTAGCGGGGGCAACACACGTTGGTGTGCACGTGTGGAGGGCTACCCGGCACACTACCAAGCGAGGTTACATATCAGTAATCGCGGTCACCGATGGGAACAATGTAGTGATTATGGGGTTTGCCACTTTACCCCACTCAGCCAGAGTAGTCGTGATGGAGTGGCTGGAGCAGCATAAGGCAACAAAGTGGTTCTACGGTCTGGGATCGCAGTTTGAGTTGTTGAGGAATTTCGCGGACACTCGACCGCGACACGCCGTAGATGTCAAGTACTTGTGGCAAAAGTTTTGGTCAGCAAAGTACAAGCGGGACGCACCGCGGCAAGTGGAAGTGGTGATGTGCACGGTATTCCCGGGGATACAGGTGTCCCGGGTGGATATGGCGGAAGACACTAGGCCATCAAGAGATGAGGACAAAGTGATACTCCGGGACACGCAAGTAGAATTCATGTCGAAGGTGGTGTTAGGAGTGTTAAACTTGGGGCGGTTGTACGCGGAGTCTTATTCTCTACCGCGAATGGGCTACGAACGATGGTTAAAGGCAGTGCCGGACAGAATCGAAGTTTTAAGTGCACGAATGCCGGTAGTCGCGCCTCAATATACGGATGCGCTTTTAAAACAGGACGTGTTAATGCTGCTGAAGGAAGTGCGCGGTTTAGTAGATAAAAAGCAGTTCAACCTTCGGCAGAAATTCGACCCGAGGGGTCTCCTTTCGATTCTGCTAGTGCTTCGAAGAGAGTTCGCTTACAGGCTGGACCTACGACCGGGGGAATGGCTATCAATGCGGTCCATAGCATGGATGATCCAGGTACCGCTAGTGTTGGGCAAGTCCAATAAGTTAAAGGCCCAGGATATTCCATCGAAGTGGGCGTCCAAATGCCGGTGCGCGCAACAAGGTGAAGTGCACGGGTATTTTAAGGACGCGTTTAGTGCCTTTGCTGAGTTCATCGATTTGTGGAGCGTAACGGACACCACCAGCGTCAATGAGAAGGACGCGGGCAGAATGATGCAGGGGAAGAAGAAGCTAGAAGGTTGGGTCAGGCTCCGGGAACTGCAGAAGCCGGTGCAGTCGCTGATGCACATGGATGCGATCAGTTTCTTGGACTCGACCGTGCAGATGATAGACCCGGATGGGTGCGAGTCTAATGCTTCCGCGGTCAGGGATGAAGACTGCCGGCCGGAAGTATTCATCAAAGATTGGGATGAACAGCGTAGTGTGACCCGGGCCGAGCAGAGACGGAAAGAAGAGGAAGACCGGAAAGCTGCCGCGGCATTAGAAAAGGAGAACGAGCGGATCGCGGCACAGCATCAGAAGCTTCAGGATGAAGCGATCGCGAAGTTGAATAAGAAGCTTCATGCAGGCCAGACCGGGGCGTCGAGTTCAGGGACCAGTAGTAAGGCAGACAAGAAGGCCGCAAACAAGCCGACTCCGGCCAGGACCAGGAGCAAAGGGGGTGTAGTGCCAGCCGGCGAAGGCATAGCGGGACCGAACCCTGTGAAGCGAAAGCAGGGGACACCGAAAGGGACGCCAGCCAAGAAGGTGAAGACGGTGGACTTGGCCACGGAGACCGAGGGCAGCGAGGAGGATTCCGAGTACGAGGAACAGGACCCGAAGCAGCTGCTGTCCACGGTAGAGTATGAGAGGACTCTGGCATCCAGCTTTATGAGCAAAGTTGGAGCGCAAGCGAAAGCCATCAAGGGCGCAGGGAAGAGAGTCATGAAGCTGTTGTTGGACACGGAGACCCGGGTATGGGATAGTAAGCATCCTGTATTAGGAAGGGTCTACGTGTTCAACGCAGTGAGTGGCTGGTTGCTGCTCCCGGACAACCACATCAAATGGCAGAGACGCTGGCTGGCAGACACGACCAGGGGCCCGGTATATGCTCCTACGCAACCAGGAATGTACGAGATCGGGAAGGTTTGCCGAGTCTGTCGGGCAGTCGGTCATACAGTGGTCTCGTGCTTGTCGGCGGAAGAAGAACAGCCAGAGCGACCAGAGGAATGGGTGGATAAGTCCCAGCCTTATCTACGCAAGCCAGGCGAAGAGGACATTATGTTCCGGATGGATGTTATGCAGTCAGCATGGAACCGGGTGGAGGTGAGAGCCCATGAAGCGGACGCGCCGGCCGGGGAGAAAGAAGTTCTCCAGAATCAATTGTTGGGATTAGTGAGGGGGCCAGCGACAGTAGGCGCGTACGATTTGATGAGGGCGATAGAGGCTCTTCTGAAGGAGCAGCCTTGGATGTTGGTTCGGACACCTCGAGAACCAATGTTCCGGGACTCGGAGATGGAGCGCGGTCTCCAAGACGTTTACCTGCAAGTGGCGGGGGTGCTGCGGTCAGTGGCGGACTTGCGAGCGAGGAACTCGAATCCTGATGTGTGGGCCCCGGTGGACCGGGACAGATTCTATAAGGAAGTCGCAGAGCGAGTCTTGGCCATGCAGGAAGACCGAGCAGCACAGGCAGCCGATGCGTTCGGAAGTCAGAACACGTCCCTCCAAAGTGTAGAAGTAAAGGAGCCCGGTGCTGAGGACCCGATAGTCATTGGTCCAGGCAGTAGTCAGACGGGGACCGAGTCGCCAGACGTAAGTGTTCTGCAGGAGATAGTGGTGCGCACGTCGGTCGGGTCTGGTATGCCGCTCTTTACGGATGATAATCAGCTAAGGATGCCTCTACGCTTTGACGAGAACGGGATGCCGATTGGGTTTGGTGAAGCCAATACTAGTGGACAGGAGCAAGCCTCGACCGGGATACCTGAAGTCTCGACCGGGATTACTGAAGCGGCAACCGGGACAAATGAAGACCGGGATGATGAAGAGCCGGGACAGTCGCAGGAATGAAGAGGCATGGTATGGTGTATATGTGTTCATTAGTGTATGTGTAAGTTTAGGGGTTCGAGGAACCGGGAATAGTGTATTTTTGTATTTTTATATGTTTGTTACATTTTTTTTTGTTAATCATTAAGAGTTACCACGTTATGAGATGCATAGAGTGGTGAGAATCCGGCAGGTTCGGGGAGGAACCGGGATGGGATATTTTTGTACTTTTATACGATTTTTTTTATTTTATTACATTTTTTTTTGTGTGGTTTTAGCTACTAAGCATAGCGCGGTAGGAAGTGCATAAGGTAGCGAGGATCTGGCAGGTTCGGGGAGGAACCGGGATTGTGGTTTTTGTACTTTGTAATTATGGTTTTCTTAATAAGTTTTTATTACTGTCTATTACATTTATATGTTAGTGATTATGATTGTGCACATGAGTGCGGCATTTTTTTTTATTATTATTTTATGTTTTATTAAATCTTTGACTAAGTTTGATGACATGACATTGTGTATGATGTTGGTATTATGAGTGTGATGATGCCGTCGGAGGTTATTTTTGTAAAAGTGGCGGCGGGATATTTTAGTTATGAGATAGGGCGACCGGCCCGGTCAGTCAGCAGCTCGTAGACGATGTTGTATGTGGGGACGTAAGCGGGATACCGCGATGTAAGGGGTACCGAGACGAGCAGGGCTAGATGAGATATCGGGACCGGGACGACGAGCGCGGTCGCGGTCAAAGATCGGACAGCAGTGTGAAGGTAATAGGGCTTAGGCAAGACGGCGACCCGGCTGCAGCAGTACGGCACTCTCGATACACCTTTGTTTCAATGGGCACGTGCTTTGGGGAGCATCCAACGATGCTGAAGCAAGTACTACCCAGTTGAAACAGGTGGGGGGGATAGTGTGAAGGTAAATATGGAAATTGTACTGTAGGGGTATTTATAGCAGTAGCGGGAAATAGACAAGGAAGGTTGGGGATGGAAAACCAACCGACGTCGTCGGTGCAAGCAGTAAATTTCCACTGCGTATAGCAGGAGAAGGATGTAGGTATAGGAGAGGAGCGGGGCTAGGAGTATAGCAGGTAAAGTAGGGCAAGTGGAAAAGACGGTTGGAGCTGAGGAGTATGACGTAGGCACTCTCTCGATCGTACGATCCTCGTCGTCCTCAGCAGGCGAACAGAGCCAGGACTTCACTTCCTATTTTACTCGTCAAGGAGACACAACTAGGTGGAAAGCTAGTAAAGTGAGGAAAATAGATAGCCCGTCAGCCATCTTGTTTTATATTTATACTATATATATTTATTCATTCTCCTTCTTATTCTTCTCCTTCGGGAATCTTATTTTAATTACCCGTAAGGGAATAATATCGTGTATTATTAAGAGATCAGTAATGGTTAATCGGGAGTGAGTAATATGTACATTGTGTGAGGTAAAGTGAACAGTAACAGAGTTCAAATAAAAGACACTCCCATAAACTATATTCTTGTGCTGTGAGACATTAAACATTGCATCGGCATTATTGGGCTTACTGGAGCCAGCACAGTAGTACTGTAGTGATACTCTCAGTTTACCGGGTACCGGAGTATAACGGTCATCCATCTCGTACTCCGGGTGTGAGTGTTGACGGTCATACCGACACCTACACACCGGGTCATTATAGTCGTGCATCCCATCCTTAACCACGGAGCCCTTACCGAGTCACCGGGTTCTACGTAGTCAGTCCAACGTATCAAGACTTCGTGAGCAGGAGCTTCGCAAGCGCGGTCTGCTCTCCCCGGTCGCTCTCACTGTAAATACTAGAGCGAGCCGAGGACGATCCCGGCCACCGAGGACCGCGTCGTACTCTAATCGCGGTCGAGGGCGAGGAAGAACTCCAACAGAGGAGACCGACCCGGTCGCATTCTTGTTCAAACCACCTGTCCCGGTCGTGGTACGTGGGAAAAGGGGAGATATTGGGAAAATCCAGTTTACAACCCATAAAAATGATAGTGAGCTTCAAATTAATGAATACATTAATTAGGTATTTAATTATTTAGATTGCTATTAAGCAGATACAGAGACTCTGAACAATGCCTAATTGTAATTAGTTAAGCACGCTGCTGTAAAAATGTCGTAATTCCTAGGGAGCTTGCATAAATTACGTCATCTGAATTGGTGGAGGGAGAAGAGGTCCAACTGTCGATTCTTTTAAATAGGTGTGCATACCAATGAAGAGCGGACAAGAAGGTCATACATAATCCCAAATTTTCGATTAAAGTAGTTTTTGGACGCTCCATTAAGTGACGCCACTGCACTCCTCGTCGCCCAATCTCTTGACACATCATCAAAAGGAAGAAGAACGCAGTTCAATTTTAAACCATCTTTCACATTTTACTATCAGAAGCCTAACATCTGGTGTAGTTATAAAAAAATCAGGGCGGAATTTAAAAAATCTGATGTTATAACCCATAAAGAACAACACACTTTGTATTTTAATACAAGGAATAATGTTTGGGCTTGGGTTAGTGGGCTGCGCATTCACGCTGGGCCTTTTACCCGGCTGTATTGACCGCTACCACTGCCCCTTTGCAAGAGACGTAAGTACGACCATTTAACTGTAGATTTCTTTCAAATCGGCAGGATCTCTTTTATTCATTAATGATCACAACATGACGTAACGTAACTAAATTTTGTTTTTTATCAAAAACTAAATCTAACTTTTTCGGACTGATTTTGTGTAGTTTCAATGTGGCGACGGGACTTGTTTTGCTCCACGCAGGGTATGATTATAATTATTTAAAATATTTAACTAGTGCTTCAAACTTTTGCGCATGTGCAAATCTTAAAACTAGGTGCGGGGTAGGCATGCAGGCAGCTGATTTGTCATTGGAACTAATAATGGAATAATTAACCATATGTTGTTGTGATGCATCGTGCAAAAAGGTCTGCGACGGAGTTGATGACTGTCCTCGTGGGGAAGATGAAGATTCGTATTACTGTGGAGGCGATAACCGTCGTGGCGGGAGACATTACGAATACAACGAATACCACCGACGAGATCGATACAATGACCGCGACCGTAACCTTGACCGTGACCGTGACCGTGACCGTGATCGTGATCTTGATCGTGATCGTGACCGTGATCGTGATCGTGACCGTGACCGTGACCGTGACCGTGACCGCGACGACCGTGATCGTAGTCTTAGCGGAAATGTGGATAATCAGAGACGTTCTGAAAATGGTTCTAATGCTGAGAATAGTGAAACTTTCAATTTCTATGGCAAGCGAAATGGAAACAGTAGATCCCTTGGAGGAGATGAAGAAACCGCTGTCCTTAAAAAAGAGCCTCTTTCCGTAGTTGGAGCAGCTGGAAGTGCTTCCGTAGTAGTAACTACAACCAAACCAACAGGCACGAGTAGCGCTGCCCCATCTGGCGTTCATGCTAGTGCGGTCAATGGGACTTTGAAACGGTTACGGCGAAGGATTAGGTTGAGAAGACGGATTAATTCTGGGCCTGCCGAAAATTAAACTTCGTCTTCAAGTTTTCGTTCAAAACTCCATGTTTTTGAAAGCATTACAAAATTAATCAGCTTCGCAAATTCAAATTTTACTTGGAGAGTTAATTCTGCATATTTCACTTAAAAGTAGTGTTATGTTTGAATTAAATTAAATTTGGTAACAATAAAGAACTAGAAGCAAATCAGTTGAATTTGTAATCTCCATTATTTTAGAATTCTAATTTTTAATTCCGTAAAATTCCATTGGTTCTATTTGTTCTTATTTCCAAATGTGATACACGTCATTCATGATACGTATTTAAAAGGAGGTAGTTTCATTATTCTTTCTGACTGTTTCCAAAGGAGCGTGCATAAATGACATCATCCCCTTTTATTACGGGAGCAAAAGGTTAAGTTGCCTATCCTTTTAAACAAGCGTACATACTTAAAAGGTGTCAAGGTATACGATGTCAAAATCTGCGAATTTTGAATGACGTATTTTATGCAAAACCCCAATTCCAAGTTCATAATTTTTACTTGAAATAACGCAACCTATTTATGAGCATACACTGCATTGAAATCATTTCAAATTACGTGAAGGAAAAATTCCTTTAAGTTTTCCGACTAAAGCATTCCGCATTCCAAAATAAATAGCTAAAGCAATATAATTTTATTAGGCTTGTTTATTCATGCAAGGGGATAGGGGATCAAGGGCATATAAAAAAAATCAAAAGTTTTTTTAGTGCTACAAAACAAAATTTGATAAATTATTAACGGCAGTGAATTATTGAATTCCCCCCTACATTGTGAAAAAATTTTCCATTGAGAACGTATGACGTAATTAGTGGCCTGCCCCTGTGCTCTAGATACACGTGTAACCGTCCACTACGGAAGAATGTGTTAGCAACTAGTGTTTTGAAATATTAGCGTCATTCTAATGTGGCCTTGCTCTTAAAACGTGTCGCATTCACTCAGTCCGCAACAGTCACCTTACAGAAACAGAACCATGTTTTTTATTACCTATTATTCTTCTCCTCGAAAAATTCACGAGGCAAAAGGACGTAAATCTGAATCAATGGATGTGAAAATATTTCCTAGAAAGCATCATTTAACAAGGCAAGGGAATTGAAACTACAAATGCCTATTACAACACAACTGTAATATGTGCAACAGTCAAATAGTCATAGGAAACGTGCATAAATTACGTTCTCCTGTTTAGCAGGAAAAGATGAGGCTCTAGCTGCTTCTTCCTTTGGATGGCCGTACATGCTAAAATAAAATGAGGTTAGGGAGTCAAAGTCTTCAAAATCAAAGTTTTGGATAACGTAATGTATGCACGCTCCCTAACAAAAAATAATGCCAGCGCATAAAATCAATGCGAAACTCCAATATTAGATTATGCAAGATATAAGTGGACTTTAATACTTTTATTTATCCCGGGATAAATACTGCTCTTGGAAGCGCGCATAGATGACGTCACCTGGTTTGGGGAAGTAGAGGGTTGGACTCCTTATCCTTTTACATAGGAGTACATTCCAAAAAATGGTGGGCTTTTTTTGGGTTTTTTGAATGTTGTAATTTATACACGCTATAATTATTAGTTGCAGTTTCGTAATATTTGTAGTTGCGTGTATTTACGTGGAATGTTCCTAATACGTAAGTTTTTAAAAAATCAAGACCAAAATTGAGGACGTTTACGAGTTTTTATTTGTTAAAATTAAATTGAGAATTTCCGGCTATTAATTTATAAGGAATGACGCACACAACTATGAACAACTGATTTAAGGCCGGAAATATACTTTAAACTAAATCGTAAGGCAACAAGTCAAACAATTCCATTTACTGAAATCTACTTTTATTTGGGATTGGGCTGCCATCCCGTTGACAGTGACTTATTTTTGGCTTCAGTAAAATCCGAATTGAATTTTAGGCCAATATAGAAACAGGCCAATAATTACTCCGAAACCGGGAAACCGGAACCTAGTCCACGCAGGATGAGGTTTCAAATAATTGTTGTAGCGTTGGTGCTAATTAGTACCAACTTTGAGCGTGGGATTTGCAAGCCAGCTGACACTGCCAGTGCAAACGGAAATTCTACTGCAGTTCCAAACAGCGCAGGCGCAGGAAACAGCGTCCAAGATGCGCTCCTGTACTTCACGCCATCTAGTTTTTCAAGAAGTCTTGGAACTTTTCAAATTTCGCCCTTACCTAAAAATTTAAATTCAGCTGCAGGAGCTGGAGCTGGAAGTAGAAGTTTAGGGAATTACGATTCGCGCTACACCAAAAAAGAAGATGAAGTTTTCTGTCGCTACGAGTACTACCGTATAACTTCAGATGCAGACGGCCTCAAAACCAAGCGCCCTCTGTCTGTGGACGATGACATGTTTTCGATAGATGGGACTGAAGCTACGTTCAGTGTCTTGGCCAAACTAGATGAGAAAGTCGGTGAGTAATTATACATAATAATATAGGATCGTCTGTAAATGACGTCACATTTGGTAAAGCCAAAAAGGCCGACTTTGATATTGATAAATCATGCGCGCGAAGTTTTGAAATTTAGGTCCTAATGTGAAATTAAATTCATGAATTTATTGTTTATTTGTATTTTTGTATGTTTTTATGTAGTTGGCGAACTCGGAAGTGGAACAAAGCCCAGCCAATACGGTTTAGAATCCGTCTTTAGTAGGATTGGGAAAGAATTTTCTAAACTAGTTGCTTCGGGTAGGGCAGGAATGAACCTTAAATCAAATGGGTACGAGGACGGGGAAAGGAACCGAAACCGGGACCGGAATAGGGATAGGGATTGGGACCGCGACAGAGACCGGAACCGAGACTGGGACCAGGATAGGGATTGGGACCGCGACCGGGACCGAAACCGGGACTGGGACCGGGATAGAGATAGGGATAGGGATTGGGACCGCGACCGGAACCGAAACCGGGATCGCGACTGGGACCGGGACCGAGATAGGGATAGGGATGGGGACCGCGACCGGAACCGGAACCGGGACCGCGACTGGGGCCGGGACCGAGATAGGGATAGGGATAGTTATAGGGATATGGATGGAGACCGCGACCGGAGCCGGAACCGGGACCGCGACTGGGACCGGGAGCGAGATAGGGATAGGGATTGGGACCGGGACCGGAACCGGAACCGGAACCGGAACCTAGGGCAGAACAGCGATTGGGAGCGGGATCTGTTCCGGGAACGGGACAGGGAGTGGGCTGATTCCGGGGTGAAATTGTCAGACCGGGCTCGAACTGTCACTAAAATCCTTAACGTTCAGCGAGCCATTAATTGCAGAGAAAATCCAGAAGCAAAGGAAAGTAAAATCGAAAGAGACTTGGACAGGCAGGGGATACGGAAAGTCATTCAGTGCTACGATGAAATTCGCGACGCTGTCCGCAATAACTCTTACAAAGGTAACTTTAAAAACAAGTAACTTGTACACCAACTAATTATAGATACAAAAATCTTACTCGTTATTTCTTATTGCAACTGAATGGTCGTTTTTTTTAAATTTCGAAAATAATTTACGTTGCAATGCTCAATGTCCTGTTTATTGCCATTTATTCAAAAAAATCTCACATCTCCCGGTAATACTTTAAAATGTTCCAAAAAATTCCCAATCTTTCCTAAACATTTAAATCTTGATCTAAAATTCCGATAATTACATAAATGCACTTTTGTTGTGGCTCATTGCGTGGTAATTGATTTATATTATGTAGATGGCGACCGTGAAGGTGATCATCTGATTGAGGATCGCATGCGTCGCCAGAAATACAATCGTCGGGATGACGATGACTACAGGTCCAATCGAGGAAGGGACGATGACGATCGACGACCTTGGTGATAAAGGTCATGGCATCGTACTGCAAACAGTTTGTCTTACGGGCCAATTAGACACCCTAGTGCCAAATTTAATTGCCACCTTGCAAATCTCTTTCCGTTTAAGCGCCAAGTTATACAATTTTCCAATATTGCAAAAATAAAAATTAATTCACAATGTTTATTCACCTACACAATGAGAAAAAATATGCATTTATTTAGAGCATAGTAATACATACAGGGTTCCAATTAATCCTTTGCTGATAACGTGTTAACATTTTTTTCAAACATTCGAAAACAAAATAGAAAAGAAAGAAGCAATTTCTTTATAGAAACTTCATCAAAAGAAACATTATGATATCTTCCCACCACCTTAATCGCAGCGCAAATAAAATCCACAAGGTCACTGTACGTGCTCCAGTTGCTCCTCCCCTCAGAGCCCTCCTTACAAAGCATTTTATTGGAAGGGTTTCCCGCCCAAACGCAACCACTCCCATCCCACTCCCCATCGCGACTAAATAAAAAGCGGCTCGAATCAAGGAATCACCCATGCCCAAAGACGTCGCTTCAGACCACAAGCGACAGCGCAATGATCCCTGAGTCAGTATCCTGGTTCTCTCACGTGTCTTACCGAATGCCCGGTAGATGTCCCCCGTGATTTCCCGCGCATAAATCAGTATCCTCATATCCCACCAGAACCCAAAGGCGCCTGTGCTCATCAACGCCCTCACCGCCCTCACAACGCCATCTGCATTCGGCATTTCAAAATCCCACCCACGAAGCGTCACAAAGAATCTTTCCCTGCAGAGGGACAACCGCTTTTTGAAAATACCTTGAACCACCGCTGAGCAAATGGTGGTGTCGTAGTTGTCCAGGAGGGTGCCAAAGCGGTCGCTGTCCACGTCAAACATTTGACGAAATCCTGCTACAGTTCCAAATACAATTTCCGTCGAGCGATTCACGAGCAATTCATGACTTTGAATTTCCCGCGTATTGTTGTAGTTGATCCGCCATGTTTGGAGAGACTCTGTGAAGTAGGGTTTGTCAAAGGTTGTGATCCCAAACGTGTATCTTTCATCAATAAGGTCTTGGAACGTTCTGTTTCTTTCTTCAACTATTTGGGGAATCACACGCAAGCTGTGCAAATGACAGCTGAAAATTGTACTGGCCAAGATACAGAAGAGGGTCCATAGTGAGTAGATCTGGCGCATTTGAGATTTTGAAGTGGCCAACCTTTGACCCAGAATTTGACCTTGATTCAGAAAGGGGAGGAGCGTGAGTGAAATGGCCCTTCCCATTTGAATCGTAAACCGAAACTGCGCAAAGGAAAGTTTTAAACAGAGCGCAAATGCGCAGGACACCGCTCCAAATAGGAGCCAAACCGAGAGGTCAAAAGGCTGAAGGAGCGAAAAGAAACTATTCGGGGAAATGTCCGTCTCGGAATTTGTCCCGTACAGAAGTTGAAATGTCTTTGTGTGGATTGTGATGGAGGACAAGTGTGCTTTGTAGCTTGTGAGTCGAACGGCTGTGTTGATGTCACCTTGGGAACAGAAACCTTTGGACGCGTCACCGGTCCGTGCCTTAAAGGTAATATTTAAAAACTGACCCAAAATGTGGAGAAGTTTTATTATTGGTGCTTTATAGTATTTTAAGGTCATGACTTGAGCCGCGCTTGCGTCGGGATGAACTGCTGAGAAATTTAAGGGGCTGCTTCCATAGGAGGCGGTCATTTTGGAACCGTAAAAGTTCTTTCTTGAATTTCTGAAATTTTCTAAAATTATTTCAAAAAATGTCCTAGAAGACAATAACGGCGGAATATCGTTGTGATGGAGAAGCAGGTTGAGGTTCAATGACACCAAGCACAACTCTTGGCCCTCACATTTTAGACGGACTTGAAATATTTGTTGTGCTAAAAATGGTATAATTTGCCTGTGATTGATTGCATTGCCATTTAGATTGTTTAAATTCACGGAGTAGATGAACCAAATATAGTTTAGAGGAAAACGGCACAATTTATTCGTATTGTAAGTAAACTTTGTAGTAGATGGTTTTGCTGTTTCGAATGAGCTTGTAATTAGAATTAAAATATCCCTTTGATTGTTTACATGTTCCAGATCAAGAGGCGAGCCGAGAGGATCACTTAAATTGACCTCACTGTCGAGGTCAAGGTCACGGCTCGCCGGATTAGGTGGAATCACAATGTGAACGTGGCAAATTTCTTGATATCTCAAGTATTCCACACCGCGATTAATTTGTCGAAACAGGTTGTCGAAATTTTGAACTGGGGATTCAGATGACTGGAGAATGTTTGGAATGAGACCTTTAATTTGGGTCCTGAAAGGGTCACTTCCATTTTTATGAGTCACGACTATAAACTGGCAGTTTTTTAGTGCGAATAAAACTGCGTGAAGATGTGGAGGTAAAATATCAAAAGGTGTTTGAGCAATAGTCACAGAACTATGTACAAAATGTAAGAAAAATAAAAACGAGGCCAGGGTTGGAAAAATGTTTCGATTTTTCATTTTTTTTAAATTTTGTTTTATCTAGTTTGCTAAAAATTGGTTGTGACTTGTAACGTCTGAATTTGATGGGACTGACAATAGGCCAAGTTTAGCCTGCATATAAATACATAGTGCACTACACACTTTTACAAATAGTTTTCGTCTATTTTCAGGTCCAGTTTTTCTTTGCAAATAGCGCTCGTATCTACAACGAACGTCCTTAGCGTAGCTCTAAATTTAAAGGGAGTCGCTCACAATACATAGAAAATAGAAACACGTTGTAAATTGTAAATACATAAATAATTTAGCGAAACTGTTTTTATTACACGCGGCGTAAATGTATTGAGATTGAGGGGCAATTATAAAAAAGAGACACAAGGGATCGTCCATGAATGCTGTCAACAGAAATGTCAGAAGGTCTAGTCGCAGGTACTAATGCCATGGCATGTTAAAGATAGCAGTGTTCAATAGTTAAGTGATGGCACGTAGGGGTGAGTTGTTTCTTAAAAAATGATAATTTGTGTGACATCATTTATGGACCATCCCTAAGTACACCAACTTGTCACATAGCGATAATAGAAATGTGAAGCTTAAAGTTTAAATAATTACATATACACGTTGGCAATGTTTTGACATTTTTGACAATAATGATTCCGAAATACCGCATCATTAATATTTGTAACATTAAATGTCCTTTGGGCAGTGACAATAATTGTAAAAAAATTCACTGATGCTTTTCTAGTTTGGAATCGTCCATAGATGACATCACATGTATAGTGGGTGAACCTATAGTTGGGTATGGACGAAATATGCAAAGATAACGATAGCCGTCAAAGCAATGTATTAGCATTGATAGCAATGACATGAGTGGGAGGCGGCAGCCTAAGTCAGTCGTGATTTGAGTGACATCATTTATGGACCGTCCTCGCACATATCTCCTTTCTTCACAGACAGACGTGTCATAATTTCGAGTCAATTAGGAATTGATGGGCAGTGTAAAAGAACGCCTATATTAAAATGCGTGAGAATGACAGTTCACAGTTGACAACTATGAAAATATTGAGAACTTCAATTGAGATAAATGGGATAAATTAATTCAGGGTTCAGTTAAAAGCTTTTACTGAGTTGACTGTTGAGTTTAGATGTATTTTAAGTGACAGGTTCAGTCAATGCAATTCAATATTTTAACTATGTTCAACTTTAAGTTTATGGATTTCACTTCAGTTCAGTATTTTTAATGACAAGTCAAAATTGTAATGTCGGCAATGTTTCCGGAAATATTCCCCAATTTCCTAACTTGAACTAATGCACATAATATAACTATAGCACAACATTCGCATTCGAGGATGGATACAAAGCTGATAGTAGGTATATGCACTTTGAAATCGATAGCACTCCATGTTGAAGACGCCAATCACACAATGCTTAAAAGGGTTTTGGGGAAGGCGAAGGGGGGGGGGGCGGGGTGTCTCCAAATTTACGAATTATTCAGAAATTATTTCCTGAAGAAATATGCTTGTCATAGTTCCCATCTTAATCCGTTTTATCAAAGTAAATGAAATCGGTAGTAAAGAAACAAAATAGCACATGCCTAATTTAAGCTGTGGTAAAAATAAGCTTTGTCAAAAAATACACTATATGCTTCATTAAGCGCTAAATTACGAGTATTTTTTAGAAAATTCGAAATGTTTTATGTGTTTGGTTTTTTAAATATGAGTAAAACTTTCCATTTAAATTTTTTTTAAGTGTGTAAAAACTTCTATTTAAATGTTTTTAAAAAGCCTATAATGTTCGATTTTAATGTTTAAGAAATATGCAAATTGTTTTATTTACGTATTTGTGAAAAACGCAAAACGTTTTATTCAATTATTTTTGAAAATTTCAAAATGTTCTATTTAGCAAGATTGTCCTACAATGTGCGGAATTTCCCATTCACATGTTTTTTGAATGAGCAAATTGTTATATTGACATGTTTTTGAAAGGTGTAATGTTCTAGATTTGAATTGTAAGAGCTTCATAATGTTTTATATGTTTGAGAAATAATTAGTGTATTTTATTTTCATGCAATCTTTAACATGTCCTGTTGCATAGTTGTAAGCAAAACGGTTTTGAAATCAACAAAGATGTTAAAGCAAGATTCAAAAAATTGCATACCTATACTTACATGTCTTCACACACATTACTTTTACTTTTTGTAGGAGGCACATTTACAATTTTGCATGTGCTACAGAATGCATGGGGCTAAGCAAGGAAATGCGTTATGTTTTGGAGTTGAGGGTTGAGGTCGACTTCGTTGCATTGGCAGCAGCAAAAATACGAAACGTTTTAATTGAGGTCAACCATCCACTTTCATTCCCAGTCCATGAGGTCTCAAACTAAATTGAGTGGTTGTTTATTGGCAATAATTATATAAGAAGAAACGTCCAAAAGGGGCCTTGCAAAAACTGTGCAGTGCAAAAATATGAGATTTTTACCCCCACACTGTCCCGTTGCTGGTATGCACGCCCTTGCAACCACGTTGTTGCCCTCTTTGCCCAACCACAGCACGTAATTTATGCAAGTTCGTCTCGCACTTTTATAGGCGAGAAGCAACTAGTGTGATAGGGACTATAGTGGCTTGACATTGCAAAATTGCAAAATGTGCTATTATAATAAACTCCAAAAATATTGCATTATGAGAAAACCAGACATCATCCACGGGACACGGGACGGAGACAGAAAAAAATTGCAAAAAAGTAAAAACCAAAAATATCTTCGTCTGTGTGTATTACTAAAGGATACCCGCAACCTGCGCATGCAGATTGTTACTAATCCGGGTCTGCATACCAAAGTCTACAACAATTGTGATAAATTACATTTCTTGCGGGCACATGGATTTATGAAGTAATCACTGCATCTCCAGCTTCTTTAGGTACCTCAAGTGCGCGCATTCCAATGTTTTTATTAAAACCAGAATTGTTCCAAATCCACACGATTTTATGACTCATCCCTGTCTACAAAATACAATTTTTGATCTCAAATTCTTAACGCAATTAAATGTGTAAAAGTACCTGTGTGTATAAGCGTAGACTTGGGATTTCCAGTCGCCGTCGCCAGCAACGCATCCGCATCTTTATCTAAAGCATTTTAAATCATTCCACGCACACCTGTCAATGTCAACAATTTTGATTTGCACTATTAGCAAGAGTAGTTTTGTAGGCATAGGTAACTGCGGGGTCGGGCATAAATTACATGTACTGGATCGAGATCGATGGACAACAGGGGGGGGGATGGGACTTTAAGTTTCAAATTGCCCTATCCCTTTTATATGAGTCATTGAATAAGGGGTAAAAATATTAAAATTTTGACACATGTAATATATGCGAGCCCCTCAAGTTACATTAAATATGGAATTAAAGCAAAAATATTAAAAAGTACCTAATAACACCGGACTGTGTATGTAGCTGCATGCTGCATTCTAATCTCACTTTTTCGGTACGCCTATATATATGATTAGCCAGCCAAAACTCCTCCCCCCCCCACCTTCATTTTTTAATTTTTGATGGAGACGTAATAAATGTATATGGCTCGTATGTGGAATGCAGGATTTGGATTTGGATTGAGATATGTAAAAGGCATTGAACTTTCCTGTCGTGTCCGTTCCTGCTTTGATCTTCGATTCGCTTTCGTCGATCTTCCGACAACGTGTGTGTGGTTGTAGGCAGTTGGTCTTACATACGTTTCACCTCATTTAATTCTAATTTATTATTCAACAATTCCACAACAACGGACACAAGAAGCAAAGCAAATTACATTTTTAAAGTATTAAATGAAATACAAACGTTGGCTATGCAGTTGTTTCCTTCTGTTGTCTTCTTTTCCTACTCCTCTCTACGTGTAGACGGAACAACGTAACCTAAATTGCTAATTACATAAGCACACAACTCGTTCTCAACCTGTCGTCTGCATCTCCATCAATCAATGCTCACTACCAGTTTAGGCATCGTCCATAAATGATGTCACCATCTAGGTGGGTGCATTCTAGAAACCTATCCACTGAGGGCAATATTAAAAAAGTTGGAATTCCCTAGTTAGAATAGGTGGGTTTACCATAAAAATGCCATTTTATCCATGACATTATTTTTGAACGATCCCTCACGTATATATTTACTTCCACTATATCCTTTGCATTGCAGATTTTCAATAATCGACATCGACAAATTAACAATAAAAAACGTTTTCATTTTTTAGGAGGTAGATTAGCATGAGAACGTTTCGAGATTTGGGGTCACACTGCATTAATATTTTCAACTGTTGCATCATGTTTTTACGTAGTTACTAATTTAGTTGCTGTTCACTGAATTAAGCGTCAACTTTAGCGAAAGCGAAAAAATAAGGAAAATCAAATACCTATACGTCTCACGCGTGTCAATGAAACATACAATGTGTGAGTAACGTTTTTATATTTTCAGGAGGTAAAAAAAGGCATGGGCCTATATGGGGCTATATTGCTGCTATATGGTACCTATATGCACATGTGATTGAGAAACTAAAAATAGACGTGACCCTGTGGCCCTGTCCCCGTCCTCTGAAACAAAAATACGTTCTGCGCCGTAACTTGGAGAGTGGAGAGTTGCAGTGGTTGAACTTGAAGTAGTTGAATTTCCTTAATCTGTAAAAATATCACCACTTATCGAATATCACACTAAAAAAACGTCACTTAAAAATTGAATATTAAATAAATAATAATATTACAATTAAAACTGTATAAAAATGTAATACGGCGCATTCTGCAGCTGGAGTTTGATGACAATGGAAAGCAGACAGAGAAAAAAGAAGGAGACATAATGAGCTTTTTTAGACGTGTATCAAAAAGTATAGACAGTTAGAAAAAACTCTAATGGAAAATGTTGATAGAAATTGGGACTGGGAAGCGCATGGAAAAGGTAAGTTGTGCATAATTAGTGTATCTACATTTTCCAGTTTCCGTACGCAGGCATTGACGTACACTGAGTTTAACACTCAATGAACTCACTCATTGCCACTGAATAAAAATTCAGTTAACAACTTCTGCATCAAGAACCAACAACAGGAGCAACACAAAACGAACGGAACGAACCTTTTTTCTATTCTTGTTAAATGTGACAAGGAAAAACAGAAACCCAGACCCAGTGACTCACTGCACTTTCATAGCTCTTATCACACAATTTTCTTTACCATTTATGAGTTTCGTGGGTCTCACGATAAGTTAGTAGTTAGTACAGTTAAAAAAGTATTATTGGTCTGTATAATACGTGCATACCCATACATCCATTTCACATGGGGTCGTCCATATATGATGTCACTCGTAGGGCCAGTGGGGGTCTTGTTGGGTATTGATGACATCAGCATGCCATGCTAAAGATAGCCATTAACTCAATGTTAAATTGATGACTAAGCCTTAAAAAAGTTATAACTTGGGTGACATCATTTATGGACCAACCCTTTTGAGATTCAAATAATATTAGAGATAATAAATACAGCAGTAGTTCGAACCTTCTTTCAAAGTCTCAGTATACAACTCACAACGTGTAAAAAGATTGAGATCTTTTGTTCAGGAGCTGTACATAAATTACAGTAATAAGAACTATGCACTTTTGTCACAATCCTCGAAGTCCATAACTACCCTTGTAAAACTATAGCAGGAATATTTAAAGGTTTAATGTCCTTGAGAGAGTTTCAGGTTTCAGCTTAGAATCTAAAACTAACGAAAATGCCACTACCCCCCCTCCCCGCCTAATTTAATTTGCTGTGTATTAAAAATGTTGTATGTTGTGCAGAGCTCCTTCCAACCATTATTGACATTGGTTGACCAGGTACCTGTTTCCAATATTTGAATAATTATTATAATAATAATAATATTTCGTATCTGGGTAGAATCCCTAAGGATTTGAGATTTTATCTCTTATTATTGGAAGACGAAGAACGTTTAAATAACGTGTAGGGAACCCAAACATTAAGGCCTAATCAATATATTACGCGTATGATAGTTCGATGACATCTCACCCCCCACCCCCTCCTCAGCGTGAGTAATTCACTTTTTAATGTGCCTTTTTAAAGGTGGTAGTAAATGTGAGGATTTCACCCCCACCCCATCCCTTACTTTGTGGGTGTAATATATGGACGGCGCCTTGACAAAAGAAAGAAGACGTTGCTCTTGAAGTGATAAACTGACCATTCTTATCTTTTCCTCAGTTGCCTTCCAAACGTCGCACTGTGAACATCTGAAGAACCTTCGCTCTCGCTTCTTCCAACTTTCGTCCAGCTTCACCTTCACTTCCAGCAGCACAACTTTCCATTCAGTTCAATAATCTCCAGTGCATTCAATTCAACGGACACGCAGAGCTCATCCACAGTGCCGTTATTTTAGAATTACGTAATCCTCCGTCCTTAATAAAAACTTGGACGAATTAATTACTATATTTACGTAAAGCACCTAGGAAGCGCAGCTTGTAAATATTTATTGTTAATCTTCAATCTTGAATTTATACCAACACCAACTACTCATAAAGTAAATAATACAACAAATAAGTACAAATAAAATATTATAAAATAATTACGTTACTTAAATCTTAAAATAATAAAGTGTCAAGTTGTTAACTATCAATTTACAGGTTAAAGTTGAGAGTTTAATTTGATTGTTGATTGCGTTATTTAAGGGAATGAGCTGCGAATTGTATTGAGTGTATAGTTATTAATTTTGTTTTCTGGTTCCTTTTTTTCCAATTTTAACAGTGCAAAGACTGGTACTGAAAACGAAAACTGCTGACAAGACGAAACGAGTAAAGATCAAATCCCAATCCTGACTACCAATCCAAATTCAATTAGTACGTCAATATTGGAGATTGGAGCACAAGAAAATATAATGAATAAAATGAAATTGTCCAAAATGGATATCCCTATGGACATTTCCTTTTCGTCAATGTCAGACGAGAGGAGACGGAGCCGGTGTGGGGGATGTGACTGCTCCTGCAGTCACTACCAGGAAACACGGACTTGGGTTAAAATCGTGGCTTGGATTCATGTTGTAAGTATCAAATTAATAAGTATTATGATTTTGATTTTTTTTAATGCATGGTTTTGTTGAACTAGTTGTTTAATTTTAGTGCATTTCAAGCTTATTAATGTTGCATGTTAATTAAATTTAATGTTTAGGTTTAATACTTTGATAATTTATTCAACAATCGTAATCAGTCGGATCGGTGCGGTCGATTGCTCAATGTTATTAACGAATTATTTGTGATGGAAAATATTGGTTGATGGTTCGCATGGCTTATTGTAGTTTTGTAGTTAGTAGTTGAACCTGTTGAACTGTTGAAAATTTATTCGTGATTAAATTTATTGGAGTATTGGCTTACATTTAATGTTACTATATAATTGAAACGTTGCAAGTGGTCCGGTGCAGTGGTCCGCCGATGACGGTAAATGTAAAACTGATGAATTTATTTTTGTTTTTCAGATTTTCGGCGTAATTTGTGCCATATTTTTGATTTGGGATGTGAATCAGGCTCTTCAGAATGCTATCAAAGCCGTTGACACGCATTTTGGGATTGAATTCACACATGATGCTGAGGACATGGAGAGCAAAATGTGTAAGTTTCAAGCTTTATACGCATTACATAATTTATTAATTATTTTTTATTATTAATAATAATTACGCATTGTCTAATTTTTAATGAGGGTTATAAATATCGTGAGTGAAGAATCAAAATGAGCCATTTGTGTACAGTTTTAATGGGAAGTAAAAATAGT
Source organism: Dicyrtomina minuta (assembly GCA_949802685.1). NCBI lineage: Eukaryota > Metazoa > Arthropoda > Collembola > Symphypleona > Dicyrtomidae > Dicyrtomina > Dicyrtomina minuta. The sequence goes on along the minus strand of OX461810.1, from coordinate 1,015,080 downwards.
ACTATATACCAAAAATTAAAATACCACGTTCATGAAAGCATGTAAATAGAGCATTTTACACTGTTTACAAACATGTAACTGGAAGATTTAGAACTTTTCAAAAACTTAAAAATGGAATATTTTGCACTTTCCAAAATTTTGCCTGTGAAACCTTTTGTACGTTTCAAAAACATAACATGTAAATGCAATATTTTGCACTTTTCAAAAACATGTAACTGGAATATTTTGTACGTTTCAAAAACACGTAAATTCCATATATTTTACACGTTTCAAAAACATGTAAATAGATTAATTTGTACGTTTCAAAACCTACTAATTCGCATTTTAAACATCAATCTCTTGTGGTTGATTTGACATAGCAGCTCATTTAAATTCGAATTTAAATTGGATTATTGGATATGGTTCATTCGTCACTCATGATATTATGTCAATTCTAATTATTAGCTTTAATTATTAAAACTGAATACGCTGGTACTAATTGTTAACAGACATGTGTTAAGTGATCATAAATCATGCAATATTGCAATTTGGTTACCTAATCATTTTGTTCTTTGTTGACTTCATTTTTTAGCATCTGCAAAACTCAACATGGGTTTAGGCCTCTCAGTAAAAATCCTCCGTCTCGTGAGCTACGTTGTGAAAGCCATCATGGGGATTTTTCTCCTCCACGCAACGAAACGGGAAAACCCGAAAAGTCTCAAGCGGTGGATGATTGTCATGTTCCTCGCTCTCCTCCTCAAACTCGTCATCATCACTCCGATCCTCGTCATCTCGGAGAAGTTCGACTACGTTGGCTTCCTCTGTTGGACGCTTCCCCTCTGGATCCTCACCATCATCTTCCTCTTCGTCGTCCACGCGTATCGAGATGATCTTCAGAATTACAACATTGAGGCTGAGTCATCGGCCCAGTCAGGATCTGAATCAGAAGAGAAGTCATCACCTTCGTCGAAATTGGAGTACTTCCGCACTATCGTTTAAGTTTAGTCTTAGTTAATATAATGTGTTGCTAATTTTTAAGTTCACTTTTTTATACATCGATAAATACTCGAAAAAAAATCTTATATATTACGTACTTTTTACTTACTAACTACTGTGACTATTAAGACAGAGTTTGCAACTAAAGGCAATTTAATGCATTAATTTATGTACATACTTAGTTTTTACCCTTTTTCATATAGAAGGCTATTTATTTTAACTTGAATTATTTTGTTAATAATTTCAAAGGACTGTTTTTGTTCAATTTATTCAGTTTCCAATATTATCTCATTTATTTGTTTCCCGTATTATTTCTTAGCATGTTTTTAACTTTGTAACTTGTATTTTCGCTCGAAGTTTTTGGTCGTTAGTTTCGAAATTCATTTAACTTCCTATTTTATTTTAATGTTTTCATTTTTTTATTCATTTTTTATTATTGTTCGATGGTTACTTTCGGTTAATGGTATTTATAAGCATCGATACGTCGATAATCGAGTTTCAATTTTTATTAACTTTTAAGTTCTGGTAGATCTTCTGATATTTGTTTTACTTTCTATTGATAGAGTTGGTGGGTGTTTAATTTTTTGATGTTTATTTTTTAAGTAATGACAGATACGTAAAAACGCATGAATTTGTAAATAGGGAAACATTTCCCGTTGTGAAATGCTACAGAATGTTATAAAAAATGTTATAAAAAATATAAGTAGGTATTGTACTACATATATGAATTACAGAAATATGCAGCCCTTCTTAATCGTGTCCAAAATCTGTAAACGAAGTTGAGATTTTGTTAATAGAGGATTTTGCGTGATGCAAAAACCTATAGCTAATTTTAAAATGTTCAATAGGGCTGCTTCAAGTGCCTTAAATGTAAAACTCGCTCAAAACCAGCAGACGAAACAAAAAACTGGTGTATCGATATTGTGTAGCGATGCGGCCCTTGTTGAAGAAACGGCAAAATGTAAAAAAAAATGTTTGTAAGTAAATATTATATCTATCTACTTAAGGTACGTATGTTAACTCTCAACTTTTGGACTGAATACAATGCTATGTGCTGAAACTGTGTAAATGTAAACTAATTATTGATTAAGCAGGAAACTAATCAAAGTGTAATTTAAATGCAGATATCAAAAATGTAATCACTATTATGGCGTTAAGTGGAAATACTTTCCTGTTTGTTATTGGATTAATTATTTAATTAAGTTAAATGTCTGCGTGGGAAATTGTTGAATGTTGAATCGAACTGATAATCTTAAATATATGTATGGTATTCCTAGTCTTTCACACTGTAAACTGCAGTACGTACGTAATGTTATATTACAATCACATTTACGAAACAAACTATATAAAAAAAGTCAAAAATTATCGATATACCTACTTATGATATATAGCAATGTATTTAAGCTATTTCGCCCTCGCAAATAATTGACGTATGTGCCGATAAGGCGATGTAATTACTTATAGCGCAAAATGCGTATAATTAAACGCAACTTACGATTTATTTACTTTTGTGTTCTACCCTCATGTTCGACGGTCTAATTAATTTCTTTAAGGTTTTAAGTGGTGGTATTATTTTTGGTGGCATTTCATTGAGTTTTAGGTTAAATTATTAACTAATTACATTTTTATTGTGTGTTTCTTGTATCGAAAGTTGACTCAATACTTTTATGTTAAGTGTATATCTACCTAAATTATTTACTGTACAAGATCTTACAATTTGTTAATTTTGATTCTCATTAATTACTAATTTTCATAAATTCTTGTTTACTTTTCAAAAGAATAACCCGCAGTGTTATTGCGTTAAATATTCTTACTAATAATACATACTTCCCTAAACTCATCTAAACATCTCCAATTTATACGGTTTTAAAATGCCATTTTTTTTAGCATTTCTTTGATGAATTTCAATTTTCATTAAGTTAAGTATGATGTAAAAATATCGACTGCTGCTGTGTACAGCATAATATCATGTAAATTGGCAGTTGTAGTAATGTAAACTGGCTATTACTTATGTGCCAAACTGCACTAACAACAAATACTAATTCGAATATTTTATAAATAGTTTTTGTAATTTTTAAATTCTCTCACAATACTATTTAATATTATTTGGTCTCTTTAAAAATTAAGAATAAATTACAACTCTTCAATTGGCTAAATGTAACAAGTTGCTGTCGTCAATTTATTACATTCGTCATCGTTATCGTTTTCGGTGTTAAGTTGCAGTTGCATGCATTAATGGTTCATTGTCTGTTTGCAGTGTAGTGCATTGAACTGCATTGAATATTAAACTTGTGCATACTTACGGATAAAAGGCAATGTCTCCGATTTTCCTAATATGCCCCAAAGTTAACCCGTAACATCGGATTCATTGGTGCTGGTACTGGTAGGTATGTATTAAGGAAAATATCGTGAATTCGCTTTGGTTTCCAGACTAATTCAAAAGACGCCCACAGTTAATTCCACATTCTACAATAGAGGAAATAAATGGGAATTAAATACTAATCGAGTAATCCAACTAAACAAACTACTTACTTGTAGATTTATCCAAAAGTCGCCATCATATTACATGCAGGATAAATATTTGACACGAGAGCACACACGCTATATTAATTAATTATTTTAGGTATGTACCTATAGACCTATGTATGCTTGGGATCGTCCATAAATGATGTCATTGTGAGCAGTTTCCCGTCCCGCAGTCCTACATCCCATATATAATAGGACAAAATAGTTTCAAGTTTCACTACCTTTTGTCATACGAGACGCAATATTTATAACATAACAGAATTAAATTTATTTAATTCAATAGTTAATCCATCGTCACCTGCTACCATATGACGTTTTAAATCACACGAATGAATAAATGACAATTTCCAAAAGGATATGACTGTGCATAGTTTCTGTACAACTAACTAACTTACCTACCTAATAAAAACATTAAAAACTATCAACTTCATCAATTGCAAGCGAAACCTTCAGCTGGATCTGGATTCCAGATACTGGATATGAGTCTCCCTTTTATAACATTATGAATCTGAAAGTAAATAGCTATTGATGTAACTGTGGCCTCTATATTCTGTTAATAACAAAGCGTAATAAAAATAAAGCATAGGTACAGAGTGTCTGCAAAAATGTAAAATGTGGCAACTGGCAAAACTATCAACGTAAACAGCTCACCTCTGCTTCTCCATGCAAACGAATAACATTCATAATTTCATACATAAATTACGCATACGTTTAATACAATGTATTATTATGTACTCACCTAAGAAATAATACATTAGGGAACTTTAGTAAATACATAATATCGTTGAAGTTCACAACTGACTAGTGAAAGTTAAGTATCTAACCACTAACGTATTTTTATTTAGGTGGTAGATTTTCAGCTTCAGTCTGTCTCCAGTCAGGAACGACAGTTCTCGGTATGTATATAAATTATAACACAAAATATTCTAATAATTCTTTAGGAACTATGTAACCTTTGTATCTGGACGACGCAGTTCGTCACCCGTCCTGACTAATCCAACTTGCATAATTAGGTCCTGTCATACTGACTAGTAAGACTAGTTATTAATCGTAACGTACCTAATTATTTAGGGAGCGTTCATGAACTATTGCATACGAAAATCGTAAATTGTGAGCCCCCCTCCCTCTCCTATTTATAAAGCCAGTATTAAATAATTATATCATACTGCTAATATAAAAAGCCAGATTGGATATTGGAATTCCTAATATGCAGAAATAGGATGCTGCAGTCTCAGGGGTCGTCCGTAAATGATGTAATTGAAATCTTCAAATTTTTAGAACCCCATGTCATCACCTTTATCATTCCATAAATACTTAGGTAGTTAGGGAAAGGCCACATATTATGTCATTCAAAAAAGTGAGTTTTAGGACCGACCGACCCTCTAATCATAGTTTGTCATAAATTTGCTCAATGAGGGACCCACCCCCAAAGTATGATGTAATGCAGCCTATACTGTAAAAATGTGCACGCCTACACCGCCACATTCAAATTGCATAATAAAATTGGCATGGTTGATTCAACTGACGACGGTAAATTAATAAAATTCATATATGACATCATAGTACACTACAGGGACCGACCGTATGTGTAATACTTAGTCATAAATTCGTGTAAGAGGGACCGTCTAAATCAATGACATAATATGTGGCCTTTCCCTTAGTTACTAAATCTTCAACAAAGCATGTCATCAATTCCTCCACCCAGTGATTCTAACGATGACATTGCTTACGGACGCTTCCTAGCTTCATCGGTCCAGTCACCAACGGCTGTCAGTGCAAAGTGCCAGTATGAGGAAACTAACCACAAGCAGACACACATTCAACATTCAACATTATGCAAATTAAATGAGGATAAATTCATGTTTTATTCTATGTACATTCATAATCACATTTTTATAACAAGTTGAGGATAGTGCAGCCACACGTAGTTACAACACTGCAATAAACTGGTAAGTTGCTAGTTACTAGTTGACAAATAATTAGGTGGATATTTTTAGTCATTATCAAAATCTCCCATCCAATCTATAATTCCGTGACAAGTCCCAAGTGCTGATCAACGAAGGAAAATTTGCTAGGAATAAGTACATTACAGCGAAGGCTACTGTCAACTGCGTGCTCAAACATGAAATTAATTAATACTATTCCGATTCCGATTCTATAATAAGTTTATCCACCCCTTTCATATAATTACATAGTAATTTCAGTTTACAATCAACAATAGGAGTGATTACCTTTCTTTATCGTTTAACTGAACGTAAGTTTAAACCTAGTATCTATTTTATTTACTTCACTGACTGTTGACTGAGATTTTTTTATGATTTAATCAGAATACGAACTGAATCGTTGAATTGTGATAATCTCAAAGCCAATAATAAACCAAAACCAACCCATGTCACATAAGTGAGTTGTTAGAAATTAATCATAATAAGTTACAGTCAACAGTCATCAATGTTGACACGCTCTTTCAACGTTCATAGTTCAGAGTAAAGTTTGCGTCATGTCATAAGATCAGCCGACTGACAACTATACTGACTACTGACTACCATCAATTCGTTTTCACTTTAGATTCGATATTCTACTTAACTAACCCTTAACCCTACAAGTATTCGTTTGTTATTTGTTATTTTCCATTCAGTTTTACTTAACGATTTACTTACGTTTGACGTTCTTTATTTGTCATTAATATTTGGTATTGGATTTAATGCTTCATTATTGTACAGGTTCAAAATTCGTTTGAGCTGTGATTCTTTGGTGGTGCACCAGTACCAGGTACCAGTTGCCAGTTTCCCAGCCCAGCCACCAGCAGTGAGCATTGTCAGCAGAACTTGCGCTTAATCATATCAGTAATTTACTATCAACTATTATTTCATCATGTTTATATTTAAATTATGTAAATATTTCCATATTATATGTACTAATAGTATAACAACGGCAACCACCGACTGAACCAACGATATATGAGTATTTTGCTTTTGTTCTGTTTCTGCATCGCACTTCAATTTTGTCAACGACTCTATTTACAGTCAATCAGTCAACAGTTCTATATCCACATCGACGTTTTTTTTAAAGATTACATTTCCTATATTCAGCAATTCACTATTTATGCAACTTATTTTCAACTGATTCGTTTCACTTGACTTTTACAACGTAATCACAGCACAACCAACAACATTAGTTAATAATTCAATCCTCACAGTTTCAAAACAAACTACGTTAAATCTACAGTATAAAAAGCTATCAAATTAGTAAAGTATTAAAATTATTTTATTATTAATTGTACTAGTGAAGTTTGTTAGTTTTCTTTTTCCTTCGAAAGTTGCATTCCAAAAGATCTCATAGTGATATATCATTACCTGACCAAGAGTATTAATAATCGTGATCGTATTTTTTGTTAGCCATGGCGATGATATCCCAGTTCCAGTTCCAACTGAGTAAATCCAAAACAATAGCAATGCTAACACTTGGCCTCCTTCTATTTTCCACCTTCTCAATAAGTCCATCCACCTCGGATACTTTCAGTGTCTACAATGGTGACAGTGATGAAAGTTGGAGTCAAGAAAGTGTGTCAGCGGAAGAAGAAGTCAAAGTTCAAATCGACCACAAGGCTCCCGTAGCTGAGAGCAAGACAAATACAAAGACAAAGGTTGAACCTGAATCGGAACCAGAACCGGAGTCAGAGCCAGGAACGCAAAATGCTGTGAACATTTCCGACCTGACTGACGCTCAACTAGCAGAATTATTTCGGGAAATCGATGCAAATCCCCTAGGTCATACTTTTCAAGTTCCTAAAGCACCTCCAAAAATGGACAGAGGTTTCAATTTCAAGGCTGAGCCGAAGCCAAAAGCTGACCAAGACCTCAACATAAATTCATCGGAAGAGTCTGTTGAGTCTGCATCGGAGGAAGATGCACTTGACTGGGCTGAGGCTGACACAGATGAGGGGGAAGGGGATACGGGGCCAGTGTTTGAGAAGTTCCTAGCAGATAACAAAGATCTCCTGGCCAGGGATGAACTGATGGGGGAGAGCGACGAAGATTATGTTTTCGACTCAAACGAGGATGGTACACTTCCTCTGTCTAGCGGTTTCGGGTTCGCGGATGGGGGTGATGATGCAAGTTCTCTGTGGCCATGGGTCTACCAAACTCAAAATCCGAAAGCTTCGGTTCTAGAGGAACAGGGGGATATTTCGAAAAGTAACCAAGACAACAATATGGATGGAGAAGAAGGAGAAGATTTGGGGTTGGGTCTGGATTCCAATTTGGCAGCACAGCAAATGGAAGTTGACAGCCAGGTCCAAGATATTGTGGACAGCATGCAAATTTTGAATGCAATTCAAAAGTAAGAACTTTTAACTAATTTTTACTTAATTAATTTATTAATTACTGATAAAAATTAAGCAAAGCATATAGTGAAGAATAGGGAAGAATCAAAATAGGACATTTCCAATTTGAGCTAGAGTTATAGAGTTAAAAGGAGCTATATCCAATAATCTACCAACATAGGTAAGTATAGATACTTCGGGTCGTAATGTATTAATTACGAGTTTTTGAAAAGGCGAAAATGTTCTATATGCACGTTTTTTGAAAATTGCAAAATGTTCTAGTTACGTGTTTTTGAAAAGACGTAAATGTTTTATTTACATGGTTTTGAAAAGACCGAAATTTTATATTTACATAAGTTTTTGAAAGAGCAAAATGTACTTTTTACACATGTTTTTGAAAAGACTGAAATTTTCTATTTTCCTGTTTTTTAAAAGAGCAAAATATTCTATTTGCTTGATTTTGAAAAACCAAGATGCTCTATTTTTACTTTTTACACGTTTATAAAAAGTGCAAAACATTCCATTTACGAGTTTTTCAAAAGTCTAAAATATTTGTTTACACGTTGTCAGGGTCATGATTTGTAATTAATTTTTTAGACAATGAATTTTGTGTTTAACTAAAAACTGGTATAGGTAAATAAATAAAGATATGTACACCAATATTACACTATGATTTGTATTATGAATTTAATTTGTTATTTTACAGAGAATTAGAAGGTCTCCAAGGACTCCCTGTGGACAGTGAGAATGACTTGTCTTTCAGGAATGATATGAAAGTCAATGACGGATTCCCTTGGCTACGATACGATGATACGCCCGTCAACCCGGACGCGGACAACTTGGACCAGGCTTTTGGAAAGAATTTTGGAGTATTTTTCAGGTCCAAGAATTCCAAGTCAGATTTGGATAGCATCTTAGCCAGGTAATTTTGATTTTTAAACACTCACATTTTCATAAGGCGTAAAGAAGGTGTAATTTTATCTTGTTCGTACCTAGGTATACAAGTTTATAGTTAATAAATGGGTTTTATTTTTCGGAATTTTCAGTAACCCAGATGACTCGTCCGGTGACATAGAACTGAGCCCAGCTGACTGGGCCAACATCGTCTACATGGACAAACTCCTCTCCCTCCTGTCCATCATCCTCTGCTTCTTCCTCATTCACATGGCCATCCGCTGCTGTGTCCACTGTAAACGTCTACGTGACACCTCCTCCCGCAGGAACCAGCCACAGCTGACTATCATCCGGGTTGATGGAAACCGTAAGACTAATATATGTTACCTATAAGAAATCAAGACAAACCGTTAGCGTTACCCTTACGGTTACGGTTACCGTTCTATGTAATACATCTATGTATATTGTCTGTGAAGAATCAAAACTGCCCATCTGCAATTTAAGCTAGAGCTAGAATTAAAATGAGTCAAGTCCATAAAGCGCTAAATATGAGAAAGATGCGTAAAATGTTAATTGCGAGTTTTTGAAGAGTTCAAAGTTTTCTATTTACGGGTTTTAAAAAAGCGTAGAATGTACTTTTTGTAGGGCTTTAAAAAGTGCGAAATGCTCTATACTTACAGCTTTTTGAAAGTTGGATAATGCTGTATTAACATGCTTTTAAAAAGTGTAAAATATAATATTTACATATTTTTGAAAATTCAAAAATGTTCTATTTACACGTTTTTAGAATGATGAATAATGATATTTTTATTCTTTTTGTAAGTAAATAATGCATTTTGCTTTCTGCTGAGAACGAATATATTATATGAGTCATTTTTGTTCTTCACAGGCATTATCGTATCATTAATTAGGCAATATTTTCTAAATTACCTAACCTTTTATAATTAGTAAATTAGCAACCCGCATTCACCTAATTAGGGGTTTGCGGTTCCGGTACCGTATGTAAACGTGTTGATTTTTTAAAATTCGAATATGAAACCCTATTTAGTAGCATTTATTTACTCGTGAGCTGGCTAAAATGACCCGATATTTCGTTAAGTGATGACGTAATTCGTGTGTATTTTGGCCTCACTAAACGTTGTTTTTGTTGTTGTTTTTGCAGAGTTTCGTTCAGCACTATCACCCCATTTGAATGAAGATAAGATGGCCCTCGTCCACTCAGCCACTTCGAGCAATTACTCACGTAAGCCCAGTTCGTCACGATCCAAATCCATGTTAAATATTGATTTATTCCCTATTTCTCTAATCATCAGTTTTCTACCAGTTTATTTTCTACACATGCGATTCAATTTACTAATATTGACACATTTTTATCAAATACACAGCACTTCCTTGCTACTACGAAGAAAAACCTCCCACCTACACCGAGGCTGTCACTGATCAAGGCTCCTAATTATTCTTCATGAAAACAACAACAATCATCGATAAAAGGACGAATTTCTATATGATTATTAAGATCACTTCACAGCTGTGGAAGTATTATACTTTTTTTAAAACAAAAATACGCTCTTCTGACCCATGAAATGAACTGAAAACAGCAACTGAGAAAAATTTGAATTGCATGCTGTGCTGTATTGCACTGCCTTACGCTTAATATTGAAAATGAATTAGGAGCGTTTATCTTTATAACATTAATTAATTCGGTTTGTAATTTTTACTTTTAGAGATTTTCTTATTAAAGGATCGTCCACAAATGACGTCATTAAAAAATATCGATATCCTCGTGACATCAGCTTAACTATTGCGTAAATAGCTTTTTTTAGTGTAGTAGCCAAGTTGGCTAAGTGACCCTACCGATGACGTAATTTGTGGACGGTCCTGATAAATATTATTCTTATTACTTATAGCTCAATTTGGGCGTCGCATTTAGTAGGAATTTTTCCTAAATTTTAATAAAAATGGATGAATGAATTTAATTAATAGCAATAGAAGCAGTTTACTGCTCTTGTAAGTTTTGCCAGGAGCGGATTTATTCGGTTAAGAAAATTTAACACATTTTTATCGATATTGAATATTGATACTCAAATGATTGTAAGTTAATTAGCAATACGCATTGCATATTTTAATTTCTTTACTTGTGGGAATGTAACGGGGTTGTACTTCAGTATGTAAGGGAGGTTGTGTGTGTAGCTATATCATTTAATAAAAATATTTAGATACTATAAAATTACGAACTCTGTCAAGTTACATTTTTTATTATTCAAAATAAAATACCACTTAACGAAGTGCCAAAAAGTCAAAAGTCACCGACGAGATTCAAAATATGAGCATCAGCACCAGAATCAGACAAAGACTTCAGTGAGATAAAATTCGATCATCTTTCCGCTCCCATTCCCAAACCGTTGAGTGTAGATGTCAGCCACACTGCTGTATGACACTGGACGATGGTCATGGTCCACACGGACAATGTCATCCACAAGCCTTTGGCGGACCTCAAATCGTCGATCTTCTTTAGCGTACCATCCGTGAGAGGAAATGACGGAGCCTCCATTAGCTGCTGCAATGGCTGCGATGCCTGCCGCAATCCCGGCTCCGATCGGGGTGAGGAGGAGGCCTGTGAGGACCAGTAGTGTTATGGGCAGGATGATCTTCTCGGTCCTGTTAGCAACAAATAATTAGGCCAGTAATTCATATCTTAAATTGGTTTATTTTTTAAATTAATTTGTCGATGATTTCTACATTCTATATTACTACAGAGTAGTACAGATTTAGTTAATTAATAATTTAATTGCACATTTATTACGAGTAGGTATTATCCATGGTGGCGATTCTAGCCTCAATGGTGAACCAAACTTTGCCCACTTCTCTCGTGAACGTCTCGCCCGGCTTGACGAAATTTTCGAAGTAGAGCGGAGTAACCTGGTTAAAGCTCATGTGAAGATTGTAGTCTGTTTTGTTCGTGACGGAAAGAGAGGCACCCATTATATACCGAAACTGGGTAACGTGAAGCACTAGATTTTTATTTACAGATATTTATTTCAAGTTTTTATTCCGTTTCTGAATTCACCAAATTTTTATGTATTTGTTTAAAAAAGTGAAAGATTCAATCGATACAGTGACTTATTCTCTGTATGTATTTTATTTCTAGTAATGTTTTTCTTGTAATGGAGATGACGATGCGATGACACATACGGGAACACTCATCAACAAAATTATACTGCTGCATAATCTTAAATATGTCTGTGTATATGATATAGGCAATTATATAGGTATATCCCACTTAATGACTCCATACGGTACATCTTCATTAGTAATTCATGCAAAATACGATTAGTTAGTGTTAAACTCTATAATAAATATTGTATTTACTATGGAAGGGAGCGTGCATAAATTACGTCATCCGGTTTTGGGGGAAAAGTGGTCTAGCTGCCTATTCTTTTACAAGAGCGTGCATACAAAAAAAAATGGATTTTAATCAAAATGAAACTGCCTTCTTTTAAAATTATTCGCCGACCTTATTGGAAATATTTCCAACTTCGCCTCTGAGTTATTGAGTAATCCAACAAGTGTTTAATCACCTGGTTGCGGTTCCAGTACAACTATTTTCCTAAATAACAAAAGGTAGTAAGTACATAATATACAGTACTCACTTTGGGAGCGTCCATAAATTACGTGATACTTCCTTTGGGGGGTAGGAGTTCAATATTGCTATCTTTTTGCATGGAAGTAGATACGAAAAAAGTGGGAAAAGTACCGAGTTTTGCACTACGTAATTTATGCACGCTCCCTTATGTGAATAATCCTAATAGTACATATAACTTTATTATAATATTTAGAGTTTTCAGTCTCTATGTACATGCACAGTTCATAGTTTAAATTATTAATCATTGGCCGATGTCAATAATTAGTGATTAGTTAAGCTCCATTTAATTGTTGTCGATAAAAGTACAACTCAATTTTAAGCCGTGAAACTTCTTGAGTCTGCATTTTTGCATTCAATGTTTAAATTTCCATTTCCGGTTATCATCACGAGCACTATGAACCATATTATTGTCTGCAGTTATTGCATTTTTTGTATTGTACAAATTGTACAGTGATCACACCATTCGCCGCCATTCAATGCGTCACTCCTGTTGATTTTTTAGCCTCATGCTACTTTATTTTGTTTTGAGTTTTGACTAAATTTTCACACAGTAAACCATAGAGCAGTTGTGAATAATTTTAATATTTTTGTCTGTCTTCTTTGTACGGAATTGTGCGCTATATTGTTAAATTCAGATTCGATTTTCGATTTGAATGGAATACATATTATAGGGAGGCTTTCAAGGGAGGTTCATAGCTCTGTAATACCCGTTGCCTGTTAAGCAGGGAATCGAAAATAACGGTATAGAAAAAAACAAGGATTATTTTGTAATTTGCAGGATCTTTACCATGAGACTCCTCCGACAGCGACAACTACTCTGCTTCACAACCAAAAAATGGGCAGAATACATTGCCTACGCTCAAATTGTAAGTTCGATTTTAATGCGCAAAATCCAATTAGTAATTATGCGAAAAGGAACAAACATATATTACACCTACATTATTTTTACGTATGATACCCGCTTAAGTTTTAACAAATATTTTAATAAACAAATCAATGAGCCTCATAAATAAATAAGAATAGGATGTGTGTTCTAAAAATATAATTTAAATATTGTGTAATATTTCGTGCCTTATTTTGCATCTGTAGATCAGCTGCGTCCTGCTTCTCGTTTCAACTGGCCTCTTTATATTTCATCTCAACTCATCTGACAGCTATTCCGACCAACAACTTGGTAAGAAAAGCTAATTACAGGACAAACCGTGTTTTAACACTGTTTTTCAATATATTATTTTTCGAATTCTGTTTAAATCTCACTCACAAGGGAATGCCGCCGCATGTACTCTCTCGATTTTAAAACCCATATCCATACTAGATTTGGCTGCATTTGGTTACGACAGATCCAAAGTAACTCGACTGCATTTTGCGCCATTCGCTCACAATCACGCGCCACAGTTCAAAAAAATCGATTTTTTGCAACTTTGCAACCCTGTAGTTTCTACAATTTTGGTCGGATTTTCAAAAAATTTGTAGTTTTGTGGTCTCTGTGACATTATCTAAAAAGTTGAATAAAATTTGAAAAATGTTAATTTTTTTTATAAAATTGGGGTATTTTGAGTGCCTTCAAAAAAATTTATCCAAAAAATTTCGGAAAAAAATAACAAATTTTAAAATTATAAAAGTTCTAATTTTTATTTTAAAACAATGTCCTAGAGATCACAAAACTTCAATTTTTTTGAAAATCAGACGAACATTGTAGAATCTACAGGGTTGCAAAGTTGCAAAAAATCGATTTTTTTGAATTTTGGCGCGTGATTGTGAGCGAACGGCGCAAAAAGCAGTCGAGTTACTTTGGATCTGTAGTAACCAAGTGCAGCCCAATTCATTATGGGTATTGGTTTTAAAATCGAGAGAGTACATGCGGCGGTATTCCCTTGTCAGTTCTATGATTTTTAAACCACGTGCTACATTGACATTTTTTGTATTTTACTTTTGATATTGCAGGTTCACTGGCGTCACCTGTCACAATATTTATGATAATTTACTGCTTCCAACTCGTCATGGGCACCATCCTTTACGATGGGGTCATGGAGGTTTCTACATTCTTTGTTTTATAGTATTTAAATTAAACTTTCGGGTCGTCCATAAATGATGTCATTGATGGAGGAAACCACTAACCTACTATAACAACAGGATAACAATTTTTAAACATTTCTTTAATTGGGAAAACGGCTTTATTGAGGGCTCTCCTCTCGCGTAGATAATGACATCATTTATGGACGACCTCTTTATTATTGTGGTACGTGGTTGAAACTTGACGTTATCAGTAATAATGCTACTAATAACTGTGTGGTTTTGCATTGCTCCAATAGGAAAATGCAGCAAAGCTCCTGGCGTGGATGATTTCCATCGGAGCCTGTTTCTTTCTCACCATTTCATTTTTCTTATTTTACTGGGGCACATCCACTAGTAACGTGGAGTCCAAGCAGCTCCTCTCCACCATCTACGCCATGTCCCCCGTCACCTCCGCACTCTTCTGTCTCCTCATCATCCTCCCGGCCCTCACCTCCCTCCTCTTCGTCTGGATCGTCAATACACACAGACTGGAAATCCTCCAGAAACGAGCCACGGGGAAACAGTTCATGGAGTGCCTCACCAACTATTTCAATTTAACTGAATAAAATCACAAATTATTACCTTTTACTTGTAGCTACGAAATTATCAAAGAGATGTGATTATTAATTATTCCCTCCTATCTGTTACATACGGATCCTGCATAAATGATGTCATTTATAGGGTAGGTGGGTCTATCGAAGGATTAGTGAAAACGCCATATTAGCCGTTTACGCAAGGATAAAGTTATGACATGGGGGGGGGGGGCGGGTCCTACAAAATTGTAATTTGGGTGACATCATTTATGGGCTTTCCCATTACTTAAGAATGGTCTGTACATTTTCTAGTTTAGCGTCCTTTTTTAAGCAAGTCGTAAGTCGAAGTCAGTTCAGTCACTTGTTTATAATTGTAGACAAAATATGAATAGTAAGACGTAATATTTAGACAGAAAACAGAAATACGGTAACACTATTTTCAAATATTCCGATTTAATGCTGAGCAGCGTGTGTTTATGCAATCGGCAATCAGTATTTGGGATCGTCCACAAAGAACGTCATGGCTCTACTCGGCTAGTGATGACATGCCATATGTAAAAGTCAAATACAGTATACAATGTGTAGGATGATAGCAGAGGAGGGGGGTCACAATAATTGGGTTCTAAAAATTATGATTTTTCGATTACGTCAAGACATCAATTATGAACTATTCCTTACGCTTTGTATGGACTATAAACTATTACCTGTACAACGTTCTGTATTTATACATAGAAATATAGGATCGTTTATAATAATAGTTAAGTAGCATAATTCTTTTTACATTGGTACTATTGTCCCTGCCGCACTTTAAGAAAATAATTTGCAATTTATTACACCCTATTAGTTAGATCACTTATGCTGCCTATGTAAGTAATTCCATGCCATTCTACACACATACCATTTTGCCATTATATAATTAAAGCAGTTTGTGCTTGCATCGTAATTTCTCGGGATTTATTGTATAATCAATTTAATCTGCGTTGCATGTAGATAGGTTCGGGAGCGTCCATAAATAAGGATGCTAACTAGGTGGGTGGGTTTTAAGCCCATGGTAAAAATATGTCATACATTCCTTTATTATGGTGGGTAAGTGGGTGCGTGAGAAAAGGGCATGTCATGGATGACATTATTGGTGAACCTTCCCTTGCCAAGTTTGAAAAATGGTCTGCTTTCTATATTAAATAATTAAGACAGAAAAATTTCATAATAAGTTACAGTTAAAATAAAACACATTGCCCTCTGCTTCCGTCCAAATCCCAACACATGAAATTCCAATATCGCATCTCCTGCACTATTTTAAAATTTTGAATTCATTGAACTGCTCCGATTACGTAAGTCAGCTTCTGGAAACCGTAATGAACTGAAAGGTGTGTTGTAAGATAAGTCCGGATCAGAGAGATCCGGATGGAAAACGGAGATTAGGCTGATGAAAGATTCTCCTCAGTAACAGTGACTGTAGTCAGTGGCAGTGTCTAATTGCAAACTTTGCATCGCTCAATACCTACGTTATGGGAATTAACCCTCGTTGACATTTTGACTCTGTCAAATTAGTTAAAAAATAGTGGACGATCGCAGTGACAAAATAATGGTAGTCTACCCCGCACCTAGAATTTTGACCGTTTCATACGTTATTAAACTAGTACTACTGTTATCTGTGTGTACTTTGGTGTGTTTGACTTTTACCGCTGCCCCTGTTGAGTGTAAAGGGTTCAAAATGCGGTTAAAACCAAGAGCACAGTCCTACAGTCTAAGCAACAAAGTTAAGATTCCAAGTGGTGGGGTTAATTCAAATTCCCAAGTTGATTTTCAAAAGTCGCATGGTCAAGGATTCGGAAGTTCAAGAATTATGGTGTTCCATTCAAGAACCAGCACCCAATTGACGAGCAAACAGTAATAATATGTTAAGTACTTTGTAAGGGGCTGTTCATATATTACGTCAGTTTAAAAAAAAATAATGTATTCACCCAAATTCGAAAATGACAGTGTTCCTGCATACTAGATAGTAATACGGGGTGTGCTTTGATAGAAATATAACTTCTTTGCGCCAACGTAATATGTGAAGAGCCCCTACTTAATTTTTAAAATACATATTTTTAAAATAATTATTTAAATACACGTTTTCATTCAGGATTTTTAAATAAATGAACGTTGACACCATTTATGGATTTATTTGTTTTTGGAATTGAGCAGAAATAGTACCAGCACTACTAGCGGGTTGAATAAAGAGTACGTGTGGGACCAAAGCAAGAGAAGTCACTACTCAAACAGCATCGGGATGATCTCGTACTTCCTCCTCCTCGCACTCATCAACGTGTCTTGTATTCGACTCTGTAAAATGTGCTACATTCAGCCCGAACCCAAGGAGCCGTCTCAAAACCACGAGCGAACTTCCATCGGCCCTTTCGCCCTTCCCCAAAAATGTAACCAGTCTAATTAATTCACTTTCAAGAATGCATTTTTTTTTGTCTATTCTGACTGACTTAATAGTAGAAGTGCAAATGATATTTTTTGTTAATTCTAATTTCACAGACAGCATCTCAAACGGACCGAAACTCTCAGCCACCGGATCCGGATCCGGATCCGGATCCAGCTATGAAGTGTGAAGGGGTGCCGAAAAAAACAGTGTTTCCTCCCATTCAGTTTAGCCGCCGCTAAAAACGTAACAATACATACGTGCAATTATCTGCATCTATTTTTATTTTTTAGCCCTCAATTTAATTATTGTAATTAATGAATGTAATACCTTGTACAGTAATAAATGGTTCTGATCTTAAGATTTAAAAACTGCTGCGCAGAAAAAAATTATTTTATGAAAATCACTACCAGTAATACTAATAGGGGTCGTCCATAAATAATGTCATCAAAACATCTCCATTTCTAGGACCATATCCCTCCATATCGTAAGTACAGCAATTATCAAAGCAGACCCGCATTGACATTCCATCGTGACATAATTTATGCACGATCCCATTGCTACACACGTTAAAGAAGCAGTATCACGTATCTACTACGCATTGTAACTTATTACGATGGACGCTATGTAATCATTTTAGTACCCGGTAACTGCCATAATATATAAACAGGCACTTGTCAAATACCCAACATAGTTTCTGAATAAACAAACGCTATAAGACCGTCCAAAATCGGAAATGTTTACTTCAAGTCCTGTTTACTTAAACACGGTGTTTTGCTTACAGAGAAGATACCCGGGTAGCGTAGTTTTTATCGCACTTGAGATTTATTGCATAATGGCATATAGCAAATTACATTTACGTTCCGGTGCCCGGGCTGTTAGCTTTGCAGGTAGGTAGATAATTTGAATTTTTTTTTTAGTGTGCCTCATGGAGATGCAACTACTAGGGATCGTTCATAAATGACATCATTGGAAGGGTGGGTGAGTCTTGTCTTATGTTAAAGATGGCCATAGTTATTGGCAATGATGAAGGTGTGTGTAGGTGGGGCTCTCAAAAGATGGACAATTTCGGCGAAATCATTTATGGACCATCCCAAGGCATAAAAAATCTAAAAACTCCCCTTGATTGACCTTCACATTGGAGTAAGGATGATTATAAATTAGATAAAATTCTTTGGGAGACTTAATTTATGGATGTTCCTCGCTCATTTAATGGGACGGTGTATCTGGTCTGTATCTGTAATAAAGTTGTGCCTATATATAGAAACTGAAGATCAAACATTTCTGTCTATTTTGAGTTAAGTAAGTACAAAAATTAAATTCCAAAATGTGTCTGGAAGTGAGCACATGCGAGCGCAATATGCTCGTCATGCAGTGTGGATTTTCTACATCTCCACTGTGATCCAATATCGACGCTCCACCGTTTTGCGTTTATTTCACAGACTTAACGTTATAAGTACTGAAATGAAATTACATAACTGTAACTGTGAAAAGGACGTCGCTAATTAATTTGTGTGATAAAAATTGTGAACCATGGTTTTGATATTAAAAACCAATTAAAGAATAAAACATTTTCCTCACAACTAAAGTTAGATTCTAGAAAAAAAAGGAAGGCTATACAACCGAGAGGACTATTGTGATTATGTAGCGTTTAACACTTATTTATTTGTAAATCAGTCTCAACTTCACAAGTGTTCGGTGCTGGATCTTGATTTCGTCTTTTTATTTATTATACGCTAAAAGCGGACGCACCATTTAACATGTTGTAAGAGTATAAAATTGTTTTTGTTTAGTTTGTAAATACCTTATTTAAATCAAGTATATTTATTATTCAAGTTTTGAAAAAATGATATTTTATTATGGAATGAACAGGTTTTAATACATTAAAAAAATTGAACAGTTAGCGTATTTAGCAGTTTCAAAAAAGTGTAAATAACGTTTTTTAACACTTTCAAAAAAGTCTTAAAGTCTTAAGCAATGTGTTTGGCATTTTAAAAGGTCTTTATTGAGTATTTTGCACGTTACAAAGTCTGAATTTACATTTTTGCACTCCTAAAAATATGTAAAATTAGCAACTTGAAATTTATAAAATGTGTGAAAAGTGTGCCTTACACTTTGAGAAAAGTTTAGGTACCAGTTATTTTATGTATTTAAAAGGTTTGAAAGCACAGTGAATTTTTGTCCTTTAACAAAAGTGTAAGTAGCAGGATTTGAAATTTCAAAAAACTTTAAAATGCCTGCTTTGTTTAGAAAAAGTTTAAATAGTTACAGTTTTACACTCTTCGAAAAGTGTAAAAACAAGAGGTTTTTTATTTGATAAAGGTTTGAATGATGTGCTTTTTAAACCTTCAAAAAAGTGTAAATAAACATTTTCACATCTCTATTCTCTATATCATTAAGAGCATGGACAGCGATTGCCCCATACCTTTTGTCCCCAGGCAATTCGTAACCTAGCAATTCGTACCTTAAAAATTCAATTCGTACCCCTCTGGCAATCGTATCCAAACAATTCGTACCCTATCAATTCGTACCTTAGCAATTCGTACCCCTCTGGCAATTGTACCCAAACAATTCGTACCCTATCAATTCGTACTTCAGCAATTCGTACCCCTATGGCAATCGTATCTAAACAATTTGTACCCTATCAATTCGTACCTTAGCAATTCGTACCCCTATTGCAATCGTACCCTATCAATTCGTACCTTAGCAATTCGTACCCCTCTGGTAATTGTACCCAAACAATTCCTACCCTATCAATTCGTACCTTAGCAATTCGTACCCCTCTGGCAATCGTATCCAAACAATTCGTACCCTATCAATTCGTACCTTAGCAATTCGTACCCCTCTGGCAATTGTACCCAAACAATTCGTACCCTATCAATTCGTACTTCAGCAATTCGTACCCCTATGGCAATCGTATCTAAACAATTTGTACCCTATCAATTCGTACCTTAGCAATTCGTACCCCTATTGCAATCGTACCCTATCAATTCGTACCTTAGCAATTCGTACCCCTCTGGTAATTGTACCCAAACAATTCCTACCCTATCAATTCGTACCTTAGCAATTCGTACCCCTCTGGGAATTGTACCCAAACAATTCGTACCCTATCAATTCGTACTTCAGCAATTCGTACCCCTATGGCAATCGTATCTAAACAATTTGTACCCTATCAATTCGTACCTTAGCTATTCATACCCCTATTGCAATCGTACCCTATCAATTCGTACCTTAGCAATTCGTACCCCTCTGGTAATTGTACCCAAACAATTCCTACCCTATCAATTCGTACCTTAGCAATTCGTACCCCTCTGGCAATTTTACCGAAACAATTCGTACCCCATCAATTCGTACCCCTATGGCAATCGTACCCTATCAATTCGTACCTTAGCAATTCGTACCCCTCTGGCAATCGTACCCTATCAATTCGTACCTTAGCAATTCGTACCCCTCTGGCAATTGTACCCAAACAATTCCTACCCTATCAATTCGTACCTTAGCAATTCGTACCCCTATGGCAATCGTACCCTATCAATTCGTACCTTAGCAATTCGTACCCCTATGGCAATCGTACCCTATCAATTCGTACCTTAGCAATTCGTACCCCCATGGCTATCGTATCCAAACAATTCGTACCCCTATGGAAATCGTACCCTAACAATTCGTCCCCCGTCCACTGTATATACGTGACTAATTTATTTTATTTTTTTAAGCAACCAGAGTCTAGTGCTAAGCCGTGAGTACGTCGGAACCGGCAGCAACTACTCCACCGTTCCGGTCCTCATAAATCTCCTCCTCCTCAGCTTCATCATCATCACGTCCATCCGCTGCTGCAAAATGTGCTACATCAAAGACAAGGCCCAGAGCAACACGACCACAACCACGTCCCTCACCACACTCACAAGGGTCAGTGAGGACCAAGGGCAGCCACAACCCCAACAACAAAGTATCAGTAGGTCTTTTGAATCTTGTTTTAAACGAATCTGTGACAAAAATGACTGTTGTTAATTGAATAAATTATTTTCAACATTTTTAAAAAATATTATGTATAACGGCAACACATTTAAACAACTTGGCTTAATTACTGCGTTTTTGTTTGTGTTGATCTTTAGTTTCCGTATTTATCCCGGAATCGGCGCTTGGAGGTGGTCAGGAAAAAGAAATGGAAGCGACGAACAATTTCCTATCTTACAATAAGGAATTGAGAAGAACCACCATCACCTGAAATTAAAGCTAAAATATTGTGTACTAATAAATGTGTACTAAATAATTCTTGGGCCATGCAAAAGAACCTCATTGAATTTTGATTTAATTTTATCTTGCTTCCCTACGCAACATTATTTTTACTGCGAGACTTGTCTGTACTATTTTTTTAAATATTTACAAAATAAATAGATCCTTTGTTAAATCTATTTTTTAATATTTTTGTTTGAATTTGCATCTTTTAGAAAAATAAATGCAAACCGTTCTAATTATTAGGAGGTTTTTCAGAAGCACAAAATGTTTCATAATATGTAATTTGTTTTTTAACTTGCAAAACGTTTCAGTTAATTTTACGTGTTTTAAAACAGTATCCCCTTTCTTGAATCTAGACGTCATTCATGGACGCCCCCTTTGAACCCGTTGCTGTGTTTACTGTTGATATCATAATTACAATGTAACACATGTACATTATACATGCAAGTGCTTTTGTGTTACTACTCTCACAGAAAAATTCTAGTTTCATCTGAATAGGATCGAACAAGTTTTTTATGACACATACTGCAGCAGACTACTAAGTATGTAATGTAAGTCTAATAACTTAACTGAATTTCACAGACAGTAAAAAAGAGGAGGAAAATGAGGATTTCAATTGAGCAGCTCCAGTAAAATGCTAAACTTTATTTTGCTCCTTTTCCTCGTTTCATGGGTTTTATTTTTAATCACAATTTGTACCCAAAGCACACAAAAAATTGTCTACAGCAGTGCAGTAACGTGTGCTCGTGTAGCTCCTACACCTCACATTTTAATTTCTTGGAATTCACTCGTAAATTTCAGGAAAAATAGTGAAAACCATGAATTAGCATCAAATGAAGGAAAGCCCCACGTAGAAAATAAAACATGTGTCATGTAAATTCGTATAGGGATAACACTAAAATTAATAAATTTAATAAAAACTGGTAGTTTGTTTTCTTGGATTTCTTCCAATGTTTTATCCCTTAACAAAAAAATCTTGAGATGATTTACATTATTAATTACTATCTTATTATCGTTATAGGGATCGCCCACAAATGACGTCACTCACAAATGCTTTTTTACGATCCTTTGACTCCCCGCAGTCAACAGCTTAAACTCATTGCGTACCTGACTATTTTAAACATGGGATGTTATCAGTACCGAGCGAGGCAGACCCATTAATTGCACCCATAAAGTCATTTATCGACGATCCCTAATTCAATTACACCATAGGCGCTACAGAATGTATAAATACCTCCACTCCTCTTCCCGATTTCCAGTAACAGCAACATCACTTTTTAAACCACTCACTGTACAACAGTTGACGGCGACAGGTTGACGGTTACAACAGGCTTTGCGATCTTCAATTTCTATCCCACTCCAACACTGCACATAAGTTACACTCTTGTTGTTCTTCAGTTTTGCATTTTAGTAATAGTAATTAGTCATAATTATTTAAATAACCAAGATGAAGTCCCACGCAAGAGCAGTGCCTCACATTATTTCGCTAAGCATTTTCCTAATCGTCCAAATCGCAGTAATATCACCTTTAACGGCTGACGAGGTGACGGCTGCAGCAGAAACAGAAACAGATCTTAAAACTGAAAGGCCTGAAATTTCTCGATACACTCAAGACATTGAAAATATTGAGGATGAAGTGTTGAATTCGTTAATTCCACCAAAATTGGACGACCAAGTGATCCACAATCGTCACCTCTTCGAGATCGTACTCAACAGTTCCAAGCAAGTAAGTACCCACCTTCAATTTAAATGTGAATCAGGTTCAGGTAGATTGGTAGATACTAGTATTGCACTACTATTATTCAATGATTGTGACTGTGATGAAATTCTGGTTCATAATAATTATTGTCAGCTGCTGGCAGAATTTCATTCAGTGGAAGAAATGGTTGAGGACTTCAAAACGTGGGATGCTCCGGAAGAAATTCTCAAGAAATATCCGTACTATTTGTCAGGGCGGGACGAAGAAGGGCGGCCAAGTACTACATAAATTAGAAAATTTAAATTGAATTAAATTACAGTAGTTATGTCCCGTTGGCAGGGTAGATTTACAAAATCATTGTAAGTATCATTTTACTTGATAAATGCAGTTTGGGTGGCTGAGCTTGGACGATGGGATCTGCGTGCCGTTGTAGAGGAGGGCGAAGAGGCTCTTAAAACTTTTCGCAAATACATCGGACAAGCAACCTACAACATCATCAAAAGTTTTCCCAAAAGGTTATAGGGCATCATCAATTATCCAGAGAAAAGACAATTGACAGCGTTGTAATTGAGTGCATCAGAAATATAAGTTTATAACTTATTAGATTTTATCTTTTCTGTAATTTTAGAGAACCTTCCGAAGACGGCTTTGATCGGGATTTGGTTTTCATTTGCGACTTTGATCAACTTTCACTCCGACAAGTGGGTCACATCCCGAGTAAGAATTTTGTCTTGAATGCAAAGAAACACATTGACATATGATTAAATTGAATTTATTTCATAGGATTTTGTTGAATTGCTTTAATTTCATATGCATAGCACTCACCACATTCGTGAAGATTATGAAAGAGCTTGAGCCGATTCTTCTCCAAGTTACTTTTTCCGGATACGTGGTTAACAGTAAGCAATAATTTTAACAACGTTGAGTAAATAGAGGATCGTCTATAAATGACTTCATAGGTGTGGTTAATGGGTCTCCTTTGTTCGATACCGATGACATCTTATGATAGAGATTACCATTTATGAAGTGGTAAACGCGCTCATTTCAGAGGCGGGGGGGGGGGTCCTAAAACTGTGGAAGTTTTAATGACATCATTTATGGAGGACCCCTCTTTGTTCTTGTGAAGAAGTGCTATCTATAAATATGTTTATTAATAAACTTACATTATTGTATTTTAAAGCAAACTACGTGGCTGGAAGACTCGTAGAGTTATTGCGCCCCATCCTGGGAGCATTATTTGAGAGGATAGAAGTTTTCGGAAGCAACGCTGTCAAATGGATCCCGCGTCTTCTACGTAGTCTTCCCAGTGATCAACTTCCCACGTGGTACGGTGGAGCCAAGGACTTTAAGCCAATTGCTATCGACGGATAATTTAAACCAAAAATATATATTTTGATAAGTAGTGTTTATAATTAGGTTTTTATGCTGGTGGGGAATTCGCAATATTTTATCAGAATGAATTAGTTTGTAAGTTTTTTACAGAATTAAAAAGTGTTTGCCGCTTGTTTTAAATTATTAAAATAAATGGAATTATTAATTAACTTTTTCACCCTCAGTATAATTGCTACACTCCATACCATGCACACTTATTACTTAACAGCGATTTGCGCATTTATTAAGGATCATCCATAAATGATGCCATGAGTAGGGTGGGTTATTTTTATTTTACAGTATTCTAGTCAAGTAAGTGTTGAAAAGGCGAAACATGTATTTTTTATTGTGCTACAAGAATAACAGTTTTCAGCATATGTACTTGCATATCGCGAATGTTAGTATGTTCAGAATTAGCTGAACTTTCACCCCTATATGCGGAAAATGGCCGATTTTTTCAAATTTGAAAACCTGTCGCGCGCGTCATTTTAAAGAACCTCATTTTTAAAAACGTTTACTTTTTTGTAAATCTTTGCCGACCTGTAGCTTCTACAGTTTCTGTCCGATTTTCAAAAATTTTGATTTCAAAAAAGTTATGTGATCTTTAGGACAATATCTGAAAAGGAAACTTTTATCCTTTTAAAATTAAAGGATATCTGAATTAAAAAAAAATATTGATTTTGTTTAGAATAAAATAGAATTTCTCAAAAATTAATTTTCAAGCATACAATTTTTGAATTTTTAAATACCTATAGAATTTAATTTGTAGATATTGTCATAGAGATAAAAAAACTTTATTATTTTAGAAAACTGGACAAGAACTACTGAAACTACAGGTTGGCAATGGTTTATAAACAAAAAAATGAAAAAAAATAGTAGTTATAAAAATGCGGTTTTTTGAAATTACGCGCGCGACAGGTTTTGAACAAATTGACCATTTATATATATTTATACATCCAGTCAGCTGTGGTTATAGCTTTGGTCGGGATCAAGACATTAAAGGAAATCTTAATTGTTAATAAAACATATGCCATGTAAATTCGCAGGGATAACAATAAAACTAATAAAATTAATAAAAACTGGTAGTTATGGCTCGATTTTTTCCAATATTTTTTCCCTTAACAAACAAATCTTAAGATTATTTTCTTTATTACTTTATACCTCTTATTGCTAGGGATAGTCCACAAATGACGTCATCTAAATGTCCTTATATGTTAATGTTAGACCGTATGGCATCAGCTCAATCATTGCGTACATGCTTGTCTTTAACAAAGGATGGCATGAGTAGTCAAGTATGTGATTACATTAACCCTGCCCATGACACCATTTGTGGACGATCCCAAACTTACAATTAATTGGCTTTACCAAAATTATGCGTCTCCTCTGATTGATGGGTGAGTATTGTGCTGTGTACAGAATTAATTAAAATGCATCTTCATCTTCAGACGATTGCGTCAATACGACGTCTATTTTTTCACTGTTCCGCAGATGATCCAGATCCAAAATAATCCAAATACGAGGCATATCCATCCTACGTACAAAACTTAAATACTGACTCATTAATTGAGGAAAAACTACGTCGAATTTGATTATAAGCTGCGAAATCTACGCGTGGGATCGTGTACGAATGACGTCACAGAAAAATGTTTTAGGACACCCTATAGTCCTTCGCTTATCCATTGCGTAGTGGATATCTTATACGCGGGATGTCATCAGTACCCAAGGAGACCCACTCACCATACCGATGACGTCATTTGTGAACAATCCCTACTTTACGTGCACACGCCTTATTAGTGCATCATATTTTAACGCTAAGCATTTTCCTAATCGTCCAAATAGTCGTAAGTTCATCTTCAACAGCTGACGAGGTGACGGCTGCAGCAGAAACTGACCCAAAAACCGAAAGCCCCGAAATTGCTAGATACACTGAAGACATCGAAAATATTGAGGATGAAGTGTTAAATTCGTTAATTCCACCAAAATTGGACGACCAAGTGATTCACAATCGCCAGCTCTTCGAGATGGTACTTAACAGTTGGAAGCAAGTAAGTATTCTTAATTGAAATAGTAATAAGGTACAGGGTTTTTTCTGTGGTCACTCAATTTTTCTAAAACATTGGTTTTAATTTGTGTTTAAATTCTGGTTTATTATGAATTACAGCTGCTGGTCGAATTGAATTCAGTGGAAGAAATGATTGAGAACTTGGACACGTGGAAGGCTCCGGAAGAAATGCGAAAGAAATATCCTTACTACCTGTCAGGGCGAGACGAAGAAGGACGGCCAAGTAATTAACCTATTTCATAAATTTAAAATTGAATTAAATTACACACAGTGGTTGGTTTAATTTTATAGCACTCACCACGTTCGTGAAGATGATTAAGGACGTGGAGCCAATTCTTCTCAAAGTCGCTTTCTCCGGATACTCGGTGAACAGTGGGCAATATATACCAACGTTGACAGGACAATGAGGAAATTAGGGATCGTCCATAATTGACTTTATGGGTGGGGTTAATGGGTCAACCTCGTTCGATACTGATGACATCCTATATTATGTTAGAGCTTGCCATTTATATACAGTCAAGTGGTAAAGCTAATAACGGAGAGCGGTCCTATGGTTCTACGCACGTGGATATTTCTATGACAATTAAGTCATTTGGAGACGATCCCTAACTCATTGTTAGGAAGTGCATCCACAAACATGCCCATATGTAACTTAATGGGAAGCTATTGTATTTCTTTTTCAAGCAAATTACTTGGCAGCAAGACTGGTAGAATTATTGCGCCCCATCCTGGGAGCAGTATTTGAGAGGATAGAAGTTTTCGGAAGCAACGCTGTTAAATGGATCCCACGTCTTCTACGTCATCTTCCCAGTGATCAACTTCCCACGTGGTACGGTGGAGCCAAGGACTTTAAGCCAATTGCCATCTACGGATAATTGAAACGAAACCAAAAAATTATTATATCTTTTACTACCAATATTTATTGTGTTTATAATGTTAGTAGGGAATTTGTAATATTTTATTCAAAGTAGTTTGTAAGTTTGTTACAGAATAAAAAGGTGGTTACCGAAAGTTTCAAGGTTCCAATTTTGTAAATTACAAACATATAGTTAGTTATGCATAAAATGTAGGTAAGGTAGGTTGGTGAGTGCCTAGGAAGCGTGCATAAACTA
The DNA here is from genome assembly GCA_949802685.1 of Dicyrtomina minuta. Classification (NCBI taxonomy): domain Eukaryota; kingdom Metazoa; phylum Arthropoda; class Collembola; order Symphypleona; family Dicyrtomidae; genus Dicyrtomina; species Dicyrtomina minuta. The sequence continues at coordinate 987,240 of OX461810.1, read as the reverse complement.
CGTGGAACGTTCTGGGGGGATGGGCGTAGGGGTTCATTCTGTTTATGCTTTTACATAGGCGTGCACACCAAAAAAGGGGGGAAAAGGGTTTAAACTTTTCGATGTTTGTTCCACGTAATTAATGCACGCTCCCACCATTATAGGTACATATTTGGACGGCCGGACTAAATAGACGGGTAACGTTAAACCAGCTTGTTCTTGCTTAGCTACCTACACCAATAGTTGCGTATATTTCTATAATTTGTGTCATGCTTCGCAATTTATTGATTAACTTTGAAACTTAAGAATATTTGAAATTACCAACTTCCACAAATAAATTGCAATTATTAGTTATGTCACTCATTCTCTGTAATAACTGCATTCCATACAATGCACGCTTATTACCTAACAGTGACTTGTTTTTATCAAGGATTACCCTTAAATGATGTCATGAGCATGGTGGGTGAGTCTAGTCAAGTGTTGATTATTGATGACATGCCATGCTAAGGAAAGCCGTTCACGCGATGCTACAGTGACGGCATGGGGGCGGGTGGGTTCTACAAGATAAAGATTTGGGCGACATCCTCTGTGGACCATCCCTCATGCATAAATGCGCTAGTAATAATGATGATTTCTAATTTCCCAAGAATTCCTTACACCACAAATTCCACTGTCATAAAGAAGTAAGTGAAGAATCAAAGTGACAATGACCCATATCTTTAATCTTGAATCAGCTAGTATTCAAATGAGTTATCTCAAAATAATTAACGAAATAAAAAATTGCAAAATGCTTTATCTACTGGAGTGTTCTTAGAAAGCCTAAAGTTGTATATTTACAGATATTTTTGAAAAGTACAAAATGTTCTATATACAGGTTTTTGAGAAATTTCTAAAATAAAAGTACTAAACAGTTCTATTTACACGTTTTTAAAAAGTCCGAAATGTTTTATTTACATTTTTTTAAGTGCACAAAAATGTTCTGAAGATAAGATAAGCCTATTAGGGATTGTGACATGTTTTAAATTATGTTTTGTAGATAGAGGTTTATGTCTTAAAGCTGGAAATAAATATACGGGGCATTTTAAATCTTCAAGAAGATATGACTTTGAAAAATGTCATAATTGGCATTTTTTAGATAAATATTAGTTATAACTTTTAGCATTTAGTGCAGTCATTACTATTATAAAATTTTATGAGAAGCGGAAGCGTGAGTAATGCTATTAAGACTTATTAAGATGCTACATACTTTCAGTTAAGAATTAACTGCGTTTCAATTTAGGTTTCCACACCCACTCCCACTTCACTTTTGCATCTCTGTCTCAAAGCAATACGCTCTCAAAGCTTAACACTAAAATTCAAGTTATAACTACAGCATATCTATTTTTGATCTGTTTTTGTGCTAAAAAAAGGTATACTACTATTAAATCACATTTAAAATCTAAACTTGGCAAAGCAGGTTAATTCGGTGCAAATAGCAAAATCGACGTTACTAAATATCGGCTTTATTAAACAGTGAAATTATTATACTACTCCCAATACGAAGATGAAGTATCCGAATGTGGTCGCTTTAGCAGTTTCTTTTGCTGTTGCACTCATTTTCGTAGCACTCCTCAGCATCTTCACTTCCGACTGCATCCCCGTCAAAAAGCTAAGACACAGTAACTTCGGAGAAAACCACGAAGAAAATCAACACCGAACTTCCAATAACGCTCCTCTCGTTTCTGACTCCAAACATGAACAGGATCAAAATCGAAACACAAACTTTTACGATTACGATGACGATTCAGAATTTTTGGCTGTAGGTTCAGAGGGCAGCGTCTTCCCAAATATTGACACAGGCAGTGTGCTTCTCAAGTCCGAAACTGAAACGGGCACGGTCACCGAACCAATCAAAAAGGAGCAGCATTGGAACCAAATTCATTTGGAGACAATCATCAGTCAATTCAAGAACAAAATTCAAACGGAAATCGATACCGAAATCGAAGCAAAAACTGGGATCAAAAACAGGACCGTAGTCATAAGTGATAATAAAAGCAAAAGCCCAGAATTAAATTACAATCTCAATAACCTGAATATAAACCAGCTGCTGGCGAACCAAAATGAATTAAACTCCATTGACCCAAATTTCGATTTTGAAGATGAGGATGTTGACCCAGATGACGAAATTGCATTTCCATACGTCGAGGCCAAAGAATTATCCCCGGAGACTGACCTACGTCTTTCACTTCTCCAGCTCACGGCTGACAAAAATAATTTGGAGGAATTGATGAAAATTATGAAAACTACCAACGCGGACGAGTTGAACCAACTTTTTAGCCAAGAGCAACAGCTGGAAAAGTAATTTTCTCACATTTTATTTTACTGCTATTGCAAAATTGTTGACACTAAATCATTAATTGTATCTTACTACTTAATTAGTTAGTTCTTACCTACTGCATTTGGGATCGTCCATAAATAATGTCACCCACACCTAAGACGTAGGTGGGATCCAAGTTCTAAAATTATCGTATTTTAAGGCATTGCTGAAACAATAATTATCGTTGCCACTGTAATTATGCTCACGAAAAGTGGGTTTAACAGAAAAACGCAATGTCAATCATGACATCATTTATGGACGATTTCGAAACATAAATAGAGTACATAAAGACATAAACTAAATTCGCTTCTTACGCTAGTTTTACAGTAGTTTTACTAGTTTCAGCTTAGCACTTATCAGAATTTGAAATTCGCGCCATTAAACATCTGTCGTAGAGAGCGGGAATTTCATTCTGCATTTGAATTATTAAATTGAATTTATTAAATTGCATTTTATTAATAAAGGAAAGGGGATTCTACTAGCGAGAACGACGGCGACGAAGATTACGAAGAAGACTGCAGCCCCTTCAACAGATACAATTTGGCGAAAATATTATTTTTCTTGATCTTCCTTCCCATCTTCATCTGCATCCGCTTTGTAAACTCCTGTCACGACGAAACCGAAAAGCAAGTAGAGAATTCGAATTTGAATTCGAATTCGGATAAAGTGAGGGGAATCGTATCTACTCTCCGTGTCATCGAAATGCAGCCATATTCACACAAAACGCACAAGTGTAAGCCTTTGACTTTGACTAGCAATTAATTAGGGAGCGTTCACAAATTATATTCTGAAATTTTCTAACCTAAATGATGCCATCATTTGTGAACACTCTCCGTATTATAATTTTTATTTATTTTTGCGCCTTTTTAACAAATTCTTCCTATAATAATATTGATTTTACTTTGTAGATATACAAGAAGAGGACGACTCGATTACAAACACGAAGGAAGATGCTCGACTTATTTCCTGTGCGGCTACTAACAAACATTAGAACAAAATGAAGGCTTCGATCTCCTTCAGTTGAATGACTATACTTTGTGATTAGAGATATCATTGACCGAAATTAATTACAAATAAAAAAAAATAAGCAATTATCAAATTGAGAGTGAAGAATCAAAATGGCTCATATCCAATTTAAGCTCGAATTAAATGAAATGTGTCAAAATAAAACACAAAATAAGGACAGTAAAATGTAATTTGCACATTTTGTAACAGTATAAAGTATTTATTTGCATGTTTTTGAAATTACAAAATGTTCTGTTTACGTATTTTTTTAAATTGTGTTAAATATGTCAATTTCGCTTGATTGAAATTTGCCAAGTAGTCTATTCATATAATTTTAAAAGAAATATATTTTATTGATTTATTAACGCGTATAATTGTTTACATGTATGCTTTTTAAAAGAGCAAAAAAAAACTACTTAAGTACATTTTTTTGAAATGCCTTTTTTAATAAAGCACTTTACAAAAAAAATAAACATAATGTGAAAAACATTCAGCTCGGCACACAATTTATTCGAGTGTCAGTTGTTCCATTATTCAAATTAGTTTTTTGACGTTTAACATTTCTTGTAAACAATAGACGCGGTCCTCACACTTTTATGCTTTACAAGATTCAAATGAGATAAACTCTTTAATATTACAAAAATGACCTCTTTTCATGCATTGCCACTTTCCTATGCAAAGCATTTATTTTCGTAAATAATTATTCATACTTAAAAAAAAAATTTTCTGCCTCACCTTAAATTTTCTTTAAAAATTGCAAAACGAAACTGTGTTCGTCTTGAAAATGACGCATCAAGTCAACGCAAGGTCGTACTACGACGTAGTAACTACGTAAGTATATTAGGCGGTAAATTCGAAATTGGAAAAATGGACATCGTTGCATTACTTAACATAATTATGGTTATCTTTACGGTTGCAATAACACCCTTGTCTGCGAAAATCCACAAAGACCCCATCGGCATTTTTCTGTACAACCGTGAAATATCTCAAATAAATTCCACCTCGGTTACCTCAGCCTATCCCCACTGTTCCCTCCACTTGGTTCAAATTTCCCGCAATTATATTTTGAACTATGCTGAGCTCAGAGCACCGTTCGTACTGTCAAGCATTTATTTCCAGAAGTTCCCCGGGCCCCCACCAGAGGCCACTGCTTACCTTAAAAACGCCACATATAAAACGCTCGCCAAAAGGAGACACACCACCTGCTCCCTAACCATCATTCACATGCAAGGCATTAAATACAAAGAAGTGTACGCAGACGCAGTTGCTTCACTCAAATGGAGTCTTGACCGAATTGAAAACGCAGGTGGGTCAAATACCATATTTTCAGAAAAAAGTCCTGTATTTCCAAAAACCTTCATTTTCTCAGTGCAGCTTGGATATAGTTGGACGTATTCTTGGAACAGGGATACTATAAGCAGGCTTCAAGATTTTATCGCTCAAGCTATTACAAAGGTGGGAATTCGAAATGGTCATTTAGCCCCGGTGTTCACATTGCTCTACCAGCAAAGTAACAAGAAAACAGTGTCATTATTTTATTTCGGGTATTTCGTCTGTTGGTATTGCAATCCTCAAAAAAATCAAATCCAAAATAATTTGGCAGAAATGCAAAATAGGACACTTTTGGGTCTAAAAGATGGCGCCAGCAACACGTTGATCTGGTTTGAATTTTATTGTGATGACGAAACATTAAATAATAACTATTGCCACGCTGACTGTATCAGAGAGTACAGCACATCGATTCAAAATGGCCGCCATGTAAATTGGAGAATAATGCTACCGCCGTCCTTCCCGTTAGATGTCGCCCACCTTGTGTACGAAAACCAAAATTGGTCCACTTTTAACGGAAATGGAGGTGCAACAGCTGATCAAGCCACCCTTCAATTTATTATATCTGATTTAAATGCCTCCTTTCTTACCACTCTGCACCCGGATCCTAATGCCCGCAATAGCTCTGGGTTTCATTTGCCCGAATTGTGGATGATCCCAAGGCAGCTCCACTTCATTAACCCTCAAGAGATTTTCGTGACCAATCTCGAAGTATGGTTCAAATTCATCACGCCTGACAGGGTGAAGAGGGTAAAAACGTCCTTTGAAATTTACACCCAACCCTTTCAGGCCAGCGTCTGGGCGGGATTTTTGATTTGCGGCGTGAGCACAGTACTGTTTACCTCGTGGATTTTGTGGACCCCCCTTTCTGAAATAGCCCCATTACGGTCCCTTGCCTTTTCTACGTGTTGGTCAATTTATGGAATATTCCTTGAAAATGAGGTAGAAGTTAGCCAGTCTTTGAGGCGGAAAATTCTGTCAAAGTTCAAAAGCAGGCCAATCAAGCTGCTTGTACTTCAGTTCATCGCTGGCTCATGGATGCTAATGGGAATTATCCTGACGAATGCCTACAAAGGAATTATAAAGGCGGATTTCCTTTTAGGGTTTCCCTACGAAACAAAATGGACAAATTTAGAGCAGCTGGATAATTTCTCTCTCTACATGATCCTCCTGACTGATGTCGAAGTTCTTTTTAAGGACCAGCAAGATTTAATTCGGGGTATAAATTGCGATACAAATTCTGATCCAAAAACTAATAGTGGTCAAAATTCAGATGTTATTTCTGATACTACAATACGTGGGGGAATGCTTAGGCAGAGAAACGCGGATTGCTGGAAGCATTTGCGGGAAACGGATGAATGCCAATTATTCTGGAAACTAAACCGGGACATTTTGGCCCACATTTTGAGTCGTACCGCACATGCGCATGGTAACAAGAGCGATGCAGCTGAAATTCGCTTTAACAAGCTCGTAAGCATGGAAAATAAACTGTCTGTAATTTGCCCCCAGGATTTGCCCCAAATTTTAGAAAAACATGCAAAGGACAATGATACAAAATTTGCCATTGTCACACTTGAAAAGAGCTTCGATGCTGTTTGGAAATTCGTGGCAGAGGCAAAAATAAAGTGGGAGACCAAAAAGAGGATTCAGCAGAAGACAAGTTTTAAAATTACAGATATGGCCCACAACTGGAAAACTCGAGACTTGTTTCTGTCATTCTTTAAAAAATACCAAATGACCGGAGGTCTGAATGAAAATCATAAGTGGATTTCAAAGCGCCTTAAAATACTGTGTCACTCTGGGATTTCACTCCTGTGGGAAAACTGGGAGAAAGTGTATAGGTCCAAAAGTAGTAGATTTGGCCGTGGTCATGGTCAGATTAAGGGTCATAGCCGAGGTCAAGAGGAGTGCCATGAGGTTAAGGTCAAAGGGCTGTCCTTCAGTGACACAGACATATATCTTATTTTCTATATTCTCTTCATTCTATTTGCTGGGTGTACTGCAGTCTTTGCATTAGAAGTTTACATCAGGGTATAGGAATGGTTTTAACCTTGTCCAAAGAGTGGCTAAAATGGTTTTAACCAGTTTTAAAAATGGATGAAATGTTTCACTTCAGTAGTTAACATTTTTCTAAGCCTTTTAAAAATAAAAAGTGAAAACATGTGAATGGTAACAATTGAACGATGATGAGGTTTTACAAAGTTTGGATTTGAATGTTAATTTTATGTGCTCATACTATTTAAAAATTATTTTGTTTTTAGTTTTAGTTTAAAAAAAAATCATTTACAAGTAATTACGTAAAAAAATCCCCAACATTTTAATTTTAAATAATTAATTACAAAAAAAGTTATTAGGATCAAAATCAAAAGAAGAGTAAGACTATGTAATAAATTATTTGGTAGAAAATCTAAACATGTGTATGTATAGTGTGATGGTAATTAATTCCACGGGAGCTGATCAGACCAGCCTTTGCCAAAGGCCCAAAGGGTCACGTAGTACTCGCAGTTGGTGCCGAGGAAGTTGTACGGGACGCGCTTGTGAAGGAATTCCGTTGCTGCAGCGAGTGCCTCTTTGTTTGACCTTCGACCCAAACCCCGTCTCGCTCCGCTGGACTCCTTGTTGAACTTCCGGACCATGTTGTCGTCTGCAAGTGTCGTCAAGGGAACGGTTCGTATCGTGGCACATTCCTTGTCATCCTGACGCACGTCGATCATCTCCCCATCCTTGTAGTACATGGCCCAGTGCTTGTACCACCCCATGTGGATTTCCACCAAATCCCCAGGCTCCAAATAGTCCACAATGTCCTCTGCATTCATCCAGTATGACTTTGTGTCCTCGGCTGTTTTAGCGGAATTGCACGCGTCTGCCATTGGTTTCAGTAGCACTGTGTGCAAAAAAACATTGAGAGGTTAATACTAAAAATTATAGTTTGCTTTCAAATTCATTTTTAATGAGTTAATTATGCTGTCTTGTTGTTAGAAAACTTTACTTAAATGGTTTTAGCGACCTTCAAAAATTACCTAAAAATGATTTGTAGGTACTTCCCTCAAAACTAAAAAAACTAAACGGTTTTCTTTAAACAGCTCAAAATGGTTTTAACTAGTATTTAAAATTGACTGAAAATGGATTAATCCAGCTCAAAAATGGCAAAAATGGTTTTATTTAGTATTTAAAATTGTCTGAAAATGGATTAATCCTGCTCAAAAATGGCAAAAATGGTTTTATTTAGTATTTAAAATTGTCTGAAAATGGATTAATCCAGCTCAAAAATGGCAAAAATGGTTTTATTTAGTATTTAAAATTGTCTGAAAATGGATTAATCCTGCTCAAAAATGGCAAAAATGGTTTTATTTAGTATTTAAAATTGTCTGAAAATGGATTAATCCAGCTTAAAAATGGCAAAAATGGTTTTATTTAGTATTTAAAATTGTCTGAAAATGGATTAATCCTGCTCAAAAATGGCAAAAATAGTTTTAACCAGTATTTACAATTGTCTGAAAATGGATTAATCCAGCTCAAAAATGGCAAAAATAGTTTTGACTAGTATTTAAAATTGTCTAAAAATGGATTAATCCAGCTCAAAAATGGCAAAAATAGTTTTGACTAGTATTTAAAATTGTCTGAAAATGGATTAATCCAGCTCAAAAATGGCAAAAATGGTTTTATTTAGTATTTAAAATTGTCTGAAAATGGATTAATATAGCTCAAAAATGGCAAAAATAGTTTTGACCAGTATTTAAAATTGTCTGAAAATGGATTATTTCAGCTCAAAAATGGCAAAAATAGTTTTAACCAGTATTTAAAATTGTCTGAAAATGGATTAATCCAGCTCAAAAATGGCAAAAATAGTTTAACCAGTATTTAAAATTGTCTGAAAATGGATTAATCCAGCTCAAAAATGGCAAAAATAGTTTTAACCAGTATTAAAAATTGTCTGAAAATGGATTAATCCAGCTCAAAAATGGCAAAAATAGTTTTAACCAGTATTAAAATTGTCTGAAAATGGATTAATCCAGCTCAAAAATGGCAAAAACGGTTTTAACTAGTATTTAAAATTGAAAAAAATGGATTATTTCAGCTCGAAAATGGCAAAAATAGTTTTAACCAGTATTAAAAATTGTCTGAAAATGGATTAATCCAGCTCAAAAATGGCAAAAATAGTTTTAACCAGTATTAAAATTGTCTGAAAATGGATTAATCCAGCTCAAAAATGGCAAAAACGGTTTTAACTAGTATTTAAAATTGAAAAAAATGGATTATTTCAGCTCGAAAATGGCAAAAATAGTTTTAACCAGTATTTAAAATTGACTGAAAATGGATTAATCAAGCTTCGTAGAAAGTGGGAAAAATCATAAAAATGGTCCTATAATCAGTCAAAAACGGCACAAAAGGTTTTAAGCATGCTTTCTTAGATTCTTAAGAAATCGGCTAAGTATAGTTTTTTCCAGTTGAAAAAAAAACAGCTTCAAGTAATGTTAACCTTTGTCAACAGCTTGCAAAAAAAATGGTTTACTCACCTGTTGTAATTATAATTAGAGTGGAAATAGAAATGAAGACAGTTGAAAATTTAACTGGTGTCTCTTTACAGTTAAGTCGCCATCGTTTAGCATGAATACTACTCATTCTGATTTTTGTATGTGGTATATTTTTTTTAAATGAAGGTTTTGACTTTTATTGGAAATGGTTGGTTTTGATTTTGATTTAGTTGGCTCGAATTAAGAAATTAGTAATTACAATTCAGCTGATTTTACACATTGGAATTTACTTTGTAATATTTAATTTGACTTTTTATAGTATGTTTAACGACTATGTCAAAAAAGCAATTAATAAACTAAAAACTGTAATTTTATTTTTTGTGAGCTGCTTGTCAAAATTCTTGTGCTTGCTCACGTTCAAAAAGGAGTAAAAACGGAGTGCGAAAAAAGATGTAGATTTTAATTTTGAACGGAATTGTAATTACAGCAAAGTTTGAGTGTATCTTATTGAGTTCGTAGAACTTTTGTCAGAGATGTTCTCATGAATAAATCTGTTTTGTAATCGCTATACACTCTACGCACCTCGGATCGCATCCGCACAAACAAGGACGTATACCCAAACCATTCATTTCAGTCACTGCATGTCACTCTTTCTTATTGACAACATCATAATATGACCTCTGACCTTTTCTCAATCTCAACTCTGCATCTGCGGCTGTATGTACTTACGACCTTACGAAAGTCCTTTAACTTACTAGCACTGGGAAGGAATAATTATACTTGGGCAGCAGAATTTTATTGGGTTTCAATATCTCACAAAAAAAATAAATACATAGAGTAACTTATGACTATACGACTCAATTTCCTCGTACTCGTACGACGCGGTCAAAATTGACTCAAAGTAACGCGCATCTCTACATTGCATAATTTTAACAGATTCAGACGAAATGATTACTCAATAATTTTGCTACGAATAATTTTGTATGTGTGTAGCAAACAGAAAAAAATCTTTGGAGGAGCAGCAGCAAGTCCGACTTTGACGTTTTTTGATAACTATATGCAGAAGACAAATATGTAGTGCGAGTGAAGCATGAAAACATTAAATACCCAACTTGGTGAGATGTCATTATGGTGAGCTATGCCAAAAACACTCAGGATGAATGAGATCAATGCGCTTGTAGTGTAGTTAATAGTTTTTAGGAAGCAAAAATGTCCTAATTAATTGTTTGTTTAGATTCATAATAACCTGGTTGCATGTTTTAAACTGTAAAAATGATCTATGTAAGTATGTTTTTTCAAAGCTCAAATGACCCATTTATGTATTTATGGAAAGTAAAAATGTCCTATGTTACATATCTCATATTTTTCCATTTTTATATAATTTAAATGTGCAAAATAGTGCACTTCGGTGTTTTTAAAAGGTGCAAAATGTACATTTTAGACATTTTGAAAAAGTGCAAATTCTTCAATTTACATGTTTTTCAAAAGTTCAAAATGTTTCATTTACATGTTTTTGAAAGTGCAAAATATCCTATTTCCATGTTTTTGAAAGTGCAAAATATCCTATTTGCATGTTTTTGAAAGTGCAAAATATCCTATTTGCATGTTTTTGAAAGTGCAAAATATCCTATTTGCATGTTTTTGAAAGTGCAAAATATCCTATTTGCATGTTTTTGAAAGTGCAAAATATCCTATTTACATGTTTTTGAAAGTGCAAAATACCCTATTTGCATGTTTTTGAAAGTGCAAAATACCCTATTTACATGTTTTTGAAAGTGCAAAATATCCTATTTGCATATTAAAAAAAAAGTGAACTGTTCCGTGTGCGCATGAATGTGGAATGTGCACGATGCTCTATCTACGTATTTTTACGAAATTTCTTTTTTTTTTGCAGATAGGGTAGACAAGATTTAACTGAAATTAGATATGGGTGAATTCGAATCTTCGCTTTTGCTACGCTACACGTAGACATTTCCCATTAATTGTATGCTTAGTTTTTAGTTATGAAGAACCATAAAATGCGTAGGTAAAAAAAAAAGAAAAATTCTTGAAACTGCAAATGAATGAGTGCGACAGTACTGCGACAGAAAGAAATATTTAAAACATAAATACATAATTATTTAATGCGTTTGTTATTGAATTACTTCAAGTGAGACGTTTGTCCCGTAGCGATACGCATTCCACGTTTTTATTTTTTCACCGCAAGAAACATCCTGTCAATATTTACAATTAACTACTACGACCTGCATACTTTCCATATACAAATAAAAATGATAGAATTTAAATTTCTTGTATAATCAAGTACTTATTTCATCACACTATATTCCAATGTCATCACATGCCCAGCAGTGCCCCGCACCTTTTCGTTTTCCTATTGAACTTCATAATTAATTATGTTATACCAAAAAGTCCTTATTTTTGTATTCAACACTATGTTACTGAAACACGACAAAATCTGCCCATTTAATCGATTATTGCAACTCAAAAAATGAATTTCCTATTAAAACACATGTTATTAAAAATGTAAATATGCTATTTTCTGAATATGCACTTTCTGTAAACACGCAAATTACAACATAATAAAATTGCTAACAACAAGAAAATATAATATTTTGCACATTTAAAAAACACGTGAATAGAACTTTTTGCCTATTTCAAAAACATGTAAATAGAATATTTTGAACTTTCAAAACTAATGTAAATAGAATATTTTGCAATTTTTACAAAGCATTTGAATAGAATATTTTGCACTTTTAAAAAAATTGTAAATAAAATATTTTGCACTTTTCACAAAGCATGTAAATAGAATATTTTGCACTTTTAAAAAGATTGTAAATAAAATATTTTGCACTTTTCACAAAGCATGTAAATAGAGCATTTTACACTTTTCAAAAGCATGTACATAAAATATTTTGCACTATTTAAAAAGATGCAAATAAAGTATTTTGCACTATCCATTCAAAAACATGTAAATATAATATTTTGCACTGTTCAAAACTTGTAAATAGAAAACTTTTACTGTTCAAAAACAAGTAAATGAAATATTTTTTACTATTCAAAATATTTAAATACAATACTTTGCACTTTCTTAACACAAGTAAGTAGAACATTAAACACTATTTAAAAACTCTCGGAAAATCTTGTAAGCGCATGGCGATGAACATAACATGTGTGTATCGTACGTACATTTTTATAATTTTATTATAATTCTTTCCCTATTGTCGTCACTCCTGTGGTTTCGAATTCCATTTTTGTTTTCATTCTTCTGTACAATTGACATCCTGTCAACATTTCTAAATAATCGCAAACTACAATTTCTGACTTAAATACAACATGTTTGCTACCATGAACTAAAACGGCTCTGAATAATAAAATTAAAATTCATACAATTTAGCGAGCACATTTAAATGCACGTCATTAAATTATAAGTCGTATGAATTAACGCCTGCCTTTTGGTTTAGTTTGATTTTTTCCTAATTTTTAGATTTTTACAAGTTGAAAATTTTGGAATCGAAATAAAATTTACAAAACATTCAATAGCACAACAAACTAACATTATATATTACTTTAAATTGTAATTTTACAAAAGTATAACTAGCCAAATTCCTGTGGTCATTTTTTATTAATTTGTCAAAAGCCCAAAATGGATTCTTGGGGCGACAGTTGGTATTACATTTATTTATTCGCTCTGGTCTTCTTCTGCATTGCAATTCGCTGTTGTTGTTTCTTGAACTTGTGCTGTACATATTACGAGACTGGTCGAGTTTTATCTACCAATCAAAGCAGTTTGCTTCACCAACAACAACAACAACAACAACAACTGCTTGAACTTGTACTACAACTACAGCAACAGCAACATCGTAAGTGGTTTAAAATAAATTATTGTATAAATTCTAACATTTCTAAAACACTATAATTATTTTACAGCTGAAATGAAGATACAAAAATGGTCTATCTTCTATGTGTAACTTTATTGCCGAATTTCAAAATTTTGCTGTTTTGAATTTGGATTGTTTTGTATGGACATGCAATGCTAATTTATTGGTAATTGAAATGTAAATAATTAATTTTTCTTTGTAAATTACAATTTTTCTAGACAACTCAAATGCAAATTTTGAAGGGAACGGAAACATTTTTTCCGAACATAATGAGACTTGGCGGCCCCCAGGTGATGTTTTGTATTATAACTAAATCAAATATAACTAATAACGTCCTAAAATTCAAAGTGGCCCATATCTATCTTAAGCTAGGAGTAAAATGCACTAGGGGTCTTCCATAAATGATATCATATGAGTAGGCGGATCAATGGGTCTATTTATTTGATATTAATGACATCCTATTTTAAAGATAGCCATACGCAATGGTTAAGCTGACAACACATAAGTCATAGGGTCCTAGAAATGGGGATATTTCGATGAAATCATTTATGGACGACCCCCTACCTACTAAAAAAAAATTAATATCACTGATCATGCAAATAAAGAACTTTTAAAACTTTAAAAAATATATTTAGATACAACATTTTGCAATTTTCTAAACACGTAATCGTATTAAATTATTTTGCATTTAAAAAATACATAGGTACATATAGAAGATTTTGCACTTTTTGTAAACAAGTAAATGACATATTTTGTCTGTTCAACTTTTTAAAAGAGTGTAAATGCAACATTTTGCTCTTTTTAAAACACATACTCGTATTATTTTGCACCTTTTCAAAACAAAACATACAAATAGAAAATTTGTCACTTTTGAAAAGCTTGTATTATTTTGTACTTTTTATAAACGTTCAAAAAAACATTTTGCACTTTTTTATAAAAATTGTAAGCAACGCATATTTTCATTTTGCTCTTTTCAAAATAGTGTTAAAGGAGCATTTTATGCTTTTGTTAAGAATGTGTAATTAAGACTATTTTCGGTACTGACAAAATTGTTAATGAAAACAATTTTTCGGTATTTAAAATGGCATAGTTGATTTAAATTCCTGCCTAAATTAGACATTGCTTGTTTTGAATCTTCACTCACGATATTTAAAATACCATTGTAATAACTCACGACTGGACTACTAAATGCTCTGCATACGTGTTGTATATTGAACTTTAATATTGTAATTATTTGAATTTGGGACACAGTTTTTGGAAGCAGTGAGCCACCGTTAAAATGGAGCGGAAAGGATGACCCTCCCCCTTCCTACTTTGAAGCTGTTCAAGTTGACAGCAGAAACCATGAAAGGGTCTAAAGAACCAAATACTGTTTAAAATTTTAAACCAATCCTTTAAATTGACCCCCATGCACAAGTAACTACTGTTACTTCTGCTGTAGTCGAGGAAAATTTTTTCATAAAAGTATTTGAATTTTCCACTAAATATGAAAATTAAGATCATTCAAGAAAATCATATTTTAATGTTTATGACATATTTATGTTATGATATTGCAAATAAATAAAAAATAATTCGTAGTTACAAAACGGTGTCGTACTTTAGTTAAAAAACTTTAATTGCTTTCTCACTATATTTTTTCTATTACGTATCTTTCATTTTAGTTTTAATATTTTGTTGTCACTTGTAACTGTTTTTAGGATCTCATGAGCCTTGGCTAAATGAAACAGATAAAGGGCTGCTCACAAATTACTTTAGCAAAAATAGTAAGGGGCTTTTAATATAATATGGCATATAAAACTTGGGGGATTTCTGTGCAAAGATAATATGTGAAAAGTCCTTAATAACTTTTAGCAGACTGTTTTGTTTCAGTGTAAAGGTCTGGGCTGGAATTATTCATATCTTCGCGTGGCAATGGAAGTGGAATGATAAAACATTTCATGTTTTTTGTTTACTATCCACTCCCACGTGTAGTTCAAGCAGTTGATAGCTTAAAAGTGTGCGTGCGAACAGTTTTTCGACGTCTCTATGTAATTCCATGGTTACACTTTTAGACGCAGATAATCTACTACCAAGATATGCCACACGTGAAAACCAGTTTTTAATTTTGCAAGTATAGATTTTACATAACTGCTTTTCACTGTATAGAGGATACAAACCGCGAAACCTGTTCAATTTATGAGAGAGAACTGTGCAATTTAATAAGGGATAGTCCATAAATGATGTCACGGGTAGGGTCAATGGGTCAGCTACGAGCTTCGACGGGTACATTGCTTAGGGTTTGTTTACGCAATGGTTAGGCTATAATGACAGATGCGGTCCTCAAAATAGGAATATTTTGATGACACCATTTATGGACAACCCCTAATGAATGTTTTAAAGCTGGAACTTCTCACTCACACCAACTTCACTTAAGAAATAGCTATTATCTATTTAATTCTGGGCTGTTTATTTTTTTAGCGTGAAGTCTTGGCCATGGCCTTGAATTTTTTCGTCGCAGCTTATTAATAGCGATGAGAGAGGGGAGCGTTACACTGAACTGCACGGCGGCGGCAAAAATTCAACGTTAATATTGAACTTACATTCAGGCCCGGATTAGTGAAAAAAGGCGCGGGTGTGCTATATATTCATACATATTTGCTCATTCTTACTAGTCTTAATTGAAAGTAAAAGGCGCGGGTGTGCTAGCACATCCGCCACCGTGGGCTAATCCGGGCCTGCTTACATTTAATTTTCAATTCATAAATTTACCTTTACTACCTAAGTACTTCTGTAGTCGGCATCGACCCATTCACTCGCTCACATTCAAGTAGAAATTGTTAGAAGAATTCACCGGTGCTGGTGCCGGTACCGGTTCAAAATGTGTAACACCAAATTCAAGAAGGTTTACAAAGCGCAACGGTTTTGTTTCTGATAAGCTTTGAATTAAATACAATTTGGTTCATAGTTAAGCGTGAATAAATTGGTGCCCTTTGTCCTATTGGAAAATTGGAACTGGTGTTGAAGAAGTAAAGTAAGTGCCATGTGGATTTTGACTCTCAAATATTTTTTAGAAAATGTATTAAGAATATTATTAGTTCATTAGAAAGTAGAAAAGGTGTAGAGCTGTCTTGATAATATTTTATACTGATAATCTAATATGTTGAGTGAAGTATCAAAACTAGACATTAAAAAAAAGCTGGACCTAAAATAAGCTATTTCAAAAAAACACTTACTTACTTAGACTTGGATAGAAAAAACTTTAATTCCGAGTTTTTAAAAGTTGCAAAATGTTACAAATGTGGTTTTTATAAAATACGCAAAAATTTTTAATTTTACGGTTTCTAAAAGTGTAAAATATTCTATTTACTTTTTTTTAAATGCAAATTGAACTATTTACATATTTAAAACAAATGCAAAATGAGCTATTTAGATACTTTTAAAATCATGTTTTAATTTAATTTTGTAGATACATAGTGTATTTTATTGCTAGCTAAACATGAATAATTGATCTACGTGAAAAATTCTAAAAGTGTTCAGGAAAAAACTGAATTTATTTAAATCGTTTTTATTTTCTGTAGACCCGTGCTACAGTGAGATAATCAATGTCAAAGGTGACGAACCATGACGAAATCCGGTTGTCAGATCTGGACCAGGTGGACATCTGCACAACAGCAGCCTACGAATTCATCAAGTCCCTCCTTCTCTCAGCAAAGACCAAGTTTGTTAATTTCGATGGGCGGAGCAACAGTGGGAAGTTCATCAACACTGCGGGGGACATAGTGGGAGGGGCAGTAGGACTTGCTGTCCCTCTTGGTATTGGTCGATTGGCTGCGACAGGTGTGGCCCAGCCCCTCTACTACCACGACATGAAAAAGCAGAAGAAACGAAAGGACATGTTCATAAGTGTTCTCAATTCCCCTTCAAAATACCTCGAGGAAAACTTTCGTCAGCTATTTATTCAGATCGGCGTCTCCATCTACAAATCCTACGAGATGCCCCTTCGAAAAATTAACTTTGATCCGGAGGCAGGTTCCGGATCCGGTCCCGGTCCCGATGACGGTTCCGGTTCTGGCGCCGGTGCCGGCGCTGGCGAGACTACCAATCATAGAGAAAATAAAAGACAAGCAATGCAGAAACTTGGAAAGTACGCCGGGCGCAAATGTATTAAAAATATTATTAAACTTCAGTCAGTAGATGTGGACACTTTAGTTAGTGCTTTGGCTGTGGAAAATAGTCACTGTAAACTGGTCAAAAAATTAAAGGCTAAAAACGTAAAACTCTACTACTGGGCCACAAAGTCCAAAAAGCCCAAAGCTAAGAAAGGACGTGACACTGAAAATCAAGAATCAGAAATCATTAAAAAGAAGATGAAAAAAATTACAGCCCCTGATTTCTTTAGTAACACAATCCCTAGCTTAATGCAACACGATGTTCATGAAGATATGGAAATCGAAAATGGCGGCGAAAATTCGCAAAGTGCCGGCGAAAATATTCAAACTACATCCGTCGCAAAATCGCAAACTGCTACAACCTTCTGGTTCGCCGAAATGGAGCCAGAACGCTTAGTGGCTAAAATTCAAGAGGCTATTTCGAGTGACCCCGAATTCCCTAGAATTGTTTCTGCGCAGGCGCAGACGCATGCGCGATTGCGGGCAGATATTGACGAGGCGACCTGCTTAGATAGAAACCAGGCATCCTCTTTGGAAATGGAGGCCCAGTATCAGGTAATTTTAACATGTAAAATGCTAACTGCGGTCACTATTTTTCGTCCGTGCTGTTTTAAGGTCAAAGGTCAAAGGTAAACAACATTGATCATTATTTGACCCTTGTTGTGCTCGATAAATTTAATTCTGGCAATCAATCTGATTTTTTGACATGACAATTAAGTGTATTTTGTTTGTGGCATTTTACTTTCAGGCTCGTCCACTTTGTCCTTGTCAGTGTTTCAGCTAAAGGGACGAGATGGAAGACTTTGCTTCTTCAAAACGGCGAAATCTACCACTAAGCAAACTAGCTTGCCCCACTTAACACATGTCTGCAAATAGAATCATGCCTTCTTCCTACTTCTTGTACAAGCCATACGTGTATTTAATTGAAATGTGATTATCATTATGTAACAAGTAATACTCGCAATTTTACTAAAAATAAAACGATACGCTTTTGTCATACTTACTGTTGACAAGGGAATGACGCGACATGATACACCCAGATTTCAAGGAGACCCATTTCAAAAAATCAGGTTACATTTCAATAGCACAGATCCAAAGTAACTCGAGTGCATTTTGCGTTGTTTGGTCACAGTGACCCGCCAAAGTTCAAAAAAATTCAAATTTTGAAACTTTGCCTCCCTATAACTTCTACAGTTTTCATCTGATTTTGAATAAATTTGATTTTTTGTGATCCTCAGTCTGTATTCTAAAAAGTAGTAACAAGATTTTGAAAAATTCGAAAATTTTCATTTTTCTTAAAAAAAACAAAAAAAGTATATTTTTGAGGCCCAATTTTTAACCCCGATTTTTTCGAAAATTTGAAATTTTTCGAATTTTTCAAAATCTTGTTATAACTTTTTAGAAAACAGACTGAGGATTACAAAAAATCAAATTTGGTCAAAATCGGATGGAAACTGTAGAAGTTACAGGGCGGCAAAGTTTCAAAATTTGAATTTTTTTGAACTTTGGCGGGTCACTGTGACCAAACAACGCAAAATGCACTCGAGTTACTTTGGATCTGTGCTATAGAAAAGTAACCTGATTTTTTGAAATGGGTCTCTTTGACATCTGGGTGTATCATGTCGCGTCATTCCCTTGTGAGTGTTGTCAGTGAAATAAATTACCAAAATGATGTTGTATGGGCTAACAAAAAATTGACTTGTGAAAAATGTAATTTTGATTATTCGAAACGCCTAAAAAATATTTTTAAATATAAGCATGGCTAATTAAATATATTCTAGAGCCAAACCTGCAGGGTGATAATCTTATTGAAATAACTAGCTTTCTTTTTCAAGAGAATTTAAATGCACTATGTAATTACATTTCCAAAACAAACAATTAATAGAAATATATTGAAAGAGCAAGAACCTAAATAGAAAAATATGCACATTTTAAAAACATGAATAGAGCATTTTGCACGGTACAGAAATGTGTAGTTGGAATATTTTGCAATTTATAAAAATATGATGATGTAAAGAGAATGTTTTTAACAGTGAATAAAATACGCATGTGTTCAGTAGAACCAGTATGTACGGGGTCTAGATATAAGAAAACACCGCCGAAATAGGGAGCAGTGCTGAAGAGTTAGTTTGCCATGTATGTATTTGTGTTATGTATGTCAAAAATATTTACAAATAATTATATATTAACATCATTATTCAGCATGAAGCAAACTGCCACAAAACCTACTGCCAAATTACCCATTTTTTTCTAAAATGAGCATGAAACTGCTATAACGACTATTTAAACTGCTAGAACTCCTGGAGCAAGTCTCGGTGTTGAACTTTGAAGTTAAAAGTTTGAAAATGTTACAAAGCTATAATTAATAATTTTGAGGTTTCCAAAACTGTGATAGGAATTAGCAGTTACGAAAGTAAGAATTGGCAGTTTTTGAAAATGAGAGATGGCAGCTTCTTAATTAGCAATTGGAGTAATGTTAGAAATTGAAAATCAACAGCTTTGACAACTCAAAATTTGATGTCTTCGAAATTGGCAGGAAGCAGTTTTTGATGGTGGAAACTGGCAGTTAGTGAAGTTGATCATTAGCAGTTAGTAATGTTTATAAGTGTAGCAGTTGTTCAAGTTGACATCATCAAAAATCATACACATTATTCACATTTAGCGCATCACCTAAGTGAAGTTTGCAATCTACAGATCTGGTTACTAATTTGCCTCCGCAACTTAATCCTCGTTGCTTTCCAGGAAAGAATGGTGCTTGCAATCTGGTGAAACAACTTTGTTTATAATACACATGATCGTCTCACATGTGATGGCTTTATGCTTACAACACAACTTTACAGTGGCCAGTGTATCAAATTATTGCCACATGCGACAAACAGACAACAAGTCTAACTCCTAAAACTGTCTTTAAACAAATGTAAGAAAAGGAAAGGGAAAACTGTCAATGCTAAAAACAGGGTACAGTGGATTAAAACTTTTCCCCTCGTTTCTTATTGATCTTAGCAACTACCTACAATATTTGTGTAGGACCTACATAACGAGAAAACTCAAAGTCCATACAAATCAAATCAAAGCATACATTTGAACATTGTTTTGTCTATACAAAATGTCATCAAATTACCCCGCAACATTTAGTTTGGTTCAGTATTTGGTTCGTCCAGTGTCAGCGACCGAGTTCGTTGTTGATCCACAGTTATTTTATTTAATTTGCCCAAGAAAGTTACAAACCCCACAAATTGCATAATGAAATCACAATAATTTTTTTAAAAATTTACCTACGAAGACAAACAGCATTATTCTACATACGTTTAGGTATTTGTAGTCAATCCAAAGTAATATTCAATGATTTCAGTTGCAGTTTAAAATAAAGTTTTGCATAGTGCCAAATTCAATATGAGATCAGATTTGGAAGTTTTGGTTCTTTTCATCCCGATTGCTCTTTTGATTTGGTCCAGTCTCTGCTATTATTTTGGCCGTTGTTGGTGTCACGAGAATGACGGGATCTTACACGTGGTTGTGGTTCAAACCCCTCCTCCCACCCACGTACTGTGGAGACGTTCTGGGTGACAACAACTGCTTCACTCAAGGATGCAAACACATAAAGTTCTACCCTAAGAAAAACAAATATTTCGACACAATTTAAATCCACATGTTTAAATCTGTACTGTCGTGCGTGGGATTTGCAAAATTAAAAAAAACACAATTCTCTCGCAGACAAACAACTTTACGTGCTAAAAATTAGAATTTAAAATTTTTTAAAGTCATTTTTAAATATTCATAATTTAATTTTTTCAGTTGCGGTTTCTAATAAAGTGTTTTGCGTATTATTGTCTCATTTAAAATGAATTTAGATTTAGAAGATTTACTGCTTCTTATCCTGATCATCATCATTGTTTGGTGTAGCATCCGCTGTTGCTACTTGGGCCGTTGTTGCTGTCAAGTCAATAACGACGTCTTACCTGTCGTTGTCGTTCGAAGGAACCCTCCCGCCGCACCGCTTCTACTCCAGCCACGGCGACAACTACAAATCCAACAACGACAACAACGGGAGCGACAAAGGCGATACAGAAAACAACAGCAACTACAACACCAACTACGACAACAACAACAACAATTACGACAAGAACAACTGCAACAGCAACAACAACAACAACAACTGAAACAACAACCGCAACAACAACAACAGCAGCAAGAATCTTTGCTATGAACAACCGTTATGGCTACGACCAATCTGCTCTCTATAATGGAGACGTTCAGGCTGACTAACAGCTGCTACGAAGGGTAAAGAAAAAATTAAAAAACTAATTAGCAGTAATTAACACAAATTAAAAGTTTAGACTGGGAAATGTCTAACTAAACAAAAAACTAACTAAGATTAAAAAATTTCATATTTGAATTTCCCGCCAAATTTTAAAATGTCAAAAAAAAACTGTTTGATAGTGATGGTATAACTGATATTCTGAGGAAGTAATGTAAGAAAACCCAAGAACAAAGAAACCTAAAACTTAAATTTTTGTGTGGGTTTTTGTTTTTTTCCCGCATCTAACAGTCAATTAGTAAAAGTCTTAAAACTGTCTATACAAACGAATTTGAGCAGAAGAAAAAACAAAGGAGATAATTTTATAAATACCATAAATGTTTAAAACAAAAGCCCGGGCCCAGTTTTCCCGGAACTAGAAGGTTTTTGCTTTAGTTTACACTTTGTAACTACTTACGCTATTACTTTGTGTGACCACAAATAATGTAAGTATTTAGAATCTAAAAGTCCATACAAATAAAATAAAAACATTCATTTGACATTTTTGTTTTCTTTACAAAATGAGATGATATTAACCTGCAACTTTTGGTTTAGTTCAATATACTTTCTTCAGAGTCAGCCATTGAGGTCCTTCTTGGTCGGTGGATCCAATTTAATTTACCAAAGGGCCATTGTATATTGCCAAAACTATGAGATCCGATTTACAAGTTTTATTTTTTCTCATCCCGATCGCCGTTATTATTTGGGATATTCAGTGTTACTATTTAGGCCGTTTTTGCTGGCAACAAAATCAAAATCACGCAATTTTTCCTGTCGTTGTCCCCCTCCCCCCACCCAGCTTAACGCGGCTACCGCAGTAACGACAAAAAATACAACAATGACAACAACGGCGACAACAAAAACACTAGCAACTACGAACACTGCAATGAACAACTGTTACGAATTCCCCTACTTTGAAAATGTCCAGGTTGAAGACAACTGGGGCCAAGGCCAAGGGTCAATGGAGTTGTATGGAATTGATGGCAACTACGACTACGACCAATCGGCTTCCTACGATAGAGACGTTCAGACTGACAACAGCCGCTACGAAAGGTACTGAAGAATTAAAAAACAAATAATCATCAGTAATTATTACAAATTATTATTAGTAATAAAAACCAAAATGCACTATCTGCACAAGAAACTAAAATAACGTGCTCATGAAATCATGTAAATAGAAAACTTTAACCTTTTCAAAGAGCATGTAAATGGAACGTTTTGAACTTTTCGAAAGACATGTAAATAGAAAATTTTCCAATTACAAAAAACATGGTAATATAACATTTTGACCATTTTAAAAAGCATGTAAAAGAACCTTTTGTACTTTTTTGAAAAACTTGTAAGTAGAACATTTTGACCATTGCAAAAACATGTAAATAGGAAATTTCACATTCTTGAAAAACACTTAAATATAGCATTTTGACCTTTTCAAAAAGCATGGAAATAAAACAATTTGTTCTTTTTGAAAAACTTGTAAACAGAACATTTTGACTTTTTCAGAAACATGTAAGAAGGAGATATAATTTAAGACTTTTAAATTTATATAGATAGAACAATTAACTCATTTTAGAAGCTCGTGGTTATCATTTTCGTCATAGCATTTATTTTTTACATACTTTCTTTTTTTGATATAGCCTATTTTAATTCTAGAAAAAATTGGAAATGGGTCATTTTGCTTCTTCGCAGACGATATGTTATAATTACTGTAATAATGAAACTACTAATTTATTATTTTCAATCATTCAGGTTTCAAAATTACGTTTTCCGAATCCCGTCAGTCATTGTTGGAAGTGCTGGTGGCCAATTGATTGGAAAAAATGAGCTCAGGAGCGTCGACGGAGAACATTGGTTACAGACAGTCTCCTGCCATCGACACATTCGCGGCCTTTCTACTTTCTTGGAGAAAGCATTTCGTCGATGTAGAATGAAGTTTGATCATCTCCTTCTGGGGCTAAAATGAATTATGATCATCTCCATTCTGCTTTAAAATGAATTTTGATCATCTCCATTTTTCATCAAACACGGCTAATGAGATATGATAATGATTAGTTAATGGTTTAGTAATTTAAAACTAAGTAAATTAAGGGTCACCCATAAATGACGTCATCAAAATATCCCTATTTTAAGTCCCTATGACCCTCCTGTCATCAGAGTACCCGTTGGGTGAATGGCTATCTTTAACATGTGATACCATGAATATCCAAGTAGGCTGCTTGGCTATACCCATGACGTCATTTATGGGCAACACCTGGATTTTTTAAACTTTTAATAACGATTTATTGATGAAATAATTTAATCAAATTAATAAATTAGTACATCATTTATGAGACCAGGGATTATTTCATCAATTAAAATCATTATTGAAGTTTTAAAAAATTAAGGGGTCGCCCATAAATGACGTCATGGGTATGGCCAAGCAGCCTACTTGGATATTGATGGTATTTTATTCTAAAGATAGCCATTTACCTAACGAGTACTCTGATGACAGGAGGGTCATAGGGACTTAAAATGGGGATATTTTGATGACGTTATTTATAGGTGACCCTTAATTCACTTAGTTTTAAATTACTAAACCATTAACTAATCATTAACATATCTCATTCGGCGTATTTCATGAAAAATGGAGATGATTAAAACCAATTTCTAATAAGAATGGAGATGATCATAATTCATTTTAGCTCCAAAGGGAGATGATCAAACTTCATTCTTCATCGACGATTTACTGCAAAATTGACGGCTTCTACTACATTCCAATTTATGGGATGCGATTATTTGGGAGCCAATGGGAAACAGGAGAAAGTGCGAGGAGTCAGCTGTTTTTGTCCGTTTTAGACCGGAAAATTATTGAGACGGTGGCGGTTATCATTAACTTGGGAAACCATTGGTTACTCATTGTGGCGAGATTTAAATCTCAAGAAATTGGAATCATTGACACGTCACCTCACGCATTAAATGCTCTACTGGTTCAAGGCGCTGTTGGAAGGCTAATCACAGATTTTCTAAGAGGTTCCCTTTGTAGTGGTAAATTGGACAATTGGACACGTGTCCAATATTTCGGAGCAGGTTATTTTAGCAGGGAGGTTGCAAATCAAAACATTAATTACCATCATTTCACGCCAGTCTTAAAGCTGTGCTCACACAGTTGAAATGTCTCGTCAACAATTTAAACCACACTGCCCGCATCTGTTTACTATGTTTATCATTGCTGTCATGTGATTTCACACCTGAGAATTTGCTGTTTTCAAAGTTGACAGTTAGCAGTTTTTGAGGTTGTAAGCTTGCAGTTCATGAAGTTGATTGTTAGCAGTTTGTAACTTTGTATTAACGATTGAAGCAGTTTTTAAATTGAATAGGAGCAGTTTTCTAAATTAGTTACTGAAACAGTTTTTGAAATTGACCATGTGCAGATTTTAAAATTAGCATTCAGCAGTATTTATAATTTACAATTGACGCAGTGTCTTAGTTTTTTAAATTGAAAACACACATTAAAAAATTATTGGCGCTTATATAAAAATGGACAATCAGCAGTTCATGAAATTGAGAAATGGCAGTTTTAAGAATATACAATTGCCAGTATTTAAAAATAAAAGTTGACGCATTTTCTAAAATTGACGTTTAAAAGTTTTTGCAGTTAAAATTAGGAGTAATTTGAAATTGATAGTTGGCAGTTTATATAATCGCCTATTGGCAGTTTTCTGGGTAAAAAATTATAGTAATAATTTACTTTCTATCTTCTTTGTAAGTAATACAGGTTTGCTGGCAAATTATTTTATTGTAATAACAATAATAACATTTATAACACATTGTTAACATCATATAATAATAAGGGGTTGTTCACATATTACGATAGCAACTGGGGTGGGGCACATAGTTGGTGAATATGTTTTGACGTTGTAGCCTATCGCCCACCTAACTACTTCTTCATAGCAGCAGATGAATCTACAGTCCGCAGATTAATGATTTAATTATCTCCATTACAATAATTATAACAACAATTAAAAATTAATTCCGTCCTGCTCCAGATATTTTCATTTTTCGAATTAGTTCTTGAAACTGTGCACACACAGTTAAAATATCTGGTCGGCAGTTTGGATCCCGCTCCCAGCATCTTTGCATTATGTTGTATCTAATCAAGGTAAATTGAAAAAACGAATTAATTGCTAATTAGGTATAAAACTTTTATAGAGTTGGATTTAAATTTTAGCACAGGCTCAAATGTTTGAAATTCGTAAAATATTTACTTTGTTAAAATTAAAAAAATGTAAACTAATTGGTAATAATTATGAAAGATTTATATACTACGCTAAATTAAAAACTCTAAAATTGAATTTGTACATTTCATCTGTAGCAAAGTCCGGTTTTGACAGTCGATGTCCGTTGGAAATTAACCCGACAAATGCTTCGTTGTACTGGAGACCAGGGTACGGGAGGTCACCTAGTGAGAAAATCTCCCAGAGCGTCACACCAAAAGACCAAACGTCTGATTTGACTGAAAACATGGAGCTGCTGATGGACTCCCACGCCATCCATTTCCATGGCAACGGATCCTAAACAGTCGTTTATCATTTACAGAGTTTTTTTTAATAGGCAATTAATTTAAGTTTTAGTTTATAAATTTCCCAAGTGTATTTACAGAGCTTTTCTTGACATAGGTGGAATAGTCATTAAGAAGTTGACGGGAAAGTCCAAAGTCGCTGATTTTGGCCACGTTATTGATTGTAAGGAGTACATTTCGAGCTGCCAAATCCCCATGAATTACCTATCTCGTTTTAAAAATATTAACTAATGTTGTCAAGTTTCTGTAATATTGTAACCAGCATTAAATTAAACTCACATTTTTAGACGCTATAAAGGCCATGCCACTTGCAATATCCCGAGACCACTCGAGCAACCTGATTTCTTCACTGCTACCCAGTCTCGGAGTTGAACTTCGAAGTGAGAAGTTGCGAATCGTTACGTAGCTAAAAGTATAAATTAAAGTTTCAAAACATGTAAAACAATAGGAAGTTTTTGAAAACGAGAATTTGCAGTTTTGGAGCTATACAATTAGCAGTTTTTATAAATGAGAATGTTTAGTTTCTAAATTAGCAATAGGAGTAGTTTCTAAAATTTAAAATCAGCAGTTTTTATAATTGACAGTTTGCGGTTTTAGAAAATGATAGTGGGCAGTTTTCGAAATTAATCATTAGCAGTTTGTCAAGTTTACAACTAGACCAGTTTTTGAAGTTGACAATGATCAGGTTTTGTCACTATTAGCTGCGTACTGTCAGAAACTCACCATTGCCAGTTTTTCATACTGGCAATTGACAGTTTTTAAAACTGGCAATTGACAGTTTTTATAAATCACAATTTACTAGGTTTCTTAAATTGACAGTGAACAGTTTAAAAAAATAAAGATTAGCAGTTATTTAAAATCTACAAATTGCAGTTTTTAAATTGACTATTAGCAGTAAGAAAAATTGACAATAATTAGCTGAGGATTTCACCGTGGGCCGAACGTATATGCTAGGTTCAAAATGAATAAGTTTGACCACTGTTTGCAATAAGGCTAACATGAACCCCATACAGTTTTAGTGTTTATAGGTATTGATGTGGCTGATAATTTCCGAGTAAGTAGGCAAAAAGCAGTAATTTGGTTGACATCATTTATGGACCACGTTTTAGTATGTAGTTACAAATTGTCGTATTGGCAATATCCACCCAAATGTTTTCACATGTTATTTACCTAGTGTCTCCCTGTGTAAATGCAATTGAGGTTGTTTGGGAACTTTTCTGGTTGCGAAGAGTTTTAAGTAAATCTCCATTTTCACAGAATTCAACTGCCACGTAGATTTCTCCTGTTAAGTGTAAAATAAAATGTATTAATTGGTACTATTTTAGTGCGAATATTCAAAACACAATGAAATTCTGTCGTTTTAAAATATACACTTAAATATTTAAAAAAACTAAAATGAACTTTTACCTTTCACAATGTTTTCAATGCAAGCTCCCATAAATTCGACGACGTTCGGACTTTTTTCTAAATAAGCCATGATTTTAACTTCAGAAAGTAATGCTTTAAAGTACAAGATGTCAACGTTTTGTTTCACAGTTTTAATTGCAATCGGTATTCGGCGCGTATCTCCGATTCCGATGGTGAGACCACCTTTCATTACAATCCCGTACTGACCAGAGCCAATGACATCATTAGTTTCTACAAGTCAGGAGTTGGTTAATTTGTGAATTCATAAAATTTTAAAATTCTATTCTGAATGATCCCCGTCGTTACCAAGCAGATTATTTATTTACCAAATTGAATGCTGTTTCTTGGAATGCTAAATTTTGGGTCGAAAGCTTCACTGTAAATGGCAGAGTGGTACTCAGAATCGGAATTATTTTTTTTGATTATTGACGACGAGTTTCCATTTAAAAAATCTTGTTGTTCTTGTTCAGTTAGGAAAGTGCTCCGACGTCTCAGTTTAATTGCGAGGCAGATTATGACCGCAGTCAGAATTATTATCACCAGAAGAATTGGAATGCCGATGACGGAGACAGTCAAAATGGTGTTTGCAATGCCTACAGTTTTAATGAATGGGAATCAAGGCTTTGTATTGTCTAAAACTGTGGTAAATTGATTTACAGATTTACCTCCAGTTTGAAAAGTCGAATCTGCAGCTACAACTTCCACATCCCTCGAAGCATTGATCCAGCTGTAGCTGCCAATGACTGGAGCAAAGCAGTAAATTCTGTCTATTGACACACTGCTCAACAATACCTTGCAGCTCAGTGATCGTGAGTAGGCATTTTTATCCTTGGAACTGGAATTGCCTTGGATAAAGTTCACCAAAAAAAAAACCAACCCGAACAATTGTACAATTAGTTATTATGCCTTACACAGTAAAGCTCAAGTTTAAACATTAAAAATACAGTTTCTGATACTAAACTAATACAAAACTATAAAGAAAGAAAATAATACAAGAAATAAATTCCAAGTCTTTAGGCCCATGCGCATCCTTATGTTGGAAAGCAACGTAGATTGAATGTGAAGCGTAATATTCTGCGACTGTACAGTTTATCCCAAGAATCGTGTTTAGAATTTGAGTTTTGGGAAAGTTTTGCATCTCTATCATTGTTTCAGGTTCGACGTCTTCCAAGCTTAAATCTAGCAATACAAATTCCGAAAATAAATATTAACATTTACCGTTTGTTAAATTAAGCTAACAAAATTTTAGAAAATCATTGATGATTAGCAGTTTAAAAAATTAACAATTAGCAGTTTTTAGAATTGAATATTGGCAACTTCAAAAATTGACAATTTGCTGTTTTCCAAATTGACGATATGGAGTCTTCGGAATTGAAAATCAGCGACTCCTACAATTTGCAATAGGCGGTTTTCCCAACCAACAATTGGCAGCTTTTCAAAAATGACAATTAGCGGTTTTTTAAAAATTGACAATTGGCAGTTTTCAGAATTAAAAGTTGGCAAATCCTCAAATTAACTAACTAACAGTAATTTTAAAAATTGACAATCGACATTTATAAGACCTAGCAGTATTGCTAACTGCCAAAAATTGTTTAAAAAAGACGATTGGCAGTTTTTGCACAGTTTCTAAAGTTTTTATCAAGTAGGCTGGCCAGTTTTCGGGAAATCGTACACATTTTAGAGGTTCTGTTGGTGCCTTGAGGAAGACTTAAAATAAGCGGAGTGCTGTAGAATTTCTTGTGGGAGCTATCGCTGCTGTTTCGCGTTCTGCAGGAGGCGTAATTTGTAGTGGATTGATGCTGATGGGAAGGGATCCAAAACGAAATGTCCTGTTGTGGGTTTGTTTTGCATTCAGAACTTAGTTCACATGCTGTCCAGCAAGACTGTCAATTTTAATGGAGTTAAAATGTAAAACAAAACAGCAAATTTGTTCTATCAGTTACACTTAAGTTCAAGTAAAGATAAAAATAAATTTTATTTTATTTATATTGTTTGTTTTTGCTTTTTATTGTATTTCACCTGCAAAGTTCTAAACATGAAATCATTTGTGTGGATAATATTGAGGCCGACGGGATAAAGAAGGTCAATTGCTCCATCTGTTCCATCTGAAAACTTGCAGCCGTACTTACGCTGAGAAAAGTGTGAGTTTGACTGGAGAATTTGGTCGAAAAACATTTGTCCATTGCAGTTGTTTTTGTCTCCTGTCAGCGTCCAGTTTAAATAATCTGTGTGAAGGAACATGGACAGAATGTTTATTTATCACATTCAACTATTTCACAAAGTGCAAACAACCATATGAGGACCATTTACAAGATGCAAAAAACGATTTCTAGCCATTCAACAACTTGCAAATATCTACATTTGCACTTTATACAAAGCGTAAAAAAGAATATTTACCTATTTTAAGTTTTAAGGTGCAAAAACTCATATTAGGACCTTTTTTCAACGTGCAAAAAACGATATTTAACCATTTTAAAGCAGCCAAAATCTTAAGTTAGTTAGTTACTGTAACTATTTACAAAGCATGAAAAAAATATTTTGACACTTTTTTAAATCTCAAGAACGCGATATTTGCAATTTAAAAAATGTAAAAGTCGATATTCACGAAATAAAAAAATCGCCTATAAAAATTCAATGTACAAATTAATGGATAATAATAAATGAAGTTGTTCTTACTGTAAACATGTTTAGAAATAGCAGAGCAAGAAGAAATAGTGACAGCGTCTTCCTCTGCATCATACGAGAGGGAAACAGAGATCCCGAAAAATGGCCTTTCTCTGCTGCGAAAGTCAATGGACGTATTTTTCCATTTTACATAAGACACGTAGATTCCCGAATTAAATTGAAAACGAAAAGTAGACTCGTCAAAAATATTTTGAGCCTCTCGTAAATTCTGTGAGCCTGGGTTTTGTACCTTAAAATAAATTTGAATATTCCCGCACAAAGAAAATGCTTTAAAAACCTACATGGTTGCATTTTGTATTAAGTATACACATAGTTATCATACCGGCCGCAGTTTATTTCAAAATAAATATCTGTAATCCAATAAGATAATTCTCACCTGATTGGAAAGATCCATTTGGTAATAGGCATAAAAAGGGAAAGTAGCTGAGACTTGAATTGTGAACAACTTGATATCCCTCTCAATGGATCTCAAGTGAATCCCTTTAACAGGTCCTTTAATTTTCCAGTGTGAATTATTCGTCTTTTCAATTTTGTAGTCTGACTTAATTGCCACTGTAGGTAAATCGTGCTCAAGATTATTTTGATGGAAATTTAATTCTTGTGGAAAGTGATGAAAGGGTAACAATTGGTGAATGGGATCTTCTTCGGCTGGTCCAGAAGCAGAAGCGTGGCTGCTGTGAGCATTGCAAAAATAAAATTTGCAAAATAGTAAAATTACACAGACGTTGAAGAAAAACATTTTTAACCACCGACTTTTAGCACGCAATTAAAGTGAGTTTGCAAATTGAGAGAGAAGCTTAGAGTCCAGAGCAGTACTGAAATGCGCTAATCAGCAATAGATGCTGATTTATTGTTTTTCGTTGTACGCGATTAAAGACTGACGTTGACCTTTGACCCCTGCAGTTGGCACGAGTACTGGCCTGCGATCATGAAGTCAATGTCACTGTATCACAATCTTATTTATCTTATATGGTCATATGACGAAGACGAAGGACATGATGTGGAACGTGGGGTCGCGCTAATCATTTGTGTCCATGGATTTATAGCAGTGTAAGACACGGAGCCGGTGACCGGTAGGACCGATCGCACTGACCGAAGCTCCGGTCAGTAAAATCGAAAACATAGCAGGCACGCGCGGGCTCATTTTTTTTTCTCGAAGCTCGTCGATGCTCAAAAAGCACAAAAAGCTCATAGAGCTTTTAGAGTCCTGAAATTTGATATCCGTAGTGGGGTATTTGAGCCCAAAAGTGTGAGAGTGACCGATATGTCGTAAAGGTTGTTTTGGACTCATACTGTCATAAAAAAAATATCAGAGATACTGTGTAATGTAAAAGTATGATGAAATATAAATATATTGTATTATTGTATACGATAGTAATAATATATGAATCACACTTATCACACACCGACACCGTAGCTGGCACTATTCTGACACGGGATATAAGATAAAAGTAATAGTCAGCGGTACGAGTGAGTGATGATTACTAGTAATAATAGTAATAGTAATATTAGTTTAATATTAGTTAATTAATTAATTAATATACTGATACCTATACCCTGTGTTGTGGTGTGGCGGACTGTGGCGGCAGTGGCGGGGACGGTGTCAGGTGTTGGTGTCAGTGGTGTCACAGTGAATTAGGTATAAGTTTTCTGAATTAATATACTGCTGATACCTATACCCTGTGTTGTGGTGTGGCGGACTGTGGCGGCAATGGCGGGGACGGTGTCAGGTGTCGGTGTCAGTGGTGTCACAGTGAATTAAGTATAAGTTTTCTGGCTGATGGCTACTGTGCTACAGTAGTAATGTATGTACTGTATCTTTATATATACATGAAGTTAGGTTGATTTATTATGGGCTTGAGAATAAAATTTGTAATTTCAACTATAAAACTTCTCTTGAATTTAATTACAAGAAAATTAAAATAACTGTTTTTGGTGAAACTGAGCCCGAGCGGGATAAAAATTGCAATAATTAAATGTCGATAAATGTGAGTCTTTACTAAACTCTACTCTACACCTCACCACGGAGACGGAGCACCAGATGAAGAGTCGACTTTTTCTGGGTGTTGTTACATTTGACACATGTATTAATTACTGTGGGTATTATTTAGTTGTTTGAGCAGCATGTAATTTAAATTATTTTAAATATTAAAAATTCGCATTTTGGGCGAACGTTTAATCACGAATTCCCACCATTAATTAAACCACCGCCAAAGTTGCTAAAGCTAAAGCTTGAGCAAACACCAAAGCCCACACACTAACACTAAAAGCTTTTCATTTTTCATAAAATACAATTAAACGTGGAATTTGAATAAATCAACAATTATTTACTTATCATGTTTATTTCTATCTGCGCAATTTTAATTATTATCGTTTGCATTTTGAAATAAAGTTATTGTGTCATTGTTAACAAATTTGGTGTTAATGGCTTAATAGCTACAAAATTGCGGTATTAAAAAATTTAAAAATGTCAAATTCAATATTTTATTTTTTTGGCATTGTTGGTGCATTTGAATGTTGCAAGTTGCATACATATATTGCATGCAAAGGCGCATACTTCATACTGAAACCGAAAAAATGATAATGACTGTGGAGTGTGAACACCACGGAGACGGAGCACCAGATGAAGAGTCGACTCTTTCTGGATTTTGTAATCCGAAAGAGTTCGGCCGTCTTCGAGTTGCTTCCCGGCGAAGATGAATCGCTGCTGATCTGGGGGGATCCCTTCTTTATCCTAGATCTTAGCCTTCACGTTGTTGATGGTATCGGAGGGCTCTACTTCTAAGGTTATGGTTTTCCCAGTGAGGGTCTTTACAAATATTTGCATACCTCCTCAAAGACGGAGCACCAAATGAAAGGTGAACTCCTTCTGGATATAAACACGAAACTGACAAAGTAGCACCACTAGTTAAATGCATCAGATAACTGTCACAGTAACTTGTTTTGTGCACTTACTTCATTAGTGAACACATTAATAAGGAACATTAGTTAAATTGGTGCACAAGCTACTTAGTGCTGCAATTTTTTCAGTGCAAAAACCGCTATTGTGATACGTTAGCTCCGTGGTGTCAAACCTTATTTAGTGCACTAGCTATTTCGTACTTCCCCTAATTAAATGCACCACCTACTTAGTGCCACCTAATTTGCCGCATAAACAACTTTTGTTCACAAATACGAAGGGTGCACAAACCAGTTATTTTCATTAGATTTATGCACAAATTAAATAGGCTTATCCGCGGATAACACGCAGAATCTACTTGGTGCAGCAACCTGTTTGGTGTATTACGGTTTTATTACACAAATGGCAATTGTGTTACAATCAGGTTGACGGGCCAGACACTAAACACGCACTTATACACCTAATTTAGTGCATGAATAACTTTATTTAACCGATTACGTATACACAGCAACAGTGTTAAAGCTTTAGCTATTTAGTGATGCAATTAGTCTAGTGCACAACCTATTGTAATTAATTACGGCGTTGCAATTCCGTAGGTTTACAAGTTGGTGTTCACGCTAACTACTAAGTGGTAACATTACTATTACCTTCAAATTGTCTCCTATTAGTGTTATCTGATGAGGCCAGATGAAATAACGCTATTCATATAAAAAGTATGTCCCGTTGTAGAAACATCAAATACATAAGACTAAAATTACTTAAAATAGAGCACATCTCACATTTATGTGATAGTATTAAATTCCACTAATTGTAATTTTTACTCATTGAATTAATTACCCTAGTTCCTAGTTGAAGTGGCTTGTTATTTAAAATAATTTACAAAATAACAGGCTTACGTTTTACTCATTTACAAATTCCTATACTTGGGTATTTGTGTTGTGTTACTAAACACATGAAGCCATGAAGGACTCAACACATCTCGCAGTTCCTGTGCATACACCACCTGCGTAGTGCTCGCACTGCCTGCATAGTGCATACAACGTCTGCGTAGTGCATACACCGCCTGCGTAGTGCATACACATGCATAGTGCATACTGCATACTGAAACTTATTCAAATGATAATAAATAAATAATAATTTAAATAATATAGACACTACGGCACAGCGGAGTGCAAAGGCAGAGGCTGATACTTCCTGTTCTGCTGTCGCTGTGAATTTGGTAATACTTCGTCATGATTAAAATGTAATTGTACCGTTAATCTTAAATATAATTGGTGGTCTTGCAACGGCAACAGTGGTGGTTGGTGCTACTGTGACTAAAGTGGGTGTCATATCGTGTTTCAATAATTAAAGAGGGTGATTATTGGTGTAGTGCAGTGCGCTGATAAAAGTAGGTAACTGTTAATTTTTTAATAATAAAATGTGGTGACTGCCTGAAATTATTTTTTGAAGCAACACACCACCTGGCAAAGTTCAGTGCCTACAAATGTCAGCCAAGAAATAAAAATTCGGGCGTCAGGTAGGTTGCAGAAAATCGTCGGCTGTCGGGTAAATTGCAGAATTTTCCGTCGAGTGAGTTGCACTTTGACCCGACGACCGAAACAAGGTGTAAAGCAAAACAAAGGCAAAGGCAACAATTAAAAATTATTGTCACACAAAAAACTACTTCTTGACGAGGATGAGCCAGAGTAAATAATGTGTTAATACTTAAATTTATAGTGTTGAATATTACAAAATATTACTTTTTTGTCGATTGTCCAATTTGAGATTATATTTAATATTTTTATTTTATTTTAATTCCGCTGGTAAATATTGAGTGAGATTATGCAGAATTAAGTTAAGTTTAATTTTTAGTTAATAATTTTAATTTTAAGTTATTATTAATTTAATCTTTTTTTTCATTAAAAGTTATCAAATTGTTTGACGCAACAGTTTTAATTAATAATTGTAACTAGAAACACAAAAAACTAATAATAATAAAAAATTAAAAATTAAATGTCCTTTGGTGTTTGTGTGTATTATATATTATTTATGCATTTATTGATTTATTTTCATTTTTATGGTGTTACGCCAAGTAGTATTAGTATTAGTCATATTAGTATTAGTATTGAACATTTTTTGTAGGTAGGTACAATTTACTTCCAGTACCTAACGGGTTGGCTCAGATTGGGGGAGATTGAGGTAAAAGCTCAATGAGGTGGAAAAAATTTTCCCTCAAAAAAGGAAGCGGGACCGGAGGAGGTAAAATAGATAAAAAGAACGGTGTTGAACGATTTCCCTCCTCCGGGCTCAGGCTGGCTCAAATTGAGGTAGTTTTTTCAAGAAAAAGGGACCCTCGGTCAATTTTTTTTAAGGGCTCGTTAGGGACCGATTGGCTTGCACTGATTTATAGTTTATTTTCCATTCATTCAATTTAATTTTGTAACTACCTATTGTCTGGATACAAATTCGTGATAGCTGCGCAAGGTGTCCAAACAGTTTCATATCCATGCAATCAAATGGGCACGGCAGGGTTTGGACACCTTGCGCAGCTATCACGAATTTGTATCCAGACAATATGTATTTTTCATGCTTTACAATGCGATACGTATACCGTGGGCGAGTTATCAAATCCGCTTCCTTCCAATTTTCGCTGGAACCAAATCCGCTTCCTTCCATTTTACCTTAAAACCAAATCCGCTTCCTTCCAATTATGGTTTCAATAGGCGTTTTTGTTCACCAATTCATAATAACATGCATATAAAAAGTGCAAATTGCTCTAATTGCATCAAATCCTAAAACGCAAAACGTTCTAACTACATGAATTTTAAAACTGGAAATGGTTCTAACTACATGATTTAAAAAAATCAAAATCCACTTAATACATGATGTTAGTCACAAACTGTTCTAACGACATGGTTTCACATGCAATTTGTTCTAACTACATAGGCTTAAGTTGCAAACTAATCTAACCAGGTACATAATTTTAAAAAATACAAATGTTCTAACTACATTGTATTAAGTTGCAAAATTTTATAACTACATTGTATTAAGTTGCAAAATGTTCTAACTACATTGTATTAAGTTGCAAACTAATCTAACTACCTAATTTTAAAAAGTGCAAAACATTCTAAATACGTGATTTAAGAGCGCAATTTGCTCTAACTAAATGGTTCTAAAAAGTTCAAAATGTTCTAACTACATGATTTTGAGCGTCAAACTGTTCTTACTAGATGATTTTAAAAAGTGCAATTTGATCTAATTGCATCATATACTTAAACGCAAAACGTTCTAACAACATGTATTCTAAAACTGCAAATGGTTCTAACTACATAATTTTAAAAAAATCAAAATCCACTAAAGAACAGTTACATGATGTTAGTAACAAACTGTTCTAACTGCAGATTTTTATGTTGGCAATGGATCTAACTACATGGTTTTAAGTTGAAAACTTATCTAACTACCTAATACAAAAATTGCAAAATGGTTTAACTACATAATTCTAATCGCAAGTTGTACACTCATAGAAATACATAGATTTGAAAAGTGCAAAATGTTCCTATTACGTGGTTTCAAGCATTACAGGTAGTTATAACTTTCTGCATTTCTCAAACGTTGTATTTAGATCATTTTGCATTTGTAAAATTTTTCAACAAAAACAGTTTAGAATTTTCAAAACATGCAATTAAAACATTTTGCTTTATTTAAAATCATCTAGTAAGAACCGTTTGCCACTCAAAATCATGTAGTTAGAACATTTTGAACTTTTTAAAACCATGTAGTTAGAGCAAATTGCGCTCTTAAATCACGTAGTTAGAATGTTTCGCACTTTTTAAAATTAGGTAGTTGGATTAGTTTTCAACTTAATAAAATGTAATTAGAACATTTTGCAACTTAATACAATGTAGTTATAAAATTTTGCAACTTAATACAATGTAGTTAAAACATTTTGTATTTTTTAAAATTATGTACCTGGTTAGATTAATTTGCAACTTAAGCCTATGTAGTTAGAACATTTTTTATTTTTTTAAAATTATTTACCTGGTTAGATTAGTTTGCAACTTAAGCCTATGTAGTTAGAACAAATTGCATGTGAAACCATGTCGTTAGAACAGTTTGTGACTAACATCATGTATTAAGTGGATTTTGATTTTTTTAAATCATGTAGTTAGAACCATTTGCAGTTTTAAAATTCATGTAGTTAGAACGTTTTGCGTTTTAGGATTTGATGCAATTAGAGCAATTTGCACTTTTCATAAGCATGTAATCGTGAATTGGTGAACAAAAACGCTTATTTTAATCAAAATTGGAAGGAAGCGGATTTGTTTTTAAGGTAAAATGGAAGGAAGCGGATTTGGTTCCAGCGAAAAGTGGAAGGAAGCGGATTTGATACTTCGCCCACGATGCATCATGTAATAATTCATGCTGAGATATTATGTTTTTCAATTTGTTTTTTTTGTAGAAAGCGAACATGTACAAGACTATGTGCTGTATGATCTATATTGAATGTTTAAAATGTTTTTATTCACAAATTGAGATCCACGTGTAACGGTGTAACATGCAAGAATTTGACCTACGATTTAGTAGTTGTGATTCGATGTCGTAAATAAAATGAAACCGAGGTTTTTGGGAATTCTACACACTTGTTACCCTTTTATTAGAATATTAAAACGTGGATTACAATGTTTTATTTTTTGATGTTTTAAGCTTTATTTGGTAATGCACCACTGAGGATGATATTGAATTTAAAATAAACCTATCGCCATAAAAAACACATACATAGACATATCATTAATTAGTCAAACAACTTAATAGCTTAAACTAAATTAAATTCTAAGATTGAGGGGAATGAATAAAATGAAAGAATCAATCGGCTTGAGATACAAAGTATATTTATAGGGTCAGAATCAGTGGGGTACAAATTAAATTGGCGGGGTACGACGATTAAGAAGCATTCGGTGTGGATCAAGTTGAAGAGTACGTATCGGCACAAAAGGGATTAGGGGTTGCAAGCTGCTTGATTTTATTTTAAAATCGCGGACGGAGACGGGCTCCCTGCTGATGCTCCTTTGCTTTCTTTGGACTTTCGCGAGGATTCCGACTGCGCTGGCGCCGTTGATCCGCCAGAAGTAGCGTACGAGCTAACGAGTAGCGATTCGGTGCCCTTCCTACCACTACCACTAATGGATTTTCGCTTCTTAGGACTTGAAGCAAGTTCGCTCTTATTATTGCCTCGGGATTTCTTCCGAGTTTCACTTGGCTTCCTTTTCTTCCCAGCAGATGCAGAAGTGTTACTTTTTTTCTTAGAATTTTTTCTTACTGATTTTTTAGCGTCCGAAGTTTTGCTCGCTCCGCCTTTACTTTTACTTCTCTCCCGCCTCCCAGAAGGCGCCATCCACGCTGAGCCAGGCTTAGAGTTTCGGCGTTTGAGAGCCAAGAAAGTCGTTGTGATTTTACGTTTAGTTGCAATCGGCGGGTTTCTGTCTCCAACCGCATGCGCAGTAATCTCATCTTCAGCGGCGCCCGATCCTTCAATTCCTCCAATTGTAACAGTGTTTATTTCTTTAGCGCCACCGCCATTTGGACTTGTTATTTGTAGAGATTTGCTTGTATTAGTCTCATTTGTGGTTAGGCTGGGGTTGACGTCGGCGTCATTAGTTGGATTCTGCGATGATGACGCCTGCGCAGAAGATTCCTTGAGTTGCTCCTGCAGCAGCTGCTGCTCTTCAAATTCTCGTAATATCTCGAGCTGTTGGATACTCATGTGGGAGATGATTGCTGTGCAGACGCAGGCGGATATTACGCCCGTCATTGTTCCCACGAAATCCCTGGCATGAATAAAATAGTAAAACAGAATTGAACGTTGTCGTCTACAAAAATAACAGTTTTTTAAAAATTTCTGTATGGAGCTTACAAGAACCAGACAGCAGGATTTATATACACGTCAAATTCAGCTGGGAGTCCGAGGGGGTGGAGAACTGTTGCAAAAGGCTCATGTAAAATATCACTATGCGTGCCCCTATATTTCGTGGAGCCTCGCCACGAGTTAAAAATTATCCCGACAGAGGCGCCGAAAGAAAGGTCAACGTCGTGAAGTTGCGCGATGTAAACTGCCGATGAAGAGATGACGATCATAAGTCCGTTTAAATTGGTCACAGTCAGGATTGGAACTGCTAGACGCACAATTCGAGGGTCAAGACCGCAACGCTCTTCTAGAAATTTGATTGTCAGCGGAATTGTGTTGATTCTTGAACAGAAAAAAATTCAAAACTATTTATTTAGTTTAGATTTGAATGGATGTGTATAACTAACTTTAGTTTTGAAAAAAAATGTTTTTAAAACTAACGAAGATGTAGATCCACAAGCAACGAGCATGACAGGAACAAGATGTGTATAGAATTGGCAGGGTGACTCCCGCACGTAAACAAAATACAAGAAGGGAAGGAGGCCGAAGGTGTGAAGAAGGAGGCTGAAAATCCCAGTTCCCAAATAGTAAAGGATGCTTGGGTGGTTAATGAACACGTTTTCCTCTTCTAGGATCTGTCCCGCTATTTTTGAACAGATCCCAATCGGTGACAACCTTTGAAGTACAAGTACAAATAATTTTACTTCTTTTTCATAATATACAGAATACAGCCAGAGAATCAAGGATTCCTAGAAATTTGTTATTTCTTAAAGGTAAGGATTTCTAGAATTTGGTTTTCTATAAAATCAAGGATTTCTAGAAATTAGGTTTTTTCTTAAAGGTAAGGATTTCTAGAATTTGGTTTTCTATAAAATCAAGGATTTCTAGAAATTAGGTTTTTTCTTAAAGGTAAGGATTTCTAGAATTTGGTTTTCTATAAAATCAAGGATTTCTAGAAATTAGGTTTTTTCTTAAAGGTAAGGATTTCTAGAATTTGGTTTTCTATAAAATCAAGGATTTCTAGAAATTAGGTTTTTTCTTAAAGGTAAGGATTTCTAGAATTTGGTTTTCTATAAAATCAAGGATTTCTAGAAATTAGGTTTTTTCTTAAAGGTAAGGATTTCTAGAATTTGGTTTTCTATAAAATCAAGGATTTCTAGAAATTAGGTTTTTTCTCAAAGGTAAGGATTTCTAGAATTTGGTTTTCTATAAAATCAAGGATTTCTAGAAATTAGGTTTTTTTTAAAGGTAAGGATTTCTAGAATTTGGTTTTCTATAAAATCAAGGATTTCTAGAAATTAGGTTTTTTCTTAAAGGTAAGGATTTCTAGAATTTGGTTTTCTATAAAATCAAGGATTTCTAGAAATTAGGTTTTTTCTCAAAGGTAAGGATTTCTAGAATTTGGTTTTCTATAAAATCAAGGATTTCTAGAAATTAGGTTTTTTCTTAAAGGTAAGGATTTCTGGAACCCGAAAGTTTTGTAAAGTTAAAATTTTCAATAATTACTCTAAGGATTTCTAGAACTCTAGCTTTTCTTAAAATAGGAATTCTAGAAATCGAGTTTAATTAGGGATTGATATAAATAAATTTTTTTCAATCAAGAGTGTCTAGAAATCAAGTTTTTCAAAAAATTAATAACAAATTTTAATGTAATTCAAGAGATCAGAGATTTCTTATCTGGAACTTAAAATTTTGTCAGTTAAATTTTTTTAGAAAACAAGGATATCTAGAAGTAGTCTAGTTTTTTGAATAAAAGATTTCTAGAAATCAAGGATTTTATAAAATTCAAGAGTATTAAAAACTAATGGTTTCTAAAGCCCAAGTATTTCTAGAAACGATGGATAAGTTGAAATCTGAAGACCTATAAAACCAAGGATACCTAAAATTTCTGATAAATTTATTAAATTTTGATTAAAAAAAAGTCGTTTATAGCTCTGACTGCTCTGACCAAATAATCCAAGTTCCAATAAGAAGCGAGATTTCAGATAAACTGGTCAAGAAATTCAAAATGGGTCGTCCAGATCCTTCCATGGAAAGAGCTGCAATTCCAAGGATTAGAAAATAGCAGATGAGCCCAACTGAATTTTCCCCTTCGAATGAGAAGCTCGACAGGTGAAATTGTGTAAGGCGTGTTTTTGGCTCTGCGGCCTCAGAATATTTGGTGCAGTCATCGTACGGGGTGTCATTGCGGTCATTCGGCTTTCTTAGATTAACCTGTTTTAAATTCTTTAAAACAACAAGTTAGGTACAGTTATATTATTCAACCAGACCCAATGGAAATAACTTTACTCATGACGTTATTTATGGACGAGTCCCAGCACACGACCAACTTACAAAATGAAGAAAGGCATCTATAAGATTGGGCGGGAAAATGTTGCGAATTGCGTTCAATCTGTCGTCTATCGTGAGTTGACAGTTCACGACGTGGTAACTTTCGTACTTTTTGCACGACTCGGACTTGTTCACTTTTGGTTTAGAGTCTCGGAGTATCCAGAGGTCATGCGGGGTGTAGTCCTCTTGGAAACAGGGGTGAAAGTCGTCGGTGCAGCGTTCGGGTGGGTTGTCATAGCAGATGGGGTGGGCGGGATGATGTGCGGGATGTCCAGGGTGAAACACTTGCGTGACGAGTAGCCCAAGCGCCCCTGCAGCGAGCGCTGTGAGAGCTGCATATGCAAATATTCGCCACAAAACAAACCTGAGGGTGCGAAAGTCCATGGAGCCCACGGCGGCGGCAATAGAGGAAAGTAGAATAGGGAGAGACATAGAGCGCAACATGTTCTCGTAGAGTTCCGCTGGGAATTTGACATAAGCACGTATCCGCTCTGTCCAGAAATCCTTGTCTAAAATCCGGGAAAATCTGAACGTGCAGCCGAGGCAGACGCCGAAAAGTAAGCCGGCGGAAGTGAGAATGACAAAAATATTTTCATTTATCCATTTTTGAGCTAGTTTTTCTTCACTTAGGGGCGCTAAGGAGGCTTGTGAGCTTGAGTGGCTTTTTGTTTTACTTGTTTGACTTTTTTCAGCTTGCGACGACCCTCCCATCTTTTTTTAAAGTATTTTTTTCAAAAAAAGTATTTTAAAATCGCAAAATTGTTAGAGGACGGAGGAAATGCTTTCGAGTCGAGTGTTATGAAATTTGCTTTTGCTTGTGACCAGTTCAAGCTTCCATCTTCAACTAAATTCTTGTTCGAATTTTAAACTTCTAAAATTCTAATATTCCACATCCACAGTAGTTCAGTATAGAATTTTAGTGTAAATAGGTAGCATGTAGAATTGAATAAAAAATTCCACAATTTATTTTGTAATAATTTTATTAAGATTTTAAAAATGCATAATATTATTTCAATTAACTTTAAATAATTATTACAAAATAAATTAATATTTTTTTTTATTTTGTACGTTTTTTCTACAAAATTCTACGAAAGTGAAATTTAATAAATTACTGATCAATGTTTTTGAATATTTTGTCTCAATTGTTTGATATAAAGTGAAGTTTAATTTTATTAGTAACTAAAACAAAAACCAAATTCCATTTTTAATCCATTTAAAAGAATTTTTAGAGTTTATTTAGCAAATGTTTTTAAAGATAGTAATTTTATTAGTATTGATTAGGGATGGTCCATAAATTGTGTCACCCAAATTAAACTTTTTTAGGACCAACCTACCCCACGTATGTCATCCCTTTTACAATAGTTAAACGACTATATTTGGGATATGGCATGTCATTATTATCTGACTTGACCCAATCAACGACACTACTGATGACATCATGTATGGACGATCCCAATGTGTAATAGTATTATTATGTAGCAGTATTGTATTTATTTATTTATGGAGTGTCCGCAAGCCAACAATTGGATTATTTCAAAAAATGGTCTTTCATCATCTGAATGGACTAACGCATTAAAAATGATTGGAAATGTTATGCCCATTAACGCAATCCCGAGACCTGACCAAGGATCATTCCGCGGCCGCCATGGTTGTAGCGAGACTGAAACATTAGGACATA
Source organism: Dicyrtomina minuta (assembly GCA_949802685.1). NCBI lineage: Eukaryota > Metazoa > Arthropoda > Collembola > Symphypleona > Dicyrtomidae > Dicyrtomina > Dicyrtomina minuta. Next base: position 944,334 of record OX461810.1, on the reverse strand, counting down.
TCCTTGGAAAGTGCCCAAGGGGCGAGTTAATTCGTAATAATAGACATCATGCTGTGAGGCGCTTGATTGCTGATGCAATGAAATTGTCTGGATGGAAAGTTCTGCAAGAGGTAGAGTGTACTGGTGATGGCTCACGAAGAGTGGATATTATTGCATACAATCAACGTTCTAAAAAAGGTTTAATTCTGGACCCTACTGTAAGAATGGAACAGAATGACACTCAACAAGCTGAGGCAGTAAACAGAGAGAAAAAAGTAATTTATGATCCTTGCATTCCGTACTTTCAACAAAAGTTTGGGTTAGAGGAGATCGAGGTGATAGGACTTTACGTTGGAGCTCGAGGAACAATAACAAAATTTTTTCTGGACTTTATGAAATCCCAAGCATTAACATCGTTTCTTATTGAGGATATTGTAACCACAGTTTTGAAGAAATCCGTACAGATTTGCCAACATCATTTATACTCAACTGTTCCGAATACCTAATTCGTGAAATTCATTTTCTATTTTATGTTGTTCTTAAAAAGTTAATTTTACTAGTTAACCTATTTTTGTATCGTATACTGAGTCTTTTAGGCTACCCTCGATGGAGGTCAGTGTTAAGTTTGTTCTGTTGAATAAAGTTATCGATATATATATTCTTTATTTACATTTACAATGTAGCCCATTTTAAATGAATAAAAACTTGATAATTAAATTACGTAAAGTGGTCTAATCTGCCCTGATTAAAAATTTTTTAAATAGTGTAAATTAATTTAATTACAATGCAGTTTCAATTTTAGAAAATGTGGCTTGATAGTTTCTTGGACTGCCACTCGCCCTCGCACTAGCATCTCGGTTCAATTCCCTCCGGTGAACATTGACGACTCCAATAAATGCAACTTGGACGAGAATCCCGGCGGAAAACAGAATCCCGTCCCGTTTGTAGCCGTGCAGAAGTGCATCTTGAATCTGAAGGATGACTGTGACTGCAAGAAGCGCTCCGGAGCAGATGAGCCAGATTCCAATGCGCTTTCTACTTTTGTGTTTCACTCCGTTGTGGAGAAGGAAGCCAAGGCCGAGTCCGAATGCATTCGCGACACCGATCAAAATCCCCGGGACTAGAAGCCCAGTCAACGCTGAGTCGTCTGTCATTGTTGAATCATAACAGTTTTTAAAAGCAATCAGAAACTTTTACATTGTCGGCATTGTATTGAGAAAATAACCATAAGTCATAAGGGATCGTTCATAAATGATTTCATCTGCAGTGTGAGGATTTTTAAGTTTTCCGCGGCTACATATAGCAGAAATTAGTAGCACCAGCAACCACCCAACCAGCTGATGACACCATTTATGGAAAATCATTTATGTCAAATAGAACAAATTCTGTATGATTTTAGTTACCTTTGTTCTCAACTGCCACTAGCACACCGAGGACAGTGAATGCGAGAAAAAAGACAAAGTTTGCAAAATGCCAGATCTAAAATTTGAAAATTAAAAAATTCAAAAATGTTAACCAGAAAATGATGCAAAGTAGTTTGATTATAATCGGTGGTTAAAACTAATTGCGAAATCCGTAGAAATGTTATGTTCACAAATATAATAAATTGCTAAGCTTACAACTTGGAGAACGGAGATAACAGATGACCACGTCCTCGCTGAAGCGCCAAAAATGTAGCTACTTGGCATCTTCAGTTGATTTTGATTTTTGGTTTTATATGTCGTGGATAAAGCAACAGAATAGTACGGAATGAAAACAAGAAACTTTTTGCAGATTCAAAATGTACGGAATAAAATTTGGAAATTAGAAGCAACTTGTCAGCCTCAATCAAAAATTGTTAGTGCTGCTTCACAGTTCTCGTCCACTTTAGACTGGAGAACCACTTGGAGTTGGGCAAAAAATTGTGACAAGGAAAACGATGCTTAAATAACAGAATGCAATGATTCAAAGAAAACCAAATATTGATCACTGATGCTCATCACTTCGGGTTTAAAATCAGAGTAAATAGACCAACAAACAAATAGCACACTTGAAAGGACCTATTTTGTTAATATGTTGTCACACTCTAATTATTTATTAACTTTCCGCTATAACAAAAATGACCCCGTGTCATCAGTTTAATTACTTTAATTGTCGTTGAGTAAATAGTTTTATTTAACATGGGAGGTCATCAATGTTGTAGATAGATCCAACTGCACGTGACATCATTTATGGGCGATCCCCTTACTTACACAAGTCAATAACATTTTTATTATTAAAAGCGACAAATCGTCGGTGAAGATCCAAAATGACCCATATCCATAATCCATTTGTAGCTAAAAACAACATCCACTATTTACAAAGATATTAAAACATGTCTTGAAAACTTTAAATGGAATGTTTTGCACTTTTTCAGAACATGCAAATAGAACAATTTGCACTTTTCAAAAGCATGTAAATGGAATATTTTGCACTTTTCAAAAACATATAAATAGAATATTTTGCACTTTTCAAAAATATGTAAATGGAACATTTTGCACTTTTCAAAAACATATAAATAGAATATTTTGCACTTTTCAAAAATATGTAAATAGAATATTTTGCACTTTTAAAAAATATGTAATTAGAATATTTTGCACTTTTAAAAAATATGTAAATAGAATATTTTGCACTTTTCGATAGCATGCAAATGGAACAATTTGCACTTTTCAAAATCATGTGAATGGAACATTTTGCACTTTTCAAAAACATAAATAGAAAATTTTGCACTTCTCAAAAATATAAAATAGAATATTTTGCACTTTTCAAAAATACGTAAATAGAATATTTTGCACTTTTCAAAAATATGTAAATAGAATATTTTGCGCTTTTCAAAAGCATGCAAATGAAACAATTTGCACTTTGAAAAATCATGTAAATGGAGCATTTTGCACTTTTCAAAAACCCGTGTGGTTAACATTTCACACATGTTTCTCATTTTGTTTTTAAGACAGCTCGATTTGATGCTAGCTTAAATTGGATATGGGTAATTTTGGTTCTTCACAGACGAAATATAAATCGTTGTATGTGCATGCATTTTAACGGAAAACAAAACGTAATGTGGTGATGGTTTAAATGCACGCAAACAAATGTTCCTGTCATTGTACCTATTTGAAGTAATTACGATTTTAATTCACAAAGGCAGTATCTTTTATCTGTAATTATCCTTATCATGTTCTAGAGAGTGATAAGCCCTACATGGGACGTTGAATTGTAACTAAACGCCTCCTTATCCTTACAGGAAAATACCATATGAAATTGCGTAGAGGATCATCCACAAATGACGTCGCCAGTTTTTTCATCGGATGTTTATGTAAATTATAGCAACACAATTCGAGTTATTTTTATAAGTTTTTATTAATAATGGTAAACAAAATTTAGGGAGTTTCTTTAATTCATTCAATTCACATACTTAACCCACGTTCTATTATAAGTGCAATAAAGTAGTAAATATGTACGTAAATAAACGTTATTTAGGAGGCGTCTATAAACGATGTCATATCTGGCGTCCTATATGGCGTTTTCTCTTGAACCCACCCACCCAAACATTACTATGCCATTTAAAAAAAAATGCATTGTCTTAAAGAAACGAAGAGTATTTTAGATAAAACGAGCCCAGCAGGATTATGACATAATTTATGAACGATCCCCTAAAAAATACAACAACTTTGTTTTATAAATTAACATTAAAGAAAGCAACAGCATTCGCAGTCACAGCCTCGTTCTTAGTTTTCAACTCCTGCTTATGGGAATGAACGACAATTAGGAAGAAAACATGGATGGCCACTGCAAATGCATGGGAAATGTCCGTCATTTTTAAACCCTCCCGCCAAGTCCCTTGAATCAACATTATCACATAGAATCCAACTAAAAGCATTGTGCAGACGAGCCAAATCTCCATATGGCGCCAATTCCGCTTTTGAACGCCCTTCAGGAGAATTACCCCCAGTGTGAGGCCAAAGACTGAGGCCAGTCCAATCAGTGTCCCCAGTAAAATTAGCACGAGTATAATTGCTGCAAAGAAAATATTAGTTTTCTAATTCCACAATATTTCATTTTCTGTCAATGGAAATTACACACAAAAAATGACTAAAATAAAATGTGCGAATATTCAAATTTTAAATTAGTGCATAACGTGTGCAAAGTGTAAAATCATGTTTTTTTTTTAATTTTACCCCGAGATGACGTTTCATTCCGATCTACAGCTGACACTGCCAGAATAGAGATGGTTGTGAAAAGTATTAAACTGACTGCATTCAAAAACTAACAAAACAAAAATTTGAAAAAATTAACATATCAAAAATGTTAACAATTTTGAAAAAATAAGGTATTCGCAAAATTTGAAAAAAAAACTTACAATTTGACCGTATGCAACAACGTGTGTCCACGTCCGGGTGGTACAACACATGACTTTTACGGATGTAGAATTGCTTGACATTTTCGTTTTATAATGCAAACGGTTTGTTTTTTGAAATTTGAAATATTTACGAGTAAAAATCAAACTTGGCGGGCTTCATGTAAAATGATACAACTGCGAATGGTAGCTTTTAAATGACGTTATGCCGTGTGGTTTATATATTGACCTAATTTTTGATTAGCGTTAAAAGATAATTAAAATTCTATTCAAACTAAAATCCCGCCTTATTTGCTTGCATAAAAATTCATAAAAAATGAGGTCAGTGTGCTAAACAAATGCAGGCAAGTAAATAATGCCGGGTAATAACACGAAATATTGTGCACATTTAAGGATTTTGCAAATAAATCCCAACAAAAGGCGTTTTATTTCGTAGCACCTTTTTAATAATTTAATAATTTCCTCAAATAAATTCCACGTGATTCGTGGACATTGTCTCCGAATTTGAACAGGAATATTTAAATTTGTTTACAAAATAAATATTATTTATCTCTCTGGGTGTTTATTTAATTATTTTATATATATCAAAATTTCGTAGATTCTGATTCCGAATTTGTTTGATTGAATTTCTCGATTATTTTCCCGTTCAGATTAATACTAATGATATCACAATGATGAGTAATTGGTCCATCTCCTTTAATAGCCTTTGCAGCCGTGTTTTGATTTGCATCCGTGAAACATTTGCAAATGTCGTACTTGCTGGGGAGTTTCTGGGAGACGAAGATCCATTTTGTGAGGAGGGAGACGGCGAAGAGGACAAAGAGGGAGAGGAGCATAGCAAATGTGCGGAATGGAAAATGCTGGGTTTGGGTGGGAAGGTCGTAATAGGGGTAAAAAATGAAGGGTGGGAGATTTAATTGGGGCTCGCCACCCCCCAGACGGAAAAATAGGGCTACGACGTATGCAGAGATACTTCCATATGTATTACACCAGGGTTTGAAATGGACCACCATGAGGAGTTGCGGGAAGAGAATTACGTAAATGAGGTCTGAACACATGGTCCTTGAAATTTGGAAAAAAAATCCATTAAAAACATTCTTTTTAAAATTCCATATATTTTTTATAAAAAAATGTAAAAATTTTGTTTTTTGAAAAAAAAATTTAACTGATTAATTAGGCATTATGTACATACCACAGCCCATAAATACTGGGAACGTTCAAAGCCATAAATGTGGCCAAGCCGCCCACTACAAAGATTGAGACTCGCATCACCCACACGATTTCCTTTTCACATGCCTGTAACAAAATGTGCACACGAAAAACTTGAATTTTAAAATTCCCGCCAAAAAAGTTGAAATTTTTCAATGGATTTTAAGCTTAAACTATAAATATATGCAATAAAACACCTGCTGTCTAAAAATAAGACGGTAAATATTTCTAGCAAACATGGAGGACGCTGAGAGGACACTTGAGTCAACTGAGGACATGACTGCCGCAGAAACGGCGCCAAGTCCAAAATAAGCGACCACTGACGGCGTCAGGTTATTTATGACCAGGGGCAAAATCATTCCTTGGGCATTCACCTCTAGAGGGTTCATCCCATACACTGTACTGTTCCAGTCTGCAACAAAGCAAACACCAATATGGATGAATTAAATATTAAAATATGTAAAGAGTCGTACACAAATGACGTCATTAGCGGTCTGTATGATCATTATGGCTACTAATAGTAATAATTACATGTGGTGAAATTAAGTCATTTGCGCAAAGGCTAAACTTATAAAAGAGCCCTAGAAATTCAAATTTTTTAAATCGTCATTTATGGACGATCCCTAGGTAATTTTGTTCGTAATTGTGTCTTTAAAAATTCTATAATGTATTACCTGTGACTTTTGCAATCGAACCAATAAGAATGGGCGGAATTGCCATGAGAAAACATCCGACTGCCGCTACAAAGGACAGAGTTTGAGCTCGACTCACAGTTTTGCAGGACAAAACTCGTTGAAAATAAACCTGGAATTATTTTGTCAAAAAATATTCTTACACGTTGTAAAAGTTTTAAACATTTTTTTAAGTTGCGCAATGGTTTTAATGTTTTTTTTTGTAAGTTTTGCACCTACCTGCCAAGGAATCCCGCCAAATATAAGAAGCAGTGCGGTGTCGATATATTGGCCCCATTGGTCATTCTGTATCGTCCCAAGCCAATTGACATCACTCGTCACCAAAGTGGCCATGTCCACATGAGTGTCAAGCCATGCAAACGGAACCGTTATCCACTAAAAGGTAATTACACAAATTATAAATTATGCAATCAAAATTAGGCTCATTAACTAGCTCACGCCAGATGGCGCTCTCAAAGAAATAATTTTACTACTGTAGAGTGCTTGAGGGTTTAAGCGGGGGTTTTTAAAAAATGTAAAATACTAAAATTTCGTGTTTTTTGAAAAGCGTAAAATATTCGTATTTGATGTTTTCAAAAGGTGCAAATTATTTTTTGGTGTTTTTGAATTTTGCAAAAGGGAATTTTTAAAACAATCTTTGTAGATAGACCTTCCAGGTCAAAATGGGAATAGGAATCTTTGGATGTTTAAGAACGAGAATATTTTACTTACCAACCCAATGAAAATACAGAACAGCTGAATAACGTCCGTGTAGGCGACACTATACAGTCCCCCGGACAGCGTATACAGAATTGCAATGAAGGCTGATATGATGACACTCCACGTTTGCTCCAGATTCACAATGACGGACAGCGTCGAGCCAAGAGCTCCAAGGATCCCTGCCGCCCAGAAGATCTCCCCACAGAGGGCGGGTAGAAAAAGGAGACCGCCCATCCGCTCTCCAAACGCATCTTGCAAAGGGTCCAACATGGTCACGTAGCCCTTTTCTCGCATTTGCTTCGCAAAAAATATTCCGCCTAAATCCCATTTTAAAAAACAATTAGATATACATACATTTATTATACGAGATCGTCCACAAATGACGTCATAAAAAATTCAAATTTTCCCACCCAATGTCATAAGTTTGATAATTGCATAAAAGGCTATCTTTAACATAGAATGTCATGAGTAGCCAAGTAGACTATTTGATCCTATACCGATGACGCCATTTGTGGACGATCCCTAACTACTGATATTGCTTAAAAAAGCACACTTACCAAAAACAAGCGAGAGGGAATATCCAAAAGGTGCTTGACACCAGAGAAGTCCATGTGTGTAAACAATCTCGGCCGCCCCATTAATGTAGCCCCCACCCACCCACGTGGCAATCATGGTGAAGATCCCCACAAAGAGCCCTATGTTACGCCCGGCTAACATTACTTCCTCTTCACTGTTTTCCCCACCCCCACCCCCTGGGCCAGAAGTCCCCTCAGTATTCCCATTTTTCCCCTTTTTCCGTCCCGCCCAAATCCCCACTCCTAGTATGAGCATGTAAAATGCCCCTATGGACACGAGCCCCGCTATACTCAACATTTCTAAACTACTGTTATAAAGTTTTAATTTTTTTGTAAATCCTAATTTTATCTTTTTAAATTTGAGAGCGTCCAGACGCCCTACGCGCTACGCATTTTCCCTTCTGTTACCAGTAATTATGTGTCATTTTATTTTTATTCACTTAATTAATTTTATTCAAAGCCACGAGTTTGGAATTATTATCTGCGATTTAGCCACGCTATGACATACGTACAAATTACCTTTATTACGATCTATAATTACGTAAGGAATCTACTTGTGATTATTTAGCAGTTAAATTTAGGTTATTCAGGTAAACCGTTTAAACTCTGTACAAAATAGACTTTTATTTTCGCCATTTTACTCTTTGAGCAAAAATATAAAATATCTAAAAGCCGATATCGTAAAACTCTGCTTGTGTAAGGCAAATCTCCAAAATTAGTAGCACTATTTCCAGTGTCTAATTTCAAGTTTCTTGATTTTACTGTAGTAAACTGTATTCAAAATGTTTCTAAGCAAAATTGAAAAAAGTCCACAAAAAATCGAGAATTCCACACTGCGAGTTGCGTTGTTCTGGCTACGTAATTTACTGGAGCCACTTGTAACGCTGTCGGTGTCGGTAACGTAACACTACTGTAGCACTTGTTTAGTATTGTACACTCTACTTTCTACGTAGAGACATAGGGACAAGGGCCCACACCGTGCACTAGGTTAGTTTCTGTATGTTGTGAGTTTGTGGAATTCCTCGCCTTAAAATTGAAGCTGGAAAAGTGGAAACTGAAAGCGGAGGAAAATGTGGACTCGTGCAAAATGGTAGAGTGGCGTGTGGCTTTTGCAAGGAGATGGAAGTGGGAAGAATATCAATAACCACATCTCATCTCATCCCGTCCCGAGTCTCCGTCCCAGTCAACGACGAGCGAGAAATCTCCCGTTTTCGTTTTCGGTCGTAGCCGAAGACGTAATCGGGAATCGGCAACTTTCCTACGCAACGCAGGAGATTCACACTTTATTGCTATCTAGAATCGTGCATAAATTATGTTGCACATTTTGTATTTAATCAGTGAGGAGGGGGGGGGGAAGGGGTAGGGGTATTCTGTGGCTGTCTTTTATTTTACATGGGCACACACCAAAAAAGGAAAAGTGGGGGGGGGGGGTTCGCACCTGTGTTTGTACAAAGTAATTTATGGATGCTCCCTCCGTACCAGTACCAGTAGGAGCCTGGCAGCATCAACCTAATTATTAGAGTTTTCACAACCAAAATTTGACAGGAGAAACTTGAAGGAAAAATTATTCGAAAATTTTAAAAATTTCCCGCTTCCTTCCGTCCTTGAATTTTACTGCAAAATTTGCTATTTAATTTATTTTTGATGGAATTTCCGTGATATGTCCGAATTAATAGGAGACATGGATCACTATGTAGTCACTATGGATATTTGACAGACTGCTCACCTTCCCTCTATCTACAATGAGGCCTGAGATCGACTGAAACTGCGTCCATGAGAACCTATTGAGAATTTGAGGATGAGAACTGCATCGCATTATTGGCATATTGCTCTCTCAAACGGTGTCGTAATAATTCTTACTTCCCCAGGAAAATTGAAAAAAAACTCTAAAGGGACACGTTATTACTCTTTATGCATTGCTTTTTGACTTGAGGCGAAATTCGTTGAATCAATTCCTTGCGTATGTTTATACGTACATAAAAATAATCATCGTTTACCAAGAAACTGACCAGCGCAGCGTAGACGCATTGGCATGTGCTCAGGGCCGGATAATGCGGCCAGCGCAGGCAGCCCCTGCTGCTTGGAATTTCAAAACACATTTAAATGGAACATTTTGCACTTTTCAAAAATATGAAAAACGAATATTTTGACTTTTCAAAAACACGTAAAATAAATTTTTTGGACTTTTCAAAAACATGCAAATCAAATTTTTTGTACATTTCAAAAACATGTGAATTCAAAATTTTCCACTTTTCTTAAAACATGTAAGTCAGTAGAACATTTTGCACTTTTCCAAAACATGTAGATACAACATTTTGCTTTGGAAAGAAAATCATCCATAAAATCAAAATGTTGGTTTTTGCGTGGAAATTAAATTGCTGCCTAAAACCAATTTCTTCGTCCGGCAGTGTCCGGCACTGCATGCAGTGACTGTACTCGTAAGTTACTTTGTAAATTATGCATGCATTCCATCTACATATGCACATTTAATTGCATCCTTGTTTCTGCATTCTGGTCCATCCATGGTAGTACATATCCAAAGCGAGTTAAAGAGGAAGTAAGTGGTGCTGTGGGGGTTCGTCTGCAGTTCTTGGAATTCCCATCTCTGACACACTCCGTCCATATGAGTCAACAAGAAACAAGACTAATTAACAATCGCTAACATTGCATAGGATTGCGCTTGACTTTTAGTATTGATTTATTACACTGCAATTATTTACGATTGTAGTCGTAGGATTTAATAATCTGTAGTAAATACATTATTGCTAATTCTAGTGGATGTACATAATATTTTTCATTTCTTTTTCTATTTCTTGTGTATATTATAATTAACGCACATAACAACATATTCCCTATGAGGAAGCGACAGTTTAAGGAAGAAGCTTAGCATATTAAACTGTATTTAGTAATTGATACTTTTTTAAAAATGTTTTTTTATTTTAAATCATTTTTAATTTAGATCCCAAGTACTCAATGAAGCGCTGAATTTCTTGTATAGATTAAATAGAACATGTTAATTGCTTAATTTACTAATTAAATAAAATTAAAGCCTAAGGTAATTGTTCGTTAATGGAGAGTTTGCTTGGTCTGTCTTTGTTTAAAAATGTCGGGATGCCAAGGTTCAACAGATAGACGTCCGTAGTGCTTGGCCATCATGTCGTTCACGCTGTCATCTTTTTTCCCTTTTTGCCCAATTCGCCCCACGATCCTCATGTAATTGTGCATCTGAAATTGAAATTGTTAAATTAGTTTCAAGTAGGTTAAAAAACACGTTTTTTTTAAATCTCACTTTACCCGGGCAATGGCTAATTTAATATCATGTGTTGACATTTGAATTTGATTTTGCTTTGTTTGAGAGTCAAATGGGAAAATCCGGACCCAGCCCCCAACTTCCGTCACGTCTGTTTGCCAGGATTCTAAAAAACAAAAGAATTCACAACATTGGAATGACTATAATATTTAAAATTTGCATAACAGTCACATTAGGGGTGGTCCATAAATGACGCCATCCAATTAACCACTCTTCTAAGACCCCCCTACCCCCTGTCATTAATTTAACGTGAATGGCTACTTATCAGTTCCCAAGTCAACCCACCCACCCCCTGACCCGAACGGAGACATCATTTATGGAAGACTCCTTTTAATACAGACGTAGTGTATTACCTGTGGTGCTATTACAAAGGTTTAAGTTAGAATTATGAAAAGTTTTGGAACTGTTGCTCAAAAATGTTCTAGAACTGTTACTACAGCTGCTTCTACAACTTCTTCCACTCCCACTGCTGCTGCTACTGCTGCTTTTCCTTGGGTTTCCGTTTCCGTCTAAAGAAGCTTGGCGCTGAAATTTTAAAAGTCGTTTTGTGGCCTTTGATAGATTTGCGGAATTTGCTGAATTTGCTCTGGTAAATTTGGACCTTTTGTCTTCCACAGTCTGTGATTGGCTATGGCCAGAGGAAATATTCCTATTGCTTTGCATATTTTGAGGGGGTTGAGAGGCCATGATTTTTACATCTTGGTCGTGGCGGGAAGTTAAATTTGAAATTTGTGGGGGGATTATTGTTTCGGAGTCAGCGCGGCCATCTGGAAGACCCAGGAGTGACATTAAATCGTGGAGCATTGGCCGCTTCACTATCTCGTCCACAAGGCAGTCGTTTCTCAAGCCGGGATTTGTATTTACCTGCAAAATCAAAATGTTCACCAAAAATATTTCAGAAATGTAACTTTAGGTTTGTATTTAATTAATTTTGCACCTCAAGAAGCGTTGGTTTCATATTGTGGTCCACAAGGATGTCAAAGCCAAGGAGTTCAAAGCATCTGCCTCCCACGTCTAAACTTGTGAGGGTGTGCGCCTCCCCTACAATCGTTAGCACTAAAATGGACATTATTCGCTGCCACAGCACCCAGTCTCCAACTCCGTTGTCTTGGAAATATCGCCGCAGTCTTCCTAATGTCCATTTGCAGCCTGATCAAAAATAATTATTAAAATACGTCGATAGGTGTTTCCAATTAGCAAGAATAAAGGTTAGGTTAGGTTTGGTTAGGTAAGGTTAGTTTAGGTTATGTTAGGATCACGCCTCTCCACGGTTACCGACCTGATAATCAAGTTTTATGCAAACCACCGATCCGGTGAATAACCGACAACTAAACCTACGGTATTTCGCCGTCGGCTTAAATGGCTGACTTTATTTTAGCACATTCCTACATTTATTGTTCTATCTACATGTTTTGTAAATGTGTAAAAATGTTCTATCTACATGTTTTGTAAATGTGTAAAACTTTTATATCTACATGTTTTTTCAAAGTGTAAAAATGTTCTATCTACATTTTTTTTCATAAAGTAAACATGTTCTAACTACATATTTTTTAAAAGTGTAAAACTTTTATATCTACATGTTTTTTCAAAGTGTAAAAATGTTCTATCTACATTTTTTTTCATAAAGTAAACATGTTCTAACTACATATTTTTTAAAAGTGTAAAACTTTTATATCTACATGTTTTTTCAAAGTGTAAAAATGTTCTATCTACATTTTTTTTCATAAAGTAAACATGTTCTATCTACATGTTTTTTAAAAGTGTAAAACTTTTATATCTACATGTTTTTTCAAAGTGTAAAAATGTTCTATCTACATTTTTTTTCATAAAGTAAACATGTTCTATCTACATGTTTTTTAAAAGTGTAAAACTTTTATATCTACATGTTTTTTCAAAGTGTAAAAATGTTCTATCTACATTTTTTTTCATAGTGTAAACATGTTCTATCTACATGTTTTTTAAAAGTGTAAAACTTTTATATCTACATGTTTTTTCAAAGTGTAAAAATGTTCTATCTACATTTTTTTTCATAGTGTAAACATGTTCTATCTAAATGTTTTTAGAAGTGTAAAACTTTTATATCTACATGTTTTTTCAAAGTGTAAAAATGTTCTATCTACATTTTTTTTCATAGTGTAAACATGTTCTATCTAAATGTTTTTTAAAAGTGTAAAACTTTTATATCTACATGTTTTTTCAAAGTGTAAAACTTTTATATCTACATGTTTTTTAAAAGTGTAAAAATGTTCTATCTACATTTGTTTTCAAAGTGTAAAAATGTTCTATCTACATGTTTTTTCAAGGTGTTAAAATGCTCTATCTACATGTTTATGAAAAGTGCAAAATGTTGTATTTAAAATTCAGCGGCAAACAAGCCGGTGGTTGGCGCGGTGTTTCGGTTTGTATCGGCATGCCGGTGGAACGTCGGTTATAAAATGTTCGTACGGTGACCGCTTCACCGATGAAGAGGCGTGGTTAGGATAAGTTCGTTTAGGTTAACCTAACCTATTACTAACTCAATTACTTACTCACATTTGCTTGTCAAAAACTAATTATTTTTTAAATTATTAAGGTTAGGTTAACCTAACCTAACCTAACCTCAACGCACCTAACCTAACCTTAATAATTTAAAAAATAATTATTTTTTGACAAGCAAAGTTCAGTTACGGAATTTGTATCGGAGATTTCGTCCTATTTTAAGTAATTGGTTAAAAATACCTTGACCGATTTCCTCCTTGTTAACTTTGTACTGGGGACTCTGTTTGTTGAGGGACGTGTTGGTGAGATGGGAGAAGTGGTTGCAGAGGCAGTTGAGGTCGTATTTATTCGTCGCAAATCTCGTGAGTCCCTCTTTGTAGGCGTAGATGACGAGTGGACTGACAGAGAGGATGCAGGTGTAGATGCGGAGGTCCCATTTGTAGCCACCAATCAGATACGGCCGCACAATGTACTCTTGAACCACGGACGAGGCATCGTACGCCAACTCAGCCACTCGCTGTATTATTTCAAACAATAAAAATCAGTTAACAAAGTATTCTTTTATTTACATGTAAGAATCCAAGCAGAAATAAATAATTTGTAAAACCAAAATGTAGAACTCACATCAAAAACATGTATCCCACGCCCTTGACTCTTCCCCACAGGTTTACAGATCCAGATTGGATTTTTTCGGTTCTGGTGAGTTGATTCCTCATCCCAATCACGTGGATCTCTAGTGTGCGGGGGCTGATTTATATGTGACTCATAAATAGGAAATGGCAAATTGGGCTCATCGCATGTGGATGGGTCACCATAGTGAAGGAGTCTCGCTCGTCGCGAGTGTTCCGAGCAGAGCCTCGTGTATTCCAACGGTAAATTGAACGAGACCGGACTGAAATATTATTCGCATATCACATGTTTCAATTAGGAATCATTATCACGCACAAACGCACTTTCCACCAATTCCAAATTCATTCGCACATAAAAGCAGTCATAAAAGACGCCTTTACAGCGCTATTAAATTTACGTTAAACTAAAAGTATATTGTCGGTCAGGGCAAAGGAAGTTTTCCCAGCAAGTAATTAATTTTAGGGATCGTCCATAAATAATGTCCTCTTTCTGGAGGGTGGGTCATAAAAGCCCCTCCAATTTAAGCAATGTTAAAAAAATATTTTATTCTATATTGTTATAGACTGGTTATGGGTATATCAGAAATAGGCCATGTCATTCATTACATCATTTGTGGACGATCCCTTACGCTCATTTTTAATATCAAGTTATGAATAATTAGTATTAAATTTATATCATGTGTTCTTAAAATAAAAGGAATTGAGTTCCAAATTTTGATAATATAAAATGTGGAAATTTTCAAATTTTTGAAATAACCGCCTTGTTTTATAATAGGTAAAAATCAAGCATTTTCTCTCCCCCTTTAATTCAACTTGGCCTAATCCCTCGCTAAAAAAATTAGATAACCAAAATTGTATATCGTCTGTGAAGAACCAAAATGACCCATATCCATTTGTAACTAAAAACAATATCCACTATCTACAAAAATATTGAAACATGTCTTGAAACCATTTAGATGGAATATTTTACACTCTTCAAAAACATGTAAATAGAACATTTAACACTTTTCGAAAACATGTAAATAGAACATTTTACACTCTTCAAAAACATGTAAATAGAAGATTTTACACTTTTCATAATCATGTAAATAGAACATTTTACACTTTTCCAAAACATGTAAATAAAACATTTTACACCTTTCAAAAACTCTTAATAAACATTTTACGCATCCTTCTCATTTCGTGTTTTTTATGGTATAGGTCATTTTGATTCTAGTTTAAATAGGATATGGGTCATTTTGGTTTTTCACAGTCGATATGCAACTACAAGTTTGTCCTGCCCAATTAGTAAATTTTCTTCGTAGCGTGTCTACAACCGCAGTAGGGAAAATCACAGTGGAGTGTCAACACGTTTTGTAGGTTAAAAAATCGGAGAAAAGTAAACAAATGAGCGAAAGTGGAATGTAGGTCCATATTAATAAAATAAATGGGCAACAGTACGAGTCCAGTTCCAGTAGCAGCAGAGGTGACAAAAATAAATGTTTCGTTGTCACAAAAAAAAATAAGAAAGGACACGGGAGGATTTGGACACGACATTTCCTGCGTTAATATTCGGCTCGGTTTCTTCCCCCGCAGTCCACACGAAGGCAACGACGGACGTAGGGACAAGAAACCCGTGGCCGTCGTGAAACAAATTGGGAATATGCATGCAATCCTCCCAGGTAATTTAGCCACGAATTAAATTATTAATCCAGACACATCAACCCACACACACGACCCCGATTAACAGAGACATAAAATAAAAAGAGCGAGACCAATAATGTGCCCCCGAGTCCAGTTCCGAATCAAGTCAAACACATTACCAAGCAAATGAACCATTAGACTCTCATCACAACCATTTCGCCAACAAGTCCCACGAAACTACAAACTACAACATTACTTCTGTCTTAACTGCGGCAACCCCCACATAATTTGTTTCGCTATTTGCCATATAGTTTCTACGGTGCAAAAGGATCTATCTTAAGGCGCATTTGAACGTAGATACGTGATCTGATTGTACTGTAATAATACACATACCTGAAATCGTAAATAGGCCCATGAGTGTGATGCATCCGGCGGAGATAGCGAGCGAGGGAATCTTTCCTGGAGAAAGTTCTCGCCTTCGGAATATGATTAATGAGTTGCCAGGGAGAAAGGCCACGGACCCAACTCGACTTCATCGTTGTTGATCGCCACCATAAATTCCAATCCTCGCCACCACTCCCACCACCACCACCACCACCACCCCTCACCCCACCCCACCCACTCCCATCGTCACTCCCCAAACTACTGCACGAACTACTGCTCCCTCCCCCCTTCCCCCCACTCTCAGAGCCCCCACTGAACTCCCGCCAGCCCCGCTCCACACAAACCTAC
Organism: Dicyrtomina minuta; assembly: GCA_949802685.1. Classification (NCBI taxonomy): domain Eukaryota; kingdom Metazoa; phylum Arthropoda; class Collembola; order Symphypleona; family Dicyrtomidae; genus Dicyrtomina; species Dicyrtomina minuta. The sequence goes on along the minus strand of OX461810.1, from coordinate 928,036 downwards.
AGAAAGCACAGAAAACACACTGAATTGAATTAACCCACAAAAAGAAACCACTATATGCTATCTAGAATAATTACACACGCCTTTTAAATGTACAAAATTAAATTATTTAAACTCCCATGTGTGAGTATGACAATTTTTGGCAACTGAAAAATTTCAAATTTTCTTATGGAATTTAACACACTATTTAAATACAATGACAGGGTCCCTCCTTCTTCAAATTCGTGTTAAAGCCAAGCTTTTTATTTAAACTCCAAAATAAGCAGAAAATTGGGGAGAATTTACTGTAGCACATTGTGAAATTCCGTAAGGAATTTTAAAGTATGTTAACAAGTCTCTTATAAAAAAATATATTTTGGCTGATTTAAGTTTTACTAGAAGGGGGGACCACGTTCTCCAATAAAAAAAGCATGTTAAATCCTATAAGAAAATTTACAATTTGTCACTCGTTTTTTTTCAAATATTTTCTTTGGAGAAAGCATATTTTCTGTTATAATAAAGGCAAAAAAACTTAAAGGGAAAGTTGCCATCATAAATGTTTGAAAAAATCAGGAAAAAGTTTTTTGCGACGGGAAGTGTCCCTCGTGAGTTTGGAGTTTCAATATGTTTACACATGTTATGGAGCTCCTAGGAAATATTGTTTGTTGGCCACTAAGCTTCCCTGCCCTGCAGTCTACCTGCTTTCTATATGCTAAGACATACGGTGAGGTAAACAGTTATGACATTTTGCAGTGGCCAGATCTGTATGATTTGTGTGCATCCATTACAAAGAAAAGACTGCGTTAGAGTGGTTCGAGTAATAACATGGCATTAAACATTGTCTCTGACTTTCACAGTTCAGCAGGATGCCTCCTAAGGTGGGGGTAGGACGAGCCAGGGGAGAAGCAGAAACCAGAATTTAATAAACTAATGTACAGGAAAGAAAGGGACGGGACAGACGAGAGCGTGAGGCAAATAAAAGAAAGTGGCCCGAGTTGGTTGAAAAGAAAGAAAGAGAAAGTCGTCTCATTTTATGACAAAACCGTTTAATGGCTCATCAATTACGCACCTTTCACTTTTATTCAATGCTAACCCACTCACTCAGATTTATGCGGACCACATATTCTTAACATACTCACTAGCATTATAGCCCTTAGGGGTCACCCATAAATGACGTCATGAGCGGGGTAACTTACTTGTTGGAAGAGACTCTGCCCGTTTCCGTTGGAATGGTGGTGGTGATGGGAATGATGGTTGTGACTGTCACTGAGTCTGTAAATGCAGGGCGACTGCTTCCTCCACAAGGCAGACAGCTCCAGACTCAGCTCCTCATTATTTATTCCCTTCTATCCCCAAATTACAAACAGAATTTCCGCATTATTTCTACTTCTTCCCCCGTTATTATTTTTATTTTTATTCCTACAGCAATTTGTTATTCTCTGTCTTCTTGTTCTCCTCGTGGAAATCCGAGGAATGAGGACATACTAAAATATTTACATGGAAATATAATATCATTCCCTGGACAGTTTTCCTTTGTACATTTGAATTTGCATTCCGTGTCATTCGCATTGCTTTGCTGGGCTGAGCAACTGGGAGAAAGAATTCTGAGAAAACAACGAAAACGAGGAAATGAATATTTGAGGAATAAGAAATCAGGACACGCACAGTGGGCAATCAGCTGGGGCTCCGAATCCAATCCCATTTCCACTCAAATGTCTTTGTTTACTTTATTTTTATTTCCAATTTTAGACAATCAGCTCGTAGGGAAATGTCTAAATTAGCTTTAGGGGTCGTCCATAAGTTACGCTGTCTGTAGGGTGGGTGGGTCTCTTCGAATGAGGATGACATCCCATGTTAAATTAGCCATGTTTGCAATGTTTCACCTGGCGACAAGGTCCTAAACATGGAAACTTTTAGATGACATAATTTATGGACGACCCCCTATACACAATCTCAGCCCCACTGCATTCAAAATGGCATATCTAGAGTTTACAAAACTGTGTAGATAGGTCGTTTTGACATTTGGAAAGCTTTAAGTATTAGGTTGAGAAGAGGCTCGTGCATAGGGCTAAGAAAGGGGCGTCCATCAATGACGTCTGGATTTAGGGGGGTGGGGGTGGGAAAGCGACTTATGTGAATTAAATTACCATACAGTGTGGATTCGCTAAACTTAGGAAGGGGGAGGGGTTTAAATAATGTTTGTTTTTCCTTGACGTCATTGATGCACACCCCCTGCCTGCTAAGTTAGTTGTTTGTTCCATAGTTCCTTGTGAGAGTTAGTGTTATGTTGCATGATGAAATGCAATAAGGGGATTCTTGTCCGCATATGGACATTAACATGAACAACAACTTCTGCTCTGTATGGCCACCAATCAAATGCATAAATAAGACAATTCATTTCGTGTCCCTGCAGCACAATGCTCCCTATGCTTTTCCATACCACGGGACACAATTACATTGGATTTGGATTAGACGGGAGACTCGCGCTATGGCCTGACAGAGGCACGTGCTCAGCTGATTAACAAACTTTATCACCGTTGTTTTCTGAGGAGAAGAAAAACTTTCTGAACGCACTCGAATTATTAATCATAAAAATATTTACAAAAAAATGTTTGACTTTTCATTGATACAATTGGCTTGTCAAATTCATTTGTTGCCCGTAAAAAATGGTAGAATAAATTTTGTAGGTTTTAGACAGTAACTTATAATAATTAGGAAAAGCAACGTGACTAATTAGGTTTACCTCATCCTGATTACATTCGGATTTATGTCTTTCCTTTGGCGGACTAAATCCCTCTGAGTGTTTACTATTGTCGCTTTTGTGGTTGCTGTTATTAGGTGTGTTGCAATGCCGCTGGATGCGGGCTGATTTCATACTTTAAGCTTCGGCGTGTGGTTGTAGCAAGTACGTGTATCTGCTTGATATCTCCTTTTGCAGTTAGCGAGTTCAGCAACAATCCTAAGAAATAATTAGAAAATCATGTGTGGGAAGCTTTCATTGTTTTTAATACAAAAATTTAAATGCAAACAATTTTAATTCATATAAAAACAAAATGGTAGGCAATGACCTAAAATTACCATGGTTAAAAAGTAGAGTTAAAATAAATTACCATCCTTGTGACAGTACGCCCCACTTACTATTCAAATGTAGACATCTCTAACCCTCGTATTATTAGAGACTTTCTTGGTATTGAAGACCCGCGCACTGCTATTTAATAGTGTATTTAATACACGACTACGTACTAAAAGCAGAGGCCTCTCAGACCCGCATACTGTTACAGACCCGCGCATTATTACAGGACAAACAATATGCCAAATAAGCTACTGCAGGTAGTTGCTAGTTGTGTCAAATAAACATTATGAATTTTTAAAAAATGCAAAATGTTTTAATTCCCTGTTTTTCAAAAATTGGAAAAATTTCTATTTGTTGTTTTTTCAAAAGATGCAAAATCTTTTATTTGCTGCCCTTTTGAAAGGTTTAAAATGTTCCATTTACATGCTTAAAAAAAGCCTAAACTGTTTTAATTGCCTGTTTTTTAAAAAGTGGAAAAATTTCTATTTGTTGTTTTTTCAAAAGGTGCAAAATCTTTTATTTGCTTGCCTTTTGAAAGGTTTAAAATGTTCTATTTACATGCTTAACAAAAGCCTAAACTGTTTTAATTGCCTGTTTTTTAAAAAGTAGAAAAATTTATATTTGTTGTTTTTTCAAAAGATGCAAAATCTTGTATTTGCTTGCCTTTTGAAAGGTTTAAAATGTTCTATTTACATGCTTAAAAAAAGCCTAAACTGTTTTAATTGCCTGTTTTTTAAAAAGTAGAAAAATTTATATTTGTTGTTTTTTCAAAAGATGCAAAATCTTGTATTTGCTCGCCTTTTGAAAGGTTTAAAATGTTCTATTTACATGCTTAAAAAAAGCCTAAACTGTTTTATTTGCCTGTTTTTTAAAAATTGGAAAAATTTATATTTGTTGTTTTTTCAAAAGGTGCAAAATCTTGTATTTGCTTGCCTTTTGAAAGGTTTAAAATGTTCTATTTACATGCTTAAAAAAAGCCTTAACTGTTTTAATTGCCTGTTTTTTAAAAAGTAGAAAAATTTCTATTTGTTGTTTTTTCAAAAGATGCAAAATCTTGTATTTGCTTGCATTTTGAAAGGTTTAAAATGTTCTATTTACATGCTTAAAAAAAGCCTAAAATGTTTTAATTGCCTGGTTCTGAAAATGTATACTACCTTTTATTTGACTGCTGTTAAGAAAGACCGAAAATTTCAATTTACATGTTTTTTTTTTAAATTACAAACTGTTTTTCTTAAATTTTCGCAGAATCAGAATATTGTACCATTTAAAATTTTTGCAAATACCAAAACATGAACTATTTCACAATAATATTCTTTTAGATTTAAAAATAGGACATATAGCTCGTATTGCTTCTACACAGCTGTCGCTTATTTCTTACCTTCCTCGTCCTCCCTTCCTAAATGAGTCTTGCAGACATCTCAAATTGGACTGGAAGGAATTCACAAGCCTTGGCAAGTGCAGCTGTCGTAGCTGTAACCGCCAAAGTAACCGCAACCAAAGCACAAGATACTAAATATTCTCAAGATATGACGTGAGCAAAGGTACACGTTGTGAAAATAAAAGAGTGATGAAAAAAGTATGGTGTTAATATTCTGTGAGACATGAGCGGGACGTGGACGTGGACGGGTGAGGAGACATGTTCTGCACTTGGATAATTAATTAGCAACAAATCGGAATGCTACAAACTTTTTTGTTTTGGAAAAAATATTTTATTTATTTTGTATTTTTGGATTAATTTCCCAACAAAACGAATTGGATTGTGGAATTGTGAAATATTTGAAAGACGGATGAAAAGAGTTAGAGACTAGTTGGCTGCTGCTGCTGCTGCTGCTGATGTCTGGTGAAAGTAGAAAGGGGGAAATATTTTTGGAGAAAGTGAGAGAAAGTTGAATGAACACGCTTGACTCGACAAAGAAAACTGACACAAGTGAAGCAAGTTCCCCTTCGCCTTTCTTTCTTTCTTTTTCTTTTTCCTTCCGCAATTTCTTTCCCATGCTTCTGCACTCCACATACATTGTGTCTGACCTATAGCCTATAGCATATAGGCGGCCATAGATATAAATTAACAAACATATGTTATTTTTTTTTAGATATTTGGTAGTAGAAGCTTTCCCAATTTTCATGTCCATTTTTTGATCGCTTTCCCTTTCCCCCCTATTTATTTTCCATCGCTTTCCCCGATTCTCCTCCCGATCAATTGAGAAATCAAAATCAAGGAAATGCTTTAACCTTTTTAATCCCTTGTAACGTCAAATCCAAATCTGTATAAAGGAACGTTTACATATGACGTCACGGATAGCTTCAAGGGGTTCAGTTAGATTTTAATGGCATGCCACGATGTGTCAAAGACTGCAATTTAAGCTCATGCCAAGGGATTCTAGAAATGAGGATTTTTTGATGACATCATTTATGAACGATCCCTAATCTAGTATAACATAAAGGATTTCGTATTGCACAATTATTGGAGTTATGGACAGGTCTGGATTTCTCAAGTTGGAGGTCTAAACGGACAAAGACAGACACATTTATCACGCGAACATGATTCTTATCTGACAACTTTTAATTGGAAAATCATTTTGTGGCACATAGACCTTTTTTGTATTATGTGCAGAAGCAGAAGTGCGTATCCACACAACAACTTAGGCGTCATACAATTACATTTATCCCTTATTCCAAAATTTTTAGCCCCTTCCTTTTTTGGTATGTACGTCCATCTGAAAGGGTTTGAGCCCCCCCCCCCTTCCTCTTTTTAGGTACGTAATATATGCATCGCTCTTGTTTCTCTAATTATGCTGACTGCGTATATTTACAGTCGTTTGCCGTGCCCTTAAAGCTGGCCACAAAATTGCCAATCTGCTTTCAGAAAATTTACATAGAGTGGTTTGCACTTGGCTGAGTGCTGTGCCATGTTAAGAAATGTAAATGCAAAAGGTTGTATCTACAAACTGCGTTGGTTCCATCCGATTGCCTGATTTGAATTCTAATGAACGTATTATTCTTTAGGAATGCAAATAGAACAGTTTGCAATGTTTGTTTTAGAGTATGTTTTTGAAACTTCAGAAAGAGGAAAGGGGGAGGGGGGTCGCGATTATTATGAAAGTTGTTAAAGGGCAGTCTTGTTGATTGTCTCCTTGACCCTGCTTTGTCTGTCAAAATAGCTGCAGTCTGCATTCTCTGCAAAGTATGTAAGACACGTTCTTAAAGCGAGACTCGTTTTCGTTTTCATGCAAAAAATGGGATGAGTTGAATAAGACGTTTTTTAGTCAATACAAAAATAAATCTACATAATTGGAATCTAAAAGAATAAAAGCATTTCAGTTTATTTTTAGTTGTTTTTTTTTGTGTAGCAGAATTTAATTTAATCAGAAAAGTGTTGTGAAATCCATGGATGTTTTCTTTTGCATTCTTTTGTCTGCAGTGTGTTTTCTGTAGATTGTGAATAGATACCTTAAGTAAGAAGAAAATGACGGATGTGAACCACTAATGCAACTGCAGAGCTGCAGACAATTTATTTTTAACAGCCAGTTGCAGTAGCAGTAGCAGGTCCGCACGTGCCACAATTGTTAACAGAAAATTCAATACAAGCGTCAATAGCAAATTGTAACTTTACGTTTCTTGTTTTTCAACGGAAGTCGTAGCGTATATAAAATTGAGAATTTTACATGACGTCTAATATGGACGATTCCTTACGGCAAATACTTGGAGTAATTAGCTAACTTGTAGTTAGTTTTTGACTTGTGTGCTGAATTTAAATTTCTAAGTTTTGAGATGCACAACTGGTAATTAGTCCAGAGTAATTAGCTATAACAACAGTAACTTTAAATTTAGCCCTAGACAACGACATACAACTTCTTTTCTCGGCAATAATGGAGATGAGCGGCCTTGAAGTAGTTTAAAATTATTTAGACAATTCTGGTGTGAATGGATAATTGACACGCTGCCTCCTGTTTACTGCTGTACTGATGACGTTTAAGGAATGCACCGAAATGACTCAAATGCCCTTGACTACAAGAAGAAACAAATGGGCAAAATGTTGTTAGGAATTTTAGAAGTGTAAATGAATGAAGGGAGATTGACAGTTGTGAATCATTAGCTTTGTTTTGTCAAAATTCAGATAAGAATCCTGAGCAAGTAGAAGCATCGCTATCGATTTAATTAACCTTAAAGCTTTGTGAAACTTCCCACGCAATGCACAATGATTATAAAAGGAACTGCACTCAAACTGCCACTGCAACTGCAGGTGAACAAGACTCAATAATCCTGTTGCTAAGCAATCAATGATGTAGCTTTTAGCTTTAGGATTTTTGATCGCTTTTGAATTTCGAATGCACTATCCCTATTCATTGTATTTTTAGTTTACTAGAATTGGGAAATCTGTAAACGTTTTTGCAATTTTTGTGAGTTGCAAAAACTATTTGATAAATTTATTTTTATCCTTTTCGTTAGTGACGGACCTTACAGTTTCTAAACTGTTTCTGTAAATACGAATTATTGTAATTTGCACAACCTTAAGCATTTAATTGGAATCTGCATGCATGTTTTAAAACTTTCACATAGTGTATTTTGCAATTTTTAAACGAGTTAATAGCTCATTTCGCACATTTTTTAAGATGTGAATAACGCCGTATTTTGCAGTTTCTGGATTTTGTAAATATTGCATTTTGCACTTAACAAAAACTTGTAAATAGAACGTTTTGCATTTTCAAAAACAATTTTTACTCGCACATTTTTAATACTTTTTTTATATCCTTTTTCGCATATTTTAAGCGTGTAAATATCGTATTTAGCGCTTTTTTGGAGGTACATACACCACCGTTGTTCACACTTGTTATAAGTGAAACGTTTGAATATCACATTTTGCACCTAGCTGTACAGCGTAGTAACGTAGAATGTACTTTTTCTGAGTCGTATGACTTGTAAAATAAAAGCAAACAGTAAATTATTACATAGCGTACTTAATGGATTTGGCTTTTGAACATCCAATACCAAGTTTTTTGTTTTTTTTTGTTTTTTCCAAAATCAAAGTTTGGAAATAATTTCAATTTCCATTCCTATTTCCAGCTAAAGTCCAACAAACTGCACACATTCAGTTTAAATGCAACTCCAAAGACGGAATGCTTTACATACGTTTCTCGGATAAAAAGAAACCAATTGGATGCGGATGCGGATGCGGACGTTAGAATGAGAGAGAGTGGGGAAGTTGCAAGGAAATTAGTAATTAGACAGCGTTATGGGGAAATTTAAGGTAATTGCATTTTGTTTCCAATTTAATTCCAAAACTTTCTTGACTTTCTATTTTCTCTGTTTCTCTACTTTCACTTTTAACTCCACATTAACATTCATTTCACTACAAACTACAAATCGGAAATGGGACACAAGTAGCATTCACTATGCGACTTGGGCCAACACTAAATTTGTCCGGTTCCGATTTTCATTTCTGTATGGAGTTCCAATTGAGGAGGTGTGAATAAAAAAAGGAAGGAGGGAGGGGGGGGGGGGAGGGGCAACATCAGCAGCGGAACCTGAGGGAGGGCTAGGGGGCTCTTAAATTAAAACCAATTTTTTGTTTTGAATTCAAAAGTCATTTTTGCCTCTGAAATTAATTGGTAAATATTAGATTTAAAGTTTTTTTAAAGTACGAAAATTAAGTTTTAATTCAAATACACGTGCAAATTTTGTCTTTTATTTGATTTCAAAGTTGAGGTTGAACATTCGAAGAAATCAGCAACTGTTTTAGTGACGGGTAAATTCAAGGCGGCTTAAACCTTCACTCACACCCACCACAACTTTGTCGTTGAAAACAACGTGCTGTACAGTTGTAGTTTGTATTAACACTTAATAATACCACGACCATGTGTCTTTGTGGTCCATCCAAGCAAAGCCTAATTTTGTCAGTTCTTGGAACGTGTTGCCAAGAATGTTGACTTAATTGCATAGCTTGAGGTTTAAGCTGAATTACCAGAATTTTAGGACATTCCAAGTTTTCTTGTCTAATAATTTTAAATTGCGAATTAAAAATGCTACATTTTTGAAAGTGACAATTATATTTTGTTAAAGTTGAAATCAATAAATGTAACCTTGTAAAGTTATAAAATACAGTGTAAGTCCTTGAATTTTAAAAATCGTGTGCGTCGTATTTTTTAAAAAAATCAAAGTTTAATGCAATGGCAATACAATCCAAAGTTATTTGTAATAACTTATTCACAAAAAAATGAAATATTAAACTCCATACATGACCACCAAAGGCCAGAACCCAGAATTTTAAAGTGTAGCACTTTGTATATGGAGAGGGATAAACCCTTTTGCATTTATTCTGTATGACAAATGGAGAAAGCAGGAGTGAAAGTCCAGGCTGGAAAGTTCCCATTGGGATTTCTACCCTCGTCTTAACACTTACACTTGATTCGACTTTTCCCCTTTTTCCTACTTTCTCCTTTTTTTCTTTTCCTTGAATTTCACTCGGCACTTTCTCCGTTTCCCTCAAATTCCCGCGACAAACAAGTTACAGAGGAACAACTTTTTTTTCAAATTGAATTCCACCCAATTTTCAAAGTTGACTTTGAAAAAATTCCCCTTTGAGTTATTTTGCTTTCTTCTTTTTGTGTGTGTACTCTCGCTGCTATTCTTTCCTGTCTCCCTGGTTTCTATCGTTGTTGGAGTAATCCGGGTTCCGTTTTGGGAGATTAAAGAATAAGAATACGACCAGGAATTCCAGAGGCTTGGCTTGATGGCTTTAAATAGATATGATGTGACGTGTTTCTTATTTTTATATTTTATTGTTGACACTCTGTGCTTTTACAGGTTTATTTCTCAATATGTGGGGTTTCTTTTTAGAGATGTCCCGTCAGTTGTCAGTCTGGTGATTTTGGGTGGGCTTAGTTATAGAAGGCCGCGCGTCGGATATTTTTTGGAATGATTGGATTATTTATTTGATTCCAATTATCAGGATTCCGTTTGTCAGTTATCCTCTTTGCTTTCACTACTTTCTCTAGAGTGAAAGCGGCTTCGGTAATTCTGTATTTTTTCGAAAGGAATACGCTCTGGGATTTGTTTTTCAGTTTGTATTTAAACTGGATTTGACATCTCTTAAAAATGTGGTGTATTTTACTATGTTCAAATTTGTTTAATAATTTTTGGAAATTCTGTAAATATTTAAAATTTGAAATTTTACTATTAACTCATGTTAAAATATTTTGATACTTACAACGTTACTAATTTTGAAATTTGAATTTGTTAGAACATAGTTCAAAACAGTTTTTAAATATTTACAAAATTTAAAACAAAATGTTTAAAAAATCATAATATATAGTGAAGAAAAATGCACTATTAAAATTTAAGGTCCATTTGTAAACGATAAATTATTGATTTAAAAACCACAAAATTTAAATTTCAAGGGCAAAACAATGAGATTTTTAATTTAGCAAAGATTACAATCGACGGAATTATTAAAAAATAAAACCAAAATAGAGGCAGCTAATTATACGGTCCTTGTTAATCGGTTCCTGTTGATTTTTATGCAAAAATCGTATTAAAATGTAAGCACTTGGTTACTTGGTTTGTATATAAACATACATATTGCGTTATAGTCATATAGTCACCTTCGCCTTACATGGAGTGAAACGTTGACCCCCTCTATTCCCCTTTTATTATTCGTTAATCCCTACTCCTTATGTCCTTTTCTCAAGCATCCTGAGAAAAGCATCTCAAGTCTCAAGGAGAAACTAAGCCTCTGCTCCCACACGTTTCTTTCCACTTGACTTATTTCTTTTCTTCCCCAAGTACTCAGACGAGGGAAAGTGGGAAGCTTAGAGAAAGTGAGAGGGGGAAAAGCTGAAGGCTTATTTCTTTTTTTTAATCCGATTTTACTCCGGAATTTTTTTTCTTATTCATTCATACTCGCCTGCTATATATGTAGTTCTTTTCTGTCATTTTGTAGTATATCACACTAGGATTATTTTTGAATGGGGTAAGAAAGGCTTATGGGCGCCTTTTAATTGTTTTTAGATTCGTTAAAAAGTATTTTAAAAATCTGTTATCAAAAATGATAATTTTTAAACAAAGAAATAATATTCTTGTTTTAAAAAAACTACTTGTTTCTTGTATTGTGTTTTTGTGGTGTAAAACAAATGCTTTTTTCAATTGTAATAGATAAATTTTAGAGTGAGCTGTAATCATTTTTTTGGTGGCGGGTAATTTCGCTTAACAGAATTGCTTTTCTATTTTATTCGCGAGGTTTCGCAATATTTTTTGCTGTAGTTTTTGTTTTAAAAATAAATGCATAAACGTTTGTAATTTTTAAAAAATAAAAGCAACAAATACAGACAACAGACAGTATTTTACAATTTAGCTTACACGTCTAACGGTGTACCAACTTGGCCACCACAATAATTGTACTCACCGTGAAACTCCAAAGGCAGAGGTCCTTCGTATAAACTGTCCTATTTTGATTTCTAGCCCACACTTGATAATACAGTTAGTGGTTTACGGTACTTGTGATTGGAAATGCGTCCCACGTGAGACATGTAGTGGAGGGAGATGTGGCGGAAGAGGGATGAGGTTGGAATGAAAATAAATGAAGGGATCTCTCGTACAAATCCGGATTTAAATAATAAATCAATTCTTCAATTATTCAACATTCAAGGAACGGAAACGGAAAATGGGAAGGGTAAACGGTAAACGGACTGATTCAGAGCTTGAGCTTTATTTTTGTTTTCGTATTCTGGGCTAAGCCTGAGGGGGCCATTGTAATTGTAATAATTGCTCTCGTTAATTTTTAATGCGTCCCTATTACGGTCACCTGGAGGCTGTGCACAACCTAGGCCACTTTTGTTTGTGTGGCAGAAGGATTACGCCGTATCGTACCGTATCGCATATCGTAAGAGTAATAAACGACAGCTTTGGATTTTAGCACCGCAGGGAATTCTTCTAAAATAATAAACGTGAAAATATTATTTCTAATAAGTTTAGTTCAGGGTACGTTTTTGGTTTTTAGAGAAACGAAAATATTTAAATATTTACGTAACGTATGAGTATGACTACACGTTGGAGTTGTATTCTACACACTGCCTAATTACAACTGACTTCAAATCAGCTTATCTACTTAGTTTTACTACTAGTATTTATCACTTTTACAATTTTACTATTATATACCATAGTTTCTATTTAACACTAATATGTTTACGTTCTATGCATAATGGGGAGAATCTACAAGTGGCGTCATTTGTCGAGGTCAATGGGTTATTAACTTGCCAACCCATGGTTAAGATAGCCATTAGGACAATGGTTAACCTGACAATTTGGAAATCATAGTGTACAAAAAATGGAGATTTTTTGATGACGTCATTTGTGGACGACAACTTATGCTTAAATTTTTGCATTTAAACTATCACCGTCTATTTCTATTTAGACACGATGACGTGGGTTGTTACGTCATTTAAATTAAGGTATTTTGGAATACCAGCATTTAAATTGGAGCTGTAGATCTAAAAATGATTTTAAAAATATTCACAATTTGTTTTCCTTGATCTGTTATACAAAAAATACCGAGATATGGAGATACAAATTGTATATCTGTGTCAATCTTTTGCATCAAAGCACAGCTGCCAATTTGGCTGAGTAAACAAGCCCGTTTTGTTTAAGCTTACATATCTACCTAATTTATTCCTTGAACTTGAGCCATTGTGAAATTTAGTGTAGCATGTAGTTAAAGGACCCCACCTGGTTACTAGAGACACTAATTTGCAATTTAAATTGCGCCATTTTGAATTCTTCATTTTAAATAAATACTGCACAAGCAAATCATTAAAATGCCGTAGCAGTAGCACATGGGGACTGAATTCAAAATTCAAACTGCTTCTGTTTCAATTACAGGATTTCTGTGATTTTAATTGTATGCAGTGGATTGTGAGGCTCGCAATTCAATTGGTATAAGTTTAAAATATTTTAGTTTAATTTTTATAAAAAATTGGATTTTACCAAGAATGTATTTTTTTGAGTTTTTATCATAAGCTTAAAACGTCGCTAAAAAGACTAAGCGTAGAACTAAAAAAAAACATCATTTGAAATATAAATGCATTTTAAACTTACTACTTTTGAACCCTTTACGTAAAATACTCTAAAGAAAAGCTGGAGGCAGACAGACCTTCTGCAAATTGAATACTACTGAATTTTAAATCACGCCACTGCGTTTCTGTCCTTTTATCAAAATAAAATTCCCTTTCACTCACATGCACTCCTTTTCCTTTTCGTCCTACATTCTGCTCTCATTATGTCTTTATTTTCATTTCTCTAACAAGCCACGTAATATTTCCAATTCTAAATTTGACAAATTTCAAGGAGACAACGTTCAAGCAGTGTGTTGTAATTCAGAGAAAGAAATGAGTCAAAGAAGTGAAAGTAGTGAAAGCAGTGAAACCACAAAATGTGAAATTCTCCAGACAAGCTTTCTCTTTATTAGTTCCCCTTTCATTCATTTCATAATATTTTCTTTTATTCAGTCAGTCAGTCTGCCTCTATGTCACACAATCACAGCAAATAAAAGCCCTTTTGAATAACAGCAAGGAAAAAGGAACTCGCCCTTTCATTGCATTGAAAAGTCCTGCTCAAAAACTCAGTGACGCACAACCGCACTCATCTATGAAAAAATAAAATAAATACTGTAGGGGGCTGCTTATCCGCAAGTAAAATACAAATGAAATTAATCCACCCACTTGATCCGCAAACAAATGGCATTTTGTGGTGGTTGACCATTTACAACTGCATATGATATCTTAGATAAAATCACACTCTGCATCTACAAATGCAATTATATTGCGGCTTACTTACCTGAAATATTCGAGGTACGTTTAGTGTTAAAAAATTTAAAAAGGTGAAAGCAAGAGAAAGTATGACAGTTTGTGTACGTCAACAAGCTGGAAATGTCCAAGTTTTTCTAGCCTAATACATATTTTCTAGAATTTCCAAAAATAGGAAGTGCATGTATTTCTTAACCATGGTGAAAGTTGGAAGGTAGTGTGAAGTGAAAGTGCCTAAGCGAAAGTTGGTTTCTTGTATAGAAATATTTGTGTGGGTGAAAAGAAGGCAGAGTTTCTGTCTGAGAGGGGTGAAAATATTCGCAAACTGCTACTGTATTCCCTGTAGTTCAATATATGCATGTAAATAGCTTCAATATAGCAGGTAAAAGTAGAGAAAGTGGTGAAAGTGTAGAAAGTGTACTTTACATGACTTACGCTCAATCGCCTTACACTCACTTTTGGGACTTTTTAGAGCTCAAGAAAAAGAAGAAGATGAGGATCAGAATGGGAGGCTGAGCCGTTACCGGACCCGACCCAACACTCCTAGTCCCGGTTCCGACTTTCACTCAGTACATTATTTTGAGTCTCGCATTCGGTCGGGGACGCTGGGATTGGTGTATAAATGCCACTAACTCTCCAAAGTACAACTTGAACAGACACATTCAGCATCCACTTTCCCCTCACTTTCTCCAGCATCTTTCTCTCTCTCTCCCCTTCTGACCGAATTCTGAATAGAGAACAAAACTGGAAGCTGCTTCGTCTACCTTCCCATTAATACCCACGACAACGACAGCGACTAGGACCACTTCTCACCTCACACTCTCACGTCTTCAACTTTCTCCACTTTCTCCACTTGACTCTCTTTCAGAGATCAGATACAACAAATTTCACTCCAACTCAAACTCAGCCACATCTTGAAATCTTGACACTAGAATATCCATGTTCACACTTGAACCTTTATACTACATCTCAGAATCTCAGTGACAACGAATCACGGGAAAAACACTTTCACAAACATTGTTCCCATATTATTTTGCCAGAAGCCTTTATTTGTTTTTACAACTGCTAAGAAACTGTTTGAAAAATAATTAACAGCGGAGCATTTCAAGCAAAGTTGATCTCATAAGACATTTAAAATCATTTTCAAAATAATCCAGCACGATTTTGGAATTTTTGTTTTCAAGAAAACATCATATTGAACGCAGCAGGTAAGGTGAAAATTTTTAATTTTATTGATTGTATTGCTAATTTACTTTATTTGTAATTTTTAAAATTTTATTAGATGTGGTAGTTTATAAAAATACGACCACTTTTAATAGTTAAAATTTCTTTTAGGCTTTTTTCATTTAATAGTTCAAATTTCTCAGATCAGTGGATGAGACAAAATTGGTTATTGTGAGGTCATGATACTTTTGCTGATAGCTGTGGTTCATATAATTGTGGCAAGTAAGAGTCACGTATGCCTAATAAAATAAAGAGTCCTGTCACAATCTGTTGTCGTTAGATTTGTACGAATATTGAATTAAACTACCACAACCCATTAATTACTGTACAAACTCCAAAATTGTGCCAACTGCGGTAGGGACGTCATAACGTATGTAATTCTAATCCCGAAGGAAGATTTACACAGGAAATTTGCATAAGCCAGAATATCTGTCCCCTGTGTGCAAACATACACGTTCTCTATATATCTTTACCATGTACATCCTTCGTCAGCACATATTGTTTTAGCTGACTCACAACCGGATTTGAATTTGATGGATAGAGATAGCAAAAGGCATAAAGAGGACGGTAGGTAGAAATGGATGGAGTTTGAGGGAGTTAGCAGCAGCAAATAGGGCTGGAATTTAATTATTCTTGTAATGCCCCAAACTGCTTTCTCGCATATACTTTCTCATACAGTTCCGTATTTGATTTGTTGTATACACTTTCTCCTATATGCTTTCTCCAATTTGCTTTCTCTGGTATGCTTTCTTCTATCAACTTTTACTGATATGCTTTCTCCAACATCATTTGTCATATATTTAATTTTCTAAGCGTAGTTACTCTTATACCCTTAATTGTGTATAATTACTCCTCAAAAATTTCAAACATACTTTCTCCTATAGACTTTCATTAATATGCTTGTACTATGGGCTACACTCAATAAGTTACATTTTCCACGTTCCATGCCTACTCTCACGATTACGCATAAACTGTGTAAATAGGCAAATCAGGAGAAACAGTCTCTTGAAAATTACAATTACACAGTTGCCCTCTCCTTTAATGCGCCTCCATTTCTAAATGCATCCCACACAGAGAGCATTACCATTCTCATTTCCGCAACCGTTACCGTCACTGTTTGTGGCTCCATTAAACACCGTGAGACCGGGGTAGACCGAGTAAACAGGTAGGGAAAATATGAGGACTGTTATTAATGCTATTACAGCGAGAGCGTCCTAATTAAATTACCAACCTCAGCCTATTAATTGAGTTTCAGCACTTTACTAGTAGCTGACAGAGACCCACTCTCAACCACCGCATTTCTCTACGCCACAGAGTAGTTGCTGAGTTAGCAATTTAAATGTTGCATTTTATTATGTAGCCAACGCAGGCCCAATTACGAGGCTTACACACAAACAGGGCAGTTGTGGCAAATCAGCAAAAACCGAAACATTATGTCTACGTTGTGCACTCTCAAATGCAAAATAAGTTCAAAACTTCAATTAAAATAAAGGGAAATAGAAACATATGAAAGCATGACTTTCACTGCTTTCTCCACTTTCACTTTTTTCTCCGCTTTCTCTTTCATTACGCATTAAAGATCTAAATTCACAAAGAAGGATGCTGAATTGATGGAATAGTGAAATGAAGGGGAAGTGCATGAATGGCAAAATTTGAGGGGTTTGGGAAAGATAGGACAGAATTAAAAGCGTTAGGGAAAGTTAAACGTGTGTTTTTATGTTCCCAAGTAGCCCTTCTGTGCTGCGGGTTTCCGTTAGCATATGTTTTATGTGTATTATATGTGAATTAGCAGCTATTGCCTTCCACATTTACATTAAAGTTTGTTTGCCAATGGGTTAGTTATTTAGCTATGTACACGATGTTTTAGGAAAAGAGGAATGAAATAAATTGAGACTTTTATTGAGCTCAGAGGTAAAATAAATAGAGCCACAAAGAGACGTACACACTAGTGAAACAGAAGGCTACAATTACAATTACATCTAGCCGACTATCAAATTACTTTAGCATCCCCTTTTCCGTCCTTTCTTTGTTCTCTATTCCGTTATCCTTGGTTTAGCTTTTTAGAATTTTAGTATTCATCCTACAGAATTGCAACACAAATAAAATTAGCACATTAAATTACCTTTGTTTTGAAGGTTAGTTTTTGTTGTATTATACATGCAGGGTTTTTGTGTGGTTAGTTAGTTGCAGGTTTTTATTTTAGATTGTAGTCACGTTTTGCAATATTTCAAAATTTTATTTTATTTATGCTATTTAGAATTATCATAGAACAAAGAGACAAATAATACTGTTTTATTGTAAAATTGCAAAATATGATATTGCTAGGTTCCTTTAAATAATTTTAATATTGAATGTAAAACAATATTAAATCTCCAAATCGTACTGTTTTATTCGTCTTTTCTTTGAAATGGTAATTTTTGCCTTTTAAAATAGTCACATCAGTCAAAAAATAAAAGTGCTTTTGAAGACACAATACTTTAACGCAACCCAAAAAAAGGTTCAAATTAAATTTCAAAAAAGATACAAAAACATGTAATGCACTTTTATTCTGCAAGGAATTCAAATATGTAGTTGCTTCTGCACTCGTAAATTTTCCAATGGCAGACAGAAATATTTTTAAACTATTCAGGTTTGAAAAATTGAAAAAAGGGCATTTTAAACATAAAAGAAATACAAACATAGTGAAATCTAAGGCGTATCCTTCCCAGCTGCTAGTATAAGCGTTTTTTGGTTTAAATAATTTTGATTATTATTGAGATTTGCAAAGCCGGTACTAGACTGGAGCATAAAGCTTACAAAAAATTGTTTTTGTTCGTTTATGAATTTCTATAGAAAATAGAAACTTGCTTAGAACATGTTTAAACTTTTTAATCGACAATTTAGCCTTGCATAAGTTTTCTATAAAACAAATAAAGTACAGAAGAAACCCATGCGGGCTTAAGTGCTAAGAAAGTAGCCACATAAAAGGGATTAAATAGTTCAATGTTGACATTTAAATGGTGGCTGATTTAAATGACGAATCACACCTGAGACTTCACGAACCCGGTACTTTACGATCCCATTCAATCTTCCTTTCAGTCTCCCTTTCTCCTCTAAATTTCAATTTTCAGGTGCCTTTCTTTATTCAGAAGGTTTTTGAAATTTCAATGACTTTCTCCACTTTCTTCACTTTCTCAATCTTCTTAAATTTTTCCGCTTTCTCTACTTTCCCCACTTTCTCTCCATTAGAAGCCCGTATCCCATTCTATGTAAATCTGGTCGTAAATGTTCCGGCTTTGCTTTCTTAGTATCGCAATTGGAGCTGAAATACTTTGTGCAAACTATTTGAAGTGTACTATGCAAATTTAATGTCAATGCACTAGAAAGCTAAGGACTGAAAATGTCTGTAACGCTGCTGCGTTCCTTTCTACTCAAGGACTCCATGCATTAATATTCAGTAGCAGAAGCTTATGAAACCTACGCTTTCTTTCCACATTCGCATTTTGAGTAACAATTTTATATACTTTTTTCAAAATTTTAAAAGACAACTTTCACTTCAAAGATAACAGTACTTTCATAAAAAAACATTATTTTGAAAAAACAAAATTTTATGAGCTGAATAAATAAAAAAGAAATATTTTAGAAGCATATTAAAGTACAAATTTAAAAAAATTAAATCAAAAATTCTAAAAAATTCAAAACAACGTTCATTTGGAAAATTAGTTTGAGCCAACGAAGACATAATCTATTGAGAACGTGAATTTAATAAAAAACTTTATAAAAAACAACATGTTATGACATACGAGTGCCCGAACCCTATTGATGGACAAGCTTTAGAAATATCCAAGTTGATTCACTCGTGAAAGTTGAGCCCACGTCATAGAAACTCGTACTTGTTTTTGTTTTTGCTTTTGCTTTCCAGCGAATTCTGCTCGTATTGATTGACACGCTGTAATTAGAAACTGAAAATGTAATGCCACTCCGTCAGCATCTACTCATTTTTCATTCCCATGCTGCACGCTTTATGAAGTTTCCAATTTTCAAAATATCAATTCAACGTCCCTGTTATACAAAGACACAAGAGACGACTGCTTAGTGATTGGAATGCGGATGGGTATCAATAGCAAAATGTTCGAGAGCAGAGCCAATTTTTTCCAATCTCATTGACAAAACGAATACAAAGGAGTGAAAGAGAAAGAACTCACTTTCACTTTCATTCGCTTTGATACCTTTTCATCATTTTCCGGATTCTGAGTATCTGGTTAATGAAAAATCGTTGAAAAAAATGTAGAGTTTTTTTAGTTTTTTAATACTTTGAGACTTTTTGTTTTGCTCAATTTTGACTTTCGACTTGTGACTTGGAGAAAGTTATTCTCTTTTTCCTAGCTCACCTGACCTATTGCTTTTTATTTTTGTAAATTGAAACATTGACATTGTGTGTACGTAATAACTGGGATTATTTTACTTTTTTCCATGGAAAAAATAAAAGTGAAAGCAATATGTACATAAAAGGTTTTGCATACAAAGAAAATAACATAACACGTCAGCTTATTTGAAAATGGGGTAAAAAGTTAGTTACATATTGTCAGACTGTAATCACGCTAATTAAAATGTATTTTAGTGCAACATTTGCCTTTCTTTTTACAGATCAGAAGAAGAGTACGGTTTTAGTTTGAAAAAAAAAACCATTTTGGTCCTTGAGGGTCATAAGCACCACGAGAAAAGGATAATGAGCCGGTCAACTCCCACGTTATGTGCATCCTTGGGATTTGTATTGATATCCTTGACCCTCACCAAAGCGCTTCATCTCACAGGGGAAGAGGCAATTATTTTAAATTCCGCGCTAGAAAATTTAGAAAACTCTCCATATTATGAGAATCAGGAAGGAATGGGTGGAAATGAGGACGAACTTGAGAGCCGATTTAATCTTCAGCAGTTGTACAAGGTAAGCTCCAAATTCAATAGTTATTGCATTACATAAATTGTAATAAATAAAATTAGTCAACCCAGTTCTAACGCGCATGCGTGTGTGCGTATGTAGCTTTACAAACAAAATCTGAACCAGAACGAGGACTTGGGGAGTCGTTGGGGACCTGAACCAGCCAAGCGAGCGCCATCTGGTGGCTTCTATGGGGTGCGTGGGAAGAAGGCCCCGGACAATGGATTTTATGGGGTGCGGGGTAAGAAGGCTCCTGACAATGGTTTCTATGGTGTGCGCGGGAAAAAGCTTGTCCTTCAAATCCCAGCCCAATATTATCAACAGGAAAGTGGAGCCGGAACCGGAGCCGGAACAGCTGATCAAGGATACTTCCACGGCAACGCTCATCTTCACCCAGGCTTGACACAAGGAAATCTCGCATTTTTATCCCAACAACAGCAACAGGCCCAGAACATGTACAGCAAGGATATTGGCGGGCTTGATGAAAACAAAAATAAGGAAAGCGCAGACGCAACGTCAACTAATAATGGAGCTGAAGCTATTAAACGTGCCCCCTCTGACGGATTTATGGGCTTGAGAGGGAAACGAAATAATGATAAAATCATCATCCCTAAGTAAACGTAGACGTATCCATGAATAAACAAAAGTGACCCGCATACAACTTTACAAATCCATTCACATAATTACGATTTATTTATTTTTGAATTTTTAAATAATTATTTTATTTTTGGTGCGTAAATTAGTTTAATAAAATGGTGTTTTAAAATTGCAATTTAATTTAGGGTGTTAGGTTTTAGTTTCTTCACACACTAGCTTAGCACACGTGTTAAAATTTTTGAAATTCAGATAAATTTAAAAATCTACATTGCACTACACACAGAAATATTTATCAAAACGAAATCTGCAAGAATAAAAATATATTTATGTTTAAAACAAATACCTAAATATTTCCTAGTGTCGTTCGTATTCGTAATGCTTAACAATGTGATTACAGATATCCTTGGGTCTTTAGAAATCCAGCATGCAATTACCTACATAACCATGCTATTTTAAAACAAAACCCAAGACCCTCGCATTTTAATTCTTGCCAAATGTCAATTAGTAATAAATTCGCTTACGAAATCCTATATGAGGCTGGTTAACAGTGTAATTCTAAAAATGTGACAAAAATCTATTGAAATTAATTGTTTAAAAAATTGCCAAGCAAAACGCAATGTAAATGTAAATTACTGATGCCGATAAATGCTTAGTAACCTTTTTAATTAGCTATGTAATTAGGTAAATCATTATTCACTATGTTCTGTATGTGTACCTCTGTAGAGATGTAGCTCTGTATTACATATATCAGGCAAACAATGTATCGTCTATATCTAAAAATATATCATAGTAAAAGACACATAAAATATGCGAAACTAATCATGAATAAAATTGATAAAATTCAGATAAATTCATAATTTAACATTGAATACAAAACCCGCCTTCAAAATTCAAAACAATGTCGGTTTACAGAACCTTAATTTATGTCATTTAGAACGTTTTTGTTTTATTTTTATGTATCGAAAATCCATATGGTAGGATTTAGCTCACACAGTATATTTTACAGCAAATTCCATTTTAAAATGAGTGTAGCTATTTTAAATGATTTAATTTGGTTACAATTTTAGCATCTAATTTTATTTACAGATTTATACTACATTTTTAAAACGAGGTTTTAAAATATTTTTTGAGCTATTGCATAATGCATAGTAATTATTCTAATAACAAGATCGCTCTAATATACTGTGCAGTTTACAAACCTTCGTTTAGGGGTACAATGCGACTTTGTGTCTTTTTCTTTTACATATTTCAAAATTACCGCCAAACACTATAACGACCACTTGAGTCGATTTATTAGTTTTAAACATTTTTTTTTCATTTTAGCTACTTGGCTAAATAATAATTTAAAAATTACACTTTCAAATTTGTAGGCGCGAAATTTAAAAATTATTTCTTTCCACCCCAAGGGTTGAAAGCAACTCGATTTTTGTCGTTTTTAGTCACCCTATTATTTGTCCTTGGACTCCCCTCTGAAGCTTCCCCATTTGAATTTCGCTTCCCGCCCCATGGATTGAAAGCAGTTGCTCGCTTCCCAAATTCCGACAGTTGCCTCACATAGTCGCATTCTGGAGCAAAGCCGAGACCCAAGCCAAGAGCCGCCCGCCCTAATGACGCTGAGGATCTCTTCCCACCCCAAGGATTGAAATTCCTCTTCCCTCCACTCAGCCGGGAATTGTAGAGGAGCTGACACAAATTTCCCAGATTATTTTCAGGGACGAGAGCCCCTCCGTCTATGTCGATGATCTCGTTCCCTCCGCTGTTGTAGTCGCCATCGGAACTTGGGAAACTTAATCCGTCCGCATCTTCCTTCGTGGCTGAGATGAGGGGGGCGAGATTGAGGAGAGAAGTGAGGATGGCAATTAGAACGAGTCGATGAGTGACAGCGACGAGGGGCGATCCGGGTGAGAGTGACAGTCCGTGTGATTTACCCATTTTCCTAAGAAATACAAAATAGCGGAATTTATATAGATACGACTAATTTTTTATTTTCTATCCCACCGCTTTGTGCGGTAAAGAAAATTCAAGTCAGAAGGTCAAACGACACGTCGGAAAACTATTTTGTAAAAAATAACAATTATCAGCTGCCAAACTTCCACACTAATGACTAATGATAGACAAACTTACAAACCTACATGGGAATAATTAGAAGTAAAAACCAAGTTTATAGTACAGGCGTTAGGTTTTTTACAGGGAACCAAGTTAAGCATTAGGATATTTTACGCTTGAAAAGCTGTGTAAAAGTGTTTTATTAGATGTTTTAACAAACTAAAGGTATATGCAATTACTGTACTTATGCCTTTTTGCATGTAGGAAATTTGCAAATAGGCTTTTTTAAAATATGTCAAATTTAAAAGTAGATGTTTTTGCATTGTCGAAAAAGTATAATTAGGCCTCTTTTCACTACAAAAAATTTCGTTTTGCTGTCTACAAAATGTGCTATTACATAGTTTGGTATTTCTTTTGTGTAGAAATCACGTAAAATAGGACTTTTCGTAGATTAAAATTGTGTAATTAGGCTTTCTTCCACTACAATAATTGAGTAATTAGGTTTTTTTGAATTTCACAAAATGCGTTATTACAATAGTATGTAATTTGTTACTGTAAAAAGTATGCAAATAAGACTTTTTGAAAATCAATACATGTGTAAAATGGTTTTTATGAAATTACAAAATCTATAATTAGGGGTTTTTACAATGTTAATTAGTGTGTAATAATAATTACTTTTTTGCACCAGAGATAAGCCCTTTATTGAATTGTACGTTGTTTTACAATCTGAAAAATAGGTAGATGTTTAATAAGGTATTTTTGCCGTTTTAAAAGTATTCAAGGCGAAACGTTTACTTTGGTACATTAGAAATTCGTGGGTAAAGTAATTTAAATTTAAAAAAAAAATATTTTCAATGAAAAAAAAATTAAATAATTTCAGAAAGTGAGCCTTACTTTTCTGTTATGATTTTGTACATGTACGACAAATTAAAAAATAAAAACTGAATAACTTACTACAAGTGCCTTTAAAAAACTCTAGTAGTCTTCCACGTCCGTCTCACGATGAATTAGCCGGAAGTTCCAAGTACAAAATGTTGTAGTTAATTATCCAACGCAAATATTTTTCCTTTTCCCGCTTTAAGTTCAGTTTTTCGAAATTTTGTAAAATAAAACAAAGACGTGTCCTCAAAAATGAAAGGTGTAAGGAAAGGGTGTGTCCCACCAATAACAAAACAATTTTTTGACTTTTGGTTTTGGTGACACGAAGACTGAGACTGAGAAATATGAGGAGCTCCCCATTGGTTTTATAACAGTGTAATAATTTGGGTTTTGTAATTCAAATTTGGGATGACACACAAAATGGAGATACAGGACAGAAACAAGGATCAAATTATGGTTTGCAATTTGGCGATGGTTATTATGTCTCTGTTTGTGTGATGTTTGTGCTCTGATTTTGCAAGCATTAGCGGATTCTGCCTGAAGTTCTCACTTCTTTTGATTTTAAAATATTTGCGTGATTTTCCTTTTGTGGCGGCGGTTGTTGTTCCTCTTGTTTGTCCGCAATTAAATTATCTATGGAAAACATTTCCGTGGGCAGAATCAAGAGTTGTGAGAAGAAGTGAGAAAATTATGATTTGCATTTCCACAAAGCAAAGTTCAATTAATGGATTTGTCCCGCGAGAACACATTATGCTATGCCACTACGTTATGTACAAATCCTACATCTACAATGTACAGCAGTATAACAACAGGCTGCAAAAACGTGCATGTGCAAAATTATGCACATTATTATTTGGCTGTGTTCTAGAGATGCAAGGTAGAGTGTTTACATGTATTTTTGACAGTTTTTATTTTTTTTTCTGCAAGTAATAAATTTATAAAATTCTTAAAACATGAATAAAGGAAGTTCTGCATTTTCTAAAAAACGTGTAACTATAAAGAACAGTTTGCATTTTTAGGTTATGTTTATAGAACTTTTTGCAATTTTCAAAACACACGCTAATCGAATATATGGAACATTTTTAAATCACGCAAACAAAACATTTTGCGCTTTTTTAAAAACACGCGAATTAAACATTTTTCGCTTTTTTGAAACACGCAAATTAAAAATTTTGCGCTTTTATAAAACACGCAAATTAAACATTTTTCGCTTTTTTAAAACACGCAAATTAAACATTTTGCGCTTTTTTAAAACACGCGAATTAAAAATTTTGCGCTTTTTTAAAACACGCAAATTAAACATTTTGCGCTTTTATAAAACACGCAAATTAAACATTTTTCGCTTTTTTAAAACACGCAAATTAAAAATTTTGCGCTTTTTTAAAACACGCAAATTAAACATTTTGCGCTTTTTTAGAACACTTTAATTTAACATTTTGCGCTTTCTCAAAAGCTTGCAAATTTAAAATGTTGGGCTCCTGGCCCTTTATATTGCATGCAAATATAACATTTTACATCTTTTGAAAATTAAGCAAGTACAGTATTTTCCGCTTTTAAAACTCGTGGCGTATACAGCATCAATTGTATGTAATATTTTTTCTGCCATACATACTTAATTTTGTTTCTAGAATAACTTGAATATGGACCGCTTTGATTCTTCCAGTCTTGCAAAAAAGTGCATATTCACATCTGTTGCTTAAGAAAAATTGTACTAAAAGGATTTACAAGTTTTGGTGTAAGAGAGTAAAAGTGCCCAAGTCCAGTAATTTTCACTTTCAAAATCCTAACTATGATAAACGTGACTTTTTCCCCCTTAGAGAGTATCGTTAAAGCTTCAAGTTTATCATAGCTCGAAATGGATGCACAATCTGCTACAGTATTACAAAGGTACTCACCTTTTCTGTGGGAACCATTCCAGTATGATGAGCATACGCATACAGTATGTCTCAAAAGGTCAGACGCACAAGGTATTTGTTTTCTGTGTTTCGTCGCATCAAGGACGATTTCCTTTTAACTTTAACTACCTAATTTGTGTGCTTTCTCTATGTTTTACCTTTGCCACTAACATGGAATACCCGCCAATTTCAAAAAGTCATGTTCACAAGAATCCAGCTACTTTTCAATAGTTGAAATCCAAAGTAACTTGACTGCATTTTCCGTGGTAGCAGCCCGCCAAAGTTATGAAAAATTCAAATTTTGAAAATTTGCCGCCCTGTAACCTCTACAGTTCTTATCCGGTATTGACAAAATTTGATGTACATATTTTAAAGTCCAGACGCTTTTTTAAAAATAAATTTCAGGATATTTTAAAATTTGAAAATTTGTGTTTTTTTTATCATTTGGGGAAAACATTATTTTAAAGCCTTATTTTACAGAGTATTTTTTTTATAGTTTTAAACCCTTTTCGGAAAGTGCGTCCAACCCTTTGAGGCATACTGTATTTCAAAAATTAGTATATGTTGGTAAATTGTAAGTTAATTAGATGAGAGGCCTAAATGAAATGCATAGGAAATAAAAGTTAGTCTTTCTCTGCTAAAATGGTGAATAAGTTTCCTTTGTGTTCCTACGGCCTTTGATGATGACTAACAATGAGGAGTGGAGAGGACCCGCGTCTGTCGTCTGTCCATTCAATTTAACTCAATCTCAACATCTCGCTCACTTTCCCCACGCTACTTTCTCCATACGCTCTGATCGTGTCCCTTTCTCCCATTTCCAACGCTTAATTTCTTGATACGCTACCATTTCCTCGCTTAGGGTGTTAAATGATAAAGAGGCTCTTCCGCCTGACGTCACCCAACATTCCGTCACATTACATTAATTAAACTAAGTAAAAAGTTGTGGGACCAAGAGGCTAAAAGAATACATACACTTTTGTATTAATGGCTCTGTCCTTTCGTGTGACAGACGCGGTCAGTGTCCAGTGCAAGCCCAGTTGTCCAGCAGATGCAACGAAACCAAAAGAAAAAGGTGCGTTCTTTTTGCAATTTCTCTCTGCCCTTCAAGGTGAGTTTGAGTTTGAGTTTGAGTAACGTTGTTTTTTATGGATTCTGCATCAAGTACCCACACAGGTACATAATTCATATTGAAAGGTTTGTGACTTGAGGAATTTAATCCAAATTAGAAACTTTTTTGCTTTATTTTGTATTCGCCTAAGGCCTAATTGCCTAATTATTGTTTGGAATACAAATTACAAGCTTTGATATTTTTGAGAATCCAGAATAAAATGTTTTACAAATTTTAGTTGGACACTCTGTATGAAGTTGAGTTCTAAAGGGGGAATTCGAATTCCCTGTAACCAAATCATTGAATGCTACAATGTACTATTGCAAAAAGTAATTTTGCAGCCAGGAAACTTTTTTTTAAACCGGGAGCGGAAATAAATGAACCAATCAAAAGTTATTCAATTCTGTTGTTCAGTTACACTATTTCAATTTGCGGATATTTTCCTTCTGGCATAATTTGTATATTTGCAACTTTTTACGCGTGACTTTATCCTATTTATTCTAAAGATATAGTTTATACGAATGGCGCCAATGTGATCATGCAAATAGCAAAATTTATTTTAAAATATTGATATGCAACTTGATACTTAAAACACATGAAATGTTGACTGGAAAAAAACAATAGGGAAATCTAAGCAAGATTTTTAAAATATTTTTTGTTTGTAGTTTAATTTTTACTTGCTTGTATTTTCTATTAAATGTACAGAATTCAAAGTTGGGTGCAATTTTCGTTTTTTTTTTAAATTTTAAGGTATGATTTAGCCCCTTTCAGCCCAAAATGAAACATCACTGCTGACGTGGAACCACTTCGCCCCGCATTCTAGTCTGAATTTTTCTTTTCTCTATCCGCGGCTGCAAGTCCAATAAGTGCAGTGAAGTATTCTGAAAGTGTTAACTTCCGTCGAGGGCCTCGATTGATACTTTTGATGATTGGATTGAGTTGCTCCACTGCTCCTTTCAAGAGCCATGGAGGCAGCAATTCGCCCCCGCGGATTGACTCTCCGCTGTTTTCTCCCGCGTAAGCTGTTCATCACAATGGATTTTAATATTTGAAAATTATCGTCAGTAATTACACAAAATTACTCATGTTCAGTTTTACCTGAATTAAAAATATGTTAGTTCTTTTAAAACAGCTAAAATAAAAAATTCTGATTACGTGTAAATAAAAAATTTTGCATATTTCTATAGCATGAAAATGAAACATTTTTTAATTTTCAAAAACATTCAAATAGAAAATTTTTCACTTTTTTGAATCATGCAAATTTAACATTTGGCACTTTTTAAATGCACGTAAATAGAACATTTTGCAATTTTTAACAACAGGTAAATGGAAAAATTTGCATTTTTCAAAAACACGTAAATAGAACATTTTGCACTTTTTAAAAACATGTAAATGAAAACATATGCGCTTTTTAAAAACATCCAAAAAGAATTTTTTGCACCTTTTTAAATTGTAAAAATTGAGCCAAGTACTATTCAAAATGTTGTAAAGACAAATAACATTTGACGTGGCAATCCTATCTACCTACATATAATTATTTTCTGAGCTAGTTTATTTTAAATATGTAAAAATTGCTAAAATTGAATAAAAAGGTTTGTTCCTCACCCACGACATAATTTAAACTATAATTATGAAAACTAATCTATTCCAAGGTTTCATAATTTTTGATTATTTATTATCACTAATTCCGCCTTCAGATTAGGCTAAAGAGATTACCATGGTTAGATTGAACCTTTCATCCTGTTTCTATCTGCTTGATTAGCCAAAAATAAAAATGGAAACTGGAGAAAAGAGTAAAAGTGGAGAAAGTGTTACCTGGGAGAAAGACAGTTCGTTTAGTTTTGTAGCTCCAAGGATGCATACTCGGCTCAGCTTTCTCTCCTAAACCACTCGGCTGGACTTGTGGCGGTTGATCAAATGGAGGAGAAAAACTGCTCACGGCCCAATTTAACGAGTCACCTAGAGAATCTTCCACAGCCGCATCTTCCCTATCTGCCTGTCCCGAAATTGGTGGTCTGATTAATTCGTATCTAATCACACCTGACAACTCATTTCTTCCCCGCTTTCCTCTCGCCGTCCACAATGGAGCTTCTGAAGGATTCTTATCACCCTGACAAACCAAGTTTGTTTTTAATTTTTTATATTTATGGTAATTACGCCAATTGACTTTGGTTCTCAGAATCATGAGAACCAATTTGTATACCTGATGTATTAATTTCCTAATTTAAAATGTTTTTTCAAAAAAAAAACAGTAGCCGTCCACCCGATGCGTAGTAATTGCCGTAGTAACGTGTTAAAAAAGTAAATACAGTGGAAAATAGCTGTGGAGGTCTGAAAAAAGTAAACTTGAATTTTACCAAAGTTACTACTCCACAGCTATTTTCCACTGTAGTTACTTTTTTACTACGTTACTACGGCAATTACTACACATCGGGTGGACGGCTAGTGTATTTTATTTGACAAAAATATAGTAATTAAAATATGTGTTAAAAACATTTTTTTATTTCAAACAACAAGTTTTCAATTTTTTGCAATATTTTAATGTAATAAAAAAAACATTAAAATTTGATTTGAAAAACTTACAAAAACGTTTTTGAATTATGATTTAAAAAATTAGTGTTGGTGTTAAAATTAAATATTCCAAGTGAGTTACCGTATTTTGTCGATTTCCATCATTTCTTATTGTACTGCAACTGACGAGGCCACAAAATGCCAAGGATATTACTAAAAATAGTATTTTGCATAGACTCATACTCGTTTGGAGAATATTTAAAAAAAAAATATTCACGGAGAATCAAATTAAATTAAAAATGCGTTCTACAACACCTACCTAACAATAATCTAAAATTTGTTTGAAATAACACTAACTGTGAATACAATTTAAATTGGGTAATGTAAATTTCAACAGTTTCTTTTTGCTGTGACAAGAAATCCTTGTATTTTGATCTTTAATGTTTAAATTAATGTTTTGACAACATTTGTTTATTTTAGTCTAGGAAAAAAGAAATCCTTGAAAAAAGAAATGTAGATCGCTTGAGTTTCAATTGTAAACTAAAGAAATTCCTAAGATTTCCTTGGACATATATTCACTTTTTATACCAAAATGTTGTACAATTGTTTTGCCTATAAATTGGCCCAATTGTTTTATTTTCATCTCAAAAAGTACAAGTGAAGCAGAGTAGCGTAACGGAGACTGTTTTTATTTGTGTGTGTGTGTTTTCTTTATCCTTCCAATCATCATTTGTCCTATGCTTTTTGATTGCATCAATTATTCAACCTTCATTTTCCCAGGCTTGGCTTGGCCAATTGCAAAATTTAAAATTCAAATTTAAGTTTCTGGTTCACACACATTTTTGTTTTAAGAAATGCAATATTATTCTTTGAATTCTCAGGGAAAGTGGGAAATCTTTTTTTTTATTCCATGAAAGCAAGATCCAATCCAATTATTAAGATGCTTGTTTTACGCTACTATGCTGCTACTAATAAAAAACATCTTGAATCAAATTGGAAGTCGTATAGCGTTGTTGAGCTTTGGATTTTGCTGTGTTTTGAATATTTTATTCAATATTTTGATTGGGAGAAGATCATGATAAAAAAAAGTACTGACTACTTTGTAATAAAACAGATCACGTCCCTACTGACGTCTTTCATGTTTACACTCAATTTTATCTCTTTTTAGTTTGCATCTCATTCACAGCTGTTGTGCAATTTTTTTGATTAGCGCAGGTGTCAATTTTAGAGTGCAGTGGGTCGCAAATTAATTTACAAAGAAAATAATGCAAAAAAAAACAACAAAGAAAATACAATATTTTTATTTTGTTGCTAGGGTTTGTCCACAAATGACGTACGTCTGTCCAGTGTAGACAGCGTCTTTTTGTATTGAATGTAATATACGAATGGCGTTATGTGTCAACACGCTCCCATAAAATAAAATACCTTGTCAGCACTTTCTACTTTGTCTCCATTTTTGTTGTTGTTTACGACGACAACGATTTTGTCTCTCGTTTTCTTAGCATTCAAATCCTGGATGAGGCTGTGACTGTGACAGAAAGACGGCCTCATAAAAAAGACGGAGATGAATTACAGTTTGCAGTTTGTAATTTTGCAAAGAGACACTATGAAAAAGTGAGGGAGGAGATTCAGAAGAAACAAGTGAAACATTTTTGTTTTGTAAAGAAATGAAACAATAAAAATGAAAATAAAAATGATCTCGAATTCCCTTCTTTTTTGTTTGTGTCGTCAAAATTCTCAAAATATTTTCATCCGCACGAACTACGAAAGAAGAAAGAGACTGACATATTTACTTGTTACTGTTGTGCTGTTACGGGGACAAGAAGAAAGACGTTGGAGTTGACTTTTACTTTCTTTCAAGCGCTTTCTTTCTGCTCACGTCAGCAGCCGCGTCTCCTTTTCTCCATCCTGTCTTCGTTACCGTTACTTATGAGGGGGGACTGACGTGCCTGGAGCCGTCTGTCAGCTGTACATAATATCTCAGCCCTTCTATTTTTTTCGGTGTCTTCCAATTTCCCACGAGAGTTTCACCTCATCCTTTTTGTCAGTTTTTAGACAGGTGTTTGTAATTATGAGCACGAGTAGCCAAGTCATTAAACAAAACTTTTGAGTTGTAACAATAATGTGTCGAATTCAAAGTAATTATTGCTTTTCTATGTGAATATTTAAAAATAACAAATAAACAGATAAAACTACAAAAATTCAAAAAATTCAAAAAATTCAAAAAATTCAAAAAATTACGAGCTTAAATAATTGTTAGTAGGGAAAACATTAAACGAAACAAGGAAACGTAAAAAATTTTAAAAAAATGGAAAAAAAATGGGAAAAAATAAGATAGCAGAGCGTGGTTTCGATCCACGGACCTCTGGGTTATGGGCCCAGCACGCTTCCACTGCGCCACTCTGCTCCTAGTTGAACATGTATGTTTTTATGCTGTAGTGATGCTTCATTTTAAATTAGTTGATATTAAACAGTTGAAAAGTTAATTATATAAAAAACTTTATTAGGACACGTCCATAAATGATGTCATAAATAAAATACAGTTTTCATGGTGAACCCACCTCCACCTCTAATTACCTATATAGAATGACAACATGTTTACCATGGCATAACCCAGAAATGTTTTTGGATGCATCTTCATTGATGCTGACATTATTTGTGGACGATCCCTTTAATCAATTGCGTATTCCACATGACTTTGTTGTACACGTACTTTTCAATATTATATACATATAGCTAGCGAATGTACTTGACAAATGAGTAATTCCCACAACACACATTTCCTGCAAGAAAAACAACCAGATGAAACAAGGGAGCGTGTATATTTTACGTGTTTTTTTGGCGGAGGGGAGGCGTTTAAGATTCCTATCATTTTACACGTGCATACATACCAGAAAAGGCAGTACAGGTTACAAAATTTTCGATTTTGTTAATATGTAATTTATGCACGCTCCCTCACAGATGCAAATTAATTTTACTCGACTCAATTAATTACTTTTTGTTCAGTTTAAAAATTTATTGACAACAAATGGAGTGTTCAAGTTGATATTGTACAGCAATAATTATTTTAGCCACTTGCATTACATTTCTGTGGGAAGAAAAGAAATTGGAATAAGAAGCAGACAAGACGTGGCTCTGGGCTGTCCTCATCACCCTCAGTATCCTCAAACTCCTGTAAATTAATCACATAAAAAATAAATTAAAGTTTTCAGATTAAAATTTTAATAATTCGTTTAATTTAATGATATATTTTGCAATATAATTAAATGTATTAAAAACGTTCTAATTAACTGTATTGTAAACTTACAGGTACAACTTGAGTTGGAAGGGAGCTCACGAATGCCACGTACAAGGCACAGACTGTGAGGATTACAAATGAAAATTCCCGGCTGAGCATTTTCATATTTTTTTAAATGTTGAATTTAATTGCTGCCAAAAAAAGTTCAAATTGCCTAATTTCAAAAATGCAGATGCAATACACAATTCCAAGAGAACTAGCGCAAGTCTGGTTTAAAATCGAAAAAATCATTACCTTAAATATTAGGCAGGAACAATACAACGTTATTTGTCTTATTTGACTGCTTAAACCAACAATTATAAGCTCTGGATTTCGTAGCAAGCAATACAAGTATTGTGTTTGGTCATTTAGCACTTTTAGCAGTTAGCAGCTGTAAATTTTGTCCGTGACAATGACAATAATAACGCACACACCGGATTGAAAAATACAATTGAATAAAAGGGCCATCCAATTGAACTTGAAATCACAATTAGGCTCATTGACTGCCGTGACGTATTACTCGTCAATTGCGTAATAAAGAGGTACGCAGTAGTGTTGGCGAGTGAGGCAAAGTACGTGATTATTAAATAAAAACCAACTGATTAAACAAAAAGGGCTAAATATACTTTTTTGGCAAATGCTGTGCTTTGTAAGACAAAACTCAAAAGAACTACTAAATTATTATAATTATATCGTCTGTGAAGAACCAAAATGAGCCATTTCCATTTGTGGCTAGAACCAATATCCATTATCTACAAACATATTGAAACAGGTCTTGAAACCAATTAAATAGAATATTGTGCACTTTTAAAAACATGAAATAACAAATTTTGCACTTTTCAAAAACATGTTAATGGAATATTTTGCACTTTTAAAAAACATGTAAATGGAATATTTTGCACTTTTCAAAAACATGTAAATGGAAAAAATTCACACTTTTTAAAAATATGTAGAGAGAAAAATAACATTTATTTAAAAAAAAAACTTAACACTGTCCTCCAATGAAAGTAGCCTAAGTGACTCAGTATACGTTAACAATAATTTTTAATTTTTGATTTTTAATTCATTTTTAATTTTGTTAGATTTTACACTTTTCACAAAAATGTTAATAGAAGATTTTGCACTTTTCAAAAACATAAAATTAGACACTTCTGCACTTTTCAAAAATATGTGAATAGAACATTTTGCACTTTTCAAAAACTTCAAATTAGAAAATTTTGCATTTTTCAAAAATATGTAAATAGAACATTTTGCACTTTTCAAAAACATTAAATTATAAAATTTTGCACTTTTCGAAAACATTAAATTAGAAAATTTTGCACTTTTCAAAAACATAAAATTAGACACTTCTGCACTTTTCAAAAATATGTGAATAGAACATTTTGCACTTTTCAAAAACTTCAAATTAGAAAATTTTGCATTTTTCAAAAATATGTAAATAGAACATTTTGCACTTTTCAAAAACATTAAATTATAAAATTTTGCACTTTTCGAAAACATTAAATTAGAAAATTTTGCACTTTTCGAAAACATTAAATTAGAAAATTTTGCACTTTTCAAAAATATGTAAATAGAACATTTTACGCTTTTTTGAAAACATAAATTAGAAAATTTTGCACTTTTTTAAAAACATGTAAATATGACGTTTTAAAATTTTCAAAAACAGCTAATGAACATTTGACGCATGTTTCTTATTCTGCTTTATGACATAGCTCGTTTTGATTGTAGCTTAAATTGGATACGGTTATTTTAGTTCTTTACAGACGATATGCACGTTGATGTTTGGATTAAACGGAATAGTTATGCCATGGCTTCTTTTCCCTTTGTAATTTTTAGGATGTGTATAATTCCGAATGGCTCTAATTTGTCCATCTTTCCAGTGAGCTTGTTTGACATGCGTTTATCTTCTGTGTATGATACCGATCTGAGTTTTCACAGAGGTGTTGACCTTGTGAGTGTCACGTTAACGTTGTTAGCGGCAAAGAACTTGCACAAGACAATAATTTGCCTTTGACAATAAAGTCGTAACGGATGATGTCTGTATAAACAAGTGCTGACTTTGTTTAGGCCGTCAGTGAGCTTAATTCATACAAAAAAGACAGTAAAAACTTTTACGTTGAGCTCACTTTGCCCCTTGAACATTTAATTATGTTTTTAGCGCTGTAGTGATGATTTAATTTAAATTAGCTTATATTTTTGAGAACAAACGTTGTGTAGAACAACGGGTGGAAAATAATTTACTACAATATCTTATATTATTTCTTTTATTGAGAACAAGTTTTAAAATTTAACATATTTTACAATTTTCTTATAATAACTAGGTACGTTGTATGCGAGCAAGACAATTAAATTTTAGGATTGTTACAAAAAATTTTAAAAATATTTACCAATTCTTTTGAATAATTACAATATAAATAATTCAAATGGGAATAGCCATGCAGTGCAAGAAACTTTTCAAGTTGAAGTTATAATACAAAATTCGCTGTTTAAAAATATTTAATAAATATGAAAAAAAATTGAAAAAAGTAATTAAATAATTATTATGTGTTTCCAAAGTTTTTTGTAACGTATCAAAATTCAGTTCCGTCGCGGCTTTTATAACGCTGGCTGAAAAACGTAAGAAATGAACAGCCTTTTTACACCTTTTTGATTTCTATCCGGCCGTTGCGTTGCATTCTTGTGGCTTGAAAAAGAATTGAAACGCGTAGCAGAAGAGGCGCTCCTGGAAGCCTGAACCAACCTCAGCGGATTCGTCTAAACTCTAATTATAAAAACAAAATTGTAATTTACATTTTTAAACAACTTCTTAGGATTAAATAGTTACAACTATTTTAAAAGTTTATTTTTAGATACGTTAATTGTAATAAATATTTAGGTTGGTTACCATGGAGGTCGGTACAGTAGCCACCATGGCAACGTACATGACGCAGAAGCTCACAAACATTAGTAGAAATTGACGACTAATCATTTTATTGGAGACGGGTAGAACACGGACTTACAATTTATGGTTATTTAAAATTTGAAAACAAAAAATTAGTATGTTTTCAGATTATTTGAAATTTCTAAAGAAGCAAGATAATTTGTTAAAGATAAATGGCAGTGTATTTATATTTAGAAATAATTAGAAATATTTTGCTGAGATGTATGTATTTCTGTTGAAACTATTACAAGGTTGAATGATGGTTACAGAATTTGAAATCCGCCCTTAAATATGAGTTTTGAAATTGATGTAAAATGTTGAGTGTGTGTGTGTTCAGTTGCCCCTTATTTATTTTGACCTAATACTAATACTTCAATAATTGGAAAATCCTAATGTAAATAGCATTGACCCAAATTTTTAATTTAACCAAATTGAAGGTAGTTATTTACAATAATTTGATAAAAAATGTGAGTTTGTTTAAGTGGTAATTAAAAAAAAATTTAGTAACAACTGAGTCAACACTATGCAATTATAGGTCAAACTAATATTACACACATTTTAAGGGTCGTGCTATGTAAAAAAAAAACCTAATAAGATAATTATCTATGCCAAAAAAACTTTACTAGTTTTTGACTTTTTGAAAAGTGCAAAATATTCTACATACAATTTTTTTAAGAACCCCACAGGTTCATTTTACATGCTTTTTTAGTGCAAAAAGTAACATTTAAGGGTTTTTCTAAAGTTGCAAAATGTTCCATTGACATGTTTTGTTTTTAAATGCAACAACGTAAGTTACAATGTTTTGAAATTGAAATATGGAAATGGATCTACGGTCTAAGTTTTAAAATGCTCAAATATTTTATTGTTTACACGTTCAAAAAAAAAACCTTTTAACGATAGTTCATTTTGCAATAACATACATACAAATGAAAATAAAACATTGTGAGTTTTTGGCCACGATATAATTTTTTATTTAAATTTTGCGGTATAACAATTCTAATAAAAAATGTAGATTTTACTAGATACTCGGCTAAAGTCAATTATTGTATCTCCCTAAATGAAACGCGCAGTTTAAGATTCAATTCAAACAATCTGCTGTTAGTTGTTCAAACAATTATTAAATTGCGTACACAAAACCTAAATTCAATCTAATCATCTAAAGCGGCTCACACTTGTTTACTTAATAACACTTGTGTAATTAATTACATTCGGCTTCGGCGCAAATGAAAGTTGTAGCAAATTACTAAATTATTAATTATGTTCACAAAAGTTGTACAGCATGCTAAATGTTGGAATGGTTTGAAATGAAAGCTCTTTTAACGTTCTAATAATTTCTTTAAGGACTTTTAACCTTATAGTGAATTTTATTAGTTGCCATTTGTTTTAAGTCACAATTTTGAAAATATTTAAAAAAAATTCCTAATACTTGACATTCAGATGCACAGGCTCACGCTTCGTATGAAGGTCGCGCATAAGTAGCTTGGTTTGACAAGGAAAGTTTTAGCCACTGGCATTGCATTTTTGGGAACTTATCAAGAATTGCCAAAACCAGCAGTATAGACGATTTTCTGGAGTGTCGCCCTCATTTTCCAATATAAAATCCTGTGAACAAAAAAAGGTAATTATTTTGAGAACATAAGAATAGCAAAATGTACAAACCCTGCCAATTTTAAGAATCAAAATAAAAAATCTAGTAACGTCATAATTTTTTTTTTATGTTAACTCACTCGAGTTTCCGCTGGAAGGGAGCTCACAAAAGCAGCAAATAGAACGCAGACGCTCAGAATAACGAATAAAAATTGACGACTCAACATCTTGAATAATTAAAGTAATTTGTTATTTCTTTAAAATTTTGAATTTTTAAAAGTTGTGTTTTTAAATTGTGTCTATGCTAACAATGTATAGTCATACACGGTTTTGTATGGGTTCAATAATTTTTCTTAGGGTCCTTAAATACTAAGTTTTGACGTCATTCGTAGCCTTGAATTTTTTAGCGCTTGATCCATACAATACCCGTTTTAAGCTACTTCGAATATATTGTCATTTTGTATTTAAAACAAAACAATGTCTGACACCCGTTTGAAAATTTTCAAAAGAGACGTTCAAGAATCTTTTTATAGGATACCGTAAATGCCTAACTAATCGCTAGGTTTTACATAGTAATATTTAATGATAAAATGAATAGTAAATATTACCTACAGGTTCTTGATGAATTTTAATGCGGGTGCACAAATGCAAATTAAATTAACAATCAATTTTATTTCATGCTTAAATAAATTGAAATTTGAAATTACAAAGAAAAATTTTTAAATCCGGTTTAGGCATTATCCACCTTTACAACTGAGTAAATAAATGATTCATTCGTTGCTTAAAGAAAGTTATTGTAATTGACTTTTAAAAATGCATAACAAAGCAGTGTTTGCAGAGCATGCAAATTTTAGTCTCATATTTTTGTAGAATAATTGGGGTAATGAGCCGCGTCTGTCTATTTTGCACAGCTGTCCACGTGTCAATACGCTACAAAAGGCATTGTTACAAACAGTTTGAAAGCCAAGTGTACTGTTGTATTGTAATTTTTAATAGCGTAAAAAATTCGTCAAGTCCTACACTAAAATAAAATTTCAGTCAGGCAAAAATGTAATTTAAATTTTAGAATATTTAAACTTTTTTTTTTAAATATTAAGACCTGCCCGTAATAATTATTTTTTGTAAGCTTTAATTCTTGGCATAATAAATATCATTAATTATTTTTAAAAATTTGAAAAATTAAACGTAAAATCTTAATGAAAAAACGCAGAACGTGTCCATGATTTTCGGTTAAGGTTAGTTTTGATACTGAAACAATCTTTTTTGTAAGATGGTCTTTTTCTGGTTTTTTTTTGTGGCTTAAATGTAAGTAAAAATTAATTAAATAGGTTTTTTCGGAAATGACCGTGGTTGCAATTTGGGAATTACAAGTTGCTACATTGCCTGATATCAAGAATTCTTTGCTACCTATAACTCTGCTCTACTTTAATTTCTTTTTGAAGCATGCCAGACAACTTTTTATGTGAGCCTAATATTATGTAATACCATAATGGCGGAATTTGAAGAAAAAATTCTACTTTTTATTACTTGGCCTACGACTTAACGTACTTTTATTTTCGGTCGCAATTGCAAATTTTTATGCTACTCAACGTACGCAAAAAAAACTAATTACATGTATGTTAAATTTTTATTGCTGATTTTTTTTCAGCTTGCCCTTAAAAAAATAAATAAAATAAATACCGTCAGTGAAGAACCAAAATGACCCATCTCCATATTGAGCTAAAAACAATATCAACTATCTACAAAAATATTCAAATATATGTCTTGAGAGCACTTAAATAGAACATTTTACACTTTTTCAACATATTAAATAAGAACATTTTGCACTTTTCAAAAACATGGAATTAGAACATTTTGCATCTTTTCAAAAACATGGAATTAGAACATTTTGCATCTTTTCGAAAACATGGAATTAGAAAATTTTGCATCTTTTCGAAAACATGGAATTAGAACATTTTGCATCTTTTTAAAAACATAGAATTAGAACATTTTGCATCTTTTCGAAAACATGGAATTGAAACATTTTGCATCTTTTCAAAAACATGGAATTAGAACATTTTGCATCTTTTCGAAAACATGGAATTAGAAAATTTTGCATCTTTTCGAAAACATGGAATTAGAACATTTTGCATCTTTTCGAAAACATGGAATTAGAACATTTTGCATCTTTTTAAAAACATGGAATTAGAACATTTTGCATCTTTTCGAAAACATGGAATTAGAACATTTTGCATCTTTTCAAAAACATGTAAACAGCACAGTTTACATTGTTAAAAAACATGAAATTAGAACATTTTGCACTTTTCAAAACATGCAAATAGAACATTTTACACTTTCCAAAACATGCTAATAGAACATATGACACTTTTCAAAAACTCTTAATTAACATTTTACACATGTTTTTCACTTTGTTTTTATGACATAGCCTATTTTGATTGTAGCTTAAATTGGATATGGATCATTTTGGTTCTTCACTGACGATATAATACACTGGGTTATTCCAATTCTTAATTTTATACGGTTTAATTTGCAAGAAATGAAATGGTAATCACAAGCAATTTATTCCACGTTTGACATATTGCATCCTTCAGTCTAGAAAAATTGCCTTTTTTTGAGCGGCATTTTTTCTATTAAATAATTAGCTAAAAATATTTAAATATCAAAGTATAGGAAAACAGTTTTTACTATTTCTATTGTTTGTCACGCTCACGTTTTTGCAAACAATTTGCTAGTCATTGCAAAATAAAGTTGAGTTCTTAACATTCTTAATCAAATTGTGGACATGCCTGTATAAATTGAATGCTGATACATCCTCATAGTCAGTCTATTAGAGTCCAGCCTGTACTAGTTTGTGATCTATTGTTACTAAATGAAAGTGTAATTATTTCTAATTATTGTAAGGTTTAAAAAATACGTCTAAGAAATTCACCTGTTAATTTACGCTATAAAATGGCTGCATTTATGATACTTAGTCTTTGTGCAATATTTGGAACCTTATTTTATGCTTTGAATCTGACAAAATACTTTTTAAAAAATAGTGACAGGTTAGCAACGGATCCCTATTCAAAGTACACAGCCCTGCCGGGTAATTCGCTTTTAGTCATAAAAATGTGATAGTTAATTACAGTCTCTAAAAATTAAATTAAAGTAAACAAACAGTTGTTTTAAAATTGTTTAAAAATTTTGTATGTGTGGATTAGAAATTTCCAAATTCAAGCTCATAATTCGCGCGCTCTCTAAAGGACTATGCGCTCCTTCTACTTTGACGTGGATTGGCAGTTTCAACAAATTAGCATTGACCTCGTTTGGTCAGAACAGGTGAATCAATTTTTATTGTTATATCTAACTTTAATTAAGTTATTTAGAGATTAAAGTTTTAAATTTCCAATTTTGTAAAATTTGGCGGGAAACAGTAAGAAAATGGCGCGAAATTTCAATTAGATGCTTATAGAATGTAGTACACAATTGTATGCTGATTTAGTGTTGGTATTTGTTTTAAAAATCAGAAGAGTATGTACATCTCACGTATAACTTGTAATAGTGTAAAAAACAAAAGTGACAAAAGCAATAATGAGTTTTTGCTAATACATTTTTTTAAAGATTGCTCATCGTCAGTGACTACAAAATTGCCAAGGACATTTTAAAAAATCCAATTTTCAATGGGAAGCCAGCAGGTGATGCGTCAGTGTTTCTTGCACAAGGAGAGTACGGTATAACCATAACCATGCTACATATTTTAAAAAACGGACGAAGCAGATGTTCTGAAACTTTAATTATTAAAGATATTTTTAATGCGCATGTGCAGAACAGAAAATCATATATTTGGTTTGTTTATGACATTTAAAGGGATTTTGAGTACTTCAGGATTAAAATGGAAGGAACAAAGGAAATTTGCTCTCACTCAGCTACGAAATTTTGGCTTTGGAACAAAATCTATGGAACCGCTAATTCACCAAGAGGTGGAACAACTCCTTTTAGCTTGGGCCCAGTTCGAAGGGGCGCCATTATCTCCAAACAAATCTTTCTATTTTCCAACTCTTAATTCGTTTTGGAGGATTCTTACAGGAAACAGGGCTTCCGGTGGGAAGAAAGGAAATCCCTTGCCACATTTACTTCCTCGTGTTTACAGGTAATTACACTTTCAAGCCGACATCTTGCCTACGTTATCAATTTTTTAAAGATTTTTACGAATGCCTCAGGATGAGTGTATTACTGCTTATCGTCAGTGAAGAACCAAAATGACCCATATCCAATTTAAGCTGGAATCAAAATGAGCTATGTCATAAAAACAAAATGAGAATCTTGCTTAAAATGTTAATTACGAGTTTTTGAAAAACGTAAAATTCTTTATTTACATGTTTTTAAAAAGGTGTAAAATTTTCTTATACCATGTTTTTAAAAAGTTCAAAATGTTCTATTTGAATATTTTTGAAAAGTGTGAATTGTTCTATTTACATATTTTTGAAAAATGCTCAATGTTGTACTTAAATGCTCTCAGGACATATTTGAATATTTGTGTAGATAGTGGATATTGTTTTTAGCTAAAAATGGATATGGGTCATTTTGGTTCTTCACTGACGATATATGACTTTTTAGAGGATTCCAGGCGCAGGGAGAATTTCTAAGTGGTGCTCTAACATTCACGAATTTGAAATACTCAACTTTTAAATGGATCACGGACTGGGTCCCAATATTTGACGGATTGAAAGATTTTCATACAAGTCTCCTAGAGCTTCGCTCATATTTTCAAACTCTAATCGATGGTAAAAAGAAGGCATTGGTTATGGGCGGGTGTCCAACGGATATAATAGATGCCTATTTAAAGGAAATTGCCATGACGACAGATGTTACTTCTGAATTTTTTGGGAAAACTGGAGGTATAAAACCACTTTTACGGATTCAGCTTAAGCTACATACAGTCTT
The DNA here is from genome assembly GCA_949802685.1 of Dicyrtomina minuta. Classification (NCBI taxonomy): domain Eukaryota; kingdom Metazoa; phylum Arthropoda; class Collembola; order Symphypleona; family Dicyrtomidae; genus Dicyrtomina; species Dicyrtomina minuta. The sequence goes on along the minus strand of OX461810.1, from coordinate 886,309 downwards.
CGACAGTCTAAATGGTAAAATAAAACGTGAACACAATGTTTTCAGAAATGAACCTCCTGGCAGTTATGGTTGACCTATTTCTGGCTGTGGGTGATACAACAGGTAATATGCTTGCATGGGCCATGCTCCATCTAATACGTAACCCATCCGTCCAGGACAAACTATGGGCTGAAATCGACACTCTGATTGGCCGAGAACGTCTTCCAAGTCTAAGTGACCGCCCACAATGCCCATACACTAAAGCATTTCTTTGGGAAGTCCTCCGAACGAGCCCCACCATAAGTTTAACCTTTCCACATCGAGTCACCGAAAACACGAACATTGGACCCTATTTTGTCCCTCAGAACACATTAGTGTCTCTCAATGTCTACCACATTCACCATGACCCGGAGATTTGGGACGACCCTCAAAACTTCCGCCCTCAAAGATTTCTAAGTGCTGATGGGAATTCTGTTTTGAAAAACGAAGCAATGGCTGCTTTTGGATATGGACTGAGGAGATGCTTAGGGGAACAGAGTGCACGTGACAATCTGTTTCTATTTGTCAGCGCCATCTGTCAGCGGTTTAGACTGGAAATAGATCCGAGTTTAAAAAATGCTCCGCCAATTCCAGACACGTATTCTACTGTTCTTACACCTGATCCTTTTAAAATAGTGGCTGTAGATCGATACGGACCCAGCTGAGGTAGGGGTCGTCTCAAAATGACGTCAGGCGTGAAGTTGATATTTGTAAATGTTTTTCACAAAAACTTTATTCAAAGTATAATAGTTTGTTTTTATTACACTTATCTCATGCATGGAAAATGTTATCTAATGATATGTCTGCTTTTTTTATTATTTGTAATAAATCTGATTTGGAAAAACACATTGTTTTGTAAGTCTACTTCAAACAGCCTTGTTTTTATGTTAAGTCTGCACATAATTAATAATTAAAGAAAGGTTAATACACAATTTATTTACAAGATAACGCAAGCGCAGTAAATTCTTTTTTGATATGATCTCCAAGTTTTTCAAAATCTGACTGCGAACTGTATGACGACTCGTCCACATGAATGACAATGCTCTGCTTTCCTCCATCTCCGAACATCATTACTATCACAGCTTTGTTCGAAATCATTAAAAAAAATAAAAAACGATTGATTTAATGACAATTACGAATTAGATTACAAATTTAAAAAACATTATTAATTCTGGAATAGTTATTAACCAACTTTTCTCCGCATAGAACGAGCCAAATCCAACGAAAAGGTCCGTCACGTGACACCCATCAATGGAGGTGACATCTTTTGGAACTGGAAAATTGGAGCAGCCCACGCCAGGGGGCGTTAAAGATTTGATGAAAAAATATGCCAATGGTGTTGGTAAGAGACTCATAAGATTAATAAAAGCATCTAGTGCGATTGGCAACATGGACATCTTTTCCTTTTTGAGTATCGACTCAATTTTTTGAAGACGGGATGTTAGTGGGGCCTTTTCCATGGGCAGCACAACCATCGTGGGGTAGCTGTTCCAAATATAGATAATTAAAATTAAATTAAAAGAACAATTTTTAAAAGTCATATTACAAGCTACTTACACGTGGTTAGTCAACCCCCCAGGGTGATTTGGCTTAGCGCGCGTGAATTTAAATCCGACTCTATTTGGGACACTCTGCCCCTCGTTTTTCATTGCAACTCGAACCCCTTCAAAAATGCAATGGACCAGCACTGCTAGATAACTGACGCTGTACTTGTTTTTAATCTCGCAAACTTGAGACACTTCTATGGAGCTTGTGATACTTGTGTAGTATTTTTGTTGACTTTTATTAGACTTGGAATTTTTAGTTGGATAAAGCCAAGTGTTTTTTGGGTCATATGACCTGATTAAAAACTGGTTAAATTCCCACGGTACAATTAATAACTGAAATATTGTTCTCCAAATTGACAGCTTAGCACCTTTTGGTTGGGCAATTTCAAGTGGCTCGAGTCTTAGCGGGAGGTCTCGCTGGAAAACATTGAGAAGACTAAAGCCATCTGCCAAAGTGTGGTGAATTTTTAAAATTACCACCATTATTCCTAATCCGTTTTGCCCACTTTTGTCTTTTTCACATTTTTCACTATAGTTGTGGAGCAACGTGATTTCCCAAGGGCTTTGACCCTTCTTGAATGGAAGAGGCAGGAGGTCACTCACCAGCTTGGGGAGGTCATTCCTCGTATAAAAGTCCATGCAGAGATTTATATGATTTTCTATTTTAAATTCGGGGTCCCATTTCCAAAAGTTGTAGCCCATAAAATTAACCCAGCATTGTTGAAATCTCCCGTAGACTAAATGACCATTAGAAGCATTTGTTTTATTGATTATTCGCTCTGCAAATATGCCTCGAAATCTCTGAAGCGGGATGACGCCGTCCAGGACAAAGAAGTAGAGTAAATTTAAGGTGGGCCGAGTGTGAAGGGGGTCAACGGCCATGAGCCCACTTTGGCCCTGGACAATTTCAATCAAACAGGGATTATTTAATCTCGCTAAGAAGGAGACCAGTAGACGATAGGGCAAGGTAAAGCTTAGTAGCACTAAAAAGCCAAGTACAAGTAGTAATTGTATTGGTATCACACAGAAGACTATAAAGAATCCAATGAGAATACTCGTAAATTTTCTAACCAGTAATGGTCCCATTTTGGGCCAATTTACAATAATGATTAAAATTTCAGCTTTTACTCTGGTAATTTGTGTATTGTAAAATAGGTTTAAAAAATATTTAGAACGGTTTTGCTATTTTTATTTTGAGTGTACTGCAAATATGTTCTATTTAGAATTAATAAAATGGCTTCAGTAACAGAATATTGTTTTGGTAGCCATAGGTAAAAGCACTGCTCAATGAATGACCATTAGGGTCTAATAATATTTTAAATAAGCCATGCCATAGTAAATATACGCACCTTATAAAAAGTTAATTAAATAAATAATTAAATTAATTGACTGTAACATGTTTTTGTTTAAGTTAAAAAAGAAACACCATGGAAGCAGACGACGTTTTATAGCACGTAAGTTCCCGCCAATTTTTTTGCAGTGATTTTTTAGATCTCGAAAACTTTTAGTTTTAATACGCATATTGCCGGCTCACATTTGGGAAGCCCATGGAAGTCTAAAAAATGATCAATTGGAAATCGTCCATTTTTTACATCGCATCGTAGGTAGTGTTTAATTATAAGTAAAGTTTGATATTGAGTACATTGCATGTTAAAGATACTCAGTTACACAATAGTTTATTCGATGATAGGAGTTTCATAAAATAAAAGAAATGGGTAATTATGTTTTGAGAAATCACCCATGGACAACAACAAAATTGGGAATTTAACAGTATTTTATAATTTGTTTTTGTTTTGTTTTGTTTAGTGCAAGTAATTGTGTAACAGTTTTTACTTAAACGTTTAAGACAGGGATTCTAAGCTAAAAAAAAGATTTGGATTCGGCTTCAGCTTTCAATGTTCTGAATATTCCAATTCGGATTTGGCAAACTTGGGAACGTTTTCAGGTGTAACCCTGGGATTTGGCCAAATGCTACCAAAGTGTCTTCTACCAACCCTAGACACTTCAGCTAGCATAGACACTTGAGTGCATTTTTGGTTGCTAGGCAACTAAAGCCCAGGACATTTTGAAAATTTTCTTGAAAATTCAAAACTTAAATTTTAACATACAAATTTATATGGCAAAATCAAGGCACCAAAGGGTCCCCCCTGTCAAAATTTTTAATTTTACCAGATTTTCAGTGTATCGATAAAAGTCAACAAATGTCGTTTTACGTTAAATTTTACCCCTAAAATACTACTCCAGCACATACTTAAAGCAGGTAGGGATCGTGCATATATGACGTCATTGGTAGGATCAATGAGTCTGCTTGGCCACTTATGACATATCCCATGGTAAAAATTGTCATTTACGCGAAGGTTAAGCTATGGGGTCCTAGGGTCCTAAAAGTGGGAAATTTTCAATGACGTCATTTTTGGACGCTCCTTCATACGTTTTTTTAGGTTCAGTGAAAAATATGAGAATAAATTACATTGACTGTTGTTATGATTTTTAGTTAATAGCAGTATTTGAGGTAGGTACGTCTCTATTGAAAAATATCCTGTACTGGTAAATGAAAATTTTCCTTTCGGACATTTGTTTGTTAAAATTTGTTTGCTTGATGAGAAATTTGCTAGTAAAAGTGGTCAAGAAGCAAGTGACCTTGGCTATAATTTCGCCAATACGAGCGTATAAATGATTGCTAACAAGTGTCCGCCAAAGTTTAAAAAATAATTTTTCAAGTCTCCAACCTAATATCTGCGTCAGTTCTTATCGAATTTTCAAAATAATAAAGCTCATGAATATGTAATTACAATTTAATTTTCGGGTATTTTTCAAAAATACAATTCCCAACAATGTTTAGAGCCTTACATATTTTCTATAATTTATAATAAAATACAAATATGAGAATTTTTAAAACCCCATAAAAAACTACACAAAAAATAGTAAAGTCTCAGTTATGACAATAATTATTTTATACTTTACAAAAGTGCAACTGTGTTTGTTGAAATAGTGCTATTTACCATCCTGCAAAAAGTCCAAATGGTAAGCTATAAAAATTGAGCTTACGGATTCAACTTTCTTGTAGCATAAGGAAACGTATTTGGATTTAGCTTAATCTACTTTTTTCGTTTCACCATTGGATTTGGATTCAAATTTAGCTTATTGTTAGCTATAAATTTAGCCTAATTCAGCTTTCAGCTTCGGATTTAGCTTATACTCACAAGGGAATGGCTTTACATGGTACGCGCCGATTTCAAAAAGTCATATCTACAAAAATCAGGCTACTTTTAAATAGTTGGGATCCAAAGTAACTCGATTGCATTTTGCTTTGTTTGGTCACAGTAGCCCGCCAAAGTTTAAAAAAATTCAAATTTTAATATTTTGGCGCCCTGTAACTTCTACAGTTCTTATCCGATTTTGACGAAATTTGATTTTTTTGAACGTTTAGACTCTTTTCTAAAAAGTAATTTCAGGAATTTTCAAAATTCGAAAATTTTCATTTTTTCGGCAAATTTTTGAAAAAACATTGTTTTTAAGGCCTACTATAAATTTAGGCCCTAAAAATAATGTTTTTTCAAAAATTTGCCGAAAAAATGAAAATTTTCGAATTTTTAAAATTCCTGAAATTACTTTTTAGAAAAGAGTCTAAACGTTCAAAAAAATCAAATTTCGTCAAAATCGGATAAGAACTGTAGAAGTTACAGGGCGCCAAAATATTAAAATTTGAATTTTTTTAAACTTTGGCGGGCTACTGTGACCAAACAAAGCAAAATGCAATCGAGTTACTTTGGATCCCAACTATTTAAAAGTAGCCTGATTTTTGTAGATATGACTTTTTGAAATCGGCGCGTACCATGTAAAACCATTCCCTTGTTAGTTTAAGAGTAGAGACGCAATTTTCCTACGGCTTTGCATGATTCTAAAGTAAACTTAAATGTTTTACAGCCTAAACTTTATTATGCATTTAAACAGCTTGCAAAACCTTTAATTAGTTATACTTATTTCTGTTGATTTTGCTCCCAACATTTTTTAGTTTCTAAAAAGCTTCGAAAACGAAATTCTTCGCAACCTATTTCTGAAAATGTAATAAAGCCATATACAATACTTAAGAAACTGACTATCTTTATGCAGTACTTTCAATAATGATAATGTTTTTTCTTGAATGATTTTTATTCAATAATTAAGTTATTACGACACGTTATTACAACTATACTGTAACATTTGCATGTAGTCACTTAGTTATCGCTGGTGAACATATCTACCGCATTGCATAATTGCGGAAAAATGCATTTTTTTAAATTTAGTTCTGTCGATTAGGCATAGTAAAATGGGTATGATACACACGCTTTTTTGCAAAGTCTGTTACTGGTAATTCCTAAACAAAGAGGTTTCACAATCTCAGCTCAAATTGAATTGATATGTGTAATAATTTATTGCGATAATGAAACATGTTACGAACAGTACACGTAATTAATTATCATTCTCAAATTTATTAGCACGTATCTTCAGATGTCATGTGTTTTTTGTCACGTCATCTGGTTAAATTTTTACTTTTTTCAACATGACAAAACTTTTTATGCAAACATTTAAAATTTCATGGTCATAGACTTTAACAAAAATTAAACATGTTGTTGTTGTTATTTAGAATATCATGACGCAATTCCAAATGTTGCAAAACACTTTCACTTAAGGAATTATCAAACACGTAGTAGAGCTTCCAAAGATGATTTGTTTTTGTCCACCTCAAGTTGGCAAAAAAAATAAATAAACAGTTGTAATGCACTAACAAGGGAAAGGTTTCGCATGTTACACGCCAAATTCAAAACCTCCCATCCACAAAAATCAGGCTAGTTTTAAATAGCACAGATCTAGAGTAACTTGACCGCATTTTATGTTTTTTGGTCACAGTGGCCCGCCAAACTTTTAAAAAATTTAAACTTTGAATTTTTATCACCCCGTAGCTTTTACATTTCCTATCAGATTTTGACGAAATTTAGTTTTTTCTAATTTTTTGACCGGTTTCTACAAAGAAGTTCCAGTATTTTCCAAAATTCGGAATTTTTGTTTCTTGAAAAAATCGAGTTTAAAAAGTTAGCCCCAAAAGTATTATTTTTTTGAATTTTTTTCAAGAAAAAAAATTCTGAATTTTGAAAAATACTGAAACTACTTTTTAGAAAACGGTCTTAGGATAAGTAAAAATAAATTTTGTTGAAATCGGATGAGAAATGTAGAAGCTAAAGGGTGCCAAAAATTCAAAGTTTAAATTGTCTAAACTTTGGCGGGCCACTGTGACCAAAAAATGCAAAATGCAGTCGAGTTACTTTGGATCTGTGCTATTTAAAACTAGTCTGATTTTTGTGGGTGGCAGGATTTGAATTTGGCGCTTAACATGTAAAACCATTGCCTTGTAAGTAAGGTTTTTTACACACATTAGAACTAGAACTTGAGAGCGATTGCGTCTTTATTGACGATAGTTCACCGAACCAGTTGAATATTTCATCACTTTGCTGAAAAAAAGGCTCTGTATAGCTTAAGTGTTTACGTTTGAATATTCAACTATGATTAAAAGGGTAAGATAACATCGTTTGCACACTTTTTTGTCACTTCGCCACGCGCACGTTTTTGCAAGTGTGTAACTGGTAAGTGCTTAAAAAAATGAAGTAATAATTACAATATGAGCTCAAATTTTAGCAATACAAACTTGTAGTCAGTCTAATAGGTCCATTGTCCAAAGCGAGTAATCAATTTGTTTAATTAATTAACAAATCTTCGTGTTTAATTGTCTTGAAGAATGGCTACACTAATATTGCTTGCACTTTCATCATTACTTGGAATTTTATTTTATTTTTTTGGTCTAAAAAAATACAAATCTTCTCAAAACACGGACAAATGTCATACAAAGTACAAGCCTCTACCAGGTAATAACGTTTTGATCCTACAACTAGTTGTGCCTTTAAAAATTTAATTGCAGTTAATTCTAATTAGGTGTTGCTTTCAAAATTTATTTCCTTTTTTAAATTTCAGAAATTTCAAATCTTAGAATACTATTTCACGCACTCTTTAAAGGACTCCACGCTCAGTCTACGTTGAAGTGGCTTGGCAGTTTGAACAAATTTGTGTCCTTTACGATTGGTCCGGACAGGTAAAACTTTAAATTAAATATTACTGGAGTTGTTACTATGTATAAGTGCGTCCTGATTAGTTTTTTAAATACTTTTTTTGAAAAGATATCTTGTCCTAAATGACTACAAAATTGCCAAGGAAATTCTGAGGAGTCCAATTTTTAATGGAAAACCTAAAAGTGATGCAGCTGTATTCTTGGGACAAGGAGAGTATGGTACAAACATCTTTGAAAAATTCAATGACATGACGCAATATATGTATTGGACTAATTGTATTTTAAAGTTATTTTTTCTAGACAGTAGTCAAGTTTGAAATCAGGTCTGAACATTTCTATTGCAATTGTAGGAATTTTCAGTACCTCTGGAGATAAATGGAAGGAACAAAGAAAATTTGTGCATACTCAACTAAGGCAGTTTGGCCTAGGAACTAAATCCATGGAACCTTTGATTCACGATGAGATTGAGCAACTCCTTGTGTCCTGGACCCAATTTCAAGGGGAACCCTTTTTTCCACACAAATCCTTCTATTTTCCAAGTCTGAATTCTGTTTGGAAGATTGCGACAGGGGACCGGGCTTCATCCTGTAGGGGGGAGCAGGAAAATCCTTTAGTGAATTTACTTCCTCGTGCATACAAGTAATTATTACTAACAAGGGAATGGGTTCACATAGTAAGCGCCAATTTCAAAAGTTGCCACTCACAAAAATTAGGCTACTTTTAAATGGTTAGGATCCAAAGTAACTCGACTGCATTTTGCGTTGTTCAGTCACAATAGCCCGCCAAAGTTTAAAAACTTCAAATTTAGTATTTTGATGCCCTCTGCCCTGTAACTTCTACATTTCTCATTCGATTTTGACGAAATTTGCTATTTTCTAACCTTTAGAGTCTTTTTTCTTAACAGTAATTTTAGGATTTTTCTAAATTTAAAACTTTTGATTTTTTTGATTTTTTTTTAACTTTATTTTTAGGTCCTATTTTAATGGACCTATTTTTTCAAAAAAATAGAAATTTTGACTTTTAAAACAATTCTGAAATATTTTTTAGAAAAGACTCTAAAGGTTAGTAAATATCAAATTTCGTCAAAATCGGATGAAAACAGTGGAAGTTACAGGGCTGCAAAATACTGAATTTGAATTTTTTCTTAACTTTGGCGGGCTATTGTGACCAAACAACGAAAAATTCAGTCGAGTTACTTTGGATCTCCGCTATTTAAAATGAGCATGATTTTTGTAGACTTGATTTTTTGAAATTGGCGCGTACAATGTGAAACCATTCTCTTGTGAGAGACTCACATTTTCCCACGCTCTATTATTTTTAATGTATGACTTTTGTATTTTAATTTAATAATTATTGGGTTTTATCAATGCTTAAAAATGCTTTTACCATTCCATGCGCACCTCTTTAGAGGAGTCCAGGCCCTAGGAGAAATTCATGGTGGAGCCCTTACATTTGCAAACATAAAATATTCGACTTTGGAACGAATTACTGCCTGGGTACCTATATTTGGCGGCATAAAAGATTTTCATAAAAGTCTTTTAGAGCTTCACTCATATTTTCAAACAATAATTGATGTTAAAAAGAGAACGTTTGATGTGGATGCGACCCCAACGGATTTGATAGATGCCTATTTAAAGGAAATTTCTGAGACGACTGATGTAACTTCTGAATTTTTTGGAAACACTGGAGGTATGAAAAGACAGTTTAAGAAAATTTTCAATGTATTAAATTCTAAGTAAAAAGTCAGAATGACCCATTTAGCTAACAACACATTTTTTAGAAAAGAATCTTGTGGCAGTTTTGGTCGACCTATTTCTGGCTGTGGGTGATACATCAAGTAATATGCTCACATGGGCCATGCTTCACCTAATACGTAACCCGTCCGCCCAGGACAAAATATGGAACGAAATAGACACTCTGATTGGCCGAGAACGTCTTCCAAGTCTTAGTGACAGACCAAAGTGCCCATTCACTGAAGCATTTATTTTTGAAGTCCTCCGCATGAGCCCCACCGTCACTTTAACCTTCCCACATCGAGCCACGGAAAACACGAACATTGGACCCTACTTTGTTCCTCAGGACACAATAGTGTCTCTTAACATCTACCACATTCACTTTGACCCGAAGATTTGGGGCGACCCTCAAAACTTTCGCCCTCAAAGATTTCTGAGTGCTGATGGAAATTCTGTTTTGAAAAACGAAGCCATGGCTGCGTTTGGATACGGACAGAGGAGATGCTTAGGGGAGCAAAGTGCACGTGACAATCTGTTTCTATTTGTCAGCGCCATCTGTCAGCGGTTTAGACTGGAAATGGATCCATGTTTAGATACAGTTCCGCCCCTCCATGACACGTTTTCTACTATTCATGCACCTCATCCTTTTAATATGGTGGCTATAGATCGATACTCACAGGACTAACTGAAATAACTATTTAGTATTAGAGTTTTGAAATTTTATGAATTTAGTATATCAAATTTAAATTCAAAAATTTAGTTGTCATATGTACAAGTATTTATTTTAAAAATTTGTTTTTCATGCAAGAGATCGTGTAACAGTTTTTAGTAACAAATTGTAATAAGTATGTTTAATTAATTAGATTTGTCAGACGGCCCTTAGGGATTCCACAAGAATATTGAATTCATCTTTAATGTAATCCCCAACCTTTTCAAAAACTTGTTGTGAACTAAACGAGGACTCGTCCACACTCAGAACAATGCTTTGTTTCCCCCCATCGCCGAACATCATTACTGCTGCATCTGTTTTAAATTTCAAATATAAACAACGTTAATTGAAAGCAGTGTCCTGCACTATTTAGTAATAATTCTATCTGTTCTGCTTACTTCGTAATGGGGCCATTGACCCCAAACTGACAAATAGATCAGTGACATTGGCCCCTTCAATGGATGTCACTTGTTTTGGGACGGGGAAGTTGGAGCAGCCGACACCAGGTGGGGTGAGTAACCTTGAGAAGTAATAGTTGAGGGGCAGGGGAAGATGCCCAAATAAAGTAATTACCACATCTATGACAATTGGGAGGATTGACTGCTTTTCTTTTTGTAATTCCCGCTCAATGCTTTTAAGTTGACTTTTTTTGGGAAGTTTCTTCGTGGGTAGAACAATGAATGTGATGTACCTGACCAAGTGAAAAAAATCAATGTTTCAGAATAATTTATTCTAAAAGGTAAGGGATTGTCCATAAATGATGTCACGGGTAGGATCGGTAGATGTTTTTACAATGAGGTCACATGACTGAATATCAGGATGTCTCGATGACATAATTTATGAACTACCCCTAAGCAATAAAATGAGTAAATTTAAATAATTATTTAGGCACTGACACGTGATTGGTTAACCCTCCTGGATGGTTTGACTTTGGGCGCGTGGTCTTGATCCCAATTTTTTCGGGGACACTTAACCCTCCCTTTTCTAAGCCTTGACGTAGCCCTTCAAAAATGCAGTGTAGTAGCACTGCCAAATAACTAACTTTGTATTTATTTTTGATTGCTACAACTTTTGACACCTTTATGGAACTTGTTATACTAGCGTAGTATTTTTGTAGACCCTTCACAGATTTTAACCTGGTTGGGTATATTAGTGTATTTTTAGGGTCGTACGATTCAAACAAAAATTTAGCCAAGTCCCAAATAAAAAGTTGATAGCGAAGCAGTGTTTTCCAAAGGGGCCGCTGCGGTACACTTGTTGGTTGGGCAATTTCCAGGGGCTCTAGTCTAAGTGGGAGGTCACGTTGGAAAACATTTAGGAGGCTGTGGCCATCCGCCATAGCGTGGTGAATTTTTAAAATTGCCACCATTTTCCCTGGTCCATCTTGAGCGCCATCTTGACCGTTTTCCTTATAATTATACAGCAATATGATTTCCCAGGGGCTCCTGTCTTTTCTAAATGGCTGCGGAAGGAGGCGACTCATGAGTTTAGGGAGGTCTTCCCTCGTGTAGGTTTCCATTGACGGGTGGATATAGTCTCGCACGTGGAACTTCCGGTCCCATTTCCAAAAATTGTAGCCCATGAAATCCGTCCAGTACTGTTGAAATTTCGCGTATACTAATTTTGAACTAGAAAAGTCAGAACGTTTTTCAGTTTTATTAATGATTCGTTCTGCAAATATTTTCTGAAATTTTTCCAAGGGAATGACGTCATCCAGGACGAAAAAGTAGAGGAGGGTGAACGTTGGTTTGGTGTAGAGGGGATCTGCTGCAATTGCTGCGCATGTCCCATCCACAAAATTAATCAAGTCTGGTCTAGTTATCCTTGCTAGGGTGTACACAATGAGCTTGTAGGGTAGAGTTAGAAACACGGCTGTGAGAAGGACAAATGCAGCCACGTAGAAAATTAAAACTGCGGCCAGCATTAGTGGGAGTTTCAGTAGAAATTTTAAAAAGGCTAAATGGTCCATTTTTTTTAAATTTCATGCACCTGTTACACAAACACTTTCAAATGAATTGGCCTATAATTTTGGAAATTTAATTTATCTGTTGAAATCGGGTTAACTTATTGTCGAAATATCTGACAAATAAAATTTAAAATTTTGAAAACTTATTCCTAAAATTAAATTGCAAAAAAACACTAATTGAAATTATTTAATTACCTTGATTTTTGCAAGTTTGAATATTTCTGCTTTTGGATATTATGTAAACCAAAACAAAACAGCTGTACGCGCGTAGGCTAAATTTATGCAACAAATAAATAACTCTACATTTCTGTGACTGTCACAGCCTTCGTGCGTCGTGTGACACATCAAAAATAGTTTTCTAGTTGTTTACATGTTGAATAATACTGCTGAAAAAATATATATCTAAAAGTGGTTTTACTTGTGTAAGTCTTTTAATTTTGTTGTTTAATATTGTTGGACTAGATTACAGATTTTTTGTTGTCATAGAATTTAATTTATTTGTATTAGTTTCTATGTCTTGCCAAATTGATTGTTTACTTTGGCAAATAAGGAAACGCAATGGGAAAAACAAGATTGTGTGAAGTAAAGACGAATTCATGTGAAGCAAAATATTTTTTTTTGACAGTACTGAAATCGAGGCAATAAACGTCAATTTTTTTAAACCGGTTTTTGGCGAATGTCAATTGTGTGAATTTTTATTTACATTACTACAAACAAAGCATCTACAAATACAGATACAAACAAGGAGGCAATATAAATACAAATCATGAAGCGATCAGTTGCATGTTCCAAACTGTTCAACTATTTTTTGCTCCTTGACTCCAAAGCAATAAAAAATTATTTAATTAACCCTTTTTTTTTGCCGCCGTAAGTTAAATTGCTATCCCAACATCACAAGATATGAAGCTATGTGCAAAAATGTGTATTTTTCAAGTTAATGCGGAAATCGAATATCTACAACTTTGCAACTCTCCCAAGCTTCGACATGTAATCAGAAAGTTACAAAGTACCAAGTGCAATTTGTGTGAATTATTTTGTAGGTCATTAATTGGAATAAATAATCTCAGAGGAATGATTCACGTTTTAAACCGGTTTTATTACGGCACAAAATATCTATCCCTATATGCTGAAACAAGATGCAGACATGCTCAACTGCTCAAACATCTTCAACTCACTCACATGTCAGTTATTTTTTTCTTTCAAGAAGCTCATTGCAATGAGCGTCAGTTGCCTATAGCCTATGTACCAATGGCGACCCGAAGGTAATTTATCGCTTGGATGAAAATGCATTTTCAATGAGTTTAGGTTCAATTTCAAATTAATTACATGCGCAAGAAAATTAGACGCAATTGATTAGAAGCTATGCTTTGCCCTGGTTGACATGTTATTTTATTTCCTAGAATGCAAATTATTGCGAATTTTTATTCAACGGGATGATAGTATAGACTGAAAGTGGATGACATGCAAGTAGAGTAGGGGCTTCGTCCATAAATTCTGTCATCAAAAAAGCGGGGGGGGGGGGTGGTTTTCCAAAAGGCGGCAATTTTTACACTGACAACTGTTGTGAGTGGGTGCACTTAATTACACCAATGTTTTGCTAATGTAATATATACGAGCTCCTTGAGATACCTTTAATATAAAATGTAAAACAAAATATAATTCTTTATTGCATTATATATCACTGCAAAAATACTACAACCCTTCTTCTATATGTAATAAATTACAACCCATTTAACTAACTAAAATAAATTCATCACAATTAATTATCAGCCGGTTCCGGTGGTTTTGTCCGTTTCTTTCAAAGACGAGACCAAAATGTTGAATTCATTTTTGATGTAATCTCCAAGTTTTTCAAAGGATTCTTGCGAACTGTACGATTCTCCGTCAATGTGGATCACAATACTTTGCTTCCCGCCATCACCGAACATTGTGATCATTGTAGCTATGATTTAAGTTCAACAAAATTGGGAGTAATTTTAGTATTTTTAAATAATGAAAAAATACTGCTGATATTTAAATTAAATTTATTATTCATTATTTTAAAGGGCAAACAAACTTTTTTGTGGGGCCAAAGACCCAAGACCCACGAAAAGATCAGTCACATTGCAATTTTCGATACACGTCACATCTTTGGGAACTGGAAAATTTGAGCAGCCAAAACCCGGTGGGAGGAATTCAACTGCGAGAAAAGAGATGAATGGTCTTGGAAGCCAACTTGCAACGTTGATGAATTTATCCACAAATTGAGGGAGAAGTGACAATTTCTCCTCTTTAAGTTTCAACTCAATTTCCTCAAGACGAAATTTGACAGATTTTTTTCTCATTGGTAGCACTATCATTGTGGTATAGCTGTAAACATTGTAAGACAATATTTTTTATAAAAAATATCTGAAATTGTGTTTTTTGCTAAAACGAGAAATTTTATAGTCTTTGACTTTTTTTAAAAATTAGTTATTCGTGCCCACAAAACTCGTACCCTACAAGTTTGTACCATTACTGTATTCAAAATTTCGCACCCTAACAAATTGTACCCCACCAATTCGTACCATCCATTACTGCATTCCAACATTTGTACCCTAAAAATATGCATGATGCTTCGATTCGTACCCTAAAATTTTATACTGAATTGCAAATCGTACCCATTTAAGAATATGTTAAGCAATTCGCACCACGTAATTTGTACTCTAACAATGCGTACTCTGGTTCCGGTCCAGTTCGTTCCATAATGCTACATACTGTTAGGGATGTTAGCACCCAAGACCCAAGACCCAAGGATTTCCGCCATCTTACCCAAGAGTAACCCAAGAGTCTTGGGTTGTAAAAAAATTTTAACTTACGAATTTTGGGGTATTTTGTTGTTTATAATATGTTTCAGAATGAAATACAACTTTACTTGGGCAAGAGTCTTGGAGTACCCAAGTAATTTTAGTACTTGGGTACCCAAGACTCTTGGGGTACCCAAGTAATTTTAATCCTTGGGTACCCAAGAGTCTTGGGGTACCCAAGGATTTTTAATACTTGGGTACCCAAGACTCTTGGGTCACCCAAGTAAAAAAAATGCTTGCGAAAACAAGAGTCTTGGGTGCACCCAAGGAATCAAAAACCCAAGACTCTTGTCTAAAACCCAAGGATTCCTTGGGTTTGGTACCCAAGAGTCTTGGGTTTGTACAAGGATTTTGCATACTTTGGTACCCAAGTAATTTCAATACTTGGGTACCCAAGACTCTTGGGGTACCCAAGGAATTTCAATACTTGGGTACCCAAGACTCTTGGGGTACCCAAGGAATTTCAGTACTTGGGTACCCAAGACTCTTGGGGTACCCAAGGAATGCAAGTCTTGGGTACCCAAGAGTCTTGGTCTTGTACAAGTAATTTTTTACCCCAAGTATTTGACATCCCTAATACTGATGTACAATTACGACCTGTTAAGGTACGAACTATTGGAGAGTACGGATTTTTTGGATACTAATTTTGGAAGTTCGAACTTGTAGGGTACGAAATTTGATGGAACATGCTGTTAGGGTACGAACTGCTATATGATACGAAATGCTAGGGTACTAACTGTCATGGTACAAACTGCTAGGGTACGAACTGTTAAGGTACGATATCGTCAGTGAAGAACCAAAATGACCCATATCCAATTTAAACTACATTCAAAATAAGCTATGTCATAAAAGCAAAATATGAAAAATTCATAAAATGTTACCTAGGGGTTTTTAAAAAGTGTAAAATGCTCTATTTACATGTTTTAGAAAAGTGTAAAATGCTCTATTTACATGTTTTAGAAAAGTGTAAAATGCTCTATTTACATGTTTTAGAAAAGTGTAAAATGCTCTATTTACATACGTTTTAAAAAAGTGCCAAATAATCCATTTACATGTTTTTGAAAATTGTAAAATGTTCTATTTACATGCTTTTTGAAAAATGTAAAATTTTCTATTTACATGTTTTTAAAAGTGCAAAATATTCTATATAAATGCTTTCCTGGCGCGTTTCATAATTTTTGTAGATAGTGAATATTGTTTTTAGTTAAAAATGGATATAGGTCATTTTGGTTCTTTACTGATGATATGTTTGGTCAGGAACTGTTATGGTACACACTGTTATGATACAAACTGATAGGGTATGCACTTTTATAGTACACACTTTTAGGGTACGAACTGTTGGGGTACGAACTGTTAGGGTACGAATGTTAGAGTCCCACACCAAAATTACTTACAAATGATTACTGCACCCACCAGGATGATTAGGCTTGGCGCGCGTAAATCTGAACCCAACGTTGTCTGGAATACTCTGTCCCTCCTTTAACATGGCTTGGCGAACCCCCTCAAAAATGGAGTATAGAAGCACTGCTAAATAGCTGACATTATATTTATTTTTAACTGCGCAAACTTGAGACACCTCAATGCCACTTGAAATACTACAATAGTATTTATTCTCTGTATCGCTTTCGACTTGTGATTGAAGGTTCATTGGATATATCCACATATTTTGAACGTCGTACGACTCAAAACAATAACAAATTAATTCCCATAAAACACAATGATAGCGTATGAATTTTTCCCAAAATGGATGCTGCACACAATTTGGTTTGGGAACTTCCATTGGGCTGAGCCTTAGTGGGAGGTCACGTTGTAAAATATTAAGGAGACTAAAACCATCAGCTAGTGCGTGGTTAATTTTTAAAATTGCCACCATTTTCTTAGATCCGTTTTCTGCGCAGTCATCACTGTTTTCTTTGTAATTGTTTAGTAATTTAATTTCCCAAGGACTTTGTCGTTTTTTATAGGGCTCCGCCAGGAGGTGACCCATAAGTTTTGGGAGGTCATTTCTTGTATACAATTCCGTGCAAGGTTTAATATGATTTTCTATTTTGAATTCCGTGTCCCATTCCCAAAAACTGTAGCCCATAAAATTTGTCCAGAACTGCTGAAGCCTCCCGTACACTAAATGACCTCCCGAACTATCCTCGGTTTTTTTTTTGATTATTCGTTCCTGGAATATTTCCTGAAATCTGTCAACAGGAATGACGCCGTCCAGGACGAAAAAGTAGAGGAGCGTGAAATGTGGCCGAGTGTAGAGATCATCCACTACCATCGGCCCAGATGTGTTGTGCACAAACCCAATTAAACGAGGCCGAGATATCCTTGTTATTATGTACACGAGTAACTTGTACGGTAGCGTAATAGTTAGAATTGTAAATACAATTAATGCGAGTCCATACAAAAGTGGAAGTGTGCACAATATTGTGACAAATTTGAAGAGAAAATTTTGAGTTGCTATGAAGCCCATTTTGTTGGAGATGAACTTTCCAATCCGCGATGCTTTTATTACTGACTGATTAAAGTTTGCTGTTTGTATACGTGGGGCAGGCCTCGTGTGGCTTTTCCGTATATCTCCAACCAGCTATGCAAATTAATTTCTTCCCCATCATTTCATTACTATATATCATTCGCACTGCATTCTGTAACCTAAAATCCAAAACCTGTATTAGGCTCAAGCTCCACACAAAAAAAGTAGTTTGGCTATTTTCCCCAACAACATCCCTGAGAGCAACGGACAGACTAATCTCACTACTCACTTACATATTACGGGGCGTCTCTAGACCTCAATATTTTTTGCATGTAAAAACTTAAACCTTTGAATCAACTTTTGAGTTTCCCATCTCGAGTCTCCCAGCCCTCATAACTTTGTGTTCTTGCGCCATAATTCTATTATGTAGACGTCAAATAGGTGATAGAAATTGAAAGCGGCAGGAACTTGGAAAAACAAAACTTTTTTATTATTGCTAATAAATATTATGTAATTTAATGTAAGCCCGCAGAATCTCATGTATGTGATATAGTTTCTAATCAAGTTCATGACCAACACTACCTAGCTTTTGTTATATTTTTTGGTAATATTTTTAACTTTAAAATTAAATTCGGCGATTTGTTCATCGTGGGCTCGGAGTAGATGCTGTGTTTCAAGGAGATATTTGCTATTTAAAAAATACAGTTAGTCCGATTGTAACCAATTACCATGTACACATGTGCTTGGATGAAGCTGCAGTATTTAAAAACGTATTTGTTTCTGTTAATTGTCAACTATTCATCCTGTAGAGATTCTAAAAGTAAATTAAATTCATCTTTAATGTGATCCCCAAGTTTTTTAAAGGCGGCTTGTGAGCTGTACGAGGACAGGTTCACACTGGCATTTATGTTCTGTTTCCCTCCATCCCCGACTGCTGCTATCATGAATGCTGTTGCCCGAAATAAAACATGACTGACACATGATTCAGAAACTGCAGCATAAATAACATTAATATCGTCTGTGAAGAACCAAAATGACCCAAATCCAATTAAAGCTACATTCAAAATGAGCTATGTCAAAAATACAAAATAATTAGCATGCGAAAAATGCTAATTCAGGAGTTTTTAAAAAGCGTAAAATATTCTATTTTCATGGTTTTGAAAAGTTGCAGAATGTTCTAATTCCATGTTTTTAAAAAGGTGCAAAATGTTCTAATTCCATGTTTTTGAAAAGGTGCAAAATGTTCTAATTCCATGTTTTAGAAAAGTTGCAGAATGTTCTAATTCCATGTTTTTAAAAAGGTGCAAAATGTTCTAATTCCATGTTTTAGAAAAGTTGCAGAATGTTCTAATTCCATGTTTTTAAAAAGGTGCAAAATGTTCTAATTCCATGTTTTAGAAAAGGTGCAAAATGTTCTATTTACATATTTTTGAAAAGTGCAAAATGTTCTATTAAAATGCTCTCAAGACATATTTGAATATTTGTGTACATAGATACTTGATATTGTTTTTAGTTCAAAATGGATATGGGTCATTTTGGTTCTTTACTGACGATGTGTGATACAACTAGTCAATTACTTCGCTGTGTGGACGACGCACCAACCATGGCAAACAAATCAGTTACATTGACTTCGTCGAATGACGTCACATCTTTTGGAACTGGAAAACTCGTGCAGGTAAAACCAGGCGGTAACATATTTGTAACTAACATGGGAAGTACCCCAAGTGTAAAATCCGAAATGAAGCAAAAGATATCAGATTATGTACTACGTGGTGGGGTCACTACAACGTATATAATCATATCGGTGCAAATTGCGTTTTGGCGCCACAAATGAATATTGAAATTTTTAAAATTCGTCGAAAAGAAAAATTACGAAAATCATATGAGAAATTACATAGAAATTTTACCTTACCCCCTTACTACTTTTTCAGTTTTCTGATTTTTTTGGAAAACTATAGGCTTTGTGTTATTGGATTACGAAGAAGTCTAAAATTAGTAAGGGGTCGTCCATAAATGGTGTAATGAACATTTTTCCAATTTTAGACCCTATGACCTATGACGCTGTCTTCAGCTTTTACATTTGTGTAAGTAAATGGCTATCTTTAACATACGATGCCATCCAATATCCAAAGAGACCCAATGACTCTACCCGTGAAGTGATTTATAAACGAAAAGTTTTTGAATATATTTTTAAACCGTTGTTTCTAAATTCCTCCTAAATGCTGTTGTACAACCTGGAAGTAAAGGAATTTTTAAAAAATATTTTTTTTATGAACTTTAAAATGTTGTATTACGTGTTACAATTTGACAACTTTGTAAAGTTGTTTTTTTGAAAGCACGGTAAAAACACTTTTACGATCGCAGCTCTAAATTTAAGGTAATATCAATATATATTTTGACCCGTGAGGTCATTTATGGACGATCCCTAATCTATTGTATTTTAAAGTATACAATCGACAAAAGACTGAAGCTACAGGATTTGGTGAGTAATTTACTCTACACATGGGTACCAATAATATGTTTTTCAGTGTTCTAAAATCTTGACTAATAATTATATAAAAATACTAGGAATTTTCAGACACATTCATATTGCAAACTAAAGAAGTTGACGAGTTATAATTACAGGTAACATGATAATATTTAGCATTGCAACGGTTTCCAACTAAACACAATTTTCCAAAGATGTGCTATCTAAAATCCGGGCTTCAGGACAAACAATCGCTGTAATATTATATGACTGCGAGTAGAGGGTAGACAAATGTCACCAAACCGGCCTAAGATTTTAATAAGCGGTAAAGTGCCCTCTCAAATGACCGTTAACCAAAATAACTTTAGCTAACGTAACAGTATCTAAATTGTAAATGTTACAAAAACCCAAAATTCCGGTTTTGCAAAATATAATGCCGCTGCCCAAAAACATCGCTATGAATTTTGTACTATTATATTATAACTTTATTTTATCTATTCACTATTTCATAAGTATCACTGTAGCAGTACAAGCGCATCCGCTCCTTAATCTAATTAGCTATTACAATTTCAAGCGTTCAAGAACTTTTACAACTTATCAATTTTAAATACGACAACTTTTTACAATAAATACCTCACGGGTAGAGTCATTGGGTCTCTTTGGATATTTGATGGCATCGTATGTTAAAGATAGCCATTTACTTACACAAATGTAAAAGCTGAAGACAGCGTCATAGGGTCTAAAAATGAAAAAATTTTCATTACACCATTTGCATTTATGGACGACCCCTTACTAATTTTTGACTTCTTCGTAATCCAATAACACAAAGCCTACAGTTTTCCAAAAAAATCAGAAAACTGAAAAAGTAGTAAGGGGGTAAGGTAAAATTTCTATGTAATTTCTCATATGATTTTCGTAATTTTTCATTTCGACGAATTTTGAAAATTTCAATATTCATTTGTGGCGCCAAAACGCAATTTGCACCGATATGATTATAAAGGTTGTAGTGACCCCACCACGTAGTACATGATCTGATATCTTTTGCTTCATTTCGGATTTTACACTTGGGGTACTTCCCATGTAAGAAACGAAGAAGGGTTGACGGAGTAAAGAAGAACATTTAACCAAAATATCAAATCCAATCGGAATCAAGGACAGTCTCTCCTTCCTCATTTCTGCCTCGATATTTTGAAGACTTGACTCAGATGACATCTTTGCCATCGACAGAGGAACTCCAGTCAAATACCTTGCACGAATACGAAATAAATTAGAATACTAAATTACAATTTGAACTAGTTTTTTAAATCCGAAATCTTGTTCAATTACGCGCTCCTCGAATTTAAATTACATACGCGTGGTTAGTCAATCCCTCTGGATGGTGCGGTTTAGCTCGCGTCAACTTTAACATAATTTGATCTGGGACACTTCGAGCCTCTTTCTCCAACGTTTGACGAACTCCTTGGAGAATACAGTGGACGAGGACGGCCAAGTAGGACACTTTGAATTTGTTTTTAATGGCGGACACTTGGGACACTGAAATGCCGCTAGTGACCTTCGTAAAGTAACTCCCTTGGGCTGGATTTGATGCGGAATTTAGAGGGTATATCCACGTGTTCTTTGGGTCATAGCCATTTATGAACATGCTAATATAATCTCGAGCAAATAGGTGCAAGAGGGCCATTTTCTTCCACCATGGAGGTTTGACAGGATTAGGGTGGGGGATGGTGAGTGGTTGGAGTTTGTTTTGGAGGTCACGCATGAAGACATTGACGAGACTGTAGCCATCTGCTAGTCCGTGGTGAACCCGGCTCACTACTACCATTTTACCCCTCCGGATTTTGGGGTCATCCCCACTATCTTCCTCATAGTTGTGGATGAGAGTAATTTCCCAAGGGCTTTGGCCCCTTTTGAACGGTTGCTTGAGGAAGTCACTCATGAGTTGGGGGAGGTCTTCTCTCGTGTACGACCCCAGGGAAGGTTTAATATGGTTTTCAATATTGAAATCCGTGTCCCACCTCCACATATTGTATCCCATGATATTTTCCCAGTACTGCTGAAATCTTCCGTACACTAAATCCCCACTGTGTGGATCCTTTTTGTAAATGATTCGGTCTTGAAACATTTCTTGGAATCTGCTCGTGGAAATGACGTCATCAAGGACAATAAACAGAATTAAATTAAGTCCGCATTTAGTGTGGAGTGGGTCGCTTAACAAAATGCTGCGTACTTGATATATTTTTCGGCGAAATAATTTTGTATGTAATTTGATTTTATAGTGGCGCAGATAGTTCATTCTGCAGTTATGAAAGGCTTTTAAATGAGTAACATGAAGTATTACAGCTCCGTGGAACACGTTTTAGAATTGTTGATAATTTCATAACTTATACCTGTGATTACTAAAAATCACCATAGTAACGGTAATTAAAAAAATCATAATCTAAAATTTAAAACATTTTTGTAATTACACAAAATTATTTGGCTGAAAAAATTTTCGAGTGCGCAGAATGTTTTTAAGCGATTTTTAGTTGTTTACGATGGTCTTTTTGAAAAAAAATATTACGTCGAAAAACTTCATTATCACTTGACGGGGTTTGTTCTTCAGTCATATTACCTTTTTACTTCACCTGTCCCCGTCCCTTCGTTTAAAGGAAAGGATTCTCATTCCCTAGGCCCCTACAGTAAGTAGCGGCTACTATAGGGAGCACTGAAGGAGATGTGGTTTTAATCAATCATCCAGTGGAGTATACCGTACAACACAGAGCCGTGCACGATTAGCAGTGACCGAGAATTGAAGCTATAGGACTGAGAAAGGGAATATTGTTTGAGTCATTGATTAACTATTTATCATTTAATGATTCTACAAGTAAATTAAATTCATCTTTAATGTAATCTCCAAGTTTTTCAAAGGCAGCCTGTGAGCTATACGAGGCCTGATCCACACTGGCAACAATGTTCTGTCTTCCCCCATCCCCGACAGCAACTACCATCAGAGGTGTTACCAAAAACGAATTATAAAACACAAAATCAATTATAAAAATTAATTATAAAAATTATCTTGTATTATTTGTTTGCAATCCAAACACAACTACACAACTGTAAAGGGGATTGTTTTCGGGAATGACGCTGGCAATGTTTCCAAGTTGATTTATTGCAATAATTATATAATACTGGAATGAGTTAGTGAGCTATTTGTTGGGTTGGGGTAGTTACTCCAATGTAAATTAGGTGAATTAAGCTTATTAGCACGTATAGGCTGTTTCTAGGAATGTTGCCAGAAATGTTTCTAATAAATTAATTCAAGCATGTTTTCAACATGTTTCTGATTCTGGGTTGAACTATTCTAATTTCGAAAATGAAATACTCTAACTATTAGCTGTGGATTAGTGTAGTTTGCAGATTTGGTCAATCAATGCATTATTGGATATCTATAAATTAATTACTGAATTACTGAAACGTTAATTACGAAAATGTCGCTGAAAATGTCATAAAGGAACATTGCCGGCAATGTTGCTAGACACGCAATCATTGCAAATATTCTTTTCTTACTCCGATTCTTACACATTTATTATTAATTACCTTCACAAGTTGATTTCTTTTATTTGCATTCCCCCACACCTATTTTTCACATGAACTGTTAACACAATACATTCCATTTTCACAAATCTACACACACACTCACACGCTCTACGCTAAAAGAACAAGCATGACTGGAGTAATTTAAACTATACACGGAAAACAATTTATTAAAATATAAAAATGCTACGAAACATGTACGCAGTTAAAGTCCATTTAGTTCAGATCCCCATTATGGTTGCACATAGCTTGGTTAGTTTCTTCTAAAGACGATACCAAAACATTGAATTCATTTTTAATGTAATTTCCAATTTTTTCGAAAGCATCCTGTGAACAGTACGCGTTTACATCCACTCAAATTACCATGTTTTGTTTTCAGCCATCGCCGAACATTGTGATCATTGTAGCTATTGAAATTTGATAAACAAATAGTACATTATAGGAAATCATAATATACAGGTAGTAGCTTAGAAATGTCAATACAGGAACAAATTGCAAAAATAGGTGCAATACAATAAAACCTTCTTTGCATAAGAAGTAAATGGGAAATTGAGTTGAGCCTAACAAGTAGATGATAAACTGATAGCAAAATCCAAAGTCAACGGAGAGCGAGGTGATTGCACTGACCTGAAACATAATGAAGTAGAGGAGTCTTATTTTCAAAGTGATTGTGACGTGCACTTCAACTTTTAGGCAGTTAAATGAAATAAGAAATACCAAAATTGTTTCTGGGAATGTTCCCAGGAATGTTTCTGAGTTCCATTATTCCAATATCTAATTCTGAAATGAGAATGAGTTAGCTTACTTAGTGAGCTATTTATTAGCGTAGTTACTCACAACCACGGGTGTTCAACGGTGGACGGGTCCACCGATACCAACTAAGCATAATGCACGGTACACCCGCATGCCGATTCCCACCGAACTACCGCCCCAGCCACCGATTGGTTTTCAGTGGGGCAGCATACATCCTATCGCTAGCCACTATTTCACATCTCAGTTTTACATTAGTTTTATCATATGCAGCCAGTTTCATTCTACAATAAGTAATTCCTAAAAACCAGTGTAATCTCGCTGAGGAATGCGAAGTGAAAATAAAGCAATTATTTACTCCCTACCTTTTCAATGCATAGAATCTACCCCTACCACTGCATTTTTGACTGTCAGAAAAATAACTTTAGCTTCAAAGTTTTAGAATTCAGTAGTTGTTTTTAAACTGAAATACAAAGTTTATTCGTTCTTTAAAAGTTAAAAACTTCACACTAAGATGCTGACAAAATAGTTTTGTTGGACAGCATAACAGAAAAGATCGAGGCAGTTTAGATCCAGTGACATTAGAAGAATTAGTATTCTGGGTTGAGCATTTGAATTTGCCGTCAAAGGTTCCTAAAAAATATCAATCCACAGTACGGGCTGAGCTTGTTGAGCCCGTTGAGCCCGAGAGTTCTTAAAACTTATGAGTGAGAATGCGAGTAAATTCATATTATTAGATAACTATATATAACTAGGTATATAGGTAGTGTAGGTTAACTATTAATGTCATTTATTTTGAACCGTTTATGGAATTTTTCTTACAACGAAGGCCTTTAACTTAAGTTACATACAGAGGGATAATGAATATTATGCCTGTTACATTTTTGACAAACCCAAATGACTGCTTTTTGAAACTATTGCTAATTAAAATTAGTTGAACCTTTTGACTTCAATTTTTATGTATGATTTATGCTAAAAGATATCTGTCTGAAAGCCCAAATGTAATTAAGGCTCCATTATAATATTTGTAATTAACTCCGAGCTTCAAAATAGTTTTTTTGGCGCATTGTGCTTGAAAATAGTTGGGAGCAATTTCTGTTCATACTTTGGGAAAATGATGGTGACGTTAAGTGTAAAGAGAAAAGCCCAGTTGAAACTATAAATGTAAAAACGTATTTTTGATGCATTTGCTGAGAAAGAGAAATACAAAATGGTGTGGATCCTGTCGGGCTCAGTTTGATGACAAAATTGTAAATTAAATTACCATGAATGTTGTAGTTTAAAATTGTTGTGCCTAATTGTAACCTTTAAAACTAATATGTCGTTTAAAATGTTGTATCGCTAGCACATGGTTAAAAAAATTAAAACCTACTTGTTTGTATGACTGGATTAACTGGCGCAATTAAATGAGAAATACTGTGTTACAACATTGTGTATGATTTATTAATATATAATATGTTCTTCATTTAATTTTTTCCAAATTCGGCTTCGGCTATTCACTATTCGGCTATTCGGTTTCATGAGCTTCATACTTTATTGTAGAAAAGCATATATGTATCTTTCAATGAGATATCCTTGAATCTGGGGGTCAACTTAAAACAGTTACTTAATTTCACATATTTTGCATTTCGCTTAAAAAATTGCATTCGATTTCATCCATTTGTGGTATTTCCACGTGATATTTACTAATGGTAAAAAATAATTAAGTTTTAAGTTCTACCTGCAGGTAGAGTACCGACGGTAATGCGGTCGGTTACCGGCCGATTTGGCAGATTTGTTTTCAGGTAGTGCTCCGGCCGGTAACCGTGAACACCCGTGCTCACAACTCACACGGAATTTAAGTAAATTAAGCTGACAAGTTCAAAGCTATGTCTGGGAATGTTGCCGGCAATGTTCCTTGAGGCAGTTATTTTAAACCTGTAATAATTTTATAAGTTTGTGAGCCATTTTCTGACTTACATACTCAAGTGCAAATTGAGGAAAATAAACAAGAAACTTCAAAGCTGTATGCGGGGATGTTGCCGGCAGTGTTGCTGAATTTGTTAATTTAAAAACTTACGACTGTAGTTGTAGTATGTAAGTAGTGGGCTATTTATATTAATAAGACAACTGAATATTTTTAGTTGATATAATTACTCAAATGCAAATAACGAATACATATTAAACTAGAAATTAAACTATTTTCAGGAATGTTGCCGGGCATGCTTCCAGATTTCATTATTGTGCAATTTAAGGCTGTAACAAGTAGTAATATCGCTTATATATAATGAGCGTCGATTACCTAGTGCACTAAATTGCAAAATAAGGAAATTATGTAGTAGAAATGTTTCTGGAAACATTCCCGGGAATGTTTATTGAGGCAATAGCGAATACTTTATTCTTTTGAACACAGGCGTAACATTATTTTAACATCTCAGAAGTGTGGTTTGTTTACTCACATTCACACACACACCAATTACATATTTCAATAATTATTATTGTATGTTCACAACTAATTATAACCGTAGCTAAAACACGAAAAGAAAGATTAATTTGCTAGGACAAAAAAACGTACAAATATGTAGCCCCACATTTTTTTTTCACGCTTATTATTTAGCACGAGAGGAATGACTTTCGCATAATTTAGAATTACATAAACAATAATTTCGCTCTTAATTAACGACGCACACTAAAACGAGCGTGGGAACTATGTCAGCCTTTCCTTACGTTTCATATTCACATTCAACCTTTAGATTATCAACTAAAAAAGCAAAGAAATACTTTCGTTTGTTTCCTTGTAAACAATACATTAAAACTAAGGATAAAAACTTGAGACTTTAATCATTTACAAA
The DNA here is from genome assembly GCA_949802685.1 of Dicyrtomina minuta. NCBI lineage: Eukaryota > Metazoa > Arthropoda > Collembola > Symphypleona > Dicyrtomidae > Dicyrtomina > Dicyrtomina minuta. Next base: position 859,323 of record OX461810.1, on the reverse strand, counting down.
AATAATTTTAATTAGGTTACGGTTACATAAGTTACGCACACCTAGACCAGGATAACACACGAAACCAAATGAAATGATAATTAAGTTAGAGAAGATTCAGGTCACTTCATAATTTAATATCGTAGTCATTGGCAAATCTGTGGTGAGGGTCTCCGACTCGACTGTCGATGTAGTCCTCAAATTTCCTGTCGATGCTCTTGAGCTGCAGTTTGATTTTGTACTCGTTCACAATGTAGATAAAAAACAGATTCAAAATGATGGCGACGAGAAAGACGATGGACGGGTTGTAAAAATCTTCCTCGGCTCGAATCACGAGCAGTGTGATAAATCCCACGGCATTTAAAATTATGTCAGTCAACATGAGCACCATCCAGATTTTTAGGACGCACGTCTTTTCCTGTATGAACAAATCAAATAATTATTATCACTTATTTTCAAAAATAAAATACGTTTCGACATAGACAAACATAAATAATTTTTTGCAAATTGATGCATACTCATTTTTTAAGATTGCAAAATACGTTATTATTTTTTTGAACTACATGACACTATTTTTCCTTTTTAAAAAATTAGCAGTAGATTTTTTTGCAACGCTTCTTAAATTGCACGTTACACTATTTTTTGAAATGTATTTTGAAAATTCAAACTAAACGTAATAACACATTTTGACTTTTTTGAAGCTGTTAATTAAGTTATTTAAAATATTTTAAAATGCAAAACACTATTCTTAACTGTAAAAAAAGTAACAGTAGTTTTTAAAATGCAAAATATTTTGCAATTAACATTTTTTGAACACAGATATATACTGTGATAACACTTTTTTCAAATTGTGAAAGGCGCTAAATAATTGCACGTTTTAGAAAAAGTAAGAATAGACTATATTCTTGTACTTTTAAAAAAGTGCAAACTATTTCATTTAAATATTTTGGAAAATGCAAAACACACGAAATTAAAACACGTTTTTAAAACTACAAACTCTGGTAATAACAGTTTAAAAAAAAATAATGCCACACACTATTTTACACATTTTAAAATAGTTTTTCGACACTTACCTGTTGCACACCCAACAGAAGAACGATGCCCCGTTCCACCCCATGAATAAGAGTGATAACAAGAAAAGCTGCCAACGTAATGGATGCTGAATTTAACCCAGAATTTGACGTAATTCGTATTTCTAAAATTTTTTAAATCCCATTTTTATTCAATTAAATGCAACTATCTACTTTTTCAATGATAAAACGCAATTTTATGTAATTTATAGAAAATTACTGTAAATATGGGAGGCGGTGGGGGAATATGAAACGCTTTCTATATTTTCAGTTTCTGTTCTCGCTGCTAAACTGCGAGAAGCAGAGGTTCCAGTTAAAGCTGCAGGATTAGCAACTCCAATATTTTTAGTGCTATTTCCTTCTTCTGACACCACATCCACAGCACTCCCACTGAACAGGTACAATATTGTTCCCGTCAACCCAATTGAACAGCCGATCTGCAACAAACAAAACAAAAATCACAAAGTTCAAACTATTTTTTAAAAGTTCTTTTTATTCATTATAGTAGCCATGCTATTCAAGAAAAAATTTAACATTTTGTTTTTGCAACAATATTGTGTAACTGTTGAAATTGCTGCACTGCCAAATTTAACATAAATAGAATTTTTATTCACCATGTTATGTCAGTCAATGTCATTTGCAATTGTTTTAAAAGGGTTGGTCTATAAATGATGTCACCTTTATGATCAACATTTTAGGTCTCACCCACCTTCGTGTCATATCTGCAACATTGCGCAAAATGCTATCTTTAACACGGCATGTCATCCATACCCGACTAGTTTCACTGACATTAAGAATGACATCATTTATGGACGGCCCCTAATGCACTTTTAAAACGAGACAGGAAATGACATAAAGACAGAATCTAATGAGCGGCTCTGTTTCCACAGTGGCCACAGTTTCACACTCAAATTTTAACGGAAGTTTACAAGGTATTCTTTTGTATTATTTCCTCCTCGCTAAGGCTAACTAACACACAATACATATAAATAGGTGTTCAATGCTCATTGATTTATGCAGCTCAATTTTTCTTTTCACACTTTCCAAACTACACTACGCTCACCGCATCGCCACATACCCACGACAGGTGTTCTGCTCCTTCTTTGAAATAGATTACACTGTAATTTTAGTAGGTAATAACATACATGCTAAGCTAACAAATTTAAAGTAAAGGATATTATACGCTTAGTTAATTTGGGCCAGAAATTACGTACGTAAAGGGTGAGAACTTACAATTTGTAAAAGAGCTATACAGGTGGTCCATATTTTGGGACTGCAACAAAACACGTGACGCTGTCGACTGCTCCCGTGAGGCACTTTCATTCTGCTTTATTGTGGAACGAATTAAACTAGTAGATAATTCTGTCCTCACAATACTTTAACACACACACCAAAAATACTAAAAAAATTACCAGGTAATATTTTGTGTTTTTTAATAATTTCTGCGACCAAAATTTTGTTGAACAAATTCACAAAACTGACCTTTTTTTGAAAGCTCAGTCTATAACTAACGTAGCAAAAATCCAAACAAGGAAAGTTTTTCCTAGTAACTAATTATATATTAAATACACAGCAGAGACAGCTTTAGAAATGGCACAACTTTTTAAATCCCAACTTTCAGCTCACTTGACCACACTATTAAAAAATATTTAAAAAATTAATGTGTACAACTTAAAACAACGCAATTAGCAGATATAGAAATTGACTGTGTAGCACTTAGGCAGAAATGTACACGAGATGTAAAACAAACCTGCACTAACTATTTGTATGGATCGCAAAAGCAAAGCAGGGAAGGCAGTGTGAGTTGTAGCAAAAGTCAAACGACAAGTGAATCTCTGTCTGCCTGATGCTGGTTACTGATTACTGACTACTGAGCCGCATACAAAACCAAATCCACTCAACGCTGTCAACGCTCATAACTGCCACTACTGCCGCAACTTAAATTCCTTCACAGCCTCGCTCACTCAATAGTCACAAAATTGCAACTCACATTAAGTGAAGCAAGGCACTTGAGGAAAAACAGCTGCAAATTCTGGGAATTCAGACCCCAATCAAATATCACACACACACAAACGAGGAGCCAAGAAACAAGGCACGAAAGTAAAAAGAACCACAACTGGATTCCAAGAATTCCATTTACAACTTTCGACCACACTACGCAGCTGACTACACACACTACAAGTCTCAACAACGGCGAATATCAAAGCATAACATGTTAGGGATCGTCCACAAAGGACGTCATCACTAATGGCAATGGGTTCACTTGACATTCTATGCTGAATACAGCTACTTATGCAAGAGCTAAGCTATATAATGACAGGGTGTCCTGGGGTTTTATAAAAATTGGGGGTATTTTGATGACATCATTTATGAAGAATCCCTCAGGTACTTCCCATTTAGGAAAAATAAATAAAACAAATAAATAAATAAGGGGGTGACTTTTATAAAAATTAACTAGGATCACTTTACTTTGGAATTAGTTGGCTCATAGAAATGGAAAGATTCGAAACTGAAATCTATGTAAGTGATCAAGTATTTTCAATTGACACGTACACTTCTCCCATTTAAATTCCCACTGTGTGCAGATCACGTAGTAAGAGCCTTAGCATAGCACCAATTTAATTTATTACAATGGGCGGCCTGAGACTAGTCCCATAGCACGCCTTGATTTCATTCCATATGAATATGATTGTTAATCATTGTTATCCCCATTAAACTAACTCACATTGTACACAAGTTGGTCTACCAATGTACATATCCTACAGCTTTAATTTTCCACCAGCCACCAGCATAATATTTTGCCCTTGTCAACAATAACTACTTTACTACCGTCCACCAAGGAGCTCAAACCATGAGAATGCCGACTACCGTAAAGCTCCAAATAACTACCAGGGGAATTGTACTACTCCCAGAAGAGTGAAAAAGACCTAAGAGTTATTAGGAGCTTTACGGTAGACACGTAGATACAGTTAAAATGCAATTCAAATTTTTATTTCATGTAATATCATATACAGTGCACTGATCGGCCTTAGTATTAATGAAAAAGTTGCTATCTACATTCTACATGCTTATGTACGCCAATGATACAGTAATGCAGGGCCGGATAATGCGGTCAGCGCAGGCAGCCCTCGGTGCTTGCATTTTCAATCTATATGTAAATGGAACATTTTGCAGTTTTTAAAACTATGTAAAAAAAAAAAAATATTTTGACTTTTCAAAAACACGCAAAATAAAAACTGTTGTACTTTTCAAAAACATAGAAATATAACATTCTCCACTTTTTCAAAACTGTAAATAGAACATTTTGCACTTTTCTGAATTAGGTAAAAAGAACATTTTGCACTTTTCTAAAACAAGCAAAAATAAATTTTTTAAGCATTTCAAAAACATGGAGATTAAACATTTTCCTCTTTTCTCAAAACATGTAAATAGAAAATTTTCCATTTTTCTGAATCAATTGAAAAAAGAACAATTTTCATTTTTCTAAAACATGTAAATACAACATTATGCTTTACTAAAGAAAACCATCAATAAAATCAAAATGGTTTTTTTTGTATATAGAAACAAATGCCTGCGTAAAAGTAATTCCTTCGTCCGGCCCTTCAGTAATGAACAGTAGTGAAGGGGACCTAAACCAAATGCAGTGCAAGTATCTTTCATGTGTAAGGGATGCGTTCTTTCCAAAAACATATTTCTGATTCAATCCAGATTTTATATAATTAGTCTTTAATTTTCAATGCTAAAGTTAAGAAAATATGAATAAAAAACTAACATCTTGATTTGATTATGAATTTTGTATTTTATTATTTAAAGTGGCATTATTGGCAATTTAGCAGAAATTAAGCTAAACTTTAGACAAGCAATACATCATGTCAATCCACTACGTGACGCTCATTAAAAAAAATGCACAAGCTCATTAAATGCAATTCATTGAGTACACGTAAGTACAAAGCTTAGCTTATAGGTAGAAAAACCAGACTCGTTTTTTACACGATATCTCAGCTGCACACAGTGCAAATGGAAATGATGGGAGCCTACTGCCCTCGTCTAATATGGCTAACTTCAACCAGTCTGTCAATAATGTGTGTAGTCCTTACCAATTTGTGATTAATTTTATTAAGTAGGTGCACCATGTAAATTATGTATCTGCGATGGGCGCTATGTTTTTCCAAGGTGATTTATGAGGTTAACTTCCTCAGACGACCACGACGACGACATGATCTCTTATGATCTCATTCTGATTTTCAGATTACACACCTATTTAACTACTCTGCACTGATCACATGTGATGATCTAGATTTTAATCGCAAGAGCAAATTCACACTAATAAATTTCAGGCATGTCTATTATACACATGCACGTATAACCGTATAGAGCTGCATACACACCGTTGATTTGGAGGAGCGTGCATAAATTACGTCGGAAATTTCAAGTAGATCAGGGGCTTAAGCTACCCATCCCATCCGCTTACATTATTGGTTTATATAGGTTTACATGTTTAAAAGAATGGGATTAGGAAGGGGGGGTTCATATTTTCGATTTTTTTACAGCGTAATTTGTGCACGTTTTCTTACTATTTCTGTTTGGAACAACTAACAAAAATGAAGCCTAACTAACTAACTAAACCCCAACCAAGAGACTCACAACCTGATTAGCAACAAAATCGAGAAAAATAAAGGTGGACAGCCGCTCCATGTTGTTGAAGCCGCCGACCTGAATCCCGATCCCGGGAATCGAGCGTACAGCTTTAAGCATGTAAATCCCGAATTGCTTCTCCCGGTCTCCCATTCCATTTGCAGCCAACTGCATAGCGCCCAAAAGAATCTCCTCTTTAAGATCCTTGATGTGGTCCGTGATGCAGAAAGCCTTGTCATACAGAACGGCGTACATGGTAATGAGGAGGATCCCAATGTAGTAGTTCACCCCGCCCACCAACGGGTTCACGTCAAAGAAACGAATTGCGAAGAAAATGAGGAGACTCCCATAGGAAATGCAGTAGATCTTGAACGCAAAGATGATGTGTCGGTTTGTAAGATTAAAAAGCACAATTAGAATGTGGTTCTCCCGGCATTTCTTGTAAGCTCTGCTCAGCTTAAGTGGTCCGATGGGGATGTTCGCCTTTCTAAAATTTAAAAAAAAATATAAGGAATTTCCCACAAATGATGAAATTGAAAAACCCAAATTTTCAGGAAAATGTAAACAAAACTAAAAGAAATGGAAATAGATGGCGCTACGTACTGGCGCTGGTATACCATCTGCGCATGCGCAGGGATGGGTAACTCACCTCATTTTAAGCAGTATTTCTGTAGCCTTGGTCAATTGGGCATTGCACTTGTCAAAGAGGGCGAGATGGAGAATGAGGACAAAGAACATGGCGTAGGGCTCAAAGGTCAATTTGAACGCTTCGACGAAGACGAGAAACACATAAAGGACCGCGTTTTGAGCGACTTGAGGAAACATTGTGTACAGAAGTTGCCGCCGAGTTGGGTCGCTCGTGAGGAGAATTACAGTGAAAAGGGTTGTCCAATACGCAAAGTGGTACAGAATCAGCTGGAAAATCTCCTGCAGTGACGAGTTGAGGAGTGAGCGCTTGTTGATCCCTTTTGGCCCTTCTGTTTCTTTGTTGTCTATTCCTTCGGTGGACTCTCCACCTGCCTCCTTTGCAAAGACACTGTTCCAAACCTTGACGACGGCGCCGGGTCTTTTGACCATCGCCTGATAAATCCAAAACCCGACGACCCAAGTGCTCCCCACGTCCAAGAAATGGAACGAAAAATGAATCTGGTTAAAATATTCGTCTGCAAAGACGAGGGACTCAATCAGCCGGAATAAAATGTAAGTTCCGTGGAAAAGAAAATAGGCGTAGAAAAGACGCCATATCAGAAGCCGCCGTTTCGAGTCTTGCATCCGGATTTGTCCCGTCTTCACGTTGATCGTGAATGGGATGAGATTTAGGCGGGAGATGATATCCATGCAAATGAAATTTTGGCGGTTTTCTCCAAAAGTTAGCATTCTGGATTACTAGGTGCGGGGTATTTCGAAATTTTATACTTTTAATATTATGTGGCAATAATTTGGATATTTTTTTCAGTAGCAGATAGCAAGAACAGCAGGACACAAAGATAAATGCTGAATACTGAATGTGCGATTTCCCATGACGTTGTGTATTTTTATCACATTTTTGAGTAAACTTGACATTGTATGTAGTTGCATGTACAAAAAAACTTTACATACAGTTGTTCCTTTTAGGAATAAAAATAGCGTAGGAACACGTTATTGACATTGCAAATAATATTTCGAAATTGTCTTAAACACACATACATTTTTTTTTTCCGAATTGATGGTAAGAAATAGTTGTGAGTTAACACACAATTTGGGTTTGGAGTGTTGCTGACAATGTTGTAAATTAGCCACGATTAAAAAATAGCTCAATTAGAAGTAGAAAATTCTCCGGTACAATGCCCATGAAATGTATCACACTATTTCTATTTTTCTAATTCTACTATATAAAGTTTTCCACAATCAAAAGAAATTAAATCAAATGCGTTGTATTAACATGCATGTGGTATTAGTAACGGTTGTAAGGCATTTGGTACCCGGGCATTTTTTACCCGGACTTTTACTGCCTGGACCTTTACCACCAGGACATTTGCTACTCGGACATAGACTATCTTTTTATTATGGTTTTCAATTTTTGCCACCTGGATTGTGCGACACAAAAATTTTCTACAAGGACCTTTACCACCCGGAAGTTGACCACTTAGACCTTTGCTACTGGGATTTTTTTATTCGTACTTTGCTGAAAGGAAATGTGTTACCTGGGCTGTCGTTACCCGGACATTTGCTACCAAAAGCTGTACTACCCGGTTATTTGATTTCTAAAGTTTGCTACCTGGATTTTTTTACAAGGGCATTTGCTACATGATTGTTCCTTACGCCGAAATTTGCTACAGAGACCTTAACTACCCGGTGATTTGATATTCAGATTTTAAAGCATTGACATTAACTATTTGAATTGGTTATTTTCTGGTGGAAAATTTCTAGGTAGCAAATGTCCTGTTACCTGTCCCAGCAATAACGCTGTCACTAATTTAGTATTTTAAAACAAGTTGTGTATTTGTGCCCAAGTAATTATTGTTTTCATAGCTTTGAATTAAATAATCGGAGTCGCTCCATTTATTTCGTTTTCTTTTTATTTTGTGTTGAATTCTACACTCAACTGATTGGATTAATAGTCAGCTGAAACATGCCACCCAAGTGTGTTGCAAGGTTCACCCGTGTGCGATGTACACAAATATTTCTGTATCTTGACTTCATTATTTCATTACTCCTGAACGAAATTTAATGATTGCTGGCGTAAATGGTAGCTACAGTTTTTTAAAAACATGTTTTATAGGACAATCAATTTTGAAAACAGGGATTTTTCTTGTACCACAATTAATTTGAAACGTTTTATAAATTATTTTATTTTATTATACTTGTTTAGGTTTAAAAATTGCAGTGTTTTTTGTAAGAAAGTTTACACCGTCGAGTACCTTATTTTTGGCAGTATCTTACATATTATACAAAACATGAAATTCACATGCTCACATGCATACAAAATAAAGCTGTCATTTAAAGCATTAAAAATTGATTACAATTTAAATGACCATAGTAGCATCAAAACTGGCAGAATTGGATTTATTTTTAATTCTTGCAAAATCCGCTCTTGCCTCTTGGAAAAGACAAAGTTCTCTCCTAAAGGCACTCACAACCCACAGGAAGTTAATTGTAAGGAACATCCAAAACAGATGCCACAGTGCAAAAATGTACAAATTAAATGGACCCGCTTCCAGGAGTTGGAATCCATAATCATTTCCAGACCCGGAACCGAATCCGAATCCGAAGCCGGCTCCGGTGATGAAAGTAGTTACGATGAAAGCAATGTAAATCAGAGTCATGGTCAAGGTGCCCACCGTCCACATGCCCACTTTCTTCTCGTTTTCCTGTTTATAATTATTAATGGACAAGGAAAAATTAGTAGCGTTTACATACCTACAGTGAAGAGACAATACCCTGATTATCTTTAACACACCAACACACGGCTGTCAACAACAATAATTATTAGTATACTGTGAAGATTCAAAAATTGGTCAGGTCTCCATTAGAAGCCGGGTACCTAATTATGGGCCTGGTCTTTCACATAAGCGGTAGTACTATTATTTTCAACCCACCCAAAGGTAATTTAATAATAAAATCTTGGAGATTTGACTAGGAGCTTTGCAGTTTAGTGATCTTGAAATTGTGCAATAAAAGAATTTTGAGCTTTTTACAAACTTTTTTATGGAACTATGTGCACTTTTCAAAAAAGTGTATTTTGATTACTTTGCACTTTTTTAAAACAGCTAAAACATTATTTTGCACTTTTTTAAAACAGCTAAAACATTATTTTGCACTTTCTTAAAACATGTAACCAAATATTTCGCGCATTTTTAAAACATGCGAAAAACATTATTTTGCAATTTTTTAAAACATGCAAAAAACATTATTTTGCAATTTTTTAAAACATGTAAATAAAATATTTTGAACTTTTTTAAAACATGTAAAATAAATATTTTGCACTTTTTTAAAACGTGTAAATAAAATATTTTGCACTTTTAAAAACACTTTCATCGTTCATTTTGCACTTTCGCAAGCCATGAAGATGAAAATTTTTGCACGTCTATGTGCACGTTACATATTCAAGTACATGTAAATGGAACATTTTGTACTTTTAAAAAACACACACATGGAAAATTGTAAACTTTTTAAAACAAGGTAATCAAGCATTTTGTTCTTTTTAAGAATTGGTAAAAAAAACGTTACGCATCTATCTCATTGAGTGATTTTTTTTAACTTATCCTATTTTGATTCTAGCTAAAATTAGATATGGATCATTTTGGTTCTTCACCCACGACATTTATTAATCACTAAATATATTTTCACTGTTTACCTCATTCAATTTCCGCCTTGCAAAACAAATATTTTACATACAGTTTTTCAAAAATTTAAAGAAATGATTTTCTTATCCCGTACCTTTCCTACCCCTTGGAGTAGAATGATTCCCAGGGCAAACTGAACAGTTGCAAAAAGAAGCTTGAAGCCGGCTAAAACATTGAATACGAACACACAGTTTAATTGCAGTATTAAATTGAGCCATCTTTCATTGTTGTAAGTTAGTTAAAAATAAATAATTTATTACATGCATTATAAAACAAGAAAATTACCCTGTGAAATTTCACAATACGTTGATATTCTCATCTCAGAATTCATTTCGCCATCCATTCCAGTTGCAGTATTTCCACTTGCAAATATTCTTTTGTTGTTATTGGCATCATTTACCATTTGCAAAATTGGCCCAATTATCATCACAAGTTTGGCAAGTTGAATACTCATACAAATATTATACGTTACCTGCAAAAAAATTAAAGCAATAATTTTTGTTTAATTTTTAAAATTTTAAAATTTCCCGCCCTTTAAAACTACTTACAAATAAATCTGAAAAAATTATTTTTAAGCTTACAATTTGAAACCAAGCGATCCATTTGGCCCAAACTTTAGTTCTTTGACCAAAGCAGTAAATCCCGGTGTATTTTACTTCTTCCGCGTCTTTCGTCATTAATTTCTGTTTTAAATTTGCCCCCATTTTTAAAATATGTTAAAACACTACGCTCTCAGAACTTATTTAAATAGTTGTCCCGCTTCAGATTAAATAAAGATGCGATCATGCAAACTAATTCACACACACGTCAAGTTTAAATGATAGTTATAAAAAAATTACAGACCGTTTTTGAAAGAGCTTTAAAATCGTGATGTAATTTATTAAACAAAAATTAAAAATGTGCTGCGGACACTGAGCTAATGATACACTGCGTGCTGGACAATTTGTATCAATTGAATGGCTTTATTATTTTGGAGCCTGTAATGCGGTGTTGTGGCTGTGGTTGGAAGTGTTCGAGTTGGAATTGGAAGTTGCGTGCCAAATGTCAATTAAATTAAACGAGAATGCGGCTCACTTGATGATTGAAAATGAAAATAGCCAGAACGTGTAAGGGATCGCCCATACATGATGTCATAGGTAGTGTCAGTAGGTCTAGTCGAGTAATAATGGTATGCCATATGTTAAAGATAGCCGATTAAGCAAAGGTATAGTAGTGACACGAGGGTGGGCGTGTGAAAATTTGCATTAAATCATTTATGTACCACCCCTAATAGAGCGAGAAGTGGAAGCAGAAGTTAAAGTTGAAGTTGAAGGCCTTGGGTATCTATTTATTACATGTTTAAATGCGCTCAGTCTTGCTCAGTCACCGTCACTGTAGCATGAAGGGATCGTCCACAAATAATGTCATGCATGGCACGATGTTTTTTATGCAGAACCCACCAGTAATGAACTGACTTAGAATGGCAACTGTTTCTACATTGTCTTGAATGGAAAGGTTTTTAGTATATATTAGGACCCACCAACCTAGACGATGACATCACTTATGGACGATCCCTTTTGTGTATTATGTCTGGTAGAATAAAATAATATGCGGACGTGAAGTGGAATTTGGATTTTTTTGTGGTATGTTGATTGGGGAAGGTGATATTTTTGTGAATTAAAATTCTTGGTATGTACATTGTTGACTGTTGACGATTGTTGAGCTTTGCTGTTGACCTTAGGTAACAAACTTGTGGAACTCGTCTCTCTGTCTCCCAGTCGTACATACGCTCAAATTACAGATGCATAAATTAAACTATCCATTGCGACGAGCAATTGAAGCAGATTTTTTTACTCTCCCTTCAAAACTCGCCTACTACCATCAATGAAGTAGCATCCAGCTCCAGCAAAGTGAATAATTTATCTCCATAAATAATAAAGTTGTCTTCCCACAATAACCTGTATTCCCTATTTTTCATTGTTTTTATTATTTTCCTTTGTATAACATTATAATCATTATATAATTGAACGTGTTGTTAAGGCGTAATTAGTGGCTATCGTGTGTACTTCCCAGTGGCCAGTGGCTTACAGGGGATCGTCCATAAATGATGCCATATCTAGGGCTCTCCTCTCACTGTCAGGAATTAATCTATTGAGTTTAAACAGCGAAATGAACCACTTCCGTGTGTTTATCATTTGTGCTTACCCAGAAAGTGAACCTATAGCTTAACTCCATGACGTTATATAGGGTAGCGATTCGTGAGATAACCAAAAACCCCAGGATCAGCGTGGGTGCTACGATTGAAAATTGCTGCTCCATAATCTCATAACGATAATGCTGAATGATCCCATTAAGCTATGCTGGAACCGGAACCGGAACCGCAATCTAACGCTAGCGAATTATTCCACTGAAACTATAATTAACCTTATTGAACATTATTTATGACTGCAGGAGCAAAATTTAATTATAAAACTCATTAATATATTCGTATCGATGTAACGAACAAATTACAATCTCACGTAGCACTAATCCTACAGATAAAGTCCCTTGTTTGTCATAATCATGAACAAACGCGTTAAGTATAGTTTTTTGGATTTTGTAATAAATCACTTAGTAGTAGTGTGCGTATGTGTGATCGGGTTCATTTTTTTTCAACTTTGAAAATCTGTAACTTTTTTTGTACTTCCTCCAAATTCACTGTTTATGTACTCAAATACTAGCCAGTTCATTCTCTATGTACCCTTAAAATATCAAACCGATAAACTGAAAATTCGAAGACTTGTACCAAATTGTATGAAATAACTTCGATAATTTTAGAAATTACAAAAATGCTGTTTATGTGATCACCGTGTCCCAAAATGTGATCATGTTAAAATTGCATTAATATTACAGTGAAAGTTAGTGCCTTTTATGTGATCACTCTAGAAAACTTTCAGATAAGATGGAAAATGAAAGATAATGCGATATTAGGTTCCATTTATGAGAGTTTAAATAACACTACATCACTACATGCGTAAAATACAATTTACATGTTTTGGGGTGGTCTGCAAATGGCGTCACAAAATTAATGACATTTTGTCCCACCACTATTTTATCATTTTAGGGGTTGCCCATAAATGATGTCATCGAAGTGTCTCCATTTCTACGACCCTATGATTACCCTGTCATCAACCGAACCATTGTGTAGAATAGATGGATATCTTTAACATACGTTGTCATCAAGATCCTAGCTGACCCACTAACCGTACCCCTGACATCATTTACGGATGATCTCTTACCATTGAGTAAGCGACTATTTTAAAATGGAATGTCATCAGTCATTAATATCTGGCTAGACCAGCTGACCCGAACGATGACATTCTTTAAGGACGATTTTCAAGGGGTTACCCATAAATGATGTCAAAATCTTGGTGGGTAAAAATAAAATAAACGATAATTCGGCATCTGTAACATGTAATAACAGCAATTGCGTAAATGATCGAGGAATTCCTGAACTAGTGGATTTATCTTGAGCTACACACCACAATAATGCTAACGATACACTGAATTTTAATACCCATCCATTTTTCTAATTCACAAAAAATCAAAATTTGCTGTAAGGGATGGTTCATAAATAATGTCACCCAAATTAAAACTTTATTAGGACCCATTCACCTCTATGTCATGATTGTCATGACATCAACAGTACTTAAACCGCTATATGTAATGTCTTTAAAATCTGACTGGACCCACACCCATCCGGACGACATCATTTATGGACGATCCCCAATGATGTAAAACAGCATTGTCAACTTATTTTAATAAGCTGTTTGATAAACTGAGTTGATTCGATGCTTTTAGCCATCTGCAACTCTGATCACATTTAGAGCTCATAGAATGATCACATTATAGCACAACTCTCGGATTCGACACTTCGACCTTTCATCTATTTTAGGGGGAACTCTCCGTACGAAAATCTCAAACAGTATCTTCAACTAGTTGGTAATGAAGGTATCAATCACGTTGCACACGTTGTTTAATTCTAAAATGTACAACATTAGAAATTTTGAAATTTGAAAACTCGGAAAAAAATTCGGAATACGAGTTATTCTGATATTCGGACTTCGGCGATTTTACTCTGCCCAGGTTTTCAAAGTTTCGCACCCTAAATTATACTGTCGTTAGTTAAGAGTACAAGCTATCATTACCGGCTAGTAAAGGATTTCTGATGCAGCTTGTGCTTTAGCACCAGCCACTGATCACACTTAAGGCATGATCACATATACGCACTCTACTGCTAAAACTTTTCAATAATTTAGTAACAATCAGTATCCTGCACGTGTGTTTATACAATGTCATAAAATATTCTCTATTTTTAGTACACTGCAATCAATATAATCCAGCTAGACAATTCATTTAACAATCTCTGATTTAAATCCCATCTCATGAATAGAAAGTACATTACGTAAAACCCACTATTAGCAAGTAAATAAGCTGCATTAATTTTAAAACTTGTGCAAAATTTCACCTTACAATAACATTATTTTTTAAACAGTAAACACAAATATTTAAAATGGATGAAATTGAAAAAAATGTTAAGAAAATATATTTTCCAAGTCCTATAGGCATGTATTTTAAAATTAAACGAAAACTAAAAGCCTCAGAAAAAAATTTTTGGTGGTAAATTTATTTTGCTAACGGGCTTATGCTAAATAGTAGGGATCGCCCTCTGGCGGTCTGTTCCTCTCTTCTCTCTTGGCTTCTTCCATCTCCATCTCCGCCACTAAAATCCTCACCACCCAAATTGCAAAGCCATAGAGTCCCACGGAAAAAAGGACACCGAGGATGTCGTCGAAACTTGGAGACACCAAAACTGACAACACTATGAGGATCGCAAAAGCGCCAGCAAAAACCGTCCAAATTTTCAAGTACCTCGTTTTATTCTGTAAACCAAACATAAATTGAAATTTATTTCAAAATTAATATTGTACTGGATGGTCCATAAATGATGTCATAATCTTGATCTAGGTGAGTGGCGCGAAATAAAACATTTCTATTTGAGGCAAAATTTTTTAAAAAAATTTCATTCTGCACTGATATTGTTGAGCTTGGGGGGTTTAATTTTTTAAATCATATCCATGACATCATTTATAGATGATCCAAAATGTATCATTAAATTAGTAATTATTAAGGAAGTGGCATTACCTTGAGGACACCTTTTAGAAGAAAAATCCCAGTTACAACTCCGATTGCAAAAACAGCGAGCAATATCATGAGGAAAATGAGGTAACCAATATCTGTCACAAAATACACAAATTACTTTTTTAATAAATTCAGAACCTAATTTTTTAAAAATACTTTAAAAAAAATCAAAATTGACATGAAACATACATCCCATAAGGGAAATCAGTGTCTCATTCCCCCTCAGTTCGTCCTCCTCATCTTCATCCGAGTCCATTTTGAGAGCAACTTTTTTAAACAGACCGCGTCCACCCACAGCAATTGCAATCAAAATAATCGCCACAATTAGGCACGCTATTCCGTGAATGGCCTGTCAATATCGATAAACAATCTTTAAAATGTAATTATTTATCCTTGTTAAAGATTCCAAAATTCCAAATGGTCCACATCCAATTTGGGCATTTGGGTTAGAATCAAAATGAGTTATACCTTATACCAAGACACCCTTAGTAAAATAAGTGCCTACATTTTGTAGGAATTTTTCAAAATATAATGTCTCATCGATATGTTTTTTTTAAAAAAGGAAAAATTATTTAGCTATTTTTGAAAAATACAAACAAATTTTATTTTGCATGTTTTTAAAAGCTCAAAATTGTTTATTTACATGGTTTTGAAATGTTACAAAATTGTTTATTTACTCATTTTTAAAAGGTTACAAACTAATATTTTTGCACGTTTTTAAAAAGTGTAAAAACTTGTATTTACTAGTTTTCGAAATATCACACACTTTTCTACTCAACCCCCTGCTGTTCTGTTAGGAGTTAGGACAGGACAATAGTATAATTGGTAATTTGACATCTACAAATATTGCACTTTGAATTTAGTTAAAAGTGGAAATGGGTCATTTTGATTTGATACTTTACTCACGATATACATATTTTATTATTGTACTGTAACATTCAGAATTTTGAAACTGATAAAAATATTTGCATGTAATTACTCAGTAATTAATAAGCGTGCTATGATAACACATGGATGTAACGTATTTACTCAAATGTTATCAAATGAAATGATGATCTTACAATTTGAACGTAGGCAATGACTTTGGTCCAGCTTCTCGCTCCACAGCAGCAAATCTCACGACCCGCCATGGATTTTGAAGAGATTCCTCGCACCATTTTAACTTAAACTGAAGTTAAGTATTCTACCAACTAATTACTAACTCGCTAATTAGCGTAATTGTATAAAGTGATTTTAATTTATTGATAAATTGTAGTACCAGTAGTTTTGTAGTTTAGTCAGATTTTCCTTTTAATGTAGAGACTCCAACCACCAGTCACCAAATGTAAACGATGAGTTACAAAAAAATAGGTCACAAATATAAAAACAAAATGCAGCTGTTCTTTTCCTATGTTACTCGGCACAACATAAACAAACATAGTGAACTTGACGATGGCGAAATTGAGTTCTGTATTTTTCAATTTTTCAGAAGGAAAATAATCTTTAAATACAGTGCATTTCTTCATTGAGGCTACTATATAAACCTGTGCTAGGATGTACAGGCTGATTTTATATTTTGTATGTAAATCTTTTGCCGATACATTCTGCTATATAGTTGCCATGTAGTTGTAGTCGTGGTATTGTATGCTGTAATAAAAATTGGCAATTGAATTGGGACGTAGGCACGTGGGTGATGATTTTATAGCTGTGTCTTTGATATACGACTTTGTTCATGGTGTTATTTATAGAAATTTACGTTTCGGCTTTGGCGAATTGACTCAAATTTTTCACAGGAAAAGTTGTACGAGTTTTGAAAAAATTAGTTCATGCATAAAAATACTATCTATAATAACCGTAATATTTTATTTTATTCCATTTTCAAATAATAATATTTCTTATAGGACTTTGAATCTGCATGCTAGTAAACAAATTTTTGGAGGCAAGTACATAAAGACAAATAGTGACAGTTGATGTTGCTGGCTATTTGGTATTTTGTAGGAATCATTACAGGAATCACGAAGTTTAAAACGGGTGTCCGAGCTAATTATTTTTGCATTTAAGATACAATTAATATCGCACAGTTATTTAATTTTATATCGCGAATAAAGACATGGAATGGCTGATATCAATTTCTAGCTTGAATGCAGTGATTATCTATTAACAAAATTACAATATCGGGTTCGGCAAAGGAACGTGTAAAATAGTTTTATTAAATTTTTTTGCTAAAATGCACAAGTAAAACTAGGCAGACTCCAATAATGTGTAAATGGGGTATTTTACACTTTTTGAAGTCATGTAAATAGAAATATTTGCACTTTTCAAAATTATGTAAATACAATTATTTGCACTTTTTAAAATAATGTAAATACAACATTTTGCGCCTTTTAAAATATTGTAAATACAAAATTTTGCACTTTTCAAAATCACGTAAATACAACATTTTGCACTTTTTAAAATCACGTAAATACAAAATTTTGCACTTTTCAAAATCACGTAAATACAACATTTTGCACTTTTCAAAATCACGTAAATACAACATTTTGCACTTTTTAAAATCACGTAAATACAACATTTTGCACTTTTCAAAATCATGTACATACACAATTTTGCACTTTTTAAAATCACGTAAATACAACATTTTGCACTTTTCAAAATCATGTACATACACAATTTTGCACTTTTTAAAATCACGTAAATACAACATTTTGCACTTTTTAAAATCACGTAAATACAACATTTTGCACTTTTTAAAATCATGTACATACACAATTTTGCACTTTTTAAAATCACGTAAATACAACATTTTGCACTTTTCAAAATCATGTACATACACAATTTTGCACTTTTTAAAATCACGTAAATACAACATTTTGCAATTTTTAAAATCATGTAAATACAAAATTTTGCACTTTTCAGAATCATGTAAATACAACATTTTCCACCTTTCAGAATCGTGTAAGTGAAACATTTTACACTTTTTTTTTAAACTTGTTATAATTAGCATTTTAGGCATCTATCTTCTTTATTATTTTTTAAAATAGCTCATTCTGATCTTGGCTTACATTGTAAATAGGTCGTTTTGATCCTACACTCACGATATGCACATTGTTGGTAAAGGATCGAATATATTTCTTTTCACGAATCGCTAAAAGCGTATCTGCTTTTTTTTATAATTTTACAGCAAAAACTCAACTTTTTTTTCTTGCCAATATCGATGCAAGGACACGAATTTGGTTTTAAGGAAAATCAGAAGGAAACGGCTTTGTTTTCGAAATTGATCGTTTTGGATTTTTTGTTGTGTAAAGCAACGGACTTGATCCTTCATTGACGTTATGCTATACTAAAAATCAGAATCGAAGTTTTTAGGAATACATTGATACAATTAAAATACTAATTTCTTCTCGTTGATTTGGGTCGTCGTAGGAGAACAGCTCGTTGCTGTCGATCCTCAAGTTCAGATTGAAATTTCCTTGCGACCCAAATGAAGAAGAGACCCCACATCCCGTTGCAGATCAGAGTGACGCTCGCGGGCTTGAAAACAGGGAACGCCACGAGTGTCACTGCGATAAAGCCAATGAAGCCCGCAAAAATATTCAAAATGAGGGATACCCGCCATATCTTGAGTATGTACAAATGCTCCTGCGTATTCAAAAATCAACAGCAATAAATTCAAGAATTTTAAGAAAAGGTTGGTACATAAAAGGTGTCAGCAAAATCACAATTTTTGAGGACCACCCCGCCCTCATGTTACCACTTTATCATTATGTAAGTGGCTATCTTTGTGAGTTAATACCCTGCTACCCTGCTACCCATCCTACTAATAACATTATTTATGAACAGTCTCTTTAGGTAATTTTAATGTCGTTTATTTTTTTTAGAGTTTTGTTGTTACCTGCTTAATCGCAAGATGAAGTAGAATTCCTTTAGAAAAAGTCGCAATGGACAAAATAATCAGAAAACTGTAGAAAGTCACCGAGGCCATGAAAATCATTTTTGGGTCCCCTGAATCCAGAAAAGACCAGAAAAAGTTACATAAGCAGTGAATTACACTACGTTTCAACACAAAATTAATTTAACATCATTTAAACGGTGAACTTGAGTAGCGGCATCACCCACCTTTTGAATTTGCCGCCTTCCTTAAATTATTGCCTTTCAAGGGATGCGCTGACTCCGCGGGTTGGATCTGACTACTGGACGCGACCTCTTCCTTGTACAAACCTGGCGCATGCGCGAGGCCGATCATACCCACCACAAACACGATCGCGCCAAGAAGCTATATACATTTAAATCAAAGGCACAATTTAGCATTATACGGATCGTTCATAAATTGTGTCACGGATGACATGTTCTTTTAAATTTCATGGACGATCCTTTAATCAGTTTGCAAAACGAAACGGTAAAATTAATGTTGTAGTAATATAAAAATAAATGCTTATAAATAAATGTTTACAATTTGAGTAGTAGCAACTAATCTGGTCCAGGTCTTGACCGAGAAACATCCCACCATCCCACTTTTTTCTTGGGTAAATTTCTCCTTTGATTTGGGTGACGCTGACGTGGGCCTTCTTGGGTTGGGGGTGGGAATTGGCATTAGGACTGAATTTCTCATTTTGCCCCCTGATTATTAGCGTAAATAAAAAACTTTTTAGAAAATTTGAACTTATAACGTGTTTGTAACACTTTTTAAGAAAGTTCGAAAAACCGTGTTTTGCAAATTATTTGTATGACTATATGACTCTGTAAAAATGTATATTTATGAGCTACAAGGATACATTATTATTATTGAATGGTCTGAGGAAATGAAGAATGCATTTAGAATGTAGGTTGTTTATTTTAAAGTTTACAATATAATTATACGTATTTCTCAATTTTCCAGTTTTTAAGCTTTGTGCCGATGCCGAGCGGATATGTGGTTTGTAATCAGAACAGAGCGCAACCTTCACACAGTTTTTATAATTAAACTAAATTAACATAAGAAATTAGTAAAACAGGCCGCCGTATGGAATTCCAGCTAAAATTTTCCATAGAAAAAATAAAAATGTAAAACAACAGAGAAGTAGGTCAATGGCAATTAATTACCACAACTAGTGACACTCATATTATGCAAGTAAATTAATTTTATTTTGCGTCCCCTAATACAATATGGATAGTGCATAAATGATGTCCCTCAAATTAGGAATATTTTAGAGTCCAACCCAACTACTGTCTCTAAAAGTTCTGAAACACAAATTTTGAAAATTTTAAATTTCATGAAAATAACAACTCCACATGCGAAATATAGCTGCTACTTCCTAATTTACTAATTTCCTAGCGCATGCGCCTCGCCTATTCCACGCATTCTTAAGAATGAGAAAATGCTGTTTGCGAGGTGATGTAGGAGTTGCTAAACTCTTCAAGCTCCGCCCTATGCTTCATCACGACCCAGATACAGAAAATACTGCTTCCGATGTGACCCATAAAGAAGGAGGAATCCTCGTTGAACGTCTGGGCCATTGTTGAGATTGCAATTGCACTGCCAATGCTCAGTAGAACGTTGAACACCGTGAAAATTATCCAGATGGTCAAGTACGTCGGCTTTTTCTAGCAATTTTATACTGGAGTTAGTTTTGTTTTAAATTGAGCTAATTATTATAATAAAGCTATTTAAACTGTACCGCAAATCAAAAACTGTAATTTTAACAATGCAAAAGTTTTACCTGGCTCACGCCTTGCTGTAAAATCAGGCCAGTTGCAAACCCCACAGCAGACATTATGAGCAACACGACCGAAAACGTGATGACCATCGAGTAGAACTTCCGCCCCATTGCTTTTTTGGGATTTTTGAGCGCGAAAATATTCAAAAAAAAATATTCAAATTAAGTACTAAAGTTAAAATGAAGTATTTTAATTAAATAAGTGCAGTTTTTTATTTGTTCTACTACTTTCAATATGAAGATTCATGTTTGTATCGGAATCGAAATTGGACGAATAGGAACTCCTTTCACGCCCATAGTACACACTTCCAGGGTCAGAGTAATGCAAACTTCTGTACTTGCTCGATTTGACGTATTCCTTTGTCTGGCCAAGTCTGGCGAGCATCACAATTGCCACCACAAACGCCACTCCGCAGCTTACCTATTACATTAGGAGTATTTAAAAAAAACATTGCACTACAACTGTTTTATTTTTGTTTACGAAAAAAAGGCAATTTTACTAGAATTTAAAATGAAAAGATAAACTGTTTTTTTAATTTACGCTAGGAAACGCTGTTTTCAAATTTAACGTCATAAAACGTGATTTTCCAAATTTACGTTAGAAAAAGTTGGTTAACCAGTAACGCGTAACAACGTCGTTTTATAATTTTACATGAGGAAAATGTAGTTTCAAAAATTTTTGTAATCAAACATGATTTTTACCTTTACGTTACAAAACGTTGTTTTACTAATTACGTTATGCAACGTTGTTTATTACGTTGCAATATGTTCTAACATGTGGTTTCTCAACTTCTCGTTATAAAATATTATCCAACCTTACGCTGTACAACGTTATTTAACTTTACGTGGTATAATGATAATTTTCAATTTTACGTTATCTGAACGTTTTGCAACTTTACATTATGCAACGTAAATCAACAAAACATTTCGACAAGCAACAAAAACAATAACGAACCATCTGTATCCACGCAATGAGATTTGACAGAGTGCGCGCAGTGGCGCAGCAAATATCGCGACTGCGCAGAAACAGCTGCTGCACTATAATCGGGACTGCATGTTGCTGCTGAGGTAGAACGATCGGGACTTGCAACTGCTGTTGCGGTTGAGGCTGCGCGACCGTTACATGAGGGTACGTGTGAACTACTGTCTGGTGAAGCGTATGGGGTGGAGGAACGACGCTTATTTGGCTGTGAAAATAGGATGGCGGCGGAGGAATCTGGTGTTGGTACATCATCGTCAAATCTTAAAGTAATTACTCTTCTTCTAGGAAAGTTATTTTAAGCTCCTAAATGATGATTCTATGCAACGTAAAGCTTCAGTTTGGATTTTTAATTCTTGGAAAATAAAATTTCCTAAAATATTAAATTGTATTTGAGCTATAGCGCCAATTTACAAATTTTCAAAAATATCAGCGACGAGGACAGTTATTTCAAGTGCAAGAATCAAAAGCACCGTCTATCATACTGTTTGACATGATCGTAAAAAATATAATGCGAAATTGTGCTGTGCTGACGTGGCTGTTTTCTGTCACTAAGTATCCAGTACACCTCTCAAAACATTTCAAGGTGAGTTTGTTCAAGTTCAGTTTTTATTACATTGTTAAAGGTGAAAATATAACTACTATTTATATTACGTTAGATTATTGGCGTATCTTTGAGTGGCATTCGAGTGTGAATTTAGCCAAGTACTTCCAGCTTTTTCAATTTTATTTATTTGAGCCCACGATTAACGATTTAACATGATTGCGAGTAGATTTCAAGTATGTATCAATATGACAACCAATACTGACATCCGCAAACTTAGGAGATATGGCTTTTGCGTCTTCGGCGTGTATATATTTTTCATATTTTGAGCGCATGCGCAAATGTAGATTGCTAGTTATTCCAAAATTCACTATCAATGGTAATTAAAGTTTTAGTTCGTGCCTAATTTATACAAAATATGATTAGGTATATTTGAGAAGATTCGTGATAAAAAACAAAATGGCGGCCGTAGGTGGGGTGTGGGTGGGGTGGGAGGTGGTTAGGTGATGGAAGTGGGTACGGGTGATGTCTTAAGATGGTGAAGAGGTCTTGAGATGGTAGCGTAAGACGTTATGTGGATCTTAAGAAGATAGGAGTGAAATGTTGTATGGACCTTGAGAACGTAGGGTAAGATGTTGTATGGACCTTGAGATGCAGGGGTAAGATTTTGTATGGACCTTGAGTTGGAAAGGTACGACATTTCTAAGAAGTGAGACCATCTAAGTGACTTGAGAAATGTCTTGAGATGCTAGGGAATGCCTTGAGATGCTCAGGTAAGATGTGTCTGTCACGAGATGTTTGCTATATGCTATGTAATACGCTATATATTATGCTGTATAGTATGGCATATACTATTTAATATGCTATATACTATATATTATTCTATATTCTAACAATGTAGAGTGTGGAGCCTGTCGGAGTCGGAGTCAAACTGTCAGTCCACAGTCCACACTCCAAAAATAAAAGAATAATTGACAAATAGGCCTCAAAATACTTTTTCGATTACATACTAATACTCTACATTTGCCTTTAAATTATTTTGGTATATGCTAGTCAAAGAAACCTCTTTGTGAAGGCAATTGTATAGAGTAAATAAGAAAAGCAAAAATTAACATGTACTACAGCCGCCAAAGGCGCCGTCCACATATCTTAGATACAATTTATCGGCATTTTTTCACTTCTCTTTTCTTTATTATTAGTATACGAAGTCCAATTCTTTAAACTTATACTTATACTTATGCAACGCCAAACATGATTCATTTGCGTACATATTTACCTTTAAGCTAAATTAAGCCACTCTTTAAATGAGGACATAGCAAATTCGTCAAGTGGTTAGGACGGGTTATATTCATTGTTAATATTGCTAGCGAGCGGATGAGTTGCCTTAGTTTTTTTACAAGTAACTCAGTCCCACGTCTATAATCCACACATCCACAATCCACAACCCCACGAAGTTACAACATAATTTGCCTAATTAACATGAGTTTTGCTCAAACATTATTTATTTTAATTTTCAGTTTTTTTGTGCTTCGCAAAGTATGCTCTCCTAAAGCAACGGCTTCACTACCAGCCAACGAGCTTTTTGTGCCTGCTCTTAAACGTGCATCACGATTGGGAATGTACATAATTTAATTATTAACCGAATATTTGTTAACTTACTCTGTAGAACATCTATACCTACCTACTTGTCACATAAAACGAAATCCTTATAGAAAAGCGAAGGTTATCATGATACTCAAGCTATAGATCCTAAGGTTGTGTTCCAAAGAGGGAGTGTAGAGGGGTGTCTAGAAATGGCTAAAGGATGCTCGCCTACATAAAAGAGATAGCAGGTATTAACACAACACACACTTCACAGTACACTGTCTGTAAACATCCTTTGCTATGTATCAGACATTTAATAAAGATTTTACCTAATATTTGTTCTATTTAGCTAGATACGTTAGTGTGTTGAATTGTGAGAGTCAAAGTTAAACCAAAGCAATTTTTTACAATAGCCCAAATTTAGTTTGTTGGCAAAACGGAATAAGTGCATTAAATTTTTTTTGTCAAAATGAGATAAGTTCAACAAAACTTGTATTTCTGATTTAAATTTGCTTTTAGAATGTTTAGGTAAATTTAAGAAGACAATTTCCTTGCGTACATTTTAAATGCAAGAAAAAGTTTAAAACTTAAAAAAAATTTGGTTTGACTAAAAATAATTGAAATTTTGTGTCACAGACATTTTACTCCATGTTAAGTTATTAAATATCTAAGAAAACTAGATAAATCCACAATTTAAGTTAAAAAGATTTTCGAATGCATTCCACTTTCATAATAACGCTTCAGCAGGTACAGTCACTGTGAAAAACAATTTAGTCAAAAACACTAAATTTGTCACCATTTGTTTATTATTCGCTGCTCGTGTATAATTTTTTCTGATGGACTTATTCCGTTTTACCATCAAACTTTTCATTTGTGCGGCACAAAATTGAATTAGTTATATAAGAAATAAGTTTTTTCAATATTAAGCTTGCTCATTAATTAAATGTTACACACAGGTGGATTGTACAACTCGCACACAGGCGTACTTTTCCAAATCACAGTTTTCACTGGAGGAATTCTTAGAACAGCTCAAATTGAAAGTAGTCAATATAATATTGATTATTATCTTGCAAGATTGAAACAACATCGGTTTACTTTTAAGCCTGCAGATCGAAGGCCAGCTTAAGGTTCTTATGTTAGCCGGCATGGTAAATGTAAGTCTGTTTAATAATAAATATCAGATATCCCTATGCTTTTTATGGTTAGCAGCGTCATAGTCGAGGTGAAGTAGTCCTTATGTAAATATTTAAAACCAAAAATCAGGTGATTTATATTTTCAAACTTACTTCACGGGTTTAAACATTTCAATAGCAAAATTTTTAGTCATATTATTGAAAAATTATAAAATTTATAGATAGTACTTTCGCATCTGGTACTTATACATAGAAATATTAAATGCGACTTTCGGGTCACTGTAGTTCAATTATTGTTAAAAAAGACCGGTCAACCTCATGTTAACTTTTTTCTATGTCTGATAACATAAAAAAATCACAACTTGCATCACTAAATATTAGAAACACGCAAGTGTCAACAAATTAAAATATAGAGACGTCAGGCACAAGCGCAATACAACTGCCTACAAGATGGTGTAAAACTCAATACTCAGGTCACATGAAGTTTGCAATTGGACATTACTAAAAGTTATTTTCCGCTGAGCCCCTTTTATCAACGCTCTGTAATTTCCAGTCCCAAACGTCTTGTGACCGCAAGTGACCTAAGCATTGAGTTTTACACTGTTTTGTAAGCTATTTAATTTTGCTCAGGCCAGGCGTCTTGATTTTTTTAATCAGTTGACATTTGCGTGTGTACACAGAAATTTAGTGAAACATATCGTTTTCGTATTTATGGATTTTATCAAACAGCAAAAAAAATAAACATGAGGTTGACCAGTGTTTTCCAACGCTACCAGTATTACAGTGACCTAAAGAAAACAGTTAATAATTTAATTTATGAGTAACAGATGTGAGAGAATCCATTATAACTTTCATAATTTTTCATTGGCTTAGCAGGATATATTTATTGCTATTTAAATTTTTAAACCCATGAACTGAGGTTAAGATTAGAATTCACTCAACTTTCGGTTTTAAATTATTTACATAAGAACTACTTTACCTCCACTATGACACTGCTAACTATGAAAAGCATAGGGATTTCTGAAATTTGATATTTAACAGACTTACATCTACCAAGTCGGCTAAGATTAAAACCTTGAGCTTGCCTTCGATCTGCAGGCTTTAAAAAATCTGATTTTGCTTCAATCATAGTGAGATGATGATCAATATTATATTTATTACTTTCAATTAGAGCTGTTTCAGGAATTCTCTCAGCAAAAACTGTCATTTAGGAAAGTACGCCTGTGTGCGAGTTGTACAATCCACCTGTGTGTAACATTTAATCAATTAATAAGCTCAATATTGAAAAAACTAATTTCTTATATAACTTATTTAATTTTGTGCCGCACAAATGAAAAGTATGTTGGCAAAACGGGATAAGTCTATCAGAACAAATTTTACACAAGCAGCAAATAATGAGCAAATGGTGACAGATTTAGTTTTTTCAACTCAATTGTTCTTACAGTTACTGTACCTGCTAAAGCGTTATTACAAGAAGTTTAATATTTCTACACGGAAATTGGAATGCATTAGAAAATCTTTTAAACCTAATATGTGGACTTATCCAGTTTTGCTAAATATTTAATAACTTAACATGGATTAAAAAGTCCGTGACACGAAATTTTAATCATTTTCAGTCAGACAAAATTGTTTTCAAGTTTCAAACTTTTTTTTGCATTTAAATTGTACGCACGGAAATTGTCTTTTACAATTTACGTAAACATTCAAAAAGCAAATTCAAATCAGAAATACGAGCTTTGTTGAACTCATCTCATTTTGACAAAAAAATTTAATGCACTTGTTCTGTTTTGCCAACAAACCAAATTTAGGCTACTGTAAAAAATTGCTTCGGCCAAACTTTGACCCTTACAATTTAACACACTAACGTATCTAGTTAAATAGAACAAATATTAAGTTAATTAGTAAATTAAGTACATTCCCATTCGTGATGAACGTTAAAGAGCAGGCACAAGAAGCTCGTTGGCTTGTAGTAAAGCCGTTGCTTTGGGAGAGCATACTTTGCGAAGCACAAAAAAACTGGAAATTAAAATTAATAATGTTTAAGCAAAACTCATGTTATATGGCAAATTATGTTGAAACTTCGTGGGGTTGTGGATTGTGGATGTGTGGATTGTGGACGTGGGACTGAGTTACTTGTAAAAAAGAACTAAGGCAACTTATCGGCTCGCTAGCAATATTAACAATGAATATAACCCGTCCTAATCACTTGACGAATTTGCTATGTCCTCATTTGAAAAGTGGCTTAATTTAGCTTACAGGTTAATATGTACGCAAATGAATCATGTTTGGCGTTGCATAAGTATAAGTATAAGTTTGAAGAATTGGACTTTGTATACTAAGAATAAAGAGAAGGGAAGTGAAAAAATGCCGATAAATTGTATCTAAGATATGTGGACGGCGCCTTTGGCGGCTGTAGTACATGTTAATTTTTGCTTTACTTATTTTCTCTAGGCAATTGCCTTCACAAAGAGGTTTCTTTTACAAGCATATACCAAAATAATTAAAAGGCAAATGTAGAGTATTACTATGTAATCGAAAAAGTATTTTGAGGCCTATTCGTCCCTAATTCTTTTATTTTTGGAGTGTGGACTGTGGACTGACAGTTTGACTCCGACTCCGACAGGCTCCACACTCTAAATTGTTAGAATATAGAATAATATATAGTATATAGCATATTAAATAGTATATGCCATACTATACAGCATAATATATAGCGTAGTACATAGCATATAGCAAACATCTCGTGACAGACACATCTTACCTGAGCATCTCAAGGCATTCCCTAGCATTTCAAGACATTTCTTAAGTCACTTAGATGGTCTCACTTCTTAGAAATGCCGTACCTTTCCAACTCAAGGTCCATACAAAATCTTACCCCTGCATCTCAAGGTCCATACAACATCTTACCCTACCTTCTCAAGATCCCTAGCAACGTCTTACTCACCATCTCAAGACACACAGAACGTCTTACTCCAACATCTCAAGGTCCATACAACAACTCACCCCTATTTTCTCAAGATCCTTATAACGTCTTACCCTACCATCTCAAGACCTCCCGACCATCTTAATACATCACCCCTTTCCTCCCACAACACCCACGCACCTCCCACCCCACCCACGGCCGCTATTTTGTTTTTCATCACGAATGTGCTCAAATATACCTACTGATATGCTTATAACAGAAAACATCACAATAAATGTCAGAAGGCTAAATTTGAAATCGATCATTTCTTGTGTATTGATTTATTGGAGAGTGATACTTGAAACTGAAAACACATTTATTGACAAAGTCAAGTTGAATTTATTCAAGACCTAAGAGCAGTTGTAACGCAATTAGGAAATAGATTTCTTCAAGTCTTGGGAAAATAGTTGCTTATCTATTGAGGTAATGTATCGTCACGAAGAATCAAATACGTCTAAGTAATCGTTGTGTTAGAACGAGATATTGCAAAAAAACACTAAATAGAAAAATGATATGTGTACGTAAAAATTGTAGTTTCGGGTTTTTTAACTTATGCAAAATGTCTCATTTACATGTTTTTTGAGAAGTGCAAAATGTAAAGTTTGCATGTTTTTGAAAAGCTTAAAATGTTCTATTTACACGTTTGTAAAAAGTGCAAAATGTCCCATTTAAGTTTATGAAAAGTGCAAAATGTTAAGTTTGCATGTTTTTGAAAAGCTTAATATGTTCTATTTACACGTATGTAAAAAGTGCAAAATGTCCCATTTACGTTTTTGAAAAGTGCAAAATGTAAAGTTTGCATGTTTTTGAAAAGCTCAAAATGTTCTACTTACACGTTTGTAAAAAGTGCAAAATTTCCCATTTAAGGTTTTTAGAAATGCAAAATGTTAAGTTTGCATGTTTTTGAAAAGCTTAAAATGTTCTATTTACACGTTTGTAAAAAGTGCAAAATTTCCCATTTAAGTTTTTTAGAAATGGAAAATGTTAAGTTTGCATGTTTTTGAAAAGCTTAAAATGTTCTATTTACACGTTTGTAAAAACTACAAAATGTCCCATTTAAGTTTTTTAGAAATGCAAAATGTTCGATTTACATTTTTTTACATAGTGAAAAATATTCTATGCACGAATATGTTTTATTCTGCAAAACAGGCTCGATACAGGTGCCTAGTACTGCAGAATATTTAAGCTTTGGAAAGCGTGGCGGCGTGGACAGACTGGGAGTTGAAAATTTGCAAAGATTCTTTAAAAGCTTCCAACTCTGAGCGATGCTTCGCGACCACCCAAATGCACAGGACGTTCCAGACGATGTTCCCAACGAAATACGAGGATTGGATGTTGTACGCATTGACGAGGACGGAGATTGTAATTGCGCAGGCGATGCAGAGCACCACAGTAAGCAACTCAAATATTATCCAGATCGTGAGGAACCCTGGTTTTCTCTACAATTGTCACAGGTCACAAATAAAAGGTCAGAGGTCAAAGGTTAAAAGTACAATATACATTTATTTTGTACCTAAATAACAAGAATTAAAGATACAACATTTCTAAATCATGAAAGTACCTGGCTGACCCCCTGTTGGAGGAATACGCCTGCGATGAAACCTGCCCCAGTTAAAATGAGCAGAATTATACACATGATGAGGTAGGCGAGGATGATCTTGTTCACGATATCTGCAACTGATTTCAAAATTTCAAACAAAGTTAATTCTATCAAGAGCTTTCTTTGCTAACATTTTTTAAAATAGGATACACACAATTAGACATGCTTTAAAAAAAGTGATAAATAAAACTTTACAGTCTTTTGAAAAGAAGCATAAAAAAGATCAAACGCTATTAACCAGAAGAGAAATAAAAAGTACACTTTTAGAAGGATGTTTACAAAAATTTAACACACATTTTGCAAGTGGGTTAAATAAAATCTATAGGTTTAAAACATAGTTGAACACACTTTCAAAAAGACGATAAACAAAATTTAGCACACATTAAAAAAAGCTTATTGAAATTAAACGCACTTAAAAAAACGGGGTAAACACGACTAGACTCTTAAAAAGGAAAAAAATAAAATTTAACACACTTTTAAAAAGAGGCTTAACAAAATTAGACCCTTTTTCAAAAGAGGGCCAATAAAATGTAACAGATTTTCACACACACATGCTAAACACGGTTAGACTCACTTTTGAAAAGGGGCTAGAAAGGTATAACACACTTTTAAAAACGGGCTAAATACAATAGGACAAGCTTTAAGAATCAACGTTTTGAGAGGTAAAATTGTGTTATTTACAGGACATAGTGTCTTCCGCATTCTCAAGATTTGGAGCCTTGACGAGAGTTTGAATCTTCTCCGAAAGCAGCTGCCCATTGTACTCGGCAGATTGGTAAAAGTCCCTGACCCTCCCGTACAGAGCCAAGAGGATTATAGAGCATATAACCCCAAGGCCACATCCTATCTGAATAAACATACATAATTACAAAATCCATTCAACTGAAACCTTACAATCTTCGCCATACTATTGTTTCTGTTTAATTTACCCCAAATTAAAAAAAAAGTTTGTCTGATTTAGGATAATTAAATCGCCTTACAATGCGGAGCCAAGCGATGACCTGACACCAAGTCCGCGCTGTCGCACAACACACCTCTTGACTTCGGAAGTATGGCTGCTGCATCTGATTCACAATCACCGGCGCATGCGCCTGCCCCAAATGCTGCGCTGGAATCGCGTGGACATTAAGTTGACTCTGGCTGTTGTAGTAGTTTAGCGGTGGGGGATGGTTTTGATTCAGCATTTTCTTTTTATTTGATAGGGGCACGAAAAATTAAATAATTCGTTGAATTAAAAAAATACTTTTATTTTATTTTTTAAAATATGCCTTCTGTAGTCCTGTAGAGCCAACTGGAAGAAAACAGTCTTTGTTATAAATTACAGACGAATTCTTAAGCCAGAATGACGAATTTAATTTGAAAGCTTTTCGTTAGCTTGTGTTGCTTACTGAAAATATGCTACGTTTGATTTTATATTTCTAAATGTAGATTATTTATGTGCTGCGATAATAAAAGTAAAGTCAAAAAATATTGTCGCTCAATAATGCCAATACTAATGTGACCGTCAATTTGATGGATTTGATTGTTTTACGTCATACTAGTAAATGTGCATCCTTCAAAAACACTACAGACTCTTCCAGGTGGAAAAACGTGGACACTTGAATCGCTCATAATAAAATTGGTTTTATAAAAAATAAGGTACTCGAAACATACTGTCTGTGAAGAACCAAAATGACCAATTTTTAGCTAACAATATCCAATATCTACAAAAAATATTAAAACATGTCTCGAAAGCATTTAAATAAAACATTTTGCAGTTTGCAATTTTAAAGTTCACGCGAGCTAATCCGCACCATCCAGAGGGATTGACTAACCACGCGTAAGTGTTTTAAATTCGCGGAGCGAGTAATTGAACAAGATTTCGGATTTAAAAAACTGGTTCAAAATGTAATTTATTATTCTAATCTATTTCTTATCTTTGCAAGGTATTTGACTGGAGTTCCTCTGTCGATGGCAAAGATGTCATCTGAGTCAAGTCTTCAAAATATCGAGGCAGAAATAAAGAAGGGGAGACTGTTCATGATTCCGATTAGATTTGATATTTTGGTTAAAGTTTCTTCTTTAATCCGTCAACCCTTCTTCGTTTCTTAGTTACAAAAATGTTGCCGCCTGGTTTTACTTACATGCACAAGCTTTCCAGTTCCAAAGGATGTGACGTCCTTCGACGAAGTCAATGTAACTGATTTGTTTGCCATGGTTGGTGCGTCGTCCACACAGCGAAGTAATTGACTAGTTGTATCACATATCGTCAGTGGAAAACAAAAATGACCCATATCCATTTTGAACTAAAAACAATATCAAGTATCTACACAAATATTCAAATATGTCTTGAGAGCATTTTAAAAGAACATTTTGCACTTTTCAAAAATATGTAAATAGAACATTTTGCACCTTTTCAAAAACATGGAATTAGAACATTTTGCACCTTTTCAAAACATGGAATTAGAACATTTTGCACTTTTCAAAAATATGTAAATAGAACATTTTGCACCTTTTCAAAAACATGGAATTAGAACATTTTGCACCTTTTCAAAAACATTGAATCAGAACATTTTGCACCTTTTCAAAACATGGAATTAGAAAATTTTGCACCTTTTCAAACACATGGAATTAGAACATTTTACATTTTTCAAAAACTCCTAAACTCCTAATTAACATTTTTCGCATGTTTTTTATTTTATTTTTATGACATAGGACATAGCTCATTATGATTGTAGCTTAAATTGAATATTGGTCATTTTGGTTCTTCACAAACGATATTATGAATTTCAGATGCGTACTAAACAATTACTGTTAGGGATTGACCTTAAATGACGTCATCGGTAGGGTGGGTGAGCGTAATCGGATATTGATGATATGTTATGTAAAAGATAGCCGCTTTTGTAATGTTAAAGAAATAACATGGGGTTGGGTGGGTCAAAATATGGAGATAATTTGAGTGAAATCATTTGTGGACCTTCGCTTAGATTTAATAATGCAACAATATACACATAAGTAGGAAGCTTACAAATGTGAAGGTTGAATTAATATGACTGAGATATTTGTCCTCATGTGCAAAGTAGTACATACTTGAGACCAGCTTTAACGAACAGCGTATTTTCTTGAATGTAAAAAAGGTATGTAATTGTACGCGGGGTATAGGCTTCACTTTAATAGCACGCGGGGATTTAACATTATTTCCTTGACTGTATTAACAGTATTAAGGCCTAGAGCTCTAACTGCGGGATTCAAAGCTCTACTTGGAATAGTAAACATAACGTGGCTATTAGAGAAAATACGGTGCTCAATTCTGAAAAGTATTATTTTAATTTCCTGTCTGTTTACTGGAGTAGGTACTTTACATTTCCTTAAGATCCTAAGGTTGTGCCTTGTATAATGTCTTATACTAAAGAGATAACACATAAAGAAATCCTTAAAATCTACTATAAACATTTTAACGAAAAACAAAACCACAACCCATACGATTTTTATTTTCGCTACAATTCTAATACTACAAAGGACACTTAAAGGTCATGGAAATTTCTGTAATTCTCCAAATACAAGTAGCGGGTTCTAAAAAACACATATAATATAATATGTTTTACACCTCTTCTACTAATAAAATCAGTCTTTTATGTACATTATTTGTAAAATGGTATGGCTTGTGCATGTACCTACCTACATATTTCTAGCCATGTGAGGTCATACACTAATCACGTCTACAAAACACTTCTCCTCCCCCCTCCCCCCTCACTATGCCACTCGATGTGATATTTCTTGATATGAGAGGCCTCCGTTGTAATAGTACGCGGGGCGTAGAAATAAAGGAAGGAAACGTAGTACGTAGGAACATTTAGTTTAACAGTAACTTGGTACAATTGGGAGTTTTGGATGAGTGATCCAAACTGCTTCAATTTTCATAATGTTTTGGTAAATGCTAGAAATAGTTGGGTAGGGCTCTGTGTTAACTTCGAACCTGTAACAAAAATTAAATTTTTAGAATTTAGAGCAAGCAACAACAGTTTACATATTTGATTTTGTATTATTGTCTGGTGGACAGAATAAAGCTTTCATGAATTTTAAGAAATATGAATTATTGCGATTATATTTTATTATTTAATTGAGTACCTTTCTTGAGCATTAAACACTTGTGGCGCCAGGAAACAGTCCGCAGCGGAGAAAGAATTTTCAAAGCTGTAATGTCCACGAGAGCTCGTCTTTTGCAGAATTTGTTCCAGTGCTGTCGGCATAAAAGTAAATTAATATATCAAATCTAAATACTGCACTGCATTACTAAGCTAGTATTTCTCATTTAAATAATGATAAATGCATTAGGAATCGTCCATAAATGACAGGTCAATGGGCCTAATATAGGCTGCTAATTACATCCTATGTTAATTATAACCATTTACGCAATGGTTAAGCTAACGATAGGGAGATTCCTACGGGGCCATTAAAACAGGAATTTTTTATGCCGTCATTAGTGGACGATTCCTTCGTGATTATCTCAAAATCGAAATAGTAAATTAACAGCAAATTAATTATAACACTAAAAGTATGTGGTTGAATGTAAATGTGTGTTTTTTCTTAAGCAGTGTCTAGCGAAAATGTGTTTGTACCCGAAAATCCTCGGTTAATAAAGAATTGCTGCCACTCTAATTGCTTCTTCGGATCTTCACTGTGATGAGCTGCTACTCGAGGACTTTGAAGCGGCATGATTCCACTGTTGATTAATTCACAAATCTCTCGTACCTGAAAATATTCCAAATGAATAAAGACACCAAATATTAGCTAGAATTCGAATTATGATTATGAACATAGCTAAATTAAATAGATTTAATATGTGAACGATATTTCGTGTATTAGGTGCTTTTATACCTTTGCTTTCTTGATGAGGTCACTTGGAAACAGAGGCTTTCTCGGATAGCGCTCTTCTAAGTATTCGATTATTGCCATCTGAAACAAACTTTAATTTTAATAAAATGGGAAACGCACTAAAAGTACTTGAATATTGGGCGAATTAGGCAAAGTAATCAAAGGAACGTATTATTTTCATTCAGTGCTTTACTTGACCGGCTGAAGTAATGAAACAAGGTAATGTAACAATTTTGCTTATGTACAAGCTTTTATATTATCTTGAGTGAATAATCAAAGCCACTTATACCCAATTTACGCAAAAAATAAAAGTAGCCATGTCAAACAAACTACATGAGAAAGTACGTTGCATGTTAATTACGCGTTTAAAAAAGTTCCAAATGTTCCAATATGCACGTTTTTGAAAAGTGTAAATCTGACTATTTACATGTTTTTGAAAAGTGCAGACTGTTCCATTTCTCATGTTTTTTTCAAAGTGAGAAATGTTGAACTAACATGTTTTTAGGACCTTGATATTCGTTTTTGTACGTAAATAGTAAAAGTAAATTTTGCTTTCAGCAAAAAAAGGACATGTGATTTTAAATATTCACTCTAGATATAATTTATTAGCTGGTTATTAGTAGAATGACTGTTACTGATTCTACTAATTATCACATTCTAAGAAGTTGATCAAAGTCAAAGTACATAGTAAGAATGAAGGAAACCTACTGACTCAGCAATTAAATTGCCATCGACATCCAGAACCGGTATTTGACCTGCGGGGTTGATCCTCAAGAATTTGGCAGTTTTCTAAAACAGATAAAATATTTTAGGCTCCGATTCATGTAAAGAGGGTATTTACTATTGACACCAATATTCGAACTTTATGAACATCTTATTTAGTCATTAGCTGATTAGATGATAAAGATATTATGTGTGTACGTACCTTATATTTAACAGACTTGATCTCGTGCAGAATTTCTTTATATGCTAAGGCTGCAAAAAATTAATTAAAACAATACAACCACCTAATATTTTACTAAACGACACACGACATAATTAATTACATTCAAAATCCCTGGTGACTGGGACATTTAACCGTAATAATTAGACAAACGTAAATACATCTTTTATAGTTGATAGTGTGTAGAAGCAAATGAGGCAATTGAAAAATAGAATAAATTCAAATATTAACAAGAATATTAAACAATTCCCAGTTAAAACACATAATTACCTGTTCGAACTCTCCAACTGCAAGAACTCACGTTATAAGCGTACAACACAAGTTTAGTCATGGTGGATTTAAAATTATTATTATTGAATTATTTTAACCTGAAAATTTTCACGTTTTTTGTGTAATAATTTACTTTTAGTTCAGAATAAATATTTGTTAACTTTGCTACATTATTATCACTTGATTACTTAATACCTTGCTTGATGGCTGACTCTAAATTAAGAATTGGAAGCTACAATAGTTGATCAATTTATTAAATGCAAACAAGTTGAACACAAAATACAAAATACGAGCAATGTTTTGTGAAACTGAAAACTGACTGACTATCAACTATCAACTATGCTATGCTACTGAGCTAGACAAAATTCTTAATTCAAACCCGAAGAAAGTCAGCATGCAGTCAGCAGTGTCAATGTCAGCAGTTCAGCACTCAGCACTAAATAAAACATGAAAGATGAGTTTGAAATTTAGCGGTTCAAATCAAGGGTTACTAAAATGTATACGAAATTGATGAGTGGCAGGATTTTT
This sequence comes from Dicyrtomina minuta, assembly GCA_949802685.1. NCBI lineage: Eukaryota > Metazoa > Arthropoda > Collembola > Symphypleona > Dicyrtomidae > Dicyrtomina > Dicyrtomina minuta. The sequence continues at coordinate 823,085 of OX461810.1, read as the reverse complement.
GGTATTGGGTTTTGGTTTTGGTTGGTGTTGGTTGGTCATTTTTCATTTAAATTAATTTATGTTTTATTCAGATATAATATACATACATGTTTTTATTAATGGTGTGATTTTAAAGTTTAACCAAATAAATTGCTGCTGGTACAAGTAAAGTGGCCCCTCATACGGACGGCGTATAAAAAATGTACACTACACTACTGCACTTCGGCTTTGATTTTGAAATACAATTTTGCTGCTGCTGTTTTCTGAAAATTTAAGTTCTTTAACATACTTCCAACAAGTACAAATACTCACTGCACAGAAACAAAGTGTAAAAGTATTGCCCAGAATGGCGATATCGGAACTTGGACCAACTTTAATCAAAATAAAAGTGAGAACACAGCTCAGGATGGAAAAGACCATCCACAATTTCAAAAAGGTAGTTTTATTCTATAAACAAAACCATTTTAATTTATACTAAATCCAATGTTTAATGTTTTATATCGGTTTTTACAATTGCTACGCTATTATTTAGAATTAGTTAAAAAAAATGTTATTTAACAAATAATCTTACGCCAATAGCTTTAAGCTGAGTTAGAATTCCAATAAATAGTCCCATTACGTAAACAATGATTGAAGCAGCGGCTTTATTAACATTAAATAAAAGTTAAAACAAGTAAATAGGTAATCACACGTAAGATATCATTGGGGGAAACTAAAGAATAAAATAGCTCATATGATAAAATTAAAATGGGCAATGTCAGAAAAAGACAATTATAAAGACTACAAAATATTCTATCTACTTGTTCCACAAAGGTGTAAAATCGGTTATCAGTCAGTATTTTGAAAATTGGCAAATATTTTTTATATATACTTTTTAAAAGTGCTAAATGTTATATGTACATGATTTTAAAAGGACAAAATGTTCTATTTACATGATTATAAAGGTTGACAAATGTTTTATTTACGTTCTTTTAAAAGTGAAAAACGTTTTATTTACATGCTATTAGTGCAAAATGCAAAATGCTTTATTGACATGCTCTTAAATAGTGCCACACGCTTTATTATCACGTTTTTTAAAAGTCAATTATATGCTTTTTACATACTCTCCGGATCATTATTTTTTATTTTTTCTTGTACATAGTGCATTTTAGTCTTTCGATAGAAGTGAAAATCGGTTATCTTGATTCTTCGCAGGCTTTTATATGCAATTAATATAACTATGACTTCGTTTAGGAGAACTGCCACATGCACAGTAGTAATACTTATAAGAATATGTTACAAAAAAATTGGCAACAACTTACAAATTAGAAAAAGTTGATCAATGTTTTCTTCTACTACTTCATTTTCGATTTGACCACTTTCTGTTCTCTCGCAGAGGTGCTCCTTTATTTCAAGTAATGTTACAATGGTGTAGCAGTATGTTCCAGTCCCAAGTACGCACCCAATCTAAGATAATACATTCAAAACAATTTACAACCGGAATTTCGTTTTAGAATTTTTAAAATTGCAAAACTTAAGCCCAAGGCAATACATATTTATTTTGCGGAGAAACGTACACACAGAACCCGTCCAAGTGATCTCGTCCAAATTTTTAAGCTGCAGCAGAGCCAAACAACGTCTTCGGCTTTGATCTCAGCGTCTGTTGAACTATCTCCCATTTAATTTATGGATGTAAAATTTGATGACTTAGAACGTAACTCACGCATTTGCATTTGGAAGGTATTAACAGTAATTAATTACACTTATAGGCAAGAGCAGCTTTTGTTCAATTAATTAATTATTAATGAGCAATTTCATAAGACCTGGTGCCTACCCTAAGAAATTGAAAGTACAATAATTCTGCAACAAAAACTATATGTTTACCTATTTGGCTGTTTTGGTTTATTTTTTGTATTCAAGGGGCCACTCACAGGTTAACATAGCCCAAACATTTCAAAAATTTTGCGAATTAAGTTACACCTTCATTTTTAAAACCGTGCTATATAGTAAGATGCGTTGTAATATTACTGTCCTACGCTTCTAACATAATAAGTGCATTACCTCAACCCAGTATGAACTTTGCCGTATTTTGTGCTGTGGTTTCTAAAATAAAAGACAAAAATATCCCATTTATTGTAGCCTAAAAAATATTGAATGAGAACTTGAAAACCGCAAACGCGGAAAACTTTAATTTACAAGAAAAATGTAAAGCAGTTCAGGGTTAAATTTAAATGTGTTATGCTAGTTAATCATTCCTTATTTTAACGTGTTAGCCATACAAAAAGTAGGACTTTAATTTAAAGCGTAACTTTATTATAAAGCAATGAATGATGAAGACTGCTAAGCACTTCGCAGAAGGCCAGCGAATTATTTAACGCACACAAGTAAAAAGGGTGTCAAAAGACACAGAATCGTGAAAAAAACATTCTCAGCAATTTTAAATAACCGTATGAGACATTACAATGACATATTTTGGCGATAAAATTAAACCTGGGCAGTACAGAAAAATGCTGAGGGCGTGGTATAGGCGGTACTTATCACTCCTGCCGTAGGCAGTGGTCTCATTACATTTAGTATCTAATCCGACTATGAAAATGACGGCGATCTAGTTAAAATTTACTGCAGACTTTGTTCAATAATTGTAGTGCAGCAGGAGTACAACATGTGCGTCATTTCATCAATGTGAAAATAATAAGCGCAGAGTCTTTTAAATTCTAGTAAATGAGACACTACTCGCTCCCTGAACTTGAATTTCTTCAATGACAGTCCGCACTACGTAAATTCCACAGGAATACAAGCCAAGAGTTATGATGATACGAACTGCAGACGTGGAATAGTTGGTGTCGGCCGTCGTCAAAATGACACTGAAAATGCAGTGAAGCATCGCCCAAATGATCCACATTCTCAATAGCCAAGATTTACTCTAAATTCAAAAATTGTCATACAAATAAATGTGGGAAAACATTCTGCATACTTTCTTCCCTTACAAGTTTAAGGAGACAACAAACAAACCTCATTAATTCCACGCAGTAGTAAAATCCCGGCTGCGAATGTAAAAACGTAGACCAGAAGGGCTGTCATTGACCAATTGACTACAAAATGGTAAAATTGGGGGAAGGTTATTTATGTATTTTACAAACCTTTGTTTCAAATTTTAATGCCTATAGTGGTGCTAAATTTGAATATAGCGCGCTGCCTAAATGACACTAAATGTGAACAAACTCAAAAGTGTGAATGATTAAAATCTGTCTGCACAAAATTTTGAAAAATTTAGGATACAGATTCAGCAGTAGGACTGAAATTTAAAACTTTGAAAGTTTTTGACCGTTTTCCTTTACAAGTGCATTCACATTTGGGGAGCGCGGTACAGTTATTGAAACTTACAGACTACGTTTGGGTTATAATGGTTTTTCTTTAAATATTCTTGACCATCGTTTGTCCTGGAAGCAGCTGCAGCCGCCCCTGCAACACATCCTCCGACCAAGCTTCCAATCTTAATAAACAAAAAAAAATAAAAAATGGATCGTTCATCAATTATGTCATCAATATGTATGTGGGTAAAGTCAGGGAAAACAAGGGAGATTACTCCAGTGACACCATTTATGGACCAACCTTTAAAAATTTTGAGTGGCTTGAGCTTGAAATGATGAAACAGAGCACATAGCCTAAATGTGAAAAACTGCATAAGTATGAATGATATAATTTTTCACCTCTCACACTTAGGCACTTAGGTGTTCACAGTTAGGCAGCGCGCTATACATTTATATAGTAATTACAGAGTAAAGAATACCAGATACTTTTAACTCACAATTTGAAGAAATCCAATAGAATGAGCCAAACAACGAGGAGTGCAGCAACTTGTTTCATCAGCCCCAGGAGCCATTTTTGTGACTTGTAACTTATTCTTGCACTAAACTAGAAAATTGCAATAAATTTCAAATTAGAAACATGATTGTGGATTAAAAGTAACAAGAGCTGCTGAACACGAAGGCAGAACTACTACCGTTTTTAAGATTTTTTTGCTGGAGCGAACTGCGAGAACAAGTTGAGGTTAGGAACTGTCCATAAATTACGTCAATTGTGAAGTCAGTGGGTGTGTTACGATAATGATTACATCTCAAGTTAAAGATTGCCATTTGCGAAATGGTTGAACTCATAACAGGAAATGTCACTGAATGTATAGTAAAAATAGGACCATTTGGATGACATTATTTATAGATGATCCCTCACGTTCTTAGGACAGACATTTTTGTTTACCACAAACAGTTGAAAATTAGTAATTGCCTACGGATGCGGTTAATTTAGTTTCATTTTCAGTTCCTCGCTGTATGAAAGTAGGCGTTGAAAAATATGACATAGCTAAAACCGTGTGGTTTGATTTCAATGAATTTGATAAATAAGACCGTCATCCACAAATGTCGTCATTAAAAAATCATCATTTTTAAGACCATATTCCTTTTTATAGCCTTTTATAAGTTTAACCAGTTGGAAATTACATTCTTGATTATAGGAAAATGAGTAGCCAATTAGGCCCGTTTGACCCTACCGATGACGCCATTTGTGACAAATTCCATACCAAGTTCTTTTATCTCGTACCGTTTTTTGGTGGAGGAATTAGCTATATTGACTATGACAACCGTGGAAATACTTTCTGTTAAGCCTTTTAGTTATAAGTTTAATTGTTTGATTAGCTTACGTGCTACGTACATGTGAATTAAATGTAGCAGGATTATTTTACAATATAAAAACATGTTGCTTCTCTTAAGCATGTAACTACGTGTAGGACCGTGCAGTGTGCAGTGTGCAGTAGTTGCCTATGTTAATGCATGTATTTTTCAGCAAAGCTCGTCTTGCCCCAATTACTTTTTTTGTGGAAATCGGCATTGAAAATTTTGATAGTTTTTGCATAATCATAAATGTTGAACTTAATAGCTACTTAATTATTTCATATAATCACAAGTTACGACTTGAAATAAAATAATGAAGCAAAATATTATTATTAGTACATGATTAAAAATTCGTCGAAAACTATTAGGCATTTGACACTCATTTCCAAGTACATCTCATTTTACTGGTTTAATGCCTCAGTTAGCTTTTATTTTAGGAAGACATATAAATAATGTTTGTAAATATTAAATTTTAAACCGGTTCGTTTTGGTAAAAACATTAATAATATAACATGTATCTACACCTACATTTTATAAATTCACAGTAAAAAAACGGCCAACTATCTCTATCACTATCACTGAATTACAATCACTAAATCCCTATTCACTTAAATCAATTCTCTGACCAGCCTGGGCATCACTACATTCACTGCATTTACACTAGTTAGTTACACGTTTTACACTTAAAGAACAGCCGTTAATGAATCTTGCTGGTTAAATTGACATCCTGGCCATCGTACCTGAGCGTGGGATTTTCAAAAGCAATTAGTACATTGCAAAGTGTTTTTATTACTTTAATAACGAATTGACAACGACAACTAAATATGTACACTGAAGTGAATATGTAAGTGCACGATCTAAACAAGCGTTCGCAAAGGACTTCCCCGCATTTAGTGTATTTTCTGACACACCCACCCTTCTTTACTAATGTTAAAAACAATTGCAAGTCACAATTTTTCCGCTCCGTTATTACCTACCAAACTCAGGACGAAACTTGTGAACGCTCTCCAGAACGTTACAGCACTACAGCAGTGCATCGATATGTTTTATTTCAACAAAATCAGAAGTTTCTAAAATACTGAATTAATTCGATTCATAAACCGACTAGTGAGAAACTGCCAACGTAAATACTCACTTGTGAATTGTTATGTTAGTAGTTAGTAGTTACCTTAGCACGAGCTTATGAGTGATTTTTGATTTTGTGATCAGTCAGTCATCAGTAGTTTTATAGTGCTAAGTTCTTGGTTTCTTCCTTATTCCTTATTTAAATTTAACTATAATCAAATCAGTCATCAGTTATTCGTCATTAGTTCTGGCGGAGTAAATACTTGTCATCGATTAAATATTTACCAAATCAACAATTACAGTAGTGCAGTAAGTAAGTAGTAAGTAGTAAAATTATATCAACTATTGACGGTTGACGGTACCGATAGTTAGTTATTTGTTTTACTTCGTAGTTATTTAAGTAATATATTATAATATAAATACCAATTTAGCATATTACATATTATGTAGTATGCTAAATTGCTAGTGATATAATCGGTTATAAAGTTCTATATCGTGGTGATTTTCAATTTTTAATATTGGTAACCAGTAGTAACCACTGGCAACAAACCCTGGTACTGCCTAGATCAATCACTCACAAACACACCCGGGCCTAGGACAAACCGTCCCTATCCTTTTAAACTAAACCCATGCCTGGGACAAGTTGTCCGTATAGTTATATACTGTAATGGTTTTTTATGCAGGGACCACTCACAACTCACACAGACACATTTTAAAAGTACCTCCCAAAGACAATCTACCTGCTTTGGAAGGAACATCCGTTGCAATATTTTTGAAAGCTTAATTTTATTCATGTAATTTTTTTACAAACCATGTGGTAAGTGAAAGAATGTGGCAACAACGCAAGTCACGTTACGTGACAAATGACGCTCAACTCTGCTGTCTTCCTTTCCATTCGCACGTCTCTCATTCACACACACAACACATCGTCTTCATTTTACCGTCAACGAAGTTCTTTCTAGTTGCCATTTTTAAGGCTCCCATCTGCTATTGCAAATCCGTGTTAGTAAGTTGATAGTAACATCAAATTTTCAACATCAGTTAGTAGTATACATAATTTAAATACAACTACTGTTATAAATGGCTAGTTCATCAGGCGTAAACCGTCAAGCCATCCCAAACCGTCCAACTTGGGGGGACGAATCTGAGTCAGACTCTGACGACTCCGGTAGTGACGAAGAAGAAGGTGAAATAGAGTTTTCGGACGCCGAAGATGACCCAGTCTTTCGTGCTGTAAGTCTATTTTTAAGAATTTGTTCATTTTCAGCAGATTAGATTTATGCAGTAGTGTTGACTATAAAGGAAAGTAAATAACTATTATATGCGATTTATGCTTTAGTTTGTTGTGCGATCATACGTCTAATATGAAAACCTAAGAAAAACTCACTAATAGTGAATAACAACTAATCTTATATTTGTTTGTTTGTTTGAAGCTTTATTCCAATATGTCTCATCATAAAGTACAATAAAATGCATTGATTTTCAGAGATATACATAAGGTATAATCGCACGTACATTCATAGCCAAAAGGAAATTATAACATGTCAATTGAGAGAACCGAGTCATATAAGATAGGCCTTGAATACAATTTACCTACTACTAAATATATAAAGTCTAACAGTAGATACATTTTTCGGTTATTTTACATATTTACATTTAGAGTCAGCTTGGTACGACCTTTTTCGAGCCTGTTCCTCCCGTTCCTGAAAAAAAGTATACGGCACAGGATAGAACAACCGTATGGAGTACTCATCCGTCTCAGACAGATAGTCGGAATGTTGTTCCAATATGGACTCCTCGAGCAGGAGGGATTGGCAATCGGAAGAGTATTCAAGAAGTTGCAGATGCTGCATCTAAACAGGATTTCTTTAACCTCATGTTGGATGATACTCTTTTGCTCCAAACAGTTGAGTGGACGAACTTTAAAGCTGTAAGTGTTTACACAAAATGGAACGCCAACAACCCAGACGACCTAAAGGTATGGCACGATACGGATTTAATAGAAATAAGAGCTTTTATTGGACTGCTTCTTATGGCTGGTGTCCAGAAATGTCGCAAAGTACCTATCGACAAACTTTGAAGGTCAGATCCAAAGTACAAAAAGCACCCATTCATCGCTACCATGAGTCGTAACAGGTTTAGAGAATTAATGCGATTCCTTCGTTTTGACGACATCCGAACAAGAGCTGATCGGAAAATCTTGGACAAGTTAGCATCAATCAAGGAGGTACTTGATATTTACATGGCTAACCTCTTCAAAGTTTATGAACCGAAAGACAATTTGACTGTGGACGAAATGCTGGTGAGTTTTCGAGGACGATGTTCATTTCGGGTTTACATGAAGAGCAAGCCAGGACGGTACGGTCTTAAATTGTGGGCAATGACCGACGCTGAGTCAAGATTTGTTCTCAACATGCAGGTATGCCTCAGATTTTTTTATAATAAAATAAATTCGCATAATTTAATACTAAGTGCAAACATACTATTTGTTAAATTGATACAATAGGAGCTATTTTTGACAAATATTTGAAGTTGCATTAATGAACGTAATGCAGACTGCAAAAATTTTAGTGTAACGTACTTAAAAACTCAGAATTTAGGAGAAAACAAACTGAATTTGGTAGGACGAGAAAAAAAAGACGTACGCTATATAATGTGGAACTGTTCGCACTTTAATATATAAGAATAATTTATGCATTGATTTGATTTAGCCGTATCCCATACAACGTTGATTAGTTGCATTTGGCTATGCAAAAATAATGGTCCTTAGTCAAATATATGCGATGTACATGTACATATAGGATGTAAAGTCGGTCCGTATAAATGTGCGTAAGTCTTTTTTTGGATTTCGCATCCTTAAACCTTTAATGAAAGCATGGTTGAAATTTTAGTTGCACGATACAAATAAGGTTTTCAATGGGTCATGGCACACAGTATTGCAGTATGTAAATTTAAAAATTAATCACAAGTATCACAAAAAACATTACCACAAGGAATAGTATATAAATGGAAATCATTTATAGAATTTAAGGTAGGAGGACATAAAAACGTCAAGAGGTTTTATTCTTGTTCAATGCATTTGTAGTAAAAGTCTCTAGAACTTTGTCCCAAAAGTTTAAAAGTTTTTTAAATCCTTTAGCACCTAGGTAGCAGCTTAAGATTTGAAGAATGCGTTTTTTTCTTGTCAGTCTTGATTCGGTTAGTGTTCTAAAGAACTTGGGTTTAGGTGATCTGTTATGTGTACATTCAAGCATTATGTGAAAAGTGTCTTCTGCTTCTCTTCCGCATAGTTCATAGTCAAAAGTTTCAGCTTGCTTCCATCACTTTCTCATGCCGTTGAGGTTAGTTGTTTCTTTTCTGAAAACGATTATTTGAAGACCAGTTCCCAGGTTAAGTAAAAGTTTCACTGTTCTCTAGACTTTTACAAGACCAATAATATTGTCTGTAATCTAAAAATTATTTGCAATGACAGTATTATGATCTGAAAATTACAAACATAAAAATAATTTTACCTTTTACAAGACCAATAATATTGTCTGTAATCTATAAGCCGCCTGTTTTTAGTAAATCTGATTTTATTGAGTATTTTGAGCACTATGCAGCCTGTCTCAGTAAATTAGGGTTTTAATAGGTTATCACTGGGGATAATTATAATAATGCGAATGGTAAAGACCCTGTAAGTAAAAAAATGTTGAATGTGGCACGAAGCCTGGGCTTAACCTAACTTATCAATCAACCGACAAGAAAGACAGTGGATACTAGTTCGTTGATTGATCATATGTATGTATCAAACTCTACTAAGTATGATGACTATGGGGTGATTAGGATAGAAGTATCAAATTATCATGGGGTTTTCTGTATCTGTATGTTTGTATGTATGTATGTATGTATGTATGTATGTATGTTGATTTATTGCATATACGGGCCTAAGCCCACACACAAATCTGATTAATATTTTGGTTACATTAGTTTTGTTTAAGCAAAGTAATTGTTAAACCATCGTAGCGCATATAATATTTGTTCTTAAAATTTAACATGTTTGATGTATTACATTAGTTAACAATAATTAGTGATTAGTAATTGAAACCCCCATAGATATAATGCCAGACAGGGACTTCTCCGAGACCTTATTTCGGTAAATTTGGAAGCGGTCCTGGCTGCCAGTTACTGAAGTCGGAATTCAGCCTACTGGTATTATATTTTCTAAGAATTGTTGATCACAATGTCTTGTAACAATAGCACCGTTATTTTATTTTGATTCACTAACCTAATATTACCTTCCGTATTTAACAATTTATTTCTAGTTTAATACTCATCATTAGCAGTTGTATCTTCTAATTTATTTTTTATTAATTGAACACAGTTTGCATAAAGCTGTACTTTAGAATTAAACACTAACAATTCCCTCCAAGATCAAATTTTCACAGTTATTGCACTCTTTTTCACTTATGATCTTTCAGAAGCTAGCTTTATTTGAACATGCTATAGGAAACTATTCAGCGTATTTTTCAATAATATTGTGTCCTTGTAGGTGTCAACTCTAATAGCTCCGAGAACAGCTCATTTATCAATCGCAGGTTAAAGTACAGTTACTAATTTTAATGAAATATATTAGTTTATTTAACATAGACGCATTTGACAATTTGATTCTAATTTTAACTAGTTAGATTATATCGTTTAGATTATAAGATCATTTCAGCAGTGCACCTTGGTCAGAGTAATTCCGTCACTAGTGTATCTGATGCCATCAGCTTCAAAAGAGTAACTTCCTACATATTTAACAGTTTTGATTGAAGGGTTCCTTTTCTTTATCCAGTAGTGTTCTGTGAGGTGCATGTAGACTTTTTGTTCTTTTTTACTTCGGCACTGTTGGATGTAGACTTGCGGTAGAGCCTCCTTCGATCGAGACTTCTTTTGTAGCACCAAAAAAACTTCCTCTTTGTCAGCTAGCTGGACAAAAAGAAGCGGAGGTTTGCCTTCAGTTTTGTTACAGATTCGTTTTGCCTTCAAAATATGTGTAGAATTAAGTAAAAGGGTGTCTATAATTACTGATTTAGCATCCTCGACTGGTGAGTAACTAACAGGTATGCATGTGATTAAAATTTCTTTACTTCTGTTCGGTCTCTCAGGTTCATTCACTTTTGACTCAACACTTTGAACTCGTTTTTCTAACTCACTGAATTTTGCTTTCATAATAAAGACTTCAATTTCTAGTCTTGAGGTAGCTTTTTTCATCCTAGCATCTAGTGATTTCAATTTTGTTTTCATGTTGATTTCCAAAGATACTAGTCTTGAGTTAATTTCTTTCTTAAAGTCTTCAATCAGAATTATTATGTTAGCGGTGATTTGTGATGTTATTTGTTGGCTGAGTTGCGATAGTTGCTAAGATTGTTGCTGAGATTGCTGAAAGAATGGCTATGAGAGGTAGGCGGCTAGCTGCTCGTGTCCGGTCGGTACTGGGATTTTCTTTTTGTTCGGCATAATTCGTATCTTTCTAGTAATCTTGTATTCCTGATGTTTTTCTTAATCCTACCAAAATATACGTGTTGCTAGTATTTTAACACCTTTTTACAGAAAATATGGAATTTGTGGGCCTTCGGCCTACGTATAAATGAGAGGGAACTTAGCTTTATGTTTTAAAGTTGATTCTTGCTTTTTCGGATTTATTTTTTCTCCTCCTAATTTCCTATGTATGTACTCCCATGAGTTTCCTCCGTCTGATGAGCTGGCGGCGTGGCAGGATTTTGGAAGTTCGTAAACCACTAACTAGTTAAAATAAATCTATGAATTTTTGATCAAATTATACTTGCTGAGGTACTTTAATATCTTGTTTGTGGTGCAATTACTTTGTTTAAAAGCTTAATTATTCCTGCATGTCTTACTTTTTGTTTGTCTGATTCAATTTACAACTTCTTTAACGTAACGTTTAAATGTAATTGTGTTACAGTATCAACTAAAACATTATTGCTTTTTCAAATTGTAGGTTTATTCGGGCAAGGTAGGAGATGCACCAGCGCGGGAGCAGGGTAAGCGTGTCTTGTTCGACATGATGGAGAATTTTCTCGATACTGGACGTGGCATAACAGCCGATAACTTTTTTGGCTCTAAAAGTGCTGCCGATCAGCTTCTGGCTCGTAAAACAACCCTAGTTTGTACTATTCGAAAAGGCCGACGGGAATTCCCTGCAGAACTGTCGGTTCCTACGAAACGAAAAGACGCTGTTCATACTACCAAGTACTTTTATAGTGGTGATTGTCTGTTGGCTGCCTATCAAACTAAAATCAACAAGGTTGTCCTAGCAATGTCTACACTTCACTCGGAGCCTTCCATTCGCACAACTCCGCCACACAAACCAGAGCTGATTTTGCATTACAATGCGACTAAAGGTAAGAATGGTGAATATTTACTTATTTAAAAAAAATTTACAAAAGAAGCGTTTTTATTTTTAATGACTCTTAACTATTTCAGGAGGCGTTGATACCGTCGATCAAATGGTTGGTGAGTATAGTTGTCAGAGGCCGTCTCGTCGTTGGCCAGTTAAAATATTTTTTCAACTTGTTGATGTTGCCGCCCTTAATGCCTACATCATGTATAGGCAAAAATATCCGACGTGGGAAGCAAGAAATCTTGGTCGTCGTCAAATGTATTTGGAAGAGTTGGCAGAATCGTTGATTCGTCCTCAGATAATGCGGAGGAGTTTTGCTCACCTCAATAGGTACGTGTGTACTATTAAATCGTTTCTTTACAACCCTTAAGCAACGTTTTTAGCTTCATATTAAACTCACACCATTATTTGAATATTTAACTTTAATACTTAACTTTTTACAGAAGCGTTACTTCATCAATGGAGATAGTGGGAGCCGTGCGTCCTCCAATACCTGACGGCGATGATGCTCGAGGCTACTGTCGTAGGTGCAACCGAAGATGCCGTATGAAATGCGATGAATGCCATAGACATGCATGTGAAACCCACATGAAGGTATCTCAAGTCTGTCGTGTCTGTCTCGATGATAATTAGCATACTGTTTTAAATACTAAATAACCAAACATATTCACAGCTATCATGCAGTATTATCGTGTAAACAATTATGCTATATAATTGTGTTTTAGGGGGCTGGGGATGTGGGCATGGGCTGTATGGGCTTGGGACAGCCCCCAAAATAAAAAAATACATAACGGTATTTTAAAAATAATGATCAAAATCGAATAAAAGCTTCTTTTTAAAGTATGATGTGTTTTATTTTTGCAAGTAATTTTAACATATACGAAAAACATATTTTTACTGCTACTAGTTTATTCATCTAATTATTGATAAAAAGGAACTTCACTCTACAGCCAAATTAAAAACTATTCAAATTGTGCAAATTAGCTTCTCTGATTTCTACCGCCATCCGCTGTGGTGTACGGAAACAACTTACTTTGTTTTAAGTCTCCTTCACTTTCCATTACTGTTTACCAAATCCCTAGTCTCCTTTAATTAACATGGTTAAGCGCTCTAGTGTAACATCGCTCCGAAATATCAACTTCTATCTAGTTTACTTGTGCATTGTTTCCAATTTCTACTTTGCTTTGCACCAGACTACAACCTATAGACATGTCAACAACATGTTCCCTCCCGTTTCACATACAAGTGTTACTACATTTATAAAATATATTTCATTTATTCATGCATTCATTTTTGTATGTATTCAATTATTTAATAATGTAATTAATAATTTAATCATTCAATTTTTTATTTTTTTATTAACTGTTTGAAAGCTACACTTTGAAAGGGGGCCGGCATGTCAAGTACTGCGTATACTGCATGTAGCCAGAAATAGGCCTTACAAAGTGTCTGCTGTTGTTAGGTACTACTATTCATACCTCAATAGACTTGCTGACAGGGGTTGCGAGTTGAAGTTGGTTTGGGTCCCTGCTTACTCAGGGTTCAGGGGTAATGAGGAGGCAGATAGGCTTGCAAAGGCTTCGCATGATGGCAGTAGTGCTAGGCAGTTTGGTCCCAGACCAATAATTCCAGTCCTAATCTCCGCGGTCCATTGCGCTATTGCGGGATGGGCAAGACGTGAGCATGAGAGACAATGGACTGGCTTGCGTAGCTGTTGGATGGCTAAGCTCTGGATATCGTCACCTTTGCATAGTAATGCGTCTTTGGTGCGATATCCTAGGGATCAATTAAGGTGGTTGATTGGGCTAGTTACTGGACACGGGACGTGGGGAAGTCATGAATCGAGGATAGGTGCATTGGATTCTCCACTGTACTTGCACTGTAGGGACGATGATGACACAACTATACACTTTCTGACTTCATGCCCGGCCTTTGTTTTGTTGAGAAACCTCTACCTTGGTGGTTTTGTTATCTTGATGGATATGCTAGGCCAAGCATCGGTGGGTCAGCTCGTGGCGTTCTCGCGTGCCGCGGATAGGCTCACTTAGTGACCTGGTGTAAGTGATTCCTATCACTTCTTATCTCTTTTGTCTTCAGGGGGCGTCTGCGATAGGCCATTACAAATGAGGCCTCGGCGGCGTTAGTCTTTTACTGAACCCCTTGTTAAATAATAATAATAGCCAGAATTAATGAGTGCTGTGTACTGTAACCGTAGTTGACGTCTGGCGTTGGTGGGACTGCTTTGTAGTGTGGTATACTAATTTAAGTTTATCATGTAGTGTAACGGAGAAAACAAAACGAGCATTAACCACTTTAATGTACCTACCGCACCAGCTCCAGAGTAACTGTCAGTCGTGTAGTTTTCTATTGTGTGTCTTAAAACTCAATAAAGTACTCAGCTGTTCCTCCTAACTTTATCTTACTTGTATGTATGGGTCTAGAGATTTTCAACCTGAGGTTATATCCCACTCAATTTTACTGTGTTATTTGAAGATCCCGCGAAGTAGTATTATACTAAATCGCATTGAGCTTCGCCTCGTATTTTACTTTACTTTAATTACCTACACTTGTAGTATTTGGTTTTTGTCGCTACTAGCTGCGGACCACTTGGCGATCATTTATTTAGTATCCTTATTCAGGAGCTATTTCAACTTTGAGCCCAAGATTGCTCTTGGGCGAGGAGGAGCGGTTGGGTATCAAACAAGTAGGCAGAGATCATGACTCTCTGACTAAATGAAATACGCCCGCTAGCACACCCCGCCAGTTAGCGCTCCAATCCTCCACGAGGGAAAGTAGCAGCAGCTACTTGCAGAGTGGATTGGAAAGATATGTTGAATTGGCTTATTACGTTTATGCTTACGCTCGGCAGTGAGCAGACTCATGTCGTCTATTATTGCTATCGTCTCTGTCGCTATCAGTATTAAACTGATACAGATAAACGAAAGCAAACTCATTAACCTTAAACATTCAACCAACTCTGAAACTCCCCTCCCCAAGCCAAGTATTACCACTGTACCATTCTCATGCGAGAGGGTCTAAACTGACTACCGGCTGCGGTTCCCCCGACGCATTCAAAAATGAATTCGCCGAGGATTATTTAGGACAAAGAATACCTCAGCAAACTCCCCTAAGCCACGTAGCCGGGTCACTTATCTTACTTCGTGCACCTAAACTCATTTTAGCTAGGTCGTGCCACATTACCTTCCAAACGCTCTACCCTTACTAGTTCAAAACTCATGAAAAGATTCACCCTTACTGCTACTGAAATTAGGGTAGGGTAGGGTCGGGTAACTGTGGTAGGTCCGATAACTGTGGTAGCGACAGTTTTCACCAGGAAAACATCAGAACTGACAGTAAAAGAATACCTTGCATCGAAGAACAGGGTTCGCTCTTTTATGCAAGAAATGTCTTTACTGCCAGTTCTGATGTTTTTCTGGTGAAAACTGTCGCTACCACAGTTATCGGACCTTCCACAGTTACCCGACTCTACCCTAGGCAAAAATCACTGGCAAGTTATTATGTGTTTTCGATTTGAGTATGATGTTGGGAGTGTTGTTCTATGATGTAATATATAAACAGTCCCTGCGTATTCTTTCAGTGCTTATGCTTTTCAGTGGTTTGTTTCAGTGCTTCTCGATGATGCAACGCCAATTTCAACTTGAAGTTTTCTGTAAAATTTTGAAATGGCAATGCAATAAGTCCATAGATGATCATACAACAAAAATGTTGAGTGCATCCATTGAACTCAAGCTCACTCATTGCCGTAAGTGCAAGTGATGAGTGCGAGTGCTGATTTAAATTGTGTGCACTCATTCCTGCTAAAGCAAGCGTAGTAGAATCCTCAAACCACTCATAAGTTTGAGCTTGAGAGCATGCAAGTTGCAATCACCTCTCACCTGACAACAGATAAAACTCATTTATTCTACCTATTTTTTTAAGTGTATAATTTTTATTACTGCATACAATACTGCGTGTTAATGCTTTATTGTACCGCTAAAACCCATACAGAACTGTTCGGCTGAATATAATATGGTTGCACTTACATTTTTTAAAATTAGGAGTCAAAAATCTAGCTCTAGACACCACAAAAAAGATTTTTCGAGGCTCTACGTGAACCATAATTAGTATTGTGATTGTGAGTAACGTGTTTTGTTCTTACTGTGTCTTTATGGCCTCTTTATGGAGAAATAGTGTGCCAGTTGTAAATAAACCTTTACATTCTCTGTCTGTTTCAAAAGTCCCCATTTTAAAATAATTTCTCCTACAATTTGTGGTAATTTAAAAATTATCAGCCCAGTAGCAACAAATAAAAGAATACCCTACAAAAAATGTTTTAGAAAACATAGTTTATGCATGCCGCCTAAATTCACACATAGACAATTTTTGAGGCAGGCCTCAAAGTGGACACGATGTCCCAGGCCTGGATGTGGCAGGGTTCTAAAACATTTAATAATTAGTAGTAGTAGCCTATCAATAGCTTAATCATACGAAATAGTGACTAACAGCAACAGCGCCAACAGTCACTTTTATTCCTTCCTTATTTCTTACTTGATGTTGATATTCTTCGCTAAGAAACGAAGCAACTGTGTAAATATCAACTATTGCAAGCAAGGAAAATCTCACCCCACTGTGACTGTAACGGTAAACGGACATTTTCCTCCCGGAATTTTTCCTCCCGGACATTTCCCCCCCCCCGGACAATTTCCTCCCGGACATTATCCTCCCGGACATTTTCCTCCCAACTCGTAACCGTGGACATTTTCCTCCCAGTATCAAAACAGCTCCACTAAAAGAAACTAGTGTATCAATCCACACAATTTATATACGTACTCATAAACGTTCTCATGAATGTGCAAAATTTCTAATCTGAAGTACGACTCAAGTATAGTACCATTTCCTTAACAAATACTTATTCAAGAAAATCTTAAACAATTAACCATTATTTTATATATGAAAATATGCATTTTAGCTCTTCAGTTAGTTATGAATGCATATTTTTTGGAATGTCTTCGAACGCAAATAATTTGTGGAAAGAAACACTAGTCCAAACATGGATGTTTCCTTGACAGAAGTGATTTTGATGGTGGGAGGAAAATGTCCTCGGTATGCTTTGGGAGGAAAATGTCCAGGAGGATAATGTCCTGGGGGGAAAATGTCCGGGAGGAAATTGTCCGGGAGGAAAATGTCCTACAACCGACTGTAACTGTTGACTGTCTTTTGAATTTAAGTATTTTCAGTCAGGGAGGGTGCTCTCATATGGGCGCAAAGTACTCCCAAAAATTTTTGAACTAAAATGCTCCCAAACGGGAGTAAGTGCGCTCGAATTGTATACTTTTACATGGTATAATGTTGTGGGTATACGACAGGCTGGGGCGCTTCATAAATTATGAGACTGAAACCTAAATTAACTGCTATTTATGAATTTAAATAAATCAAAATATAATATAGAAATAAAGTAATCACAACTTTTATCTTGTTGACTAATCCAACTTTAAATCTTATTCTCCTCAATTTTTATCGATTGACAGCAATAAAATCCAAATTTTTCGAAATTAGTCATGGATTAGTCAAATTAATAAAAACAATTTATTGGGGCTTGTTTATTAAGTAATACCCCATTCGGTTAGTCATGGCCATTAAAAATTTAGAGAAAGATGGAAATTCACCCGTGCCATAATCAGTCAGTGGACAATCATTAGATTTAAATACTTTGGGATTTCAGCCCGACCGAAAAGTTGTATTAAGGTATAACGATTTTGTGACTAGAAAAAAGTTACTTTGGCCCATCAGTACCTTTAATTGCCCGATGCGCTTGTATGAAAGGGTAGAGAATTTTGTTTAAACACTGTATTTAAATATAAATTTTATGCATTTAAAAGTAATTATTTTAGTATTTAAAGTAATCAAATAATTTTGAATCTATTTAAATCTAAATTTGTACTAACCAAAAAGTAATTACTTTTGTTGATTGTCCACATAATAATAACCTCGAGGGGTAGGTAAAAGTGAGTATTCTAAACATTCTGAATAGTAATCTCTAAATTACTGAATGTAATAAACTTAATTTTATAAATTTTAACAAACTTTAAGTTTTTACCGAACTGCCTGGGCCTGGGCATTCATGCCTTCGTCATAATTTTTGCACGTGCGTTAAAACTTATAGTTCAGGCTCTGAATTTCTTATTATGACTTATCAAATAGAAATTAAAATGTTTTAGCTATTTCTGAATCGACATTAATTTGATTTTATAATCTCGAATTTTTTACCTAATAATTGAGTAACGTGATAAGCTAAAGGGACGCGCATCTAATTCTAGATTATATTTATATTTTCCATTCTTATCTAGTTTGAAATATTTTATTCATGCACTGTAATTATTTTAAGGGTTCTGGTCGTGAACGTAATTTATTATTTGTTCCTATTTTTCACTTCAAAAAAAGCAGCTATTTGTAAAGTTCTTGTTGCTTCAAATTGGACGGAAAATTTAAAAAACTATACGGACAATTCTATGCAGTTTTTAACGCTCTATACTATGCTATTGACAGTACCTCAGTCCAGTCGTCTGTAACACAGTCCAACAAGGTTTTATGAGAGTGTTTTGTAATTTACGCCCGTATCGGAGTACAATACGCTTAAATGAGCTCATTTTAATTTATTTTACGCCGACCTGGGAGCAGTACGCCGGTTTGAGAGCAAAATTTTTTGGGAGTACTTTGCGCCCATATGAGAGCACCCTCCCTGATTTGGCCTTTTCTCATTATCAATTTTTGATTCTGTTTTTTAGGTGCATTCATTCACAAATTCGACATTGATTGCAGAAACGTTCTAAGTTTGAAGATTTTTGGAGTCACTTCATGCAAGAGCTTTAAGAGCCTACATTTGAGAAGAATTAACCCGATCATTATTGTATTTTGTTCGTCCCACTCAAGCTGAACACATATCAACTACAGCTCACAGTGACAAATCATAATTAAATATGGCTCCAAAAGATCTAAATGATTTATGTGACGGGATTTTAATGTTACTGGTGCAGCATCATGAAGGCGGGATTCAAGATGTAAGCGACAAACTTGTTTCCTAATATTTTATCACAAAAATTAGTACATGCATAGAATTGTCAATCTGTAGAAATTTTATATTTAAGATTTGATGTACATATATCTCTATACTATTAAAATTCAAAAGATGAAACATGTTTTAAGTTCATTTTACGACTTAGTGACGACTTGATTTCCGGACCTTCTGTCGCGAGAGAAAAGCGGACAATTATTTTAAATTATTAAACTGTAATTCTGTTTTTACCAAAATTAGAAATAATGTTACCAGATCTGTGGGTCTGTGTGTTATATCATTTGTCTTGGTGTTGTACACACATTAAAATAAGTCAGTTTTTATTCATTATTGGTTCCAAATTCCGTCCGCAGGACGTGTAGCTGTACTAGTAGGTAATCTGTTCACTGTTCAATACAATTTGTTTACTCTATTTCATGTTAACATACTGTTTGAAGCTCCTGGATACATTTTTCAGTTTTCTTGGACGCAAAACTGAATTTTACACTGCAACTTCAAGAGAAGCAGCACGAAAGGTTAAATATATTATGTATACTTATGTTGTAATATTAACTACATATTATTAAGTGTCAAAAGGTAGCATTAGGACATAGTTAAAGTTAAAAGTATATATGAGCAATGACATCGTCATCGTCTAGTTATGATACAAGCATGTGCTTGCTTTTCAACCTTGATTGATTTTCTTGTAATCGTTATTTTGCAGATGATCCTAGAAAAGTTCGAAAACTATGGAGCAGATGCGATTGCAGGAGAACAAAAGAAATTGAAAGACCTAAATGAAGCAACAAGGAAACAGAAAGAGCCTAATCAGTCTTGAAAAGAAAAGCTGCGACGGATGATGGTCCATCGATGATGCAGGAGTTGGCTGATGACGATGCCGAGAAGCTGAAAGAAGGGTTAGCTGGAAACGAGCAAACCATAAATCAAAGTTCAACAGATGATAGCATTCCAAAACCAAGTTCGTCCACAAATGCAACTGAAGTGGCTGACGGAGATAGCTTGGTATCAAATATTATTACATTGCTAGTGATTTTAGCATTATTTAACGTGGGTCTACGTGAACTTGATAGCCCTAAAATCTATTAGGATCACAATATTAGAACCCTTCTTTTGTAAATGTTCAGGTACATTTATCGATGGTATTGTATTGTATTCTATTTGAAGGAGATCCAGCAACATAAAGTTACTGAAATGCCGCTCAGGCCAATAAATAGTAGGCCCATTGCAGAACGATCCTTTTTACTATGACTGTCTTTATTTATGAAAGTTGCTATGTTTACTCGTTATAAAGTATGCGTGAGCAAGAACGAGAAACTTTCGCACTAAACTTTCAATTCCACCTCTAAGCGTATATCTATTTAGTGACTATGACTATGCCTATCGATTGTAAGTATTGACAGTTTTTTATTTTTTTAATAGTAGTGTACAGTAAACTATTATCAACTGCCAAATATAGGATTTCGAAAATTATGGGTAATTTTGACGTTATAGTGCATTTTTGGCGACATTTGCCCACAAAAATGCACCGATTTCGACAAAACTTTTTATTTTGGTAGACAGCAGAAAAATATTAGGGCGTCTTTTGAAATTTTAACTGTTTTTTGAGAATTGAGGCTTAAAAAAATTCCAAATTTCCAAAGTTTTCAAAATATGTATTTTTGCCCCTAATTGAATCTGGTTTTTTGTAGTAGATGGAGAATCACATTTAAAACTTTTTTGACTCCATATTGTTTTTGATTTGGTCACTCCATAGTTCACAAAATTACCCAGTAAAAAAATAGTTTTTTTATAGATTTTGTTTTTCAAAAACAGCATTTACTTTTAACGTTCGATAACTGCATGGCTTAACTAATGTAGGCACCTACATTGTGAAGCATTTAATTCTGCTCGTAGAATCATCCGACTTTAAACTTATATCTATCTGACCATATTGAAACAAGGCGATTTCAAAAATTTCGAAGTACCTACGTATATGCGCAAATGTTGGTAGTTTGGAAATTCTTTTTAGCCTTAATTTTCAAAAAACGTTTGAAATTTCAAAAAAAAGCCCTAATATGTTTCTGCTCTCTACCAAAATAAAACGTTTTGTCGAAATCGGTGCATTTTTGTGGGCGCTACAGAAGGGGCAAATGTCGCCAAAAATGCACTTTAAAGTCAAAATTACCCCTGATGGGGGGATTTTTGAAATCTCATATTTGGAAATTGATGATACTTGACGGTACACTACCATTAAAAATATAAACAACTGCCAATACTTACCATCGATAAATGTACCTGAACATTAACGAAATAAAGGCTCAACAGATTTTTTAAATAATAATCATGATTTATTTCTACTCGCACGATAACACCTTGTTTTCAAAATTAAAAAAGAAATATTTCAAAATTTTATAATTCCAAACAAGAATATAATTACCTTTTAGGAAGGTTGAGATTCACGTCGTGGGCTTTTTATTCATTTTGGCATTTTAGAAATGCCTGCAGACGATCCTTAACCAAGTATTTGCAAGTGAGCAAGTGATGCTGCAAAATGATAGTAAACAATTTAATTTTTAAATTAATAACTGGTTTTTGTATCTATAGATATGCTCAATTAACATCAATGATGGATTTCCTTTAAGAGAGAATCATGCAGCAGTGGCTGTTGGCAATGTAATTTATTCCTTCGGTGGAATAAATGTAATAAATACTGCAGCTTGTAATGCTTTTGGTCCCCTCGAAGTCTATGTTTTGAAAGTCAACGATCACGAAATAAAATGGAAATTGTTACCGATTGAAAATAATGAAACAAATCCCATTCAAACTTGGGGTCACTCAGCTGTAGCTCACAATGAGTTCGTTTTTATCTTCGGTGGTAAGCATATGGACCGTCATGTAAAGGAAAACATGACCCTTTGCTTCAACACGAAAACACTGAAATGGGTCGAGGTAAAAGTGACTGGAGATATTCCAGAAGGACGTTCATTTCACTCTGCTGCTGTGGTTCGAAACAAAATGATTGTGTTTGGTGGATACGGTTTTCGAGTGACAAATGATTTACATTCTTTGGATCTGGAATCTTTTCATTGGTCAAAAATTGAGACAAAAGTAAATAAATTCTTAAATAATAGACGATGAGTGACACAAAATTAGGTGTAATATATTATTTGGTGATGTATATTTGCATGCTTTTGATTTTTACTCTTTACCAGGGAAATCTTCCATCACGTTGTTGGAATCATTCTGCCACAGTTTACAAGGACAGATTCATGTTTATTTTTGGTGGGCTTAATGTTAGTTTTGATCCATATAAACGTACTAATGATCTTTTTTGTTTCGAATTAAATTCGAACGAATGGACGCGCCCGAGACAACTTGGAATAACTCCGCCGCCACAGGGTCGAGAGGGTCAGTGTGCATGTAAGAAAAAATTTAAAATTTAGGTAATAAATAATATTTACCAAATTAATTCAACCTTCAGGTTTTTATTAAATACTTGAACTTACCTAAGTAAATTATTATTCGACATTTTATAGAATGTTGCTTAGATGTTATTTTATTCTTCTATAGTTGCGCACAATGGACTTATATTCGTTTTTGGAGGTTCTCCTCGACCAACGTGTAGTTTTAATGACCTGTTCTGCTATGACCCAAGTGAATTGATGTTTAATTTTTTTTGCTACTTTATCCTGTCTTCTTTTAGTTATATATTTTTAACTTTCATAACGTGATGAATACTTATTTTCAAAAATTCTCAATTGATTTAAAACAGAAACGTTGGAATGGAAAGAAGTAAAGCCGAGTGGGGAACCTCTGCTTCGTCGTACAAAATTTGCTTGCGTTGCTATAGGCAACCGAGTTTTTGGTTTTGGAGGATGGGGTAGATACTTTGTTAAATATTTGACTGACTCGTTTGTCCTTGAACTACGTGAGTTTTGTTTTTCGCTTTTAAATTTTTTAGTTCTCTTATACCTAATTAATGTGTTGTAATCTGAGGAAAAGGTTTTTTTTTTAATTAGTTTTCTTTTATTTCCTTTTCGACATCTTATATCCATAAGATACTACATCCCTACATCCTCTACATCCCTCAATCTTTTTTTTCAGGCAGTAAAGATGTGCCACATTTTAGACGCTTAACGAGCAGCTTCTTATTATGAAAGGGTGTAAAACCAAATGTTTTAATGTATTTTGCTTCAAGATCCTATTTTGTGGAATCATTACATATTTGCCTTTTCTTTTTTAGGTAGTGGTGCCGTGGCGTCGACGACCAAGAATGAGAGGCCTTAACCGCCCAAAACCTCGGCATTAATGCTTCCGCCTGTGAAAAAACCGAAAATGGGGAATAAAAAGTCTTCATTTGTAGCAAATTTATCTGCCCCTTCTCACTCAACTTCAGGCGGACGCAACGTCAACAAAGTAAATTCAGGAGAAGGTGCAGAGGACGGAGCACAGAATTTGAGGAGTGATGTCACCACCACGAGTCCCGGCGAATCCGAACCAACGACACGAATGAGCTTGCGGAGTAAAAATAAAGCTGCTCCGAAAGAAAGGAATGAGAGCGAAGCCCGAAGTGACGATGAAGATATCCCCCGTGAATATATCTCGTCTTTGAATCAACCCTTAATTCCAGTTAATACGGGGCTTAAAAAGGTCAAGATTGAGCAAGACTATGTCCCTGTCCCAAAAGTTGAACCAGAGGACATATGAGATAAAACTGATTGGAATGTTATGAATTCAAATCGTACCTTTGTATATAGAAAATATTTTTGTAATACGAATTTCCACTTAACGTACATACCCATATGTGTGATCTATGTTTGTATAGTCGCTCCATTGCAAATTTTGTTGTTCCGCCATATTCAATGGCGCGCGCAATGCAAAAAATGTATTTCTCCGAGCGATTTAAAGGACAATTTGACATTTAACAAAATATGAAGATTTGATATTTGTAATAAATTGACTTCGTTAACTGAAACTTGCCTTTGTGTCCAAAGCATAATTATATTATTAGATTTAACAAATTACATATTTACCTTTTAATTTAATTAAAAACGTTTGTTAATGCAAAGAATATAATTACGACAAAAATTTCACACCTTTAAATTTTTTAAACCAACAATAATATTGACCCGTCGCAGTAATCATTTAAATCATGACAGTAGCTCTTGTTTTTAGTACCATTTAACCTACCTACATTAAAAGCAGTGACCAAATTTGGCAAAGTACAAAATCAACAAAATTAGGAGTGGACTCCCGTTCCAACATCTGAAACTGGCCAACTTTAATTCCATTGATTTTCAAAGACTTTACTTCTGGACGCATCAATTTCCTCGAATTCCTCGTGAGCAAGCTACAACTCACAATTTCTAACTGTCTATTGACCCGGTTCATTTTTTGAGGTATGGGGAACGCTTTGTCAAACATGATCACAAACATAGCGGTTACTTCTAAGGCTAGAAATAGGTTGGCCAATGCAACGATGGGCTCTGAGCGACAGTAGCGAATAGCAATGTAGCCAAAAATGACAGCATTGTTCATGATTGAAGTTTTGAGGAGATATACAACAGTGCTAAAGCAAAGGTTAAAGTAATTTGTAAGGAGCTGTAGGCTTCGGATTTGTTTGCACATCTAACACATCTTGGCCGATATTTGAGGCATTCCCCACAAGTTTGATCTGTCAGCCGAAAATAAAGTCAAACATGTGTCAATTAATCTGATTTTTAGAGTATACAAAGCTTTTAAAAATATCAACAATTACAATTTTTCAATATGAGAAATAAAAAAAAACTTACACGTCCTGTTCTGCAATTACTACAATGTTAGCCTCGAGAATTTCAATTTGAAAACTGAGATAGTGGATGAATGGAATTATGAGGATGACCACGTGGTAGGCTGTGGATATAAATATAAATGATATTTTTGTCTGTTTTAAACTGTTTTGTCGCTTTGATTTCGAAGGGGAGGATATTGAACATGGACAGGATGGAATACATTGCAATGTTCCATCTCAGTCAGATCCTTTCTTCTGAGCAGCATTTTTTTTTCCTTTACCGTTTAAGGGGGTGTATGCTGTGCAAAAGTTAGAAAACGGGAAACAACTCCGAAACAGTCAAATTATTTGACTGAGCTACGATATTTGTAATGTCTTTTATTTGAGACATTGAGCCCAACTGCCAATGATATCAAAATTAGAAAAATATTAAAACTACTTAAGCAAACACTTTAATTCTAAAGAATTACTTTGGTTTCTCCAATTTTTACTGACAATCAGAGAATTGCTAAATTGCTGCTTCCGTTCAGAGTAGTTTAAAGAAAATTGGTTTTTAATAACCTCCGTGCTGTAAACAAAACGCCTAAAGAGTCGCAATTGACAATTAAACTAAATATTATGTTAAATCCTGAAAAAGGAAATGTCGCTGTTTAAATGTGACACCAAAGCAAAACCTAACTTCAGTTACGTGAAAAATTTAAAACACTGACCAAGTTGGGCACTAGTGAAGAAAATATTTAAAGTATTAAACAAAGTAGCACAGTTGACAGTGATTATGTGTAATTAACGAAAGTCGGGGATTACAATGCGTCATTTGAAATAAAGTAAAGTCGCTATATTGAAGTGAATTTATTCCAAGGAAACGTTTCTGGCTATGCTTTTCCAGATCCCGAGGAAACATAGTAAGTGGTTTCCTTGTAAGTTTCTTTTATCTCGTACCGTTTTTGGTGGAAGAATTAGCTACTGACTGACTATGACAAGCGTAGAAATAGTTTCTGCTAAGCATTTTAGTAATAAGTTTAATTAAAAACTTATTAAAAAACAGCCGTTAATTAATCTTGCTGGTTAAATTGACATCCTGGCCATTGTACCTGAGCGTGGGATTTTCAAAGGCAATTAGTACATTGCAAATAAGTGTTTATTACTTTAATAACGAATTAACAACAACAACTAAATACACTGAAGTGAATATGTAAGTGCACGATCTAAACAAGCGTTCGCAAAGGACTTCTCCGTATTTAGTGTATTTTCTGACACACCCACCCCTCTTCACTAATGTTAAAAACAATCGCAAGTCAAAACTTTTTTGCTCCTTACCTACCAAAATCAGGACGAAACTTGTGAACGCTCCCCAGAACGTTACAGCACTGCAGCAGTGCATCGATGTGTTTTATTTCAACAAAATCGGAAGTTTCTAAAATACTGAATTAATTCGATTCATAAGCTGACTAGTGAGAAACTGCCAACGTAAATACTCACTTGTGAATTGTTATGTTGGTAGTTAATAGTTACCTTAGACCTTAGCACTATCTTATGAGTGATTTTTGATTTTGTGATCAATATTTTTATAGTGCTAAGTTCTTGGTTGCTTCCTTATTCAAAAACTATAATCAAATCAGTCATCAGTTATTCGTCATTAGTCCTGGCGGAGGAAATACTTTTCATCCATTAAATATTTACCAAATCAACAATTACAGTAGTGCAGTAAGTAAGTAGTAAAATTCTATCAACTATTGACCGTACCGATAGTTATTTGTTTTAGTTTGTAGTTATTTAGGCAATATATAATATTTGATATGCTAAATTGCTAGTAATATAATCGGTTATATACTTCTTCATCGATGTGATTTTCAATTTTTAAGATTGGTAACATTTTAGCAACTATTAAATGAAACTATCAAAATTTTATTATAAGTAGTAGTAACCTGTAGCTTAATCATACGAAATAGTGACTATCAGCAACAGCGCCAACAGTCACTCCTTCCTTTCTTATTTCTTAGTTGATGTTGATATTCTTCGCTTATTTTTAGAAACGAATCAACAGTGTAAATCAACTATTGCAAGCACGGAAAATTTCACCCTGCTGTAACTGTATTTTGAATTTAAGTATTTTGGGCTTTTCTCATTCTCAATTTTTTATTCTGTGTTTCAGGTGCATTCATTCACAAATTCGAAATTGATTACAGAAACGGTTTAAGTTGGAAGATTTTTGGAGTCACGTCATGCAAGAGCTTCAAGAACTTACATTGAAGAAGAATTAACCCAGTCAGCATTGTTTTTTATTTGTCCCACTGAACACATAGCAGCTACAGCTCATAGTCACAAATCATAAATCAGGATGGCTCCAAAAGATCTAGAGAATTTATGTGACGGGATTTTAATGTTACTGGTGCAGCATCATGAAGGCGGTGCACAAGGTGTAAGCGACAAACTTGTTTCATAATATTTTATTACATAAATAAGTACATGCATAGAATTGTAAATCTGTAGGAATTTTATATTTTAGATTTGTTGTTGGTTGTATATCTCTATATTATTAAAATTCAAAAGATAAAAGATGTTTTAAGTTCATTTTACGACTTGGTGACGACTTGATTTCCGGACCATCTGTCATCTGTCGAGGTAGAAAAGCGGCCAATTGTTTTAAATTATTACACCAAAGATGGGCGCCTTCCTATAAATATGCCTACAATATAGGCGAGGAAATAGGAAGGATGAAGAAATGAAGAAAATTTGCAAATTATAGGAAGGAAAAATAGGAACGAGAATTTTTAAGCCTACTTTCCTATAAAATAGGAAAAAATATAGGAAGGAGAAAATATTGGTAGGAATATAGGATAGGAAAACATTTCATATAAATTTCTAGGAAGGAAGTCTTCAGCTCCAAAAATCTTGTCGAAATTTCTGCTGGGGCACATTGCAATTCATAATTGATTTATGGGATTATACTTATAAATTGATTCTCTACTGCCATCTGAACGCTGCAAGGTAGTGCAAAGTATAAATTCAAATCTTAAAAATTTGGCCCGCCCCGTGTGATGAGCAAGAAAACCCGCCTAATCCCCCACTTTTTAAATTTAAACCAAACTAGTAACTCAGAAATCGATGTTGCCAAATTTCATATGAAATAGAAAGGCTGGTAGGATTAAGCAGTGATGGGCAACCTGCCCTGTTCTCAATAGTGATAAGGCCACTATTGCTTTTTTGGCTCTGCTTTAATTAGTGACAGCGATAGCGCCATGCCAAATAATAGAAAGGCTGCGAAATTTGGTAAAATATAGGGAAAAAATAGGAAAAGTGTAAAATTTAATGGGATGTAGGAAAAAGGAAGGCTGTAAAATTTGATAGGATATAGGGAAAAAGTAGGAAGGCTGTAAAATGTCGTGGGATATAGGAAAAAAATAGGAAGGCTGATTTTCAGATTCCAAAATAGGAAGGAAATAGGAAGGGTGAATTTTTTTGTAGGAAATAGGAAGGAAATAGGGGCTGAAATTTGTTTTGTAGGAAATAGGAAAAAAGTAGGAAGGCGAATAAAGTGCCCATCACTGTATTACACTGCAATTCTGTTTTTACCAAAATTAGAAATAATGTTACCACATCTTTGGGTCTCTGTGTTATATCATTTGTCTTAGTGTTGTACACTCATTTAAATAAGTCAGTTTTTATTCCTTATTATTTACCAGATTCCGCCTGCAGGACGTGCAGCTGTACTAGTAGGTAATCTATTCAATAACTATTTGTTTACTCTATTTCATGTTAACATACTGTTTGAAGCTCCTGGATACATTTTTCAGTTTTCTTGAACGCAAAACCGACTTTTACACTGCAACTCCAAAAGAAGCAACTCAAAAGGTTAAATATATTATGCATACTTATGTTGTATTATTAACAATTATTATTAAGTGTCCAAACGTAGCATCAAGACATAGTTAAAGTTGAACGTATTAATGAGCAATGATATCCTCATCGTCTAATTATGATACAATTATGTGCTTGCTTTTTTACTTGGATTAATTTTCTTGTAACCGTTATTTTGCAGATGATCCTAAAAAAGTTCGAAAACTATGAAGCAGATGCGATTGGAGCAGAAGAAAAGAAATTGAAAGACCTGGAAGAAGCAACAAGGAAGAAGAAAGAGCTTAATCAGTCTATGAAAAGAAAATCTGTGACGGATGATGGTCCATCGATGATACAGGAGTTGACTGATGACGAAGCCTAGAAGCTGGAACAAGATATAGCTGGAGACGTGCAAAACATAAATCAAAGTTCAATAACAGATGATAGTATTCCAAATCCAAGTTCGTCCACAAATGGAGCTGAAGTGGCTGACGGGGATAACATGGTATAAAATAGTATTACATTGCTAGTGATTTTAGCATTATTTAACGTGGGTCTACGTGCACTTGATAGCCCTAAAAAGTATTAGGCTTAATTGACTCAATATTTGGTTTTTTAACTATAGATATGCTCAATTAAAATCAATGATGGATTTCCCTCAAGAGAAAATCATGCAGCAGTGGCTGTTAAAAATGTGATTTATTCCTTCGGTGGAAAAAATGCATGGGATACTTCAGCTTGTAATAAGGATGGTCCCCTAGAAGTCTATGTTTTGAAAGTCAACAACGATCGCGAACTAAAATGGAAATTGTTACGGATTGAAAATAACGAAACAAATCCCAGTCAAACTTGGGGTCACTCAGCTGTGACCCACAATGAGTTCGTTTTCATCTTTGGTGGTTGGAGAATAAATTGTCTTGGACATTCAAACTCGACCTACTGCTTTAACACGAAGACACTGAAATGGGACGAGGTAAAAGTGAATGGAGATGTTCCAGAAGGTCGTGAATTTCACTCTGCTGCTGTGGTTCGAAACAAAATGATTGTGTTTGGTGGATTTGGTTTTGGAGTGACAAATGATTTACATTCTTTGGATCTGGAATCTTTTCGTTGGTCAAAAATTAAGACAAAAGTAAATACATTTTCAAACAATAGGCGATGGGTGACACAAACTTAGCTGTTATATATTATTTAGTGATGTACATTTGCTCGTTTTTAATTTTTACTCTTTACCAGGGAGATACTCCATCACTTCGTTCAAATCATTCTGCGACAGTGTACAAGAACAGATTCATATTTATTTTTGGAGGACTTAAGTATGATCCATATCAACGTACTAATGATCTTTTTTGTTTCGATGTAAATTCGAACGAATGGACTTGCCCAAGACAACTTGGACCAACTCCGCCGCCACAGGGTAGACAGGGTCATTGTTCATGTAAGAAAAAATAAAATATTTAGGTAGTAAATATTATGAAAGAATTTTATCTATAATGCAGGTTTTGATTAAATACCTAAACTTACCTTAGTATTTTTTATTCGACATTTATACGAATGTTGTTCAGATGTGTTTTAATTTTTCTACAGTTGTGCACAATGGACTTATATACGTCTTTGGAGGTTCTCCTGAACTATGTTTTTCTTTAAATGACCTGTTTTGCTATGACCCAAGTGAATTAATGTTTAATTTTTTCCCCCCTTTATCCGTTCTTTTTTTAGTAGTATATTTTTAACTTTCATGACGTAATAATACATATTTTCAAAATCTATCAATTGATTTAAAACAGAAACGTTGGAATGGAAAGAAGTAAAGCCGCTAGGGGAACCTCTGCTTCGTCGTTTAAAATTTGCTTTCGTTGCGATAGGCAACCGAGTTTTTGGTTTTGGAGGATATAGTGGAAGCCTTGCAATGTATTTAACTGACTCGTTTATCCTTGAACTGCGTAAGTTTTGTTTTTTGCCTTTACATTTTTTAGTTCTCTTATACTTAATAATTTTGTTGTCATCTGAACAAAACGTTTTTTAAGTTAAGTTTTCTTTTATTTCCCTTTCGACTTATATTTATATATATGACGTAATTTAATTACATATTTGCCTCTGATCATTTAGGTGGTGGTTCATTGACGTCCACAACCAAAGACAAGATATTTCAGTTGCCTAAAACTTCGGCTTTAAAGCAGCTGCAATGTGTGAAAAAACCGAAACTGGGGAAGAAAAAGTCTGTATTTGTTCCAACTATATCTGCTCCTTCTCTCTCGATTACAGACCGACGCGACGCCAACGAAGTAAATTCAGGAGTGGGTGCAGGGGATGGAGCCCAGAATTTAGGGAGTGATGTCACCACCACGAGCCCCATCAAATCCGAACCAACGACACGAATGATTTTACGTAATAAAAATAAAGAAGCCCTTAAAGAGAAGAACGAAAGCGAAGCCCTTAGTAACAATGAAGATATTTCCCGTGAATATATCTTTACTTTGAATCAACCCTTAATTCCAGTTAATACGGGTCTTAACAAGGTCAAGATTGAGCAAGACTATGTCCCTATCCCAAAAGTGGAACCAGAGGAAATATGAGATAAAATTGATTGGAATGATATAGGGCACCTTTGTATTTAGAAAATGTTTTAAGCAATATGAATTTTCACTTGACGTCCATACTCATATGTGTGATCTTGGATTGTACAGTCGCTTGATTGCAAACTTTGTTGTCCCGCCACAATCAATAGCGCGCGCAAGGCTAACAGTTTATTGCTCCGAGCAATCTGAATGAAAATTTGGCATTTAACAAAATATAAAGATTTAATATTTGTATTATAAACTGACTTTTTAAACTAAAACTTGTCTTTCGTGTCCAAAGCATAATTATAATTACTTAAGGTTTATTAAATTAAATGTTTATTACCTACATATTTTTTTTTGAAATCAGTACTATGTATTCTAAAATCTGACACGTAATAAAGCTAAATCAAATCAAATCAAATATTTGATTTATTGAACAAGTTTTGTTAATGTGAACAATCAAAAATACGACAGAAATTTCAAACCTTTAAATGTTTAAAACCAACAATAATTTTGACCTTTTCCATCAATCATTTAAATCGTGATGACAGTAGCTATTGTTTCTTGTACCATTTTACCTACATTAAAAGCAGTGACACAATTTGGTAGAGTACAAAATCAACAAAATTTGGAGTGAACTCCCGTTCTAGCGTCCAAAACTGGCCGACTTTAATTCCATTGATTTTCAAAGACTTTATTTCTGCACGCATCAATTTCCTCAAATGTCTCATGTGCAAGCTACAACTCACAACTTCTAATTGTCTATTGACCCGGTTCATTTTTTCAGGAATGCGGAATGCTTTGTCAAACATAATTACAAACATAGCAGTTACTTCTTAGGCTAGAAATAAGTTTGCTAATACAACGATAGGCTTTGAGTGAGCGACAGTAGCAAATAGCAATGTAGCCAAAAATAGCAATTGAATACATATTGATATTACCATATAATAAATGCAGAAAGCACTATAACGAAGAAACATGGGAAAGCGAATTTATAAAATTCAAAAGTGCCTCAGGTGAGTCAAGTTTATTCTGTAACTGATTGAATTAGGTATCGAGACAGATGTGGAAATTGAAACGCTTCATTTTAGTAGGTAAATCTCAAAGGCTGGTTTGCTAATTAGCTGGTGCTTTCTCTTGCCTGCTTTTCCCATAAGAAGGAAACGTACCTATAGTATATTATGAATGAAGGTGCTATAATTACTGCTGTCCGGAGCCCGGAGCCTGCCATTGCCAGATGCCTCACTGCCTTGCCCTTGGCTGACTATTCTGAACGTTGTGGATGCATAGCTTTGTGCTTGAATCAAATATCGTGTGTGAAGTATTAAAACTACCTATTTTTTTTTCATCTAAAAAAACGACAAAAAAATTGAATGTCATGGTCCTAAACCTGTACAAATAAAGCATTTTGCAATTTTGAAAACGTTTAAATAGAACAATTTGCACTTTTTCAAAAAGGTGTAAACATACGTTTTTACGCGTTTCCAAAACCATTTCAATATAAATTTTGCAATTTTTAAGAACGTGTAAGCAGAGCATTTTGCCTTTTCAAAAATCTAGTAACTAACATGTCACACGTTAAGTTGCATCTTATGACATAGCTTGTTTTGATTGTAGCCTAACTTAGATATGGGCGATTTTGATACTTCGCTTACGATATGTGAAGAAGGTAGGAAATAATGGCGAGCAGGACTGGAGCCAAAAAGCGTATCACTGGCACCATTCGGATTCGGACCAAGATAAATGTTCCTGTTAGTTACATTCACGACCATGACAGTCAATGTAACCGCGACATACATACTTGTGCATTTGAATTACACGAACGCTGGCGCTGGCTGCAGAGAGTGCATTAGACTGTATTAAAATGCCATGGAATGTCGGACAGCTGGAGTTGGTCGCCCGTGAAGAAATGAATGTTAGAATGTACGCGTGTGGCTTTTTTACGTTCACGGCTCACTAGTCCATGTGTGTGTCTAGTGGTCTGTGGACTGTGGACTGGACTGGGCTGGGAAAGTTATTGGGGAAGTGGCTTCATTTAACGTCAGCGTCTCAAGTCCACTTCTATTTTACTTTACAAATAGTCTTTTCTTAGCGCTCAGCTGTTCCACCAATTCCCAAAATTGGCATTAGATCCAAAGCCAAACTCAAACACACTGCCAGCCAAACTCAATTCGACAACGACGCATATTCGCAAAATTGTATGCTCACATGTTTATGGAAAAGTGCAAAATGTTCTGTTTACGCTTTTAAAACAAACAGGAAATGTTTTAGTTGCATTATTTTAGGGTAAAGATATTCAACTACTTTAGTCGATAGTATGTTTTGTATTTTGTTGGAAATGGATACGGATCACTATGTTTCCTAACGCAGGTAATTTTATTCAAGCACAAAGCAGTGTGGGATCTACAACTTTCAAAATGCTACGTCGAGAGCACTGAGGCATCTAGGAATGTCAGGCTTCGCATCACATCAAAGAACTTTCACCCTTGGTGCTGTGTATGTAAGTAATTTATCTTCCGGGGAAAGCAGACAGGAGAAAGTTCCAGCAGATAAGATAACCATCGAAATTTAAAATGCATAGAAATGGAGAGTTTCAATTTCCATGCCCATCTCGATTTCAGTTTCAATCAGTCACAGAGAAAATTCGATTGACCTAATGGAGGTGCTTTTAAATTGAAACTTGCTACTTTCTCGTCTTTCTTTGATCTAGTGCTTTCTAAGTTTTATTTACTGTAATACGTTTTCGCTTTTACCTGTCTATTCTTATTTTCATAAACTGTGATCTTGCATTTTGGTCTGCTATGGATTCTATTGGAAATTGAATTTATTGAGTGAAAGCAAACCACGTCAATGGGAAAACATAGGAATAAAAAACATAACTGATGGCATGCTGACATGTTTCAATACCACTCTGAATTAATTTGCGAAACCAGTTCAGTTTATATATCTAACTAAGCCTTTTGCTTTCTGGATTTTTGCATGGACCAAATAGAGTTCAAAATAAGGGTTATTAACCCTTAGTTTCTGATTAGCTAACAAGGGAATGATGAGACATGATGACATGATACACCCAGAAATAAAAAACATTTTCAAAAAATTAGACTACTTTTCTTTAGCACAGATCTAAAGTAACTCCAGTTTATTTTGCGTTGTTTGGTCACACTGACCTGCTTCCAAAGTTCAAAAAATTCAAATTTTAAAACTTTACCGCCCTATAGAGAGAAAAACTTTATTAGGTCACTGTTGCACAATCGCAATAGCTTGACAGCTCAGTATACAAGACAATATTATATTCTTAAATAAAATTTAAACATTTTAAACGAAATTAAACACGTTGTAGTGCATAAATAAATTCTAAGTATATAAATGATAATTATAAATCATAATTGATCCTCAAAGAGCGTGCATTAAAATATCATCTACAACTGCAGACGGTATACGGAAGGATTTAGCCCACTTGATAAAAAAAAATTGTGATGGTCCCATGTGCTCCAATATAAATACAGTTCCCATCTGATTCTGGTGAAATTTTTTTTTGTTATCCTCAGTCTGTGTTTTGAAAAATAATTTTAAGATTTTGAAAAATTCGAAAATGTTTATTTGTTTGTAAAAAATGGGGGTTGCAAATTGGGCCTTAAAAATATACAGTTTCTGTATTTGTTTAAGAAATATGATAATTTTTAAATTTTTAAAAATCTTAAAATTACTTTTAAGAAAATGGACTAAGGATCACAAAAAAAATGTTTATCAAAATAAAATGGGAACTGTAAAAGTTGTTGCGTGGCAACATTTCAGAAGTCGAAGTTTTTTGAACTTTCGCGGGTCACTGTTACTGTGACCAAACAAAGCAAAATGCACTCGAGTTACTTTGGATATGTTATAAATCACAGGATTTTTTAATGTAGACTAAGGATCAACATATTTTTAGCAATTAAGCAAGTTTTACATGTATCATGAAGGGGTTGTAAGGGCTGATGGCCACATATCAACTAGATGAATAAATATATATATATATATATACTTTGGATATGTTCTATTCAAAAGCAGCCTGCTTTTTTTTAAATAGGTCGCTTTGAAATCTAATTGTATCATGTTGCGTCATTCTCTTGTAAGTGTAGTAACTTAAACACCGGTACCGGCAGACATACAAAACTATTCTCCTGAGCAATATTTCTTTGCGTGCCAACATTTGGGATGTCAAATATTAGTTTTAAACCTGCTTACTACATTCAAACTACTTTCAAAAAATTACATGTGGAATTTAAAAGCAACCGTCTAATAAAACTGAGTAAACAACGTCTTCGACATCACTTCAGTTATCATAACAATAATTTAAACGACGGTTTGCAGTGAAAACAATATTGTCAATGCTATGGAGCAACCCAAACAAATAATTATACTTTTTGCCTTCTTTTCATTCAAAATGAATTTGTCTTTTACGACTCGCGTTGCCCTGTTTTTATTTCTTGTGGGAAATGTACTTGGAAACAAAAAGGAGAATCTTACACAAGTCGTTAGCTTCAATTTAGATCTGTGGATGAAGATGAAAACGTTTCGCCCTTGCCACCTCTACGTTATTTTGCCATTAGACAAAATAGTAAACTTAGAATTTAAACCAGTTGGTCACACTCTGGTTTTCTTGGTCGGCACATCGACCGGATTTCATCCTGAAAGCTATTCTAACTATAGAAAAACTTAGCATATCATAGGTTTATTCCCAGGTACAACTTTTGCCGTGCTTTTTTATTAGATATTACGCAGGTAAATTTTAGTCAAATTAAAAAGGAACGCCTTTATGATCCGCCATTTCCATATTTATTAAAACTCAAGACGTTTGTTACGTTTTTCACAAGCTACTCACCACATGAGTTCCACACACTGTTGAGGCTAATAAATTTTGACGAGAGGGGAAGAAATCAGGTTGGTGAATTCACTGACAGACTCGTTTTCACAACACAAGCTGAGAGTGGTTCAAAACAACAATTTAAAGCTCCTTTATCAATGTCTAAGTTGACTGGGCAGCACTTTGGTTTGAAACGAATATTTAGGGTTGTGGCTTTTGTGAATCAATAAAAATGGTCGAAGTTTTGTATGCAAAACCAAAAGAAAATCCAGCAATCAATGGAGATTTTCAAGCTCTGTACAAAGTGCTACATCAAACTGCTTCGGCAATTAAAATAGTGTCACCCCACGATTCTACATTCAAAGACACTTTTGCATTTTCAAAAACCGGTAGTGTTTTAAAGAAACAGTTTGGAAAGAGTATCATGGTTGCTCTGCAGAATCTATTTGAAAGTAGAACAGTGAATGAAACATTCGTGAACACAGTTTCAGACACGAAGCGTAGTATAAATGCAGACTTTGTCTACGATTTCCTTCCAAATTCAGACGGATACGTGAATTTTATTCCTTTCCAAACACGTTCACACAAATACAAAACTTCACGTTTTTTAGAGCCCTTGGTTGTCAATAAACAGACAACGTTGAGAGGAATTCCTAACAAATTTAGGTATACTTGTGAGTTTTGCAAAAACAACGTTACGCAAAGGCGGCAATTTTGCAAATGCACACTTGAACGTAAACGCTTGTTTCGTCCAAATATGATTAAGACGCTAATGTTTGACCGGATTTGGGACAAAATTGACAACCATGGTCCAAAAGATGTTTACTACAAGTATTTGAAGAGGTCAAAACTTAGATTTCTACGAGGCAAAGAATTCCAAGTTCCAAATGCCTTCCCACAAACAACAATTGAGGAAGAATTATTAAAATGCAAGAGTTCCGCCTTTGTTGACGTCGATAGTCGGATTTTAGACTTTGAAATTCCAACAACTGAGGACAACACTTTGGGATCACGCATAGAAAAAGCCAAGTTGTTGTTTAAAGGAAGCGAGAAAATCCTAAGTGCAAACTTTGGTTGGGTAATATATGATCCACTTGATGTTGCTGCGTCGCTAAGACGTCTTATTTCTAGACTTCTGAAC
The DNA here is from genome assembly GCA_949802685.1 of Dicyrtomina minuta. Lineage (NCBI taxonomy): Eukaryota > Metazoa > Arthropoda > Collembola > Symphypleona > Dicyrtomidae > Dicyrtomina > Dicyrtomina minuta. Next base: position 785,807 of record OX461810.1, on the reverse strand, counting down.
GTAGGGATTCATGGGTTCTTAAAAAACAAATATGCCAATCTTGAGTTGTCTAAAAATAGTGTGAAATTTCTAAATGAATCTCAAAATTTCCGGTCAAAAGAAGAGCCTTTAGAATTTCGAACCAATTTAATTTTCACTTTATTTTACATATACACAATTCTTATCGGCGTTTCTATTGTTGTTGCTTGTGTCAAATTCACGTTTATAATTGAAATTTCTTGGTGAAAGGGTGGAAAAAATTTCTGATGTAATATTTTAATAGGTCCTGCATTGGAAAGCAAATTTAACGACAGCAAATTATCATTTTCTATAAATGCAAAATGCTATATGTGTTTTCCTGTTCTTAAAAATTTGAAAATGTAATACTTGCATGTTTTTGAAACTGTGCAAAACGTATTGTTTACAAGTATTTGGAAAAATTCAAAATGATTTATTTACACATTTTTAATTTTCAGTAAGTGCAAAATATTCTATCTACTAGTTTTTAGAAAAGTACAAAATGTTGTGTGTATGCGTTTAAAAAAAATTGAGAAATGATTTAGCTGAATTATTTTAAGATCATGATATTCAACTGCTTTTGTCAATCGTTTGTTATGTATTTCAGTGTTTCAAAAATTCGATTTATTTAATGGAGGTTAATTTAAATGAAAACTTTTAAAATGTTTATTGTGAATTTCAATCCAGTTTAAAAATTCTTACCCCGCACCTATAGTGCGTTGAATTAAATGGTGTGGGGTACCCATTTTTAGGATTTACAATGTTTATCTGTGTGAAGAAATCAAAACAACCGCAATAGTTCCTTAAGTAGTAAATTTGTATAAGTTCTTGTCATTTTACTATGTTTTAAATTTTCAAGCTGTATAGCTACTAATAATGTACACTTTATAGGAATCAAGAAAGCTGATAGCTATGAGTTTCAATTTCTTTGAGCACTAGATGGCAAATTTTCACATAGCAATATTTACTTTCTCCGATCGCTGGAATTGAGCGGAAATAGATGACGACTACGACTTCGTTGTAATCTTCTATCACTGTAATTAAAAGCCATCTACAATACAGCAGGTAGAGAAAGTGGAGAAAGTAGAGAAAGCAAATAATTGCGGAACGTGACTTTTGCCATTTATTTGATTTTAGTTTGTTACAAACCTGGGGACGCCTATCCCAAATCCTGACTCATCTAATAATTTTGCCTTTTATTGACGTATTTCAACACCAAGAAAGTCAATAAGAAGGACAGAGCTAACAAACCAGACAACGACTGGAGCACGTTTAGCAGCTGTCAGTCAGATGTCATCCTTTATCGAAATTCGAATGATAAGTGCTACTTTTGCATATTCATTCTAAATTTTGAACTTAGATCGAAAAATGTCAGTAGAAAAATGTATTCCGCATTTCTTTTCCACATATTGTTAATAAATAAAATTGTACTACCTAATGAAGTGAATGGAATATGTAAAAATAATTTCAATTTGGTATGCATCCCCTGAGAAATAAAGATTTAACTTTACAAGAGGAAAGTGTTGCGTTGACAAAAACGAAATTTATTTTTTTTTATCCTGTAAAGCATGAGATCTCATGAGCAATCTAATTGCGAATCTGAATGCTGGTCATATACATATTGATATTTAATAGGAACGAATGGAAAAAAAATGTGAGGACAGGAGGAAAGGATTTATGCAAGACGCCAATTGGAGTTGAAGTGACTGTGACAACAGACAAAAATGTAAAGAAAACCAAGAGTTTCCAAAACGCCACAGAAACCTGTCATAACACAATTTTATCTTAGATGACAGACAGTCACAAGTGCACTTTAATTCATTCACAGAATCTGTCAAATACGAAAAAAATAATTTTCATTTTTAAAGTACGATTTTTAGTTATTTTTAGAAATAACGCAAAGATGACCTTTTTCCATTGGAAAATAACAATAATACACTCAAGTTAGTGCGAAAATCTTAACAGACCGATTTCAATAGTGCAATTTATTTTTTTAACGACAACATTTTAAATTTGCAAGAAACAGGTTATTTGAAAACTTCACTTGAAATTTATTTCATGTAAATCTTCCATGTTTAAAATCGTCATTAATTTTAAAATGTTTTGTTTTAAAATTGATAAAACTCAGCTCAAATTAAATTAGCAGTACTTCCACTCGTACTTCCATTTTCTTCAATATCCGTTTGGATTTCTAGTTGGCGTTGACATGGAGTGTAATTGCAGTTACGATCACCATTTCGTACTTCACCTTGATTTAGATTGATAAGTTGCCTGAGTGTACTTTCAATTTGACCTTGGATTCTTTCCAGCCCTTGACATTGGCATTGACCTTGACCCGCTTCCACCCCATCAATCCGTAATCCCCAATTTGTGCTATGTGTGTCTTTTATATTTGTAATGAGTTTGTGGACGAATTTGATCCCAAACAGAATGAAAAGGACAAACACCATGCTCACTATGCAGCCGGCAACATAATCATCATTTTGCTTTACAAGTTTTATAATCGTAGAAATGGCGGTTAGAAACCAAGACACCTCTGCAAATAGAACCCAGCATCCTAAGTAGTCGATGCGCTTCTGTTTTAATTACAAAATCAATTTTTTCATCTTGCTTGGCCTGGACCAAAATTAATAAATAAGTAAACAATTTGCACTATTTATATCTTACCTGTTTGACCCCAATCAGCAAGACAATTCCTATGAAAATTCCAACTATCACAACTAAAAAAAGTCCAAATTCTTGAATTGGTGTCAAGGTGGGAGGGAGTTTCTCCCTGCTCAGCGAGATGCTCCCGGTCCCATTATCCTTAAATCCAGGTTCTTCCCACGAACTGTTTCTACCGCCGTCCACATCACCACTTCCAAAAACAAATAAGGAAACGGGTCCAGTGAAGAAGTAAACGAAAGCAGTCGAGTACAGAATCTAATGACAAAATAATTTTTTTGAATAAATTAACACCATACTAATTTATCGAAGGCGTATTAACTATTAAGGTAATTTAACTAATTATTGTAAGATTTTTTAAATGTATGTTTACAATATGAACGTGGGCTATGAAATTGACTATTTGAAACATGTCTTTTTCCATTTATTAAAAACAATAGTGTAAAATATAATTATCGAACCGAAGGCTGACCATATAGCTACTGCGACCAAATAGTTAATGAGCTAAAGCCACAAATCAAATACTTGAATTTCAACTGATTTTCACAGCTCATCTGCACTAAAAGTTTGAAGGTCAATCTAAACGGGAAAAAAATTGATAAGGTTGAGATATCTGTGGAAGTTTGAGCTGCCATTCACCACCACATGTGGCACACAATTTAACATTTAACTGATAGTGCAATCTTGAAGGCAAACAATGCACACAACATATGCCTGTTTGTGATAAGGATAAGATATGACAGTCAAGGGAACATTTTAGGGGTCACTCACATATTACGTTAGTTCCAAAACTATACATTTTTTTTAAATATTCAAACCGTTTCATCCTATAATGCTAGAATATAGAAGAGCTGTAGCCATTAGACAGAAATCACCTCACACGTCCACAACCAAATTCATACACGCCACACAAAAAAAGGCATTTCTGCATGGGTATCTAACTCAAATTGTCTGCGAATTCTGTGAAACTTTATTACAGTCTAAAGCATACCGTATATTATATTACCTTCTGAAAATTACCGAAAATACAATTTTACTAGGGACGTATGTACACAATGCGATATCCTATGCCAGAGTTTCGGTCACGGCTACGCTTAAGGCCATGCATCTAATAATTATGGAAATTTATCCCAATGGGCCGACTGGGGCGCTGTGTAGCTGTCTCCGTTACCTCATAGTTTCTCCACTAATTTCATTTTAGTATGAGGCATGAAATCAGCAACGTTCTGTTCTATGAAGATAGCCGAAAGGGATGAAGCATCTGGATATTTCGTCACAATTATACAGTTTTACTTAACTACTGCATAATCACGCTTCTTTCATTTCTGGAAACACCGATAGGAGAAAGCATGAGCTATGCTCCATCCAGACTATGATCATAGGCACCTATGATAGTCATTGAGTTTAAACTGAAAAGCGCGAAACATATCCACACTGCCTATGAGGGTTATTGATGATAGATTACAGTCAATTGGCAAACCAACCTCAATTGACTGTAATCGTATACCTATCATAGTCTGGATGGAGTACTAGTTAACAAGCAAGCATAATTTCAATTTGCATAGGAAGTAACAATATTCACTCAGTTTTCCAGTCCCATGTCCATCTCTACTTGTATTTTAATCAGTCAGGCAGAAACTTTAATCAATTCACATTCGATTACTTTTATAAATTGTGCTTTTCTGGTTTTTTTGATCTTGTGGTTTCCTCATCTAAAAACGTTTCATGGTCAGGAGTATCGTCCCGCAGTCAAACTGCCAAACTTTCATTTATATGAGTCTTTGTGTGGAACGAGATTGAGAATCCTAACCACAACTAAAGGTTAGTGTACGGGCGGAAATCTCGAAATTACTGGATACGGAGCATCGATTTTAACTTAAGGGTGACGTGGCATAGTGACGAAGCTTGTACATATCTCTTCGTATGCACGCACCTGTTGCGCCAGAAAAGAAGCAAAATAAATGAGCTCTTCAAAAACTAATATCAAGGTGATTAAAAACAGACCTACAATGGAGAAAGCGGTGAAAGCAGAGAAAGTTGGGAAAACAAACAAAAGTGGATCGTGACTTTTTCTATTCATTCAATTTAGTTTTAAGAAAGTATCAAGAATCAACGACCACGAACATTCACACAAATTCTCGCTATACCCACCTCTCAACTTTCTTCTGCTCCACTCCAAACTTGTTACAAAGAAAGTCAAGCGCAGAAATGAGGCTAACGAACACTCAAACCATCAGAGCCAGATCAGCAACGGTCAGCCTAATTTCATTCTTTTTCTAAATACTAATAATGTAAGTATCTGAAGTGGAAACCCCGAAATAAAGCAAACGATGCCGAATTATGTACAACGTGTTAAGGTTATTACAACGTATATAATCGTATAGATGCGAATTGCGTTTTGGTGCCAATCCGAACGAGTCCAGTGGGACGCTGTGTGGCTCACCTTTTCACTTTTCCTACTTTCTCCACATATTTCATTCTCGAGCACGAAGCATCTCATCGGCAACCTTCAGCAAAGTAACTCGATAGCGTTGAGGCATCTGGCAATTTCAGGCATCGCATTACTTGAAAGCACTTTCACTATAGTAATAATGCATAGATGTGCACCTTTTTCTTAAAAAACCCGGCCGAGAGAAAGCATCAGCTGATTAGCAATCCAGTTTAATTTAAAACGCACAGAAAATTGAAAATGGTAATTTTCAATTTCCATCTTGCCCATATGGGTTTCGGTTTAAATCAGTCACAGGGGAAATTCAAATTGAACCAACTTAACATATACTCTGCACTGGAAACTTGTATCTTGCTCCTTTCTTTGATCCAGCACTTTTTTTTTATAAACTAAAAATTAAATTTACCTTTACCTGTCCATTCACAAACTCATGAATTGTAGATTTGAGGTTTGCTCTGCTTTTAGTTTTATTGGTTACGAATTAAATTTAATTTGAAGATTTGTTGTTTTGGGTTTGAGAGAAAGCCAGCTAGGTGAAAGCAAAAGTCAGATAAAACCATTGTAACTGTTTGCTTTTTCCTGAAGATTTTACAACTGCAGCCGCAATTTTGAATTTATTTGTGATACTTTTTGAAACTTTGTACTACGCATTTTTTAAATTTATTTTTAAAGTATTTAGAGTACGTACTTTTTAGTTCAATTCAATGTGGGCAGTCCGCCTGAAGCGCTTTATACCCTGAGTAGATTTCTTGGAAAACTTATTTTAGTTAAAATAAAATAAATCAAGCTGAAGTGGAAATAAATCCCTCGAAGCAACCACATCAACTTTAATTTCCAGCATTGAATTCCGTGGCCTCGAGTGTCATCGTACAATCAAACAACGAGATCGACCAAGACAAGTTTCGTTTTCAATAAATACAAATAACATCCCATAAACTTTCATTCATCAGCCTTTGTGAAGTTAGGAGAACGAAAGGCTGAGCCTCAAAGGAAAGTTAAGAAGCAAAACTAAACATATGATACATACGAAATGGAATATTGGACATTGCACTGTGGCCACAAGGGAGATTACCAGCAATAAACAAGTGTCTACCCGTAACCGTATGCACGTAACTGTTGCTCTAGAGGCAAAATAAATAAGGACATTGCAAACTTATAGCACGGTAATTAAAACTGATTCACAATAGAGAAAGTAGAGAAAGCTGTGGAAGCAAATAAACGGTATACGTGACTTTTTTCAGATAATTCAATCTTTTTTTAATAAATCTATTACAGTTACACTGAGTGTATATCTTATCAAAATTTAATAAGTATTTTGTTTATTTTTTGATTTATTTGGATTCAAGAAAATGTATGAGAGAAGAAAAATGATGATCATAAAAATATATATTATATAAAATATAAAATATGATATTTTATGATGTAAAATGTAAATTGTGTGTTGGAACCAGAGACGGACGGATATATTCCCCAAAAGCCCTTCAGGCAAAATTATCCCACTAAGTAAGTAGATGATCAAAAAGGGAAAATAATATTCCACACTGTGGAGATGAGAATAGGGATATAGCATGGTACGTGAGGATCTTCTATCCTCGCGGACCATGACCATAACCAGTTTCTACTTGGACTCCGGCAAAGAAGCAGGTACTCCTCACTCGACCGTGCTACGGCAGAATTGTTGCTACGAGCAAATCCTAGGGGCCCACGTGGACCAGGAAATCCTACGAGGAAAATATATTTGTTGCTACGAGCAAAATCCTAGGGGCCCACGTGGACCAGGAACTTCTACGAGGAAAAAGGTATTAATCGCTACGAGCGAGAATTTAGGTGATCAAACACTGACCCTTTTTGTGACCCTACGAGGGATAAAATATTGACGCTACGAGCGAATAAAATAGGGAACACAAGGTGACCCAGAAAGACGTTCTACGAGAAGTCTAGAATATAATCCGTCCGGCTCAGAATCAAACCTACAAGGTAAAATATATAATTGTTTTAATAATTATTCGTACGGCGAAAATTAAGGGAAACACTCCCAGTTGTTTATTGAAGATTTGAGTTTCATATTTGATTTCAAAGTATCTTTTATTTTTGGGCTACGAGCCATTAAAAAGTAAAGTCATATCATTTTCAGTTTTGCACTATTGTGCCATTGAAAAGTAAAGTATTTAAAATAAATACGAGGCATAATAAGACCTCTCAAACTATATATAATTTATGTTGTGTTTCGTGTGATTGCATATTCCCCGTATGATATTCGCATGTTCACATTTTTAGGATAATAATTTATAAACTAATATTAAGTTTCATATATTATATTTTGGGAAAGCGCATCATAACCCTCCCCACCCATATAGCATCGTAAGCAGTCAGGCTCATACTCTTTGCTAATTAAACCCTCCATACAGTCGTGCATACTACATAGTATCTCGCAGGGCCGGTCCAGAAGTCGTGTAGTTTCCCCGAATTCACACTGACTCCGTCGCCCTTTCCTAACTCGGATTTAGAAGGCCGCATAAAATCCCTGTTAAGAAGGTGCGGGGTAGAATTAAATCTACCCCCCAATACCCGTAATTATATAAAATTAAATTTAAAGTAGGTTAGAAAAAAGTCCGAAGTAATTCAGGCCCACATAAACCTATTTGCTTTATTAGGCATAGGCAGCCACGTGTTGGGGGCATTTCGCCACTGTTATAGTGACGCTTAATAGCAGTACTAGTGGCTGCAGTTAAAACTACAGCCAAAAGTGAAAGGCAGTACAAGTACCGCCACGGCGTATGACCGCATCTCCTACGAGAAGACGGGAGTTTTGGAAACTGAAAAGTGAAAGGTGGTGGACAGTGCTGACAAGCCATCCAACCAGCCGCATTGAAAAGGACTGACCGTAACGTACGGTGGTCTTGGGAAGCAACCCACAAGCCGTAGACGTGATAAAATTTTGAGAGGGAAAAGCTCCCCATAATAAAGTATATTTTCGCCCAGCAAGAAGAGTTTTAGCTGTGGACCTGGAAGGAAGCAAGAAGTGGAGCGGACGAGACCAAGAGTGCCTATTGGACCTGGCCGTGCTGACATCCCAACTTAAAACCAAAATCTGCTGAATATTTTCAGAGTTCAATTTACAGTTTCGAAAATAAAAGTGAAAAATAAATTTTGTCGTTATTACGAACAAGAGGTTATTGCTGAAATTTCAGAATTTAGGGAAAACCCAAGATCAGCAGAATCGGAAAAGCCGGGCTGACAAGAAAACTTGAAGCAAAACTCTTGCTGTAGTATTAAGGTACGGTGAAATACATACAAAAGCATTTAATATTATGTATATTAGAATTGCTATTTAGTTACATAGGTAGCCATTTTTAGAAAATTTTGAGCTGCATGTTGTCATATGCCTACAACATAGGACACAGTCCCAGCATATTATAGTGAACAAAATCTTAAATATTAAGTGTTGATTTTGAATATCATCGTTAAATGTTGTTGGTAAAGTTGAAGTAGACTACGTGTCTTCATTTTTGATAAAAAAAAGGAATTTTTGAATTGCCATAAAAGTAGAAAACTCGTATTTTCATTTCACTAGGCAGCCAGTTATAATAGCCAGTAATAGCAGCCGACAGTCGGCAGATTTTAATTCATTGTGGAGGATAGTTCCTCCATCCGAAGTCACGGACTTCGAAATTATATGGTCAACAATATAATTCCATTTTGCTGTAACGAAACAAAACATAAATCATCAAATTTGATTCGTAAAAATATACATTTACAGGCTTATAAGCCAGGGCCCATAAGGTCGCATTATAAGTAATGTAAGTACATACTTACATTACACATTCACTACCTACCTAGGTATTCAGACTTAATTTCGTAAGTCTTTCAAATTTCGAAGTGACTTCTTCGAAATTGTGGAATTATAAAAGTGTTGTTTTGTTAAAATTACCGTGAAACGGAAAACAGTTGATTGTGTAGTTCACGAACTCCAAATCCCATAGGGAATAGTAGGGCAGTAGTCCCAGTCATTAGTGGCATCGCCAGCTCAAAACCTGTACGGTAGTAGCAAAGGTTTCACAGTGTAAAATCAAATCAATTAGTGATTTTCGAAAAGTTTCGGGGAACTTTACGAAAACTCACTTTCTTCGTTTTGCTTATAAAAGTAAGCAGCCTAAAAATAGATAAATAATATTCAGTCATATTTTGCTTGATAATATATACTCATTTCAGTTGATTAGTGCTCAATAGTTGGTCACATTTTGAGTAATACATAATATTCTGTTCGATTTTTGAATAAATGCACTTATCAAAATGCACTTATGCATTTATTCAGTCAAAAATTCATTAGTGCAAAATATCAGTTTATAATTGTGTGCGCTTGAAAAATAATTCATAATTTGTACGCGTGAAAATAATTCATAATTTATATGTGTGTTAAAATCATTCATTATTTTATGTGGAATTATATATGTATGATTATTGTGTGTGCCATTATATAAGTAATAATCTTGATTATGTTAACAATTACGGAAAATCAATTCCGACTTATTAGGGTGTAAGCTAATTTGTAGTTAAATATATAACGAGACCACGGTCTTGGACATTTGATTGTAATTAAAATAGTGCGAGAAACTTACCCTCGACTTTATAGGCATTAAAATACAGTGAGGAACACCCTCAACTGACTAATAGTTGTGTTTTTCGAAGTGTTGAATCAAAAATTTCAAAACGCTCGATTCCTTGTGTGAATTGATTTTAGGTAAAATCAAAAATAAAGGGGGATTTTAACCCCAGCTTTTGTTTGTTAAGTGGCAAGAAATTAGCCACCTCGATTACTTTATTATTGTGTTCAAAAGTGTAAGGCATGGAACCTGGGCTTCGTTCCTAAAAATAAATACAAAGTTCAAAATCAACTAAACAGTTTTGCGAAATATATTGCAGGGGATTCCACCCTGACTTCAAATATTGATTTTAATAATTTGCAGGGAATTTCACAACCCCGACTTTTTCACAGTGTTGAATCAAAATTGCAGGGGATTTCATCACCCCGACTTATTAGGTAGTTACTTACTACAGGGAATTTCATTCCCTGATTTTTCTAGTGCAAAAATATTCAATTCGGGGAGTTCACCTTGACAGAGGGTGTGTTGAGTGAGAAATAGATAAATAGGTAGGGATTTCTACCATTTCAGATTAAATTCAACTTACAAGTTTGTCGAATCTCCGAAGTCGTCAGTTGACGATTCATATTGTGTCATATTTTGTTGTATGTTGTTACATCAGGTTTTCAGGTTGCAAATCATTTGAGGACTTGGATCTCCTCATCCTTCATACACTTAAGCAAAAGCTGCAAGAAATAAAAGCCAAGATATTAGGTTAATTCAACTATCAGTTGAATTCATAGTTAGAGTCAAATTAAGTTTATGAAACCAGGCATCGAAATCAACTTCCATTTGAAGTTGCAATTAGTAATTACGTAAAATTGTGAAGTAATCAAAAATATATGTATTTCAGTTTCACTTACTAGTGAACTCACACGAAGCAAAGAGATCGTCATACCTTACCGTTTTCGGAAACCAGATACGATCCGAAGAATTAGTTGCCCGAACCAAAAAGTAATTTTGAAGCAAATCTTCGGTCAAACGATCCTACGTGGATCTCTCCAAGCAGGAAATTCTACAAATAAATATAAGTAAGTAGAATAAAATCAGTTAGGCATTCCAACAAATTACAATCAAAATTTTGTTTCGAAGCCCACATTGTTGTATTTTGTGCACATTGTCAACATATGTATACCTATGTTAAACATAGGACACTGTTGTAATTTGGGGGCCTGTTGTAATTTGTTCACAATTCACATTTTGGGGGCATTTACAATTAAGTGCATTACAACATAGAAAATAATATTATATCTTTAAAAATAACTTATAGACACCTCACGAGGTCAGGACACGGGCCACTTTGGACGTGCTTGAAGTCAGTTGGAATTAGAGTCAGGACAATCCGGGAAGAAGAAAAGACGAAGTTGGATTCTTCTACTTCCGTCAACTATATAAACCGGAAACTACAGCGAAGCTCCTACCGTTTCACGGTTTGACTCTCTGTTAGTCAAAATAAAAAGAAAAACACTTACTTATTTTCACACAGTCACTTATGAAGTGAATTTTATTTTGAATTTTGATTAAAATTTTGAGTGCACGAAAGTTACTGTTGTACAAATACACTATGTTAGTCTGTGTAAGTATACAGTTAAGTATTTGTGAATAAAGTTTAAATACTTACCTTTTACAGCCTCAATATTGGCAATGAAAACGGAGCACAAGCTACTGCCACCGTCCACGGATTTTAGAAGTCGAATAAATCCAGTTTTTGGACAAATCCTACAATTACCCATCTGGGGAAAACAGAGTTCGTTGGGAAACGAATATCTTCCGTTTTGTTACCACTTTAATTTTACTAAGTAAGTAAAACGTATGGTCATTGACCGTGGAGGCATATAAATTGTCGAATTTAGTAAAATAAATTCGAACCACCAATCAAGGGTAGATAAAATAAAACGTAGAAAATATTTCGTCGTGTTTATCACGAACATTAAAGTAGGGAGTAGTATATACGTAGTCATATATACAGGTACTTACGCAGTACATAGTAGTCCTAAGCATATACAGATTTTCGTGATAACTCCTGGTTAGTGCACATCCATACGGTGGGTGCAGAAAAGTTGGCGTCGTGTATTCTTGTACTATTATAATACAGAAAATAGGTACTTACGTAGTACATAGTAGTATTAGTCATATACATATTTTCGTGGTAACTACTAGTTAGTGCACATCCATACGGTGGGTACAGAGAAGTGACGACGCATATTTCCTATTATTATTATATAGTACATAATAAATTCATAGTAAATAATAGTTACTACTGTTATATAAGTAAATACATAACAAATTAATTCAAAATTAAACCAGTTCTAAGTAATTAAGTTTGAAACTTCATTTCAAATTCAATTCAAAATTTTATTACAATTTTAAATTTTTCTTTTCAAAATTTTCAAAATTCTTTCTACAAAGCACAAGTATTATTCAAACTATTCGAATTTTTGAACGCAACATCCTACGAGGAGTTAAAAAATAGTTACTATCCACGTGACTTACTATTACAGTAATTATTACTACAATACCAAGTACAATTAAAATTAAATTAGGGAATTCTATGAAAATTTCTGAATGCTAATTTTAGTAAATTTGACATCGACAGATATTGCTTTCATCTTCTTTACATTTAGTATTTTAATTTTATACAAAATTTAGAATAAGCTTATGGTTTATCGAATTCAACTGGAACGTTGAATGTTCATTGTATTCTACTTAAGTCCATACGACTGGGTAGCCATAGTAACAATTATAGTTATTTATTTAATAGTTAAATTAAAGATTTCTCTTGAACGTCACCGACGAAATAACTATTGGAGATACGATTGGATTCTTACTGACAATTACAATCTATTCTAGTTTACAGGATACGTTCCTGATCCCGACCTACTAGTCGAGGAAGATTTTAATAATTGACACACAGTGTTCTGTAGATATTGGAAGGATTTCTTTAGTTGCTGACTTATTACTTTGTCAATTATTTGACCAAAAGGTACGTGTTACGACACTACAATTAGGTTATTGCTTGTGCTTAAAAGCTTGCTTTTAGTATTATCGAAATTCGGTGGCTGTTGCGCGAGACATATGTACCCTCGTCCTCATATCACACGGCAAAGCATATAATCACCCATCATCATCATTATTATCATAGTGAACATAATTCATTTATGAATTAATTCATTCTTCAAATAAATACAAATTATAATCACGTCAATTTTATTAATTAAATTTAAGGTTAAATAATTATTGTGAATTTACAAATTGTTCGTGAAGGTAAAGATTTAAGGCCTGATTAATTTAAAAGTATTAATCAGACTTAAATCAAAATAAAACAAAAACAGATTCGGTTCCCCAAAGCGCAAACGCATCTGGTTCACGTTCGCTAACGTCGACGTGGGCATTGTTTTATCAACGGAATAAAATAAAAATCTTTGGTAGTTAAGTACTACACACACAGAGGTATTCCTACACATTAAATAAAACACGAAATTAATTACTCTTACGGAGAGACTCAAAGACTAGGCATCCATTTTACATTCTCCGACAAAGAACATATAGTGCAGTATTTGTATCAAGTACTGAGTTGAGATATTGTATTCACATTTAAATAAATTAAAGGATAAATATTGTCACTTACAAGTAAACCATAAATAGATAGATTACAATAATACTGATATGTCGAAAAACCCAAAATAATTCATTTCAATTGTCGATATTGCATCGAAACTACAAATAAGTATAAGTCAAGTGTATTAACTACGAGTTAATCACAATTAAGGACATTGCTGATTTAGGGGTCTACCACAATTTATAGACAAATTTTGTAGTCAAAAGGAAATTCCACGCGAATTTCCAGTTCAATTTCAAACTGGAAAAGAAAGGCAAAGACAATAAGATCGATTCTCAGCCGAAAGCAAAAGAGAAAGCAGTACCCATCACAGTAATAAAAGAAGAGAAAGAGGATTTTGATCTTTCCGATTCTTTTATTTTTAGGGACGACCCTACGTTAGATATATCTACAACTTCGTCTAATTTCATAGGATTAGCAACTCAGTTCTCAGATTCCAAAAAAAGCGAGAAATCTTGGCACGACGAATCATTAGAATTTGAAAAGGAGGATTTAGAATATAAGCTTCTACACTACAAAGTTAAGCTTTGGGAACCGCCCCAACATCCATCCTTTCTAACTTTACATTATCCATATCTTGACTCGATCAGTCAACGGATCATGACAGTCACTCACGAACAGCTGGAGGGTATTCTGAAAACCCTCCTGACTAAAAATAAGGGATTAGATGCTGACCAGCAGTTGGTAATTTCCGAATCCAAACTAATGGATGGAATACCAAATTATAGTGGCGAAAAGGAAGCACGAGGGTGGCTTGACATCTTCAAAGAAGAACTCACTACTCGGAAGTTTTTAACTACTGATAAAATCTACAAGGCATTAGATAAGGCCTTGGTTGGGACAGCAAGAAATTGGTGGATAAGTGAAAAGCCAAGATTTATTGCAAGTTATGCTACTATAACTGACCAGACAGAAAGGGATAGGATCAAGGATGCTACTGTAAACCAGATATACCTAGCCCTCGAATTGAAATTCGATCGTGCGTATGTCAGTAGCAAGGCAGCGTCAGAGCTGGCCTCAACAATTTTCAATTCCAAGTTAAGTGGAAATGAATATGTTAACCGACGGTTACAATGTGTAACTCAAATGGATCCTAATATGGACGAAGAAGGAAAGCTGATAAAGTTACTAGATGGACTTCCTCCACCACTACGAAAAGAAATGATGAATTGTACGGATATAAATAATTTAACAAAAGTTTTGAATAGACATATCCTTCAGCAATCCGAAAGCCTTTTGAATCATAACGTCCAAGATGTATTTGATGGACATCAAAAGAAGCCGATTTATATCAGAGGATTTAATGGAGGTATTCCTCCTAATAATAACCGTAATGGGAATCAACCCAACGGAGGTCAAGTTCGACACGGGGCTGACCCAGGGAAATATACTTCTAATGTTAAGAAAAATAGTGTAGCCACGGATGGTCTACCCACTTGTTATGAATGTGGTAAAACGGGCCATTTCGTGATTGATTGTTGGCAAGCCATGCAGCGACAGAGTATTCCTTTACCCCCACAAGCTGCAGGTTGGGCCAAAATGAATAATGCGCCCATACAACGAAATTCCTACAATAATAATAGGGGAAGAGGAAACAATAGATATAATGGAAACGGTAATAGGGGTTATAGAAACAATAATAATGGGTATAATCGGAATCATAATGATTATAACCAGGGATATTTAGGTGGTTTTTATAACCAACCCCCGTCCTATAATCAGAATTACAATCACCAGGACTTCAATCAAAATTATACAAATACGGTGCACCAAATGCGAGCCATGCACATCAATGATCGTGATTACAATTACGATCCAGCTCGTGATATTAGAATGAAAACTAATTATCCGGCATTGCCAACGAGCAATGAACACCAGCCTCAAAACAATCAGATTTATGGGAGTCATAGTAATCCCAACCCACAAACTTTGGAACAAGTACATCAGCAGATGTCTCAAAATAATCCAAGGTTCAAAATGTTCAGAGTACGATCAGCTGAGGATTCCAGTATCCCAGACTTAGAGACTATACCATTACCAGGGACATCAAGTCGAAAAAGTGAAGAATCACCCATTGCATCAGTATCCTCGAGTAATGATGAAAATAAGGAATTAGACAGGTTAATGGCAGCTTACGAGCTGACTCAAGAAGAAACTTCAAGTAATTTAGATAATAAGAAAGAAGCGGCGACATTCAGTAATACATTTAATCAAAATCAAGCTTCGGCAAGTCCGAAGACATTATATGTTAGGAAATTAAATCAACCACTTAAGGAAGTAAAAAGATTATTTCCATTCCGTAACTATTACGTAGTGGCGATGGATTTCAATGTCATTGTAGATACAGGATCTACATTCAGTATCGTCAATCCCAGGACAGTGAAGTTGTTGGGGTGTGATCATATCATCACATCATGCCAGCGAATCGAAGCAGACATGATTGTGTACGATGGTAAACCGTTACAATCAAATCAACAGGTAACATTGGGATTCTATGTGGACGAACTCCACACATGTGTAAATTGGACATTCTATATTGTAGAGAATATGATGGATAGTATAGTATTTGGAATGGACTTATTATCTAAATATGACATAACAGTAAGTTGTCAATCCGGACTAATTGCGTTTTCAACGGAAAACAGACCCAGTCCAGACTATGTATATACATCTGATGAGTCAGATGAAGTACAGATTCCCACGGGAGCTGAAACACAGGTAACGCACGCGTCACCTTCGACTATTATGACAGCATTACCAATTAGGAAAAGACAACAGAGACCTATTGGCTCTGACCAACCAGATCCAACTAAAAGCGATGATGCAGATAAATCATCGGACACTAAGTCAGATAAAAATATTTATGTTCAGGATCACGTTCATTTAGAAATAGGGGAAGAAAAGCCCATCAACATATATACTGATAAGAGCTCATTTGACGGTCACATAGCAACTGAAACGAATTACAAGTTACTTTTCAATTTGAGATTAATGATTATCCCAGAACATATCAAATTAGTACAAGGCAAGGGAATCATTACAATAATTAATACGGGTAAGACTGGTATGGGCTTACAAGCAAAGAGTCGGATAGCAACATATCACCATTTGCCAGACGAGGTAGTCATACGCCTCGGAAGTAGACAGACACAAGGCATGATACTTCATAACCAATTAAATCGTGCAGCATTAAAAGCTGATATAGAGAAGAAATATACAGAATATGAGGATTTAAAATTAAGATGTAATCTCAATTTCAATAATTATTATCCCCAGTTGAAATTTCATTCAACTGAGTTACAGGTTCCAAACCCAATATTAGGCGAACGACCACCGATTCCAGTATCAACTGATACTGACCAACCAGAAACCGAGGTAGAGAAAACGCGTAAACAACATGCACAAATGTTACAGCAAAAGCGAATAAATTCAATTATGACTTTTCGGTATCCCAAAAATATGGGTGAACTGGGTGATTTCATTGGACAAACAAATAAATTCAGTCATACGGTCCAAAGTTATTCTCAGGTGATGCAACCTCTTTTTGAGTTACTACGCAAATCACCGCCATTCATATTCACGGCAAAGTGTCGCGAAGCCTTTGATGCTATCAGGTATCAGATTCTCACTGCTCCGGTCATGGCTTTACCCGACCATTCCATTCAATTGGAACTATGGTATCATATATCCGAGAATCATATCCTCGCTATATTGGTACAAAATAAAAACGGAGTACGACGCTCACTCTCGCGTTTCCAATATTATTTGGTACAGGTAAAAGAAACCTTCTCAACATTAAATAAGCATGGTATTGCACTTATCCAAGCATTACGGAACTTCCGTAACTTCACTACAGGTCGGACCGTCTATGTGTATACCACCGACGCGGTATTGCCGACAATTCTGAAAATCTCAGACTTACCTCCACGATTGGTACGGTGGAACTTGAAATTGCGAGAATTTGACATTAAAATCCTTTTGCTGGCTGGACTGCCCGCTAAAATAGACGAGTTGTTGCATACATCTACAAGAAACAACCTTGACCGTGAAATTATATTTTCTTGTAGACTTATTAAAATAGTATGTCGGAACCGTAAGGAAAATGAATTTATTCGTCGCTGCGCAGAACTAAAACATAGAATTGATAATTTGCATCAGCTACAAGCTAAGGACAAGCATGTAGATAAAATAATACAACGATTACGATTTGATAAAGACAACGAATTGGTTGGAACAAGTAGGTACAGAAAAATTTATCGTTTGGGAGAGAACGACTTATTAGAAAGAATCACTACTAAATTTATGAGTGGTCCTTATGTTCCAGTCATCCCTTACAAATTGGCAGTTCAATCCACTCAATTTATGCATCAGAAAAGTCATTTTGGAAATGAGAAATTACATATGATTATGCGGGAAGACTACCACTTCCTGAATATGGGAGAGCTCATATCTAGAGTTATTGCAGTCTGTACTCAATGCCAACGTTATCAAAACAGTCGGAACCAAGTTTCCGGTTCCATACTCCGCATACAATCAAACATTGATAATATGCCTGAAAACGTTACTCCTGCTTCAAATAATAGCCCTCTTTTTCCTTTGATTCATTTCTCACCTTTTCAATTCCCAGAACCGTTTACATCATCTGACGATTCTCAATCGCCTGTTGATGCGGGTCCACCTTTTTCAGGGGGAGAAGGGGATGGTGAGTTAGTTAAGATTAATTCCGGACAAAAAGTCCCCATTACATTAAGATTGCCAAAAGCAAATGAAATCCTTACGCAGGAAGATGTATTAAGAATAATACGACCTTAACAGGCCGCTGTTGGACAACAAGTCGATATCGATGTACAAAGAGTACATACGCAAGGGTTTCCCAAAGCCGAGACGCCTCCACAAGGAGCCGG
This sequence comes from Dicyrtomina minuta, assembly GCA_949802685.1. NCBI lineage: Eukaryota > Metazoa > Arthropoda > Collembola > Symphypleona > Dicyrtomidae > Dicyrtomina > Dicyrtomina minuta. Next base: position 767,531 of record OX461810.1, on the reverse strand, counting down.
CCCGACTCTGGGAAGGCCTGCTAACAGACCAAGACGACTTACTCATGCATTCGACGGTCCTTTATATGACGTCGATTGAAAACGCTTATTTGCTTTGCTTACGCTAAAGATTTACAGTACATAACATATATATATATATAATACATAGGTTAAAATCATATTTCATATTTCACGTGGAATGAGTGATCTAGAAATCATGCTTGGTGGCAGTGATGACGAAGGCTCCATAATTATTCTGCCAGATGAAAAAGAACAATTGTTGCAAGGTTGGGATGAACGAGAACCCGATGAGAACGATTTACAAGTTGTTTGGCAGGGAGATACTCCTGAAATGCAGTTAGCTGTAAGCAAGATAGACATGTCCGGCAACGTAACTCCGCCATTAGATTTAGCAATTAAGATAGATAGGATTAAGTTCACGAATCAGCAGGAGACTGACAGCGAGGAAGAAGCTCGAGCTCTAAAGTTCAAAAAGCCAAAATATAAATTGTACATAGAGCCTCGAGAGGAAGGAGAGATCTCATCAGATGGAGAAGTCGATGAGGTGCCTCCACCCCGTAAAATAAGTAGGAAAGGTAGACCAATAAAAGAAAAAGTTGTCTGCCCAAAAATCGCTTTATGCCAAATTTGCCTTGAGGCTGGTATAGAGGAGAGACACGTGTACTTAGAGTGTCTCAAAGTAAATGGCGATTTCCATAAGAAGGATCGCGAAAAGAGTAAATTGAAATGTTACAGATGTGGATCTCTGCGGCACAAGGCAAAAGATTGTCGCGAACCCCCTCAATTTTGTTCCAAGCCCCGACGAGGTAACCCTCATGGCCGTTTCGATCATGGTCATGATGGTCCGTCACAAATGGTTTAAAAAAATTCAATCCCGTGAAAGAGTGTTATAGTCATTTCATTATCTTTAGTAAGTAGTATGAATTGTTGCTTTAAGTGAAATGACCAAAGAAAATGACGGTTAAATGATAAATGTACAAGTTGGTAAAATATTCAAAATATTGATTGTTATAAAATATATTTGTGTTACCTAAATTATCACACCACGGGTGGTTATTGTGAGATAAAAGACTACGTTAAAATTACTGTAAAATATTGATCTCCATAAAATTGACTGCATAATATATTTATTATGATCTTCGTAAAATTAAAATAGATATAAGTATGAGATACGTCTCAGGTTACGACCTATAAATTTTGATATTTCAAAAGTATACTTTTGAGCACATGATATTACGGGTTATATAAAAGGTTCAAAATAAAATGTTGAATATCAGTCAATTGAGGGTTTTGAATTTTTTATTTTTTTTATTTTTGCTTTTCCCCTTTCGATTTCAACATTTAAGAGTTACGAAATTTCGTTTCCAAAGGAGAACGAACGATCAGGGATATTCGCACGCCGATCTTCCCTTCCGGAACCCGTTCCAATGATCATAGATGATGAACCATTCAATTATGAAAATGAATTACCTAAGTTGATGCTCAAGGCGGCGAACTTCACGTCGTCAGTCAACTCGAGACCAGCAGAAAGTTTGTCACCAGAAAAACCTCTTCTGGAAGATAAGGAGCGAAAAATCTCTGTTAATATAAGTGCCAGAGATATTTCTGATTTATCTCTGTCAATCAATCGAAATTGCGTGGAAACTTCTCCAGCGACTGGAAAGGGCTCTCGCCAAATCAAAAATTATCAGCGAGAGAGAATTCCCAATAGAAATAAAAGCTCACGAGCTTCGAATCACTCGCGGTCAAGTTTACCAAACTTGGTCGCTGGAACGTCTCGAGGGACTCTCCAGAAAAATCCACGTCGAAATTCGTCTTCAAGTTATTTTACGTCAGATACGTCTGATTCTTCATTATAGTAGATAATATGTTCGGATACTTCCACAAAAATTTTGATACATTTTTTTATATATAAGTAGTTAACAATATTTTGCTTTCACGTGATCTCAATTTAAAAATGACTTAATGAAATAATTACCATTTTGACACGTTATAATATACATAAGCAAAAAAATTAGCATTTTTGAATGTAGCTTAGAAGTTTTGATATATAAATATTCACTTATTACTTGACAAAAATAATTTTTATGTTACTAAATAAAATACCTGTGAAATTTGGAATACTTTCCAAAAGACTGAGTAAAAATGATGTTCAAATTCAGTCCAGAAAAAGAGTACAAATGAAATAATAAATACCAAACAGGAACTTTAATAAATGCAATAGTGTGTGTTCTTTTTCTTTCGCATCATAGTTTCTTTCAGGTCTATTATTTGCACCGTTGCTCGCACTTAAGGGTATGGAGCAAAAGATGTGGATGATTGGACGTTCATACTATTGGCTGTTTCGTTCCATTGGTGAGATGTTAGATATTTCGTTTGAAGATAATAAAAGATTTGGTCCAAAAGAAGAAATTATAAAATTATGAAAATTAATAGTATTTAAAATTATGTTTGCGTTTTAATAAGGGCATCAAAACATTTGGTCCAGAAGTTTTAAGAGAAGAAAAATGATGATCATAAAAATATATATTATATAAAATATAAAATATGATATTTTATGATGTAAAATGTAAATTGTGTGTTGGAACCAGAGACGGACGGATATATTTCCCAAAAGCCCTTCAGGCAAAATTATCCCACTAAGTAAGTAGATGATCAAAAAGGGAAAATAATATTCCACACTGTGGAGATGAGAATAGGGATATAGCATGGTACGTGAGGATCTTCTATCCTCGCGGACCATGACCATAACCAGTTTCTACTTGGACTCCGGCGAAGAAGCAGGTACTCCTCACTCGACCGTGCTACGGCAGAATTGTTGCTACGAGCAAATCCTAGGGGCCCACGTGGACCAGGAAATCCTACGAGGAAAATATATTTGTTGCTACGAGCAAAATCCTAGGGGCCCACGTGGACCAGGAACTTCTACGAGGAAAAATGTATTAATCGCTACGAGCGAGAATTTAGGTGATCAAACACTGACCCTTTTTGTGACCCTACGAGGGATAAAATATTGACGCTACGAGCGAATAAAATAGGGAACACAAGGTGACCCAGAAAGACGTTCTACGAGAAGTCTAGAATATAATCCGTCCGGCTCAGAATCAAACCTACAAGGTAAAATATATAATTGTTTTAATAATTATTCGTACGGCGAAAATTAAGGGAAACACTCCCAGTTGTTTATTAAAGATTTGAGTTTCATATTTGATTTCAAAGTATCTTTTATTTTTGGGCTACGAGCCATTAAAAAGTAAAGTCATATCATTTTCAGTTTTGCACTATTGTGCCATTGAAAAGTAAAGTATTTAAAATAAATACGAGGCATAATAAGACCTCTCAAACTATATATAATTTATGTTGTGTTTCGTGTGATTGCATATTTCCCGTATGATATTCGCATGTTCACATTTTTAGGATAATAATTTATAAACTAATATTAAGTTTCATATATTATATTTTGGGAAAGCGCATCATAACCCTCCCCACCCATATAGCATCGTAAGCAGTCAGGCTCATACTCTTTGCTAATTAAACCCTCCATACAGTCGTGCATACTACATAGTATCTCGCAGGGCCGGTCCAGAAGTCGTGTAGTTTCCCCGAATTCACACTGACTCCGTCGCCCTTTCCTTACTCGGATTTAGAAGGCCGCATAAAATCCCTGTTATGTATAAAATATTTTTCAATGCTCAATGTTTCGCAAGACGTCGTTACGCTAATTTTAGAGCAAAGTTTTGTTGTTTAATTTTTTGTGTCTCGGTTTCATTTATTTTCGGTGCGGCTTTCTCCATTTTCCATTTTCCTCGCATTCGTTTGCTTTTGTTCGCTCACCTTCACCTTTCCTGTGTACTTTCAAAGGAGTCATTTACTGCAATATTTGTACGAGGCAAATGTTTGCAAATGTACCATCAATCAAAGGCTGTCAACAATTCGTGTCACAAATCTGTGAGCTTCAAAGTGCTTTGTACACGGAACTATAAATCCAGGCGAGACAAGGAAAAATCCTCGGGTGTTTTTACCCTTGCTGTGTCTTTCTTATTGTGACTTATAGCTATTGTTCTGTTTACACCATAAACCACTGGATCTTTGAACAGATATGCATCCTTCCTGTAATATCTAATGGAAAGCGAGGACAGCAGCAACAATAGGATAACATTAATTTAAGTTTTCGCGTCTAGTGTTTTAACTGAAGGGCAAAGAATAACTAAAAACTTAAACAATCCGAAAGAAAAAGACGAAATAGCGTATTTTGCTTTTATGTCCCGCATTATTGCAGGTGTGTCGTAGAAGTTTTGCAAAATTTGTGAGATAGTAGGTCTGTAGTTTTTGGCGGGTCTCGTGAAAGTCAATTATTATATATGCGTCTCATTACCTTACTCGGTTTTCTTTCTTGTTGTAGTCGAAATTAGATGCCTGGCTATAATTAATTTATTAGAGAAATGAAAATTCGCTAATTTCAGTGCGTGCAATACCCTGTAAAATGTCGATATTTGTTTAGTATATGGATTATTAATTTTCATGCTCCGTAAATTAATTCATTTGTAAGGATAAGGACGTAAACTACAAGACAAGAGCAGTGCTTTTCAGAAAGGCTTTAAACACTTCTGCGACAACAAAACTTTCTAAACAAGTTGTTATTAAAATTGAATTTTTATGTACCTACGTACAAAGTACAAAGCTCTAACAAGATAGGATTGGCAACCATTTCTAATTAATTGGAACGTCCATGATGTAGTTTAAGGCACATAGCCAAAATCCCGACCGCTTCAGCTTGTAATTGTGAGAATACAAACCACAGCCCACGATCTTTCATTTACGAATCAGATTTCTTGAAGTAATGAGGATGAAAATTTCAGAATTAAATAAAATTTAGTAAGCAAAAATAGGTAATCCATTCTTAGCAAACTTAATGTTAATAATTGCACTGCGGCCACGTACAAGTGTGTTCGGAATTTGCAAAAGTATGTTTGTATGTACACACCTGTTAGCCTAGAGTTAAGGGGAAATATACAGCAAGTTCTTAAACCTACAACACGGTAATTAAAAGCGGTTTGCAATGGAAAAAGCAGAGAAAGTGGAAAAAGTTGAGAACAACACAAACGAGATACGTGTGGCTTTGGTGAATTTATTTTATTTGGTTTTATTACCAAATCAACGACAACTCGTAGAAATTCCCACTTACCTCCCAACTTTCTCCTTGTCTACTCGAGTCACATGCTATGCTAAAAACAGCCGTTCATGCAATCTTAAAATGATCATCGAATGGTAAGTAGATCACAAAAAAGAGATAATTTAGGTGACAACATTTGAAAATCATTCCCATTGGGACTGATTTCATAGTAGCATGAATTTGTCATTTTGCAACTTACGACGACCCACTGGCTTGCAAATGCCATTTGTATCGAGCTTGACCTTGGAGCTGACGCAAACGCCAAGGAGGCCTAAAAATGGTGACAATATTATATATTTAAACCCAAGCTTGGTATAAATTGCAAACTGCGACATTTCATAGAAGACAAAGTACAGGGCACTCATAAAATTCATTTCGTTGTGGAGCTTCAGTTTAAACGTAGAAAAAGTTTTTCTCCATTTATTAGGCAGCCGTCAAGAGTGTCTGTCAAGGATGGGAAATAATGGACTGTCTAGAATTAGATTAATTCAATCCTGGGCTAAGTTTAACTTTACTTTTGTTTGAATTTTGATAAGAAAAACGCAAAAGTTTTCTGTTTTTATATATATCTAGAATCATAACATTGAACTTTTGAGCTAAGCCGAAATGTCATTTGACCAACAATAAATTACTGCATTTGAGAAAAACATGAAGACCAAATACTACAATTATACAATTAAATCATACAACAAAATAACGTTGGATAGCAACAGCAATGCGCTCAGTAAAAGGCAGTTTGAAATTATCGAGTATTATTATTATATAGTGAATCTTCTAGAATTATCATTGGAAACGTAGATATAAGTTAAATGCAAATTTTTGAAGCAAGATATTATATTTTTTATAAACAGACAGCAGCTTTCACCCCACCTGAAAGACGTAAGATATATTTTATGTCGAATAGAATAATAAATTTTCAAAGTATAAAAAATGACGTCATTTAGCACAAGTGTTCTGGTTTCTCACTGCTGTCAATTTTTGTGTGTCAATCAATTTACGGTTTCATTTCTGATTGATTGATTCTAACCACAAGTTTCGAGTTTTAATTTTTATTAAACTGAATTTTGTGCTTTTTAATAATTGGTAGACTGTGGATTTTCAAAAGTAATATTGTATTCACTTACAAGGGAATGGTTTCACATGGTACCCGTCCATTTCAAAAAGTTATATCTACAAAAATCAGGCTACTTCTAAATAGTGAGGATCCAAAGTAACTCGAGTGCATTTTGCGTTGTTCGGTCACAATAGCCCGCCAAAGTTTTAAAAAATTCAAATTTTAATATGGAAAGGAGTCGCTTTCCGCAGAATTTGGATAAAACAAATGTTTATGGAGATGACGAGGGATCACGAATCAAGGGCAGACGACAGCTGAGCAAACTAGCAAACAGGTCTGGTGTACTTACGTGCTACACATAGAATTATGTGCTGAGCTATAGAAATCCAGCCGAGACAAAGAAACGACATATGGTCTGTTTACAGTTGCTTTCAGTATTAGTCGCTCCGTTTTTAACTTGTTATTCCAATACATGCAATGTTTACAGATCGGCATCCCTTGTATAAAGTTCTTTAAAGATTTTTGAAAGCTATGGAAGCGCATGAAAATCGTAAAAAACTGTATTTTATAGTTTTAGCTTAAATGGATGAGACATAACAGATGAATATAACCACGCTCACTAATTGTATTGAAACTGAATGCAACCTCATGACTGATCTGTATAATGGACATTAATTGCTCTTCTGATCCTAGGGGCACAACAAATTTCATAAGTTTCAAGAATTGTTGGCATTTAAATTAGTTTGATTTAGTTTGTTTTGTGGCGTCGAGGGAGCGTGCCGAGAATTCACAATAGCCTGCAGTATGCACATACCTGTTGCCCCAGAGTTGCGGCAAAACAAATAGGAGGATTAAAAAGTAATGCCATGATCATTTAAAACACGTTCACAATAAGGAATCTGGGGAAAGTGGAGAAAGTTTTGAGAAGTTAATAAACAAGGTTCGTGACTTTCACCAATTCATTTAATTTGGTTTTATTATTACAAAATCCACGAAAGTTGTCACAAAGTTTTGCAAATTCTCACTTTTCCCTTAGAATACGCAAATAATCAAAGTTAGAAAGTCCCTGTGGTATTAAGTTGTTTATAAAACGCAAAAATTCAAAGTTAATTCTTGGAGGAAACAAAACTTAATATGATGAAATGCAAGTTTGTTAATTTAAATTTTTAGTGAAATTAAAAGTTTAAATATCCTGTTTTTTGTGAAATGTCGAATAAATGACCATTATGCAATAGGCATCAGGGACGGACTGGCCATAAGGAATTTCGGGAAATTCCCGATGGGCCCCCCAACTAGTGGGCCCCCCTGGGCGAAAAAAAAAATTTTAGTATGTTTAATTAAATGCGTTAATAATCATTCTTGATGTCTAACCTTATTATGTGATTAGCAAACCAGGCTTGTTTCCTTTTTCCTTAAGCTATCCTTGTTTACCCTACATTCTACATACCATTTAAGAGCTTACGCTTGTGCTGTCCAGTGGCATTTATTAGTCGTGGCTGCCTACAGAACGGACTGTAATGACTGCGCGGACTGCGGCCAGGGGCAGATAATTATAGGAAAAGGGTAATGCAACCATGATGTAAATGCCGTATACGTCTGACAATATAACGTTTGCCACAGTGATATTACGCCCGATTTGATTAGTTCTCTTCATCCCCCCAACCCCGTATCGTAAAAAATTGAATTAAGCGGTCCTAGTTAGGCGCCTGCTATCACTCCAGGAATTTTAATTAGTTTAAATAATCGCCCCGGTATAAACAAACCCAAGGCATATTAGAAGCAACACTAAATTATTACCAGCTGAGTATTTGTTGTAGAATCATAATTTGATAAAAAGTTGTATGTTATATTATTATAAAGTATGTTGTCGAAGTTATTAGAAAAAAACAACACAAAAACTGTGCTCTTAGGAATTTAAATGTAATAATTTCTTTCATTGTATTTTTTTAAACTGCAAGAAAAAGATAACTTTATCTAATAAAAATAAACTGTACAGCCCCTCATGAAGAACATACTTTTGCTATGCATAGGTTTGTAGTTATTTGTTGCTGAAACTGGTTAACCTTAATATTTCAAGAAGTCAACGAAAATTTGTGAAACTGCGCCTTTAGCCCCAATGTTTTAATAACCGCAAATAATTAAAATCAAGATTATTGAATTGTTAATTTGGTTAACGAATGTAGTAATGTAATTTTGAATTATTGCAGCATCTATTTCATTATTCTCGAAAGAAAGCAGTTCGGATATTAATGAAGTCTACTTTTGCTACTGATAGCTGTGCGATCCCCCTATGTGATCTCGAATCATCTTACCACGACAGATGGGGAACGCCCAACACTCAAAAATTGGAAGATTATGGCTCCAAATTAAATAAGGAAGACCAAGATACTTTGGATGACGGATACCAACCACATATTTCCGCACAAGAAATCGAAGCCTCAATTAAAGGAATCAACAATGACTCAGCCTCTGGGCTCGATGGGGTTTCGATTCGTCTCCTTAAAAAAATTGGTGCAGATTGTTACTCTGTAATTGCCCAAATTAGCACAATCATGCAAAACTGGAATTTAATCCCGAAAACTTTTCAAAAAGCAAGAACTATTTTGATTCTAAAAAACGCCGATGAGAAAGAGGAGGTGGGGAGCTGGAGACCAATTTCGATCTGTTCCATACTACGAAGAGTGATCGAACGCGTTCTAGACAAAAGACTAGACGACTATATCCATCTCAATGAAAACCAAGTTGGCTTCACAAAGCATCCAGGTACTTATATTAATTCATCAATCGTGAGCGGATGCCTAGCAAAAGCAAAGCAACAAAAGCTTGATTGTTGTATCGTCTTTCTGGATGTACAGAAAGCATTCGAGGAATCATCACACGATCATATAGCCGAAAAATTGCATCATACGCGCCTTCCTTCTCTACTACGAAACGTTACAATATCTCTTATGAAAGACAACAAGACCCAAATCCAAACCCGTGCTGGAATTTCAAAACCAATTGTGGTGCAACGCGGAGTCTTTCAGGGATCTCCATTGTCACCACGGCTTTTCAACATCTCAATCGATCACGTGATTCGAGAACTCACTGAACATGAAATTGCTGCTGAATATGGATTTCAGATTCATCCAGATGTACAAAACTTGTCTGCCAGGGCATTTGCGGATGACGTAGCAATATTCGGACACTCTATGGACGCAGCTAAAGAGCTTACCAAAATTGCTATCCATAACTTTAAAAAGGTTGGTTATGAGATAAATTTCACGAAGTCAAAAATCATCAACATCAAGAAAGGTAAAATGTGCGAGGACCCTTTAATACTGGATAATAATTGTCATATTAGTGCAGTCAAAGCCGGAGAACGTATTCGGTACTTAGGGGTTAATTTTACCGATGAAATTGTTTTTGAACCATCAAAAATTATAAAGAATTTTGAAAAGGACTTGCAAAACCTTGTAGGAACCCCAATGTTGTATCCGAATCAGAAATTAAAAATTATTAACCAGTACTTGTGGCCAACGCTCATCTACCCACTGCAAAATGCGCCCCTAAACAAATTGTCCTCAAAATTCCTCCTGGATCTGGACAAGTTAGTAAAAAGCTCGGTTAAAGAAATCATTGGTCTTCCAGCGGACACTCCGGATGCAATGTTTTATTCCTCCAAAAGTCATCGGGGCATTCAAATTGTGCGGGCAACTTGGGAGGCCTTTATCCAGCACTATAACATATGCTTTTCCCTTCTAAACTCCAAGGACCAATTCATCCCCTACATTCGGAATATGGAAGATGAAATGAGCGAGTGCATCAAGGAGTTAAAACTAGAGGAAGTAGAAGTAAATGGCATGATCTTAGCAAGACCCAAAACAAAACCTAGCCAAATCCTGAGAAAGAGTCTACGTGACCGTGAATACGTTAAATGGTGTGCACTGCCCCATAAAGGAATGGGAGTTCAAATGTTTCAAGAATATCCAACGGGGAATAGGATTATTATGGATAAAGAAGGTCTCACTTCTTCAGAGTGGGTGTCAATTTTAAAGATGTCAGCTAATGTATACCCGGTGAAATCAGTTCCCGGTCGCTGCCTAGGTGAGCCTTGTTGTCGTCACTGCAACAAGAGAGAAACCCTTAGTCATGTCCTTGGTAGCTGCCCGAGAGGCGATCTACTCCGAAACACAAGACATCACGAAATTCGTACCATAATTGCAAAGAATTTGCGAAAAGCTTACTCCGGTGCAAAGAGATTCTGGAAGGTTCATGAGGAAGTCACTTGCACAGCAACTAGTCAAAGAGTTGACATAATCTGTTATGACCAGCAGAAAAAAATAGGTTATATAATTGATCCTACCGTGAGGTTTGAAAAAAACACAGATCAAGCAAACGAAGTTAACCAAGAAAAGCAGACAATATACAATCCATGCATTCCGTATTTTCAAGAGCAGTACGGTCTGGAAAAAATGGAAGTGATCGGTCTTCTTATTGGAGCCAGAGGAACCATCACCAAATTCTTTGAAGACTTTAGGAAACAATTTATACTACCATACGCCATGGTCAAAGAAGTTATTCTGGCAGCGGTTCGCGGGACACACAGAATTGCGCACCACCACTTATATTCGATTACTCCAACTTGAATGTCTCTAATTCATTAGCGATTAAAATAAATATACTAAATAAAACCCTGTAATATCATTTTAAAAATTGTATTATGTTTTTACTGTGTCGTGTTGGCAAGTACGATTGTGTATCAGTGTAAATAAAGTTTTACTTTCTCTCTCTAATTGTTATATTATGGTGGACACGAATCGGTCGAAAGCTCAAAATGATAAATCAAAAATATTAACTACATTTTTGTTACTTCAACTGGACTTATGTTTAAACTTTTTTTTCGTTATAAATGAATTACTGAATTGGGCAATTTGAATTTTTCAAATAGATAAATTAAATGATGGTATTGAAATACTTAAAAATTTAGGATCACATGACTCTGCTGTAATCTGCTTAAAACTCAACTATTGCCTAAATGACTATTTGTACCATTTGATTTCATGTGCGGCCAAGTTGTGTCGTATTGACCCTACCAATGACGTAACTTAATTGTAAATGATCTCTAAAAGCTATTGCTACAGCACAATTGGTCTGCATGGCGTAATACATATTTTGATATTTATATAAAGTGCATTATTTTAAAGGTTTCTTTAAAAAGTGGTCAATTTTAAAATACTTAAAAATAAAAGCGAAATTTTGCGATAAATTAAATGTTGGTATTTATTTATTACTCATGTTTACGTTTACGTTATTAGTATTAGCTACCTCAAGAGGAGTGATGAGTTAAACTTGCATTACCTTTCATAAAATCATGGTCACAATCATCAGTAAGTTGCAGATTTTACTTCCATCATACACACGGTGGTGGGTGCACATAATTTGTATCTGCACTTACACTCACTGCAATATAAGTTGAGCATCAATACAAGCGCTGCACACATATGACGAGTTTATGTTCATATGAAATCCTATTTTGATAGTGCGGAGAGATGGAGGGGGGGGGGGGGTCCAAAGCAATACATTTTGCAAGACGTCATAATTGCAAACTCCCTGTCCTTGAAATAGGCTTGTAACGTGTCTTTTGTTGTCTAATGGCAACGCTGTTTGTCAAAAAATCAATTGCGCATGTGTTAAAAATATGCATTTAAGAAAAAAGCCACGCATAGAGTCAAAATCAGTAGAAAACGACGATGAAAAATTTTAATTCGTCAAACGGACGATTTTTTTCTTCGTACTTGTAGCTTGTCCACAACTAAAACGCCATTTATTTTCCTGATTGTTCAGTTTGGGAATGAAACAGGTTAAAACATGATCAGAAATTGGGTCTAACTAGTTTCTTAAATTCGGTTTTCTAAAAGTTTGTGTTAACTTGTGTTATAGCCTCACCGCACAGCAGACCTACGTAGGTTACCTCCGCAAAAAGCCTAGCTAGGTGCTGTGCGGAGAGCCGTGCCTAAGCCTAAGTGGGCGTCATTTTCTCTAACTCCTTACCTACGTAAAGTGCGTTAGGCAAGACCTAAATACCTACCTACGTAGGCAAGACGTGCTGTGCGGGTCTTGCCTATCTTAAGGTCCTGCTTTTAACACACTTTATTTTTCCCTCCCCCAACCAAGGATATCTTTGACACTCTCGTTCATTGGCTCTAAGCAAACATGAACCCGCGAGTTGAATTACCCAATCACGTTCGCTCTTCTTAATTTAAGTAAGGCTGTGCGGGGTATCTCTTCGTGGAGGTTACCTACAAGAGGTGACTGTGCGGAGAGCTTGACCTAACTATGCTACCTCCGTAGTTTACCTAAATAAATTGCTGTGCGGTGAGGCTATTAAACATAGTTATTCGTGGTTACAATACTAAAAACTATAATTGCGTTACTTATTGCAGTTATAAACACTAGGCTATAATAACTTCCTGCTGATGTTTATCTAATTCACACAATTGCTATTAGAATTAAATATTTACCCGAGTATCAGTGTGCCCGCGATCAATGACAATTACACTTGCATTCTTTATTTAGGTGATTTAATTTATATCATCCTTATTTATAAATTTTAATACGTGAGAGCGTATACAAGCTTTAATGGATTCGTCAAATCGAAGCGGTGCAGCAAAGCGAAAACGAAGCGCTCAAAAAAAACTCGAAAAGTCTGCAAGTGAAAGTAAGAAATTGACAACATTCTTTCCAGTAGTTGAGGGACCAGAGAATCCAGCAGTTTTATCTACACCTGAAGAGGCACAAAACCAGGGCAATATACTTGTAAGGATAGCATTAGGATATACCATTGGGTTTAATCACAATTTTGAAAATTATTTTGTTACATTGTTTTACATTTTACTGTAGCATATTTCAACGCAAGTAATTTAGATATGTTATGTCAATCGTGATATTTTTTTAGTGTAAATAATGTGTACACTAAAAATCATTCTTAGTAATACTTTTGAAAACGACAAAAAGTAAACTGATATACAGAAGTATTTTTATTCGTACATATTGACAGGATGACGAATTTTCAGACGAAGGGGAGACGTTAGTTGGAGAACTAGACCAAGCGGGTAGTGTCGAAGTAGCAGACCCTTCAGAATACCCCGAAAAAAGCACTGTCGTTGAGACAGTTACAGGTAAGGAACCCTCCGGTGATATCGACTTCATTGGCGCGTCGTCACATGTAATTTAATTTTATCTAACTAAAAAAGTGGCTATGAGTGAGATGTACAATTCCTTATGTGGTTTTGAATTTTAACCATTAATTGAATTCACACGATTTTTATGTCTTTCGAAGTATTACTGATAAATTTGCTTGTTTACGCCGTAAGAACGACAGGGTTGTCAGTCTAGCTCGTATAGAAATGGATTTGTAACCTACGCTTCCTGTTAGTTCTGTGCGGCTTGGTGTTTGTACGGTGCAGGTCACTGATAGGTTAATGTTTTGGTGCTAGTGGTAGTTTTTTCATCATTTCGCTCCTACAATCATTACCTGATTTAAAATAAATTCTAGTCTTGTGATTTCTGTGAAAATGGCACATTTCAAAAACATTCACGTGTTTGGAGAAAAGCGGAAAATGAAAAGTTTCCATGTTTATCCAATGTACAAAAACTTTTATTTTCTTCTGTTTCAAAATTCAAAATATTCTTTTTACATATTTTGGCAAAAGTCACGCAGCCAAGGCTCGCCGCAATATATGCCCATGCAAATCCAATATTTCCTCTGCCGCTCCAAATCCATTCCAAATCCCAAAATTAAATACTTTACCTACCCTCACGGCTCCCAAAAAACCAGGGAGTCGGCCCTGGTTTTTTTCTACCACTCTCCTTTCAGTATTTAGTAGGATCGACTTTAAATTTATCTCGATAAGCTTCATAAATTCGATAAGTTCAAAATTTGGAAACAATTAATGTGAACGTTTGCGTGCAAAAGAATTCAATATGAAATATTGTGAAATGGCTTTAATATCAAAACATGGTATTATCATGCTTATTGGAGGATGGCCTTTTAAAACATACAGTTGTTTTTTCACATTTACTCTACTCAGAATTGGTTGCGCTTTCACGCGTAAGTGCAAACAAAAGTGAATAATTTGAAAATCTTTGACGCAAATTTTTTTAAAGAACTGCGTAATTTAATAACGTTATTTGTTTTATGTTTTCCTTAATATTTTTGGCGCTGTAGCTTCTCCAATTCCTGTCCGAGTTTTAAAACATTTTAGGTTTTGTTATCTGTAGAATAATATTCGAAAATTTATTTCAGGATTTTTGAAAATTCAGAAAAAATATATTTAAACTAAAATTTTTTATTGTTTCAAAATTTTATTTAATTGGAATCTTCAAACATTTTTATTTGAACATAACGTTTTTCAATTTTTTTGAAACCCCGAAATAAAAGATTTTTTGAAATCCAGGTTTTTTAAATTCCGCCCGCGACAGATTTCGAAACAATTCACTTCCGTTTGCGCTTACGGGTGAAAGCGTTACACAATTTTACATAACACCTGAATTGTCATCTTGCAATGAGCATGGGAATACAAGTTTTCGCCAATTTATCTTTACTACAAGTTATAACATTACATTTTTCACGAGCAGAAGTTCAAATAAATTTTTTCAAAATTTTTAACTGCAGCTTATTCACATTTATATATTTGTCAAAAAAATTATAATACTTAATTTGTATAACTACCACTTAAAACTCGTATTCACCAGGCATTTTAATAACTGTGAAACAATGTATTTTCAGAGTGCAGAAACACCTTTGGAAGAAGATAACGAGCAAATCAACGCTTCTGTGAATATGTTTGTACGTCCGAATCGTAACATGCTGGATTTATTTCTAAAATTTTATCCCGTGCAGTCAATTGAAATCGAGACTACAAAGCTTCCCTTTAACCCTAAATACGTGTTTGATTTGGGTACTTCTAAACGCAAGTGGATTTCTTACTGCAAGGATCAACAGAAGTTGTTTTGCTTCTTATGAGTCGGCTTTGTCAGTTCAACAGAGACACCAAATCGGTTTATGCTTGGAATGAATACCTGGGCTCACGTGCATCAGCGTATTGCAGAGCATGAAAAACCACAATACCACGAAAATAGTACAAACAAATACTTCCTATACAAAAATGGCTTACCATCCGACGCATTAATATTTCCTGAATCACTCTCAACAAAACAGAAGGAAATTCATGAAAACAGAAAAATGTTTGAAAGAATAATTGATGTGATAAAAGTAGTAGGAAAACAAGGCCTGCGGTTCCGAGGACGACGCTTTGAAAAATCAGTTGATTTAAGTAACAAAACTGTCAATTATGGAAATTTTCTGGAACTCATTTTACTACTTTTAAAGTACGACCCTGTAATGCAATCACATCTTCAAAAAGTAATAGCTGAAGGTGAAAAACGTTCTAAAACTGTTTCATACTAAAGCCGAGGCAGTTTTCAGTCTTTTTTATCTAAATCAACTGTAAACACTGTCATCGTATCCATAGGCAATTTATTGAAATCCAAGATAGCATCTGAAGTTACCAATTCAGGAATGTATTCCCTTCAAATTGAAACTAATCAAGACGTGTCCGTTCAGGAACAGTGCTCTGTAATCATACACTATGTGACTGATAAGATTCACGAGCGTCTCCTAGCTGTTATAGAATGTGAGTCAACAACTGGTGAAAATTCATTAAAGGCCATAGAAAATCTTCTGATGTTGAATAAAATCAATATTAACAAGTGCGTTGGATGTTCCACGGATGGAGCTGCGAATATGCAGGGAAAATACATGGGATTTCGAGCATGGTTGGTAAAGGCTTCTTCGCCGTCTATATATGTATGGTGTTATGCTCATCAGCTGAATCCAGTGCAAGACAATCTGTACCTAATGAGCTTTTAAAAAAAAGTGACCGAGGACCGAAACGTACCTTTCTTTTTGGCCTCATTTGAGCCTCCGTATTATTTAACACAGGCTGTCCTGAGCTTGTCTCAAAAGTATAGAACTGACCGGACCTCCGGTCAGTGCAATCGGTCCTACCGGTCACCGGCTCCGTGTCTTACACTGGCTGAATCTGGTAGTTCAAGAAACTTCTAAATCAACAACCCATGCAACCACATTTTTCAACACTATCAATGGGTGCGCTACTGTTTTTCGAGAGTCGTACAAGCGAATGAAAGTCTGGACAGATTCTGTGGGACCAACAGAACGAAAAATCTTGGGCAACATAGGCAAAACAAGATGGTGGTCAAAGCATGTTGAAATTAAAAAACTATTTGGGCTATTTGGAAATTCACAGGACTGTCTTTATGTTAAGCACTGCACTGCACTGCATTAAATTCTGAATTTTAAAGATTTAAAGCCAGACACAAGAGCAAGCATTCAGGGGTAGGAGGAATTTCTTCTACGTTATGAAACAGTACTCATTGCCAACATTTTTGTTCACATTTTTGAACATACATCTCCGTTGTTAAAAATGTTGCAAACTAATGGTATTTTAATTTTAAAATGCTATGAGCACGTTCAAAGTACTTTAACGCAGCTAAAACACTTTTCAAGAGATTTTAAATCAATTGTCGACGCCATTGATGAGTTCGTGACCATAGCGAATAATAAATTTGAGCAGGGGGAGTTTTCATTAGTTGGGGAAGAAGCCATGCCTGCACACCGTCAACGAAAAAGAAAGAAAATGGCAGGCGAAACGAGCACAGATGAAGTTACTGGACATCAACTTACGAAGTTTGAGATAGAAATTCATAATGTTATAATGGATTCTATTATAACTTGCATCGAGTTCGAGTCACGATTTGGGGACAACAAAGCTCTATATACGGACATGAGTTATTTAGATCCCTCTGCATTTGAACTCATTAAAATTGAACCTCATCCCAATGCCCTCTTTGAATTACACAAGTATCTTAATAAATTTGATCCAGAGTGTAAAATTGAGACTCTGAGATTTGAACTTAGGGAGTAAGCTATTAATTAGAATAACCTTAAGTTGAATTTAAACGAAACTTATACATTGCTAGATGACCTTAATGGGCTTGAATCCGATGACAATGACACTGATACGGACCAGGATAAAGTTTATTCAGAAAAGAAATTACATGAACTTGGAAACTGTAAAAAATGTCAGAACTGCATTACTTGTGTTTTTGATACTTTATTGACGTATAATGTAATGTCGAGCAAATATCGCGAAATCAGCAAAGCTTATCAGCTTGTGTTGACATTGTCATCCACGCAAGTCAAATGTGAAAGGACTTTTTCAACTCTTAAATTTATTAAGAATCGACTACGCAGTTGCCGAGGACAGGAAAATTTAGATGCATTATTGTTAATGTTTTGTGAAAAACTCTCGTTAGAATCTTTAACTTACGACGAAATTATAGATGTTGTTGCTAAATCCACCCCGCAATCGGCTCCGCAAAATGTAAATTGTTATGCTTATGATATTTAAAAATGTTAATATGTATTACGCACATCCGCTGCGTTTGAACTGACACAAAGTTGAGTCCTAGAGCCTTGATTGTAATTACTTAAAAAATTATGTAATAATATGTATTTATTAAAATCACTAGGTCATACAATATTTTAATATTTTTGAGAAAGCTGGTAATGGAATGTTAATATTTTAACATAGGGCTTTTTATTTGTAACGACTGATTAGGTTTAGGTATATATTTCCCATGAGCTACAAGAAGTTTACCTACGGATGTTACAGTCGAATCAAACTAAATTATGTACACAGTTTACAGACACATGACATTATTAAAAAAGAACATTGCTTCACAGTGAACATGAATTGTAGAATAAAATCCCAGTCAACCATAACAACTATCACGTTTTGTAGAATTTAAATGATTTTGTAAAGTTCAGTGTCCAATAACGTTCTCAAAACGCTCACACGATTTCAAAAACATGCGATTCACTATTTAATTTATTTACGAGGGATGGGCCAATATCGTCAGAAGTTGATATGCCGAACCGGTTTTATATTGTTTTTAAAAAACAATGTGCAATAAAGTTAAAACGTTTAAAATAATGGTTGTTTTACATTCCATGAATTCAAAATTACATGAGAATGTATGAATTACACAGTATGAATTACACGGACCATAAAAAATGCATTTCCAACGTTTCTTTCAATGCTCCTTGTACAAACCAATTTAAAGTGTCAATTTGACGTAACTACTTCTGACCCTGCCCAAGGTAGATTTTTTAAATAATTTCAAACAAAAAATTATACGTTGGTGCAAACCATGTGTCAACGGATTTGTAAATCAACTATTGCTTTTATTGCAACTGCTGCGAATTTCCGTTGGATTGAATGAGGATTACCAACTTTATTTTTTTCTTTATTTCAAACTGAAGTTTTTGTTGCGATAACTGCAATTTTAATTAAAATGTAGCTTCAGTAATTAAATTTTATCTATAAATTTAAGTACCGCATTTCTGACTTTCAGGCCTCATTTATTATTACAATAAATACAGTACTTTACAAAAATATTACTACTGTTTTAATTTATATTGGCGTTGTAGTTCTACGTTTTCATACATTTTTGCAGAAGCTTGTTATCAATAGTCAAAATTATTTTGCATTTCTGCCTTGTTTAAGCTGTTTTTTCATTGTAATTAAAATAACCACCGAAGCGTAATAATAAAAGACATGCATCTAATAATGTTTAAAGTTATCTACTACTTTTTTTCAATTTTTACCCTTGTTAGCATAATAACATATTGCATTCCTTTTTCAAACTAAATGTATTTTTAGCGAAGGTGCCTAACAATATTTCATTTCATTTACATAGTTTATGGTGAGTATTTTGAAAACTAATTCATCTTTCGGCCACTTCCCAGCTAGCAGGCGGATATTCTAGGAATAGAATTAGGATATACAGTGCGGATTACAGTATATCCAACAGATATCTTCAAAATTATTGATGGACGTCGTAAGGACATCTTGAGGACCTTCTTGTGTCCGGAAATAGGATGTGCGCTAAACATCCCAAGCGAACACCCCGAGAATAAACTTACGTGATACGTAGGATTTAGTAGGGGGACGAAAAGGATATTTTGAGGTAATTATGCGGATGCCATGGTGATGATTATATGACGTACAAGGGATATGAAATGGATGTTGTACCTATATTACAAGGATGTAATACGGATTTAATTAGAATGTCAGATGGATATTAAAAATAAATAGGCACTGGCCGACAAACATTGGTTTAAGCAGAGAAAGACGGTAATGTCATATTAGAATACACTGAATGTATTATTTAACAGGTATTAATATTATTTTTATTTATTAAAATACGAAGCAACAAAAGTACTTATTTATAGAGAAGTTAATTAAAACTACAACGGATGTTATTATACTACTATAAAGGCTCAATGCATCATTAAATATAAAAAGAAATAATTATTGTTAGTGTAATATTGTACATAATTTAATTGAATCTATTATAATCAACTAAACGTTTACTGTCCGTTTTCGTAGATAATTTATTCAGAATCTTCATATTCGGACGCTTCTTTCTCTTGCTGGTTGTTATCACAGCCCAAGGAGATAGCAGATCGGTTGATCCTAAAGATTTATTCAAATAAATAAATAAAAAATATGTTACACATTAGTTATTTCAAGCATTTACCACTAAGATAACTAATTATTTATATTAAGGCAATTATTCTTGTTTTATTAAGCTAAGAAGAGTCACAACAAAGAAACACTACACGTTTTTGTTTCACTTTGTAGCACTAACATCACCAATACTTTACCTATAAATGTAGTAAAAACTAACCTTTGCTTAATCCTGTCTGGTGCATGAACTAGAAACTGCTGTATAGACGTAAATACATCCAATTTAGTTGATTCGTTAATCGATTTCTTCTTGTGGCTTCGTACTGCTTCTATTAAATATTTAAGATAAAAAGTGATACAACTAACATAGCTAAATATAGCTAAACATATTAATAGAAAATATTGTATTAGGTAATCACAGATGAACAACATTTTGTCTTACGGAATATAATCGAATTAACATTGAAGCTCTCAAAGGGAGTCTTTCCCTTTCCACCTTTCCAGCTAAAGACCTTTGCGACATCATACGTGATCAACTCTTTCATACGGCGGGTGACGTTGTCGCGTTCGCTCGTACCCCCAAGACATTTTAAGAAACACAGCTATAAAAATACAATATTTCATGCTTATGAACAAATAATTTGATGAAACTGGTTACGTTTTATACTACTGGCACATGACACTGCTAAGTGTGAAATGTAAAAAAGAATAAATGTGTACCAATTTGTGAGCTTCCTTAGACTGTGCTAGCGAGTTATCAAACTCAATCCACTGGGACACATTGCTTATAGGAAGATTTAGAAACGCATCGTCGAGTGATTCCGTATTTCCCCTATTATGTAACACCACTCCTTGGTTCATCTCTGCATTCAATACCAAGGTGTGTATGTTACCTACAAGAGCTTTTAATTCGCTAAACTTGGTTATCACGAACGATTTGAAGGCTGCAATAATTAAATAAGTTTATTTTAAACACACTGGTGTTAGCTAAGTACCTCGTACAAAATAATAAATTACTGTACATGTATAATCTCATTTTTATGTTCTTATTTACATACCGTCATTAGAGATGTTCGAATTTTCCACAAAGTCCGTTTGACTTTCCTGACTGCTAGTTGAGACATAGGAAATAGAAACCACCTCAGCACTAACAAAACGTTGACTGCTATACTCAGAATCCCATGGTGTGGAATGCACAAATTGTGTCAGAGATTTTGATAAGCCTCCTTCAGATAGAACTTTGGATGGCATTTTGGTGGCAAAGCCTTGCCGCTTGACGTTCTTCTTAATTTTTCTAACTTTGTTTAACCCTAAACAGAAAACAGAACAGTTTATGACATAATAAATGTTACAATAATGCAGTAATTAACTTAAGCACAATTAATACAATTGATGGCAATGTAAATTGTTTTAAGCAGTAAATTTGAGCTACCTGAAACATGAATCGGTGGTTTTGGAAACCCAGCCTTTGATTCAGCTTTTGTAACTTTCAATGTTTTACACTCGTCCTCGAAGTCCTGAGAAACCTGGCTATGCTTTCGACGTCGGTTTTGTGTACTTGTACCATTAAAATCACTAATGTCTGAGGTTTCGAGGGAAACTGTCAGAGCAGAATTAGCTTCTTCGTATGTTGCTGTATAATGATAAATACAATTCAAATTAACTTTTAGACATAGTATACAATACAGAATATTAGTATTTGCTGTACAGTGTAGTACTTTAACTAAAAATGGCGCTGTTATCATTTGAACTTGGTTTTGCTATTGACATGTTAATTGCGACACAAAATTTTTGTTAATACAAAAAGTAAAATTTTCTTACGACGGGTGCATAAAACTATGCAAGAATGCATAGGCCAATCTGATTCAGGTTGAACTCTGTTGCGGGTACACCACTCTAGTTTTCCTGCTCCTTTTGAATCGCACCAATAAGTTAAATTTTGTCCAACAAGCCAGTTACTTGGAACTACTGCTACGACGTCTTTTTCTTCCGGGAACTTAACCACGGCGTACATTATGCTTGTTCACTGTGAATTAAAGGTACAACAACAAAACCTTCAGCCACTGGAAATTGAATGCACTTACTTTCAACGTCGTTTAAGTTAAACGTTGATAAGTTATTTCCAAATCGTAGAACTTTAGTAATTCCTAACAGGTACGAACTACATGGTTGACTATAGAGTTGATCTGTTGTTTGCGCTGTAACTCCACAGATAAAGTTTTGATCACGGCTGTCACAGAAAAAGTTTTTAATTCTAACAATTGTTCCATTTTTTATTTACACATATTATCTGAAGATTAAAGCGACAGCAAAAATGAAGAAAACACAGCACTTCTATACTGCACTCCAAAAACTCCATTCGGCAAAGGACCATTGTTGTGAACATGAGTTAGTTTCATATCAACGCATTTTGGAAGACGGCTTGCGGTTGTGATGCACTGCTTTTCCTTAATACGTCGGTGGATTTGTTGAAGCTGGTTGGTGCTATTACTTAACATTCGTTTAAGTGACCCTAAATAGTTTTCAAACTTAAACGCACTAAAGTTATCTAATGGTCCTAGTATTTTGGAATCTTTTGCTAGATGGATGAGACCGTGCACATTGAAAGATACATTTTCTTTTCCGTATAAGTCAGGGAACAATTGCACAAAAACTACTAACAACGATTCTGCGTAGTCAGCATACTTTAAGTATAATTTTGGAGAAACAAGTATTGATACTGCAACATGAAGACAAAGATAATGGTTATAATATCTTTCAGGCAGTATTTTGCGCAGTACCACAGGCCCAGTATAAAGAAGAAACTGACGAAGCTCCGTGGCCTTCCATCTATCCAACTCCCTTAGCGACCTTGGTTTACGTTGAAACTCCCTACATATATATTTTGACCAACTTCTTAGTTGAAACGAAATATTTTCAATGTCATTTGCACAAAACTTAAACAAATTAATTCGGCCTATCAACCACAAATGTAAAAGTTTTCTCTGAACACCAAGACATACAAGATGCATATTCTCAAAAGGAACAGTGTTAACTATATCAAGTTTTAAATTTTCTAAACACGTATCACCTATATGATGCTCCTCTTGCAACCTATTTCTAAAGGAAAAGTCAGAACGGGCTTGAGCATGAACCTCCGGGAAAACACAACGCTTCATTAAATGTTCACCTTTTGTACAGCATTTTCCGCATGCAAAATACCCGGAATGACCTTTAATGCGCAATATAAATGATCTTGCAGGAGCGTCACATACAAAAGCATGAATACTGACGGAAAGATGTTTCTCTTTGCAAGTAAAGCCATTATCTATTAGTTATTTGAGTTCATCTACAAATGCTTTTAAAAACGAGTTACTATTTTTAGGTTTGGAGTTACCACAGTATATTCCAATAGGAAAAGGTGGACACGTAGTATTAACTACAAAACAAAGAATTGGCCAGAATTGAGACCCGCTGGACTTAGCTAAGGGAATTCCATCGATGCTGATTTGTAATTTAAGTTCTACTTATTGTGGATTTAACAAAACAATTTCCTTTAACGATTCATGTACTCCAAAGTAGCAGTACTGACCAGGTACCACGTCACTAACAATTGTACTAGTTGGAGTTTTCAAAAGGGTTCGTGCATCTGAAGGAAGATTTTGAAAACAAGGATGTTTTTTTAACAACTTCAGAAGACTACTTAAGTGCGTGTGTTTTACTGAATTCGTTAAAGTCCATGTTCTAAGGGATTCAGTTAAATTTTTAAAGGTTTTGTCTTTATCATCACTTAGAGAACTAAAAGAGTCCTCTCTCACGTCATCATTCACTCTTAATTGTAATATATCTGCATCAAAACTACCACCTACAAAATTTGTTTCGTCTTGAGACACTATTGCAACATTCTCCACACTAGCAACAGGTGGTAAAACCAGTTCTATATTCGAACCCCAGGAATTAGTTTCTACTGAGCTTAAAATTCCCAACTGAGCACGAGAATTGATTGTTTCGCATTTAATTATTCGTCTTAATTTGCGCTTCGTATTTTCATTCATAACTATAACATCACAACATTTACGATATTAACCACATACCTTAATCTGCTGCGTAAAACCACCACTGATTATGTACACCAGTTCATGCACTGCAAATTTTCCGTCGTAACCACTTTTATAATTGAACAAACTGTAAAACAACTTTAATTGTAATGAAAACGGAAGAACACTGAGCTGACGTGAAGAAAATGCTGTCTTGTGTGAGTCTGAAAACTGCCGTTTTCCACTTTTGTCAAATGCATCGAAATGGTGCGTCAAAACTACAAGCATAAAGAACAAACGATTCTATTGGAATTGGATACGTAAGCAATCAAAGTTGAAGTAAAACCAACGTAGTCTAGCGCTTGCGCAGTTACCTGTTACTTGCTGATTCGTGCTGCACAGCTATGCCTTTCCATATCTGGCCTTCTCAAAGTATGTTTACGTTGTGGGACAGGTACTCTATTTAAGTGTAAATTTTACACATTAACTCCCTATTTAATTTTAAATTACCTGCAATTAGTGAATTGTACATGCGACGATGGACCACCAGTTAAGTAACAATGTTGTAAGTAACCTTTATTTTTAAATTTAAAGATCGATGCACCGTAGCACATAATTATTAAAACAAGAAAAGCAATAAATATCTTCTTTGTAATTAGAAAATGACGCAAAATTATACAAGCTTAACTTTCTGCTTCACAGGTTCAGTTATACCCTGGTTCGTCGTGTGTTGTACACAAAAATGCATTAGCTCATATAACTACTCTAAACGAACGAGAAAACTGCCGGATCCCAAGATTTATTGAATCAATTTTGACACTGCTGACTGCTCCTAACGACAAAGATCTTTACGCAGAGGAAGGTGATAACTGCATGACCTGCGTCCCACGAGATGTAATAAAGCACATAAAAGGTAAACTAATCATTATCTGCACATCCTCGCAATACAAAAAAGTACAACTTAGGTAAACTCTAAGTAATTAAAGAAACAATCACGTAGTCAACATAACTTTTAGGTGCCGTTTCACATCGGTTTATAGATTCCGCTCGTCACCAAGTGTTTCCGACTATAAGACACTTTTTACTTAGACAAAAAAAATAAAACGAAGAACCACCGACCGAGGAAAATGAAAATCACTACGTGGAAGAGATGTGGGATTACAATTTTTCCCCAATCAAGCAACCAGTAGATGAGAATGAAGAAACCAGTGTTGATAATGATTAAAATTCAATTCACACCAGCGATACCACATGAGCAAAACCAAATGCGGTATAGTTTGCAAATAGTTACTACATTTAGGAAATTCTTTTAGTTAAACATTATTTATTCAAAACGTGTATATTGTTACACTAAATTAAACCAAACTTGTGTTGTGTCTTACGTTAGTATTTTAGTTTACCATTTATTTCATTGTTAAACAATAATTTTTAGGTAAACTATAATTACATCTAGAATTTAGATTAAAATCGCAATGTATACAAATTGCTGCAATAAAGAATCTGTTTAGGAATAAAAGATTTCTTCAAGGAAACTTTAATTTGCAACACCTTACAGTATAACGTTTGTAACTGCAATCCACTTCAGCAATGTATTTTTCACCTGCGTAATGCAGTCAGGTGTTGGGTCGCAGCTGCCAAAGAAAGTTATGCAATTCTAAAGCTATAGCCTGACAATTTTAAAAAAACCAAATTTTTGAAAAAATAAACCCAATAAATTTTTAATTTTTTATCGCAGTGCAAAAGAGTATCGTAGTACGCACCACTTGAGAGTAGTAAGGTGTTGGATCGCAGCTAAAAAAGAAAGTTATGCAAACTTAAAGCTATAGCCTGACAATTTAAAAAAAACCAAATTTTAAAAAAAATGAACCCAATAAATTTTTAATTTTTTATCGCAGTGCAAAAGAGTGTAGTAGTATGCACTACTTGAGAGTAGTAAGGTGTTGAATCGCAGCTAAAAAAGAAAGTTATGCAATCCTGAAGCTATAGCCTGACAATTTTAAAAAAACCAAATTTTTGAAAAAATGAACTCAATAAATTTTTAATTTTTTATTGCAGTGTAGAACAATATTGTAGTAGGCACCACTTAAGAGTAGTGAGGCGTTGGATCGCAGGTAAAAAAGAATGTTACTAGACTTTTAATAATAATTTATAGCTTGAGTAACAAAATGTTGTAATTAAGAGCTCAAATGTAAATTATACTAAGTTCTTAACCTTCCTTTTTGTAACATATCGATCAATCTTGCTTTTAACCCTTGAATTTCTCGAAAGTGATTGGGCCGAGATAGAATTTCTAAATTTTGTTATGCAAAAAAAGCAAAAAAGCTCGCCATTGCACCGCATCCGTTTGGAATGCTGTAATAATATTGTTTTGTGTATATTTGATTGAACTATTTGTGAATTTGTTTAACTATTTTAATAGTAGCAATTGTAAATTTTATTATGTTAAATGTTACTTACGTATTTGGATAAACGACAGGTTCCAAAAAAGTGACACTTTTTCCGAATATACGTCGACATTTAGATTTGACTGTTCTTGTTTTGATGTAGTTATAGAACAATACCATTTTGGAGAGAGAATCATGGTATGTGGCAGTAACTTCTTGCTCCTCGTTTATATCAAATACAAGAACAGCAGAATGATTTTTGTTTCTTATATTTTCAAATGTGTGTCTCGTTTTTGTTTTGTCAACAGGGGACCAGTAATACACCACAATCACAACGCGAGTCAAACTCTTGGTCTTCATGCGTTCTAAAATTTGTTTTTCAAAATGACGATAACCTTTATCCCCGCGTAAACTAAATTTAGTAGCGCTTAGAAAGTCTGCAGATCCCATTGTAATGTAGAAGTACTTCTGTGGAGCTAGGAGTACGTCATCGGTAATTGGTAAGCCAGTTAAAAAAGCAGTCATAGCTGAAGGATACACTCCACCTGAGTAATCCCGTTCTAATTTTTGCGTGAATTTGTGTGTGTCTGAATACAGCATGGCATTTATGGAATTAAAAACAAAGTTTTAAAACCATGGACAGAAGCTTTTGTTTTAAGTATTGATCATGATTTCAATTACTAAAATAAATATAAACAGCTAAAATAACTTACGTTAGAGGAAGACACTCGCACTGAAGCCTGACGTGGTTTTTAAGTGCACTACCCCCGGTGAAATTTTCTTGTCCACACATGCTACACTTGCATACATTATTAGCCTTACTTTGCAACCACTCAACTTCTTCCGGCTCCAACTCATCAACAGCATTACTTGTACCATTTCTAGTTCCTTTCGGCGCTGTAGTCAGCGCTTGTTTTTTCTTTGGTCTTGCTAACCATCCATTACCCTTGTTTCGCGTTTTAGACTTTTTGCTCTTTGGCTGAGGATCTCTTTCAGGCGTCCGTGATGTTAATTTGGATTTAGATCTATCATCAGTAGCTGGGCTACGTTTCTCAGGCGATCGTGATTTAGACTTTGATGTTACGTTTTTGCTCCTTGGTTGAGGATTTCTTTCAGGCGTCCTTGATGTCGAATTGGATGTAGATCTATCTTTAGTAGCGGGGCTACGTTTCTCAGGCGTTCGTGATTTAGACTTTGATGTTACTTTTTTGCTCCTTGGTTTAGGATTTGTTTCAGGCGTCCCTGATGTCGAATTGGATGTAGATCTATCTTTAGTGGCTGGGCTACGTTTCTCAGGCGTTCGTGATTTAGACTTTGATGTTACGTTTTTGCTCCTTGGTTGAGGATTTCTTTTAGGCGTCCTTGATGTCGAATTGGATGTAGATCTATCTTTAGTAGCTGGGCTACGTTTCTCAGGCGTTCGTGATTTAGACTTTGATGTTACGTTTTTGCTCCTTGGTTGAGGATTTCTTTCAGGCGTCCTTGATGTCGGATTGGATGTAGATCTTCTATTTGATGCATAAGGACGTTTCTTAGGTGACCGTGATCGAGACTCATGGGTAGACTCTTGTTTGGATTCAAATCGTAGCGGAACACGCTGTGTGGAATGACATTTTAAGCTAGAGGTACCCGGTAATGTTGATTGCGGTATTACTGGCAATTGTGTTGTGGAAGTAGGTGTTAAGGATGGCTTTCGTAACGGTTTTCGAGATTTTTGCGGTCTTTTCACTCCCCCAAGTAACTGCATGGCGACAAAAACTGTAGTGTGCGGCCTAACGCCACATGCCTGTAGCTGGTTATCTCTGTGCAATTGTTTGTTACATTAATAAATGGTTACATCACTCAAATTACAACCGGTTTGTTGGCAAACAAATTGTTTAACACAAAATGCGGTTGTATTTTTGTTGATATTGTATACAAATTTGCGTTCCCAGGTTTGAAGAAATATTGAATATTCGTGATTTTCTGTGAATTAAAAAAAACGGAACAAGTGTTATAGTTTATTGTAATGGTAGTTAATAAATTAATTAATGGTCCACCCTGCATATTATCAAAATTTCAATCTACAAATAACTGCATTTTAAATGCTCAAATCAAAAACAGTAAAGAGTCAAAATATTTTTTAAATGCATTTTTCTATCTGCTAAGTGCATTAAAATAACATTTGGCGCGAAAATACAAAGTTTAAAAAAATCAAAATTTTGAAAATTTATGATTTTATTTCAGCCACACTTTTTGAAATTTTTTAAAATTCCACAAAATATTCTAATATTTTTGTGTTGCTTACCCAAATAAAAAGTTTTGTTCAAATCGGTAAGCATTTGACGACGCTACGGGTGGGGGAACTATCACCCACAATGTACTTTCAAGCCCATTTACCCCTGATGGGGGAATATTTGAAACTTCATATTTAGATTTTGAGTATAGTTTGGGGTATAGAATCATTAAAAAAATAAAAAACCAAAATAACTCGGCATCGAGTAAAGTCCATTCCGGTCAATGGAATAAAAGCTCATTGGGACATCAATTTAAAATATTATATGCAATCTATGTATAATAATTTGTTTGCCTTGCTTGTCGAGCTTTGCACTGGATTTTGAATGATCAAAAAATGCTGTAGCTGTCAACAGTTAAAGTATAATATAAAAACAGTTTTTCATTTTCAAAATATTTTTAATTTAGAAAACTAAAATGAGATTCAAAACAACGTATGAGTCTAAAAACTGTTGAATAAGTGTGAGATTAAATTATTAGTGTGGCATAAATCGGATATTGTTACAATAATCGAAGAAATTAAATACTGCGTTAAGAAGCTATTGTTATTTTATAGGAATATGGAATACCCGAAACAAATACATATACAGAAATCAGAACGAACACCACGCACACAATCCATGCCCAACAGCAGTATGAAATGATTTCACACAAAAATAATCTAAGATTCAACCACACGCGATTACTTTACACCCACCCTAATGTAAAATCTACTACTACTGCTACACTAGGTACCTTAAAATGAATCTATTCTCTGGATGCAAAGTCAAGATCGCTGGGTAGGGCTGTCCAAACTTTGCCCGTGTCCATTTAGTTGAATGGATATAACACTCGACAACCCTGCCCAGCTATCTCGACTTAGTATCCACGTAATAAGGTACCTACTACCCCCATGCCTAGGCATAGGAAATTACAAGGAAAATTTACCTAAGGTACGACGAGATTTTCCACCATTTAGAGTTCCTTTTACAGCGGCCAAAGCAGAAGCTTCATTTTCTTCTTCAATATTTCGCCGGATTGCAATCAATTTCATTACGTTTTTAAGCGCGGGTGGTGCAAGCGCGACTTCACTCACGTCAATCGAGCTCATAGTTGACGATTTCCCTTGAAATTTACTAGCTGAACTTGCAGCTCCACTTGAACTACTAATAGAATCACCCCCACTAGCTTTTTGACTGGCAGCAGTGAGAACGGCGTTCTTTCCATTTTTGAAACTATTCAAAAATTCAGCATCATCGTTAGAGCAACGTTTATGTCTAAAATCTACAGAACTTTCTGCTCCGGATGGATCACCCTACACAGTTAAAATAAATCCATATTCACATCTACCCATCAGTTAGGTGAAAATTTCCCGTGGTATAATAATTAAAATAAGAGCCATATAATTGTATACTCTCTAATTGTACTTCAAAGGTGCTTACCAAGGATTTAGTAAGATGCCCAACGGATTTGCTGGCTTTCAAAGCTAATCCCATTGCATGAGCTACTGCTAGACCAAGAGCTTCACTCGGCTTACTCGGGAGATATAATTGCAGCCCTTAATTCTCGCTCTTGTCTCCCAAGGAAGCGGACTCCACAATAGTAGCTAGATCCGAGACAAGAACTGATGGTGGAGAAATATTAGTGATAGGGTGAATATCATCTTGAGCATTCAAACCCGCGATAACAGACTCTGTCAAATCAGATTGGGCTGTTGACAGCACAGATTCTGCCATCATCTCTGCAACTTTATTCACCAGTAGATTATCTGCTGACGATGCCTGGTTAGTTAAAGCGACAGATGGCTTTATCACATTTCCATCCATTGCCTTAGGAAGACTAGAAGTTGAACTGCATTTTCCGCTTGTGAGTACACTAACTTTTCCTGATCCTGAACTTGACGGCGTTACCAAACTACTCTCACTACTTTTCACTTTCGCCGGATTTTTCCCTAAAGACTTGAGTGACGAGGACTGTACTCCGGAAACCTGCACTGTAACCGACTCTTGGTCATATCCTGGAGCTAATTTTAAGTCATACTTTCCTTCAGCCCCTATTCTGTACGAATTACAACCACCTTGATCCCAAGTTACGTCAATCAAACCATTGTGCCATTCACTGGTAACTGTTCCTTCTCCAGCTGTATTTCCACCTTGATCTCTCCATTTCCAATCCAGATCTCGAACAACTCTAGCTCCTGTCGACATAATATTATGCTTAAGCATATAAGCTCTTATTAATCTTCTCTGTTTCCTCAAATTCGCTTCAGCCTCACGCATAGCTTTCCCTAAACACGCAAAAACATAACAAATCTTATTATGACTGAAGCCCAACATTTCAAGCAAAGAAAAAAACACCCTCTATATTCTATCGATAATTGCATCGATTTTTATCTCCCCGTCGCCTTACCTAAATCGTCACAAACACCAGTAACTTTTCCAAAGTTTTCAAATTCAGACAAGCTTAGGTAGTGCGTTTTTCCGGAAGCATTTTTCCCACTTTGCTGAAGTCGAATATGTCTCCAGCCTTGACTTTCGTCCGACGAAGTCTCAATAGGTGAGGATGCTGTACTACCTGGATCATTTAAACTACAGTCTTCAACATAAGTGTACAACGTCGTCCAAGTAATCCCATCTTTTGAGACCTGGAACATCCAATTTCTCAAAGCGGATAGTCCGTATTCTCGAGCATGGCGCAGGGTGTAACTGCTCGGTTTAATCCACACTCCCAATTCAATCGCAAACCAAGCCTTTATGTCATCATTAGTATGACAGTTCAAAGCAGACGAGTCCTGATTAAGTATATCTTCCAAGCGACCATACGGGATACCTTCTAACGAGGAAAAAATCACGAGACCGTACTGTGCAGGATTAACCCAGTCGTTGCTTGTCCTGTGCAAAAACAATTTCATCAATAGTACATTTTGAGATTCCCTGAATCATGAACATACCTACATTTACTCACCCAATAATAATTACTATTATCTAATCGTTTTTAAGCCATCCACTCACTTTGCATTAGTCCCAATCCAGTACAATACTCCATTCTCGTCAAACTCTTGTTGATGTCGGAATGACACTGGCTTCCCTTCTTTAAGCTTCCTGGCGTAAGTATAAGTAGACCGGTCATAGTCATACCTAGCAATTTTTTAAGAATTCACAAATAATAAATAGCGTTTATAAAAGCCTATCCAAATATATCTGTGGTTGCTTCTGTTAATTGTATATTAAAGTTCATGCTAATTACCATTGCTTTGCAACTATTTTTAAAAGATAACTTTCCAATTGGCAAATAGTTGTCAGTGGTTCTATTTTGAACGTTCTTCTGGTACCCGACGATTCATATAATAAAACTGGGAGTTTCTCTATAGTTTCCAAAACTGAAACCAGCTTCTTGACAAGTGCCACTCCAGGACAGATTTTAATCCCATCCAGCAATCTCCCCTTCAAACATGATTTGAATACGTCGATTCGTTGTTGAAGTATAGCCATGTGTCTTCGTCGACTGGATTTTCCATAAACAGTTTCGTAGTCACGATCGTGCTCAGAGGCAAAGAGAAGAATTAAAGCTTGAACTAGGCCAGAACTATGAAGCTCATACGCAGAGACTAAACTATCATCCTTCAGTAAACGTGTCAGTTCATCTTCTTCATTATCTAGAACGGCTGCAATTACTTCCACAAGAACAGCACCAAGAGTATACGTAGAAGCATCTGGGCTGCACAACTTATTTACTAATGTGTCGGGTATATAATGGGTCATCTTCTTGATCAAATTCAAACTCGCTCGTCTGCACAAAAATACCAAATCAATCAGATTGAATTAAGCTTGTAACAACATGAGTATAATTATCCCTAAATAAAAAATTTGGCTCGACTGGTAAGTCAATGCTGTAGTCTATAGCTTACCTAACAGCTAAACCCATTGTGGAGTGATATGTAGAGCAAAATATAGGCAAAAGTCGTTGAAGATAGACAGGTGCCATTTTAGGGTCGCCCTTAGCTTCCGGTGGTACTTCTTCTGACTCAGATTTTGTTCGCTCTCTTTCTATTTCTGCTTGCATCATCCACTCCCCTACTGCCCCTACAAGTGATGAGTAAGAAATACGCTTAAATAATATACAAAAGTTGCGATTTGTGACGTACCCAACATTTTAAAAGCATTATCACTGGATACCATTACGCAAAATAAATTTTAATTTTAGATCGTACCAGAAGACTGTAAAATGGCTGCAACTCCTCGATTCCCTTCATCATTTCATACTCTTGCTTTATCTAACGAAGTTTTTTCATCTTCATCTTGCCGATCAGGATAAGCTCCATGCTTCAAAAGCATTTCGGCAATTGCAGGCCGTCCAAAACAAGCCGCACAATCAACAATGAAGAGATGATCTTTGCCCTTTATTCACATTTCCTCCTATATCACACAAATACATTTTTTGAGTTCCAAATTCTGAAGCCTCGTTCAGCATTGGTTGCTGAACGACGCAAAATTATCTTCAGCTCCTTGAACACGGAGCGATGGGGTATAATTAATTAAATATTAATTTATACACTCCAGAGTTACTGACTTACGTTAGATTTTATAAAAAAAAATTTCTCACCTCCACTCTTATTCGCTTTAATGAGAGACTTGAGTCAAATCTTCGAATGCAATCAATAAGCTGACGGTGTGTTTTTTGCCGGTTGCATTGTGCCTTCTGAGACCATGTCGAGTGCTCAATCCGTTACGTAGTTCTATTGTGTTTGGTTGCGTGTTACATTCTTTCTTCCGTGACCACTTTCTTATGGTAATAAATCAACCAGCACAGTCATTCTTTAAGAGCTACCGCTCACTTTTCCCTCCACTTTAGCCGTCAAGTTAAAGTTGGGGAAAACTACCGCGGAAGTTTAAATGCATCCAAATTCATTCTTAACTCATAATATGGGGATGTAAAATCTATGCTACGATCACAGACCCCCATGAGGATCTACTGACGATATGCACAAGGGGAGATGTGAATCAATATCATGTTTTTATATTGTAAGGACATATTTTGAACATCCGCACCGGATTAATCATTAAGGGGACATTTTTCAGGCATTTTGGGATGTCCCGAGTATGAAGCCTGCTGGCTGGGTTAGGGGCCGTCCATAAATGATATCACCGAAATATCGCCATTTCTAGGACCCTATGACCACCCTGTCATGAGCTTAACCATTGCGTAAATGGCTATCTTTAACATGGGATGTCATCCAAATCCAAGTAGACCCATTGACCCTACCAATGATATCATTTATGGACGACCCCTTAATGCGCTACACTGGCTACACAGAAAACAATGTCTCCACATATATGTTTATAATTAAAAAAATGCATGCAATACATGCGTTACTATTTGCTTAGTAATTATTAGCATATTCAAAAGAACCTAATTAAAAATTATGTGATTACTACAACGCATGGGCCCCCCAAGCTCGCATTTTCCCGGGCCCCTAAAATGCCCAGTCCGTCCCTGAATAGGCTGCTGGGGAAATTAATCGTATGAAGATGTAATATTCAGTGTTTTACGTGGAAGCCTTGCCAAGTTGACTGGGTTATTGCATCAGGAAAGAAAGCGTGATATGTGTGTCTGCTAAATTGTGTAAGTCAAGTAGACGTCGTCGAGAAAAGCCAATGTTAAATGAAGCAACTCGCCTAATAACTTTCCCTACAGTTTATAGACACAACTGACAGAACGACGCAAC
Organism: Dicyrtomina minuta; assembly: GCA_949802685.1. NCBI lineage: Eukaryota > Metazoa > Arthropoda > Collembola > Symphypleona > Dicyrtomidae > Dicyrtomina > Dicyrtomina minuta. Next base: position 733,328 of record OX461810.1, on the reverse strand, counting down.
CACAGACGCACTTACGCCTACCATTATATGCTTGAAAATTACGCAAAAACACACATTTCTTCTTCCACACAGGCGGGGGCGCCTAACTACAACTTCAACTTGAGTACTATAATAAAGCTCCAGTATATATTCAGTGGCATTTTAATACGGTCTGTAAAGCTAGCATAATTACATGTACACAATGTAAAGCGCCATGTCATAGTCTTGGCCACGGTTACCCTTATGGCCATGCATGTAATTAATTGGGACATTTATCTTGGTCCGAATCCAAATGAGTCCAGTGGGACGCTGTGTGGCTCCTGCTCCTTCTCCTAACGTTTTCACTTTCCCCGCTTTCACAGAGTATTTAATTCAAACACAAACTATCGCAGTGGCAAGGCTAAGCGGAGTCAGCCGAAAGCAGCGAGGCATCTGTCCTTGTCAAGCCCCCGATTACAATTATACACTTCCACGCGTAATACTGCATAGAAGTGTATTGTCAAGAGAAAGCACCAGCTGATTAGCAAACCAACCTTTTTTAAAATGGATAAAAAATTGTAAGTTTAAATTTCAATGTCCAGCTCAGTTTGGTTTTCTTTTCAACCGGTCACAAAGAAAAATTCAACAACATTCCTAAAATGAATTTCCATTTAGAAAGTTTAAACACTACCAGTGTTTTTTGATCTGCTACATTTTAGCCAAAAGGACTCATCCGCATGCGTTACATGTAGTTAAAGTACAATAAAAATAAAAGGAAGCTGTTGAAACGCGGAATGCCGGGAATGCAGTTAAAGGCCATGCCATTTGCCAATGCCATTTAAAGGCGGAATGCAGAAATTACAGCTTCCTTGCAATTTTAAATGTGATATTAATTTAAAGGTACTTTACGTAAACACAAAAAAATTCATTTTACATAGTACACAACGTCAACGAAATTATGACAGGAACTGCGGCGTGGATAGTTGAAAGTTAAAAAGTATTGAAGTGTAAAAAACCGTGCTTATTTTTTATTGCACATTACTACCTGCCTAGTAAATATTTTTTCTTTATACATAAATAATTAAACTTGTGCCCACAACAAGAGCATTATTCATTTACTAAAAAATGAAGGTTCATAGGAAATTCAAAGCAAAAAAGTTGACTAAAAGTGAAATCTGTCACTCACTTTCACTTCCTAAGTCCTCTTATCTTCCTGTCTCATGAGTCTTAAACCCACAAGCAATGATTTTTTATGGCTTACAATCTCTTGAAAGAGTATACATGTGTAACATGTGCTACACTGAATCCCGCACCTGCATTTTAAATGCAAACTAAACAAAGTCAGCTTTTTGTGCGGTCCAGCTGCATTTAAATGCTGTGTAATACTGGCATTGAAATCAAGTTAAAGTTCCGATAAATTGTTTGGTACTCAAGAGTGAAAATTTCCTAGTGAAAATGAAAAGCCCACATAATCGAAATTTTTGCTTTGCAATTTCACTTTATTGTGTTTATGTTTACTTTCTTTTTAGGTTTTTTACGACTGCAAATAATTTTATCGCGGGAAATAAAATCGAATAAAAGAGCTGACAACCAATAAAGTAGCTCTTGAAACTGCACTTTAGGACTAACAATCAGCTAGACACAAATTTTTGCACCCGGAAATTGACTGTAATAATTTTAGCACAGTTTATTGAAGCGAAGTAAATATTAAAAATTCGTAATTCAATATGTCAAAGTATCCATTTTAATTAACTGCCATTTACAGTACTTTCTCTCATACTACATGTCCCTTTATTAAAAAGTGGGTCTGTATTAGAACACGTGATGTAATCATGTGATAATAAAGACAACGTGATGAATATGCCAATCGCTGATCTAGAGGCGGGGAGGGGGGGGGGGGGGGCTAGGGGGCTTTGGCCTCCTCCAAATTTTTTTTTACATTGTAGAGATGGGAGCGGCCATTTTTCAATATGGCGTCTTAACAATGTTAGCACCCCCCTTGGAGACCATTAGCCCCCCCCCCTTGAAATGCGCCGCTGGAGTAAACTATGTTATACCAATGCAGTGCTGTAACGCGGGTGTTTAATTCAATGTGGGTAGTTGACCTCTGATCGTGTGTTTTATTACAAACCGAGTAGTTGCATGTTGCATCACAGAAGGTACAGTGTCTAACAGAGGAGAAAATGGTCGCCGATGTACCGAGTTCACTGTGTAGTCGCAGCTCAGATAAAACCCACATCCAAAATTGGGTAAAGTGCAGGAACGGCAGAAAAAGAGCGAGACAAAGACTAAACTGCTCTCAGTCTGCAACTTGGAGTTGACTTGAAAGTTACGTACCAAAACAGAAGCAGAAGCAAGAAACGAGACGCACACTCAATAAACCTAAATTTACTTGCTACTCTGTGTAGTCAAAGTCAATGGTCACTATTCATCTGCTATTCTTCTTTAATTATAATATCGTGTTTGTACTTTTTAATTTTTGAGTTTTATTCACGATTACAAGAAATTCAAAATGATAATTGTTTCTGATTTGTTTAAATGAATACTGGGATGGAATAGTAGTTAATGACTTTAACAAATTCTTGTGTATGCAAAATTCAAATTTATAGCACAGGTGAAAGCACAAGTGAAAGTGTTAGGGAAAGTACAAATTTAAGTAAAAGCACAGGTGAAAGCAAAGTCGACTTTAATTGTGAAAAAAAGTAATTTAAAGGGTAAAGCAAAAGAAGCCATTAGTGAAAGTGAACGAAAAAAAGAAATTAAGCGAAAGGATAAATTTACATACAAATGTTGAAATAGCAGAAAGTTAAGTCAGGGAATTTTAAAAGTGGTTATTAGTTTGTTGAGTTAAAATTAATCCTTATGAAAATATGGAGAAGTTAATATGCTGTTGCGGGGCACAAAGTTGGACGAAAGTTATAGCTTGGTTACAAATTGTAATTCCATTTTTAATTTTTCTTTTAATTCTTTGTCTGCTTTATTTTTGCTAAGATACTTTAAAATTGTTACAACTAATATTTTAAGCGGTTTCAAATAATTTCTGCTAAGCCGTAAGACCTGAATATTTAAATAATTTGTGCTTTTTCTAATATGTAATTTTAGGCACATCTATTTCTTTATTTGGAATAGTCACTCAGTATTCTACAAAGTGAAATTTGAAAATGATATACAAACAAGCGTTGAAAAACAAATAAAACAATGTATTTAAAAAAAATTATCTCAAAGGCACACCATCGAGTTCACTGAATTAAATTCAAACTAAATATTTTTAATCAATTTTTAGGTATAGTAAGTTAATGTTTTATTTAAATTAGGTTTATTTATTACTGGGGAAATATGTATATTACAATCTCCAGGTGCCACATTCGTCTGAATTTGTATTTTGTCTTCGCTAATCTGCTTTTTTAAATGCAATGAATACTTCACTTACACAAACGCGCAGTTTAATGAAAATGTCCCTTGATCATTTTAAAATAAGCGTTCAGTGCGTTTATATTTCTTTTCTAATTTTTCCTGCAATTCTTCAAGCATAATTTTAGTAGTTATATAAAGGTAATTATTGCTTGTTATAAACACTGTAATAAATATATCATTGTTTTTTGACATAAAACAGATACTGTTCCCACTTTTACTATTTTTTGTGGGTGGTGGACTGATCACAGTTCTCATGGCGGGTCAAGATGCAGTAGACAGAGTCACTGACAATCATCCAGAAAATCCCCCGCAGTTGGAGGAGGTGTCGAGTGTTGATTGGAGTCTAATTTTCTTATCAGATTGTGAGTCTCAAAAAATTTTGTTTTGTTTGGCATTTTAATTCCAAGCTGCACGAAAAACTTGTGATCCAAAAATGCTTTGACCTTATTCTTGTTTGCTGTGTTGCTCGTAGATTTCAAATTGGTAGTTTTTCTCGCCGTCTGTCTTGTACTTCTCATTCTCGGGATTATTTTGGCAGCTTTTCTTATCAAAGGGGCTAACGAGGTAAGGGCAAACTTTATTTTTGTTTTCAAATTTTCTTAACAACAACAATTTTATTTAACAATAATAGTAGCGACACTAAAATATTGCTCATTTAATTTAAGTCAAAAAGCCCTATTTCTAAAAATGATATTTTTTTTTCAAATCCACAGAGCAACCGCCGCTATTTGAAGTGCTGGGTAATCCACGCAGTGATATTTTTAGCGTGGTTAATTCTGTCTGAAGGTTTGAGTGCAGACGGACTCCAGTCCTTCGTCCTCCGCATCTCCGTCTCGGTTTCCGTCTACGGCTTTTGTATCTGGGTCGTCGTCATGTTAATACGTGAAATAGATGAGGAGCAGAGGCTGAGGGGAGAGGGGCATCCCGCCTATAAACATCCAGCGAGTCTTCTTGTCAAAGTGTAGCTGGGCACATAAGTCATGCGACGTCGAAAGTGTGAATCAGCTGTGCCGCCTGCTTTCTTGTAGTGTGCTGTGTGTGCAGTAAAATTGCAAAATGGAAAGTTAACATTTGTTTTTTATTTTTATCTCTGCTTTCCGCAAATCTACAAGTGAACTGCGAACTGACTCAACAGTGGACCATTTCTAAATTTCTACAATTTTGTATCCTTTTCGTGGGTCTTACTTAGCATCTTTTATTAGCAATAAAAATATTTTTAAGTGAACTAACGATACGTAATCTATTCACGTCTACAACACCCAATACAGCTCCGTCTTTGATCGTCTGATGCTAGAAATTTACTTCAGCGGTGAAAGAATTTTAATGCACATCGCTATTTGAATAAAAGTTTTGGAAAATAATGATTTGCATACGCCAATTAAACATACAGTTTACTTGATATTATTTTCTTACATTTCACGTCAGTAGGTACATTTAACAATAATTGTAATTAAAAAAATCTAAACATTTCATTATAATTAAAGGAATAATTCTGTACTCATTCGTGTTAGAATTTACTGATAATTTAAGGTTTATTTTTTTTTTCACTGATATTGAAGACTTTTTTTCATGTTATATTTTATCGTTGATTTTTTTGTTGAGTTTGCGATTCTTGGAGCGGAACGGAAATGACCCACGACGCGACGGCAGGAAAGGAAACAGTGAACACTTTTTTGACGTAGAAACTGAAAACGTACAAAAGTAAAACATATGAGTTTCATACTATTTTCATTCCATTCGTAACTCCATTACGTTACGCATTTTGTTAGGATCCACGTCCAGGAAAAGTTCTTTTGAACTTTTAACTTTACAAACTTTAAGATCTTTCTCACGTCCCACACGCTGCGTTCTAGAATCCGAATCCTGATATCCTTAATGTCTAGTCTTGAAGGCTGTTTGTAAACTTTTGAGTATTTTGTTATAATAACCACGTCACGTACAGGAGAAGTAGACATTCGACATGCGTAAACAAGTCCATTGAAAATAGCATTTGGTACTAGTTTCGACTTTTAGTTTTAGAATGAAGCGAACTCAAAAGAAAAGCATCACCTGCTAATGGCATTCTACGTACGTAGAACATTTTTTTTTTTAGTTTTTCTCTCACTTGAAATTTACTTCCAAGTTTATAATCAGTACGCTTCGTATCGCACGCATAACTTTGTACCTTAATAAATTTCATATGGCTTTAATGTCCGCACTCCGTGTGGTTTCAAACATAAGGGCGTAAGATATTGTCTGACGCGTGGGTTAAATCTTTTTTGAGCCTATTTTACGTTTTTAATAATCTTGGCACAAAACCAATTTATTTTTATATGTAACTTTGTGTCGCCAAAAATAATAAACTCTAAACATGAGCTAGAGCTTACGTAAGTTTTTATGATATTTTGGTTGCTTACTACATCTTCATTTTATCCACCTTTTACATCGATTATTTGTACTCCTATTTACTACAGTCCGAGTTTTGTTGTATTATTTTCAAGATGTCATTTTCGATTACTACTGTCAAGGGAAATTCACCAATGCTCAGAGTAATTTAGGTTTCGCCTCAAATATAACCAAAAAAGGGTATTATACTTCCTGTAAAATATTTTATAGCTATAAGTATACAATAATACGACAAAATTAAAAACATTTTCTTCTAAATTATGACCAGAAACTGTCCTTCTCCCCAACTGCTTATACGTTTCCTAAAAATATAACCTATAAATGGCCACATGCAGACTTTGTAGACAAGAAACAATACAAATCCGGATTTTAAGTTTTTAAAAAACTGAAAAAAGCAGCTAACGACCCTGTGTAGTAATTAAAAATGGCTAAATTTAAAATCAGAGCAGAAGTTTGCTTTCTCTTTAGTACTTTTACCCCTTTCACCACGCTGCTGCAAGGTTACGGGCAATAAAATTCGACTATGATGCTTTCTGCTCTGCTGCACTGTGATTGACACGGGGTGCTCATAAATAACACTGCTTGCCAGCCCTCCCTCTTCTCTGTTTCTTTCTTGCATCCACATGGGTAAATAAAACAAAAATCTAACCCACGTTAAATATGAAGCAGCCGTGTAAAATGCACTGAAAATAAAAAAAAAACTTCACTACAACGCACTCGTCTTTGTTTGTTTGTTGAGCATCGGACTTGATAGCTTTTGCTTTCATGCTCTTCCCCAACATTTAGCAAAGAAAGGAAACACAGGGACGTAGGACAGACTTTGCATCCACTGCTAATGTTTTTGATGGTTCTCAGTTACTTCTACTGATGCGAATAACGCTTTTTCTCCTTCATGTTTGTTTTATGTTTATCTGCTTCTGCCGTTGTGAAATGTATTTATTTCTGTTGTCTACTTTGTTCAGCGCTAAGGATTTCCAATGTGCATTGTTTTTTACGATACGATGCTTATATTTTCATTCTCACTGTCTATAGTACTCTTTTCGTTGCACTTATTTGGCTTTCTCTGTTTTATTTTCTCTTTTTTGGGACTTTTGTCAATTGCTTCTTAAAAGTGTGAAGTCATTCATGATTTTTATTGTGTCTGCTTCTCAATTAGTCTGCTGAAAGACAACGGCTGGAGATGCAAAAGGACACATGTGGGGAAAGTTCAAAAAATTATTTTGTATCAAAAGTGTAAGCAAATGTTTGTAAAACCAATTTCGTTTACAGAACGACCGTATTAGAAGTGTGTACATACAGCAGATGAGCAGATAGAAGCAAAAGAGTTGAAATAAATTCGTTTTCTCAAATTTAAATGGATTAAAACTGAGTTGTGTTTACTTGTGTAATAGGTGCTACAGTCGATGTAAATATTTTGAATTTTGGTCGCGCTCCAAGTCTAGACAACGCAATAAACCCCCATTTCGTCTGCTAAATAATTCCAGCGAGATTCAAATGTCCACACGAACATTCAACTAACTGATTGTAAACAGAAACTGATATCACCAAATTACAAAACAACGAAATTACATCAAATATAATTATTGCTTTCATTCGAATTCCAACCCTTGTTTTCATTCTATGTGCTACGCATTATACGCAAAGCAGTTACTTGGTTTGGCATTTTAACTACAAATTTACCCATTTGCTTAGTGGCCTAGATCTGGAATAGTGTGTCCCGGAATAATTAACACGACAAAAATCTAGGTACATTAACTCCAAATTCTAAAAATCAATCCACAGTGCAACAATTACACAATTTAATTTCCTGTCCGTTTCCATTCCAATTAAACACAAAATACAAACGTGCCGCTCCAACATGTCAACGTCAGCGCAAAGTTAATAGATACAGAACCAATTCAAATTATTCTAAACACCACATTATTTCATTAAAAATTAATCCACTTTGCTATCTATCGCTGGCTCGTGTCCTTTGCTTCTAGTTTCTATAACAATTACACCAGGGGCGGACTGAACATAAGAAATTTCGAAAAATTCCCGATGGGCCCACAATTCATTATACATTATGTAAACGGGAGCCTCGGGCCCCTCGGCACAGTGTGGGCCCCATGATCGCCAAACCTCGTCATTAAAAAATTGCGGGCCCTAAAAGTAACCAGTCCGCCCCTAAATTGCACCTACGTTTAAAATTGATGAAGCATAATATCCAAGTTTATTGGTGAAATAAATTGATGAAATAATTACACATGTGTGTGGGGTATGGTAATTAAACATTGGAAATTTTAAACCTTATGTTTGATACAGTGCCTGATGCACACATAAGCGGTGTATGTCATTAAACTATAAAAGCAATAAATATATTTTAGTATATCATTTTAATACGGTCAAATGCAGCCCTTAGAGCGATCGTGAAATATAGATAGTTTAAATGCATAAGTTACACGGCTTAAAGTCTGTAGTATCAAAGTCGCGGTCTTGCGGCATTATTTACGACGCAATGCACGCAATAAATAACTACATTTATCTTGGTCCGAATCCGAATGAGTCCAGTGAGACGCAGTGTGTGGCTGTCGCTTTTTCTGCTCACCTTTTCACTTTCCCTACATTCTCAACATACCTCATTTGAGCACGAGGCATCTCATCCGCAACCTTCAGCGGAGTCACTCAATAGCGGTGAGGCATTTGGCAATGTCAGGCATCACATCACACGAAAGCACTTTCACTTTTACTAAAGCAATACTTCATAGATGTTCATCTTTTTCGTAGAAAAACTGGGCAGGAGAAAGCATCAGCTGATTAGCAAACTAGTTCAATTTAAAATGTAATAAAAACAGTAAATTTTAATCTCCATTCTGCCAATATTGGTTTGGGTTTTAATAAGTCACATGAGACATTCGAATCCAACCAATTTAGCACATGTTTTTAGCAGCAAATAAGCTTTTACTACTTTCTTCGATCCAGCCCCCTCTTCATGTGAACTGAAGTTTGGTTTTAACTTTTACATAAACCTGTCCATAGTGTCCATACACAATCCAATGATTTGCGGCTTTGAATTGTGCTCTGCTTTTATTCGTATTGCTTACAAATTAAATTAAAGGCAGTTAACTTTTTCAGTTTCAAAGAAAGCCAACTCATTTTTTATTTTTCGTAGTTGAAATAAAATAAATCAAGTTGAAGTGGAAATAGATCCCCTATAGCGACTGCAACTACTGGAATTAGGAAGCAAAACTAAGCACACAATACATGAAAAATGAAATATTGGAGATTGTACGGTGGCCATGAGAGAGATTGCCAGGAATGAACAAACGAATATCCGTGTCCGTATGCACGTACCTGTTGCGCCAGAGGCAATATAAATGAGGACTTTGTACGGCTATTAAAAACTGGTTCACAATAGAGAAAGCAGAGAAAGTGGCAAAAGCCGCAAAAGTTGGGGAAGCAACTGAACTGGGTACGTGCATTTTCTTAATTAAATTGATTTTTGGTTATTTTAAAATCCATGACAGTTGCACTAAATGTAACTAATCAAAAGTATTTGGTAGTGAATAAAGCGCAACATCGTAAAGGTAATTTTAAATTCGTTAGTCAAAAACAAAAGTGAAAAATTCAAATTTCAAGTTTGCCAAAGGGTCATCCATGATTAAATTACCCTAATTCTAACACCCTTAGAACCTTTGTCGTCATTTGCTTGAAAAACAATTTTTCTGAGGCCCTGTAAAATACCTCATTTTTCAACACAAATAAAAAATTGTCAATTTTCTTAAACGCAGAAATGTTGTTACAAATCGTTTAAAGGTCCCAAAACCTCAAATTTTTCGAAAATCAGATACAAAATGTAGAAACTGCAAGGCGACAAAGTTTAAAAAAGTAGTATTCTTTAAACTTTGGCGGCTACTGTGGACCAACAATTTGCGACTGAACTGTTTTATGGTTGTCTACCACTCAGGTAATTCAATTAATTGTGGATAATTGTATTTAAATCGGAGCGTACTACTTAGCGTGACTCCCTTGTATGACAAAAGTTTCCTTTCCAATAAATACAAACCACAGCCTTCAATCTTTTATTTGCGAATCAGAATTGGTGAGGTAACGAAGATAAGAATCTACGAATTAAACAAAAGTTAGTAAACAAGAATAGGTACTAAATTCTTAGCAAACGCGATGTTAATAATTGCACTGTGGCCACGAAGGAGTGTGCTGGGAATTTACAAGTGTCTGTATGTACGCAACTGTTGCGCCAGAGTTAAATGGGAAATAAACAAGAAGCTCACAAACTTATAAGACGGTAATTAAAAACGGTTTGCAATAGAGAAAGCAGATAAAGTGGAGAAAGTTGCGAACGAAATAAACGAAATACGTGACATTTGTCAACTCATTTAATTTGTTTTTATTACCGAATAACGACAATTCGCAGAAATTCCTACTCACTTCTGAACTTTTTTCTTGCATATAATATACTTAAGTCAAAACGCAAATGAAGTCTTTAAGGGCAGTGTTTAAAACCAAGGAAACCACCGAAACTAAAAGCCTTATCCTTCTTTTGAATGATCAGGACTGATGCAATTGTTTTAAATTCCTTAGTAATTCGATGTGTAGCTTTTAATGATATAACGTGATGTTCAGTATAATTATTAATTTGATGTTACGGCAGTGGAGCAGGGCCAAATCAATTATGCACCCAAATTGAAATGAAAATTTCAAACCAGATACGTCATTTTGCATCCCTATACTGCAGATTTCACCACCCGTGACCGACGTAGGACGGAAATTGGGAAAGATACAAACTGACCTAACTGACATAAACCCAAACGGCACCGACACGTGGTAACGTAACACAGGTACAGCTAACGTTTGGGGATTACTTTGTAGTTGTATGCCATTCGCGATACATCCTGCTTCATTCAGCGTATACGTATTACAAATACTCATCTATCTAATTCGCAATGAGTTATGTGGAAGTCATTTTGAATTAACTGGTCATTAGATCCGGATAAAAAATAGCATGATAACGAACGTGTCTGCCAATGTCTGTTTCTGCGTATTTGTGGCGTAAAAAAAGTGAATGATATTAGGAAGAGTGTGTTGGTTCCTAGAGAATCGTGCTTTCCCATCGTGCTTCTTGGATTGGTGCTATGACCAATAATTTTGGGAATTAGTTAGACAGCTGGGCACTAGACATGAGCTGTCTATAAAGTCAATCAGATGTCAAATGGGCGAGCTAATGGTAAATAAAAATATGAAGCTACACAACTAATAGCAATTTTAAGAGTCCACAGAGATCTACACACACGTATTCACACAAGTCTCCATTTAGCCAGTAATTTTCAATATAATTTTTATGCCAATAATTATTTTATTTATTGCACTCGCATGCTTGCATTTTTTAAACTACAGCGTCAACTTTAAAAGGATGCGTCCTTTTGCATCACTAACTTTGTCGGTTTGCATGCATGTGAAGGAAGAAGTGATACTATACAAGATTCAAAATGAGGTAACTGACTCGGTGCTTTCCTTATTAAAATTTAGTTCATGTACTCGTAACTTCAAAAATAAGTTTATAACTTTTTAACCCTGACTTTTAAAAATATTTGTGCACGTGTTTGTTGACGTCTTGAAACAGATGATTTGAAAGCCACAAGTCGTTGAGTCTGCAATTGGCAAAGTCTGGAAGTTTTGAAGGCGTCCAGTGCGTCAGTTGAAAAGTATATCCATATAACATGTACCTGTTGCACTAGAGCTTGAATAAAATAAGGAATTTTTATGCCTATACTTCAGTAATTTAAAACTAGTTTGCAAAAAAAAAAGCAGAAAAAGTGGAGAAGGTTTCGGCAATAAATTAACAAGGTACGTGATTATGCAACGTTTCAAAGTTCAACTGAATTTTGTAAGTGTTAGAAAACAAAATGAGCTGCATTAAAGGTTTGTTAATTTAACTGTTCTTCATGCTTAGTAGAAAATTAAATTTGCAAAGTTAAAAAATTGCGTCGTTTAGCACAAATGTTGCTTTCTCAATGCTCTCTATCTGATCTAACTACAACTTTGGTTTCCTAACTGTTGTCAAGCTAAATTGCTCGCTATATAATTACACATGGAATTATGTACTGAGCTAGAAATCCAGGCAAGACAAAGAAACGACATATGGCCTGTTTACATTTGCTCTGCTTCCAACTTGTTATGACACTCCATCTATGTAATGTTTACAGATCCGCATCAGTTGTATGAAGTTCTTTGAAGATTTTGTATAGCCATAGAAACACATAAAACCCGTAAAGTGTGATTCTATTGTTTTAATAGAAGACAAGCCACATCTTTACCTGAAAATAAACCTGAAATACGCCCACAGAGAAGCGGCGGCGTAAACACTAAAGCGGTAAAATTACATTGTGCAATAATTATGTATTGTATGTTTTTTTTATAGTTTTATGAGCAAAATTTGCGACCAATTTTTTTAAACAAGCTAAAATTTTCTAGCAAATGCTAAGGTACAAAATCAAATTTATCTATATATCTACCCGAGAAAATTAAAGTTGAAATTTAAGTTAATTGTGGGTAAAATATACGAATACTGTGCAGTTAAGTTAGTTTGATTTGGGTTGTTCTGTGGCGTCGGGGCGGGGGAGCGTGACACGAATTTACAATAGTATGTCCGTATGCCCATACCTGTTGCGCCAGAGTTGCGGCAAAAAAATGAGGGTATTAAAAAAAATGCCATGCTCATTTAAAACACGTTTACAGTAAGGAAAGCAGAGAAAGTGAAGAAAGTTTCGGGAAGCAAATAAACGAGGTACGTGACTTTCACGAATTCTTTTAGGTTGAGTTAATTACAAAATCAACGTCAGTTCTCATTGAGTTTCGCAAATTCTCTTTTATTTTCCATTTTTATTACTAACAAGCAAACCACTTAGTATTTTATCCTGGGATTTGGACAAAGTTAGTCAAAGTAGTTTCCCTAGCCTTTGTTAAGCCCTGATATGAAGGTCATTCGAGTGCATTTTGGGTTTGCTTCCCACCCGTACTGAGCGGGAAGGCGGTAACTAAAACAGTGTCTGGCATGCCAACTACATATTGGTACCTGAAGTTTCCTGTTTAGCATCTGTTGGCATGCCAGAGAGTGGTAGGTGAAGACAGCCCAGTGCCGACGTTAAAATTGGCATGCTTTTCTGTGGTACGTGCTTGTAGCCTAATGAAAGGCTGCCTATTTCACGCTACCAGCTGACATGCACTTCCATGCCAATTAATTGACAGTAAAAGCCACTAACCCCCCCCCCCCCCCAGTTTGTTTCAGGTTACATTTAGCATACCATTTTAATTGATGCTTCCTTCGTAGGTAATACGAAGGTGCTGGAGATGAATTGAATTTAATTAACATGAAAATAGAAATAAAGTTGTAAGCATTTTATTTCAACATTACAAACTTGACATTCAAGGCATTTTTATTTATTCAGACTTAACTTCCAACAAAAATGGACGCAACGTAACGTGTTGGTATTTATTTAGCACGTCATTACTGCAAAATTGTAGTTAATTCATATTATTTAGTACTATTTATATCACATGCGACTTGACTCGCAGTATTTTCAACTTTGATATTTCATGCGACTTTAGCGATGGAGAACTTAAAAATGGTTATTATGTGAAATCAAGCTAAACAATGAATTTATCGGTTGTCAGTAAATTATAAATTGACACACTAACTATCGATAGGTTATTGGTTAATAGATCTGGATTTACTGATAACCAATGAATAATTCGATGTTTGTTTTGATCTCACACGCTAACGATTGCTAAATTATCCATCGATAAGATCCCACGTGAAATCAAAGTTGAAACTGCATACTGCAAGTCAACAGTTTCTCACACAGGTGTGTAGTTCTTAATGTTTAACTTTGTCCTAGCTTCATGAAGGTTGAAATGAAAATGATTTGATCGGCTATTTATGCTAAAACGATTTCAAAATATATTAGTTACTACTTTTACCTAGTCTACCTGACCTAACATACCTACCAACCACATTTTTGAAAACTTTGAAACAAAAAACAGCCGATCCAAACTTAACGTTTGAACATTAACGAAGCCAAAAAGAAGTTAATCTTGTAATACTACACTGCTAGGAACTTGTTCCTTGGTATGCAAAAACTACAAAGGATTCACTTTAAATATCAAAGTAGGAACCAATTTAGTCAGGACTAAATATGTTGTCACTGTCGCATGGCATCAGCGATGCTTAATGTTAGGTACGTTAACTTTCGGTTATTATTAGCTGTAACTAGCAACAAGCTTTTCTAATAGTGAAGTAAAAATTACAAGTTTTATATTTTTACACGTCACCTGCGCTGAGATTTTATTTATACTTGAAATTATAGTTAAGTACATTGCACGATTAATACCAAGTTTAGCAAGTCATTGAAACACAAATATTCAAACACCTGAACCCAGGTGACAGTAGGTACGCACCTTCATACTCTCATCGCTTCTCATCGCGTCTCATCGCTCAATTTCTCAAATTATTACCATAGTTACGGCAATATTAACAAAGTTGAGACTGACTGCGAATTCAATAAAAGTTTTTGAGATTCGGAGGTGAGAAAACATATTTCTTATTCAAGCATAGCTTTTTAAACACAGCAGACGTGTTGCTTATTTTGAGATAACATCTCGACGTCATTCCAGCCCTATTCATTGTAACTGTACTTTAAAATGACGAGTAGTTTGACAGGTGCAAACTTTTGAGAATTTCTCAAAAAAATATTTAAAGCCGTAACTATGGCAATTTTTTGAGAAATTAAGCGATGAGACGCGATGAGAAGCGATGAGAGTATGAAGGTGCGTACCTAGTGTTAATATAAAAAAACTTCTAATTTTTACTTGACTAATAGAAAGGCTTGTTACTAGTTCGAGTTTATTATTAATAACCGTCACTACCCGAGCAGAACAGCAAAGTTTGTCCGAAGCCGAATAAAACACGCCGTCAGTCCAAAATAATTCAAACCTCGTGGTCAAGCAAGAATGACTCAACTCTGAATTATCCTTAGCTACTAGTAGTTAGCACACGAAAGGGCGTATTTACAGCCTAACGTCTAGTAGACTTTTAAATGCCAACCATTGGCATACGAGTGCTAGAGGAAAAGTCTGCTGGGCCGATTGGACTGCTACTGTTTGTTACGTGCTTGTGTACCAACGTGCAATGAGTTTGTTGGTAAAACGGTTGTGGGTAAAGAGCTAGCATGCCTCTACCCATCAGGCTCATCGTACGGGCAGAATACATTTTTGAAATTTTTGAAAAACGCCGAATACAAACACTGGAAAATTCCTTATGGAATTTTCTATGTTAAAAAAAACTGAACTAATGGTCCCCCCTATGGGATTTTTCCATTTTTCAGAAAAATCTTGAAATAACAAAATCCTTTCAAAAAGATCCACAAACAGCCTAAATTAGACTTTTTTTAAAATTAATTTAGTTTAAATGCACCTAATTGTATTCTACAGTAAAGTTAGGTTTCATTATTTTTATTTTCAGTCGGGCTTCATTCATGGTCACAAAGCCAAACATTTTTAGGTAGGCATCTACATGCGTGCAAAAGATTTTTCCTACAATAATCAAATAATCAGGCTACTGATTTATAACACTGTACGACACTAGTAAGAGCTTCATTTGGAACGATGCAGAGCAGGAATTTTAAACTTTTAGGAAATATAATAATATAAATAATATAAATAACTACACAAAGTATCACTAGTCAGCCGCCAAGAGATAACCGGCGAAAATTGTATTGTGTTCTTTCTGTTATAATTATAGTACATCCTGATAAAACGTACTTTTTTTAAATCTCCCGCCAAGCCTTACAATTAAAATTTCGGCCGCTTACTAAATTAACGTAGGCAAAATACGATACACCATTCAAATCGGGAGGACTAAGGCGAATCTAATTACATTGTAGAGACAGCTCCGATTGTAGTTACCGTATTTTCTGTAATATTACAAGGGCCTGCAATTATACACTGGTCTAAAAGCAATGAGTTTGAACCGTACACGGGCCTATTTAACACATAATTAAATGGCAGTACACCCCAGTCAACATTTCAATATCAAAATGATATCATATGATATCATATTTCTGAGAACTCTGGCCTCATAATGATATGTTTTATGAGTTATAATGATATTAGGCTGAGCTCATTAAAAGTTTAGAATGTCCGCAATAATGCATCAAAAGGAGCTCACAATGACCTTACACAAACCTCAGTTATATGATGTATACATGATGCATTTATAAGAAGTACACTGCCATCTGTACCCCAGTGAATGAATTAAAAAGCTCGCTGCGGTGGTTTGATGTACTCTCAAATTATTTATTACAGCATTCAATTTTAATCAAGTACTTCAAGCTAAATAAATATTTATTTTGTCACTAATTTTACAAGTTGGCATCGCCAATGAAATTAATGTTTGTTAATATGTTTCAACTATATACAATTTGTTAACTTACACCAATAGCTTCAATTTTTAAATGGAAAAAAGCGAAACACAACACTTAAAAATCAAACACACTGCCTATTACTACTTCTGGTTGTCCCATTGTTACTGTTTTATAGCAGCCAAACGTGGAATAACATTTGCTGACTTTTTTCGGTCAGTCTTCGGTTTTCAGAATTTACACTTAATTTTAATTAGGAATTTATATATAAGTACTGTGCACAGAAAAATAGTTTGGGCTCGTAAACTGCTTCACAACAGAAGTTCAGCAAATGTGTGTGTAGATGTTACAGAGCAATTTAGATTAATCTGCAGTCTGAATTTCTGCTATTAAGCATTTTATTAGAGCTAAAAACTATTTTTCTGTGGACAGTGTGTAGTTTAACTGTTGTAATTTTGGTGGAATGTTTACAGCTAACTGTAAAAAGGAAAACTATCAGTTCAAAAGAATGTTCATTACACTTGATACTTTGTGCTCAGTTAAGCTTAATGTTCAGTTTGTAAACACAGTGGTGTGAGTGTTGGAGTACAGTTGGACTAATTACAATTTATTTATCACTTATGACGACCAAGTCGTAGATTCGACGATGAAACACGTCTAATATTGCAATTATATTTCACAATGCAGGAGCCGTAACTTCATCATTTGGTGTTCTTCATCGTTGGTCACACTCACAATAAATAAATAACTGACACTCGTAACACAATGTATTTAAACTGAAAATTAGTTGATTAGTTATGTAAAACTTCTGTTGAACTTATGGTTCGCTACTCACAATTAACAGTAAAGTTTCCTGAAAATTGAAATTTGACTGACTGTGGTATTTGGTATGACCGTGCAGATGGTCAAGAGAATGAAATGAGAATTACAGTTTCGGTTAAATATTTTCTTGCATTGCCGCTTAATTTGTGTCTCAACGTCACGTACAAGCTGAATCGCATTTATGAGAATTTTTGATGCGTTTCTGAGAGTTTTAGGATATCTGGTGCTCATGCGCGGTGGGAGTTCGATTTCTAATACTGTTGATGTTTTTGTAAGCCTTTTATGATATCGACTGCCCATGCGCGCGATCAGCTCAGATACGGAATGGCTTTATGTTATGCTTATGATATTCACTCATTAATTGGACGGATTTATGAGGTAATAATGATACGATTTCAAAAAGAGCTTAGTTTCAGTCCATCAAAATGATATCCGTAAATGATCATTTTAATATTATGAGCTATTTATGTGCTTATGAGAAGTTTATGATCTCATTATGATTTTGAAATGTTGACTGGGACGGGTCTGTATTAGTACACGGGCCTGTAATAGTATACAAGGGTATGGGAGTTCCGAATTTGAATAGTACACCCCGTGTACTACTGCAGGAAATACTTTAGTTGTTAAATTGTGTTAAAAAACTTAAATATTTATTTTTTCGAATTGACTGATTTAAAAAAAGGATGAATCATTTAAATCTCTTAAAACACTGTACAATGTGTATTTTTAGCCCTCCGACCCATACAAAGTTTTTTGGCGAAATTTTAGCAACAAATAACGGTTTTGAAGAACATATGAATAAGTTTACTTACAGAAAGTTACTCAACTAAATTTTGTTATTTGAAATGTACTTGTCATTGCCTTTCAAATCGTATGTTACTTATCAAAATCAGTACAGTCCTTCAAAATATTTTATGGTTATGTAAATGGGGGGAAAACCGAAGTTGTATTTCTGAAGCGTCATAAATTAACTAAAAAGACACAAATAAATAATAATATACGCTAATCATCGAAAATAGAAGGGCGTAAAATGACACGGCATACTGCCTCAAATTGTTAAGGATTAAAAAAGGCAAAGCCCCTTGTTTTTAATAAACAATTATTACATGCTTCAGTTACGACTTACGACACTAATATTATAGATGACCTACCTTTACACATTGAGAAACAGCTATGTATTGCTACTCGGTTTCACAAATTTCTTCATTTTCCCGATAGGAACGGAACGAATAAATATTTGCGGTACCAAACGGAATGGATTGATGAAAATTACTAGTGTCGAACAGTGTTATGAATCAGTAGCCTGATTATTTCATTATTGTAGGAAAAATCTTTGACACGCGCAAGTAGATGCCTAACTAAAAATGTTTGGCTTTGTGACCATAAATGAAGTCCGAATGAAAATAAAAATTATGGTACCGAACTGTACTGTAGAATACAATTAGGTGCATTTAAACTAAATTAATTCTAAAAAAAGTCTAATTTAGGCTGTTTGTAGATCATTTTGAAAGGATTTTGTTATTTCAAGATTTTTCTGAAAAATGGAAAAATCCCATAGGGGGGACCATAAGTTAACTTTTTTTTAACATAGAAAATTCCATAAGGAATTTTCCAGTTTTTGTATTCGGCGTTTTTCAAAAATTTCAAAAATGTATTCTGGGGAGCAAACCCAAAATGCACTCGAATGACCTTCATATCAGGGCCAGGGCTTAACAAAAAGGCTGGGGAAACTACTTTGACTAACTTTGTCCAAATCCCGGGGTAACATGCTGAGTAGTTTGCTTGTAAGTATACTTAATTATACTTTACCGCAAATAAAGACTTTAAGACCAGAGCTCAAACTACAGAAGCAAGCTCAGCATCCGTCCGTCGTGCAGATTTTTTATCCTGCGCCTAAATTCGAACTTGGTCCAGTTACTGCGAATTCATTAAAGTTTCATGGAAAATGTATGCAAAACTTTATTGCAACAAAATATATAACGGTAATTGCCTTAAAGGAAGTAAGCTAGCCAGGTCGCCAATATGCAAAAACTATTTCGACTGTGTTCCAATCACGTGCCCTTGAGGCAACGTTGTTTAATTGCAAATGTTTACGATTAAATGAATGCAATTACACAAATTTGCAAAGTTTTGCACGTAGTGAGTAGTAAATAAAATACAAAAAAAAACTTAATCTAAATTGTGTAACTAGAAACAAAACTGAATATGTGAAATTCAAAGGTAGTTAATTTAAATTTTTAGTGAAACTAAAAGTTTAAACATCTTCTTCTCAATTTCAAATAATAGAACAAATGTAACTGTTATTTTCCGTTCGAGTGGATAATGTTAAGATGTAAAGGTTTAATAATTTATTTTTTGTCAAACTAAATGGTCTTTATTATTTTTGTGAAGTAGAGTTTTAGTTATTCAGAAACAAATGTGACTTGTTCAAAGTAATATGATTGCGTCATTTAATACAAAAAGTTGCTTTCTACTTCGCTTTCGCTTTTAGGGCCTCGCAGATTTGTGTTTCAAAAACACCTGGTTTGTGTTTTATGTTCCTTTAAACATTTTGAACTAATTTAAGAAATTTGATTTGTTGAACTACGCTTTGTGCCCCAGTTTCTTTTGTTTCCAGTCCGAATTTCTCCGTTTTTGATTTTCCTTTTATAAACCCTCCTTTGTTTGCTGACCTTCGCTTTATATTTTGTTAGGAGTCACCGTTTACAGAATTTGGATGAGCCAAATATTAGGAGAGGGATCATCAGTCAAAGGCGGTTAGCAGTAAAGCAAACACAGTGGGACTAAGGGAGGCTGTGCGAGTTATTTTCTAGTCATGTAGCGTGAGAAAATATACAAGAAACGTTTACAGTGAACAAAAATATTATTTAAGATTTTAAGAAAATCAATCAGAATATTTTCTTTAACGTTTATTTCACAACAAAATATAAAACATTGATTTATGAAAATATATTTTGCAATTAATTATTATGTAAGAATATTTAACTTACAGAAGAAATTGTCAAACAAAACTACAATTCTATAAGCGTGAATTTAAAAACCAGAGCACAATAGAGTTTTAGTTACAAATCACGTACCAAGAATGCAAATAAATATTGTTCGTTTTGTTAATTTTATTAAAACAAATACATATTTAATAAAGTTCTGTGAAAAACGTTGACGCATTTGATTATTCCGAAACAAAAATTAACGATAACAAATTACGCACGAAAATCTTCAAGGCTGCAGCGGTGGCAGTATCGAGCACAAATAAAAATAAACCGACAACGTCTTGACATAAAATTTACATTATTTTACAACATCCTGACAGTTTATGTGCAACATGTGCTAAACTGAATCCCACACCTGCATTTCAAATCCAAAATAAACAGAGTCAGCTCCATGAGTCCAGGTGCACTGACATTGAAATCAAGCTAAGCTGTCCTCAAATTGTTTCCTACCCAAAAGTGACAGTTTCGTAGTGATATGAAAAGCGAATTTCTACACGATCCAAATTTTTGCTTTGCAGTTCCACTTTATTGTGTTTATGTTTAATTTATTTTCGGGTTTTTTACGGCTGTAAACAATTTTAACACAGGAAGTAAAATCAAACAAAACAGATGACAGCCAATAAAATACGTCATAAAACTGTACTTCAGTACTCACTATCAGTCAAACATAAATTCGCGCACCCGGAAATTTTCTGTATTAATTCATTAACAATTTATTGAAAAAGTAAAAATTAAAAACTTCGTATTTTATGATTTAAAAGAGTTTATTTTTTGAAACCGCCACTTATCCTGTTTTTGTACATGTTACACAAGACCCTCTATTTCTATTAGAAAGTAGGTATTTATTTGACTACGAGATGTAAGCATGTGATATTTATAATTATGTTTTAGCAATACGTGCTATAACTCGGGTATCTAATACAATGCGGGTAGTTGACCTCAGAGTTTTATTACATACCGGGTAGTTGCTTTACAAAAAAAATGGTGTCTAGCAGAGGAGGGAACGCTCGCCGTGGTACCAAATCCACTGTGTAGTCGGGGCTCAGACAAATACCACATCCAAAATTAGCTGAAGTGCAGCAACGGCAACAGAAAAAAGAACGAGACAACGTCGAAACCACTCAGTTTGCAACTAGGAGTCGACTTGGAAGTTACGTACTGAAACTGAAGCACAAGCAAGAAAAGAATGCACACTCAATACCCGTGTTCACTTGCTACTTCTCGTTAAGCCCATTGTCACTTTTCATCCAATATTCTGTTTTATTTGTAAAATCAAGTTTGTAGTTTTTATTTTTTTTACTTTCAATTCTGATCAAAACAAAGTAAAAATGACTGTTATTTGTGAGTTCTTGAACTAAACACTAGAATAATGTGGTCAGTGATTCTAGATATCTCTTTCAGATGCAAAAGTCGAATTCAAAGCATAGGTAAAAGCACAAGCAAAAGTTGCAAAAGTGAAAACACAAAATAAAGTTTAAGTGAAAGCACAGGTGAAAGCAGAGTCGACATTTATTGTGAAAAATAAGCCAAAAAAAAATATACAAGTGAAAAAAAAGAAGTCAATAGTGAAAGTGAAAGAAAATAAGCAAAAGTATTTTAAAAATAAATGTTAAAATAACAGAAAGTTGAGTCTGAGGATTTAAAAAGTGATTAATAGTTTGTTTGAGTTCAAATTAATTTTACGACAAATATGGAGAGGTTAATATGCTGCTGCGGGGCACGAAGTTGGACAAAAGCGATTGCTTGGCTACAAATTGTAATTTTATTTTTATTTTTTATTTTTATTTTAGTATAATTATAATAATAATTTTAACTTGTTAGAAACATTGTAAGAAACAGAGGGTGGGCCATTTATTCTACGATTCAAACAGACGCTAAAATTAATATTTGAATATGACGAACAATTTACTAAAACAAATACAATTTCTAAGAGATTTGTTTGACACCTTATTCATTAAAATCGGCTAAGAATGAGTTAAAATTTGATAAAAATTTAAAAAATTTTTAAAATGTAATTATTTTGAAATTGTTTTATAAAAGAAATTTTTAAATTGTTACATTTTAATTTTTTTAATTTGTTAAATGTTTACTAGATTTTTTTCTGTTGAGATATATTGCATTCTTTAACGCTTTAATTTTAAATCAAAGTTGTTAAAAAACATGTAAGGATTAAACCATTTTGTACCCTATTTTCAGCCGTTTTGAAAGCATTAGGTGTCAAATAAATTTCCTAGAAATTGTCTGTATTTCAGTATATTGTTAGTTATACTCGACTAATAAACTTTGCTTTTATAGCATGTTAAAGTCCCGCAGAATAAGTGGCCAACGATGAATATACATGTTTTGTTACCCTACAACAGATACTGTTTCCACTTGGACTGTTCCTCGTTGGCGGTGGACTAATTACAGTTCTAATGGCGGGTCAAGATGCAGTGGACAGAGTCACAGACGAGCATCCTGAAAATCACCCGCAGCTAAATGACGTTTCGAGTCTTGATTGGAGTCTAATTTTCTTATCCGATTGTAAGGGTCCTGAAAAGGTTTATGTTTTGTTTGGAATTTTGATTCCAAGCTACAAGAAAAACTTCAGAAAATCCTTTGACCTAATTTTTGTTTGCTGTGTTGCCCGTAGATTTGAAACTGGTTGTTTTTCTCGCCGTCTGTGTTGTGCTTCTTATTCTCGGAATTATTTTGGCAGCTTTTCTTATCAAAGGGGCCAATGAGGTGAGGCCAATCTTTATTTCTTGTTTATTAATTTTCTTAACAACAAAATCCCACAGACCATTGCACATACGTTAAAAATGTTTGTAGCGACACCTAAAAATATTGCTTAATTAATTCTAGCCCAAAAGTCATATTTCCAAAAAACAAAATTGTTTTCAAATTCACAGAGCAACAGCCGCTACCTGAAGTGCTGGGTGCTCCACGCAGTGATATGTTTAGCGTGGTTAATTCTGTCAGAGGGTCTCAGTGCAGACGGACTCCAATCTTTCGTCCTCCGCATCTCCGTCTCGGTTTCCATCTACGGCTTCTGCATTTGGGTCGTCGTGATGTTAATACGCGAAATAGATGAGGAGCAGAGGCTGAGGGAAGAGGGGCATCCCGTCTACAAACATCCAGCGAGTCTCCTCGTCAAAGTGTAGCTGAGCACATGAGTCATGAGACGTCGAAAGTGTGAATCAGCTGTGCCGCCTATGCCGTCTTTTACTTTGTTTTTGTAATGTGTTGTGTGTGCAGTGAAATTGCGAGGGGAAAGTGGATATTTTCTTCCATTTTCATTTCTACTTTCCACAAACTGACAAGTGAGCTCCGAATTGACTAAAAACTGAACTATTTTTCTTAAGTCTGAGCACGTTCTGCTGGCCACAACAATATTTTAAGGTAATCAATTTACGTCTATAGCGACCCTTACCGCTTCGTCTTTACTGCGCTGATACTGGGAATGGACGACAGCGGTGAAAGCATTTGAATGCAAATCGCTATTTAAATAAAAGTTTCTAAATAAAATAACTTTAAGACGACATTTTAACATTACTTTCACTTGCAATTATTTTGGTACACAGTATATTTAAAAATGAAAAATAAATAAATTTGTTTTAAAATATGCACATTTTATGAATAATTAATACAATATTCCTGTATTTGTGAATTTGTTCATGGTATTTATTAAATATTGAAGAGCTTTAAGTAAGTATATTCCCATAATAACAACATTTAAGTAATTTTGAACAAAAAAGTAAAATAAAATAGCGAAGGAAATAGGATTGTAAATTAGAATAATGTTAAACAGAATGTGTGTAACTTGTAAGTTGTGGCTGACATTCACTGATTCGCTTCATATTTACTTCCCTTCCGAACACGTAAATAAGAAACAGCGAATTTCGAAGGGAAACTTTCGCCGCGTTACTGCTAATGATTTGGCATACGAGTAAATGATAATGACTTAGATATAAAGTTGAGCGCTTACGAACTATTTGTGTATTTTCTATTTTGTCGCCTTAAAACAACCAAAGTGTGAAAGCATAAATATCAAACGCTGAAGGCACTGACAGAAACATAAAGTGAAAGTAATGGGAACATATGGACTATGAAACTCAAAAAAGAAAGTGCGTCTCCACATTTACAACTCATTCCGCAAGTTTATGTTTTTCTCACAGAGTTTCAGAGTGAGGATTGTTAAGACGTTTTCTCACGTTTTATTTTACCTTAGCTTTTTTTAGTAGAGTCCCTTGCAGCGGAATGGAAATAACACAGGACGAGAAGGCGGGAGGGGAAACATGAAACACACAGGAATGTGTTATATCTGGAGGATGAGAATCAGCTGCGAATTTGTGAATGAAGAAAGTGGGTCACACATTCTGTAAAATAGCAATATCATCAGCAAACTTGGTATCTGTTATGAATATTAAAGGTCTAATAAATTACATTTTTTAGCGTGGTTCACATTGACGCTGCGTACCAATGTTATTTGTGTGTCTCTATTCCACATTGCAAAATAACTTGCTAAAAATATTATTAATAAAAACGAAAATATTTGGCACTCGAGAAGACACAAGTAGGTGCGTGGTATTTATTAAAAGGGCGTTTTTGAATATACAGCTTAGCAACTTCATATTTTTGTTCCAGGAATTTAAAATTGTTATAATTATGTGAGCCGTTGGATAAAAACCAATAAAATGAGGTTTAATTCAATTACAGTTTCTTTTTTAATAAACAAACCCTTACTTTTTAAAAAAAGAAGAAAGCAAAAGAAAGTAAAGCACGTATAGAAAGTAAAACTGGTGAGTTTGATATTATTTTCCTTTCATTCGTAACACCGTTACGCATTTTTTAAGGATCTCTCTCCAGGAAAAGTTCTTTTAACTTCACAAACTTTAAGATCTTTCTCACGTCCTGCACACTGCCTTCTAAAATCCTGAAATTCTGAAAGTCTAGTCAAGTGTCTAGTAGACTGTTTGTAAACTTTCAGAGTATTTGCTAATAACAACTAGCGTAGGCGACATCTTGTTTTGGCCCATTTCACGTTTTTAATAATCTAGGCAGGAACTTTATTATTTTTGTATGTCACTATACGTGCCGCGGAAAATAATAAACTCTAAACGTGAGTTAAGGCTAACGTAGATAGCTTTATTATTTTACATGTTTTCATTTTATCCACCTTTCATATCTTAAAGACGCAAAAGAAGTTGTAGAAATGTGCTGAACAAGCATAAAAACGGTAGTGTACAATACAAGATGAAAAGCTGTTTGTATTTCCTATTTCCTTAGTAAATCGATCTTTCATTTGCTTTGCTCGTTTATTGTTCTAAATACAATTGTTTTTATTGATTTGCTAGAATGTTGACAATTGTGTTTGACGTAATTATCACTAATTTAAGCCTTGGCTTGAGATTTCTTGTGATAACAATACTTATTGATCTTGCGAGGATGATGCCGTGTACAAGAAACAATAAAAATCCCAATTTCAATTCTGAATAAGACCGAACATAGCAGCTGATAACCCTGTGTAGTAAATGGCTACTTTTAAAATCAAAGCAGGAAAAGTTTGCTTTCTCTTTTGTACTTTCACTCATTATCTTTGCAATTTCGACGGCAACAAAATCCAGCGACTACTCTTCATGGTCTGCTGCACGGTAATTGACAAGAGAGGATCATAACTTACATTCGTTGCCAGCAAATAACCCCCCTCCCCTCCCCTTTGTTCTTTTCTCGCATTCACATGGGTGAGTAAAAAAAAATTCTAGCCTACGTAATATATGAAGCAGTCTTAGGAAAGAAATTGGAAATAGAAAAGATAGTTGACTTAAATGCACTGGTCCTTGTTCCCTTGTTGAGCATGGGACTTAATAGCTTTTGTTTCCATACCCTTTTCCAATTGAGCAGAACAGGAGCGAAATGTATTTGTTTCTGCTTTCTACTTCGTTCAGCGCTACGCATTTCCACGGTCTATTGTTTTTTACGATACGAATCTCATTTTCATTCTCATTGTCTTTAATACTCTTTCCGTTGCACTTATCATTCCCTAGTTTTATTATCTCCGTTTCCTGACTCTTGTCAGTTGCATCTTTAGAGTAAAGAGTTTTTTATAATTTTTATTGTGTCTGCTTCTTGGTAATTGACTGTCTTGCCTTGGACTTGGAAGTTTACAAATTAATAGAAAATTGCTCAGAAATATTATTTTTATTCAAGTTTAAAAATTTGTGGAAAGATTCTTCAAATAATTCTTGAAAGACACGAAGTACAAAGTTTTTATTTTTTTACTAAATATTGGTAGCAACGCAATGGATAACAAAATATTAGTAGGCAATGGCTAGTGGCGTATTTATTCTTTGTTTTGCGTTGATTAGGTCACTTTGCATCGTACCCAATATTAAATTTATATTTTTCACGTGTGCTAAATGACAACGGCTGTTGTAGGTGCAAAAGGACACATGTAGTTAAAGTCGAAAAAATTTTTTTGTTTCAAAAGCGTAAGCAAATGTTAGTAATATCAATTTGGTTTAATTATTGCGTGGTAGTAGTAGAGATAGAGACAGTGTGTAATGAAGATTAAAACAAGAGACTAGAAAGCAATTTGTTCTCTTAAAGAATAGGTTACAAATTGAGTTGTGTTTACGTATTAAGTGCTTTAGTCTCTGTAAATATCTTGGATATCAGTTGCAGTTGAAGTCTAGAAAACGCAATAAACCCTCATTCCGTCTGCTGAATAATTCCAGCGAGATTCAAATGTCCACACGAACATTTAGGTAACTGACTGTAAACAGAAACTGATATCACGAAATTACAAAACTACGAAATTACATGCCATTGTATTACTGCTTTCACTCGAATCCTACCCCTTGTTTTTGCTCTGTCCAATTAACTACAAATTATACGCAAAGCCAACACTTAGAGTTACTTGGTTCGGCATGTAAACTACAAAATTTGTTTAGTGACCCAGATCTGGAATAGCGTGTCCCGGAATAATTACCAAGGCAAAAATCGACATTGACTGCTATCGAAAAGCAATACAGAATGCAACAATTACACAATTTAATCCCGTGTCCATTTCCATTCCAATTAAACACGAAATAATGACCTGCCGCTCCCACATGTCACCGTCAGCCCAGAGTTAATACATATACAAACCAATTCAAATTATTCTAAACACCACATTATTTCATTACAAATTAATCCACTTTGCTATCTATTGTTGACTCGTTTTCTTTGCTTCTGTTTTCTACTACAATTCCCCGAACGTCTGAAATGGATAGGGGACGGTCCAAAAATAGAATTACTTGAAAACCTTTTATTGATTAAACAATATTGCTGGTATTTCTACGTATTTGTGATGGGATTATTTTATTGCAAAATCCCAAAAGTTATTCTTGCAAAATTTAAACAATGAGTTCATTGGTTTTGTCTAAATGCAAAATTCCAAGCCTAGAATGAAATCCAGGCATGGATTGGATCCCATCCCAAAAGAACACAACACCCAAATCACAAAACAAGATTCTGCCAAAAGATCATAAAGATGTACAAGAATTGCCTTTACTCAGCTCTGCAGATTCTTTGAAACAACTTGAATGTAATATACTTGTGGTAACATTTCTAATTCAGTTTTAGTTTTTGCTAATTAGCTACGGCACTAATTTACACAAAGTTTTTAGAGCATAAAATTCAACCGGTGAAATAAATTGATGAAATATTTACACATGTGTGTGGTGTATAGTAATTATACATTGGGATTTTTAAGAGTTGAACCACACTGAATGATACAGTAGCTAAAGCACAGGTGAGCATTGTCTGTTTTCAAACTACAGGAAAAACAAACAGATACTGGTACAGTATTTTAATAAGGTTTAACACACTTCCTATAGCGAACGTGAAATAATATTGGTTTAAATGCACACCGTATGTACACCGGGCCGCCTGAAGTCTGTAGCTTCAGAGTCTCAATCGCGGCTTTTTGCTTACGTCCATGCGTGCAATCAGTGGCGGAACCAGGATTTTGTCATAGAGGGGGCTAATAATGTTAAGCGGCCATATTGTAAAATGGCCGCTCATATCTCCGCAATGATAAAAAGGTCTCTCTTAGGGGGGCTAAAGTCTCTTAGCCCTCCCTATGGATCCGCCACTGCATGCAATTATTACGGACATTTATCTTGGTCAGAATCCGAATGAGTCTAGTGGGGCGCAGTGTGTGGCTGTCGCTTTTTCTGCTCACCTTTTCACGTTCCTTACTTTCTCCACATATTTCATTCGAGTACGAGGCATTTCATCCGCAACCTTCAGCTGAGTCACTTGATAGCGGTGAGGCATCTGGCAATGTCAGGCATCGCATCACACAAAAGCACTTTCAATTTTACTAAAGTATTACTGCATATATGTTCATCTTTTTCGTGGGAAAACTGGGCAGGAGAAAGCATCCGCTGATGAGCAATCCAGTTGAATTTAAAATGTATGAAAAATTGTAAATTTCAATTTCCATTCTGCCCATATTGGTTTTAGTTTTAATCAGTCACAGGGGACAGCCGAATCCAACCAACTTAGCATATGCTTTTAGCAGAAAATTTGCTTTTACTACTTTCTTTGATCCAGCCCTCTCTCCATGTAATCTGGAATTTGGTTTTGCATATACCTGTCCATAGTGTCCATACACAATCCCATGATTTGTGGCTTTGAGTTTTGCTCTGCTTTTATTTGTATTGGTTACAAATTAAATTAAAGTTTGAGGTTTGCTTTTTCAGTTTGAGAGAAAGTGAGTTAAGGGAAAGCAGGAGCATGGTAAAGCATCTGTGACTTTGACTGTCTGCCTAAGTGGAGTGTTTGGTATCTGCTGCCACAATTTCGTATTGGTTTTCAGTGCACTTTAAAAATTTGTACCTCACATCCACATCTTTCTAATTACCAGAGTGCATGTACATATCGTCTGTGAAGAATCAAAATGAACCATATCCATTTGTAGCTAAAGACAATACCCACTATCTACACAAATATTGAACTAGGTCTTGGGAGCATTTTAATTTTAATACAACATTGAGCACTTTTCAAAAATAGGGTAAATAGAACAATTTACAATTTTTAAAAACATGTAAATAGAACATTTTGCACTTTTCAAAAACATGGAATTAGAAAATTTTACACATTTTCAAAAAACATTTAAATAGAACATTTTACGCTTTTTAAAAACTCGTATTTAAAATTTTACGCATGTTTTGCATTTTGTTTTTATGACATAGCTCATTTTGATTGTAGCCTAAATTGAATATGGGTCATTTTGGTTCTTCACTCACGATATTAGGTTTCAGTTCAATTTAATATAGGTAGTCCACCTGAAGCGCTTATTACCCTGAGTAGATTTCTCGGAAAATTTAGTTCGCATTTTCGTAGTTAAAATAAAATAGATCAAGCTGAAGTGGAAATAAATCCTCTAAAGCAACCGCAGCCACTTCAATTTCCAACAGCGAATTCCATGGCCTCGAGTGTCATCCTATCCCACAATCAAACAACAAGATCGACCAAGACAAGTTTCCTTTTCAATAAAAACAAATAACATCTCATAAACTTCCATTCGTATATATTCGTATTCCATTCGTGACGTTACGAAAATGAGGAGCTGAGCCGCACAGGAAAGTAAGGAAGCAAAACTAAACACACAATACATATGAAATGGAATATTGGAGATTGTACTGTGGCCATGAGGGAGGTTGCCAGGAATAAACAAACGTATATCCGTGTTCGTATTTTCGTACCTGTTGCTCTAGAGGCATAATGAATACGGACTTTACAAACTCATAGGACAGTAATTAAAAATAGTTTCACAATAGAGAAAGCAAAGAAAGTGGAGAAAGTTGTGGACGAAAATAAACGCGATGCGTGACTTTTTTCAATAAATTTGATTTCTGTGGTAAAAAATCCATGACCGTTACATTGAATGTAACTAATCAAAAGTAGTCGGTAGTGAATGAGGCGCAACACTCCAAAGATAATTGTGAGTTTTCAAGTGGAAACAAAAGTAAACAACTCAAATTTCAAGTATGTGAATAGGCCATTCATTAATGATGTCCCTTCAACACTTCCATTTCTAATACCCTTTGACATTCTGTCGTCATCAGCTTAGCTATTGAATGACTGTTTTTTTAACGTAAGATGCCATACTTACCGTAAATTATCCATGAAACCAACACGTGACATCATTTATTGACGGTTGTGAATTAAGCTATCGTCAATATGTGGTGTTTCCTATATTTTTACGAATAAGAAAATTTGGATCTTATTCGAATAGAAAAGCAAGTTTCATTGAATTAATGTGAGGTTATACATTATTCTCCTAGAGTGTTTCTTGTTATTAGATTCAGATTCAAGGTGCTTTACAGTTTCAAATGTGATATATTTGCTTAATGTTTCATACCACGTCGTTGAATTAGTTTAGAGCAACGCTTTGTTGTTAAGTTTTTGTGTCCCGGTTTCATTTATTTCCGGTGCGGCTTTCTCTATTCTTTGTTTTCATTTCACAACCTCGCTTTTGTTTGCTCACCTTCGCTTTGTACTTTCAAAGGAGTCATTTTCCACATTATTTGGACGAGGCAAATATTTGTAAAGGAATCATCAATCAATTGTGGTCAACAGTTCAGGTCACGAAACTGCGAGCTTCAAAGTGCCTTGTGTGCAGAGCTATAAATCCAGGCGAGACATATAAATTGCCTCGGGTGTGTCTACTGTTGCTTCCTTTTTCTTTCAGCTATGATTCCAATTTATAATATATGAAGCACTTGATTTTTGTACAGATCCGCATCCTTCCTGTGACATGCAATGGGAAGAGAGGACAGCAGGAACAATAGGATAGGATTAAAAACTGGTGTTGTGTCTAGCGTTTTAATAGAAGGGCAAAGAATAACTGAAACTTAAAACACCCGAAAGGAAACTTTAAAATAACTAATTTTGCACTATTGCAAATGTGTTGTGCAAATTTTTCAAATTTTGTAAAACAGTAGGCGAGTAAGTTTTAGCAGGTCTCGTGAGCGAAATTAATTATTCATAATTCTCATGGAATTTCTGTTTTCTTTCTTCTCATAGCCCAAATTTGATGCCCGGCTAAAATCAATTTATTAGAGAAAGGAAAATTCAGTAATTTTTGTGCGTATAGTACACAAAGAAATGTCGGTATTTCTTTAGGATATGGATTATTAATTTTCATGTTTATAATTAAATTAATTTGAGAGGATGAGGACGCATACCACAAAACAGGAGCAGTGCGAAAGGATTCAAACACTACTGCGGCATCATACCTTGCTATAAAACTTGCAGTTAAAATGTATTTTCCATTTGCACAGTACACAGCACAGCGCTAACAAGATATAAGATTGGCAACCTTCCTTTGAAAATTTGAACGTACATTATGTACATAGTTTCAGGCACACAGCCAAAATCACAACTGCTTCAGCTTAATTGAAAGTTTAATGGCCTTCAGTATCATCCCACAATCAAACAACGAGAACAACGGAAACAAGAAGTTTCGTTCCCAATAAATACAAACCACAGCCCACGAACTTTCATTTACACATTAGATTTCCTGAGGTACCAAGTATAAGAATCTTCTTCACAAGTTAAAGTTGGAAAACGGGAATCAGTATTAAATTCTAAGCAAACAAAATGTTAATAATTGCACTGTGGCCACGTGGGAGTGTGCTGGGAATTTACAAAAGTCTGTTTGTATGTACGTAAGCACCTGTTTCGCTTGAGCAGAGTTGGGGAGAAATTTACAAGAAGATCACGAACTTATAACACAGTAATTAAAAACGGTTTGCAATAGAGAAAGCAGAGAAAGTGGAGAAAGTTGGGAACCAAATGAACGATATAAGTGACTATCGTCAATTTATTTAATTTGGTTTTATTACTGAATTAAAGACAATTCTCAGAAATTCCCACT
This sequence comes from Dicyrtomina minuta, assembly GCA_949802685.1. NCBI lineage: Eukaryota > Metazoa > Arthropoda > Collembola > Symphypleona > Dicyrtomidae > Dicyrtomina > Dicyrtomina minuta. The sequence continues at coordinate 701,433 of OX461810.1, read as the reverse complement.
CATCTCCCAACTTTTTTCTTGTCTACTCGAGTTGCAATGTAAATTTTATACGTAAGGGCTTAAAACGAATGGAACCACAGAAGCCAAACCTCATACGTTTGCTGAATTAAAGCGATTGTTGCAATTGTTGCGAATAATATATCCACGTGACACGCAAAGTTCTGAAAGTAAATTCGGGTTTAATGCAGCTAAAAACGTTACTACAACAGTGTTCTTCTAACGCTATCTAATTGCAAGTTTTACAAATCTAATTAAATTTGTTTAATCAAAAGTTAGGGCGCATCTCTTAAGTTGTGTGTATAGTGACTGAAAGACACCACTTCAAAACTAATCGTAACTTCTTGAATGTAAGCAAATTTGAATAATTCACATTGCAAGTTTGTTGAGGGGTCATCTATAAATGATGTCATCCAAATACACCAATTTTAAAGGCCCTATGATCCCACAAAAACAGCTAAGCCATTGAATAAATACCAATTTTGTCATTTTCGTTTTAGATCTTGTTGTCACTTCAAGTCCTATGGTCATTTACAATTCATGTGAACGAATGACGAGTTTTTGATACGGGCGTTTGTAGTTAGAACAAAAAACAAAACAAAAAACAGCATGATCCTGAAATTAATTCCTTAGTAATTCGATTTGTAGTTTCTAATGAAATAATGTTTCGTGATGTTTTTTATAATTTAGAATGTGATGTAACGGGAGTGGAGCAGGGCCAAGTCAATTTTGCGCCGAAATTGAAATTAAAATAGACACGAGATTAAATTGCTACTGTGTGTATTTCGGTTTAGAATTTTGTAGTCATTTGCAATTGTCCGCCTTGTTAATTATACCAGAACACGCCATTTCAGATCTAGGCCGCCAAATGAATTAAAGAATTATTTGCAGTATCCTAACAACCGTGACGCCTGAACCGTAGATTTGATGTGATGTTACTTGAACAGGGTGGAATGTAAGTGTGTTTTAATGAGCCGTCCATAAATGATGCCATCGGCACAGTGGGTGGGTGCATCCCGTATAAGTGAAATTCCATATTCAAGACACTCATTCACGCAATCTTAAAATGATTATAGAATGGTGATTGGGTCCGAAAAAGGAGATATTTTACGTGACACCATTTATAGATCATCCCTATTGGAATGGATGTCATAGTAGCCTGAATATATCGCACTTTGAAACTTGCGAAGACCCACTGGCTTGCAGATGTCATGAATATTGAGTTTGACCTTGCAGCTGAAACTAAGCTGAAGCAGACCTGAAGGGGGTGGCCATATTATAACATTAAAACCCAAGACTGTGGTATAAATTGCAAACTGAAACATTTCATAGAAGGCAAAGTACAATGTACTGATAAAATTCATTTCGTTTTAGGGCTTCAGTTTGAACCTAGACAAAGTTTTTTTCCCATTTATAAGACAGCCGTCAAGAGTGTCTGTCAAGAATGTGAAATATAGTGGACTGTCTAAAATTAGAATAATTCAATCCTGCGCTAAGTAAAACTTTACTTTTGTTTGAATTTTGATAAGTAAAACGCAAAAGTTTTCTGTTTTTTCAATATGTAAAATCAAAACATCAAACTTATGAGCTCAGCAGAAAAGTTTGAGCAAGACGAAAACTATGAAAGCCAAATACTACAATTTATACAAAAAATATATAAAACAAAATAACTGACGAGCGTGCAGATAATTTCCTACAGTCTGGATAACAACAGCAATATTCAATTTGTTTAGGAAGGCAGTGTGAAATTAGCTTTGTAAAATAGGCATCCTGATTTAATTTAAATTAGTTAACTATCTATGAGACTACTTTTATTATCATTGCAAACATAAGTAACAGCTTAATGTGGATTTTTAAAGCACGATACGTCATTTTGCACCAACAGATTGCAGATTTCATCACACGTGACAGGGGTAAGAGTGAAACCAGGCAAGTTTTAAACTCACCTAACTGACATGCATATTTTGCACTCGAGGGTTTTAAAACTACTTTTGGTGGGGTAGGTGTAAGATACAAACTATCTTACTTGATTCAAAATTATGTTGTTACACAATCATGGACAAGCAAGTATAAATAAAATAACACAATAAAACGTTGACAGTTTTTAAATATATCTTTGCTTGCATTCAAAATCGCACCGACGGCACGGGGTGAAGTATCAGGAGTACATCGAACTTGTGGGCATTACTTAATAGTATGTGTCGTATCACATGCGATCTAATCTACTTCATTTAGCGTAGACTAATTACTCATCTATTTAATTCGCAGTATGTCATGTGATGGCCTCGTCAAATTGACAGTGTCATCAGATCGATATAAAAAATGGCGAGATAACTAACATGTCTGCCTGGTCTGCCATTATCTGTCGTTGGGCATTTTGGACTTACTAAAATTGGGAGATATTAAGTAGTGTGTTTGTGTCTATGGAGAATCGTGCTTTTCCAGAATGTTTGGGCTTGGAGCTGTTGCTAATAAATTAGGGAGCTAGTTAGACGCAGCTTGGCGCCGAGAAAAAACCTATCTGTAAAGTCAAAGGACGAAGCCAATGGTAAATAAAAAAAAAGCTCCTCAACTAATAGTTATTTCAAGAGCCCACAGAGATCCACACACACGCAAAAGCTCTACATTGTACAGAGGTATAAATTCTGGCGAGACAATGAGATGCGACCTCATATCTATTTACAGTTCCTTCCTGTCGCTCCATTTCCATCATGGTTAGAACAACAACGTTGAATTTATGCAATGTATATAAGATGCGAATAAATTAAAGATAGTCGTATACTTAATTCGCATTGTGTTACGTGTTAGCCTTGTCAAATTGAATGAATCCTTTGCAAAAAACAATTTCTTAATAACATTCATGACTGCCAATTTTTCTGGCTGGGCACTTTCAGTGTACTAACAGTTGAAAATACTGAGTAAATAAATGTGGATGGCTGCTAAAGGGGGTCTGGGTCTGGTAAAGCTCGTTTGTGGAACTAAAACAAAATTACAAATATTTTCAACTACAAGTTTATTACTTAAATTTTTGTTTAACTGAATTTTATATATATTTGTCAGATTATAGGGCTTCCGAAAGGTTGTTTTATTCACTTTAGGAAAATGTGGATTATTCAAATTATCGTGATGACGTCATGTTTTAGGACAAGAGTTGTTTTCTCATTACTTTCTATTTTCTGTAGCGCTCGACAGTCTCATTAGAAAAACATCTGTTTACAATTCATGCTTCTGTAAAGCTTCTTTGAACTAATTCTAAACCTTCTCTTTGTTCCCGTTCTGATCTTCGCTTTTGTGCCACAGATTCATTTATTTCCACAGTTGATTTTCTCTGCTTTCTCCATTTTCCTTTTATTCGTTTGCTTTTGTTTGCTCGTCTTCGCTCAGAATTTGTAAAGAAGCCGTTTTCCGCAGAATTTGGATGAGACAAATGTTTGGAGATGATGAGGGATCATGAATCAAGGGCAGACGACAGCTGAGCAAACAGGTGTACTAACGAGGTTTGCAGGGAATTATGTACTGAGCCATAGAAATCCAGCCGAGATAAAGAAACGACATATGGTCTGTTCACCGTTGCTTTCAGTCACTTTGTTTCCAACTTGTTATGACACTCAATCTATGCAATGTTTACAGATCCGCATCCGTTGTATAAATTTCTTTCAAGATTTTAGAAAGTTATGGAAACGCACAAAACCTGGAAAGATTGCTTCTATTGTTTTAATTGAAGGGCGAATCATAACTTAAGCTGAAACCCAAAATACGCCCACGGGGAAAGCATAGTTACGCAGCTGGCAATTTCAGGCTTTGCATCACACTAATAAACTTTAACCGAAAATAGTGCGTTTTAAAATTCTGACCTCAGCACGTTTTGTACATATTGGGTAAATTACCATTGCTAAAATATGTAAGGGGGTCCAAACGTTTAGGTTGATTTTTTTTTTAATTAAAGTATTTTCTTTGTTTTTGTTTTCCAATTATTCAATCAATATTCTATGTATACACCGTATGAAACTATTGTAAGCTGAAGAGTTGGATTTCTAATCTATTTCACGTAACGTACATTTATAGGCAGTTTTTACACTTTTACATACTCATCTTTTGATATGCATTACTCTCAAAAATGGCCTTGCAATCAAAAAAATCTGATGACAGATATTTATAACGGACATTATTTGCCTTTTCTATTCCTAGGGGCAATTAAACTAAATTTCATGATATTCAAGAATAGTGTGCAGCTGAGTAGGTTTGATTGAGTTGTTTTGTGGCGCCGAAGGAGCGTGCCGAGAATTCACAATAGTTTTTCTGTATGCACATACCTGTTGCGCCAGAGTTCCGGCAAAATAAATGAGGGGATTAAAACTAATGCCATGATCATTTAAAGCACGTTTACAATAAGGAAACCAGAGAAAGTGGAGAAAGTTTTGGGAAGGAAATAAACGAGGTACGTGACTTTCGCCAATTCATTTAATTTGGTTTTATTACAAAATCCATGACAGTTCTCCTAAAGTTTTGCAAATTCTCACTTTTTATTAAGTCCGTGTCTCCCCGCAAATAAAGACAAATATAAGACTAATTGAGTCTAAACCACAGAAGCCAGATCAGCTCCCGTCAAGAAGATCTCTCGTCCTGTTCCAGCTCCAATGTTCTAACCATAGTAAGACAAAACACAAGTGACCTGGCTGTTTTCGTTCACGACCGGCCTCCCGGTCGACAAAACCAAAAAATGTTGGGCTCCACCCAGGCTCACTCAATTTTCCTCTGGACTCATTTGGACTCATGCCATGAGCCCATATTGAGGGCTCATGGGTTTTTCGTTTCCGTAGTGGGGTATTGAGTCCGACTCATTCAAAAGTGACCGTCTGGCTCATTTTGGACTCAGTACTGTCTTCCAAAAAAATATCGAGTACTGCAAACTGAAAACTGCAATTGGTACTGGCACTGGCACCTGGCACTGGCACTGGCACTGGCACTGGTGACGGTTACTGTACTGCTAGTAATATTTAAATTGAAGCAGTGGCTTGTGATTGTGGTGTGTAAGCAGCGTAAATGGCAAATGGTGTTGAAACTTGAGCTGATGTGAACTATTGTGAACCGTGAGACCGTGACACTTAACTATTTTAAAATAAAAATAATTGTGTTATTTTAGGTAAATTTTAACTACTAATTAAATGTCTGATCCGAATTACATTTTTAACAATACTTTAGACAGTTCAGATATTTTGGACGTTTCTGCAATCAAAGGGGTAGATTTAGATCTATCTAGCAGTTCAGATATTATACCTGGCGGGATTCGGGGGTTTGACAATATTGATAATGAAGCCGAATATATTAATAGCAAAAAAACTGATTTTATATTTTCATCTGAAGATAATAACAGTAGAAGTATGATTACCAGAAGTACGAAAAGCAGGAGTATTGGTCTGAAATTTCATGAAAGTGATGAAAGGAGCTCAATGTTTGGTGCTCGACGCAATTTAGTTAATAATGCAACAAACATGAGCCTTATTGCCCACAACGGAAGTCAAGAATCCCTGTCGGTGTCTCTACAGGAAGCAAGCAAAATTAACGAAGTTAGTTCAGCCTTTTCTGACCCATCCACAACAACAAAAACCAGTATTTTGAAGCCTATCGAATTACGGACGTCTACTCCTACTCCTACCTCGAATAGTTTTTTGACTTCAGCATCAGTTGACAGATCTGCAACTTCAGCCACAGGTTCTGCTACCAAGTTGCAACACGAACCAAAACCAAAATTTTCAGCAAACATAAGTATTTTGTCAACAACTAATAATAGTGCAGACGTTTAGCTCGAAATGAAACTTCCAGGCATAAATGCGGTATCGTCAAGTACAAGTTGCGGTGCTGGTGCTAATTATTTGCAAGGTAAGTTTATAATTGTATATTAAAACATTAAACATTATTATGTGTTAAGCAAAAAAAGTAGCTACAGGCTACATGCAGCTATCTGCTATACATGCTTTGATGCTCCACAATGCAGTCTCACCTAATTACTGGTTATTGCTATTTGACATATGTATTTAGTTTTAGTTTCAGTTATGTTATTTTTAGTATAAATAATAACTGAATAATATTATAATTAAATATGTAACTTAAACAATAATGTATTTTTTTTGTTTCGTTTTTATAGAATTGGGGGCTGGATTATTCACAATAGGGCAGAACAGCACAGTAAATATTTACGTGTCTAAGTGTGTTAATTGCACGGGCAAGAGTGGCTGCGGAGTACAACCTGTGCCTTTGCCTATATCTGCTAAGGAAGCTACATCACAATCAGATCAAGGACCCTCACGAATTAATATAATTGCTAACAATGCAGAAAATTGTAACCAACTTACTGCTAACCCTCATGGTGACAGTGAAATTCAAGAGAACGAGTTATTAGAAGAATCAGAGTCAGAACCATTACCAACTTTGCTAACTTATATCAACAGCAACAACACGTCACCGACACCGACACCAACACCGTCCAATACAGTGATCTCACCGTTAATACCTTGTAATGACAATGACATTAATTCGAACCTTAACTCTTCTATTGTTCGTAGAGCACGATTTAATCCTTATTTGACCCCCAAAGAACCTGTTGTCATTGACAAAACTGAAACTCAAGATGATTCACATTCACGTTCACACACCAAGGTAGTGCATTTACAAGATTCATCAACACCGACACCGACACCGACGCACATAAACTCAACAATGCCCGTTGAGTCATCCCAAGTGTTATCTTCACTGAAGCGAAGAGGTCCTGGTCGACCTAGAAAGCAAACTAAAACTAAATCTTTGAAAACGTCGAAAGTACCACACACAGAGATCTGTGAATTTGAAAAACAGTGTTCTAGCAGAAATCTGACGGCACTTAGCAACAAATTATATTCAAAAAGAGAAAGTGGTTCAATTTTACAATCAAAATTTCTAACTATTCCAAAAAATACTTCATTAAAAAATTCCACTTCCACATCACCAATAATAAAACGTAGAGGTCACCTGACAAGAAAATTGGTACATAGAAGTGATGAAGGCGATAAAGCAGCAATAATAAAGAAAAATCCAAATTCACTCAAATTCAAACCACCTAAGGGTTCTGTGCTGAAGCTGAAAATGAAAAAATCAAATGCCGTTGTAGCAGCATTGGATGACAATGAAACACCAACAACTCCACCTCCACTTCTAGTTCAACAATCTAATCTTCATCAAGACAAGAAATCTATGCCAGTATTGCTGCCAATAGTGACGACACGTCCACGTCCCCCAATTAAAGGTTTTGAGAATAAGACGAAAAAAGTTCATTCAGATTATTTTCTAGAAGAAACCGATAGTCTGCCGTGAATAACTTTAGAAAATTACAAGCAGTTATTTGATACTTTAATGAAATCAAATATAGTAAATACTGAAAACGGGCAAACGAAAGTGGACAAACTTAGTGAGTTTTAAATTATACCTTTAAACCATGTTGCTATCATTTTAAATTTTATTAACCATATTGTCTCTTATTTTATACTTACTAGTTTAATACTCAACACATTCGTGTTTTGTGTTTCGTCTTTTATGCATGTTTAAGCAACAGTGTCGACCGTGTATCACTGGTTAAACAGTAAATTATTCATTGTTTTTTTAATTCACAAATCATTTTCTTTTTGATTTTTGCAGTGCGTGTTTGCCGTGTCCTGAACTGCAATTTTGAGACTGAATCAACAATGACTGCCGATAGAAAACTGAAAGACCATTTTCTCCTACATTGTGATCCAAGGCTCTTCGTTTGTCCAGTTTGCGACCGAAACTACCAAAATACATGCTCATTGACAAGACATTACAAACTGACAAACCATAATAATGTTTCAATTCCAAATTCTAACAATGACGTCGACTTTAATAAGTTTTCATTGCCAAAGATAAAGCTAAAGTTGACGCAAAAAACGAAGATGAAAGCAAAGTCAGGAGCAAAGGCCAAACCAGAAACCAATTAACAGCCATCATGAAGAAAAATCATGTGCAATCAAGCAAATTTGTAAGAAAAACAATAACTATAATATAATAAATGTGTATTTAAATTTAGGTTGCAATGTTTTAACACGAAATATAAATTTTGCTTGGAGTATTTAGAAATTAATTACATGGTGGTTTAATTTTTGTACGTACTACCTACTAAATGTAAATATTTATTATTAACAACTTAATTAAGCGGTTGCTACACCACTTCGAATTAAATTTAAAAATTTAATTCAAAAATTCCATTTTTGTTTTTTTTGAACTTCATTGATAAGCGTTTTGATTTGGAAAACGTGGAAGTGGGCTTATTAATACCTTTGCTAGACTTTGGTATTTGTTTATGGGGACGTCCACGGCCACGGCCACGGCCACGTCCTTTTTTATTTTGCTGTTGATGCTGATGCGGAGGCGACGGAGGCATCGGAGGCATCGGAGTCGGAGGTCGGTAAACATTTCGATCCTCAGATATTAAGTTCAGGAAGGGTTGAGGACTCGGGTCCTCTGCGTCTTGATCTGGAAAAAGAGATTGAGGATAATTTTGTTGCCTTAGTTCGTTAAACCTTGATCCCCACGCATAGTCATTATTATCGTTACCTTCAACGTAATTTGTATCAACAAATTTTTCTCCCTTATCTTCTTTTACTACTTTCACTTTAATGGTTGCACTGGTTGCAGGTGAAACTGGTGCAGGTTCATTAAAGTCATTAGAATTATTGGAGCTTGCAACTTCAGTGTCTAAACAGCATTCAACAGTGATTGGGAGAAGTGTCGCAAGAAGGCTTCTTTTTTGCGACACACCATTTGGATTTGGATGTGTAGTCACCACAGTCAAAATTTCTTGAGGAGTGTTGCTGCCGCTGCCGCTGGTGTTGGTGTTGCTGGTAATACCTTCCGCTTCCGGTTCATTTGGTTTTGGTTCACTGGCACGAGATTCACTGTCACTACTTAGGGCTGCGGATGCGTAGCACGCTGAAGCTGGCAAGGTTGAAATTTGAGTTGAAGTTGAAGGCAATGCTGGCAATGTCACTTCTTTCACACTTAGATCCAAAGGTGAATCTTGTATTTCCATTTCTTCTTCCTCTGGTTCTGTTTGCGTACCTAAAGATACACCACCATGGCACTGTATTTTTGTGACATGAATATTTACGTCACAGTGATTTCCAATTGGGATTAGTCTAGCAATTTGATCTTAAAAAAATAAACAAAAACATTATTTAATTAGGTTTTGCACGCTATCAATCAGGATATCATACTAGATCAGGATCAGGATCAGCGTAACGTATTGTTTCCTGATTTTTATCTATGTCGCATTCTGCATTTTATTTTTAATTTATTTCAATTAAATAAGTTAGCTTGGTAATCTTAAAATGTCAACTACTGATGTTAGAAATGTAGATATAACCAAATCATCAAACTTAATATAGCGTAACATGCAAAATGCTGCTGCAAAAATGCAAAACTAGCCAACTTTTACCTTTTAAATCATGAGAAATATTTAACACAGTTGTTGTTGTCGTTGTGGATGCCGAAGATGAATTTGTAGACACGATCTGTGGCGAATTAGCTTTATTGGTTAATTTTCCCATGTTAACTGGTTTATTTCTATTCATGGTCAGCTTCAGCTAGTGCTAAAATAAATCAAATGTAAAATCTGTGAATTATTTAAATATTTTAAACTTAAACAATAGCAACATTCACAATAATTAAATATAAATACAAACATATTACAAAATTCTGTTAATTTACTTTTTTATACCTGCATCCAGTCCGTTAGTTAAAAGAAAATCAAACGCGAAGCCAACAGTCGTTTGTTTTCTCTGAAATCTTGAATCCTACTAACTTATTTAATAATACTCTTATCAGTTGTCAGTAAAAAACTGAAGCGATAGTAGTTGATTCAAAAATATTTGTTACAATGTTACTTTTTGCTTTTGGAAAATTTGCCGAATTGTCAAAAAATTACTACTTTTTTAACTAAATTGAACTCTGAAAGTCTGCCGTCTGACTCTGACTGACGACTGATGACTAACAACTAATTGCCCTTAGAACTCTTTAAAAAAAACACCCGCAATTTTGCTTCTATTTTGATAATTTCTCGGTGTTAGTTCTGTGACGACTGTGACTGTGCTTAATTCTTCTAGATCTGGTGTTATAGCCGTGTGCGTACTGCGCACTTTACTACGTCCTTCATACGTTTATAAAGTGTTTAGTTCCTAGAGCTTGTGTTTGCACTGTTACTGTTTGTAAATTGAAAAGTGCAGCTATTAGGCTACTTATTCAGTTTTAAAGCTTCGCACACATACAAGTAATGTATGCACGTGATATTTGGGCAGTCAGTTGGCCTATTGGCTTTTGCAAGTAGAATAGCGGCAATTTACGTCACGTAAACTGATAAAGTGTTGTTGTTGTTGTTATTGATATTTTGCATGTGCAGAACGTAACATACAAAAAAAATAAAAATAAATAAACAATTTAAGCTTCTCACATGTACTTGTACTCTGACTCACTGTGACTTTGGTGGGTTGGTTGAATTAGGTAGGTAGGTGTGTAAACACAGTGTTATATTTTTGTTTTAGTTTGACTTGCTTAACTATTTAAGGGTTAAGTAAAAAGTGTCTTGTGTTCTGTGTTCTGTTTAATTCTTAAATTATATGTTGTTGGAGCACTAATACGGTTGACAGTCAGTACTCTGTAGTCTCTGCAACTTATTACACAGTTTTATCTACTTACTGACTTATGGACTTAGTATTAATTACAAAATTTAAAATATTAAATCAAAAGTTCTGTTTCTTGTATTTAGTATTCAGGTATTTTTTAATGTACTTCTTATTTGTTTTTTTTTTTAATTCCTCAAGATTAATTAAATTAGTGTATTAGGGTTTTGTGGAGACACGGGTCTACAGTCTTTGTGTCTTTGTGTTGATAAATAAATAATAACTACTATTAGCAGCAGCAGCTACAACAATGTCTTTATCTAGATTTAACTGGCCAGGTAAGCTGATACTTAATACTTTATTTGTACTACAGTTATATTACAAGTGTTACATTAGTGTTACAACAAGCAAAATTTGAACTAATAAATTATATAGGTGTTTTTTGCCTTCTTACAAAAATAAGGCACACCAGCCCAGTGGTGCCACAGCTTGACTCCATCTGAAGCTGTGGCTGGCTGGGTTTCCCTCCCACGATCTCGACCTTAAGCCTTACTTTAGCCTTGTAGCCCCGGCCAGTGGATCTCCCAAATCAAGAACGTTGAGCTTCCTAGTTCACGACGTTCCTAGGGCCGGGGATCGATCCTGCCGACTGTTAATGGGGACAGTCGTGTCGGCTCTTGGGAAAGAACTCGCTTCCGCTTTTCCCCTGGCCCTGGCAACAGCTGTTCAATGGCTACAGGCTAATTAACTTTTTGCTGGTCGTTAAACCACTGGACTGCGTGTCCCTGTGTGATACATGGGGCTATGAAAACCGTATATAGGTCTCTAAAATGGTCCTATATAGAAAATCTCTAAAAGGGGACACAATATTATTCTATTTTTATTTACAGACTATTGAAAATGTTGACAAGTATGGCACAACTACTGATTCAGACACGAATAAAACTATTCAGTCCTGTGAAGTTCAAGATCTAAAAACTGCCGAACTTCAGAATGTGAACTTGGTGTCTTACCCATTAGCTAATACGCATGGGGATGGGGATGGTATAGTTTACATTGATTGAATTCCAAATAGCTTGAGAGTAAATGAAGAAGAATCAGAAGTAGTATACACCAATGTCATCAGTGGCTCAGGTTCAAGTGGCTGCGCCTATCAAAATGAAACACTTAAAGACTCTCAAAACGATGAAGAAAAACAAGGTATCTATTCTAACAAATGTATTTATTCATGCATGCAAAGTATTCAAATTTAAATTACAACACAATTACTTTTGTATTAATAAATGATCTAAACTAATTTATTTAACGCCAGGCAGGCAACACACATTAAGCTTAAATTTAAAGCTCTTTGTTGATAATCTATGAATGGGAATGAAGGCTAAAAATTGTTTTTCAACTTTAAACGTTGTTGCAATATTATTTAAAACAACTAATTTTGCTAATTTAACAACCGTTACCTTTTTTGTAATATTTGTATCAGGTTTGCCTACTCAGCCTAATATTCCTATAAAATCACTGGAATTCAGTTGTGATTCAACACCACATCCTGCTGATCCAAGACATGATGATATTTTAGCTGATTCCGAACTGGAGTGTGACCGTGACCCTAGAGACAATGATGTTGCCGCTGTCAACGTCAACGTTAATGATGATAACGATAGTGACAATAATTTCACATCCGCTAACAATAATTCTACCGTTTTATCAAATTTGGCACTGCTTGACACCAGCCAACTTGAAAACATTGTTCGTAAGTATCACATAACACTTACGTGTAACTGTATATTTTGCAGAAGATTTAATATAACAATGGTATTTGCATTCTTTTGTTACTAATTTAATTTAGTTATTTTTAAAATTGGGTATTAATTTTGTAACATTTTATTTTATTTTCAGAAACTTCAGTGCTGGCATCACTTAATTCATTAAAATCGTAGGCAGGATCACATGTTATCAATTTAGTTGTCAACGTTGGATGTTCCAACTTATATTCTCGCAATGACTCAAATAATGCTGTTGCTGGCGTTGCTGCTGCTGCTTCTAATACCAAGCTACACTGCACATGCAAAAGCAAGATCAAAACTTCAATTTCAGTCCCAGTCCCAGCCTCAGCTAAAGAAGATTCTACACTATCAACATGTGCAGTTGTCAATACAAGTAAGCAAAAAAATGTAGTTCCAACTGTATCTTAATCTAAATCTAAACGTAGTTCTAGGTTACAAAAAGATAAAACACCGTCTGTGCCTCGTTCAGCTGTTGGTGTATTATTTAATAAAGTGCATTCAGGCATTAAAAATATTCCCAATGTCAATAATGATGGCATTAACATCAACCACGGTCATAATTCTGTCGAGCCTAAGAGGTATGAAAGACGCAAACGTAGTCGCAGTCCTAATAATAGCAGCGACAGCAATAGCAATGACACCGAGTTTAAAAATTATTTACAATTCAGTAGCTCGTATTTAAAGCCTCAAACTATGCGTAACGTATTAGGAGCAGGAGCAGAAGGTGAACTAGCTAGTTGTAACGGAGCAAGAAAAACAGTGTCAGAGAAGTCAGAGTCCTCAGAGTCAGAGTCAGACGATGACGATTCAGGCAAACCAAAAGATAACACAAAAGTTACTGAAACTGACCTTGGCCTTGACCTTAATCCTATAAGCAACTTAGATGGTCCTGATGGTCCACGTAAAAAAAGTATCAAATTAAAAAAAATATTCTGATTTAGTCAGAAAATACGCAACTAAAAATAAAAAAATACCAATGCAAATTATCCGAAAACAGTTTGATTATACGAAACAAGGTTTTTATTTGTGTAAAGTTGAAGGTTGTATGTGTGCTGTTAAGCACGCACAGTCTCTGCGTCGACACTGGTTTACTCATGTGCTTCAAGAGGAAGACGACGACATGAATTCTGACATTTCTGACGATGGCGATGGCTTAGATAGCTACACTAGTGTAAACACCACGCACACTAAGACTAAGACTGGCTTGCACAGCCACAATAATTCCAGGGACAGTTATAATTATGATTTAGATTTAAGTTTTGGGTCTGAGTCTGATTTAGACTTAGACTCAGATGACTTAGAGTCATACCAGTCCTACCAGAGAGCTGAAACTGAAAGTAATGAGAGGTTAAAACGAAGACGGGCACAGGGAGGCTTGAAAAAGCATTTGTCACAGAAAAAATTAATTGTGGACTGATTTAGTACTGTATATAGTTATTAATGTATCTGCACTACTTGTAAATATTTTCGAGTTATGTATTTTGTGTAATATATTTTATACTATAATTATTTATATTAACAATTAATAAATGTATCTGCACTACTTGTAAATATTTTCGAGTTATGTATTTTGTGTAATATATTTTATACTATAATTATTTATATTTACAATTAATAAATGTATCTGCACTACTTGTAAATATTTTCGAGTTATGTATTTTGTGTAATATATTTTATAATATAATTATTTATATTTACATTTTACAATTAATTGTATTTCATTAAAAGTCAAGATTTTACTTATTTGCTTGACATTTTATTACATTTAAATGTTTTTTGTTATCCATATTATCTAATATAATTTAATTAATTGTACTAAATAAAAAAAAAATAAATAAAAATGTGTAATTTGTAATTTATCATTTAGTTTTGGTGTTGATTCCGTTCACACAATGGAATATTAATACTATTTTATTTTATTATACATTTTTTATAGGTAGGTAGTAGTAGGTACAAATTACTTTTAGTATCTGAGGGGTCGGCTCATTTCTAAGGGAAAGAGGTGGAAATTTTTCGTCGGACTCACTGTGAGGCCCATGGGCTCCTTATGGACTTAAAAAACGAACGAACTCGAACGGCACTTTTTTCATCGGGCTCACTCAAGGCTCAAAATTTTTAGTTTTTTTTAAAATAAGTGACTACCGTTCACAAGTATTTTCACAAGCAAAAGTGACCGACTGTCTTACGATGGTTCTAACTCACAATGGAATGGTTTTACATGGTACGCGCCAATTTCAAAAATTCATATCTACAAAAATCAGTCTACTTCCAAATAGTAGGGATCCAAAGTAACTCGATTGCATTTTGCTTTGCTTGGTCACAGTAGCCCGCCAAAGTTTAAAAAAATTCAAATTTTAATATTTTGCCGCCCTGTAACTTCTAATTACAGTTCTTATCTGATTTTGACGAAATTTGGTTTTTTCGAACGTTTCGACTCTTTTCTAAAAAGTAATTTCAGGATTTCTCAAATTTCGAAAATTTTCATTTTTTCGACATTTTTTTGAAAAAACATTATTTTTAAGGCCTAATTTTATCGACCACTTTTTATCGAAAAAATAAAATTTTTCGAATTTTGAGAAATCCTGAAACAACTTTGTAGAAAAGAGTCTAAACGTTAGAAAAAACCAAGTTTCGTCAAAATCGGATGAGAACTGTAGAAGTTACAGGGCGGCAAAATATTAAAATTTGAATTTTTTTAAACTTTGGCGGGCTACTGTGACCAAGCAAAGCAAAAAGCAATCGAGTTATTTTGGATCCCTACTATTTGGAAGTAGCCTGATTTTTGTAGATATGATTTTTTGAAATTGGCGCGTACCATGTAAAACCATTCCCTTGTTAGTACAATTATTGCACATAATATGTAACAGTTTCATGAAAATTATTTTTAAAACTTTATCAAGACAAAGTATGTGAGGCTAATTGCGTTGAAGCAAGTAAGTTATATCCCAGGTCACCACCATGAAAAACAAGCTCCACTACGATCCAACGTGGTGCCCTTAGGGTAACGTTGTTTAATTGCAAATTTTTTTGTCATAATAACAAATACAACTATTAAAAGTTCAAAAGACTGTGGAGCTGTGGGTAGTAAATTAAAGGTGACATTCCAAAACTAATCGTAAGTTTTAAGCGAGAACAAAACTCAAGAAGTGGAATTGCAAGTTTGTTAATTACAATTTTTAGAGAAACTAAAAGTGTAATAAAATAACGCTCTTTTTATTTGAGATGGCGAATAAAAAAAGTTGAATTCTCTGAAAATGAAAAAAAACCTTGCCAAATTTGTAAACTAGTTTTTTTAAATCAAAATTGGTAAGTGGTAACAACGTGAATTTCATAGAACATGTGGAGATTTTTGCGTAGTATGTGGTATGCGCGTTGGACTCTGCCTTTGTCTGCCAAATTATAATACGCAACTATTTTCCAAATTCACTCAATTCAACCCTGATGCCTAATTAGTTGCCGGATCTTGATTATGTGGTGAATCGGAAGGTGAATATTGGCAAATTAGCACATCAATTTTGTATCTCAAATTATCCGTGGGTTTCATAGAAAGTCTTGCCAAGTTGACGGAGTCATTACATCATGACAAGAAGCGTGCAAACCAAACGTGTGTTTCTCCCAATATTTGTATGTAAACTAACAAGCAAACCACTTACTATGTTTCCTTGGGATCTGGAAAAGCATAGCCAGAAACGTTTCCTTGGATTTCAGAATGAACGAATAGTGTGACAACTCGAGTGCATTTTGCGCGGTGCTTTAGCAGAAGCCCGCCAAAGTTGAAAAAAAACGAATTTTTCAAAGTTTGCTACGCTGTAGCTTCTACAGTTTTTGTCTGATTTCAATGAAACTTGCAGTTTTGTGATGTTCAGACTTTTAACTAAAAAATAATCTCTGAAAATTTTGAAATTCGAATTTTTAATTTTTTATCAAAACACCTTAATTAAAAAATGGGTCTCAAAAGTATGACTTTTAATTAATTTTAATTTTAATTAAATTTGACAGGGTTGTGTTTTAAGTTTTTGTCAAACCAATGCAAGTAAAAGGACTTGAATAATAAAACAAAGGTAATTGTGGTTTTCAGTTCGAGTGGATGATGTAGGAAACAAAACCTGTGTTTCAGCTCCACCCTAGATGCATTTAAAAAAGGGTTCCCCGCACCTATTGATTACATCACACAAAATAAAACATACGGCGCTATTTTTCCTGTAAAAGTTATTTAAAGTAAAATGTTCTATTTACATGTTTTAAGGCTAATTTCACAGCTTTGCTTTGTTAAATTTCTCTTGTGCCTCAGTGATTTCCATTGCCAGTGAGACTTTAACCATTCTCCATTTTGCTTTGATTCACTCCCCTTTGTTTGCTCACCTCTGCTTTGAATTTTAAAAGGAGTCCCTGTTTACAGAATTTAAATGAGGCAAATATTAGCAGAGGGCCCATCAGTCAACAAAGGCGGTCAACAGTAAAGCAAACATGTATATGAACATACGACTGTAGTAACAAGTTGTATACTGAGCTATTAATTTATGCGAGACAAGAAAATTAAATAAGGTCTGTTGACAGTTGCTTCAGTCAAGTCAAATTACAAATTTTATGATCCTGAATCTAACTTGTCAGTAATACTTGAATCGTAAATCAGTTCTTCGCAACAGGAAACTATACGAACCGGAAAAAGTGGGAGTAGACAGACGACACAGGGACAGGGTTTCACTTCCACAAACTTTACTCGTTTGAAAATTTTGAAATATATTCAGAAGAATAGGGGTGATTCGAGGTATGGAATACAAATGATGGCAGATAATAATAAATCATCAAAAGCGTATCTAAATATAAAAAGAATACATAAATAGATTCACATCATTACAGAAAACTTTATTACGTTTCAGTTTTAAGTTTGTTTACTTATAACCATTTAACCCATTTTCAAGTTTAGTTTCTAATCGACAAAGGAATTGTCAATAGTTCAAAATACTTACGAAACTGCCTGCAATCTGCTAGTCTGTAATCATGTGTAGTGTAGTATTACCATAATTATTTCATGTGAAGAACCAAAATAACTCATTTCAATTTCCAAAAAAAAAGAATACAATTTTGATAAAAAAAACAACTACCATGTCAGCATTGAAATTAGTTATATTGCACTTGTTAATAACATAATATAAATAAAAGATTTTGCAATTTTTGAAAGCAAACAAATAAATTATCATCCACTTTGTCAAAACTTGTGCATAGAAATTTGTTTGCAATGTTCAAAAACAACTACGCAAGTGGAATAGTTTTGACTTTCTAAGAACCCGTAAATACAAATTTTGTTTTTTCAGATACATGTAAATAGAAAATATAAAATGCAGTTTTTAGAAACTTACAAATACATAAATACGTATTTTAGCAAACTTAAGAAAGGAAGAGTAACTAATTATTTTCACATCACCACTTAACACAAATTATCGAGTTTTTTTAATTGCATATAGCAGTACACATGTTTAAAATTCCATAATATTTTTTTTCAACTGGCATTGGAATACGTGTCAATTTAAAAGAAAATTTACTACAAAATTAGATAAGAGGCAATTTAATTTGTAAACTTAAAAGCCCCTCATACATACCAATTTATAAAATGTTTATCCAACCGCTTTTTAAAGTAGTTTTTTTAAGGCTCAATGCAGGAAGTTTAGATTCCTGGCAACTTTAAGTGTAGTATTTATTTAAAGGTACGTAAAGTAAACACGAAAGGATTTATTTTACACAGCACCCAACCAACGTCAACAAAGGGATGACAGGAACTAGCGTGGATCGTTTCAAGTTAAAACGTGCCAGAGTGTTAAATACTGTGCCAATGTTTTTACCTTTCTAGTAAATTTTTTTCCTTTATTAATTTCTAAACTTGTGTTCACAACACAAACAGATTTATTTAATAAAAATCAAGATTCGTAGAAAATTCAAAGCAGACCAGTTGACTCGAAGGTAAAAGCTGTCACTCACTTTCACGTTCACTTCCTCAGTACTCTTATCTTTCTGGCTCATACGTCTTCAACCCTCAATCAATGATTCTTAATGATTTACAACATTTTGACAATTTGTTTGTAACATATGCGCTAAACTGAATCCCACACCTGCATTTCAAATCCAAAATAAACAATGAGCTTCATATGAGAGAGCGGTCTAGGTGCATTCGAGTGATGTGTATAACACTGGCATTGAAATCAAGCCAAAGTGTAAACGTAGTAAAATTGTTTGCTACTCAAAAGTGACAGTGACAGTTTCCTAGTACAAATAAAAAACCCACATAATCGACATTTTTGCTTTGTGGTTCCACTTTATTTTGTTTATGTTTACTTTCTTCTCGGATTTTTTACGACTGCAAATAATTTTAGTGCAGGAAGTAAAATAAACAAACAGCTGACAGCCAATAAAATAGATCTTGAAACTGCACTTTATTTAGGACTCTCAATCAGCTAGACACAAATTTGAGCACCCGGAAATTTATTCGAGTAATTTAAACACAACTCATTGAACTTAAGTAAAAAGTAAAAACCGTATTTCAAAGTGTTCGTTTTTAATAACAACCACTTACCGTATTTCCTCTCATACTACATGAGACTATATTAGAAGGTGGTTGTTTATTAGAAGACAGGATGTAAGCGTGTGATATTTTATACAACGCTGTTTAAGCATTACGTGCTTTAACGTGTGTACAAAATTCAATGCCGGTAGTCGATCTTTGAGTTTTATACAGACCGGTTTGTGGTGTTAGAAACGATATACAGTGTCTAACAGAGTCAAGAATAGTCACCTAGCATTTTTACTTAGGATTAAAAGAAATTAAAAATGTTCATTATTTCTGATTTGTTTAAACGAATACTGGTGAAACGCTGTAGTGAGTAATTTCAGCAATCTTGTTCATATGCAAAAGTCAAATTTAAAGGACAGGTGAAATCACAAGTGCAAGTGTTAGTGAAAGCACAAGTAAAAAATTAGGCGAAAGCATAGGTAAAAACATTTAACAATAATTGCAAAAAATAAAGCAAAAAAGAATTTTCAAGTGAAAGCAAAAAACATTAATAGTGAAGGTGAAAAAAACTAAACTAGGCAAAACTATTTTTTCATAATGAAATTTTAAAATAGCAGAAAGTTGAGTCTGAGGATTAAAAAAGTAGTTAATAGTTTGTTTTAATTCCAATTAATTGTAATACAAATATGGAGGCGTTGATATGCTGCTGTGGGGCACGAAGTTGGACAAAAGCGATTGCCTGGTTACAAATTGTAATTTTATTATTATTTTTATTTGAATTTTTTGGCTGATTGTTTTTTACCAAAGCTACCTTGAAATTAGTTATAAAGAATATTCTAATTGTAAGCTGCTTCAAACAGTTAAAACAGTGCTTCAGCGTTCAGTGCATTATTATTTCCATTTCAATTTTTCCTACTCTTGCATGCGCAATCTTAGTATATCAAATTAATTTCTGCTTGTTAAAAACATTGTAATAAATACTTCATTGTTTTGTGACACGTTACAGATACTGTTCCCATTTGGGCTTTTCCTCGTGGGCGGTGGACTGATCACAGTTCTAATGGCGGAGCAAGATGCAGTAGACAGAGTCACGGACAAAAATACTGAAAATGACCCACAACTGGAGGAGGTGTCGAGTGTTGATTGGCGTCTTACTATCTTATCTGATTGTGAGGGTCCCGAAATTGTTTATGCTATGTTCGGTATTTTATTATCATTATGAACTACACAAAAAACTTCTAATTAGAAATCTAGATGTAGAAGGAAGTTTGATCATCTCCTTCTGAGGCTAAAATGAATTATGATCATCTCCATTCTGCTCTAAAATGAATTTTGATCATCTCCATTTTTCATGAAATACGGTAAGGCTAATGAGATATGTTAATGATTAGTAAAGGGGTTATTAATTTGAATCCAAGTACATTAGGGGTCACTCATAAATGACGTTATCAAAATATCCCCATTTTCAGTCCCCATTACCCTCCTGTCATCAGATTACCCGCTGGGTAAATGGCTATCTTTAGCATGCAATACCATAAATATCTAAGAAGGCTGCTTGGCCATACCCATGACGTCATTTATGGGCGACCCCTTAATTTTTATTAAACCCCAAATAATGAAACATTGATGAATTAATTTAATCAAATTAATACATTAGTGCATCATTCATGAGACCAGGAATTAGCTCATCAATAAACCACTGTAGCAACTTTAAAAAAATAAAAGGGTCGCCCATTAATGACGTCATGGGTGTGGCCAAGCAGCCTACTTGGATATTTATGGTATTGCATGCTTAAGATAGCCATTTACCAAACGGGTAATCTGATGACAGTAGGGTCATGGGGACTTAAAATGGAGATATTTGGATGACTTTATTTATGCGTGACCCCTAAT
Organism: Dicyrtomina minuta; assembly: GCA_949802685.1. Lineage (NCBI taxonomy): Eukaryota > Metazoa > Arthropoda > Collembola > Symphypleona > Dicyrtomidae > Dicyrtomina > Dicyrtomina minuta. The sequence continues at coordinate 680,593 of OX461810.1, read as the reverse complement.
GTACTTAGTTTCGAATTACTAAACCCTTAACGAATCATTACCATATCTCATTAGCCGTATTTCATACAAAATGGACATAATCAAAACCAATTTTAAATCAGAATGGAGATGATCCTAATTCATTTTAGCCCTAAAAGGAGATGATCAAACGTCATTCTTCATTGACGAAATTCCTTTGGCCTAATTTTTGTTTGCTATGTTGCCTGTAGATTTTAAACTGGTCCTTTGCCGTTTGTGTTGTACTTCTTATTGTTGGGCTTATTTTGGCAGCTTTTCTCATCAAAGGAGCTATAATGAGGTAAGGGCAAACTTTATTGTTTGTTTTTTAATTTTCTGAACAATAAAATGTTGCAGACCGTTGTATGTTTACTAGAAATATTTTTAGCAACACAATATACTTGCCAAATGAATTTTAGTCAAAAAGTCCTATTTCTAAAAATCATAATTTTGTTCAAATCCACAGAGCAACCGCCGCTACCTGAAGTGTTAGGTGTTATTTGTTAATCATGTTATCATGTTAATACGCGAAATAGATCAGGAGCAAAGGCTAAGGGAAGAGGGGCATCCTGCCTACAAAGACACAGCGAGTCTCTTCGTCAAAGTGTAGCTAGATCTAGGAGACGTGGAAAGTGTGAATCAGCTGTGCCGTCAATTTGATTTGCGTGTAGTGTGCTGATTGTGCAGTGAAATTGCGAAGGGCAAAGTGAACAATTTCTCTCATCTTCATTTCTAGTTTCTGCTAATCTACAAGTAAGCTGCAATTTGACTGAACACTGGACCATTCTTAAATTTCTACAATTTTGTATACTTTTCTTAGGTCTTAGCATCTTCTATGAGCCATACAAATATATTTAAGTAAACTATTCACGTCTGTAACGACCGTTACCGCTCCGTCTTTGCTGGTTTCATGCTGGACGTCATAGCAGTGACAGCATTTGAATTCATATCGCTATTTAAATACAAGTATTTGAAAATAATAATTTTCAGACGACAATTAAACATTACTTTTACCTGCAATTATTCTCTTGCACAAATGCACTAAACAATAATTTTTAAAAATTTAAAAATATGAACGGATTAAAATAAATTAAAGGACTATTTCTGTAATTGTTTATAGTATTTACAAATGATTCAAGATTTCTTGTGAGTAATTATTTGCTCATAGATAGCACATGTTAGTAATTGTGAACAACAAATTGAAAAAAAAACAGCGAAGGAAACACTATTAAAGCTTTAATCTTGGTGAATGGAAAGTGTGTTACTTGTGGCTGACATTGACGGATTCCCTCCATGTTTTCTTCCTTTCGAAACACGCAAATAAAAAGCAACGCATTTGAAAACGAATTTCATTCACGTTACTGCTATTGACATAAGAGTGAATGATAATGACTCAAATATAAATTTAATTGACTTGTTAATAAAGATTAAAACTTTCGAAATTCAAAAACACACAAGTAGGTGCGGGGTAATATTTAGATGCACCTTTTCGAATTTACATCCCAGTAACCCCATATTTTGTTAGAAATGAAAAAAAATTCAACTGCCTTATTAAAACTTCGACTAAACACAAACACAAGTTTGATCACTATTAGGACAATTTGAGGTCAGGCAACTCGAAAGGGCTTTTTCAAAAGCAACTTCTACGCTTTATGATCATTTGAACGGTGATTAACAGGGGCTTATCATAAATTACACTGGTTGCTAGAAAATGGCCCTTCCTCTTCTCTCTGTTTTCCTTTCACTCTTACGAATGAGTAAATTCAAAAATCTAATCCAAGTAATATATGAAACGACCCTGAGAAAAAAAATGGAAATGAAAAAGACACTTGACTACAATGAACTGGTCTTTGTTTCTTTGTTGAGCATGGGACTGAATAGCTTCTGCTTCCATACCCTTCCCCAATTCAGCAGAGAAAGCCAACACAGGGACAAAGGACAGGCTTTACATCCACTGGTAGTGTTCTTGATGGTTCTTAGTAACTGTTACTGGTGCGGATAACGATTTTCAATCTTAGGTTTGTTTTATGTTTATCTGCTTCTTTCTGCCGTTGTAAAATGTATTTATTTCTGCTTTCTACTTTGTTCAGCGCCACGGATTTCCACAGTGTATTTTTTTACGATACGATTCTTATTTTCATTCTCATTGTCTTTAATACTCTTTCCGTTGCACTTATCATTATTTCGCTTCCCTTGTTTTACTTTCTCCGTTTCGTGACTCTTTTTAGTTGCTTACTTTTGAGTGTAGAGTTGTCTATGGTTTTTATTGTCACTACTATCTTGATAATTGACTTTCTTGTCTTGGACTTTCGTTAGTTGACGTATTTATAAAAAATCGCTTGGAAATATTCTTTGTATTCTGGTCTAGCAATCTGTCCTGCATGTCGTACGGGAGTAAGATCTCGATAGAAATGTGAAGTAAGAAGCATTCTATGTAGAAATAAATTTAATCTACAAAGATTTAAACGATTTTGGCTTGATAGACGCATTCTAGTAAGAACTTCTTCAGTATCTTACTAGAAATATGAGGTTTTTATTCTTATAAGAGTTGTGTCGACTTTTCTTTAAAGAAATTTCGTGTTAAACCCAGAAGCGCTGTTCTTATAAGACCGTCACTCAAAACAGTATCGTGTGCTCATGCGCAATCAGCCTGCTATAGCAGTATCATAGGAATCGTCCATAAATGATGTCATGGATGACATGAAGATTTTATAATAAACCCACCCACCCTAACAAAAGAATGACAACTCTTTTAACATTGCTTTAATTGGAAAGATTTCTTGAACCCACCCACCAAGATGATGACATTATTTACGGACGATCCCATATCGATAATCCGGCACCACTACATCTTGATATATAGCATATCCAAATTTAATGCTTATTCCATACACCATAGTACGCACCAAATCATTCCCGTCACCCCACACTTGTCCAGCCAATACGAGCCTCGTCCGTTAGGATAAGGTGTTGAGGGAAAATATAAAACTCGAAAGTGTGAGATTGAAGATTGTAGTTTCGATTTTGGTCTTTTCATATTTTCCACGGACCTAATTCATATTTTATTAGGTAAATATAAAGTGCAATAGTTATCACTTAAGATAACAGCCAGTTATTACTGGCTGCAATATTAAGTGCATGTTGTGTTAAATTCGACAATGTGTCGAAGTGTCAACAGTTACTACTTCATTCCTGGATCGTGCAATATAGTTAATAGTAAAAACCAATACTATAGTCAAAGCCAAAGCTGGAGTTGAAGTTTCAAAACTAAAGTCTTGACAACACAAGCTGGTAAGTTCTTGAGTTCTTATTTTAAATGTTGTTAGTTAGAAAACATTGTAATTTGTTAGTGCATGACATTAAGAATGTGAAAATATCAAAATTATTAGTTGATTTAATCGACAGTCGCCGATAGACATGCAAAAACGAATACGCTTTTTTCCGTTAGTTGTAGTATGTACTTGATTCCAAGACTAATAATTACTTCTAACTTCGGACTGTCACTGTTGAGTATTATTTTTTTCCTAATGTCTGTTAATCATTTACTAATGTTTCTGCGATGTCGACGGGAAATGAACTTGTCCAAATGATAAGTTTAAAGTTAACAGTAACTTAATTGCTGAATATTGAATAATTTCAGGTCTAATGACAGAGGTACGCGCCTGCTAAATTGGTCACCTTGAAAAAGACGTTTCGGTTGGTGCTTTTGAAGACCTGTTACTGCTGCTGACATAATTATAGTTTTGTGTTAATAACCCACTATAATTTTAGATTGAAGTGTTTATTCAATAAAAAACCGTGTTTAAATGTATTTTCAATAAATAATTGTGCACACAATAATTAGCCATTAATTTTTGCCTACGAAATTATTAATTATGAGTGAATCTAGTAGGACAATTAAAAGAATTCTATTAAGAAAGGTATAATTGAAAAATGAAAATATTCTTTTTAGTCTGGGCTTATTAGAATTAAAGCATCGCATAACAAGCATAGGTTCTATTAAGAAGTATGAACAATTCTTAATAGATCGGGCTAATAGGAAAATAAGCTACGTAAAACCAGCTGGTGTTCTTTATAGAAAAGCAAAGTCGTTCTATGAAGAAATGGGAAGAATTCTTACTAGCCAAACTAGTGGGTATTTTTAAAAAACTCCCACTAACTTTCTTACTCGCACTGGCTATTGAGATCTTATAAGAACGGAGTGTGCGGGGTGGGTCAATTATGAGAATAATGTTTTAAACAAAAACGTACAAAGTTTTTATTTCTTTACTGAATATTTGTAAAAACGAATTTAGTAACATGATAGTGAAAGGCAATGCTTAGCAGCGTATTTTTTTTCTTTGTGTCTATTAGGTCACTTTGCATCTTACCCAATGTTGAACTCATATTTTTTGCGTGTGCTGAGAGACAACGTCTCTGTAAATATTTGCTATTTTGGTCGCATTTATAGTCTAGACAACGCAATAAACCCTCATTTTGTCTGCCTAATGATTCCAGCGAGGTTCAAATGTCCACACGGACATTCAACTAACTGACTGTAAACAGAAACTGATATCGCGAAATTACAAAACAACGAAATTACATTATCTAATCCAATCATTAATTTCACTCGAATCCCACCCCTTGTTTTCTGTCTTTCCAATTTACTAGACATTATACGCAGAGCAGTTACTTAGTTCGGCATGTACACTACAAATTGGTTCATTTTCTTAGTGGCCTGGATCTGAAATGGCATGTCCCGGAATAATTAACAAGAAAAAAATCGACATAGAATCCAAATTCCAAAAAGCAATATTGAGTACAACAATTACACAATTTAATCTCATGTCTATTTCCATTTCCAATTAAACACAAAATAATGGCGTGCCGCTCCCACATGTTACCGTCAACGCAGAGTTAATACATATACAAACCAATTCAAATTATTCTAAACACCACATTATTTCATTACAAATTAATCCACTTTGCTATCTATTGCTCGCTTGTTTCCTTTGCTTCTATTTTCTACTACCGATTGCACGAACGTCTCTAATTGATAGTAGACGGACCAAAAATCGGTAAAAGAAAGCTTTTGTTTTTTAAACATTATTTCTGGTATTTTGCCTTATAGTGATGAGATCTGATCGTAAGAGAAGCTGCATAACCTATTTCAAAGCATTCTAGATTTTGATAATGAGCTATTTATTTCAATGGTTTCTGTGTAGTAATTGAGCTTAAAAGTCTCCCACGAGCCTAGAAAACTGTTACGCTTTCTACTTTGCCAAATTTTGATTACTATACATATTAAGCTGTGCAGTGAATATGGCTGATGTTAAATGCGGTAACTGTTTTAAATTGGAGTATCCTGGCTTTTCAACTGCCTCAAATATTAACATAAACATTTTCTGTCAATAAAATATAAACGCAACAAATAGATTTTAGTATTTTACTACGGTCTAACGCACTCCCAATAGTGGTCGTGAAATAACGTTGGAATGCATAAGTATGTACAATGCTTAAAGTCAGTAGTTTCAGAGTCCCGGTCGTGGCTTTGCTTGAGTCCATGCATGCAATTATTATGGACATTTATCTTAGTCCAAATCGAAATAAGTCCAATGGGATGCAGTGTGTAGCTGCCTCCTTTTCTGCTCACCTTTTCACTGTCCCTACTTTCTCCCCATATTTTATTCGAGCACAAGGCATCTCATCCGCAAACTTCAGCGAAGTCACTCAATAGTGGTGAGGCATCTGGCAATGTCAGGCATCGCATCACACGTAAGCACTTTAACTATAGTAATGCTGCATAGATTTGCATCTTTTTTTTTGGAAAGCCAGGCAGGGTAAAACATCAGCTGATTAGCCAACCAGATCAATTTGAAATGTATGGAAAATGAAAAATTTCAATCCTCATGCCCACATGGGTTTCGGCTTGAATCAGTTACAGGGAAAGTTTAAATTGATCCAACTTAGCATATACTCTGAACAGGAAACTTGTTTCTTTGATCTATCTCTTTCTCCATGTAAACTTAAATTTAGTTTTACTTTTACCTGTAAATTTGCATACACAAGGATTATGGGTTTCAGGTTTGCTCTGCTTTTATTTTTATTGCCTACGAATAAAATTGAATTTGGCGATTTGCTCTTTTGGTTAGGGAGAAAGCCAGCTAAGTGAAAGCAGTGGACTGGTACAACTATTGTAACTGTTGCTTTTTGCTTAATTGGAGATTTTTTATCTGTTGCCTTAGCTTCAAATTGATTTCTGATGCACTTTAAAAATATGTACATTCATTTAGAAAAATAAGTACCAGCGAATAATTGCACAATAAGAAAAAATTCCAAACAGCTGTACATGTTGCGTCCAGTATTTAAATGGAAGGACAAAGCACAACTGACACCGTAAAACCCCGAAAGGAAACAATGGATCAGCTTATTGTCTTTCATGCCCTGCACTACTATACACTGAATAGAAGGACCTTTATTTGTGGTACCACAACCGCAGAAAGATTTTGTCACTGCAACTAGGAATATCTGGGGAAAGTGGCTTGCTATTTGGTTGGCTGTGTCATTTATTACCTATTAGCCTGGTTACAACTTTTTTCCAATAATTCTACAGCTTCAATGTTTTCGCAAAGTTAGTAGTTAGTATTAGAAGGGGAGTAATTAGATCAATAGCTGTTGGCTGGTCCCGCGAGTGTAACTATAATTATTCGTGGTCCTCATTTAATTGCAAATTTCTGTTCATGTTCTTGTCAAAGTCAAAACTAGATGCTCCAACGTAATCAATTTATTAAAGCAAGAGAAATTTGAGAATTTGTATGCATTTATTACACAGCAGTAAAACTGTGGTACTTGAGATACAGAGTATTAATTTGCATGCTCATAAATTGATTAATTTAAGACGATGAGGGCGTATGCTGCAAGACAGTGACAATGCTTTTTAGAAATTATTCACACACTACTATGAAAACCATGCTTGCTATATAAATTTTAATTAAAATTGATTTTTCATTTACGCACATTACATAGACAAAGCTTTGCGAAGGTTAATTAGCAACCACACTTTAATAATTTTAAAAATGTTGACGCTTTCCAAATTTCAAAACTTCGCTAGCTATTGCTACAACTTTAAACGTTGGCTTTCGCTTCTGAATTCCCCTTTGTTTTAACCTTTGCTTCAAATTTTACTTTTGCATTGATCACTTTTACTTTCTGCTAATCGAAAGTGAAAGTAAAGTAGAAGTGGGCATGATAAGGTAATGTTAAATCACTACTCAACTATAAACTTTCTCCGCAGTCCACAGTAAATCACATCGATATACTTCAGTACTTTTACACAACCAGAATCACAAATACTTGCATCTTTATTCGTAAAATTCTTCACGGCCTCGAGTTTCATCTCACAATTAAACAACAAGAACGACCAAGGCAAGTTTTATTTCTAATAAATACAAAAATACGGCCCACTGCTTTCATTCAGCTAACTTTCACTTACTCTACCGATTTGGTGCGGTAACAAGGATGAGAATCTTAGCATCAAATAAAGTTAGAAAACGAGAATAGGTATGAAATTCTTAGGAAACGGCATGATGATTATTGCACTGTGGCGACGTAGAAGTGTGCTGGGAATTTGAAAAATCATGTTTTTATGTACACAACTGTTGCTCCATAGTTAGGAAGTAAACAAGAAGTTCACAAACTCATAACACGGTAAGTGAAAGCTGCTTGCAATAGACTGCATTGTTTTACGCTTTAATTTTAATTGAAAGTTGTTACAAAACAATTTTAAGATTGACCAAAAAACCTAAAATTTGTTTAATCTGTGATTTTTGTTAGTTAGGCCATTTTGCAACTTATTCTTAACCCTTCTTAACTCTGGAGAAAACTATTGCAACAGCTGAGCATCAATAAACTCTCGGTACCTCTTGGTTTGTTAAAAAACAACAGCAAACTTTAGTTTTCAGAATGTGTAGGTGGAGGGATTGTATCAAATTATAATTGCAGAAGAGTCCATCTCCATTTCGTTATCATTTTGCCAGTAATTTGCCATACACTTTCTTTAAAATTGATAAATGTGATCATTTCACTTGCGTATTCAATTTTTTAAAACAAAACCACTACTTTAATTGTAACAAGATACATCTTTTTGCATCAACCTTTGTCATTTTAAACTCTTACAAAAGAAAACATTAGTGCAGGACAAGATGCAAAATTATACGTAACTGATTGAAGGAAAGAAGGAATAATACTAACCCATAGTGTTCTGCTATGAACAGTCCCCGTCAATCACTGTGCAGCAGAGCATAAAGCGCTTGGGTTGCCATCCCGTTGTCGTTGACCTATTACACACATGGGGTGTAAGTGGTGGCAATAGTGGCAATACCAAATAGAAATCAAACTTTCTCTAGCTCTGTTTCTGATTGTGCGTGTATCTTACTGCCAACGTCCAATTTTTTTAGATCTTTGTTGAAGCCAAAATCAAAATCGGGAGTTTTATTGTTTCTAGTCGGCAACATTTGCACGTGGCCTCCAATACAACATGTTTTAGACAAAAATAGGAGAAAGTTGAGAAAGTGGAGCAAGTCATGACATTAAATTAGCAAAGTACGTGACTGTAAAACATTTAAAGTTTAACCTGAGTTCGTACTGTAGGGGCAACCGAGAGTGAGGTCTGGCAAGGATAAATTTTGCATGCAAATGAACGACAGCTTTATCCTTGCTAGACCTCACTCTCGGTTGCCCCTACAGTAATTATTAGGAAACTAAATGAGTCACATTCAAAGTTTAGTGATTCAACTGTTCTTTGTTGTTAGTAGAAAATTGAATTTGCAAAGTAGGAAAATTGCGTCATGTAGCACAAGTTTTGCTTTTGAAAGGTGTTCTATTTTTGGTTTTTAGCAATTTACAGTTATGGTTGTGAAATAACTACTTGTTTACCGTTAAGTTTTCTTTTACAGACTTTTTCAACTAATGCTCGAGTTTATTTCAATTGATTTGTGCTCTCGACCTCAATGACCTAGTTAAATTTATTTTCAGCGCGACTTTCCTAATTTTCTGTTTTTAATTTTCTCTGGTCACCTTCAATTTTAATTTTCCAAGGAATCGTCTGAAGGAATTTGGATAGATTAAATGTTTGCACAAGGATCATCAATCAACGGTGGTCAACAGCTGAACAAACATGTGTGTATACATACGAATTGTACAGTAAATATGAGACCTGGCTGTAAATTCTGGCGTGACAATAAAATGACCTTAGGTATATTTACAGTGGTTATGTGTCGCTCCATTTCCATCATGTTACAACATCAACATTGAATTTAGGCAATGCGTACGACGCGAATAAATGAATAATAGTCGTATTTTTAATTCACATTGTGTTACGTGCTAGTTTTGTCTTTTGTCAAATTGACTGATCGTGAGTTATGTGCGAAAAACAATTTCTTGATAACAAACGTGACTGCCAATGTCTCTGGTTGGGTACTTTCAGTCTACTAACAGAAGAACATGCTGAGTAAGTGGGTGGCTGTTGAATGGAGTCTGGCAAAGCTCGTTTGTGGAACTATAACTTAATTAGTAATAATTTCAACTACAAGTTTATTAATTTAATGTTTGTTAAACTGAATTGTTTTCTTTATAAGGGATAAACCATGGATTTTGAAAAGTATAATTTCATTCAATGAGGAAAAAGATGGATTATTCCAATCATTGTTATTACGTCATGTATAAGGACAAGAGTTCTTTTCTCATTGCTTTCTATTTTCTTTCTGGCTCAACAGTTTCATTAGAAAAACATCTGTTTTGAGTTTCATGCTTCTTTCCTGTAAAGCTTCTTTAAACATATTCCAACGCTTCCTTTAGTTGCCGCTTTGCTCTTGGTCTTTGTGCCACGGATTCGTTTATTTCCACAGTATATTTTCTCACCTTTCTCCATTTTCCTTTTATTCGTTTGCTTTTGTTTGCTCGTCAACGCTCAGAATTTGTAAAGGAGCCTGTTCCCGCAGAATTTGGATGAGACATATGTTTAGAGATAATAAAGATCATGAATCAAGGGCAGACGACAGCTGAGCAAACAGGTGTGGTGTACTTACTAGGTTCAGAGCGGAATTATGTACTGAGCTATAGAAATCCAGCCAAGACAAAGAAACAACATATGGTGTGTTTACCATTGCTTCCAGTCGTTTCCAACTTGTTATGACACTCAATCTATGCAATGTTTAAAGATCCGCATCCGTTGTATAAAGTTCTTTGAAGATTTTAGAAAGTTATGGAAACGCACAAAACGCGCAAAGATTGCTTCTATTGTTTTAACTGAAGGACGAGCCATAACTTTAACTGAAGCTTAGCCCAAAATACGCCTTAACCCAACGTAGTTAGACTTTAATGGATACCAAGTCACACTGGCTACCGAGGCAATGAAGAGGCTAATTGCCTTGCTAAAGCATCGTATGAGAACATTGCTCCCGCACAGGAGGCAATGCATTCTATTCCTATTGCAACATCTGTGGTTAACATGGCTATCCGCTCTAGAGGAAGGAAAGCACACACAGAAAGGTGGAATAAAACATCTACCTGCGCGCAGTCAAAGCGATGGATTGACAAACCTTGGTATGGAAATCACTCGCTCACAAGATTCTCGCGCACGCACTCAAAATGGCTGGTGGAAATACTCACTGGTCATGGAAGATTCCAGGCACACATGCACAGAATAGGACTAGCTAATTCACCTCTGTGTTCACATTGTCGACTAGAGCAGGAAACAGCACGTCACTTTCTGGCTGAGTGTCCGAGATATATTATGGCCAGGAATATTTATCTAGGTGCATGCATCTTGACAACTGATCAAGTACTACTGGCTACACCAAAAGACTTGTTGTCCTATTATATGGCAACAGTTGGTTCTGCGTAATGCCTAAATTACAGCTATAGTATAAGGGTAGTCTGCAATGGGCCTATTAGTTGCCTGAGCGGCATTTTGCATAGTATTATACTATGTAAGATCCATCCCTTCAAATACAAGCACAAGGAAAAGTATAAGTGAAATTTTAAGCGCATTCACAAGAGAAAGTGTATGTAAAAACACTATCGAAAAAGCAAGTGAACGCACAAGCGAAAGTTTAAGTGAAGCACTGGTCAAAGCACTAGTGAAAGCAGAGTTGACAATAATTGTAAAAAAAACACAACATAATTTACAAGTAAAAGCAAAAAATAAAATAGAAGAAAACACGAATTTACAAACAAATGTTAAAATAACAGAAAGTTGAGTATAAGAATTTTAAAAGTGATTAATAGTTTGTTTGAAATCAAATTAACTTTGATACAAATATGGAGAGCTATTATGCTGCTGCAGGGCACGAGGTTGGACAAAAGCAATTGCTTGGTTACAAATTTTAAGTCCATTTTAAATTTTTCTTTTAGTTCTTTGGCAACTTTATTTTAGCTGAGCTAACTTAAAATTAGTTGTTATGAATATTTTAAACTGTTTAAGACAATGCCTGCTTAGCTTTAAGCTTTAATTAAAACTAGCAGGTTAGCAACCCGATGGGTTGCAATTAACAAAACTTAAAATATTTATGTTCTTCAAGTTTAGCTGTTACAGTAAATAAAATGTTGCATTATTTGTGGTCAAATAGAATTCGGGGTCAGTTTTGACCAGATATCTGCTCACATTAAGGGATTTTTTTTCCCATAGTGGCGCAAGGTGTAACTTTTGACCAGGGCCTTGCCAGGGTTACACTATAGAATCTGAATTACTCGGAATTGTAGTATGTAATTTTCACTTTTAGTTGTTACACTAAACAAAATTTTGCATTAATTGTGATTTAATCAACTTGAACTTTGCTGAAATGCTTGCTTGGGTTAAATTTTGACAACAGACTGGCCCTTGTCAAGATTTCACTATAGTGTTAGGTGGGTTAAAATTTTACCACAGTAATAGCTAGGTTAAAATTTTAGCACAGTATTAGCTAGGTTAAAATTTTACCAGTATTAGCTGAGTTAAAATTTTACCCCCGTATTGTCTGGAATAAAATTTTACTACAGTATTGTCTGGGTTAAAATTTTACCACAGTATTCCCTGGATTAAACGTTTACAACAGTATTGTCTGGGTCAAAATTTTACCACTTTATTGGCTGGGTTGAAATTATACCACAGTATTGTGTGGGTTTAAATTTTACCACAATATTGGGTGGGTTTAAATTTTACCACAATATTGGGTGGGTTAAAATTTTACGATAGTATTGGCTGCGTTAAAATGTTACCACAGACTTAGCTGGGTTAAAATTCTACTACAGCATTGGTTATGTTATAATTTTACCACAGATCTTGGCTGGGGTAAGGTTTTCTAACATGATTGTCCGTGATTATGCTTGCTGTGATCATTGCTCTCTATTTCCGTATACACTTGCTTCACATGAAAGATTAGTTTCGGCGTAACAATTATGGAGCTATCACAAATGGCGCCATCGAAATTCTTGATTTTTAAAACCCACCCACCCCCATTGTCATGCCCTTAACCATTGCGTAAATGGCTATATTTAACATTACGTTTCACTATTTGTCGATTTGACCACCGTATATAACCAATAGCGCCATTTGTGATAGCTCCCAAGATGGATTTACTGTTGAATACCATAATCGTCGACTTGAAAACCTCCTACTGTTATATTTGGTTTAAACTTTGGACACAGACTTGCGCGGATTACATTATAGCCACAGCCATTCCCAGGTTTCTGTTTTTGCTAAATGCTTACTTGGGTTAAATTTTGAGAGCAGACTTGCCTGGGTTTAGTTTTGATTACAGGCTTGCCTGGGTCAAGATTTTATTCGTGGTAAAGCTTTACCTTATTCTTCTCTGGGTTAAGTTTTTTTTACATACTTGACCAGGACTATGCTTGTAATGTCTATCTAATCCAAATCGCAGCTGATATTACTATACCCTCGTTATATGCACAAAATATATGTATGTATGTATGTATGTATGTATGTATGTATGTATGAGTTTAGAGTTTCAACCTTAGGGTTATATCTTACTCAATTTAATATGTGATTTGAAGGATCCCACGAAGTAGTATTATACTAAATCGAATTGGGCTTCGCATCATTTACTTAATTACCTACACTTGTAGAATTTGGTTTTCGTCGCTTATCTTATACGCGGACCACTTTGCGATTCATTAGATTTTCAATGCTAATTAAACATTACTACTTGTTGCTTTCCGATAAGATTACTCTTAGTCGAGGAGAGGCAGTTGGATATCGAACAAATAGGCAGAGGTCATCACTCTTTGACTAGATGAAATAAGTCCGCTCGCCTACCCCGCCAGTTAGCCCTCCAACCTTCACGAGCGAAAGTAGCAGCAGCTACTTGCAGGATGGATTGGAAAGATATGTTGAGTTGTCATATTATGTTCATGCTCACGCTCGGCATTAAGCTGACTCATGTCGTCTATTATTGCTATCGCCTCTGTCGCCATCAGTATTAAACTGATACAGATAAACGAAAGCAAACTCATATACCTTGAACATTCAAACAGCTCTCAAATTCCCCTCCCCAAGCCAAGTATTACCACTGTACCATTCTCATGCGAAAGGGTCCAAACTGACTGCCGGCTGCGGTTCCCTCGACGCAAAAAATGAGCCGAGGATTATTTAGGACGGAGCAAACCTCAGCTTGTCCCCTAAGCCACGTAGCCGGCTTTAGTGAAGTTTAACGTTAGAATGCTTAAGTGTGGCGGATTTAAAGCCAGTTAAAAAATCTTATTACTAGTTCAATTTTTAGTAGTTTTGAAACGAGACTTCAATATTCTAACCCTATTTACATTGATATTAAGAAGTTCAAATAAAAATATATATACATATATATATGCACAAAATATACAGTGATTGGTAGTGGGAATTGAGTGACGCCTATCCCTTTCCATAGTGTAGTTTTTAATTAGTAGATTAGTAGATGACTTGAAGTCATCATAGTTACTATTTAGATTCTTTAAATTTTATTTAAACTTGTAGTAAGATTTAAAAAAAATAATCTTTTGGCTGAGCTGAACTTTTTTTCTATTTCAAAACTTTTTGAATCAGTTTTTAAACTTTTTGTCGAATTTTTGAATTTGAAAATAGAAATAGATATTTTTTTATCGGGCTCTGTGCCAATCAGGATCACTTAATTTTTAAAATTTTGAAATCTAGTGCCGTGATTGGCGCAGAGTCAAAAAGTGTGAATCAGCCATAAAATGTGCAAAACGCAACATTTTTCAAAATATTGTCAAAAGAATGACGACAAAACGTCAAGGCGCGTCGAATGGTACCATAAAACTGTAAATAGATGAAAACTGAACGAGGAGTTTAGGGTACAAGGTCCCTGGTTAACTTACCACTATCGTTTGCAGCCCTGTACTGCACGTCTTAATTAAGAGACTAGCAGGTTAGCAACCCGATGGGTTGCAATTAACAAAAATTAATATATTTATGTTCTTCAAGTTTAGCTGTTACAGTAAATAAAATGTTGCATTGATTGCGGTCAAACAGAATTCGGGGTGAGTTTTGACCAGATATCTGCTCAGATTAGGGAATTAATTCTTCCGATAGGGGCGCAAGGTGTAACTTTTGACCAGGGCCTTGCCAGGGTCACACTATAAAATCTGAATTACTCGGAATTGTAGTATGTAATCTTCACTTTTAGTTGTTACACTAAACAAAATTTTGCATTAATTGTGATTTAATCAACTTGAACTTTGCTGAAATGCTTGCTTGGGTTAAATTTTGACAACAGACTGGCCCTTTGTCACGATTTCACTATTGTGTTAGGTGGGTTAAAATTTTACCACAGTAATAGCTAGGTTAAAATTTTAGCACAGTATTAGCTGGGTTAAAATTTTACCAGTATTAGCTGAGTTAAAATTTTACCCCCGTATTGTCTGGAATAAAATTTTACTACAGTATTGTCTGGGTTGAAATTTTACCACAGTATTCCCTGGATTAAACGTTTACAACAGTATTGTCTGGGTCAAAATTTTACCACTTTATTGGCTGGGTTGAAATTATACCACAGTTGCCACAGTATTGTGTGGGTTTAAATTTTATCACAATATTAGGTGGGTTAAAATTTTACGACAGTATTGGCTGGGTTAAAATGTTACTACAGATTTGGCTCGGTTAAAATTCTACTACAACATTAGTTGGGTTATGATTTTACTACAGATCTTGGCTAGGGTGGGGTTTTCTAACATGATTGTCCGTGATTATGCTTGCTGTGATCATTGCTCTTTATTTCCGTATACACCTGCTTCACATAAAAGATTAGTTTCGGCGTAACTATTAACAAGATGGATCTACTGATGAATACCATAACCGTCGACTTGAAAACCTCTTACTGTTATATTTGGTTTAAGCTTTGGACACAGACTTGCGCGGATTACATTATAGCCACAGCCATTCCCAGGTTTCCGTTTTCGCTAAATGCTTGCTTGGGTTAAATTTTGAGAGCAGACTTGCCTGGGTTTAGTTTTGATTACAGGCTTGCCTGGGTCAAGATTTTATTAGTGGCAAAGCTTTACTTTATTCCTCTCTGGGTCCTGGGTTAAGTTTTTTTACATACTTGACCAGGACTATGCTTGTAATGTCCATCTAATCCAAATCGCAGCTGATATTACTATACCCTCGTTATATGCACAAAATATACAGTGATTGGTAGTGGGAATTGAGTGACGCCTATCCCTTTCCATAGTGTAGTTTTTAATTAGTAGATTAGTAGATTACTTAAAGTCATCATAGTTACTATTTAGGTTCTTTAAAATATATTAAAACTTGTAGTAAGATTAAAAAAGAATAATATTTTGGCTAGGCAAAACTTTTTTTTTTCAAACTTTTTGAATCAGTTTTTATTATTTTTGATGTTCAAACGAATTTGAAAATAGAAATAAATATTTTTTATCATGCTCTGTGCCAATCAGAATCCATTAATTTTCGAAATTTTGAATTCTAGTGCCATGATTGGCGCAGAGTAAAAAAGTGTAAATCAGCTATAAAAAGTGCAAAACGCAACATTTTCCGAAATATTGTCGTAAAATGACGACAAAACGTCAAGACGCATCGAATAGTACTATAAAAAGTGTAAATAGTTGAAAACTGAGGGAAAAGTTTCGGTTACAAGGTCTCCAGTTAACTTACCACTATTCTATCTAACAGTGTATTGCACGTCTTAATTAGGAGATAGCAGTTAGGCAACCCTATGGGTTGCGAGGTTTATTTAGGAAGAATTAAATTAGAAAGGGAGGCACGAATCTTTTGTTGCAGTAACTAAATTGACTGTTGCTGCCTTAAAAAAATTTTAACTCTAATGTACATGCATTTAAATGGCGTGGTTGCAATTATTTTATGTTAATTTTTTTTCTGGGCATATTGGCCTCACGAAGTTAATTTATTACCATTGGAGGATGGTAGCAGGAAACTCTTAACCAAAAACATGCCCGAGTTACGCTATGGAGTGGGTTTGGGTTAAATTTTGATATAAGACTCGCCCATGTAACGTTGTAATAGATAACTTAGGTCGGAAGCCAGAATAAGGTATTGCTGCAGTGTTACTGACCATACTATTCAATTTGTTGGGTTTACCTACAGGCTCGCTCAAGTAAAGTTTTACTGCAGTGTTGGCTGGGTTAAGCATTTACCAAAGGCTTGCCTGACATTAACACATTGCCCATACTACTCAATTTGTTGGGCTTTACCTATACGTACTTTTTTTATTAAATCACAGGCTTGTGAGGGTTTAGGTTTTACTCAGACCTTGGAATTAAGGGAAAGTTAATTTTTCATCAAATCAATGCTTGGGATTGCTTGTTATAGACATTATAAGTATTTGTTTAGTCATTCGTTTGAAAATAGTCCTAACTTTGTGGCTCTTAACTGTGGCCAATTCATACTTTATTATCGAAGTTTTAGTTGAGAGATAAAAAAATTAATTGTTGAAACACCATTGTGCTACAGTAATAATATTACAAAACGTGCCGTTAAATTAAATGTAGGTACTGTATTGCAGTGTAGACATAGATACGAATATAAAAGATGCCACTCCGACCTATCTTAACCAAGCCACTTTGTCATAGCTTAACCATGCCACTCCAACATATCTTAACGATGCCACTCCGACATATCTTAACCATGCCACTTCGACATATCCTAACTATGTCACTCCTGGCTATGTATTACTGAGTCACTCCGGGCTATACCAGCCTGCAAGTAGCACAGTAAGGCATGGGATGGAGTGGCATAGTTAAGATAGGTCAGAGTGGCATGTTTAAGCATAGGGATGTACATAGCGTCAACACTGTAGGAGTGGCACGGTTTAGTATAGGCCGGAGTGGCACGATGAGGTTTAGGGCGGAGTGGCACGATTAACCATTGTGCGACCTCATCCTTACCCAGGAGGTCAACGCTATAGTGGGTGACTTTGGTCGGAGGCCGAAATAAGGCTTTACTGCAGTGATGGCTAAATTTAAAAGTCTTGAGTATATTTATTGATATATATATTGTGGGACATTTTTACTAATATATTTTAGCATTGCAATGAATGTAAACCATAGGTAAGCTAAGTTGGTAATTATAGTTAGCACTTGCCCAGTTGCATGTTTTTGAGAGGTACTAATTGCGTTATTTACTTGTTTTTGAGGTATGAAAAATGATCTATTTATACATTTCCAGGATTATTATTTATCATTTATATTTTATAATAATGCGCGGATCAGTAATAGTAAGCAGATATGTAATTGTACGCGGGTCTGAGGGGTCCAACTTTGAATAGTAACATTAATTTACACGAAAAGAGTGATAAAAATCGACATTTTTATTTTTATTGGATTACAGGCGCAAAAGTGTTACGATTCTGCAAAAAGCTTGAGATTAGAAATAGTTATAAACTAAAGCACAAACAACGTTTAATGGCCAGTCTAAACCCCACTATTAGTTTTTTTTAAATTAAGTGAGAAAAATAAATTATTAGTACGAAATACTGCTTGGGAGGGGGGGGGGTCATCCCTTACTCTGAGGAGACATATGGTAAAAGCATATTCCGACCAAGCCTGTTTTATTAACCTAACTGAGTGGAGCCATTAATTAAAGCTTATACCGGTGAATGGGGGTATGCACACTTGAGCTCGGGGTCGTAAATTCCGGTGCACCTTAACGTCCACCCAAACTGGACGTCCTCCTGTGTAAATAAGGAGAAGGGGCTGGTTTATCCAGATGCACGTTGAAGACGTGGTTGATAGATGATTGGTAGTGTTGTTAGCGTTCCAAGTAGGTGAATGTGATTGGTTGGGCTAGCTGGAAAGGTGATTTGAGGTTTGCTGCGATTAGAATGAGGTGTGAGGTGGCTGAGACCCAGTGTGAGGTCTGGGACTAGGTGCTCTGACAGCCGAATTGGGGCCTGGGACCAGGACTTGGAGCTAGGACCAGGTTGGAGAGCCGAGCTGGGGTGTGGTACTAGAGCTAGAAGCTGGGACCAGGATTAGGGTCTGGGACCAGGTGAACCGAGATGGGCCTGGGACCAGGTGAGCTGAAGGTGGGTCTGGGACCAGGTGCCGAGATGGGGCCTGGGACCAGGTGAGCTTGAGTTCGAGATGGGACCAGAGCTTGAGCTTGAGATGAAACCAGAGACTGGGACCTGAGATTGAGCTTGAGATGGCACCAGAGAGCTGGGACCTGAGCTTGAGATGGGACCAGAGAGCTGGGACCAGAGCTTGAGATGGGACCAGAGAGCTGGGACCTGTGCTTGAGATGAGACCAGAGAGCTGGAACCTGTGCTTGAGATGGGACCAGAAAGCTGGGACCTGTGCTTGAGATGGGACCAGCGAGCTGGGACCTGTGCTTGAGATGGGACCAGAGAGCTGGGACCAGAGCTTGAGATGGGACCAGAGAGCTGGGACCAAAGCTTGAGATGGGACCAGAGAGCTGGGACCAGAGCTTGAGATGGGACCAGAGAGCTGGGGCCAGAGCTTGAGATGGCACCAGAGAGCTGGGACCAGAGCTTGAGATGGGACCAGAGAGCTGGGACCAGAGCTTGAGATGGGACCAGAGAGCTGGGACCAGAGAGCTGGGACCAAAGCTTGAGATGGGACCAGAGAGCTGGGACCAGAGCTTGGGATGGGACCAGAGAGCTGGGGCTAGAGCTTGAGATGGCACCAGAGAGCTGGGACTAGAGCTTGAGATGGGACCAGAGAGCCGGGACCTGTGCTTGAGATGGGACAAGAGAGCTGGGACTAGAGCTTGAGATGGGACCAGAGAGCTGGGAGCAAAGCTTGAGATGGGACCAGAGAGCTGGGACCAGAGCTTGAGATGGGACCACAGAGCTGGGACCAAAGCTTGAGATGGGACCAGAGAGCTGGGACCAGAGCTTGAGATGGGACCAGAGAGCTGGGGCCAGAGCTTGAGATGGCACCAGAGAGCTGGGACCAGAGCTTGAGATGGGACCAGAGAGCTGGGACCAGAGCTTGAGATGGGACCAGAGAGCTGGGACCAGAGCTTGAGATGGGACCAGAGAGCTGGGACCAAAGCTTGAGATGGGACCAGAGAGCTGGGACCAGAGCTTGAGATGGGACCAGAGAGCTGAGACCTGTGCTTGAGATGGGACCAGAGTTGAGGTGAGACCGACCGAGTTGAGGTGAGACCGACCGACCAAGTATGAGCTTGAGACCGACCGACCAAGTATGAGAGCGGGTAAGACCAATGGAACCGGATCTGGAAGTAATTCAGACCGGAGGACGAGACTTGGAAGGTGGTCTGTGATGGACTGTGACCGAAATAGAGATGACCGCGAATGCAAAATGCGTGACTACATGCGGGTTGCATGAAAACAGCACTGAACGTCTTTAATGTGGTATATGATGCACTGAAGACCTGAAGCGTGATGCTCTTACTCAATGAACCGGGCAATTTGAGACACTTAAGATGTAGCCGTGGTTGGTATGGTAATAAAACGTCGGATGTGATCTCCTAAGTGCGTGAATTTGGTATTAGTTACCAATTAACGTTAAATTATTATAAACACACTTAATTACACACGTTAAACTAAATAACACTTAATTACGCACAAGTACACTAAATAATAAGGCGTTGAACTTCGGAATTTATACACCAAATAAAGATAGAAGTCGAAAATATCTGACTTGAGATTAATTATGAGAAAAAGGAAAGATGGCTGGTCAGAGCTCAAAGCGGACACGTCCTTTCGCTTGTGTGGTTTTTGGTCTACTGGGAGCAGTGCTAAAAGGGAATGACTGCTACTGCTCCCTTTCCTTTGTTTTAGCTGATGCTGAGGCATGCTGAGGCATGCTGAGGCATGCTGAGGCATCGGCTCCTTCTAGTTCAATCTCTCAGCCCTATACAAAAATGGGGGTTTGAGAGCAACTTAAGCAGAGTCGTTAAGTACTCTGGGTTTGAGAGCAACCCAGACCCAAATTCTCTGACGTCATGGAAATTCCTGACCATGCTGTACAGTCACTACTGAACATTCCGCCCACCATGAGCTCTGAGGGCTTATAAGCACTAGGGCTTATAAATAGACCTTAAGCAGGAATTTTAAGATTAAGAGATAATAAAGGTTACCCTAACTAACATTAATGTAAGAGACACGGGTAAATTGACTTTGAATTGATCATAATATAGTATATTATAATGATATTGAGTTGGTTATAGCATGTATTAATAAAACTAACCTAGTTAGGTACCCGAAGACCGGGTACAATAAAAATGAATATTGATTACAAGAAAATTTGGACTAAATATAAGCATGTTGTTAACCTAGTGGTAGCCTACTTAGCTTATGAATCGGTCGTTGGAACCGCTTGTACTGGTTATTGGCCTTCTCTGCGGTCTGTACAGTAACTACACGAACATGGTCATCTGCTCCGGGGTGAACTTCGACGATTCTTGCCCTTCTCCAATGAAGAGGTGGAAGATTTTCATCTTTTAGAAGCACAAGATCATTGACTTTAAGCTCGTCCTGAGGTATCATCCACTTTGGCCGCTGCTGGTACTCGTTAAGAACATCAGAATACCAGCGGCGCCAAAATGTCTGATGTAGCTTTTCGAGGGTCTCCCATTTGTCGAGCAGGTTACCGGCTGTATCAACAAGATCATGGTCTTGAATGGCAGTCAGAGGTTCCCCGATGAGAAAATGTCCGGGCGTGAGCACCTGAAGATCATTGGGGTCGGATGACATAGGACATAGAGGACGAGAATTTAAACATCCTTCTATCTGAGCCAGAACAGTAACCATCCCCTCGTAAGTAAGAACAGAGGTACCCATAGTAGCCTTGAGGTGTTTCTTCACTGACTTGACTCCAGCCTCCCAGATTCCACCCATGTGAGGAGCTCCCGGTGGGTTGAAGTGCCAGTTGATAGACTCCTTGGCTAGGACCGACGACATCTGATTATTGTGGTTCTCTGATGCAATGAACACCGACAGTTCGTTGCAGTCGTTGTTGGCTCCAACAAAGTTAGTACCACAATCGCTATACAGGTCCGCTGGTCTTCCTCTTCTCCCAATGAAACGCTTCAAAGCAGCCAGGAAAGCATCGGTTTTCAGGTCGCTGACTACTTCAAGGTGCAAAGCTCGTGTTACGAAACAGACAAAGACCGCGATATAGCCCTTGTACTGTTTCCGTCCTCTTCCTGTCATCTCTTTTAGAAGTATTGGACCGGCATAGTCTATGCCGCAGCGTTTGAAGGGCCGGGCTGGGGTGACACGGGAAGACGGCAACGAACCCATCAGTTGGCTTGAGGTAGGTGCTATGGACCGATAGCAATGAATGCAGTTTCTAACAAACTGTCTGAGCACCTCACGACCGTTAATGATCCAAAACAAGGATGAGAGAAAAGCAAGAAGGGCAAGAGGTCCAGCGTGCATGTTGATGGTATGATAGTGATCGATGATGAGTGTTGTGAGAACATGCCTTTGGGGCAGAAGCACCGGGTGCTTTCTGTCTTAGGAGAGATCGGAGTTTGTGAGCCGACCGCCCACCCTGAGGAGCCCAGCTCCATCAATGAAAGGATTGAGTTTTAAGACGGATTTGCTCTTTGCTGTCGCTCCCTTCATAAGTTGCTGAAGCTCATCACTGAAGACATCGTGCTGAGCGACCTTGATGCACCTGTAGAGAGCTTTTCGTTGCTCTGATGCACTAATTCTGGTTCCACTATGAGCGTCTGATAGCTTTTGACATCTGTCAATGAAGCGGAAGCACAACGATGAGATGCGTTGGAGCCGACTCAAGGAGGAGTACCGGTATAGTAGATCATCGATTTCGCTGCTATCGTTGGTTGTCTGAAAGCAGCTGCTGCTTAGCTGCTCCCTTTGGAAGTTCGCTTCCCAAG
Organism: Dicyrtomina minuta; assembly: GCA_949802685.1. Lineage (NCBI taxonomy): Eukaryota > Metazoa > Arthropoda > Collembola > Symphypleona > Dicyrtomidae > Dicyrtomina > Dicyrtomina minuta. The sequence continues at coordinate 658,257 of OX461810.1, read as the reverse complement.
TAATAGTAGCCGGAGAGTAGGAACAACGTTCAAAGCAGGAAGGCCAGGTACTTGCATGCGACAGGTTGGAAACTGCTGGCCAGGTCGACGAGAGGACTGGTGAGTTGGTAGACGTGGTCACATTGGTAGGCGCAGTTGAGCATGGTACTGCCTTTTCGATGGACGTTGTCAAGGTGGGAACCAGACTTGTGCTCGAGACGACCTTGAGGCTTGGACCCAGAGCTGAGGCTGAGATCGGATCTGAGCTCGAGACCACCTTGAGGCTTGGACCCAGAGCTGAGGCTGAGATCGGATTTGAGCTCGAGACCACCTTGAGGCTTGGACCCAGAGCTGAGGCTGAGATCGGATCTGAGCTCGAGACTACCGAGCCGGAACACAACTCAATGCAGGCATTAGAATGATGATTCAGATCTTCATACCGCAAAGCATGTAAGGCAGTGGTTTCTGGATCACCACAAGGACTGTCAGGCTCTGGGGAACCTGTTGTTGAGGTCTTCCAATCTTCGTCCCTGTTCACAAGCCATGGTGGACCATGCCACCACAACGGATGATCCCGAAGCTCGGATGGGCTGATACCTCGAGAAGCACAGTCAGCGGGATTTTCTTCGGATCTGACATGCCTCCATTGGCTTGCTGAAAGGGTCTCTTGGATGTAGGCTACCCTGTTGGCCACAAAGGTTGGCCAAGTACAAGCTTCTTTGGAGAGCCAGTCAAGTACTATCTTGGAGTCGGTCCAGCCGTACATGCTCGAAATTGGGATGTTGAGGTGGGTATAGACCACCTTGAGCAGCTTTGTGAGGAGGACGGAGGCACACAGCTCTAGATTTGGTACGGATACAGTCTTCATTGGAGTAACTTTTGTTTTGGCAATCACGAAGTTAGACATGAAACGGTGGTCCGCAGCTCTTGATTTAAGGTAGATGACCGCAGCATATGCCTTTTCTGACGAGTCGGAGAACCCGTGGAGCTGATGGTCGGATGAGCCAAGGGGGACTATACACCTTGGAATTCGGATGTGCTTCAGCTCGGAAACCTGACTCTGGTACCTAGTCCACTTGAGTAGCATGGCATCAGATACTTTTTCGTCCCACGTTACCCCTTCACGCCATAACTCTTGCATCCACATTTTGGGTGTGATGGTGACCGGTGCGTTGAATCCAATGGGGTCGAATACGGAGGCAATATCTGAGAGCATGGTTCTTTTTGTTACCTTGAAAGTACGTTCGACCGGGGTAATGAGAAACAGAAATTGATCGCTCACTGGTGTCCAGCGGATACCGAGAGTCTTGATGTGGTCATCACAGTCGAATGACAAGGAGTCGTTGGTTTCTCGCCATTCTTCTGGGATTGCTCGGAGGACCTCAGCACTGTTGGAGCACCACTTCCGAAGAGGGAAACCGCCACGGTCGAGCAGGCTAACCATGTCCTGATGGAGGGTTATTGCTTCTGCGGGTGTAGGAGCACCAGACAGGAGATCGTCAACATAGAAGTCTCTACGTGCTACCTTGGATGCATCAGGAAAGCAGCTTTCGTTATCTTTGGCGAGCTGTTGGAGGGCTTTTGTAGCCTGATACGGAGCTGAAGCTGTTCCGTAGGTGACGGTCTTCAGCCGGTAATGCCGCAATGGTTGAGTTGAGTCTTCCCTCCACACTATGCGTAGGTAGTCTTGGTGCTCTGGGGAAATAAGGACCTGCCTGTACATCTTCTCAATGTCGGCGGATAGAGCTATAGGATGTGTCCGAAAGCGGAGAAGATGGATGAGGAGATCATCTTGGATGGTCGGTTCGACCATAAGGATGTCATTGAGGGCGACTCCTGAGGTGGTCTTAGCTGAGCCGTCGAACACCGTCCGCTGTTTGGTGGTGGTGCTATCCTCCTTCAAAACACAGTGGTGAAGTAGGTAGTAGCACCTTTCCGCTTCGACCTCAATTTCGTTTTCAGAAATGAGCTCCATGTGCTAAAGTTGTTCATATGCTTGCATGAACTGCACATACTTCTCCTTTATGCTTGGATCCCTCACAAACTTCTTTTCAAGAGCGTAGAACCTCTTGATAGCTTGCTCTAGGGAGGCACCCAGCGGCTTGGCAGATGGCTTGAACGGGAGGTCGACCTGGTATTTCGCATCTATTTTTGTATGGGTCTCATCGAAATGAGCTTCACACGCGCGCTGCTCTGATGTATGGGGGCTGACTGATGGCACTTCCTCGGTTTCCCAAAACCGTTTGACGATAGCATCTGTCGTTGATAGGAACGAAGATGAGGTTGGTCCAAGGTGAGGCAGCTTGCCCATCAGCAAGTACCCAAGTTTTGATGAGAGAGCGATTGGGGTCCCAGGCGGACCGCGTCTGATGTCATCCTCAATGATCTCTTGGTAGACATCAGCGCCCAGTAGCAAATCGATTTCAGACGATATGTTGTATGACGGGTCAGCAAGCTCTAACCCATGGAGATGGGACCAGGAGCTATGCTGAAAGGACTGAGAAGGAAGCGTACCGGTTATTTGGTCCAAGATATACGCATCCATGTGGATCGCCTCTCTCTTTATCCGGGAGTTGATGAAGAATGAGGAGCGGTAGGAGCATGAACCGACAGCAGAAGATCCCAGACCATTAATATTGAGATTGGTCTTTTGCCTTTTCAGGAGTAACTTCTTGGAGCAGGATGCAGTTATGAAGGAATTTTGAGACCCGGGGTCGATGAGAGCTCTAACCTCTCTCGCTACCCCATTGCTGTCGTTTATGATGACAAGCGCAGTGGCGAGGAGCACCTGAGCATGTGTCTGGGACCGGGTGGTTCCATGAGCAGAGGTACTAGTTGGAGAATTTTCCTTCTTGGAAGCAGAATGAGGCGGAGGGTCAGCTTGTTTCTTTCCTGCAGAACCTTTTTCACTGTTGTGAAGAAGAGTATTATGCCTTTGTTTGCAAATACGGCATGAAAACTTGCTCTCACACTTAGCGGTGGCATGGGCTGTGGAGAAGCAAACGAGACATCGGCTGTTCTTTTTAAGGATAGCCAGTCGATCAGATGGTGACAGGGAATAGAACTTTTCGCAGCAGGTTAAACCGTGTTTCTCGGTAATAGGGCAAGCTATGCACTTGAAAGTCTCAGGACTTGGTTTAGTAGCAAGGTAGCTTTGCCTGTTGTTCCCTTGTTTTCTTTGAGCAAAAGAGGATCCTTGCTTCTGGCCGTTGCCTTGCCCCTGGTGTTGGTTCTGCGACTTCTGAGCATTGCTCGGTCCTTGCTGTTGTGTCTGCTGCTTGAGGTTAGCCGAGTCCCCTGAAAGAAACATGAGAGCCTTCGATCTGGTGGTGATGAAGTCTGTTATTTCAGTAAAGGTTGGAAACTTGTTTCCTTTCCTTTGCAGCTCCCACTGCTGTTTGGACTCCGGATCCAGTCTTGTTTCAATGAGATGGACCAGAATAGTGCTCCACTGGTCAGTAGGCTGTCCAAGCACCTTGAGCGACTCCACACATGCTGATGTGGTGTCCAGGAGGTTTCGAAGGAAAGATGATGAGGCAGCCGACACAGAGGGTTGATTAAAGAGCTGGCAAAGATGGTTTGTGACAAGAGTCCTTTCATCGTCGTATCTATCCAAGAGAGCCTGCCAGGCAATATCATAGTTGCTGTCGCTAATGATGATATTTTTGGTCAGAGATGCAGCATCTCCTTTAAGGCTGTTGTTGAGATGGTGCAACTTGACTGAGCCAGATAGGGTACTTGAACTGTGAACCGCCTTTCTAAAGACATCCTTGAAGTAAAGCCAGTTTGCCATGTTGCCATTGAACGTTGGGAGATCAATAGGAGGAAGCTTAACATTGAAATCCACAGGTGGGTTAGGAGCTCCGTCTGGGACATTGTGAGATGGTTGCATTGAAGCTAGGGACTCAACTTGAGACTGAACCCTATGGTACTTGGTAAGTATCGTGGTGTATTCTGCTTCGTTGAGCTCGCAGGTCTCGTTGTTTGATTTTCCCTCTGACCTTATTTGATCTTGCAGATTACTGAAGCCTTCCATCCAAGTTTCAAGATCATGTGAGAGTCTTTCACCTGTTATGCGATTGGCTTCATCCTGTACAGCTAGTTTCACTATGACATCCTGTGCGTTGAGATTAGATGCAAACCTCTTCCTTTTTGCCAGTAAGGCTTCCATCGCACTGTGCTCTAGGGAGGAAGCAGGAGGCGTCTGAGCAGAGACAGGGCGCTTTAGAGCCCTAAGACTTGATAGGAATCCGAACGGAATGACTGCGATGCTCACGTCCTAGGTTTGGAGCAACCAGGCCGGATTCTGGGTAGAACTAGCAGAACACGGACCGATAAGGAACAGAATTGGGGTCCCAGGACAATAATAGGGACCGCAAAGACGAAAGTGAGTACGAGGAACGCGATGTGTTAATTACACGTCTTCTACCGGATCAGAATGATCCGGTTCGAAGGACCAATGAATGGGGGTATGCACACTTGAGCTCGGGGTCGTAAATCCCAGTGCACCTTAACGTCCACCCAAACTGGACGTCCTCCTGTGTAAATAAGGAGAAGGGGCTGGTTAGTCCAGATGCACGTTGAAGACGTGGTTGATAGATGATTGGTAGTGTTGTTAGCGTTCCAAGTAGGTGAATGTGATCGGTTGGGCTAGCTGGAAAGGTGATTTGAGGTTTGCTGCGATTAGAATGAGGTGTGAGGTTGGCTGAGACCCAGTGTGAGGTCTGGGACTAGGTGCTCTGACAGCCGAATTGGGGCCTGGAACCAGGACTTGGAGCTAGGACCAGGTTGGAGAGCCGAGCTGGGGTGTGGTACCAGAGCTAGAAGCTGGGACCAGGATTTGGGTCTGGGACCAGGTGAACCGAGATGGGCCTGGGACCAGGTGAGCTGAAGGTGGGTCTGGGACCAGGTGCCGAGATGGGGCCTGGGACCAGGTGAGCTTGAGTTCGAGATGGGACCAGAGCTTGAGCTTGAGATGAAACCAGAGACTGGGACCTGAGATTGAGCTTGAGATGGCACCAGAGAGCTGGGACCTGAGCTTAAGATGGGACCAGAGAGCTGGGACCAGAGCTTGAGATGGGACCAGAGAGCTGGGACCTGTGCTTGAGATGGGACCAGAGAGCTGGGACCTGTGCTTGAGATGGGACCAGAGAGCTGGGACCTGTGCTTGAGATGGGACCAGAGAGCTGGGACCTGTGCTTAAGATGGGACCAGAGAGCTGGGACCAGAGCTTGAGATGGGACCAGAGAGCTGGGACCAAAGCTTGAGATGGGACCAGAGAGCTGGGACCAGAGCTTGAGATGGGACCAGAGAGCTGGGGCCAGAGCTTGAGATGGCACCAGAGAGCTGGGACCAGAGCTTGAGATGGGACCAGAGAGCTGGGACCAGAGCTTGAGATGGGACCAGAGAGCTGGGACCAGAGCTTGAGATGGGACCAGAGAGCTAGGACCAAAGCTTGAGATGGGACCAGAGAGCTGGGACCAGAGCTTGAGATGGGACCAGAGAGCTGGGGCCAGAGCTTGAGATGGCACCAGAGAGCTGGGACCAGAGCTTGAGATGGGACCAGAGAGCTGGGACCTGTGCTTGAGATGGGACCAGAGAGCTGGGACCAGAGCTTGAGATGGGACCAGAGAGCTGGGACCAAAGCTTGAGATGGGACCAGAGAGCTGGGACCAGAGCTTGAGATGGGACCAGAGAGCTGGGACCAAAGCTTGAGATGGGACCAGAGAGCTGGGACCAGAGCTTGAGATGGGACCAGAGAGCTGGGGCCAGAGCTTGAGATGGCACCAGAGAGCTGGGACCAGAGCTTGAGATGGGACCAGAGAGCTGGGACCAGAGCTTGAGATGGGACCAGAGAGCTGGGACCAGAGCTTGAGATGGGACCAGAGAGCTGGGACCAAAGCTTGAGATGGGACCAGAGAGCTGGGACCAGAGCTTGAGATGGGGCCAGAGAGCTGGGACCTGTGCTTGATATGGGACCATAGTTGAGGTGAGACCGACCGAGTTAAGGTGAGACCGACCGACCAAGTATGAGCTTGAGACCGACCGACCAAGTATGAGAGCGGGTAAGACCAATGGAACCGGATCTGGAAGTAATTCAGACCGGAGGACGAGACTTGGAAGGTGGTCTGAGATGGACTGTGACCGAAATAGAGATGACCGCGAATGCAAAATGCGTGAATACATGCGGGTTGCATGAAAACAGCACTGAACGTCTTTAATGTGGTATATGATGCACTGAAGACCTGAAGCGTGATGCTCTTACTCAATGAACCGGGCAATTTGAGACACTTAAGATGTAGCCGTGGTTGGTATGGTAATAAAACGTCGGATGTGATCTCCTAAGTGCGTGAATTTGGTATTAGTTACCAATTAACGTTAAATTATTATAAACACACTTAATTACACACGTTAAACTAAATAACACTTAATTACGCACAAGTACACTAAATAATAAGGCGTTGAACTTCGGAATTTATACACCAAATAAAGATAGAAGTCGAAAATATCTGACTTGAGATTAATTTTGAGAAAAAGGAAAGATTGCTGGTCAGAGCTCAAAGCGGACACGTCCTTTCGCTTGTGTGGTTTTTGGTCTACTGGGAGCAGTGCTAAAAGGGAATGACTGCTACTGCTCCCTTTCCTTTGTTTTAGCTGATGCTGAGGCATGCTGAGGCATGCTGAGGCATGCTGAGGCATCGGCTCCTTCTAGTTCAATCTCTTAGCCCTATACAAAAATGGGGGTTTGAGAGCAACTTAAGCAGAGTCGTTAAGTACTCTGGGTTTGAGAGCAACCCAGACCCAAATTCTCTGACGTCATGGAAATTCCTGACCATGCTGTACAGTCACTACTGAACAACCGGGCATGCGTTAAGGTTATTTGACCACAATCAATGCAACATATTGTTACAGCTAAACTTGAAGAACATATTATATATTACCTTTAATTGCAACCATTTGGGTTGCTAACCAGCTAGTGTTTTTATAAAGTTTACCGTTGACTGTCACTGCAGAGTAGACATGGATACGTTGCAGTTTAAAATGGCAACCAATTTAAAATTGTAAACAATAGTTCTTTCAACTTTTATTTTTTACTTTACTAAACTTTTTTTTCTCTTACAATCAATTATTTCTTGACAATTAGTAAAAAAAATAAAAATACAATTATTTTAGCTGACCTTACTTTTCTTTTAAAACTTTTTAAATCAGTTTAAAGCTATTCCATGTTCAAAATAATTTTAAAAATAGAAAAAAATAATTTTTCACTGGGGTCTGTGCCAATCAGGATCATTGAATTTTCAAAAGTTTAAATTCCAGTGCCGTGATTGGCGCAGAATAAAAAATGTTAAAACGTTAATAATTCAAAAAACTGTCAAAACAATTAATTTTCGAGTCCAAGCTCGAGGAGTCGAGGACACTTGACCAAGGGCTATCCAATGACACCACAATAAAGAGTTTAATCGAAAAACTGTAGGAGGAGTTTGCTGGACAAACTTTGTAGTGGGATTTGAGTGAGGGGTATTGAGCCCCATTATGCAAGAAGACTAGCAGTTAGGCAACCCTATGGGTTGCTAGCGTCATGATATGGGAATGACTCGTGTATAGAGTATTACGTAAGATAGATAAAATAGCGGGAGAAATTGTTTATTGCTGTTGACCTGAAAATTTGTTTTATGGTGGGTTGCAACCTAATTCGGTTTTTTTAAAACCGTTATTACTTTAGTTGGCACTTTTCTCATGCATTTTGAAATGGTTAAAAGTTGTACCCTTTGAATGCACTTTGACAGGATTACTAAACAATTATTTTTAAAAAATTGTTGGTTCGATCAACGCTAAAAACATATAGCGCTTTGCCTTTTCATTTATAGTTGTGTATTTGGTTGGACCCTTTTAATGCGTGTTGACGTGTTCTCATTTAATACTAGTTTATAAAAACAAGTTAGTTTTGTCAATTCAAAAAACTATATTGCAATTTTTATTTGCATTTGTGGTCGTGTAAAAGTTATTTGAAGGAAATGAGTTGAAAACTGTGACGTGCAAAGTATGCCAAACAGAGATATTGATTAAAAGACGGACATAATGTGTCAATATATATTTTGTGACGTCATTTATGAAACATCCTGCTAACTTCCCCTAGTCCTTCACTCATACTTGTTTTTATGCTACTATTGACAATGCAAGATTTCCTTTTTATAAATTAGTGGCGTGCGAATTAAAAGAAACGAGGTTTGACTAGCCATGTCTGTTAATACATATGTACGCTTATTGTAGTTTTACTGGTTTTTGTTTGTAATCTTTAAATGAGTTTTAACATGGGTCCAATAAACTGTTAATTATACAAAACTGGTTAGCCCGATCAACTCCTGAAACAAAAAGCACTTTTCCCTCGCATTTTTGGCCGTTTAAAAGTTGTTCGAAAAAACATCTATTAAAAACTGTGACCTGTAGAGCAAAAAAACAGTCGGAAAGACAGACAGACAGACAGCCATTTCAATAGATCCTTAAGCTCAGAATCTAAAAAAACTAATTAATAATTTTCAGCCAAACTCTTTATTAATAATTTTTCAATAAATTATTCATATAGGTATTAGCCAACCAAGATAATTTACATTTAAAAAATTTAAATATCATGCCGTGATTGGCGAAAAACAAAAGGTGGAAAACGTGAAAAAAGAAGCCAAAAGCCAAAAAGTCACATTTATTTAGTCGTCATAAGGTTCATGCAATGGACATTACTATATCTATATCCTATAGTACCCCAATCAAAGCATAATTGTAAAAACCTCTTGAGGAGTACAACCTTATTTGAGTTTTATAAAGGGATTTTACAATAAAGCCTATATTTTGTAATACTGTACGTACCTAATTAATATATAGATAGCCTGAGACGACACCTGGTGGGTTGCTAGCGTCATCACGTTAGAATAACATTTGCATAGTCATATCAGTGATGAAGAATGAAGTTCGATCATCTCCTTTTGGGGCTAAAATAAATTATGATCATATCCTTTCTAATTAAACATTGGTATTGATCATCTCCATTTTTCATGAAATACGGCTAAAGATATATAAAAATAATTAGTTAAGGGTCTATTATTTCAAAACAAAGTACATAAGGGGTCACCTATAAATAACGTCATCAAAATTTTCCAATTTTAAGTCACTATGACCCTCCTGTCATCAGATTACCCGTTGCGTAAATGGCTATCTTAAGCATGTGGTACCATCAATATCCAAGTAGGCTGCAGTAGTGGTAAATTGATGAACTAATTTCGGGTCTCATAAATGATGCTCTAATTTAATAATTTATTAAATTAATTCTTTAATAAACCAATATTGAAAGTTTAAACAAATTAAGCGGTCGCCCATAAATGACGTCATGGCTATGGCAAAGCAGCCTACTTAGATATTGATGGTATCGCATGTTAAAGGTAGCTATTTACGCAACGGGTAATCTGATTACAGAAGGGTCTTATGGACTTGAAATGGGGATATTTTGATGACATTATTTATAGATGACTTCTAATGTACTTAGATTCGAATAACGGAACCCTTAACTAATCTTTAACATATCTCATAAGGCGTATTTTATGAAAAATAGGGATAAACAAAATTCAAATTAGAGCGGAATGGAGATGATCCTAATTCATTTTAGCCCCAAAAGGAGATGATCAACCTTTATTCTTCATCGGGAATATTTTTTTAATTCACTCACGGGTCCACTTGTGGCTGATAAAGTCGTGTTGATGTATTGTGTAGCTTTAATTGATCATTTAAATTACTGCTATCCTTTATATTTCAAAAATCAAACCCCGGCTTGGCAGTCCAGTATGATGGGCACTGGATTGCGAAGTCGGGGGAGTCGACCCCAAACTTGGATTGCATTCGAGTTGAGTTAGGTCTGGTTGAAGTGAGGAAGATTCAGTTTGGGGTAGGGAGATGGTATAAGTGGACTGGTGGTATGTATGTTTATCCGTGGCTTTGTGAAGAGACGGAGATATATATGCGTTAATACGGACATTCCGTAGCCAAGCCACGTACACTTTGTATATACCTATACCCACACCAACTGTTCACTACTTGCTCTTCCACCTCACCGCTCTCGTCTGCTCTCTCTAATAGTTCAGGGGTCGGCCGGTGCACTGTGACGCTGAATTCGCTCTAGAGGAGGATTGAGACCCCTCAGCTATTGCGTTGTAGTTCCACGGTGATCCGCGGCTCTGCCGGAATAGAATGTCGTTGCAGAGATGCAGTTTAATCTATCCTCTTAACCCGGTCCGCAGCGCCACACGCGACTAGCAATTAAAATAGTTACTAAGAAAATGATGAGAACCCCAATGTGATTTAGTTCCATAACTATATCGCGGGTGCTTCAAATCAAATAGTAATTGAAAAGAGTGGGACGATGGATGTAAAGTCTTCAAGTCCCTATACTCTCTCATACATACATACATACATACATACATATTTCAAAAATCATAATTACTTTGTGCATAATGCATTTTATTCTTACTGTGTCTAAATGGGAAGCGTAATTGTAACGCCAGTTCTAAATATTAATTTTCTCTTTAGTTACTTTTTAGATGCTGAGCTTAAGCATCTATTGTAATGGTCATGTCCGTCCGTCCGTCCGTCCGTCCGTCCGTCCGTTGGCCGTACACTACAGGTCACAGGTTACAACCGATTTTCTTTAAAAAAATATTGTACGACCAGAAATGCGACTGGGCAGGTCTGTATTGTTTTTAAGTTGTAATTAGTCTAACCAGTTATCCACAATAAATTGATTACTGGACCTATGTCAGAAATTTGTAAATTGGAGAGGCTAAAAACGGCTGAACCAAATAGCTAAGGCAACTGAAAGAGGCGGCTGGCAAAGATAAAGCTGCCATTGTTTGCATGTAAAATTTATCCTTGCCAGCCTTCTCTTTCAGTTGTCGCTACTATACATACCTACCACTGAACAAACGTACCCAGGTACGATCGGCCTACGCTTCTCACTCTTAGCATTCCATTCCGTGTGTATAAATACCATACGAAATTGAATGTTAAGGAGCGTTCACAAATGATGCTATCTTAATTTTCTGACCCACCCACCCATTTCCACTGATGTTAAACATAATGCAAACGGGGAATTTTCATATGCACGTACCCATTTGAATGATATCACCAGTTGTAAAAATGGGGTGTAGATGGTGACGGATCGTCCATAAACGACGTCCTCCACCATTAATATTTTTTCCAGCCTATTTTATCATGCATGTATTGAACTAACTTATATTAGTTATAGATATTTTTTAATTCAGATCACACTAATCGTTTTTCCACAATTAGTATTTGCATTGAGCAACTCTGAAATTTTTCCTTATACATTGTGAGGGAACGTCCGTTAATGACGTCTTTCAAAAATATCATAATTGTAGGTGCCCCCTTTCCCCTCCCTTTTAATTATTTAACCATTTGTAGATGCTAAGCACATAATGACGTCCTTCAGTGTTATAGATATCGGGGGATCGTACATAATGACGTACTTTAAATTTAACAGTTTTTAGAACCTCCAGTACCAATTTTAAATGTTTTTTTCATCCTATATTGACAACATGTCACGGACTTACCTATATGAGTTATATATAGTCAGGAATTGTCCATAATGACATCGTTCTAATACCATAGTTTCTAGTATCCCCAGTCCCAACTTTACACTTGTTTCCATCCTAATTTAACAACATGTCACGGACGTAACTATATGTGTTATCGATATTCAGGGATTGTCCATAATGACGTCAATCAAATATTATAGTTTTTAGGACTCCCACTGTTAACATCAAAATATTTTCCAACTTATTTTTAACTGCTTGCCACGTGCATTCGTATATATTTTATTGATTATAGGGGAGGATCCATAAATGACGTCATTTGTTAATCATGCAATTCTCAAAAATATTCCAGCGTTTTTTAACTACATGCCACGTACTACTATATGGCTTATTGATGGTAAGGAAGCCTTCATAAATGACGTCATTTGTGAATGGTGTAATTTATAAAAAACTTTCAAATATATTTAACTACATGCTACGCACATTCGTATGTCTTATTGATTGTAGGGGAGCGCTTCCATAAATCTGATAAATCTTATACCACCTTCAAGCGTAACATAAATTGTCTTGCGCCTTTGTTGAAGCTCAGCATCTACTTCGGGCCCGCCCACGGTCGACAAATCCGGCGCGAAGCGCCGGATTTTTTATGTTCTCATTATATATTTTTTAGGTGAATGCACATACCGCCCGTAGGACGGGCCTAAGCACAACTATTTACTTTTTTAAAGTAATTATTTATAGTAGTGGCTGTAACAGCCACGTTAGGCGTGCTGTGGGCATAGTTACTATACAGGTCAAATGCATTGCTAAATAAAACCGATAAATTAAATATTTCTGGGCAGAGATAATTATTTTTTTTAAATTATTATTTTAAATAATTAAATAATTCTAATGAATTATTGAAAATATTTTTGCATTAACCTCAACTTTTTATTTCGTGTAAAAATATTTCTACCATTTTTTAAACTCTTTTAAGTTTTAATTAATTTGAATATGAAATAAATATTTTTTTATCAAGCTCTGTACCAATTAGGATTGCCGAATATTTGAAAATTTGAATTGCAAGACCCTGATGGGGTAAAAGCAAAAAGTGTAAATCGGTTATAAAAGGTGCAAAACGGAACATTGTCAATGATATTGTTGAAAGAATGAAATCCTCACATGAATACGCATCGATTGATACTATAGAACGTGTAAAAAGTTAAAAACTGAGGGATGAGAGGCGGATGAAAGGCGTAGTGTTAATTCCTGTGGAGGGGTATGCTGGCCTGTACTGCAAGTTTTAACAGTATGAATAATAATTTTTGCTTTTCGTGAAATGTGATTTTAAGCACATTTGCATAATTATTTGGAGTACTCGCTTATTTTACAAAGGGAAATTTAAAAATTACAAACGGCCTTTACCCGTGTAAAAACTAAAAAATCTGTTTTAAACAAAATTCCATTTTACAAGCAAACATTTAATTTAGTAGAAAATTTATTGCTTAATTAATCTTTTAAATTAATTGTAAAGCAGTAGGTTTAAGCTATACTTTAGCTAGATTTATTTTTTATTGAAGAAATGCATTATAATCTCTCGTTGCCCCATTTGTCTGAATTTGTATTTTGTCGTAGCTAATCTGATTCTTTAATTCTAACAAATTTTTAACTCACACGAACGCCCAGTTTAATAAAATTTTCCTATTCATTTTAAAATCAGCGTTTATAGTGCATTAAATTGTTTCGTTTTAATTTTTTGTATCCCTAAAAGCATGAACTTTTAATATTTCAAATTAATTGGTGCTTGTTAGAAACATTGTTATTAAAGTAGACAGTTTTTGTGACCCCACTATAGATACTGTTCCCACTCGGACTGTTCCTTGTGGGTGGAGGACTGATCACAGTTCTGATAGCGGGTCAACATGCTATAGACAGAGTCACGGACGAACATCCTGAAAATCACTCGCAGATGAAGGATTGACATTTGACAGGATTTTACTCCAGTGTTGATTGGAGTCTTATTTTCTTATCAGATTGTAAGGGTCCCAAAAAAATTGTTTTGCTTGGCATTTTAATTTCAAGCTATAAAAAAAACCTGTAATCACAATTTCTTTAAAGCTGGTTGTGTATCTCGCTGTCTGTGTTGTGCTTCTTATTTTCGGGATTATTTTGGCAGCTTTTCTCATCAAAGGGGCCAATGAGGCGATGGTTCATTGTTCGTTCTTTAAATTTCTTAACAATGAACAATTTTATTTAACAGTATTTGTATCGACACAAAAATATTGCCTATTTAATTTTATTCAAACAGTTTTATTTCTAAAAAACCAAATTGATTTCAAATTGACAGAGCAACCGCCGCTACCTGAAGTTTTGCGGGTGCTGCACGCAGTGATATGTTTAGCGTGGTTAATTCTGTCAGAGGGTCTCATTGCAGACGGACTTCAATCTTTCGCCCTCCGCATCTCTGTCACAGTTTCCGTCTACGGCTTTTGCATCTGGGTCGGTGTCATGTTAATACGCGAAATTGACGAGGAGCAGAGGCTAGAAAAACAAGAGCATCGCGTCTACAAACACACAGCGAGTCTCCTCGTCAACGTGTAGCTAGGCAGCTAGGCACATGAGTCATGAGACGTCGAAAGTTTAAATCTGCTGTGCCGTCTGTTTTCTTGTAGTGTGTTGTGTGTGCAGTGAAATTGCGAGGGGGAAAGCGGATATTTTCTTTCATCTTTCTTCCTACTTTTCACAAATCTAAGAGTAAACTGCGTATTGACTGAGCACAGGACCATTTCTAAATTTCTACAATTTTGTATTTTTGTCGATAACGACAGTTACCGCTACGTCTTTGCTGATATGGTGCTGGAAATTGACGTCAGCGGTAAAAGCATTTGAATGCATATCGCTATTTTTTATTTTATTTGAAAATAATAATTTTCATTCGACAATTTAACATAACTTTTACTAAACATTATTTTCTGGAACAAGTTTATTTAAAAATAATTTTACAAAATTTAAAAATATTCCATTTTATGGTAAATTGAAGGAATATTTCTGTACTTGCTTATGGTATTTACAAATGATTCAAATGTTTTTGAAAGTATATGCCTATAGGTTTCACATGTAGGTAATTTTGAACAAAAAAATGAAATAAAACGTGTTTTCTGTTACGAATATTTAAGCTCTAGTTAAACACATTTTTTCGCGTGGTTTACGTTCACGCTGCGTTGAAATGTTATTAGCGAGTCTCTATTCCGCATTGTAAAACAACGTGCTAAAAATATCTAATAAAAACGTAAATATTTGACATTCAAGAAAACACAATCAATGTAGACTGCGACTGTAGACACTAAATGGAAACCTAGGAAAGTAGAGCTCGTGAGTTTCGTATTATTTTCCTTTCATTCGTAACTCCGTTACGCATTATTTTAGGATCCCTATCTAGGAAAAGGTCTTTTTACTTCACAAACTTTAAGATCTTTCTCACGTCCTACAATCTGCCTCCTAAAATCCTGAAATCTTAAGAGTCTAGTCTTGTAGACTGTTTGTCAACTTGTGAGTATCTTGTAATAATAACCACGTAACGTGCAGGGGAAGTAGACAGCTGTAAACAAGTCAATTGGAGATAGCATTATTTGGTACAAGTTTCGAAGTTTAGGATAAAGCGAACTCAAAAGAAAAGCATCACCTGCTAATAGCATTCTATGTACATATAGGGCAAATTGTGTTTAGCTTTCGCCATGCTTTAAATTTACTTTCAAGTTTTGAATCAGTACGCTTCGGATGGCACTCATAACTTTGTACCTTAATAAATTCCATATGGCTTAAATGTACGCACTACATGCAGTGTCAAACATAAGCGTAAAATATTGTCTTGCGCGTGGGTTAAATCTTTTTTGGGGTATTTTACATTTTTAATAATCTAGGCACGAAGCTTATTATTTTTTTGTCACTACGCGTCGCAAAAAATAATAAACTTTAAAAATTGCAAAACTTGCATGTCTTCTAAAATATGACCAGGAATTACTGCGCATAAGTTTCCTAAAAATACAACTTTTGGAAGGCCACGTGCAGACTTTGTGAACAAAAAACAATAGAAATACAGATTTCAACTTCTAAAAAAACTGAACAAAGCAGCTAATGACCCTGTGCAGTAATTGAAAATGGCTACATTTAAAATCAGAGCAGGAGAAGTTAGCTTTCTCTTTTGTACTTTTACTCTGTACACAACGTTGGATCACTTTGCATCTTACACAGCGGCGGATCCAGAGGGGGCAGGGCTAGGGGGCTTTGGACCTCCCCCCCCCACAAGGAAATTTTTTAACATTGTAGAGATAGGAGCGGCCATTTTCCAATATGGCGGCTTAACATTGTTAGCCCCCCCCAGACAAAATTTCTGTATCCGCCGCTGATCTTACACAATAATAAATTTATACCTATTACTTGTGCTGGACGTCAACGGCTGTAGATGCAAAAGGACGCATGTGGTTGAAGTTCAAAAAATTAGTTTGTTGTAAAAGTGTAGGCAAATGTTTGTAATAGAAAGTTTGTATATTGTGGGGCAGTGGTAGATATAGAGACAGTGTGTGATAAAGATGGAAGCAAGAGACTAAAAAGCAATTTGTATTCTCAAATTTAAATGGGTTACAAATTGAGTTGTGTTTACGTAATATATGAAATAGTCTATGTAAATATATTAGATTTCAGTTGCAGTTCAAGTCTAGACAACGCAATAAATCCTCATTTCGTCTGCTAAATAATTCCAGTCAGATACAAATGTCCACACGAACATTTAAGTAACTGAATGTAAACAGAAACTGATAGCACGAAATTACATCAAATCCAATTATTAAATTCACTCGAATTCTACCCTTAGTTTTTTGTCTGTCCAATTTACTACAAATTAGTAGCAGTTAGTAGACTGATAATAGAGCGCACGCAAATTCTCAACGACAGCATCATCGTCGGTAACGTTCACCAAATAAAACAAAACGGCAATATGCGAGCATAACAATAAATGCTAAGGACTTAACAATGGCTGTCTGAATACGGTTAGTTCACTTCGAATGATGGTTCCCAGCACTGCAAACAAACGTAATTTAGCGAACGTTCTTTAACGTACGCAACAGAGGCACAGCGAAAAGTAATGGGAGCGACGACAACATAAAACACACTGAAAAAAGTACGTCGCAACATTTAACATTTATTCCAGAGGGTTATTGTGTACGTTATGGCCACATACTTTCCAAGCAGTGAAGGTCAAAAAGCATTTTTATTGTTTCAATAAGTAGCCCAAACAGAGAGACTCGGGTCGGAATAGGATGCAAGCAACACTCCTGGAAACTACCCACGACGCCGGAAAGTATTCAAGATTCCGATAATTAACTATTTATCGCAATAGTTGCTGCGGAGCGTAAAGTAAAGTAGAAACTTGACTTTAAAATCAACAAATAGATTTTAGTAATGCATTTTAATACGGTCTAATACAGCCGCTATAGCGATCGTGAAATATAGTTTAAGTGCATATAAGTATGCCCGCCGCCTAAAGTCCTGTAGTTTTATAAAAAGACAAAAGAAAGCAAACGATATAATACCTTGTTTCCTTTTATGCTCCACATTATTAAAAACTGAATAAAACGACCTTTGTTTGTGGTTTCACAACCGCAGAAAGATTTTTTTACTG
The DNA here is from genome assembly GCA_949802685.1 of Dicyrtomina minuta. Lineage (NCBI taxonomy): Eukaryota > Metazoa > Arthropoda > Collembola > Symphypleona > Dicyrtomidae > Dicyrtomina > Dicyrtomina minuta. The sequence continues at coordinate 641,028 of OX461810.1, read as the reverse complement.
CAATCGGAAATATATGGGTGAAGTTGCCTGCTATTTGGCCGTCTGATTTATTACGTATTAGCCCAATTACAACTTTTCCTCAATAATTTTAGTTTCAAGGTTTGCGTAGAGTTTGTAGTTGGTATTGCAAATTTTGGGAGTAATTACGTCAGTAGCTGTTAGTGGGTCCTGCGGGAGTAATTAATTATTCATGTTCCTCATTAAATTGCAAATTTCTGTTCACGTTCTTGTTCAAGTCGAAACTAGATGCTCGTCCGTAATCAATTTATTAAAGAAAAAGAAATTTGAAAATGTCTGCGCATCCAATACAAGTAAAACTGCAGTACTTGAGATGTAGATTATTAATTGGCATGCTCATACATTAATTAATTTGAGATCATGATGGGGTATACTGCAAGACAACGACAGTGACATTGCTTTTAGACAGACAAAGTCTTTACACACTAATACGACGACAAAATAACTTTCTCCACATTTCGCAGGAAATCACATGGATTAACTTTAGTACTGTTACACAACCAGAGTCACAACCATTTGCATTTTATTTGTAACTTACTTAATGGCCTCGAGTTTCATCCCACAATCAAACAACAAGAGCGACCAAGACAAGTTTTATTTCCAATAAATACAAAACTAGGGCCCACAGCTTTTATAGGGTCAACTTTTATTTACTAAACACATTTTGTGAGGTAACAAGAATGGTAATCTTAGCATCAAATAAAAGTTAGAAAACCAGAATAGGTATAAAATTCTTATCAAACGTCGTGTTGATCATTGCTCTGTGGTGACGTGGGAGTGTGCTGGGAATTTACAAAACTATGTTTGTATGTACACACCTGTTGCTCCAGAGTTAAGGGGGAAATATACAAGAAGTTCACAAACTCATAACATGGTAATTAAAACCTGGAATAGAGAAAGCAGAGAAAGTAGAGAGATTTGTGGAAGCAAATAAACGAGATACGTGACTGTCGTCAATTTTTGTAATTGGTTGTATTACTAAGTCCACGACAATACCTGGAAATTCCCAGTGACCTCTCAACTTGTATTAGTTTCTACTCGAGTCACTAAAAATTAAAATAACATACAGTTTGTATAACCGAAGAAACCATCGAAATCAGACCCCATCCTTTTTCTGAATTGTAATGATTTTTGTAATTATTTCAAATCCGCAAAGCTTCTAAACCAAATCAGGTTAGGCATATTGTTAAATTCCAGCAAGTACGTCACTGACATCGCAGGCATACAAAGCTACAAAAGGAAACCTAACTCGTGTTATGTTACTGTAGCGGTATTTAATTGCAAATGTTACAAATGTAATTGCATGCATTTAATCAAGAGTTAGAGAATCTCTCAAGTTGTGGGTAGTGATTGAAAGACACGACTCACAAATTAGTCGTAAATTTCTAAGAGCAAACAAATTTAAATGAGTCACAATGAAAGTTGTATACATAAAGTACATCTATACATTATGTTATCCAAATTCTCTCACTTTGAAGAAATTATAACACCCTTGTCATCAGGTTTCCTATTACATAAATACTTTATAAATAAGGGAAACTTAAGAAAATAACGGAAACAGACCTAACTGACATGTATCATGTTTTGTGCTCTAGGTTTTTAGAACTACTATTTTAGTGTATTTTTAAGTTAAGTATCATGTAGGTAAATTATTTAAAAATCATGTAGTTACATAAGCATAGCTAAGTAAGTTTACATAAAATAACGCAATACAAGCTTGAAAGTTTTCAAATGTATCGCTAGCCTGCACTAAAATTGCACCGACGGCACGTGGTAACGTGACAGGGCAGCGGTGCAGCGAACGTGTGGACATTTCTTTATAGTATGTGTCGTGTCATACGCTATGTCTAACCTGCTTTATCCAGTGTATACTAACTAGTCATCTATTTAATTCGCAGCAGTATATTACGTGAAGGTCCTGTCAAATTGACTGGGTCATTAAGATCACGATAAAAAATAGCGTGATAAGTGATAAGAAACGTGGCTGCCAATGTCTGTCTTTTGGAATTTACGCGGCATATTAAAAGAGATATGTTACAAAGAGTGTGTTCTTGGGTGGATCCAGAATCGTGCAGCATGTTTGGCGTTTGGGTTTGAAGCTGTTGTTAATTTTGTAATTTTGGAAATTGGTTAGATAGCTGGGCTCTGAGAAAAAGCTTTCTGAAAAGTGAAAGAGAAGCCAAACGGAGAAGCTAATAGGAAATGAAAATAAAGCCAATCAACTAATAGCTTTCTCAAGAGTTAAGTGTTGCGCAAGACACTTGTACACTTTCACCTGCATTAATGTATCAGTTCAGCTCGTTTCATTTCTTATTGAAAAATTAGGCATCAGCTAGCTTCCAAACCCACCCAATTTATTAGGCAAAGAATGTTCATCTCGATTTCAGTCTCGATCAGTCTAAGAAAATTCAATTACCTTACTTTGGATAATTTTTTATTTAGAAAAGTAGCTTCCAATTTTTTGGGTGACGTCTTAACACCTACAGTGAGCACGACTTTTGAAAGACACGGCTTACAATTAAGAAAACAACTAAAGCCGAATCACTGTATTTCAACTAGATATTATTCTAATCCTGAATACTATAGCAATTAGTGTAATTATCACAATTATTAAATCAACACTCTACGCAAATTATTTGAAAAACTTCTTAAAAAAATATGTGTGTCCCTTTCTCTCTGTGTTCTGTGTTGTTGTATTTTCTCCATTTAAAAAAGTATTTTGGTTTTACTTTTGAATCGCTCCAAGTGTGTGGTAAATAAACGAAAGTATGTCCGTATGCACGCACCTGTTACCTCCGAAATGAAATTACGAATAACTAAAGATAATACGAAATAATGACAGTATTTCTGTACACTGCACTGCTTCAGATACAATATCCATGCTAAAGATAGACAAACGTACTGCCGTTTTCCCATCCAACTTTTTACAATTCTGCTTTTTCCATTTAAATTTTTATTTTAGGTTTGCATTTATAATTGTGAGCCCATTGCACAACGTGTCATGCTCCATCCAGACTATGATAGGTATACGATTACAGTCAATTGAGGTTGGTTTGCCAATAGACTGTAATCTATCATCAATAACCCTCATAGGCAGTGTGGATAGGTTTCGCGCTTTTCAGTTTAAACTCAATGACTATCATAGGTGCCTATGATCATAGTCTGGATGGAGCATCAGTTTTGCAGAATTAATCGACTTAATTGACGAAATAACAAGTTTAAAACGATGCGATATAGGTACAAACAACAACACAATTTAAATACAAAGCCTGCAGAAACCCACGGTAGACGGTAGGTACTTAACAGCGTTATAAATAGTACATTCAATAAATGATTTTCTGTTGTGCCCTCACAACAGGTACTGTTTCCACTCGGACTGTTCCTCGTGGGCGGTGGACTGATCACAGTTCTAATGGCGGGTCAAGATGCAGTAGACAGAGTCACGGACGAACATCCCGAAAATCACCCGCAGCTGGAAAAAGTGTCAAGTATCGATTGGAGTATTATTTTTTTATCAGATTGTAAGAGTCTCAAAAAGTCTGCGTCTGATATTTCAATTCCCAGCTACGCGAAAAATTTGCGATACGAAAATCCTTTGGTCTAATTCTTGTTTTCTATGTTGCCTGTAGATTTTAAACTGGTCGTTTATCTCGCCGTCTGTGTTGTGCTTCTTATTCTCGGGATCATTTTGGCTGCTTTACTTATCAAAGGGGTTAATGAGGTGAGGGTTGAAAATTAATTTCTTTTTTTAATTTTCATCAAATCTAAATGTTACACAATCTTAATCCCTTAAAATTAAACCTGCGAGATATTTTTTTTAGTTAACGAACGACGCTATACAATTTTAAAGAAAAGTATTAGATAAAAATGTAAATCTGTTGATTTTTATAGAGCAAGAGTGGCTACCTGAAGTGCTGGGTGCTGCACGCAGTGGTGTGTCTAGCGTGGTTAGTTCTGTCAGAGGGTCTCAGTGCAGACGGACTCCAATCCTTCGTCCTCCGCATCTCCGTCCCGTGTTTCATCTACGGCTTCTGCATCTGGGTCGTCGTTTTCTTAATGCTAGAGATACACCGGGAGCAAAGGCTGAGGAAAGAGGGGCATCCTGCCTACAAACACACAGCGAGTCTGCCTGTGAAAGTGTAGCTGAATCACGGGAAACGTCAAAAGTGCAAATCTGGTGTATTGAATGTTCTTAAGTCTGGTGTTGTGCTGTGTGTAGAGTGAAAGTGCGTCGGTGTAAGTGAATACTTTCTTCTACTCTCATTTCCACTTTTTACAAATATACAAGTGAACTGTGAACTGGCTGGAAACTGAACCTTTCTTCAAAGTCAACTTCTTTTTATTCCTGTCTTCTAATCTTTTACTAACACATAAATATTTTAAACTGATATCTGAAATCACTATATCTGAACTGATCAAATACAAATCTACCAACGTCTACAACAAAAGTTACATTTAACCTCACTGCATGTGTGATACTGGGAATTAAACGATAACGATGAATGCAAAAGAAAGAAGATCACTATTAAATTTAAATAGGAATTCTTTCTGGAAATGGAATTTTTAAAAAGAAAAAACATAATTTTGAATAGGAAATATTTGCCTACATAATTATATTCACGCACAAAAAAATTATGTTAAAGTAAAACTACAGTAGTTTGTTTGCATTTATTAACAATTCAGGAGTTCACACTTGAACCCATTTGTAACTGAAAATGACATACATTCACTTTCTACCAGCAGTTAAAATATCGAGACTTCTACAAGCACACAAACAGAATATTTTGCAAACAAAAACATGTGAACGTTTCACAAAGTGTGTCAACAATGTTATTATCCCATTGTATTTACTCTACGAATAATAAATTAGATCGTAACAAACAACACACTCAAAGAATCATGTAAAAATAATACAAGATTTTAAATATAAAAGAAATTGAAATACGACAAAAACGCTTGAATCTGCTGAATAACACGTGTAAGTAATTTCAAACAAAACAGTGAAATAAAACAGCGAAAGAAACACGCTTTTTAACTATTAAAAACGTTAATCTTGGTAAATGGAATGTATGTTGCTTGTGGCTGGAGTTGACTGATTTCCTTTTTCTTTTCTTCCTTTTCCTTGCAAGCACGTAAATAAGAAACAGCGCATTTTGAAGGGGAACTTCCGCGATGTTACTGCTAACGATTTGACATAAGAGTAAATGATAATGACTTGGATATAGCGTTAAGCGCTCAGCTTAATTTGCGTATTTTCTCGCTTTACAACAACCAAAGTGTGGAATAGTAAACGCTAAAGGCACCGAGCGTCAAAACGAAAATAAATTGAAAGTAATGGAAACGCATGGACTGCAAAACACTGGGAGAAAAGTGCGTCTTCTCATTTGCAATTCATTTCGCGTGTTTATGTTTTTCTCACTGAATTTTGAATAAGGATTGTGAAGACGTTTTCTCACGTTTTATTTTATCGTAGCTTTTTTTTGAGTGGCGTTCCTTGCAGCGGAACGGAAATTACCCACGAGACGACGGCTGGAAGGGAAACGGAAAACACTTAAGAATGCGATGAAGACGCCAGAACGGGAATCAGTTATGAATTTTTTGGGAAAAAAAGTGGGTCACACACTCTCCAAAATATCAATATCAACAAAAGTTTTTCTTGTTATGAATATATTAAAGTGCTAATAAAACACATTTTTTCACGGGGTTTTCCCTCACGCTGCGTTGCTATGTTGTTTCCGAATTTGCACTTTAAATTTTAAAAGAAAATGCATGGGGAAAATATTTTTATTAAAAATTGTCTGCACAAGACCCAAGTGTGCGCGTGGTTTTAAGGTAGCTATTTGTCTTCGTTTCAAGGTGTGCCCCTTCGAATTTAAAACCGGGAAAATCAAGTTTTGTTACATTTTGAATTGGAATTTGAAATAGGGTGGTAATTTAGTGCTTCAGTGATATATGCTAATTACCTTCAGAGTCGGCCGAATTTCTTTCTTCAGAGAAATAAATATTTGCATTCAGTGCATTTACATATTTTTCCCTGCAGTAAATTATTTAGAGGCAAATTAGTTACCTATCCTTTTTTTTCAGACAAACCTAAACATTAGAATAATTGTATTCAAAAGTCAAAAGGTTCATAGTTTGTAAAAGTAAAACTATTTATGGCTGGTTTCAAGGAGTAGCTTCAGGGTTTCCTACTACAAATAATGGCACGGAGTCCTTTAACACCCTAATCAAACAATACCACACCATGCGCCTTCGTCTGCTATTACAAATATTTTTACCAAGGAAGAATGGCAGATCTTGTTGCTCTCGAATTTCGAAACCTTGAGTGTTTACACTTACTATTTACGAATTATTTTATTCAATTTTATTTTATTTTATTTTTTTATATTTATTATTTTACTGTAAACTTATTATTATTTGTATTTAACACTACGTGCAGCAGTGCGTTTAGCAGTACGTGATAAAATTATATTTACTGAAATTTAAAATAATACCATTTGAATTTAATATTACTGAAGAATTACATTAATTGGTTTGTGTCACTGAAAGCTTTCTCTGAAATAAAAAAATAAATGCTTATTTTGCACTGAAGTAAAAAATAGTTTCTCTGAAGGATTAAAAACCAAAATATCTGATTTTCGAGCAATAGCACTGAAGGAAAAAGATTTTCCCTTTGAAATATAAACTTGAAAATAAAATGTGGTTTGTGTTTCACATTAGTGTAATTGAGTTTTAGATGCCGAGCTTTAGCTCATAAGCATCTATTGAAATATTTGAAATGGGTTTGTCCGTCCGTCCGAATGTCTGTCGGTCGTGCGCCACAGGTCACAGTTTTGACTTGATCTTCTTTGAATAACTTTTAATTGCTTAAAAAAGCGCCTGCACAGTGCTGTATAGTATTTGGACAACATCGCATGAATAGTTTTTGCACAGTTAGCAGTTAACTAGAGCAACTTTTAATATTTTTTTAACTTTTTTTTTCTCTCAAAGAAAAACCAGCCGTTTAAATTACATTAGCATTCAAACTTACCTCCATCTCTAGGTACGTACGTGGTATAGGCTAGGTTATCGTCGTTTAAGAGCCACACAAAAATAACGCTATTCAAGATAAGGATGGGTTAATTGAAACAAGGCGCTCTACGAAAAAAATTACCAATTACGCATTGGTTTAAAGGGTAATTAAACCTGAAGTGTGGGTGACATAATTTTTTTTTAACTTTATAAAGTCGTCATTTGTGTTCGACCCTCAATCTTTCTCTTTTATTAATTGTTTTCTATGACTTTACACCTGAAAATATTTAAACAGTTAACCTTTGTATAGGATACTACTAATATGCATATGGGGATCGTCCGCAAATGACGTTAATAAAAAATTACCATTTTACAGGTCCCCTTTGTCATTAGCTAAACAATTTAGTAAGCGAATATCATCAACATGCAAGCTTACTAGTATGCATATGGGGATTGTCCGCAAATGACGTTACAAAAAATTACAATTTTACAGGTCCCCTTTGTCATTAGCTCAAGAACTAAGTAATCGGATGTCATTAACATGCAAGCTTACGAGTATGCATATGGCGATCGTCCGCAAATGACGTTATTAAAAAATTATGTACCTACAGGCCACGTACTTCTATATATGGCTCATTGATAGTAGGAAAGCCTCCATAAATGATGTCATTTGTGAATGGTGCAATTTATGAACAATTTTCAGCTATATTTAACTACATGCTACGCACATTCGTATATGTCTAATTGTTTGTAGTGGAGCTTCCATAAATCTTATAATATCTTTTAGCGTAACATAAATTGTCTTGCGCCTTTGTTATAGCTCAGCATCTACTTCGGGCCCGCCCCCGGTCGACAAATCCGGCGCGAAGTGCCGGATTTTTTAAAATGGAGTATGTAGTCACCAACTTGTTTAAAATTTTCCTGTCATTCTTTTGAGAGCTGCTGGTTGGCAATCGGTCAGCTGGGAGTTTAAATATTGTTTTTGTTTTATCGCTTCTTGTAGTTTCTCCAGGCTACAAAGAGCACATTATCATGATAAGAATAAATCACTCACCTTCACGGCACGTACACTTTTTTATTTATACATTATCTTTGTACTAACCTACTGTCCCACCAAACCACACCACAGTCTATAGATGCCTCACGTAGCGCATTGAAAAATCAGATGAAAACAAGTGCATTTTGTTATCAATTTCTATGAAATCCAATACTCTTTTATGGCACATTATTGTGATGCATTGCATCTCATAAGGCATATAGCAATCTAGATCGCTAAAGCTTTTCATGGAAATCGGCAGTGACCATGACCGATCGGTTGCATGGATATAATAAACGTATATTGTGCATAGATATAATACGGTATTTTATTTCCCACAGGTATACCGTTAACCACTTCTATTGGTTCCCTTCCCGTTATAATTTATTGTGAGTGTGTAGGTAAGGACGTAAGTTTAGGATGCATATTAAAGATAAGGGATGGGAAATAATGAATGATATACAATCTGAAATATACTCCACATTTCATTTTTACTCCTTCCTACGTGACTTTATTGTAAATCATGACTTTCTTTACTGACCTACTCACAGCCTCACCTAAAGTGCGCTGTGACCAAGAATCGTGGCAAAAGAATGCAATGAAAATAGTAGAAAAATGCAATACCTGCCCTTGACGCTGCCTAAACTGGAAGTCTTCAGTTGGAGTAAAAAAGGAAATTATTCTGCTTTTTTCGAGGCATCTTGCAAATACATTTTTAGCAGGCGGAAGGTATCGTATAAATTAACATTCTGGGCTTCAAATTACATCCATATTAAAAACCTTTTTGCTAATAAAGCAAATAAAGTTACGCTCCAGTTTAGCAGCCGATTTTTGAAATCCTTGGATTTAAAAACAAATCTAAATCCTACTTATAAGAGGATGTTCAGATTTATTTAGGAATATAATGATCATTTGAAAGGCTCTTACAAAATGAAAGAAAGTATATATTGTGTAATTTTTAATTCCAGCTAACACAACAGTTTCAGAGGGAAATTATCAAAAAATAGAGATTTAAAAAAATTTAAACAAATGTTTTAGATGCAGCTATAACAATTGATTATTTGAATTTTACTAACCATAGCGTTTCAAATTTTCAAATAGTGTATAACTTGTTAAAAATGGTAAGGTATTTTAATAGATTGACAATTTATATGTGAACATACTAAACAAAAAATGAGAATGAATTTGAAAATAAATACGATTGTTAAAACCTATAGCCTTTGCTATTACAAGTAATTTAAGTTTCGCTAAATGTTTAATGTTTTTGACGATACTATGATATTGAAAAAATTGCAAAGCTTTGCTTTTAAATTATGGCCACAAATTACCCGTCCCCTCTAGCTCCTCATTCATGCTTTATCTGTGTCTAAATAATCTGTGAGTAAAAGTGTGTCTTCTGGAGGGCCACATATGCAGACTTTGCAGACAGAAAAAAATTGAAAACTAGATTTCGATTCCGTAAAAGACTCAATAAAACCAGCTGATGGTCGTGTGGAGTACATGGTTACGTTTCGAGTCGCAGCATGAGAAAAGAATTTTGCTTTTTTGTTGTACTCTCACTCCTTTTACCATGTTCCTGCAAGGTTCACAGCACCGTAATCGAATCCCCACGCTTTTCGTTCTGCTGCACAAAGATTGACAGGGGTGGTCACTGGTCACTAAATTATATACAGTATGGTTGCCAGCAAAATGCCCTCCCCCTTCTCTCTTTCTTCCTTTTACTCTTATGAGTGCGTAAAATTGAAAATAATATTGACGTAACATAGCAAGCTACCCTGCCTTAATTACTAAAAATGGAAACAATACTTAAATACAACGTAATGGTCTTTGTTTTTTCTCTGAGCATCTACTTACGAGGGTAATGCGACCCAGTAGCTCTCGCTTCCATGCCCTTCCCCAATTTAGTCAAGGAATTCACTGGAAATATTCCGAACGGTTTCCAGTTACCAGTTCCGTTCCGATAACTTTTTTTCCGTTTTTAGATGCTGAGCTTAAGCATCTATGGGAATGGCTATGTCCGTCCGTCTGTCTGTCTGTCTGTCTGTCTGTCTGTCTGTCTGTCTGTCCGTCTGTTATTTATGCGCTACAGGTCACAGTTTTCAAGCGATGTTCGTCAAATATTTTGTAAATGGCCACAAATACAAGGGAGAAGTGCCTTGTTGTTTTTGGAGTGGATCGGGCGAACCAGTTTTTCACAAATAATGGTTGAATGGACCCATGTCAAAACCAATTTAAAAGCATAATTACATAGAAAAACTAGTAAATTTTAGCATTTGCGTATATAGGTATTACAGAGACGGCTGGTGAAGCTTCGTTTCTTCAAATTAGCCCTCCACTAAAGTACACGAACAAGTAAATCTTAATGTACTGTTACCAGCTTTAACAAACGAGTTTGAGTGGGAGGAGGGAAAGGGGGGGGGTATAAGCGGTATGGTCCACAAATGAAGTCACAAAAATATGAAAGGCTTGTTCGGATCGTCCGTAAATGATGTCACGTAAAATATAACTTGTTAATTGGATTCGTTCGCAAATGACGTCGCAAAAAATATTACTGTTTATTGGGATCGTCCGCAAATGACGTCACAAAATAATTACTGTTTATTGGGATTGTTTGTAAATATTACCACAAAAATATCACTGGTTGATTTTAATCGTCTGAAAAAAACGTCACAAAAATATTACTTGCTTATTAGAATCGTCTGTAAATGACGTAAAAGAAAATATCACTCGTTCATTAAGATCCTCCATAAATGACGTCACAAAATTATTTCCGTTTTTTAGGATCTTTGTTAAATGACGCTACAAAAATATCACTTGTTTATTTAGATTGTCCGTGTAAGATGTAAAAAAAAATATTACTCGTGTATTAGGATTGTCCGTGAATGACGTCACAAAAATATGACTTGTTTATTAGAATTGACTGTAAATGACGTAACAAAAAATATAATTGTTTATTAGGATTGTCTGTAAATGACGTCACAAAAATATTACTTGTTTATTAGGATCGTCCGTAAATGACGTTACAAAAATATGATGCTCTTATTGGAATCAACTGAAAATGACGTTTCAAAAAGTATCACTCGCTTATTGTAATTAACTGTGAAGAAAGTTAAAGAAAATATCACTCATATATTGGGATTGTCCGTAAATGGCATCACAAAAAATATCACTCGTTTATTGATATTGTCCTTAAATGGCATCACAAAAAATATCACTCGTTTATTGATATTGTCCTTAAATGGCATCACAAAAAATATCACTCGTTTATTGATATTGTCTGTAAATGACGTCACGAAAAATATTATCGTTTATTGGGATCGTATGTAAATGACGTCACAAAAAATATTACGTGTTTATTGGTACCTTCTGTAAATGACGTCAAAAAAAGTATCACACTTTTATTAGGAACATTCCTAGGTGCCTTTAAAAAATATTACGTTTTTATTGGGATTTAAAATATCACTCGTTTAGTCAGATCGTCTGTAAATGACGTCAACAAATATTATTTTTTTGGGATCGTCTGTAAATGACGTCAACAAAATCTTACCCGCCTATAGGGGTTATCTATCAATGACGTCACTTTAATTATATATCAGGTAAACGTATATCTTCAAGCCATCAATACTCAACTGTACCTATTGACCAGACATGACACAACTTTTACAAACCTAGCCGTACAACTCGTACCTGTCCACCAGATGCATCAAATCTCGTTTCCTACCCACTGCTACAGGTGCTCCTCCTACAATGCTCACTCACTTTAGCACTAGGCATACCTAGCTAACTAAAGCCTGCACCATTCTTTCTCGTACTAGCGCAATATTCAACAAGATCTTTCAAGTCGCTTGTACTCTACCAAATAGTACTACGAAAGTTCGTACCCAGCACGCTCGTACCGGCTTATTATCTCAAACCTGTGCTAATATAAAACCCACTCGTACCAGCACCACTCAATTTCCGTCCATTTTCACCACCACACCTTAACAATCAGGCTGCATTAACGGACACCAACTGCATGAACTTTATGTTAGACTTCCTAAATAAACAAAGTATTCCAATGATTTAAACAACTCGCTGTAAGCTCAGCATCTACTTCAGGCCCACGGTGGACAAATCCGGCGCGAAGCGCCGGATTTTTTATGTTTTTTTGTTGTAGCAACGTGTTTTTATTTCTACTTACTACTTTGTTCAGCGCTATGGATTTCCACACGGCATTGTTTTTATGATGCGATTACCATTACCAACCTCATTGTCTCCAGTACGTTTTCCATTGCGCTGATCATTATTCTGCTTTCCTCAGTTTGACTGAAGAAAGTAGAAGTCCTTGGCGTGACTCCTATCTGTTTCTCTCCTTTGAAATGTAGACGTTTCAATGATTTTCCGTGTATGTTTTTTGGTATTACCCGCACGTCGTATGGGAGTAAGATCTCGATAGAAATATGAAGTAAGAAGCATTCTAGGTAGAAATAAATTTATTCTACAAAGATTTTAACAATTTCAGCTCAACAGACACATTCTAGTAAGAATTTATTCAGTTTCTTACTAGAAATCTGAGGTTGGTAGTCTTATAAGAATTTTGACGACTTTTCTTTATAGAAATTTCGTGTGCAGCCCAAAAGCGCTGTTCTTTTAAGACCGTCACTCAAAACAGTATCTCGTGCTCATGCGCAATCAGCCTGCCTGTGGATTGTGCATAATATACGTGGTACAAAAATTGAAAATTTTAACCACTACCCCCGTCCCCTTTTTTTTTGGTATGTACGCTTTTTTGGTATGTAAAAGGATTGGCAACTTGAACCCTTACCCCACCTCGACGTACCACGTAATTTATGCACGCTCCCCTGGCACAACAGTATCATGTTAAAACTCCGGCACCAGCACTACTATATCTGGGTATATAGCATTAAGCATATCCAAATGTAATGCATATTCCATTCATCATAGTTCTCACCAATTCATTCCCGTCACCCCACACAGGTCCAGCCAATACGAGCCTCGTCCGTTAGAATACAGTATTGAGGGAAAATATAAAACTCGAAAGTGTGATATTTAGGATTGAAGTTTTGATTTTGGTCTTCCCATATTTTCCACTTAATTCACATTTTTTTAGTTAAATATTATAAAGGTGAATAGTTATCACTTAAGATAACAGCCAGCTATTTCTGGCTGCAGTATTATTTGTTTGCTTTGTTAAGTTCGACAAAGTTTCAACAGTACTTCATTTCTGGATCGTGCAATATAGTTCATAGTTAAAACAAATTCTAGTCAAAGCTGGAGGTGAAGTTTAAAAACTGAAGAACTAACAACATAAGCTGGTGAGTTCTTGATTCATTATTTTAAATGTTGTTAGTTAGAAAACATAGTATTTTTTAGTGCATGACATTAAGAATGTGAAAAGATCAAAATTATTAGTTGATGTAATCGACAGTGGCCGGTGCGATAGACATAAACGAATACGCTTGTTTCCGTTCATTGCATAATGCACTTAATAAGAAAAGACGTACTATTTACTTATTGTTCCTGACTTCGGACTGTTACTGGTTAATAAATTCTTTTTAATTTATGTAAATCTTTTACTAACACTTTTGGGTCGGGCAACGCGAAGAAACTCGTATAAAATGCTAAGATTAAAATTAACGGTAATCCGATTATTTATTAATTTTAGTTAATGACCGAGATGCGCGCCTGCTAAATTGCTGACCTTGGAAAAGACGTTTTGACCAGCGCTTTAGAAGACACGTTTTCTGCTGCTGATTTACTTTCATTTTTGTGTTAACTACCTACATTTGTAGATTTAGTAAGATGTATATTTAATAAATACACAATTTTTAATTTATTCAAGAAATAAAAGTGAGAACAATAATTTGGCATTAATTTTGGACGAAATTATGAAATTTAAATCTATTACGACAATTAAAATAATTCTGATGGGAAAAGTATATTCAAAAATAAAAATATTCTTTATAGTCCAGGCTCATAAGAAATTAAGCATAGCATGACAAGCATGGGTTCTATTAGGAAATTTGAGCAATTCTTAATAGACCAGACTAGTAAGAAAATAAGTAAAGTAAAACCAGCTAGTGTTCTGATAAGAAAAGCAAAATCGTTCTATGAAGAAATGAGAAGATTTTCTTACTAGCCAAACAAGTGGGTATTTTTAAAAAACTCCCACTCACTTTCTTACTCGCTTTGGCTATTGAGATCTTATGAGAACGGAGTGTGCGGGTATAAAAGGTTACCTGAGACTTTGACGGTTACTTAGCGTAATTTGGAAACGATAGAATTGTGGAAATACATAAAATCAAAAAATAAAATATTTACTCTTTGACAGCATTGGAAAAAAAGAAGTGTATTTGTGACTGTGTGTAAATGAAGGGGAAATTGTGTGGTGATATGTTTGTGGAACGTTTTCAAAAAATTTTACTGCCTTTGAATTTGTTTCCGTTTACATCATCACTCCAGCTCAAACTGACATCTCGCATAAATCTTTTTCTCTCGCCGTCACATTCCCTCACTTTCCTATGTACCTAATCTCTGTTTCTGTGGGAATCGGATTTAGATTGAGGTTGAGTCCTATAGATTTCCTTCTTATTGTCATCATGCTTCTAAATTTCAATCCGTCTTCCTTTGTGTCAACATTCACAACGATCTTATAACGCTGACAGTGTCAAATACAAACTGAACCATCCACATCTTTATTGATTTATTCAGGCAAAGTAGTTGCTAACCTAGGGGGCTTGCAATGCAATGTAACGTACGGTGAAATTTATACCCTATTAAATCGATTGCCGGTTTAATATTGCCCATTACGTTAATGCAAAATTAATACAGGTTAACAATTAGGTTGTGTTCACATGGCGTCTGCAAACATTTTGCGTTTCTGTCGCAGTTCAAGTCTAGACAAGGCAATAAATCCTCATTCAGTCTGCTGGATAATTCCAAAATCCACACGAACATTTGACTAACTGCTGAAAAACAAACATTTAAATTACGAAATTATAATTGTACGAAATGACATCCATTACCATTATCACTTTCACAGTTCACTTCCAATATTCCTATTCAGGCGTGGACTGAACTTGCCCCCGCATCGTGTCAGCGTCAGGTCAGGCGATCGTAGAGCTCTGATGTGCAGCATAACGAGTTTAAATTATTCTAAACATCGCATTATTTCATTACTAACTAATCCATTCGTCATTTAATCTTACGCTCTTTGCTTCTATTTTTTAATATGATCGCCTTAAAGCCTGAATCTAAATGTAGTCGGCCCGAAAATAATTTTTTACATCAGAACACGTTAGCCAAACCACCGGTTTCTCCGCGTTAAAACAGAAAGTTGGGAGGTAAGTTGGAATTTCTGATAAATCGTCATGGAGTTTGCAAAATGAAGTAATAAAAGTCACGTATCTTGTTAATATTTGTTTCCTTGACTGTCTCTCGTGTTCTTGCTTTCTCTATTGTAAACGTGTTTTAAAGCACCGCGATATTAGTCTGCGAAGCCTATACTCATTTTGGTTCTTCTCTAGCGCAACAGGTACGTACATAAGAGCAAACTTTTGTATATTCCCGGCACGCTCTGTCGTCGTCACCACAAACGCAATGAATGATATTCCTTTTTTAGTAAAAAAAACTCTTTTCAGTTTCCTGAGTTTCTGTTGCGTCTGAGGCTGTAGAACTCGTTCTGGTAAAGATTGCATTTCGTTGCCGTTGCCGTTGACCCTGCTGAAATGTGACGAAAGGAGTGAAAGTACAGAAGAGAAAGCCAACTTTCTCCTGCTTTCATTCTAAATTTTTCTCACTACTTTACATGGTCATCAGCTGCTTTGTTCAATATTTTATGGAATCAGGATTTTCATTGTTTCTGCTCAGCATTAGGCATCTCACACGTACAATTTTGAACATAGTCAAATTTGTGTTAACACAAAACAATCATGTTCACAACAAGTTGTTGAACACAGTAAATATTGTTGCACAGGAAATCGCGAACATGATAAATTTTAAGCATAAAATACCTTGAACAGGCCCGATTATTTAAAAGCAAGAATTTTAAAAAGCAAATTTTGTAAACACAAACATAATTTTAAACGAAATTTTAAAAGCAATTTAAAAGAATACAAAATTTTTATCACAAATATATTGAGTACATAAATTTAAAGCAGCGAGTGTGTTTATAGACGTAATGTAATCGTAAGATTTTGGAAAGTAACTAAACTTGACATATTTGGAAAATAGAAAATCTTGAACTCTGAAAATAAAAAGCGTTATTACATAAAAACTGTAAATATTTTAAAAAACTATTCCAAAACAAAAACGCATGCAAAATGTAGTTAAGGCGTAGGGTACTGACTGAGTTGCACGTTTTTGGTTTTTACATAGTTTAATAGCTACAAGCTAAACAGCTGTGTAATCATTTTATAAAGAAGCAGATTTGAGATTGTTTTAGTGAGGGCTGCAATTTGGCTTGTACTTTGCTAACTGAAACAAATTCGCTTCCTTTATAAAATGCATTTTCATGATGTCGTCAAATCTGAAGAACCTGTTCTTTTCACAAACTGCATATGGAGCGTGAACTATTGAGTCCCATTACCTACGTGTGTAGGTGGTCGCTACAGAAATAAAGACGAGTGGAGTGTATACAAGTACCTTTGCCATTTTCGTCTTCTGTCTTACCGTAAGTGTTGCTTCATATATTTTATGGATTTGATTTTGGGTTTTACTTGCTTATAATAAACGAATAAAGCCAGGAGACATGAGAGGGGGCAATTTGAGGGCATACAAAGTAGTTTATGCTCATCCCCGGCCAATCACCGGTCAGCAGAGCATGAAGCGTGAAGGTTGCGTTAACCTTACAGTAACTTGGTGAAAGGAGTGAAAGCACAAAAGAGAAAGCCAACTTCTCCTGCTCTGATTTTAAATGGAACCATCTACTGCAAACGGCCATCCGCTGCTTAGTTCCGTCTTTGTCGGAATCGGAATCGTGATTTTCATTGTTTCTGGTCTGCAATGTCTGCATAGTGCCTCCCATGAGATATATTTTAGGGAAACGTATGAGCAGTGGGAGGGTAAGGGAAATTGTTGGTCATATTTTAAGAGAAACGTTTTGCAGTTTTTGGCACTTTTTTGTAAAATTAATGTTTAGGCAAATTCATCAAATATTTTACACGTTGCTAAATACTATTTGTTTTAACCTTTAAAAAGTGAAACTTGAGAGAGCTTCAACCATGAGGTACACTTACCAATTCGTGCATTCAAAATTAAGAGTTAATACCATGAAAAAAATTGGAGATACTGTTTTACTGACGTCATGTATCTACCTTAAAATGTAGGACCACAACACTGCAGCCTTTGAAGCACAAAGAAATTAGTGCCACCGTTTTCCTTTAAAGTTATATAACGTTGATTTAAAATGTACACGAATGGCGTTGTAGCAGTAATGGCATTAACAAGGCTGAACAAACTTATCTACGGAACATTGTGTTAGCTTAGCCCTGCACGTGCCTAGTTTTCCTATGCTTTAATCTCCTTAATTATGAATTCCCTCTCAGTTTCACACTCCAGGTATCTCTGGCCCATCTCTACCTGCGGTGCCAATTACGGATACGGATACGGAAAATACATGTTATTAATAACAGCAACTTTCAACGGAGGCCTAAATTAGGAATTACGACAGATTAAATATTTCAGCACGGATTAATTTCATCATCGTCAGACACTAGGACCATTCACGTCATGCATTAGGTAAAACCTAAAAATCTTTACATGGTCTTTCAAAGCCTCGCAGGCCCATTGCATGGTAATATTAAATCTTCAATACAAATTTAAGATTAAGATAAATCTAGCAACAAAGGCCAAAATCCTTTGCCTATTTCTTGTAACGTTCCCCAGGGAAAAGATGAGTTACTTGAATTATTTTAATTGCACCATGTGCCACTATTACCCTTGTTTTTATATGGCTGTCTATATATTTCACGTCTCCAACTCCACTGATTTATTTAAAAAACACGTGTTTTGTATTGTACTACGTTTTTCTTTGAAGCTTTTCTTGGAATTAATTTTAGAAAAATGTTTGGTTGCCCTGCTCTTTGTGAACGAGTGACCTTCATTTCCAGAGTGGATTTCTCCATTCTTCATTTTCCTTTGATTCACACGTCGTCTTTGTTTGCTCACCTTCGCTTTGAATTTTTAAAGAATTCATTCTCCACAGGATTTAGATTAGACAAATGTTTGGGGAAGAATCATGCACCAACAGTTACTGTGCGAACAAGTTTGTGTACATGCAAGCTATACAATGTATTGTGTGGAAAGCTATAAATAAGAAAGCAAATACGATTTAAATTCGATAACTATATTTCTTTTAGTGATTTGGCTTTTTAACATGTTTTTCTTTATTTGCAATATTTAGAAATCATTGCTTGATTAATTTAAACATTAAAATCTTCTATTTCGGATATATTCATGTACGTTGCATTGCAGAATTCTTAGCAGCGATTTCTTAGTACAAAATTTTATTTTATTGCCAGACACCGCAGTTGCAGTTACACCTTTTTTATTAAATTTCTCACTTTTGTTTTTGAAACAAAAATAATAGTTTCTCAACTGCAACCAGATGTATCTTTTTGCATCTGCAAGGTTGGTCGTTTAGCACACGCAACGCTTTAAAATGTAGTGCTTGGTAAGATGCAAAGTGACGTAACCACCTAACGAACATCCCAAAGCAGAGTTCGACTTGAGCCACGATCGGTGACACATATCGATTTCTTCGCTCCTCATATTTCGCCTATCTCATCATGAAATATACTGTCGAATCTCATCAGCTATATACTAAACGATAGCTCTTCTCAACGGCTCACCTCTAGTCATACTGTTTACGTTATGTGCTTGGTCTAGTCTGTGAAAATTGGGGAAAAAAATTGAAATAATTGTGAAGTTTTAAATTACACATTCAGTCAAGGGGGAAACTGCTGACACACACAGTGCCACGCAATCCGTCTTCAGCATTCCTTTCCATGGTATTCTCTAGCCAACGTCAACCAAACCCAGCCCCTCGACTGACCCGCAGTAATACTAATATCGCATCAACCGGATCACCCCTTACACCACGAACCAAAGCCAACAAACGCAGTTTACAACCAAGTACAACGGCGCCACCCCCACCAGCATCTAAACGTGCACCCGTGCCTATTAAACCTAAGAAAGTAATTCCTGTCATACTTGCTCCTTCTAATACTTCAACTATGGCTAACTCGCAAGGTACATCCGTTACTGCAGTACCTAATCCATTTGCAAATCCTGCACTATCGACAACGGCATCCACTGCAGTTTCGCTTCCGACGGATATTGCCTCACTGGCTCAATTCATCCAACAAGAAATTTACAAACTGACAACAACGTTCTCAGCAAAAATTAATGAGCTTGAGCAGCAAATTCTTCCACTGTGCCAAACTATTGTTCCAATGCAGCAACAAATACAAAAAATTGAACGAAACCAAGAATTTATTTCTCGTCAACTCAATCGTAAAACTCTGGTAATTTTTGGCATTCCTAAACTACAAAATGAAACACATCGGCAATCATACTCTACTGTATGTCAACTGCTTGCAACACTGGACATTGGGACGATTGACATCGACTCTGTAAAACGAATAGGACCGAAAAAACCGGATGCCCCACGTTGGATGGAACTTTGTATGGTGCGGGAACGAGATCTTCATGAAATTCTACAGGCAAAGAAACAACTGGCCAACAACGTTCGAACAGCTCATGTGTCTATTGCTATGGCCCGTTCGCCCGGGGAAAACAAAATACGTGCCATACTTAATGCTTTTGCCCAACAAATGAAACAAACTCAGACTACAATGACCTATTATATACGGCAATCCACGCTCTACACCACAGACGGAGAAAATAAGCAACAATTGATTACTAATTCAAAAGGAGAAGTAAAACAAAAAACCTAACGTATTTTTTTTTGTGCCTTTGCTACATCTCTATGCAACCGTACCACCATCCTGGACCTTATCTTGTCTCCTGGACTGAACAACTATTCGCGATTTATATTTATTTGTACTCTGATTACTAATTTGTATTTACTGTAATTATTGTTTAATAACCAAAACTTTAGTTTATACTCCAGCGAACATTTATCAATTTATTTTGGGTTAGTCCTGAGCAGAGGAAAAAACATCTAAAATTCAAAACCAAACATGTCGACTCTCTTTGTAGCTCATAAATACCTAAATAGGAATGCTTAACATAAATTGTATTTATTTATTGTAATTTGTCTATATTTATCTGGAAAATAAATTCTCACCTCCTCCCATAGGCCTTGTGCCTCTACGGGAGTGTATGTGATACCTACCTACCTACATCCCAAAGCATTGCCTTCTACCACTTTGGTATGTATCTATTGCCTTGTCAAAAATATGGATTAATGGAACACAAAGGAACTACTTTTTTTGTGGGATGAGTTCTGCTAATAGTAGACCGACTGATTTCCAAACCTAAACAAAGAAATGTTTTCCAAGCGATTTACTTAAGAAAACGTCAAAGTCCAAGTCCAGGAAGTCCAAATAGTTTCCTGCTAAGTACAGCAAAAATGTAAGCCCTAAAGAGAAAACTGACTCAAGTCACGGTGAGAAAACGTAACAAAGGACGAAAGTACAATAATGTGCAGTGCAATGGAAAAAGTCGCAAAAACCAATGAACCGTGCAAATCTGAAGCGCTGAACAAAGTAGAAAGCAGAAATGAACACATTCCACAGCAGCAGACGAAGACAAACATTACAAAAATGAAATAAAGGGAAAAGCGCCAGTGTTACTGGTACCGGTACCGGCAACTGGGAACCGTTAGGAGCATTACCAGATGAGGTAATGGCTGTGCTTTGTTCATAAAATGTTCGGTTTCCTGACTAAATTGGGGAAGGGCATGAGAGCGTGAGCTATTGAGTCCCTCTAATTGTAAGTACATATCGTCTGTATGAAGAACCAAAATGACCCATATCCAATTTACGCTAGAATCAAAATGAGCTATGTCATACAAATAAAATGGGAAACATGCGTCAAATGGTAATTAAGAGTTTTTGAAAAGTGTAAAATGTTCTATTTACATGTTTTTGAAAAGGTGCAAATTGTTCTATTTGCATGTTTTTAAAAAGTGTCAAAATGTTCTATTTACATGTTTTTGAAAAGTTTCAAATGTTCTAATTGCATATTTTTGAAAAGTTTCAAATTTTTCTAATTACATGCTTTTTAAAAGGTGCAAATTGTTCTAATTACATGCATTTTAAAAAGTGTAAAATGTTCTATTTACATGTTTTTGAAAAGGTGCAAATTGTTCTATTTGCATGTTTTTGAAAAGTGTAAGATGTTCTATTTGCATGTTTTTAAAAGTGTCAAAATGTTCTATTTACATGTTTTTGAAAAGTTTCAAATGTTCTAATTACATGCTTTTTAAAAGGTGCAACTCTTTCTAATTACATGCTTTTTAAAAGGTGCAAATTGTTCTAATTACATGCTTTTTAAAAGGTGCAAATCTTTTCTAATTACATGCTTTTTAAAAGGTGCAAATTGTTCTAATTACATGCATTTAGAAAAGTGTAAAATGTTCTATTTTCGTATTTTTGAAAAGTGCAAAACGCTCTGTTTAAATGCTTACAAGACATTTCAATATTTGTGTAGATAGTGGATATTGTTTTTAGCTACAAATGGATATAGGTGATTTTGGTTCTTCACCGACGGTATGTAGGTGCTACATGAGGAAACAAAGACCAGTGCAGTGCGCTGAAATATCTTTTTCATTTTAATTTTGTTTCTTGGGTCGTACCATATATTACGTGGGTTAGATTTTAATTTTACTCGCTTATTAGAATGAAAAAAAAGAGAGAGATGTGGAAGGGTAGTTTGCTAGCAACCATTGTAATTTATGAAAAGCCTCTTTCAGTGTTTCAGTCACGTTGCAGCAGAGCGCAAATCGTTAAGATTGCATTTTGCTGCACAGCAACATGAGCTAGTTTGTTGAGTCGTTTTTGAAATGGGAATTTTCGTTGTTTCTTGTCTCCAAAGTGTGCATGGTGCCTCCCTTGAGATATGCCATTAGAAAACGTATTAAGATTAAGAGAGGAAGAGTAATTTTGGATCATACTTAAAAAGAAAAGTTTCGCAATTTTAACTAAAATCAATGAGTGGTCACGGTCATACATTATATTACGAGAAGCCTAGTAACGTCTTTTGCAGTTTTTGCACACAGATAGAGTGAAACTTGAAAAGGTGAACGAGCTTCGACAATAGGTTTTAAAAATAATATTTATTGTCTATTTTATTTACAAATAATTATTTTATGGCCTTCTGATAATTCTTGAGTAGCGTTGGATGGTTTTCGTGTGATTTATGATGATTTAATGGTATAGCACTTACATTTTAGATGGCAAAAACTGACTTACCTGTTAGCTACACACATATTATTAGGAACGAAAACACAGCTAGTTTGAAAAATAAATAATTATGTGACGAGGATTTCCTTAAGTTTGTTGTACATTTAGAGAAGGCTTTAAGTTTGCAGAGTTGAAAGAACTTTTCACGAATGAGGGGTTTCACGAAATGCGTAGCGGTGTAACAAAAGAAAGCAACACAATATGAAACACCTGGGTTTTAATTTCTCACGTTTTCCACTGTAACGTTGTTGAATGCTAATTTTTGCGTACTCGCTACGTGACATGGAATAAAATATTGAAGCTTTGTGGAGCTGCATGACCGCCTTATCCAGATTGTGATCATTCTGGCGTGTATTTGTATGTGTGTACCTAGTTATTTCGTCACCAAGGCCGCAGACCCTTTTCGTTTCAATTACGGAAAAGTTTAGTTAGTCCGCTTTTGCTTTTGCAACAGAATGCATAGATGGTTTCACAATAGGATTGGTTTTATTGTATAAACGCGTTCCTTAACGTAACACGTTACAAAGAGCAGCATGCTTAACATGCATTGCAGTTTCTTTTTACGAAAAACTGGAAACAGGTGTTGAAGCATATTCAGGAAATGGACTGCTACCAAGTGGAAACTATGTTGGTCGTTTTAACGTCTGTGTTTAACCTACCAGTGCCTGCTTTTCTATGTATTTTGAGTGAAAGTAGGGAAATCAAGTAGAGTGTGAGTGGCCGCTGAATTTTAATTGGCACTAGGATTGGGTTTTGATCTGATGCCAATTTTAAGGATTAGTGGGAAAGCTGGGCACTAGTTGAAAGCTATTTCTAAAGTAAAGTAAAACTAAAATCTAAACTTGGTCCAAATCCGAATGATTCCAGTTGAACGCTGTGAGAAAGTGAATCACGATGTAAAAAAAGAAGAATAATAAGGACCGTGTACGGATTATTAAAAAAGCTAACTAGGTCATTGATTCAACTCTTTAAAGATCAAAGACACGTGGAACACACTATATTTTTGACACATTCAGGCATTACAGTACATACGGTGCCTTCGATTGAGCCATATGGAATTTAGAAAGGGATGGGATTGTGTGTGCGATTCCAGAAAAACTGAAAACAGACTTGAAAGTCTGAGGCGTACGACATTCCAAGGAAATTTAGCCTTACGTGCATAGAATACATGATGCCTTGAGCAGGTGATACTTTCCTTTTGGGTTCCCTTTCTAATAAATTTCGTTTGTAGCCTGTTTTTTTAAATTCCGCCTACAAAGGACTTGTTTACGGATGTCTACGTCTCCTGCACGTGAAGTGTTTATTGCTAAAAATGGATCAAAAGTCTACAATAAGTCTACAAGATAGGACTTTTAGGATTTTAGGATTTTAGAAAGCAGTAGGTATGAATCAAGGAAGAGTGTCATGTTTTTAAAGTTAACGGAATGTTCTACGGATAAGAATATTTTTTTTAAATGCGTAACTGTGTTACGTATGAAAGTATGATAATATAAAACTCAAGGGTTTTACTTTCTCACGTTCTCAGTCTCTACGTTGAATGTCAATGCCCGTATTATTCTAAATATTATGTTATAAAATATGTACTCGAGCCCTTTGGAGTTGCAGGACCGCCTCGTCCTGATAGTTATCAAATTGCGTTTGTATTTTTGAAGTTGGTTAGTCAATAAGACAATAATATTCTAAAGTTTCAGTGAAAGTAATTGATTTACTTTTTACTACACACTAACTGCCTATCTTCCCCTGTATGAATAATCAACTCTGTATTCCCTGTTGTTTACTCCGTTTCGTAGCACTGCTTGTACTTTTTCTGTGACCTTCTGCTGCGTATCTTCTCCAGCGGATTAAGAAACGAGTCTTGGGTCGCATCCGTCGTCGGTCACGTAGGCACCTGATCTTTCGTCTCAACCTGCATTTCTAACGAATCAAATACTGCCTACGCAACTCTGCACTTACGCGTTCTGTCACAGAAAAGAGGTGGTCGCTGTGGACATAATGGAAAAGCTAGTTTCTAGTCGAAGTTGTGAGCAGTCACACAACGACATTTAGCTACAGTGCAGGATAGGGATGGCTTATTCAAAATTCCCTTCGTTTCATTCCCTCCCGACTCAAAGTTCCCAAGGGATGGGAATGTTAAGGTTTTGAACTTTAACTTTGTATAAAATACTCGGGAAAAGTTAGGTAACCAGTAGACCTGTCGGATTGTGCTGATAACGCCCACGTAAGGTGTAGGGGCCCAATTAACTCAGTGGTATGAACGAGGTTTGAAAAAACTAGTGAATACGCTTCGCTGGGGCAAACTGTACTTGGCGGACACCGCAGATAATGGGGATGCAAATAGGATAATGAAAAGGACTCTGGACTCTTTCAGTAGACGTTCTCCTTACTCAGACTCAGATTCACGATTAAATTTATTCACTCTAATTCTCACTGAATTAAACTCGGTTGACAAAGATAATTGATAATTTTGTATAATTTATGAATTGGTGTTTTGTCTCAGACAAAGACTACCGCATTCTTACAATTGTCAAATTTATATATTTTAAGTAAAACATCTCATGTAATTTTTACAACATCCTTAAACTAATGGTTCTACCCAGACACATTAATTTAATATCTTTTGGTACTTTACGAATTGTCCTAATGATTAATCTTATTAGAGAATTTCGTGATTTCCACATTTGTTTAATTTTTATAAAGAATCAAAGGAATAAAGAGTTTGGTCGCAGTAATTAAATAAGAATAATACCGCTACTGTTTACGTCTATTGACATTGATAATGTAAATAAAAACTTCAACTTGAATGCTTGTCTCATAATGCAGACACAGCGGTCAGACGTAAACATTAGTCATCATACTTACACCGCATGTAGTATGTATATGCATAGCTCAGCTGAGCACGCTTCAGCACATTCTTGTTTACTTAATGCGACGCGAGCTAGACTCATTAAATTATATTATTATATTATTACTCATGCATCTCTCATTCCCAGACGAATGATATATAAAATATAATTCTTTCTTAATCCTACGAAGTTACACACGTTACACGTACAATACTTCAACATATATAAGAATACATGTTACTACCTGTGACTACCTGTATGACTAAATATGTGTGAATATTGTATGTCGTAATAGGGAATTTTGCCAAAATTCCCAGCTTAATTCCCAGTTTTCAAAATTCCCTTAAATTCCCAAAACTCTCTAGGGAATTTTGGGAATTTAGGGAATTTTCATTCTCTAATTCAAACACTTCTAGTTTAAAAATTTGCGGAATATAAAAAATTACCAAAGTTCTCAAAATTCCCTGTTTCAAAATTCCCGGAACATTGAAAATTCCCAAAGCTCCCAAAATTTCCTGTTTAAAAATTCCTTTAATATTAAAAATTCCCAAAGTTCTCAAAATTCCCTGTTTAAAAATTCCCGGAATATTGAAAATTTCCAGTAATTCATACATAGGGAATTTTGCCAAAATTCCCTATTTTAAAAATTCCTAAAATTCCTATAGTTCCCTCCCTCCCAAAGTTCCCAAATTCCCAGGGAATTTTGAATGGGCCTACCCTAGTGCAGGAACGGCAGTGCGGAAAAGAATCTACGAAGACTTACAAGGGAATGCCGCCGCATGTACTGTCTGGGTTTTAAAAATAATGCCCATAATAAATCTGACTGCACTTGGTTACCACAGATCCAAATTAACTCGACTGCATTTTGCGCCATTCGCTCACAATCACGCGCCAAATTTCAAAAAAATCGAATTTTTGCAACTTTATAACCCTGTAGCTCCTATAATTCTGGTCGAATTTTCAAAAAAGGTGTAGTTTTGTGATCTCTGTAACATTATCTAATAAGTTAAACAAAATTTGAAAAATGTTAATTTTTTTATAAAATTGTGGTATTTTAAAGTGCCTTTAAATAAATTTGTTTTCAAACAAAATTCAGAAAAAAAAAGTTTTAAAATCATAAAAGTTAAAATTTTTATTTTTAGACGCTGTCCTAGAGATCACAAAACTTTAATTTTTTTGAAAATCTGGCCAACATTGTAGGAGCTACAGGGTTGCTAATGAACCTGTGATATATAGCGACACGGCTGTTTTGCAAAAGAATATCAGATAAGAAGTAAACTGTTACTGTTATAGTTATGATTTTTTTAAACTTTTATTTTATAGAGCAAAATGGGCTACCTAAAGTGATGGGTGTTGCACGCACTGCAGTGGTGTGTTTAGCATGGTTAATTCTGTCTGAAGGTCTCAGTGCAGACGGACTCCAATCCTTCGTTCTCCGCATCTCCGTCCCGTGTTCCATCTACGGCTTCTGCATCTGGGTCGTCGTGTTCTTAATGCGGGAGATTATTCAGGAGCAAAGGCTGAGGGAAGACGGGCATCCAGCCCACAAAAACACGCCGATTCTACCTGTTAAAGTTTAGCTAGATCACAGAATACGTCACTAGTGCACATCAGCTGTGTTGAATGTTCTTAAGTCTGGCGTGTGTTGTGTGTGCAGTGAAAGTGCGACAGAGAAAGTGAATATTTACTTTCATTTTCAATTTAATTTCTACAAATAAACTTCAAACTGACTGAAACGTGGACCATTCGTAAAAGCCAACAAGTTTTTATCCCTGTCTTGGCATCTTTTACTCATATTCTCAGTCAAACTCAGCGATAACTTTTACTTTTGCTCTATAACTACTTTAACTTTTACTGTCACTACGAATTTATTGCTGGGAACTGAACGATACGGTGAAAGTATTGGATTGGAGATTATTATACTGTACAAATAGAACTTCTAGAAATTGAAACGAAAATATATAATTTTGACTGGCAAATATTTTTTACATAATTATATTTAGACATGCAAACCTGTATTTTCATTTTTATTAGGATTTGCAGCACTTACATTGTGCTCGCTATTTACTAACAATTCAATAGTTGAGTTAACAAATATGTGTAACTCACATACAACCTGTAAAATCTTAAAATACTGCTTTATGTTACACCAAAAATAAAACGCAATTTCTACAAAAATTTAAAATAGCAAGGCTCTAACAGCACATAAATATAAATAATTGTACAAACACAACTATGTAAATAGCGTATTTTGCACGTTTTAAAAACTTGTAAATAGAACGTTGTACAATTTCTAAACCTACGTAATTTTTAAATTTTGCACATTTCAAATACACACTCATACAAAAATATTTTGAATTGTATTAATTGACACCTTTATCAAATGTAAATAGTAATTAAATTTTGCAATTCTGGAAAACTAGCTGTTAACCATTTACAAAAGCTTTTTGTTTTTTGAACATACCGTAAAGCTTGTATTACAAGCCAGGTCTCTAATAGAAGCAGCTTAGAGGCTTTCCAATTCGCGGTGATGCAAAGTTTTCCAAAAGAAACTTGAAATTTTATATGGAAGTACGGTATTTTGTTAGAAGCTTTACGGTCGTTGGTTTTGATATTACCAAAAATTCGATACGAGGTATTGTGAAAGTTAACCTATTTTATATGTCAAAGCTCAATTTAATTTTACTGTAACTAATTATTTATCAAATATGGCATTAGTCCAAAGAAGACTTATTTGTATTTTATAATAATTTAAAAATGAAAAAGTCATGTTTTTCCAGGATTTACTATTCACTACGCTTACGAAATAATAATACGAATAATTTTACAGTTTTAAAATGTTTTGATCTAGTGCTATTGAACAACATTTTTTTTTTCATTTTGTGAAACTTTGCACTTAATAAATTTCTCAATGTCAACAATTCAATTCCAAAACCCAAATAAAGGTTTAATTAAATACAATTTACAGAAATTTACAAACTAATTTTTATTCCAATATCAAATTAGTTTGTAACAAATGATACACTTAAAGAAACCTGTGAAAATTATACAATCGTAATAACACAGCAGCAATTTCAATTTAACAGAAAAGCTCTAAGCCGATGAATAACACGTGTAAGTGGTTTTAAACAAAACAGTAAAATAAAGCAGCTAAAGAAACACGCTTTTTAATTATTCAAACTTTAATCATTGTAAATGGAAATTGTGTTGCTTGTGTGGCTAACGTTGATTGATTTGCTTCATCTTTTTTTACTTTCCAAACACGCGAATAAAAAACAACGCATTTTAAAGGGAATTTTTTTTACGTTACTGCTAATGATTTGACATAGAAGTAAATGATAATGACGTGAATATGAAGTTAAGTGCTCAGAATTCTTTAAGTATTTTCTCGCATAACAACAAATAAAGTGTTGAAGCCATAAATAGCCAGCTCTGAAGGCACTGAACGAAAAAAAGTGAAAATTATAGGAATGTATGGACTGTAAAGCAGTAAAAAAAAGTGAGCATCTGGTTGGCGGTTGGTCAGCTGGGAGTACAAATAATGTTTTTGTCTCATCGCTACTTGTAGCACTGTCGTGTTACACGTAGGAGATGATAAGTTAATCCTGCGAATCTACAAAAAAAAACAACAATAAATCTTTCACCTTCACGTCACCTACACTTTAGTATTCATACATCGTATCTCTGTCCTAATATGCAGTCCCAATACATCTTAGTCTATACAGGCCTCACGTAGCCCATTAAAAAATGAAATAAACATTGTGATATAAAACCTATATTATGCAAATAGGCTCACTTAACAAGGGAACATTTTTTATGTAACGTTGGGAGTATTGGGACATAAAAAAGCATTATTCTGAAAAAAACGACCTACTTTTGAATGAATCGTACAAATCTAACGTAATTCAAATCCATTTTGCATCGTTTGTTAACAGCGGCACGCCTTAACTTAAAAAAATCAAATGTTTGTAACGTCTACACTTTTTATCTAATCGTAAGTTTGATAAAAATGTATTCACTGTAATGCTTTGACGGTTTTCTAAATTTTGTGAGCTTTGAGGTTTACTTATTTTTTTCAAAAACAACACAAGTATAAAAAGATAGTCTCCAAATATATACTCTTTTATGGTACTCTGTTGTGACACAACGCACGTCATACGACATTAGGTAATCTCGATCATTGAGGGGTTTTTATGAAAAATTGGGAATGAATGTGACCAAACAGATGGAGGGATAGGAGTTTGTACTTAACTATAATTAGATTTCAGATATTTTATTTTCCCCTGGAACCGCAAACCACTTCTGATGGCTCCTGTTAAATTGCTTTGTGAATGTTTAGGTGGGAAGCGGGTAAGTTAGCTGGATGCGGATTGGAGCAGAGATGGAAATGGAAATGATAAATGACATAATCTGGGATGTACTCCATATTTCATATTTATAGCTGTTGTGATCATTCTGAGGGCTAAAATAACACGTGCGGTGGTTACGCTACGTAAAGCAGGCAATGGGCAGTTTGCGACGGTTCATAATCGGTCTGAAAAACGGTCTTAAATCTCAATGTGCTCTCCTATGTCTTTTTTTTCTTCCTGCAAATCCTATAAGTGTGGATAAAATTATAAATCAAATCCACGTTTTATATTAAGCGACGGATACATACAAAATAAAAATGGAAACGATACTTAAATACACTGCAATGGTCTTAATTTCCTAATGTAGCATCTACTTACTTATTATTATTAAATGACAGGGATCTACTTACTTGGTAAAGGGACTCAATCGGTTACGCATCCATAGTGCCCTTTCTCAATTTAGCCAAGAAAACGAACAAAGCACGACCTTAAAATCCACTGGTCATGTTTTTTACGGTCACTATAATTATATAGTTACCGGCACTGGTACCGGCACGTATATCGTTTTTCCCTTCTTTATGCTTTTAAATGTTAGCCCGCTCCTGCCATTGTAGCAACATGTGTTTAATTTTGTTTTCTACTTTTTTCAACGCTAAGGATTTCCACAGTGCATTTTTTTATGACGCGATTACTATTTCCATTCTCATTGTCTTCACTACTTTTTCCATTGCGCTGATCAATATTCTACTTTTGTTCGTTTCACTTTCTTTTGTTCGGGACTCCTGTCAGTTCCTTATCTTCTAAATGTAGAGGTTTATATCTGGATATCCCTGTTTTTGCTTCTTGGTATTGGAGTAGCCGACTTGACCTTGGACTTAAACGGTGACTTTTCTTACGGAAATCGTTTGGAAATAATCTCTTTATTTCAGCCCAAAATTCCTTTAAATGTAAAACATTTATCGCACAAATAACGTTTAAATTTTGCATTGATTTATTGAATATGAAGGACAACACAAGTGGTAACAACAGGATAGTGAGATAGCGCTTTAGACCTTCAAAATGGTATAAGCATTCCTTTGTATTTTATTTTATTTTTATAGCGTACTTTGCAAACAATTGAATGCATGGTGGAAATAAATTACATATTTTTTTAACATTTTGACGGCATTGAAAAAACGCTCATCGTCGCCACAATTTCATCATTATTAATACATTTTCTGTGAGCTTAAAACTTTCCTTAGTTCTATATAGTTTCATGGGTTTTTATTTACGGCTGAGGTTGTGGGAATCGTCCTGGTGACCTCACATAGGTTGCTAGTCGAAAATTTGTGAGATTTCACTTGTATTTATTAGACAGGAAACTCGTTAGTCGTTCTCGTTATTTGATTGTGGGATGACACTCGAGGCAGTAAGTAACTTCGGATTACAAATTGAAGTAGTTGTGTGCCTGTGAATGTACTCAACTTATTTGATTTACTTTATGCAACTGACTCTAATAAACATTAGACACTACTTATGCGTTAAGCATTTTCTATTTCATAAGCATACTCGCAAAACAAACAACAACTAAATAATTTTACCACAAATTAATCTTGAAACTACCCAAAAATTTGCTGCCTTCAGCAACAGAAAAGTGAATTAATCTTATTTAATAAAGGTAATTTATCTGCTTGCAACAAGTAACAGGGCAATAGGGATTAATGGCCTCCCAAGGTTGTTAATTTAAAAACTACTTTACATAGCACATAGGGAAAATCTTCATAAACACCGGCAAAATTATATGTTGGGACCTGTTAATTCGTTAATTGAAATATACCAAAATTCTTCATAACTGCTGTAACATTTACATATAGATGAACTTCAGTGCGAAATTCGGAGACCATTGATATGACCGTTTGCGTGCAAAAAAAATATATGTGAAAATATTTATCATGTCTTTAATGACGAAACATAGATTTTTCATGCTGATTACGGATGGCCGTTTTCAACATGCAGGTGTAATGTAAGATTTATTCTATTGAGAACTGAACGCGCTTTCACCGTTATGTGCGAACAATGGTAAATGTTATCAAATTCTGTCAAGCGCGGAATTTTAAAAAACTTTAATTTTTTAAAAATTAATTTTTGTTTTTCTTCTTAAATCTTTGCCGCGCTGTAGTTTGTGAATATCTCGTCTGATTTTCAAAACGTGTTAGGTTTTGTAATCCACATAAAAATATCTAAAAATCAATTTCTAGGGTTTTGGAAATTCACAAAAAATGTATTTTTAGATATATTTGCATTTTTTAAAACCTAAAAAAATTGGAATTTTCCAACATTTTTATTTTTAAAAAATGAATTACATATATAAGGGTAAGCGTCACCAACACTGAGGCCCTGGCACTGGAAATGACAGGGTAGTTATGCATTTCAGTTCGTCACGTTCAGTGCATCATACGCTTGGAAATACAGAATGGGACTCATTTGAAACAATACGCATTTAGGCACACACGTCAACCCGAGATTAAATAGAAGAGAAAGTAAAGGAAACTGACGACCGAAACTGGTACTGTTATCCTAATTGTTTCCATTGTTTTAAATATTCAATATAGAAATACACACGCACTTCATTGTAGTGCCCGAGTGCCGCGAGTTTTTGAAATAATAGGCAAGTAAGTGTCCAGACAAAAGTAACAAATTAAAAAAGCAGATTTCTGTGATGCGTGAGCATGCAAGTACTAGGCGAGCAAACCAAGTGAAGCAGAAACAGTAAAAATCATAGAAAGATCTACACTCTAAAAATAACTGACAGGGGTCACGAAAAGGACAAAATAAAAAAAAGGAAAAAAGTATAGCAATATGCAGTAGGATGGGAAAAGCGTTAAAGACAATGAGGGTAGAAATGGGAGCCGTATCGTAAAAACAAATGCACCGTGAAAATCCGTAGCGCTGAACAAAATCGAAACTGAAAGTAAACGTGCTCTACAACGTCAGACGAGGATAAACATTAAAAACACATAAAGTACGGAAAAGTAATAAAGGTGCATGTACCGGCACGAGTACTGGTAACTGGGAACCGTTAAGAACATTACAAGAAGATGTAAAGGCCGTGCTTTGCTCACAAAATGTTCGTTTCTAAAAATCGTTTCGGCTAAATTGAGGAAGGGCATGGAAGCGTATCCTATCAAGTCCCTTTTTTAAAAGAAAAAGAGCGAAAAGCGCGGAAATTGCAGTCCGCTGCCATTTACTTTGGAGACATTTGGTGAAAGTAGTGAAAGCACGAAAGAAAAGGCAAAAATTTCCCTGCTTTGAGTCTATGTAGCCAACTACTGCACACAGACTTGAATTAAAATAATGAAAAAGGTTCAACACCAATTAATCTTTCTCATCCTTTGCTACCTTAAGCAGTTTACTTATGAGTTATTAGCAACGACGAACCTAAAATAAAATTAAGTGCAAAACTTTCTTAATGTGACTGAGAAATGGAAAATAAGTATCTTGAAACAAAGCATTCAAAAATATCAAACAAGCAAAACAATTCAAGATTCTGTAATGAAGACGCTTTATGAATTGAAAGAAAGCTTCATGTAGTAGTTTGAGGTATATGGCAATGGTAACGATGACGTGTCGGTTGTTTTTGAGTATTTTTTTCATTTTCGTCTTGTACCTTAGGATCGTTCCATATATTACGTGGATTTTATTTTGAATTTAATTAGGCCCATATGAGTGAGAGGAAGGACGAGAGAAGCAGGACAAGGGCAATTTGCTAGCAACTATCGTAATTTATGAACAGCCCCTGTCAATCACCGTGCAGGAAAGCATGAAGCGTGAAGATTGCATTCCACTGCCGTTAACCTTGCAGAAACGTGGGAAAGGGAGTGAACGTACAAAAGAGAAAGCGAACTTCTCCTGCTCTGATTTTAAATGTAGCCATTCACTACAGAGTGCCAGCAGCTGCTTCGTTTAGTCGTTTACGGAATCGAAATCGTGATTTGTATTGTTTGTGGTCTGCAAAGTCTGCATGGTGCCTCCCATAAGAAATATTTTGCAGGAAAGTATGAGCAGTGGGAGGCAAAGGGTAATTGTTGGTCATATTTCAAGAGAATCGTTTTGCAATTTTTGGAAAAATCAATGCAGAGTTGAGGTCATTAAATATTTTACGAAATAATACTTTACACTGTTTTGCGAATTAAAAAAAAAGAGAAATTTGAAAACTTGCACGAACTTTGACCATAAAAAGCAACAATAGTATTTATTTTCGAAGATTCATATTCACAGATACATATTAATTTTGTAAGAGGTTCACACTTGTGGCACCTGTAAATTTTTTTCAAATATTTTTTGAAAGTGAAGCGCACACATTGTAAAACTAGAATTTGATCAGAAATATTTAAAAATATTTGTAACCACATCATATAAGGGATCATAAACCAAGGGCGGTATAAGCAGTTGTGAGAAGAGGCATGTGTACATCCAAGCACTGTGTAAAATGTATTGTGTACAAAACTGTAAATTCAGACGAGACACATAAATGACATCAGGGCTGTTTGCTTTTGCTTCATTTCCATCTGGTTCGAAACTGTTGTGACACAGAATCCGCGCAATATGTACTGATCCGCATTCATTATGGTTGAAATGTAATGAGTACCTAATACAAATATTTATAAGACGCAGAAAAAAACGTATTTTTTTTTGCTTCTAATAATTCTTACTAAAGGACAAACCTTAACGGAAACTGAATCACTTAAGCAGCTAAAGTGCAGCGACAAAGCTTATACGCATTTCATAATTCTTAGAAACTACTTTTGTTTAGAAATAATTAAATAGGAATGTGGATATCCAGTTTTGAATTGACACTGACTGTCTACATTCAAAACGTTGTGCATTTTTAAACAAAAGAAGACGAATTAAAGTTTAGGAAGATAGTGAAAAAAAAAATGAAATCTATCGATCTTACCCTCAATCCAATTCTGCGAGTCCGGCAGTAGCAGATATTAAATAGAATAAACTGTGACAACGAGAGAAACGGATTTGACGCGAGATGTCAAGTGAAGTTAAAGTAATAATGTCAGCGGGAAATACTGCAAACTGCAAAGGAAATAAAGTCTTTTGAAAATGTCACAGAAAAATGTCACCACACGATTCAATCTTCATCACACACTGTCAAAAAGACGCCTTATTTCTTTCTCAATACTGTTACACGATACAGAATTTTATTTTACTACCAGACACTAGTTCCTCCTTCATAAAGTTTGTTTTCGACACAAAAATCATGTTTTAACTGCAACTAGATGTGTCGTTTTGCAACTACAGACTTGGTCATTCGACATACGCAAACAATTTAAAAATAGTGCTTGGTAAGATTCGAAGAGACCTAACTAAAATCCAGAAAAGAACGAAAACATCCCACCCAAAGCATTACATACATTCCACCACCCCGTACAAAATTTTTGCATTATTTTCTGCAGGAAATTAGTGCCTAGTTTCCGCATATTTGTTCTGCCGCATTTTGGCCGCATTTTCTGCAGCTCTGATATAGTGACAATACTATGTAGGCATATGGAATTTGCGTATGTAAAATATTATGGGTTTGATTTCAATAGTGCTCATATTATATTTGACAGTATTAAAGCTCAAGAAGTTCTATAGTTTCGTCGTATGTACCTACGTAGAGTAAGTGCTATGAGCAGGTGATGGTTTTCTTTATGGTTCACTCCATCATAAAGTTGGATCAAATCCAGTATCCAAAGGATTTTTTCCGGATATCTACATCTCCAGCACGTGACTTGGTTATATCCTTTGAAAATGCCTGCCTTTACAATTGGTCTGCAACACTGGAATTTTAGGATGTTAGAGGTTAGGAGCGCGAAGTACTGGGTGTGGGAAAGGGCAGTAATGTTGTTGAAAGTACTTTTCACGGATTGGGATTTTTGCGAAATGCGTAACGGTAGTACAATTGGAAGGAACAGAATATAAAGCCCCTGGGTTTTACTTGCTCACGTTTTCCAGTGTCCACGTTGTTGAATGTCAATTGTTGTCGTATCCGCTACATAACATAAAATAAAATATCAAAGCTCTTTGGTGCTGCATGAGCGCCTCGTTCGGATCGAGACCATTCTTGCGTGTACTTGAATGTATGTTAGTTAGTTCGTCAACAAGGCCGCTCGCATCCGTTCTGGACTTGGTTTGGTCCGTTCCCGCTCTTACTTTTCCAACAGAACGGATCGTTAGTTTCAATATGATTGCTTTTATATTCGTTACACGCGCCACTGGAAGTGCCACATCGTCGGTGAACAACCAAAATGACCCATATCTAATTTTAGCTACAATCAAAATGAGCTATGTCATAAAACAAAATGAAAAACATGCGTGAAATGTTAATTAACAGTTTTTGAAAAGTGTAAAATGTTCTATTTACACGTTTTTGAAAAGTGGAAAATGTTCTATTTACATGTTTTTGAAAAGTTTAAATTGTTCGATTTACATGTTTTTGAAAAGTGGAAAATCTTCTATTTACATGTTTTAGAAAAGTGCAAAATGTTCTAATTCGCTGTTTCTGAAAAGTGCAAAATTTTCTAATTGCATGTGTTTGTAAAGTGCTCAATGTTCTGTTTGAGTGTACTCAAGACATTTAAATATTTGTGTAGATAGTTGATATTGTTTTTAGCTAAAAATGGATATGGGTCATTTTGGTTCTTCCCCGACGATATTAAACGTGCATTGAATTCTTGTTACAAAAAACTTAAAAGTGGCGTTAAACTGGAGTCACCTTAATCACGTATGCAGGTTACCAATTAAGAAACAAAAATCAGTGCCGTGGGTTTACGCTTCATCACTTATTACGTGTGGGTTTGACGCTCTGAGATTCTTCGCCAAAAAGAAGGAAAATTTGCATTCAACAATTGTAATTTAGGAACAGCCCCTGTCAATTAATGTGGAGCAGAGCGTAAAGCGTGAAGGCTGAATTTTAGTTGCCGTTGACCTTCCAGAAATGCACTGCAAGGCGAAAATGTCCAAAAAAGAAAGCAAACTTTCTTTTCGGCTGACTCTGCTTGTGAGTGTAACTCACCACTGCAAGAGACAGTCATCCGCTAACTCTAACTCTTTTTCTGAATCGGATTGTCATCGATTCTGGTCTGCCAGGTACACGTGTGCCCTTCCTTTAGATTATATTTTGGACAGTATGTACTTTTGAAATTGATACTTTTTGCCTTGAACTTTACACTATGGAAAAGAATCTGAGCTATTGTTGTACTGACGTCATGTATTTTCATACATAAACATATTATGTGGAACATAAACTCAACTCATTTGAAACAGAAATAATTTAGTGACGCAGGTTCCCTTGCATTGAAGTTTATTGTAGATTTAAAATTCAAATGAATCACAACGAAAAACCTTAGCTACAGATAAATTTACTTGCTTAGCTCTGCATCTGTCTTGTGTTCCTTTGCTTTAATTTATTCAATTATCCCTGAGCGTCATGCTCTAGGTATCGCATCTTGTCCGCATCTTTTGAATGTAGGCCAGCTATAAAAGATTTGTATGCGCTCTCACTTACTGAGCATACATGTTATTAGGACAACACAGTTTTAACAGAAGCATAAATTAGAAATTCGCACAGATTTATTATTTCAACACTGATTATATTTTCCATCTTAAAGCACAATGAACATTTTACTAACTAATCAAGTTCCTACTCCCCAATAGAAATGAGGCACTATGAAATTTTATTATTCATAAAGAATTAATTAAAACAGCAAACGAATTCAAGATTGATTTACATAATTAATTTTTAGAAAAATTCAGAATTCCACACCATTTAATATTAGTTAAAAGGCCCATGATTTTTGAATGTATCGTTGGTTGAGAAGTATAAAACCGCATTTTTCCGATATTTTCTATTTTCGCGTTTAAACATTTCTGAAAAGATACGGATTTGCTTCTTCACCGACGATATGTGCTTTTGCTTCTTTAAGGAAGAGAAAGTAAATGAGTGTGAGTAAAATTGACACACGAAAGAAGTACATGCGTTGGCTCATGTTGTAAGGAGAAATTTATTCGTGGATCGTAGTTGTGTCAAAGAAGAATAATGGGGATCGTGTACAGATTATTAAAGAAGCTAAATAGGTCATTGATTCAACTTGTTTAAGATGAAAGCCACGTGGCGGGCAGAAAATATTTGACACCCTCATGCTTTAGATTACATATGGTGCCTGCATTTATTAAGCTGTATGGAATTTATAAAAGTAAAAGATTTTGTGTGCGATTTCAAACAAACTGATAACTTAAAAGTCTGAGGCGTAAGAAATTCTAGAGGAATTCTTCCTTATAGATATAGAATGCAATGAGCAGGTAGTGCTTTCTTTTTGGATTCACTTCATCATAAAATTCAAAACTTGTTTTAAATTCCGGTTTCAAAGGACTTGTTTCGAGATGTCTATGTCTCCTGCACGTGACGTGGTTATTTTTAAAAAAAAATACTTTAAAAGTCTACGATAAGTCCACAAGACTAGACTTTTGGGATTTTAGGATTTCAAAACGCAGTGTGTGGGAGTTGAGAAAGCGCGTCATGTTTGTAAAACTGAAGGAACTTTTTATGGATAAGAAGTACCTTTAATAAATACGTAAGTGTTAAGTATGAAAGGAAAACTCATGGGTTTCACTTTCTAGCCTTTTCAGTGTCTAGGCTGAACGGCAATGTTTATCTTTTATTCGATGTTTGTTACGCATATATTTGAGCTGTTAGCAGTTCCATGACCTCCTTGTCATGATTTGGATAAAGCTTGCGTTTGTATATTTGTAGTAGGCAGTAGGTTGTCCCTGTACTTCCATTAGCCATAGGGACCATAGGAGCGAGTAGGTGTATGAAGGTACATCCCTATGTGCGACGGTGGAAAACCGACGGTTTTTGAATCGGCTTCCGACCAAAACGGCTTACGCGTTACGTTCTGATGTTCAGGTCCGTAGCCGTGAACAGGCATGGCTATGGCTCCAGGTCGTAAATCTAGTGTGCAAATCAGCGACCGCCCAAGCAGACGTTCTTCTGTGTAAATAAAAACAAGTTCTTGTAGGAATCCTAAAAAAGTCTAAGTAAGTGGGAAGCAGTAACACATCGACATTTAGCCGAAGTGCAGCTATCGCAGGAGAGGGGAAAAGAAGCTAGAGAGGACTGAAAGGCAGATTTCATTATGCAATCAAAAATTGCCCCATTTGTTGTTACTCGTGTTTTTGTGATCGTCAGCGCTATTGGTTAACTTAAAGCATTAATACCTAACGTTATACTATCGATAATTTAAACAATAAATGATTGTATTTTGCTACCCCATTGCGGATACTTTTCCCTTCTTTCACTGTTCCTTGTGTGTGGTGGTCTGATTACAGTTCTTATGGCGGGTCAAGATGCAATGGACAGAGTCACAAGACGAGCATCTTGAAAACCACCCACAACTTAAGGAGATTTCGAGTTTTGATTGGAGTCAGATTGTGGCCAGTGTCTTATTGCATTAGTGGGCAGCGGATTAAATTTGTATTAGACGAAAAGTTTTGAAACTCAAAGTTGCAGAATCAGTAGATGGGAAGCAATTTCCACACAATTTTGAAATGGCGGGAGCACGTCACACGACATTAGGTAATCTTGATCGTTGGAGGTTTTTATAAAAAATAGGCTATGACTGTGACCGAGAAGATAGAGGTGTAGGAGATCGTACATAAGTATAATTAGACATAACATATTTTGTTTTTGTGTAGAAACCGCAAACGACTTCTGATGGCTCCTGGTATAATGAAATGTGAATGCTTAAGTGGAAAACAAACGGGCTAGTTTGCGGATTGGAACATAGAAGGGAATGGAAATGATAAATGACATGACCTAATCTAGGATGTGCTCTATACTTCATATTTATAGCTGGTCTGACCATAGTGAGGACTAAAGCTAAAATAACGCGTATCGTGGTTTGACGCATCATAAAGCAAGCAATGAGCAGTTTGCTATGATAGTTTGCTTTCTCTTTTGTACTTTCACTCCCTTCGCCACGTTCCTGCAAGGTTGACGGCAGAGTAACGCAAGTCCCACGTTTCGCGCTCTGCTGAACGGTGATTGACAGGGGCTGTTTATAAATTACATTCATTGCTAGCAAATTACTCTCCCCTGTCTATGTTCCTTGCTCGTACCCACATGGGCGAGTAAGGCGAAAATCTAGCCCACGTAATTTATGAAGCGACTGCTATAGTTATACAAAACGAAAATAAATTAACAACTTCATAGCGTACTTTGCAAACAATAGAATTATAGAAATGCATTGAATATTTTTTTACTGTTTGACAGCATTGACAAAACGTATATTATTATTGTGACTGTGTGTAAATAAGATTGAATTGTGTGCGAAATATTTGTGTGGTGTTTCCCAAAACTTGTATTTCTTCTGAATTATTTTCCGTTGACATCATCACTTCAGCTAATCTTGATAACTCGCATAAATCCATTTTCTTCGTCGTCACATTCTCTCACGTTCTTTTTGTATTTAATATCTGTTTCTGAGGGACTCAGATGCGAATTGAGGAAAATAGTCCTAAGGATTTATTTCTTATTGTCATCCTGATTCTTTTCAATCTGTCTTCTTCTGTGTCAAAGTGCATAACGTTTTTTTACGCTGAGAGCGTCAAATTCAAAATGATCTTGGCACATCTTCATGGACCTATGTATGAAAACGTAGTTGCTAAGAATCCTGCAATGCAAAACGTACAGAGACATTTTAACGAAAATTATTCCTTGGCTAGGAGCTGCAAAATGAACTTTAATACGTATTGCCCCTAGGCGCTATGGCCTTCCGTGCGTTAATAAACTTTTTGTAAACATTGCAGTTACACTTTAAGCTAGAATGAAAAGGAGGAATGTGATCTTGATCAGACTGACGGATGCTGATCTGCTGGTCTTGGTGGTTTTCTCATCGCTTGTAAGTCATTTTCCTGTGATTAACTTTGTTTGTGTTGAAACCTGGGTATGAACCACAAAGCTGAGAGCTGAGTAGAAATTTTTGCTAATTGTCATGAATTTTGCAATACAACAAAGTAAAGTCAGGAAACCTGTTTATTTGTTAACCTCACTTTCTCCCCTTTCCCTGAGGTCTCTATTGCATAAAGGCGTTTTGAATTACCGTGATGGAAGTCTGTAGAGCTATTTTCTATTTTGGTCTAACTCTACTGCAACAGTTACGCACATAAGGACAGAATTTTGTATATTCACTGCACGCTTCATCGTCGCCACAATAAACAATGTCATCATTAAACATCCGTTTTCTGGGAGTTTAAAACTTTCTCCAGCTCTAGTTTCAAAGGTTCTATTTGCGGCTGTAGGAATCGTCCTGGTGACCTCACAAAAGTCGGTAAATGAAAGTTTGTGGGATGTCATTGAAATTTATTGGAAAGGGAACTCGTTAGACGTTCTCGTTATTTGAATACGAGATGACACTCGAGGCAGTACGTAACTTGGGATTACAAATTAAAGAAGTTGTGTGTGGTTCTGATTCTTAATTTGAATTTGAATTCAAATGGTTGTACTTGACTCATTTCATTTACTTTCTGAAACTGACTCTGGTACACATTAAACACTGTTTTGCTTTAGGCATTTCCTATTTCACAAGGATACTTGCAAAACAAACAACCTCAAACCAATTGAACCCCAAACTCTTTTGAGACTAACTCAGTCTTTCCTGCCTCTAGTGATATGAAAGGAAATTGTTGTCAATTATATAGATTAGAAATTCATGTACATTAAGTAGCACAGCAATTGAGACTAAGGACCTTGAAATAGTTAAAGTGAAAAACGTACACCACGTTGAATAGATTAAAAGCAAATTCTTTTAATTTGGTCGTGTATTGTGAATAGATAAAATAATTTAAAAATCAAAATGTTTTTGTTAAACTAATATGACAGCGTTATATTTTTGGAGAGTTCTTATTGATTCCCTATTAAGCTTGCTATTGAGTCCCATTACCCACGTGTGTAGGTGATTAATGGAGAAATAAAGACGAATGTAGTGTATTCAACCCACGCAAAAATATGGCTTCGGAATCGATCGGAAATTGTTCTGTCGGCGAGATATTATTGTGTCCGATGGAAAACTGTAGTTAACTATCGGAAACTATAGTTAACTATCGAAAACGATAGTCGGACGATCGGTTGATAGACGATCGGAGGAGATAATATATTTTCCGAAAGGTTGAAAATTTGACCTTTGACATACTTTATTATTTGCCCACAGGAGGTTTAATTCTCAACTAATTTTCGTAAATTTCAAATAATTTTGAAAACAAATTTAAAATTTTCCAAAATATTTTCAAAATTTTGAAAAACTTAAAATTTTTTTTAAATGTCAGTGATTCAAAAAAATGTAATCGTCACCTTATTGACATACGCTAATTAGGCTAAGAAATAACTGACCTATGACCTTTGACATTGTTGATATGGTCATTAAATGGAAAAACTTACAAAATAATTATGTTAATATTAAAATAAAATATAACTTTTATACAATTTACATTATCATTTAATAATTAATTTGGTGACCTTTTGACCTGACTACTTTGGACATGTCAAGATATTAATCCCTGATTACGTTGAATCTGGTAGTTAATTACCAAATTATTAATGTTGATTTCATTTTTTCATAAAAAGTATTACTGACGTAAAGCATTAAGAAAGACGAAAGCACTATAAGTGGGGGCTTAATTTCTTCATCATTCAATAAGGACTACGTAGCGGAGAGGTTAAGGTACAGTGTCAACAAGGC
This sequence comes from Dicyrtomina minuta, assembly GCA_949802685.1. Lineage (NCBI taxonomy): Eukaryota > Metazoa > Arthropoda > Collembola > Symphypleona > Dicyrtomidae > Dicyrtomina > Dicyrtomina minuta. Next base: position 598,572 of record OX461810.1, on the reverse strand, counting down.
GAAGTCCAGAGATCGAATTCACGAAGTGTCGGATATTTCTATATTTTTTTCCGATCGTTTCGTAACAGTCGGATCCGATAGTTTTCTATCGAATGAGCGGATCGGAAAAGGTCCCAAAATCCGACGACTTAATTCGATCGCTAGAAACGATAGAAAACGGTCGGACAGTTTTGCGTGGGAAGTATCTTTTCATTTTCGTCTGGTGCCTCAGGGTCCTTTCATTTATTACGTGGCTTTGATTTTGAATTTTACAAGGCTCCTATGAATGGAAAAACAGAACAAGGGCGATTTGCTGGCCACTATTGTAATTTATAACCAGCCCCTGTCAATCACCGTGCTGCAGAGCATGAATCGTGAAGGTTTCATTTTGCTCCGGTTAACATTGCAGGAAAGTGGTGAAAGGAGTGAAAGTACAAAAGAAAAAAGCAAACTTTTCCAGCTCTGATTTTAAATGTAGCCATTTACTACAGAGTGCTATCAGCTGCTGGGTTTAATCGTTTAGGAAATCGAAATCGTGATTTTTATTTGTTTTGGTCTTCAAAGTCTGTATGGTACTTCCCATAGGAAATATTTTCAGGTAAAGTACGTATGATCAGTGGGAGGAAAAGGGTAATTTGTTGGGTCATATTTCAAGAGAAAAGTTTTGCAATTTTTGGACAAATCATTGCAGACTCGAGGTCATAAAATACTTTAAGGAGTAGTTAAAACAGTGTTTTTAACATAAAAAAGTGAAACGTGGTGAAACTTGAAACAGCTTGGACCATGCGTTGCAATAATAATTAGTTTTAATTCATTCTACCTACACATTAGCTACAACAGTAGACAATTGTTGTAGCTATAGATTTGGTAACTCATTTTTTATAGTCAAGCTCACAACTCGAAAAGTATAAAAATCTTGATCGAAAATATTTAAAAAATGTGTAACCTCAAAAATGGAAAACAGGAAGTAACAACAGCTTAAAGATTTTTTAATGTACCTAGGTGAGCATGAAAAATAGAAAGCATCGAGTACGTACGATCTGTCATTTTTGAACTTGGTATTTTCAAACCTTTGACTTGATGCAATAATAAAATCTGACGTATTATGTTTTGGTAACGTCATGCATCTACATATACGTATTTGGGACCACAATAACACTTCAACTTTGAAGCAAAAATGATTTAGTGCTGCTGTTTTCTTTTAAAGGTATATATTGCTGAGTTAAAATTAGCATGAATTACATTTTAACAGTGATGACATTGCCTAGGCTCAACAAAATCTACAGAACATTGTTTTAGCTAAGCTCTGCACGTGCCTAGTTTTCCTATGCTTTAATCTTTTTAATTATGGATTCTCTTTCAGCTTTACGCTCCAGGTATCTCTATCCCATCTTATCCTCTTTCAGATGTGGCCCAGCTACAAAGATTAATGTGCGTGGCCACTTACGGATACAGAAAATGCATGTTATTAAAAGCACGAGGTTTCAAGGAAGACGTGAATTAGGAATTACAACAGATTAAATATTTCAACACTGATTAATTTTATCATTGTCAGACAGACACAGGGAGCATTCATGAATAATGTTGAACATTGAATTCTTTACGTAGTTTTTGAAATCCTCTCAGACTGTTCTTCAGACCGTCTTCGTTTCGGGTTTAAGGCATCCTGTTACCTGCAGCGAGTATGAAATCGCGGCAACATTTAGCAGAGTGCGCAAAAATCTGTGTGAAATTGTGGCATATGGCAATGGCAGGCTTGAGTTCACACCGAAGCGCTTTTACCCGTAGTACTGGGTGGATGATATTTGTTTGTGGTAAGCAGACTGGAGAAAGCATTATTATCTAATTAACAATACACAGCCCAATTTCAATGCATAGAAAATGAAAGTTTAGAATTCCAAAATCCATTTAAACGTGGGTTTCAATCAGCAAAAGAAAATTTTCAACTAGCCTAATTTTTTAAGCTACTTTTAAATTTAGAAAATTGGCAACTATTTGTTCATAAATAATTTAATAAAGATGTAGGTATCTGATATTGAATTTGACACTGTCTGCATTGAAGACCCTGTGCATTTTGACACAAACGAAGACGGATTGAATTTCAGGAGCATAGTGACAATAGGCAAAGGAAGAAATCTATGGGTCTCACCCTCAATCCAATTTTGAGTCCTGCAGTAGCAAAAGTTGAATAGAATAGAAAACGCCAACGAGAGAAAAGGATTTATGCGAGATGTCAAGTGGAATTATTTAAGTGATGATGTCAGCGGAAAATACTGCGAAGGAAATGAAACCTTTTGAAAACGTCACCGAAAAATTTCACCACACAATTCTATCTTCATCAAAAACATTCACGAAGATGCTCGTCTTTCTTCGATCCAATTTAATACTGTCAATACTGTCAAATAGTTGAGAAGTTCATACAATTGCAAGACATTCCGCTTTTTCAATAAGCTTCCTATTTTTGTTTTTAAAGCAAGTGTACTTTTTCGTCTGCAACCAGATGTGTTCTTTTGCATTTTTTCAGTAAAACATCATAGTCCAAGTCCAGGAAGTCAAAAATTTTCAAACTAAGCAAGTCAAAAGCAGCCGCGGATCCAGAAGGAGGGCTAAGGGGTATTCGCCCTTCCCCCCCCCGCTAGAAGGAAATTGTTTAACATTGCAGAAAAAGGAGCGGCATTTTCAATATGGCGGCTTACCAATTGTAAGCCCCCCCATAAAACAATTCTTGATCCGCTGCTGCACAAAAGTAGCAAAGAGTAAGCACAAAAGATCAAACCAACTGAAGTCACTGTAAAAAGAAGGAACAAAAAAAGAAAGTAAAATAATGTGCAGTGCAATGGAAAAAGTTTGCAAAACCCAATGAACCATGACAATCTAAACTAAAGCGCTGAACAAAGTTAAAAACAGAAATAAAAACTTTTCACAACGGCAGATGAAAAAATGAAAATAATAATTTTTAAAACATGTTAAAAGCGTTATCAGGAGCCGCTTTTGTAACTAAAAACGCAGGCATCATTGCTACCAATGGCAGGTGATAGTTTGTTTTAGAGTTTGCTTCATCATAAAATTCAAAACTTGTTCCTAATCCAGTCTCCGAAGGACTTCTTTGCGAACGTCTACGTCTCCTGCACGTGACTTGTTTATCCTTTGAAAATACCGTACAAATTTACAATAGGTCTACAAGACTGGAATGTTAGGATTTTAAGTTTTAGAAACGCAGAACGCGGGGTTTGAGAGAGTGCTATAAATGTGTAGAGTTGAAAGAACTTTTCACGGATTGGGATTTTGACGAAATGCGTAACGGTTAACGGTGTCAGGATCGGACAAAAACACGATATAAAACCCATGGGTATTACCCAGTGCCTACGTTGTTAAATCCCAATTTTCGCCGTATTTGCTACATAACAAGAAATAAAATATCCAAGCTCAATGGAGCTGCCGCATGAGCGCCTCGTTCGGATCGCACACCAAGTGGAATAATATTTTATTCGCTCAGAATGTCGTTTGCAATATTGAAGTCGACATTTTTCAAATTCAGGGATGTATTTTTTATGACAATATATGACCTCAAAGTACTGATGACGAAATATTTTTAAAATATCTTTACAGGTTTCGCGCCAAAAACGTTTTAAATTTAAACGTTTAGCATTACGTAAACGAGAAAACGCCTCAACTTCAATTCAAAAGTAGGATTCCAATTTTCATCCGAATTTCAAAATTTAATTTTTGATACGTAGCTTAAAGTTTGCGATTTTCCAAACACTATCCAGAATTTTTTTACGTAGAAGAATGTACAAGGCACACATTTAAAAGCATGCGTAAAAATCAAAAACATTCAAATTTTGAGTTGCCACTTAAACTAAATATTCCGAGCACGCAACAGGGAGCCAGCGAATAAATAGTGGGTAAAGAAACGTGCATTTACTACATTATCAGTTAGATGGGAGTGGTCAGTCTCTCCTTCAACTTCTATGTTACAAGTCTAAATCTATAGAGTTGGGGTTGCCAATAATTTCATATTTTACAAGTATAATTTATGCATGTTCCCTAATTGTATAAACGGTTTCAGTTCAGTGTCAAAAGTGGCTAAAGGTAGACCTAAACCTGTAAAATCGTTTCGTTTTCCACATATTTTATGTAATTTTACGCAATCTAAAGTCAAAAAGTGTTATTATTTGTTGTAACCATTATCAATACAGAAAGCTTTTAAGGATTATTGATTACTGCATCAATGTTGTATTCATAAATCAGACGTGAAAATCAAATTTGAGAAGGATTTTTGTGCTGCAATGGTGTACTAACTATTAACTAGTAAGGTAAGTTATTACAGATGATTACCATTTATGTACTTTGGTTACTTGATTTATCTTTTTTATGCCTCTTTACTATTATATGTAATGCTTTTGTAAAACCAAAGTTTTTAAACATCTGTACTTTGCACATTTTTCAACGTAAAAAAATGCTGGATAGTGTTTGGTAAATCGCAAACTTTAAGCTACGTATCAAAAAATAAATTTTGAAATTCGGATAAAAATTGGCATCCTACTTTTGAATTGAAGTTGAGGCGTTTTCTCGTTTACGTAATGCTAAACGTTTAAATTTAAAACTTTTTTGGCGCGAAACCTGTAAAGATATTTCAAAAATATTTCGTCATCAGTACTTTGAGGTCATAAATTGTCATAAAAAAAATACATCCCTGAATTTAAAAAATTACGACTTCAATATTGCAAACGACATCCTGAGCGAATAAAATATTATTCCACTTAGTGTGGATCGTGACCATTCTTGCGTGCATTTGAATGTATGTTAGTTAGTTAGTTTGTCAAAAAGGCCGCTCGTTTCGGTTCCGGAATTGGTTTTTTTCGATCTTACTTTTCCAACAAAATGCATCGATGGTTTTCATAGGATTGATTTAATTTTGTACACGTGCTACAGGCTACTGGAAGTAGCATGTTGTGGGAAGTGCCATAATAAACATGCATTTCATATTCTTGTTACGAAAAACTCAAAAGAGGCGTTAAACCTGTTTTAAAGAATTTGCTGCGTCCAAGGAAAATCTATAGTAGTTTCATATACTGGATATAACATTGTGTGCCATGCGTTTATTACTAGATACAATCCTAATAAAAATAAGCTTACGGACTTTTAGATTGAAATATAGAGATTATTTCTATACTGTTGCATTGAGAAAACCAGCGGCGGATCCAGGATTTTTTTAAGGGCTAATGGCCGTCTGGGGCGGGGCTAACAATGTTAAGCCGCCATATTGGAAATGGCGGCTGCTACCTCTACAATTCTAAAAAATTCCTTCTGGAGGGAGCTATAGCCTCCTAGCCCCCCCCCCGCCCGTCGATCCACAGCTGGAGAAAACGTCAAAAGTCTAAGTTTAGGAATTTCACACGGTGAAGTTATCAATCACTGAGATAAAAATGTATGCGCTAGAAAACAAATAACTGGCAGTAGCCACGAATCGGGAAAATAAAGGAAAGTACAGCGATGTGCAGTGCATGAAAAAGATATTTTAAACATTGAGTACTGGGAAATGAAAACAGGAATCGTACAATAAAAACCAATGCATCGTAAATGCAGTGCGCCAAATAAATTAGAATGCAGGAATAGCTACAACAAAACCATGAGAGAAACAATAGATATAATAATAAAGAAAAACAGAAAACGAAATGAAAAGAGATATCACGACCGGTAACCGGTAACTGTTTACCATCAAAAACATTCATAGGGAATTTAAAGACCGTCCTTCGTTTGAGTGTTCGCTTCCTTTGGTAAATCTGTCATAAAAGGGGGAGGGCATGGAAGCGTGAGTGAGCTTTTGAGTTACCCTATCCCCGTATTCCGTATGTAGCTCATCTATGAAGAACCAAACATGAGTGCATTGGATTTGCGCTTCACTTATTACGTGGGTGAAGTTCTGAGTTCTGACGTTATTCGCCACCAAGAATGAGAGGAAGACCAATTCGGAGGCAACCATTGTAATTTATGAACAGCCCCTGTCAATCAATGTGCTGCCGAGCGTAAAGCATGAAGGCTGAATTTCAGTTGCCGTTGAACTTCCAGAAATGCATCGCAAGGCGAGAATGTACCGAAGAGAAAGCAAACTTTCTTTTTGTCTGACTCTGCTTGTGTGAGGTTTTGTAAACTCTTTTTCTGAATCGGATCGTCATCGATTCTGGTCTGGAAGGTGCATATGTGCCTTATTTCCTTAACATTATATTTTGAACCGTATGTTACATATAAGCATATCGTGTGTGAAGAACCAAAATGACCCATATCCAGTTTAAGCTAGAATCAAAATGATCTTTGTCATAAATAAAAAATGGTGAAACATGCTTAAAATGTTAATTAGGAATTTTTGAAAAGTTTAAAATGTTTTATTTACATGATTTTAAAAACCGTAAAATTTTCTATTTTCATGTTTTGGAAAAGCGTAAAATGTTTCATTTACATATTTTTAAAAAGTGCAAAATATTTTATTAACATGTTTTTCAAAAGTGCAAAATATGTTATTAACATGTTTTTCAAAAGTGCAAAATATTTTATGAACATGTTTTTCAAAAGTGGAAAATGCTCTATTTAAATGATTTCAAGACAGGTTACAGTATTTTGGAAAAAAGTGGATATTGTTTTTAGCTACAAATGGATATGGGACATTTTGGTTCTTCACCGACGAAATGCAGTAAAAGGAATAGTGAAATTTCGTTTTTAAGAACAGTAGGGTACTTTTTCCAAGCTTAACACTTGTAAGCCTTAAGCTTGGCGCTTTGGAAAAGAATCTGATTGTGAGTATCTGATCTATTGTTGTACTGACGTCATGCATGTACCTACATACATATTAAACATGTGGAACCGTTAAACTACAAATTTGAAACAGAAAAAATTTAGTGACACTGATTCCCTTACACTAAACCTTATCGTAGATTTAAAATTCAAATGAGTTAAAATGTAAACACTTACATAAAAAGCAATTTCCTAGCTTATCCTGGCACGTTTTTATTGTTTCTTTGCTTTAATATATTTAATTATCTCTCAGCGTCATGCTTCAGGCTTCAGGTAACTCATCTTGTCAGCATCTTTCAAATGTAGACCAACTACAAAAGATAAACATGCGCTTCCACTTACGGAGCATACATGTTAATTATACATCCAAATTTTGACAAAGGCATAAATTAGAAATCACCCTAGATTTAGTAATTCAACGCTGATTATGTTTCTCATGTAAACTGGGGTTGTCTTAGTAACTAATTAAATTCCAACTCCCAAATAAAAACTAAATTAGACACTTCAAAATTTTAGTATTTATAAAAAAATTAATGAGCCAGCACTCAAATTTCAAATACAAGCTTGATTTGCCTATAATTAATTATTAAGAAAATTCAAAATTCCATTCCTTTACATAATTATTGCTTGCAGTGCCCATGACTTATAAATGTATCGTCGATGAAGAAGCGAATCCACGTCTTTTTAATAGTTTTTTATTTTTGAGTATCAACATTTTTAAAACGATAATTACGGATTTGATTCTTCACTGACGATACCTGCTTTTGCTTTTTTAAAATGGAGATAGTAAATAAGTCTGAGTCCTATTTGGTGTTTATTGCAAAATATTCGAGATGTTTGGAGTTGCAAGACCACCTTGTCCTGTTCTTGATAAAACTTGCGTTTGTATGTTTGCAGTGTGTATGTCAATAGAGGATTAGAAATTTTTAGTTTCAGTTCTTGGGAGCGTGTTGCCCGCTTTTGCTTTTCCAAGAGAACGCATTCATGGATTTATTTGCATTGCTTTCAAACAGTTTTGAAACATAGATTGTAATTTAATTTGGCGCACAGGATGTCAATCCATACGTTACCTTCTAGAATTCCATTTCCAAGGAGAAGAATTTCCTCTTACAGACTTTAGAATAACATGCTGACTCCTGACGTGATCGTTAAAAGAAAGTTAAGGATTTCATGCAAAAAACTGTATCGCATCTGCTAGGACCATTTGTACTTTCCCTTGAAGAACTCTAAAGACAACAGGAGGTAAGTGGAATGTGGGCAATATGTCTCCCTGCGTTGCTTTGTTTACGACTTGAATTTCAATTCCGAGCTGTGTGCAAAAACAGAATGTAATAAATTGAGTCTTTGTGGGACAGAAAGGGAAGAAAGTAAAAGTAAGACGTAAAGTGACAGTCACGCTGACAAAATGTTTGAAGTTTTTGTTATAATCCTGAGTTTCGTCTGCATCATGAACTCAACTGTTAGCCAAGCCTCTTTCCTCTCCCGCGAGTCTCTGTATCTAAACTAGGTGCTTTATATATGGGCCCGTAAACAGTTATAAGAAGGGAATTCAAATTCAAGGCTTAAGTAGTAGAGGGAAAGAAAGGCGGTATTTCTGTAATTATGGTTTATACAAATAATACGACCTTGATGTTATATGGAAAAAGTTTATGAATGCGCAGTGAAGCTTCAGATAGTAAATCTAGTGTGTAAATTAGCGGCCGCCCAAGCAGACGTTCTTTTGTGTAAATAAAAACAAGTTCTTTTGGGAATCTTAAAAAACCAAAAAAAGAACCGCGAGTGCTGCTGTCTTTGAGGGTCATGAAAGGAGCTACAGCTAGTAAAGCAGTGGAATGGAATGTCTCCTACTATTTTGAATGGTTACTTATAATGGTGTGCTGAAGTAATTAAAATCACGGAGTTAATTTTTGCATAAATATTTATTGCAGGTTTTAGCATTCCCACTCATATGCAACCAAAACATAATTTAAACATACAGCTACTGTGCACGTGTCCAGCGCAAGTCATTGTTGTTAGTGTCACAGTCCTTAACCGCCAATAAAATTGCCCCTTCGTTACGGCTCTCTGGCTTGGCACACCTTCCGGATAGATTATGCACAATTTGGAACTGCCCATTTCCTACGTCACGCAGCGTCCATCCATGGTACGGGTTCGTGTAGTCCTCACAGCGATCTGACCAGGCGATGGTAACGTCTTCATTTGATTCTCCCGCCCACAAACATTTGTCACCCGTCTCCTTGGTTTTGTCACCCTCTTCATACGGGGCTCCGAATGTCGTCCCCGTGTTCCCGTTTTGAACAACTAGCCGGTCAAGAGGGGATGCGTACGCGGGACAACTAATAAGCTCAAATGGGGCCCAGTGTGAAAATTGGTTTTGTGCCCGGAGGCAAAGTCCAGAGCCAACGTTCCTTATGATTTCCCCAATTTGCCGGCAGTTTCCTCTGAAGCATCTCTGATGAAAGAAATACAAAATTATTAAATAATTTAATTTCATGGCAATTTTTCTGCGAACTTTGATTGGATGATTGATTAGACTTACTGAATTAGCGCCGCACAAGGAATCATCGAGTGGCTCATGGGTGAAAGTGCCACCACCTTGGTTTTGGCACGTGATTTTCTTGCACTGGTTACCACCACTTTGAACGTATGACGCGCCGTTGCTACGTGTTTTGCACTGGGCGTCAAAAGATGGCGCTAGTGGGGAGTCGTAGTCAATGGGCAAATCAATACGATTCGGCTCGTCTTGTCGTCTTAAGCATGCGCGGTCGTTTGAACTAGAATATATAGTAGGGGCATTCAATATCAATTCATAGGATTTAAAAAAGATTTTTAAAAACTCAAAAGTTGCGCATGCGCAGAAAATTTTGAGAAACTCACTTGACAGTATTAGTAATGTCACGATTACTGCAACCTGAAAAGAAAAATCGTCTGTCTTCGTCTGAGCCGTCCATAATGTAACCATTGTAGATATTGTCCCCACATGCGCCGTTTGGGTCATCGTCGTGGTCACCTCCCATACTGCAGGGTCAAAGGTCAATGTAGTTAAGGCCTAATTTTTTTAGTGTGTTTTTCATGTAATATTTTTAATATTTTAGATGGTTGACTGTACTAGTAGAAAATGTGTGAAAATTACTTGTGACCCATTTCATGAGCGGCCACGCTCACCTTCGTCCATTGTCCGTCCTCATTGAAGGAGGCGATGTTGTACGTAGGATAGTTGCACACGGCCCCAATGTACGCCAAGCCGCAACACCACTCATGCTCGGTGGCTGTCGCTATGGCAACCATATCAAATTTGGGCAATGACCCACTGTTCTGCTCCGCAAATCTGGGCCAAGTGTTCAAAAATCTACCATGCTCAACTTTTCCATTCACTCGGGCCTCTTCTATGAAGCTTTGAGCGCCAACATTCTGATTTTTTCAAATTTTTTTAAAAAAACTGTTTTTTTCTGTTCATAAATGTCAAGTTTTAACATAGTACAAAATTTGAACTCACCGCTGCCACAACAACACCAACAGTTCTAAAGGCGACCTTGACACTTTCCAGTGTTTTGTAGCGCATGTTAACGTCCCACATGAAGATGGTCCAGTACTCGAGCATTCGCTGGCGGTCAAACCCGAAGATGTTACCAAAGTCCACGTCACAGAAAATTAAAAGTTCCACAATATTTTCGTCATCTGCCCTTGGTTCAAAGGCAGGAATATTATTAGTGGAGTTTTGGGCAACTGCTGGGACTCTCACTGTAGTAGTGAAATAAAATGGAAAATTAAAAAATTAATTTTTACAAAATAGAATGTCAAAAATTATGGTTTTCTTTACAAATTACGTAATTATTCATCTGTATACATATGCCTAAATAATATTTTAAATGCGCGTAGACACAAAATGTTTACATAACGTTTACTTACAAAAGTCATTTTTGGGTTTTTTAGTTTCGTATCCGACGTGATTAGCACCATCGTGTTTGATTGAAAATCCGTTTACAACTCCGTTCTGCCAAGCAAACGCATGTTTAAAATGTGTAAAATTGTGCGTATGTAAAGTATGAGATGTATAAAATAATTGAGATAAAAGCATGGAACAATTTTTAAATCTTAAATTACCAAGATATGTTCGCCATTCTCGCTTTGCGTAATTGTGAGCGCAGCCCTTGACTCTGTGTCGACATAAATGTTGTTGGCTGATTGTAACTCAGCTGTTGTGGGAGACCATCTGTCAAGAATTAGTTTCCCTTCCGAATCCACATCTGCTCCAATTATGCTTATGGGACTGTGACTTAACAGTTGATCTGTTTTCAAAAATAAAATCGTTACATTTTTTATCATCTAGGTTTTCTGCAATTACCTTTTTTTCACCTTACAAATTTCTACTATCAAAGTAATTTGAAATCTGTGAGTAACTCACGAATTTGGAACTTTTGTAATTCAAGTCTGTGTTCCCTGTTTCCAGCTGCCAGGTGAACTCGGTACGTCTCACGGTCCGCATCTTTTACAATGTTCTTTACATCGATATCTATTTTTCTAGTTGAATCGCCAACTAATGGTAATCAGTACAGAAGTAAAAATATTAAATTTGAAATTCTTTTTTTATAATTTTAAAATTCGCGCTATTAAAATACGAAAATTAACATACCTGTTTTGGACAGAACTGATGCTGGAAAAATAATTCCCAAAAGCACTACGAACGCTAATGTGTAATTCATTTTGGAAGAATTACAATTATACAAATTAAAAAAATCAAACTCACAAAATGGTTAGGTAATTAGGACCACCCAAGTTGGCCAGACAAAAATGAATGCTTCAATTTTGTTATATCGCCTATTATCAACAGCTTTTTAAATCCAATTGACCAACTGGTCTATATAATCAAAGTGGTGTGATTTAGTTATAAATATCTCAAGAGTTGTACTGGAGCGCTCTTCTAGTTTGATTACCACTTGAACCTGTTTACGTTTACAGTGGCTGATCGCAACTTGTTGTTTTCCCACTTGATGTCAGATTACTACACGGCCTGAGTAAAATCCACACCTGGACCTGAATCAAATAATACGTAAACAAAATAAACAAATAATGCCAACCTGTTGGTTTTATCATTTCGTGAATTATCTATTCAATTTTCAATTTTGTTTTATCGTAATCGTAAGTATGACAGGATAATAAGTAAAATTAATTGTATACCCGTGGATTCTATCAGTGACGAATAGAGTGGCCATAAAAAATAGCCTCATCTCAGTTCATGCTTCGCTGGAGCCACTATCACATCTGCTCAGAGTTCTATCAATGTACATACACGGCCTTCATGCAGATGAAATGTGCAGACGAAAAAGCAAAAGTGGATTGAATTTCAAGATATTTGGCCGAGTGCATTTTATGTAAGGCTGAGATACGGTGAGTCATGAAAGTGACGGTTCAAAGTGGCAACTATAAAATATGGAGCACATCCCAGATTATTTCATTCATCATTTCCATCCCCGTCTCTGCCCAATCCGCTTCCCGAACTTACCCGCTTTCCACTTACACATTTGCAATACATTATAACGGGAGACAGAAGAGGTCAGAAGTAGTTTGCGGTCCTTGTGGCAAGTACAATATATTATGTATGCACAGCCTCTTATCCCTCCATCTCCAAGGTCACGGTCAGTTCCATGTTCCATGACTTTTATGAAAATATCCACAGATTAAAATGACCTAATGCTGGACGCCATAAGAAATGCAATATATCACAATAAAGTACCGCCTGTATTTGATTTTATAAAAATGAAAAAAATCACATTTTTTAATAAATAAAGCAAAACATATTATTGTTATACATGTCGTTTGTGAAGAACCAAAATGACCAATATCCATTTTAAGCTAAAAACAACATCCACTATCTACACAAATATTGAAATATGTCTTGAGAGCATTTCAATAAAATAGTTTGCACTTTTCAAAAATATGTAAATGCAGCATTTTACACTTTAATAAAACACAGGGAATTAGAAAAATTTGCATCTTTTCAGAAACATTGAATTAAAACATTTTGCCCATTTTCAGAAACATGTAAATAGAAAAATTTGCACCGTTTTAGAAACATAGAATTAGAACATTTGCACCTTTTCAGAAACTTGGAATTAGAACATTTTGCACTTTTCAAAAATATGTGAATACAGCATTTTATGATTTTTAAAAACTCGTAATGAAGATTTTATGCATGTTTCCCATGTTGCTTTCATGACATTATTAGCTCATTTTGATTTTAGCTTAAATTGGATGGATATGGGTCATTTTGGTTTTTCAGAAACGATATTTTCTTATTTATACTAAAATAGTATTACTTTTATTCTGAAATTAAAAGTACCAGTTTATTCATTTTTTCAACTCCTTGAAAGCGGGAGCAAAACATTGTACCAGAACAAAATAATAACAGCCTCTATTTTTCCAGCATTTATTTAAAAAAAGAAACAATGTGAAACATGGCGTTAAAAAGTATGAAATAAAAATGAGCTAAAATTATTTACATAATTTATTTTTTCTGTATCACCGCGGTTACTCCATTTTTCAACGTTCTACATGACGAGGCATTTATGTACTGTGGTGTGGTGAAACTGTTGTTCTTGCTTGGCCCCGAGACAGGATGCTTAAATAAAAGAAAGTGAGGGTGGGAGATTTATTGTTTGCTTCAGATAGCCCGTGCGAAGGGTACACTACATGTAACACGAAGAAACTTTGTAGCGATAAGACAGACACATTTTTTGTGCTCCCAGCTGACCAACCGCTAGCATAACCATAGCAGCTTTCAAAAGGTGAAACAGGTTTCGCATTATTTATTAAACACGCTCAACTACGCGTAACAAGTAGGTGGACGGAGTTGTAAGCAAGTGTACGTAACACGTAAATGGAAAATTCTTTTATTTCATTTTCTTATGTCCTGCGGTTTACTTACAAAAAACAAATTTCAATTCTGAATTTGACAAGAATATGTTTCCTAGGGTTTAAAAACGAAAGGACAGAAACATACAAACAGAAAACCACGCACCAACTTTCGTTTTTTTTTAACTGTCGAGAATTTTTATTAAATATATGTTTAGTATGTCATCTTTTACAATTGGGAATGGGGACATAGCATTGCAGCGTGAACACAAGCCCCGTGAAAAAATGTGTTTTATTTGCGCTTTAATATTCATAACGGAAAACATTTTTGTTGATATTGATATTTTGAAGAGTGTGTGACCCACTTTCTAGGCCCAAAAATTCACAGCTGATTCACGTCTTGCTGTCTTAATAATTGCATTCTTGAGTGTTTCCCGTTTCCCTTCCCGCCGTCGCGTCGTGGGTGATTTCCGTTATTCCACTGCAAGGAACGCCACTCAAAAAAAAGATACGATAAAATAAAACGTGAAAAAACGTCAAAATAATCCACATTTAAAATTCTGTGAGAAAAACATAAACTTGCGGAATGAATTGTAAATGTGGAGACGCACTTTCTTTTCAGTAGTTTACAGTCTATATACGCTCACATTACTTTCACTTTATTTTTCGTTTTTGCATTCAGTGCCTTCAGCGTTTGTTATTTATGCTTTCACACTATATGGCTATTTTAAGGCAAGAAAATACCGAAATAATGCTGAAGCGCCTAACGTTATATCCACGTCATTATCATTTACTCTTATGTCAAATCATTAGCAGTAACGTGGCGGATATTTCCCTGAAAACTGCGTTCTTTCGCACTTACGTCACTTACGTCACTTACGTGTTTGTTAAGTGAGGGAACATGAAGCGAATCAGTCAATGTCAGCCCCAACAAAACACTCTCCATTTACTAAGATTAAAGTCTAAATAATTTAAGAGCGTGTTTTTTAGACATTGGTTTTGTTTTGTTTACAACTGCCTGGACGTGTAATTCATTTGTCTCAAGCTTTTTGGTTATGTTTCGCATGTACAAAGTTTTGCCACCCGCAACGGAATGTTAATAAACAGCCCTAGAATACAAGGTACCAAAACTTAAAAATTATTTTTGAGGGTGATAAATAATAAATTTTTAAAAATCATATTTAAATTGTTTTGAAATTGGAAAATACATTCGTAATATTGTTTATCTAACGCTATCCTCAATAAATACAGTAACTAGGTAAAAGAACACAATGCCCCGTATTGAATTTATACTAGAATCAAAATCAACTACCTACGTCAAGAATACCAAAATTAGACACCTTCATAATTTGTTAGATGCTAGTTTTCAAAAAGTGCAAAATATTCCACATATGTAGTAAGTGTATTTGAAATTTGTGTTTTTTTAAATTTGATGATTAAGAAAATTTCACAAAGTTCTATTATTTAATTACATGTTTTTGAAAAGTGCAAATATTTTATTTAGGAAAAACGTTCCATACAATTGTTTTCAGAACATCGATATTTAAATTTTTGGTGGAAAATGCTACATTTAAGTGAATGTGTGAACTTGTAAAATTGTATTAAAAAGCAAGTACAACAAAAATGAAGTACCGCATATTATCCTATAATGGTGCGCGGGTTTTTAATAGTACACGGTTCTGAAAGGTATCTGTTTAAATAGTACGCGGGTCTGTTTAACACACCTTTAAATTTAGGTAAGCGGGTATGCAATAGTACGCGGGTCTGAGAGGTCCACATTTGGATAGTACAAGGGGAGTTGTATTATATAGGATGTAGCGTGCTGTAATTTCAATTTAACAGGATAGGTACCTACGTATTAAAGTGTAAATAAAAAAATAAAATTATTTAAGAGCATGAAAAAATATTTGCCAGTAAAAATTTTTTTTTTCGTTTGAAAGAATTCGATTTCTAGACTTTCGATTTAGATATTAAAGTCATCTCAATTCCAATGATTTCTCTGTTATTGCTCAGTTCTCAGATTCGTACCAGCAGCGGCGGTAAAATTAACAGTTGTTATAAATTTGAGTACATATTTCATTTTATCAATAGTTTGATTCAGAATATTACAGTATTTGAAGAAGATGCGATGACAGGAATAAAAAGTAGTTGACTTTGAAGAATGGTCCAGTTTCCAGCCAGTTCACAGTTCACTTGTATATTTGTAAAAAGTGGAAATGAGAGTGAAAGAAAATATTTGCTTTCACCAACGCACTTTCACTCCACACACAACACAACACTAGACTTAAGAACATTCAACACAGCTGATTTGCACTTCTGACGTTTTCTGTGATCCAGCTACACTTTGACAGGGAGACTCGGCGTGTGTTTGTAGGCGGGATGCCCCTCTTCCCTCAGCCGGTGCTCCAGATCTATCTCTCGTATTAACACGACAACGATCCAGATGCAAAAGCCGTAGATTGAACACGGGACTGAGATGCGGAGGAAGAAGGATTGGAATCCGTCTGCACTCAGACCCTCAGACAGAATTAACCACGCTAAACACACTAATGCGTGCAGCACCCAGCACTTCAGGTAGCCACTCTTGCTCTGTAAAAAAAACAACAGTTTTAATGTTATTGTTACGAAATTTCGTAGTTGGTTGCCTCTTATCTGATGTGTTAGCTTCGTTATTTAAACATTGCAGCGTTAAGATTTGAAAACAAACTAAAAAAAAAAAGGAATTTAAATTATAGCACTTACCTCGTTAACCCCTTTGATAAGAAACGCTGCCAAAATAATCCCGAGAATGAGAAGCACAACACAGACGGCTAGAAAAACAACCAGTTTAAAATCTACGGAAACACATTGCAAAAAACAATTAGGTCCAAGAATTTTCTGATGACAATGTTTTCGTAAAGCTTGGAATTAAAATGCGGAAAAAACATAAACTTTTTTGGCCCCTTACAATCGGATAAGAAAATTAGACTCCAATCAACACTTGAAACCTCCTCGAGCTGCGGGTGATTTTCAGGATGTTCGTCCGTGACTCTGTCCACTGCGTCTTGCCCCGCCATTAGAACGGTGATCAGTCCCCCACCCACAAGAAACAGTCCAAGTGGAAACAGTATCTTTCGGTAATTCACAAAATAATATCATTTATAGATTAAATAATTCACAAAGTTATTTATTAAATCAATCTGCGTTTATCGCGTCTTTTTATAAGTATTTGCTTATGTTTTGAAATATACTATACGTGTGAATACTTATCGCATCTTCACTAAAATAAGCTTGTTTATAGGTAAATAAAAAGTTTTAAAAAAGTAGTACGGTAGCAAACTTCGGATCTATGTAAAGTAACAGACAATTTTACAATTTTCGCATGTGAGCATTATTACACTAAATTCAAACAGAATCAGAAGACTAGCAACGCCAAATTATGTGAATACTGACTAACGGGGTAATGAGAAGTTTTATTGTATTTCTTAAATTTAATTTTCCTATTAACAATAATTGTGAGAACTACTATAACATCAGGTTAGAATAGAAGTAATTAATTATTATCAACCACTCAACCACTCCTCATATTGTTTTTAAAATTTGATTATTTAAACTTTCAATTTGCGCGCATTTTACAAAGCTTGAATTATTTCTTTCAATTTTCATTTTTTTTTCGTTTTTACAAAAATCGTATGTTAAACAAAACTACCAAAGGTAATAATCCTACGGATCAAGACTTGAAGTTTTAATTTTTTTTAAATTTAATTCTCTAGTTGTTAGTAAAATAAAATTACAATTTGTAACCAAGCAATGGCTTTCGTCCAACTTCGACCACCACAGCAGCATAATAACCCCTCCATTCGTATAACAATTTGTTTAAACTCAGAAAAACAAATTTAAAATCACGTTTAAATTATCAAACTCCACTTTTGTTTTATTCTCTCTAAATTTAGTATTTTTAACTTTTAACTTTCTTTCTTGCTTTTATTTTTATATTTTTTTAATTCCGCTGCTATTGTTTTATGGTTTGAATTTCACAAATATTTGTTTTATTTGCTGCTTTTTACTTTTGCGTTCACTTAAACTTTCACATGTGGTTTTACGTGTTGTTTGCACGTAAAGCATTTCAACGAAGCCAATGAATCCACTTTAAACATTTTACAAAATTTAGTTGGAATATTTTACAATATTCAAATAATAATAATTTTTACTCTCTTCTCAAGTGAAAGTTTAAATTTTAGAACCACATGCTTAGTTTCCCAAACCAGAGAAAAGGAAATAGTCGTCGAATAGCGAAGAAGCACAAAAGTAAAGTAAAAATTGAACTGGGGTATTGAGTCTACGTTCCGCTCTTCTGCTTTTGTTCGAGTGCGTGCTTCCAAGTCGACTCCAAGTTGTAGACTGAGATCGGTTCAGTCTTTGTCAGCTTCTTTATACCCTTCTGCTGCCGTTGCTGCACTTGGGCTAAATTTCGATGTGTTGCTGCTCACGACTGCGACTAGACACTGGCTTCTCGGCTTCTTTACCACGACCACGGCGACCACCTCTCTTCTCCGACAGACCAAGTAAGAACGAAATTGCGGAGACAGTATGTAATTCGAGAGAAATGCAGGTTGAGCAGAAAGATCAAGTGTCTACGTGATCGACGACGGAAGAGATGCGGGACTCATTTCTTGATCCTTTGAGGATGCTACGCAGTAGAAGGTCACACAGAAAGTATGCCAATTACAAGTTATATTTCTAAACTGTGTAAACAGGAGGGGATACAGAGTTGAATTGAGCGCAATTTAATAATTATTACAACGCTTTAAATAAGACTTACTTAATAATGGCTCAAATACTCACCTGCGTAAAATCCTGGAAGTAGGAATATTGTATATTACCGTGGCATGCATGTTATTATTATGTCAGCTAATTGGAAAACGTGACTGTTTTTTGAAGTTGCAGAAGACTTCTATGCTCAAATGCTATATAGCAATAACCCCTAAAGTACAAAGATACGTTTAGGTTTATTTAAAATGGACAGTTTGACATGCTGTGTCCTCTAGGAATTTTTTTAGACGTTTAATACACTAATTTAATAGTGTCTGATTTTTTTAAGAATATTTCCGGGTTATAGTGTTTGTTTTCAACTGATTGTGTGTACTAAGGTGCAATTTGAAGATAGACAGATATTTTATTACCTGCCAGCTGTTTCAACTCTGTACTTCCTGCACTGAAATTATTTACAGTCGTAAAAACCGACGAAGAAAGTAAACAAAAATACAATAAAGTGGAACCGCAAAGCAAAAATTTCGATAAGATGGAAAGTATAGCTTTGACGTTCTCAGAAAACTGTCATACTTGAGACTTGAATGGCAATGTTGGACCATTTTCACTCAATGTCAATCAGAGTTACACAGCACATACCTAATGCACCTGGACAGCTTCCTATGACGGCGCTATTTTTGTTTATTTTGGATTTAAAATGCATGTGCCGTATTAGGCTTAGAATGCGCTACATATAAACTGTGTAAACATTGTAAATCATAAATAAAAATCGTCACTTGAGTGTTTGTGACTTATGAGCCAGGGAAGTAAGAGGACTGAGGAAGTGAAAGTGAGAGACAGCTGTCAGCGTATTAACGTTTTTTCTTTGAATTTCCTAGGAACTTTTATTATGTGAGAAATGAATGTTTGTGGTATGGACGAGAGTTTATTAATTCATGCAAAGAAAGACAGACAGGTGGTATACACTAAAATTGCATTGGCATGGAGACACGCTTAACTGATCCACACCCTTTCCTGCTTTCACTTTCGTGGCGTCGTAGCGATCGGATTCTTGAATGCTTTTCAACGTCGTGGGCAGTTTTTGGCGGGTAGTGACAGGACGTGTTGCCCGCATCTGATTCCAACTCAGGTCTCGGTTTTTGCTACCTAATGAAACAATACAATGGCTCTTTGACCTTCACTGCTTGGCAAGTCTGTGGCCATAACGTATGCAATGAAACTCCGGAATGAATGTTGAATCTTGAGACGCACTTTCTTCACTGTGTTTGATGTTGTCGGCGCTCCTATTACTTTTCACTTTATTTGCCTCTGCTGCGTATGTTAAAGTAGGTAAATTGTGTTTGTTTTCAGTACCGGGAATATCACTTAAAATGAACAAATTGTAGTAAGACAGCCATTGTTAAGTCCTTAGCATTTATTGTTATGTAAACCCATTGTCGTTTTTTTTATGCAGTAAACGTTATCGCTATGTGCTGCATATGTGCTATGTGGCATTGTAGGATTTGGGGATTTGAAACCTAATATGTGTGACGTGAAAAAGAATGCAAAGTTTGTAAATATGAAATGATTTTTGCGGGATGTGGGGCTTTTAAAAATGCGTAAAATTTCAATATGAAAGAAAAATAATACAAAAAAAAAACCATGTGTCTTACTTTGTAACGTGTTCAATGTCTACGTATTTAATAAAATATATTTAGGACATGTTCCTTTTTTACATTGTGGAATTCAGACACGCACTTAACATTGCAACGCTGCCTGAACGAAAACTACGCAAAAAATGTGTTTTATTAACACTTTAATATTCATCACAAAAGTAAAACTTTTGTTGGTATTAATATTGTGCAGAGTGTGTGGCCCACTTTCTTTTCTTGTTCAAAAAATGCACAGCTGATTTTCGTTCTTGCGTCTTAATCGCATTCTTGAGTGTTTCATGTTTCCCTTTCCGCCGTCGCGTCGTGGGTGATTTCCGTTCCGCTGCAAGGAACGCCACTCAAAATAAAAGCTACGATAAAATAAAACGAAAGAAAACGTCTACACAACCCCCACTTAAAATTCTGTGAGAAAAACATAAATTTGAGAAATGAATTTATAATTGTGGAGACGCACTTTCTTCCTAGTATTTTCCAGTCCATATACGCTCCCATTACTTTCACTTTATTTTCGTTTTGGCGTTCAGTACCTTTAGCGTTTCATATTTGTGGCTTTCACACTTTGGTTGTTCTAAGGCGAGAAAACACTAAAATAATGCCTCGTGCTTTACTATACATCCACGTCATTATCATTCAATCTTATGTTTGATCGTTAGCATTAATGTAGTGGAAATTTCCCTTCATAATGCGTATTGTTTCTTATTTACGCGTGTTCGGAAAGGCAAAGAACGTAAAGCGAATCAGTCAACGTCAGCCACAAACAATCTACGTCTAAGAAACAAAAGTGATACCTAAATTGTTAACTGCCAGTTTTCAAAAAGTGCAAAATACATACAACTACGATTTACATGGTTTCAAATGTTCAAAACATTCCATACAAGTGTATTTAAAATGTGTAAATTTTTAAAAATTAGATTTTTGTAAATACTTTACACAATTCTAATTCAATAATTACATCGTTTCAAAGAGTGCAAACATTGTATTTAGTAAACCATTCTATTTACGCGCTTTTATAACATCGATACTTGAATTTCTTGAAGAAACAGCATTGATTTTATTTTCAGCTGAAATGGGTAAACGCATATATGCGTATTAACTTTTGAATTGTAAAATAGCAGTATTGTGCAAAAGAAAGTAATTAATTTTAATTTACCATAATATATAACCATAGATATAAAATATATAGGTATGCGTGTACGTAACTACTTATAAGAAAATTAGCTTCATAGTTCTGCAGTGACAGTAAAAGCAACAAAAGGTATTGACGTAGAAAAGCTTCCTTAGTTTGATTGAGAGTAATTGATTGAATCTTTCAGTAGATGATGCAAAGTCAGGGATGAAAAGTTGTTGACTTTGACGAATGGTCCAGCTAGTTTTCAGTATTTCAGTCAGTTCGCAGTTCACTTGTGGATTTGTATAGAATAGTAATGAGAGTGGAAGAAATTATTCACTTTCTCTTTCGCACTTTCACTCCACAAACAACACAACACGAGACTGGAGAATATTCAGCACAGCTGATTTACACTTGTGACGTTTCTTGTGATCCGGCTACACTTTCACAGGCAGACTCGGCGTGTGTTTGTAGGCGGGATGCCTTTCTTCCCTCAGCCGGTGCTCCAGATCTATCTCTCGTATTACCTTGACAACGATCCAGATGCAGAAGCCGTAAATGAAACACGGGACGGAGATGCGGAGGACGAAGGATTGGAATCCGTCCGCACTGAGACCCTCAGACAAAATTAGCCACGCTAAACACACAACTGCGTGCAGCACCCAACACTTCAGGTAGCCACTTTTGCTCTATAAAATTAATAAACGTTTACTAAAACATAAAAGTTATAACTGTCGACTCCATATTATTTGTTTTTTTTAGAAAACATTGAGCAAATTAAGTTTAAATTTCACCTCATTAACCCCTTTGATAAGAAAGGCTGCCAAAATAATCCCGAGAATAAGAAGTACAACACAGACGGCGAGAAAAACTACCAATTTAAAATCTCAAAAAGCAAACAAGAATTAGGTCGACGAATTTTCAAATAACAATTTTTTTTTTCGTGGAGCAAGGAATTAAAATGCTAAACAAAACAAACTTTTTTGGGACCCTTACAATCTGATAAAAAAATTAGACTCCAATCGACACTCGAAACCTCTTCCAGGTGAGGGTGATTTTCAGGATGTTCGTCTGTGACTCTGTCCACTGCATCTTGACCCGCCATTAGAACTGTGATCAGTCCACCGCCCACAAGGAACAGTCCGAGTGGAAACAGTATCTATTGTTAGGCCACAATCAAAAATATTTCAGCATATAAATTATTTACAACGCTTCTGAAGTCTATATCTTATTTCAATAAAATTTGATAGTTTCTATAGTCTTTAGTCAATTTTCTAAAATGTATTTTTTCAATTTTGTCAAGTTTGAAATTTTTTGTTTGTTTTGAAAAATTTAAAAACAATATATTTTTGAGGCCCAAGTTTTCAAAACATTTTTTTTTTCAAAAACTTTGAGTTTTTTTAAAACCTTAGATTCTTAGAATTTAAAAAATTGACATATGGTCCAAAAATTTGAAATTTGATCAAAAGCAGATGAGCACTGTAGAAGTTATGGAATATCTTTAAAATTTCAAAAGAATTTTTTTAAACTTTGGCAGGTCACTCTGGCAAAGGACAAAATTAAACAAATTCCACGATATAATTATGTTATTTTGATCTTTCAAAATTTTTTCATTTTACGTAATCGAAATGCAAAAAATACTCAACCATTTTGGGTTCTAATTTCGATTTTTAAATTGTAATTTAGAACCAGGACACATCCTTTAAGTAGTAGTTTTTAACTTTTACTTGTAAAATATTCAAATGTACATTTTAATGTTAGGCAGATTAAGCTAAAATGAATCTCCTGTAATAGTGAAAAATAAAATCAAGTTCAATTACAATTTGTATCCAAGCGATTGCTTTCGTCCAACTTCGTGCACCACAGCAGCATACAAACCCCTCCATCATTTGAATCACAATTTATTTAAACTCTAACAAACGACTTTGGAATCACTTTTTAATCATTAATTGTAACTGTTTCGTACTTTACCCTTAAATTTTGGCTTTTTAAAATTTTAGTTTCTTTATATCACTTTCACTTTTTGTTTCTTGATTGATTTCTGTTGTAATGTATCTTATGTGTTCACTTTCAAAACTGGTATTTTTCCTGCTGCTTTCATATTTGCTTTCACTCACAATTTCACCTCTGCTTTCACCCCTGCTTTAAATTTCGCATTCAGACAAAAGAAATGAATTCACCACTAACATTTTGCAAGCATGCGGTTAAATATATCACTAAAAAATATATAATATTTACTTCTCTAAAGTGAAAGTAAAAAATAAAAACTACAAGTTTGATATTTCGAAATAAGACGGAATAGTAGATAGCCAGAGAAGATAGTACAAAAGAAAAGTAGCAAGTGAACTGGGGCATTGAGCGTACGTTCCGCTCTCCTGCTTCCGTTTGTGTACGTGCTTTCCAGTCGACTCCAAGTTGCAGACTGAGATCAGTTCAGTCTTCGTCAGCTTCTTTTTCCCCTCCACCGTGACTGTACTTTGGCCAAGCTTTAATTTGATTCTGCTCACTACTCCGACCAGACACTGCACTGGCTTCTCTTCCAAAGCGACCACATCTCTTCTCTAGCAGACCAAGTAAGTGCGAAGTTGCGGCGGAGGCAGCATGTAATTCGGAAGAAATGCAGGTTAAGCATAAAGATCAGGTGTCTACGTGATCAACGACGGATGAGACAAGAGACTCATTTCTTGATCTTTTGGGGATGCTACGCAGTAGAAGGTCACGAAGAAAGTATGCTAATTACATGTAATATTTTTAAACTGTGTAAACAAAAGAAGATACAGAGAACTAAATTGAGCGCAATATAAAAATTACAATTCTCTAAATTAGACTGCTTTCATATTGGCTTGAATATTTACCCTTGTTAATAGGTGAGTAGCTGTTAATAAATAAAATGGACACTTTGACTGGCTTTTAGCTGTTTAGAAATTTTTGAAAACGTTTAATAAATGGTGTCTGCATTATTAAAGAGAATTTCCGGGTGTTTTTTTGTGTGTCCAACTGATTGTGTGTACTTGGGTCCAATTTTAAGATTGACGGTTATTTTATTGGCTGCCAGCTGTTGATTTCATTTTACTTCCTGCACTAAAATTATTTACAGTCGTAAAAAAACAAGGAGAAAGTAAACACAATAAAGTAGAACCGCAAAGCCCTAGTTGCGATAAGTTGAAAACTATCTTCAAGGTTTCGATGAAACTGTCACACGTGACACTTAAATGGCAATGTAATGCCCTTTTCACTAAATTTCAATGTCAGAGTTACACAGAAAATAAATGCACCTGGAAAGCTTTCTGGCATCGCAAGTGTTAGTTTATATTGGATTTAAAATGCAGGTGCAATATTCAGCTTAGAATGGACTACACAAAAACTGTCTAAACGTTGTTTATCATAAATAAAAAATCATCGCTTGAGAGTTTGTGACTTATGAGCCAGGGAGATAGGTGAAATGAGGAAGTGAAAGTAAAGGACAGTTTTCAGCGTATCAACGTTTTTCCCTTCAATTTCCCACAAGCTTTTATTATGTAATAAATAAATCTGCTTTTTGTGTGGGCACAAGTTGAATTATTCATTCAAAGGGAGACAGACAGGTAGAGTGCAATAAAAAAAAGACTTTAGACATGTCCTAGCTATCTACACCACTTCCTACTTTCACAAAGTTGGCGTAGGCCTTGCCTTTACATACCATCATCTGAAGGAAAGCATAAACAATTTTAAGAATAAATTCTCTTCTTTCAATTTTTAGGAATAAATCGGAGAGAAAGCCGAAGAACTATGTTTAAGTATTTTGGTATTAAAGGCTTTTAAGTTTCAAATTTAAACAGCCTTTGATCCTGCTTTTAAATAAAAATTTGCCTTTTGTCAAATGGATACTTTTGTAGAAAAACTTAGATGTTCAAGCTCAGCGTCTAAAAGTCTTGACGGAATTTTGAGAATGTGAACTCCAATTTTGTTAAGAAATCTCAAGAAGTGCTCTGCATTATTAGATTTTGCATGCTTTTAATGCAACATATAATTATTACAGACAAAAATGATAACGAATGACACAAAATTGGAGGCATACCAATTTTATGGAGTAATAATCATTTCCTCGAGGCCACCTTTCTTCAACTTGTAATGCGTAGTAATACTAATTTGCATATTTAAATCTGCATTCTGAAGGAAACTGACATTCTTTAGCATTTTATGACTTAAAAAAAATTATAAAAACAGAACTAATTATCAAATAATTCAATAAAGGCACATTATAATTTTATGATGATGTTTTCTAAATAATAATATGTGCATATTAAGCCAAAACTGCTGCATGAGGTTCTGGAGAAGACAAAGGAGAAGAAAAATACTTCATTCCACACATACATACTTCAAATTCCCCAAACTCCACAAATCGATCTTAATCATCCCATGCATAACTCAAGTGGGATCTTCCTTCAATTTTGCAAATACATGTGTTTCCTCTATCTGGAAATACACAGAACACAATGTGATGATTTTAAACAGAAGACGCTAATATTTTCTGTAAACAAATAAAATTGTATCAAGCTTGGTCTTTATATCGTGTAATTTGCTTATAACCTCCACTTTATAAAAAATAATTATAATATTTCTTGATAGGATAAAACTTTGTTACCTACTAATTACCATTGTTTTTCGGGTAATAATATTCACACAGATATTTATCTATGTGAAAAATAGCATTTAGAAGTTTGGTAATTTGCAGTAAAGTAGGAAAGTTGGCAGTATGCACTGCTAGACTACTAGTTTCATCAAAATATTTGCATTTATAGATTGAAACAGCAAACATCTACATTGCAGTTAGCAGTTTAATGCTATCAGTTAGCAGTTTGAAGTTAGCAGTTAGCAGAAGCAGTTAGTTATGAGCGATATACTGCTACTAGACACATCAAACTAGTTTTCCATGATCTACTATCGAACGCTAGAATCTGCTTAGCCTTGAATTGTATGCAAGAACAAATCCTCAGAAATACAATGTGTAACACTAGAACACAATTAGCAATTAGAAAGGGTAATTTGGAGTTACTACCTTTGCCCTCGTTTTTAGCATGTGCAATACACTGAATAACACATTATTGATAGAATTAATTTGAGTTGCATGTAGTAAATTTATGTTTTACGCAACACAAACTGCAATGTTCCTACTTACTGTCTGAGCTTTTAGTAATCATATGTATTACATATTACAAAAAATGTTTTTTTATTACTTTTGTATCCAAGTTTAAGCTGAAGATATTGGTATGCTTCATATTGCATTGGGGATAAGGAATTTATAATTAAGTTATTCTAGAAATGTTAAATTAAAATAGTCAACCCGTTGCAGAATTGTTGTTGCAAAATTAATGAATTATTATCATTTTTTCGTATTTTCAAGTCATCTGTAAGGCAGAACATAACAAATGGATTGTAGTACCAGCCCAGCACGTTTATTTCGCTGTAATTCACGACAACGATACAATGGTTGTTTATTTGAGAGGCATTTTTGTATTCTGCAATTTATCAATTTGAATACTTCCAGCTTCCAGCCTCCTGCTGTGCTTATCGACCTGAACGTTCCAGTTTCTATCTTTTATTCTTAGTTCTTAGGAGAATTACCATAGCACCCGATTTCACTGTAGGAAAACAAAACTAAATAATGTTATTTTTATTCAACTCTGGAAATCACAATTTTTGTCATTCGCCTTCCTTATGCGTTTGTATACGTTTTATGGAATTTATATTTTTCGTTTTTGTTTTGTGATTTATTTGCATGACATAAAGTCATGTGGTTACTGAGCTTTTCAATAACTCATGTGAAAAAAGCATTGTGTTTGCAAATATTCAAAGTAAAAGCAACGTTACATTCAGAACTTTGCGTTGTCTTTTCAAAAATGTCGTGACGCATCCGTAAATGCGTGCTTTTAAATTCCTGCATCTTAATCTGCAGATTCTTGAATGTTTTCCTGCGTCGTAGGTAGTTTCCGGTTCTGGCTGGAGGGATAAAAGTGGTACGACGTGTTACCCGCATCCGCTTCCGACTTCCGACCCACGCACGTCTCCGTTTTCTCTACTTTAATGAAACTATATAAACAAACTTTGTGACCTTCACTATACTTTGAAAGTCTGTGGGTATAACGCACACACAATATAAACCTCCAAAATAACTGCTGAATGTGGATGGAGACGCACTTTCTTTTCTGTGTTCTATTTATGTTGCTTACGCCCCCATTACTTTTCACTTTATTTGTTTGTCTCTGCTGCGTGTGTCAAAGTAAATTGTGTTTGTGTTTCAGTACTGGAATCACACAAAGTGAATCGAATGTATTCAAACTCAAAATCGCTGTAGTTAAGTCGTTAGCATTTATTTTTATGTCCAACGATTGTCGTTACTGTTTTTTTTGCAAACGCTGCTGCTGCCTTGAAAATTTGCGTGCGTAGTTTATAGTATTTTTTTGTTTACGTTCTGAATGCGCCATGAAAATTAATACAGTATTTTGCGCAGCCAAGTCAGAAAATAACTCATGGAGCTTTTCTCAGTCCCCAGCAATATTCAAACAAAGACTTGTGGACATAAATAGCCAAATAATAGCAAACTTTTCCAATTTATCTCTTTGCCCTTGACGCAACGAGAACTATAGAACGATCCATCCAAACTGTCTACTTTTCCAAATCCAAACTTTCTCCGCTGCTTTCACATTGTGGGCGTAATTATCAAGTGGATTGAAACTGCAGTTAATGAGACCGATTATTCATGAGAAGTTTAGTGTATTTATATTGCAGGGTCACATATAGGAAATTAGCAGTTCGCTTCCACTTTCATGAGCCCAATACGAAATTCAAACCCAGTAGAATCCTAGAATCCAGGGAACTAACAATAACTTTGGAAAGTGAGATTACAATAAAAAACTTTGAACGTGTAGTCCAGTCCAGTGAATTGCGGTGTTTCGTTTCATTTAGTTACAGTTCGTGCCCTACCGCAAGACTTAATTTCTCAAGTTTTCTTTTAATTGTTCACGAGTCTTGGCTTCGGTTTTGGGGTTGAATTAAGCTCCATAACTTCATTGATCTAGTGGTTATGTTGGTCACGGCTGCATGAACTTTAATAATACGCGTTCAGCACGGTGACTTGTGGGTTAAGCGAGATGCAGTAGTGCCGATGTGAATGGACTTAATAGGAATAGCGCCGGTACAAGTAGGCAAAGCTCGAGTATTAGTGATAAAATAAGCTTCGTAACAGCAGCACAGGTTCAAGCTGGCTGGTCACACATGTTATCAGTAATAGTGGGTTAGGTACATATTTACTACATAGTTACGTCTTTTTAAAAATGCGAATTAACGTTTTACGGAAATTCTTCGACGTTACCAACGTTATAGCTTACATAGTGACATTTCAGGTAATTTTTCCGGGGCAGCTAACGTCGGAATCGTCCAAGACTGGACGCATGTTGAAATAAAAAGGCAACAAGCGAATAACGGAAAGGTCGACAAATGGAAATCACTAGTAATTACTCGTATCTCGAAAGGTGGAATATTTTTTAAAGTCATGGATACTGTTCCTAAGTAAATGAAAAAGCAGCCATGGCAAAATTGTTTAACTTTTTTTTTTTTACCAGAGAGCAGAAACATTTAACTAAAATTCTTTTTGTCAGAATTTTAGGTACATGTGAAAGAAATTTGTTTCATTATAGATTGAAAAATTCCATCTCGTGTTATAAGTTGCTCAATTCAAAGGTGGACTGGTAGACATGATTTTCGTAGAGGCAGCGAGGAATTTACAAATGGCATGAGGTGGATGCGCGAAATGCTGGGAAAAATAGACATATACAACATTGTGGAGAAACCAAGAGGACAAATTAAGAATCAATACCTAGGGGGTACATAAGACAGAAAGTTAAAGTGCCTGACTGCTTATTCACTGCTTTGAAATTTTGTAGAAGTGTCACACAGGGTTTATAAATAGACTTGTTTGTTTGTAGTGTGGCATTTTGAAAAAGCACCTAAGCCAAAAAAATAGTGTTTCGGCTCTGATAAATTAAATTCAATTCCATTCAACTGTCAACTCTCGATTTTCTTCAATTTGTATAGGCTATGGTATATGCAAAGTAGGAAAATCAGAGGATTTATTTTATTTTTTAAAATTCCTTTTAGTTTACTAACACTCCTTTTCAGCTCTGAATTGACATTCAAATTAATTTAATACGTCAGCGTTTCTTTTTATGGCTTGAAGCCGTCGTATACGTACAAAAAGCCATATTCATTTCATGTGTGTAGTGTCTTACTTGTGGGTATTTTTATGTTTTATTTTATACGAATTTTTAAGTCCCTGGGGCCTTGTTCCAGTTTTTTAAAACTGAAACAATAGTATTAAATTAGGCTTTGCAAATGCCTTTGTGAGCATTAGTAATCTAATTAGGTGATCTCCTTTTGACCATCTTAGAGATCGTCATTACGTAGAAAAGCTGTGGCTAAACATCCAAGATATGGGATCCATCAATTTACAGTGCTTACTTTTAAAAGCACTGCGACACCAGAAAGTTTATGGCACAAACGGAGGGGCATCCTAATTCTCCAATATTTTTACATTTGGATGCATTTTCAAAAATGTCCAAACCTGACATATGACATATTGATAAAGACCTTTGAATTCAGGATTTACGTTGGCTGTTTTCCAAAACTGTTTTCTACCCGCCTGTACCATGTCAAGCAATAAAATAAGAGAATACAAGTTTTTGATGATTTTTTTTTATACTTTAAAGTATAGCATACAAGTTTTGGGCTTTTGGGAGACGAATAAATCACAATTGGGAAATCTAAAATGGAGGCTGAGCTTCAAAAGAACATGATGGTATGGGTCATGGGTAGACATTTGGTCCCATTATTTAAGAGCCACGGCTTTCACTCGAAAGTTAAATTTCAAGTTGCCTTTTTTGGGGCTCTTTTCGCTCATGAGTTTGCAAAGAAGCAAATATCATATTGAAGCTGGCAACAACAACCCAAAACCCAATAATAGAAAACAAATTTAACACGTTGGAAAAATGTGTATATGAAATATTTTATACTTTAAAAAACCTTGTAAATGAATACCTTAGCAGTTTTAAAAAACTCGCAAAATCAACTGAATCAACTCGTAATTCACCTGTAGCGCGCTGCCTAAATTTAAACATAAACCTAAATGTGATGAATTTAATTTTTAAACAAAACTTACACTTAATTGATTTATTATTCTGCATTCCCATAAAACACACGTGGGAGAATAACATTTAATTTTAGAATTGAAGCACAAAATGCTGTCGAACCATTCACGTGACTCTTCACGTTGTGTTACACACTGACGTAGACAAGGCGTCTCTAATTTCAAATTCATTTTTTTGTTTTCGCTAATTAGTATGACAAATGATAAGACCCAAATTTATACCAGGTTGTTAACTGTTTTCAACTCTTATTGTTTTTCCAATGTTTTCCATAATTGTGTATTGAGTTTCGTGCTCACGTTTTTAGTGATAACAAAGCAATTCGGAAAATTGCACATTTGAGGAAAACGTGAAAAAGTGATAGACAACTTTCACACAACATGTGATTAAAACAACGAGAAAAGCAAAAATTGTTGAAAACTAAATCGGAATGCGTTGTAGGATTTATGAAGAAGCTGAAGAAATGTTCAGATAAGAAGATAGATCGAAACAACAGCAAACTTCTATTGTGATTAATTAAACACCTGAGCAGAGTTTGAAAATAGTTAATTCGTTAAAAATTATTATAATAAAAATATTAGCCATTTTTAGAATCATCTTTATGAAGTTGGTAAATATATTTTTGAGTTAGTAGGTCAATTTGTTTCACTACAGTAAAATTTAAAAAAAAATTTAGTTAAAAATACAACGTGACTACTACTATTAAAAATTACTTATCTGCGCAATAGGGAATAGTAAGGGCTGTCTTCCAGGTCAAAATTTAAAAATATTGTCTCTACGTGACACGCGTGATTAGTAGTTGGGAAAGAATGAAAGGGAATGATGGTCCTTTGTTGTGCAGTGTTACATTCAGAATTTAGGACCATGTGTTGACTTTGACTTCTTCTTTGAATCGAAAACACGAGAAGCATTGACTTTTATTCCCTGTTTCTGACAAGTTCATTTTGTGCTCACGTTTTCGTTTGTATTGCGTCTCGTTTTCCTTGTTATTGCTTTTCTCCAGCTTCTATATATAGCCTCAAGTTTTTGTTCACTGCGCTTTCACTCACATGGTTTCATTTTCGTGACTTGGGCTCGTTCGCCCTTTGTGCCTTCAGCTCTCGCTCTCCACTCTCTCATTTTCTATTGTCTATTTCCTGGAAAATAATTTGCAGTGGGAAAAACGACGGGATAGTATGACTTTTTGTCCATAGAAATCAGACAAAATGTGAAAAAGTTCTCAATTTCAAATAAACGTTCACAGTTGAGCTGAGCTGAGAGTCTTTCCTGTGTTTTGTTTCTATTGTGATTGGGAATGAGTGGGTAAGCGCAGCGGGAAATCCAGAGTTTTATTACAGCTAAGAAATCATGGGGAAAAATAGGAAGGTGAGGAAGGGATCTGTAGTTACAGTTTGTTTGCAATTTAATCCCCTATAGGCCTATAGTATGCGTATGATGCCTATTCATGTTACGGGGCTATTACACATTACAAATCGTCAAACCCACTACGTGCGTCATGTGCTGACTGAACTACGGAAACAAACCTGTACGTACCAACTAGCAGGTTATTGCTCATGCAAGTTAGTTTTCAATTCAGTTTTGATAAAGCAGTTTAGCTCCGTATTCTCTAGTCCATGCCTCAAGTCACCCCGCTCATCCCGCGCACAACAGTCAAGCTACAGATGCTAAATTCCAAAGGACGTATGTACTTTTCGATAGAAATTCTACAACAATAGGAAATTGCACCTTTTTGTGTAGTACAGAAAATTGTGATAATCAATAATTGTAACATAAGTTTCGGAAAGTAATTGAGATACATGTGAATGTTACGTGAATGTCCAGTACATCCGAATTGGAAATTTTCTTAAAAGGAATTTTTGTTATTTTGTTATTTCTAAATTGAGCACATGGACTGGACGGATTACTTTTTGAATACAATGTGTTGAGGAGTGGAGCGGACACGGGAAAAGAGAGATGTGTTCTGCGTTTGAAGGCACTACTGGACATAACATCATTATAGTGGGGATTCAATCAGAGTTTTCTCTTTGACTTTCTCTTCAACTTTCTCTTTACCCTTTTAAAAGCTTAAATTGTGTAGCTCCTATTTTGCTTTTGGTGTAGGATTCAGCACAAAATTCTTTTACCTTACTTTCACCGTCGATTGCGAAGTAAATTCCTGTTTTTGGTTCCATGAAAAACGGGCTTTGCTGCTATATACTTACTATTACTAATATTAAGTATTGTTGTTTCAACGCAGAGCAAGAGAAAATGAAAACAATGAACGTCGCCCCAGATCTTTAAATGTCTTTGTACTATGATCTGTATCCCCTCACAGAAGATCTTTCTACACCGGAACCCGACAATTTCGTATCCATTTGTCTGCACACTTTTTTAGTTTCCGCGGAAACAATGCTGCATTACTTCTCCACACAATTCCAAATGACCTACAAAGCTTAAAAAAACATAAAAACAGTCCCTCAAACCTGAATATCCCTCACATCATGTCCTTTAAATCTGGAAAATTCTCACATTGTAAACATAGCTAAATAATTAACCAAATAAGTTAAATTCATCCTTTGCAGTCGTTTTACCTTAAATCTGGGGCTAACCTAATTTCCAAAATATGACAATATTGAAAAAATAGACGAGTTTGAAAAAGTAACTACTCAACTGGGATGATATGATTTTAGTGCTCGTTTTGTTTGGTCCTGCTGCGTCGGTTTGTGTACGTGCTTCCTGGTCGACTCCAAGCTGCAGACTGAAACTGAAAGCGGATCTGTCTATGTCTCCCTCTGTTCCCGTTGCTGGTACTGCACTACGTCTGAATTTCGATGTGTTACTGCTCACTACTTGGACTAGACAGTGAATTCTCTACCAGGACGACAACGACTGCATTTCTTTCCTGCCAGACCAAGGAACTGCGAAGCTTGCAGAGACGCAGGCAGTATGCAGTTAGAGAGAAATGCGGGCTGAGCAAAAAACGAGTATCTACATGAGCGACGACACATGCAACGCCAGACTCGTTTTGTCATCCTCTGGGGAAGCTACGCAGTAGAAGGAGATGAAGAAACTGAGTCAAGTTCACACTATATGCTACTTAATAGAGTAATCAAAAATAGGAACCGAGTTGGTTTAGTGGAAATTCTCGTAATAACATTTTTCAAATATTAGGAGAAAGCACTTAAAAGAAGAAAAATTAAGAAGGAGAGCAAAGGTCACAGAATTGGAGGCATTCTGGGCTCCTTATTTCAATTTTATGAAGCAATATTTGTTTGAATTTGCACTCTCTTTTAATTTTCAATTTGCAATGCCTAGAGGTATGCACTCTGGATCTGTGATAAGCAGTGCCGAACAATAGACGAAGATGTGAGTGAGATTATTCATCATCTTCTAAATTGAGTAAAACCATAATAAAAACAAAATGCATATCATTAAATTCAAACCAGGACATTCTATAAAGTTATGGAGATGTTTCCTATGCAACTTAATCTGCCAATAAATCGTAAAGTATAGATTTCAGTTGTTATAGGAGCGAGTAGCGAGAATTTAAGATGCGCAAGAACAAAGCTACATAATTAAGAGCCTTTAAATTCCATAATTAGACAAGGTGATTTACAAAGAATCCGATACAATCTCTAAACTGATCGTTCTACGAGTATAATGCAAAACGTTTGCTGCTAGAATTAAAATAAAATTTCTTCGTCATTCATTCATTCATTTAGCAAGGTGCATATAATTAATAACTCTCCATTTTAAACTAAAATGGGCCTTGCTATGAAACACCAGTCACATCCAAACCGTGTTTCACCTACAAACCAACGTAGTCAATCAAAGTTTAAATTTAAGTTCACAGTAGTAAATAGGCACGTGAAAATTAAAAGTCAGGAGCTGGGCAATAGGAAGCGAATAAGTCAGAGTAACCTAGTAGGCTATATGCAGTTGTAAAACGCTAATTGTCATTAAAATATTTAAATATTATTTGAATGGTCACATCCACGTGAGAATAAAAATTTCTCAATGGTAAAGCATTTAAAATAGTACTCCCACCTGCTCCTATTGTGTTACTAAAAGCTGCTTCTTCTTTGACAAGAAATGTGAAATTCATGCTGAAATGTCACTTAGGTTGCCCTAAACTATTTACACTTCAAATTCTGCTTCAAGTAATTAACTAATAATTATGACCCTATCACTCGCGTCAATGCAGAACACTCAACTAACAATAAGCAGTTATTTTCAAGAATGTCTAATGTTGCACAACAAACACATTAGCAAGCGCATACAATTTAAAAATAGTATCTTACAAAGATTCCCCGCTTTTATGCACTTATGAAAAACACCTATTAGTTTCAATTCAATTGAGGTCAGTCAAACAAATGATAGATTTATTTCAAGAAAAACATTACTTCTTGTTTGTATTATGCATTAACTTAACAGGGTAAACAATAGATACTTTAAAAATAGTTGCCAGCCAGAAGAATCTCACACTAACTGCCTTAAATGTTCGTTCGGAGAGCGGAGAGGTAGATGTGATAGCACATACAAACCTGGACATCTTTCATCTTGCAAAGCATGTAATTATTTCTTCACAATTTAAGCTAGGCATACTGTCATTATAAAATTTCAGTTTGTACAATTCACGCGTTTGTTTTAAATAGTCATCCGAACCGCCAGTTTTTTGTTAGAATACATTTTAAATTATTTTTTCAAAACAATGCATTACAGTTTTATTAGCAGTTTCGTTACAGGCCTATTTATTTTACAAATGGTGGTGGCAATAAATTCAAGTCCAATCCATGACCTTTATAGTCTGCAAAATCTTCAATACAGAGCAGCAACCCTAGCAGCGACTCTCTCAAAGTATGCTGCATTATTTATCACAGATCGAAATGGCGACCAAAATTTAGCAACTCAAGAATACCACTGTACGAACGCTTTTGTTACTGGTCCTAAAGATATATTTTATGTAGACGCAAGCCCTGCAGTTAGGTTACTTACATCACAACCTAATTTTCTCCGTCAAGAATTCAATATAAAACATCATTATTCTTGTACCATTGTCATGTACATGATTTCAACGTTTAAAAACTTAATTTTGAAAACAAAAAGTGACTGGGTAAATTCGCTACCTGGTGGGAGACGTCAAAGCTTTCACTTCTTTGTGGACATCAATGCAAAAACTAAAGACCTTTTTAGCACGCAACAATTTTGGCAGAGCCCATTTATTCGAAGGCTAAGCAATGTAGCCGTCCTAAAGCATTTAGGCAGTGATATGCACGCAAATATTGAATCAAACAAAGGCATTTACTGGGGATGGAAATGTGTTTGGGGCCTGTTTGTCTCAAAAACATTAGGTGCGGGCCAATTTCCAGTTCAAAAAGCTTCACTAAATGTATCTAGCAATAAATTTGCCTTCACAGCTGACATTCCTTATTTAGATAAGAAACTTCAAAGGAAAAGTATTTTCCAGAATAAATGGAACTATCTACAAGGCGCGCAACTCAAATTTGGCGCGCCGGTGCAAATCACAAATGAAGCCATAAGAGCCTACAGAAAAGAGCGTAAGCACCGTTTCTTAGCAGTAGTTATGTCTGAAGTAAGCGACATGCTCAATGCTACGCTGGTGGTTGTTCCAAACGACGTTTCACAAGGAAACGGTAGACTCTTAGAAAACGGGACCTGGACGAGCTATATTGGAAAATTGTTGAGCGAGACTATCGATATAACAATTCCGTTTGCCCCGTTTGATTATCAATACAATGTCCTGCGCATGTCCAAGAGCGTCGTTCATTCCCCTATAAAGTTCTTGGTCGCGCTCCCGAAGAAGACAGACATGTCCCTTAAGTTTCTTGCACAGCCGTTTGACAGGGCAATGTGGGTCGCCCTTTTCCTGTGCATTTTACTAAATGTGTCAGCCCTTTATTTTTTGATGCATATGGCAGGTGACTTGCCCCGGTGCATGACATTGAAAGAGCATGCTTATTTCGCCACTGTCAAGGTTACGTATTTTATTCGAATCATGATTGACCAGCCTCTACCAGATGATGTCCTTGCTGCGGCAGGTTCTAGTAACGTATCGCGTAATAAATCATCGGTTATTTTCCTAATGTGGCTCCTCGTGATGATTGTGGTCGGGAATTTGTATAAATCGGTCGTGATCTCCATATTAGTTCAGCCAGTTTTTGTAAACCCGCCTTTAACCTTTGAAGAATTGATTCGTTCCGATTTCCGTATCAACTTTATATTCTACAAAGCCTTTCAGTTTGATACAAGGCTTCCGTGGGTGAAGGATTTGAAGCATCCCGTCACAGATTACAATGCTGACTTTGAAGGGGTAAAATAAAAAATTGATTTAATTTTTGTCACTGAAAAATTAGGAGTGAAATAATAATTCGTGTTTTCTAAATTGGATTTAGTGCCTGAAGTCTCTGTTGGATGGGCCAAATGTCTGCATATTCGTTCACAACTATTTGTATCTCGCTGCCCCTGGAGTCCTCGTGGACTCTTATGGTCGCTTACTATTTATGGAATCCAAGGATTCCATGTTTTCGACGCAGAGCTTCTTTGGAATCTCCCAGCTAAATCCAGGCCTGCATTGTAAGACTTTTCCGTTTGTGCTTAACGTAAAAAAACTTGATTAAAAATCAAGTGCATGTTTTAATTTTGTTTTGTGAACAGACGCAATGGAGACAATTGTAAATGTTATCACTGAAGGTGGTTTGGAACGGAGATGGGTCAAATTGCAGTTTCAGCAATCTTTCCTCATCACAATGCATGAGAAACAAAAACGGAGGATTGCAAAAAACATAGCTGGGAACCAGGAAAAAATAGTGAACATGGAATTAATGTTATACCCCATTCTAATTTTAATCACGGGTTGCGCTACTGGGATCCTATCGTTTTTGACTGAATTTGTTAAGAGTGGTAGAATGCTTATTTGTATTGTGCATAAATGTTTTTTTGTTTCTGTAATGTTTGTTTGTGGAAGTTGTCTATGGTTTCTACATAACTGCATTAACCACATGTGTATTTTAGTTACCACTTGTATTTCTAAAAGTAAAATGTTATTCGACACTTTTTTTTTAAAGTATTAAAAAAAAATACATGAAATAATGATGAAATAAATTACCAATCTGGCAAATTAACTCTAAGAAAGTCATGACAAGTAAAATATTAGAGGGAAGTAATGGGCTACACACTAAACATATTCACACTCTACGCCTACAAACCACACAAAGTAAGCCTGACATTCACCATTAATAAAATTGTCAATTGTCAAAGGATAAAAGTATTTTGGATTAGGAAAATAAATTCTGGAATGACGCGTCTATATTTTGCATATTCATGTAGCTTAAGCCCAAAACCGAGAAACAGAATGGAAATGAATTCATCAATGCCTTTTGCACTCTATTATTTATTTGCTTACATGCCTTTTCAAAAAGCAAATCGTCGGTGAAGAATCAAAATGACGCATATCCATTTTAAGCTAGAATTAAAATGAGCTATGTGAAAATAAACACTGAATGGTATAGATGCGAGAAATGTTAGTTACAAATATTTAAAAAGTGTTTCATTTAGACGTGATTAAAAAGCGCAAAACGTTCCATTTTGACGTTTTTGAAAAATGCAAAACGTTCCATTTAGACGTTTTTTAAAAATGCAAAACGTTCCATTCAGACGTTTTTGAAAAATGCAAAACGTTCCATTTAGACGTTTATGAAAAATGCAAAACGTTCCATTTAGACGTTTTTGAAAAATGCAAAACGTTCCATTTAGTCGTTTTTGAAAAATGCTAAACGTTGCATTTAGACGTTTATGAAAAATGCAAAACGTTCCATTTAGACGTTTTTTAAAAATGCAAAATGTTCCATTTAGACGTTTTTGAAAAATGCGAAACGCTCCCTTTAGACGTTTTTAAAAAATTCAAAACGTTCCATTCAGACGTTTTTGAAAAATGCAAAACGCTCCATTTAGACGTTTTTAAAAAATGCAAAACGTTCAATTAAGACGTTTTTGAAAAATGCAAAACGTTCCATTTAGACGTTTTTGAAAAATGCAAAACGTTCCATTTAGACGTTTTCAAAAAATGCGAAACGCTCCCTTCAGACGTTTTTAAA
The DNA here is from genome assembly GCA_949802685.1 of Dicyrtomina minuta. Classification (NCBI taxonomy): domain Eukaryota; kingdom Metazoa; phylum Arthropoda; class Collembola; order Symphypleona; family Dicyrtomidae; genus Dicyrtomina; species Dicyrtomina minuta. The sequence goes on along the minus strand of OX461810.1, from coordinate 560,168 downwards.
AAATTCAAAACGTTCCATTTAGACGTTTTTGAAAAATGCAAAACGCTCCATTTAGACGTTTTTAAAAAATGCAAAACGTTCAATTAAGACGTTTTTGAAAAATGCAAAACGCTCCATTTAGACGTTTTTAAAAAATGCAAAACGTTCAATTAAGACGTTTTTGAAAAATGCAAAACGTTCCATTCAGACGTTTTTGAAAAATGCAAAACACTCCATTAAGACGTTTTAAAAAAATGCAAAACGTTCCATTTAGACGTTTTTAAAAAATGCGAAACGCTCCATTTACACGTTTTTAAAAAATGCAAAACGCTCCATTTAGACGTTTTTAAAAAATGCAAAACGTTCAATTAAGACGTTTTTGAAAAATGCAAAACGTTCCATTTAGATGTTTTTGAAAAATGCAAAACACTCCATTAAGACGTTTTTAAAAAATGCAAAACGTTCCATTTAGACGTTTTTAAAAAATGCAAAACGCTCCATTTAGACGTTTTTAAAAAATGCAAAACGTTCAATTAGGACGTTTTTAAAAAATGCAAAACGTTCCATTTAGATGTTTTTGAAAAATGCAAAACACTCCATTAAGACGTTTTTAAAAAATGCAAAACGTTCCATTCAGACGTTTTTGAAAAATGCAAAACACTCCATTAAGACGTTTTTAAAAAATGCAAAACGCTCCATTTAGACGTTTTTAAAAAATGCAAGACGTTCAATTAAGACGTTTTTAAAAAATGCAAAACGTTCCATTTAGATGTTTTTGAAAAATGCAAAACACTCCATTAAGACGTTTTTAAAAAATGCAAAACGTTCCATTTAGACGTTTTTAAAAAATGCGAAACGCTCCATTCAGACGTTTTTAAAAAATGCAAAACGCTCCATTTAGACGTTTTTGAAAAATGCGAAACGTTCCATTGAGACGTTTTTGAAAAATGCGAAACGCTCCCTTTAGACGTTTTTAAAAAATTCAAAACGTTCCATTCAGACGTTTTTGAAAAATGCAAAACGCTCCATTTAGACGTTTTTAAAAAATGCAAAACGTTCAATTAAGACGTTTTTGAAAAATGCAAAACGCTCCCTTTAGACGTTTTTGAAAAATGCAAAACGTTCCATTTAGACGTTTTCAAAAAATGCGAAACGCTCCCTTCAGACGTTTTTAAAAAATTCAAAACGTTCCATTTAGACGTTTTTGAAAAATGCAAAACGCTCCATTTAGACGTTTTTAAAAAATGCAAAACGTTCAATTAAGACGTTTTTGAAAAATGCAAAACGCTCCATTTAGACGTTTTTAAAAAATGCAAAACGTTCAATTAAGACGTTTTTGAAAAATGCAAAACGTTCCATTTAGACGTTTTTGAAAAATGCAAAACACTCCATTAAGACGTTTTAAAAAAATGCAAAACGTTCCATTTAGACGTTTTTAAAAAATGCGAAACGCTCCATTTAGACGTTTTTAAAAAATGCAAAACGCTCCATTTAGACGTTTTTAAAAAATGCAAAACGTTCAATTAAGACGTTTTTAAAAAATGCAAAACGTTCAATTAAGACGTTTTTGAAAAATGCAAAACGCTCCATTTAGACGTTTTTAAAAAATTCAAAACGTTCAATTAGGACGTTTTTGAAAGATGCAAAACGTTCCATTTAGATGTTTTTGAAAAATGCAAAACACTTCATTTAGACATTTTTGAAAAGTACAAAACGTTATGTCATCGAGGTGGATTTGTTTATTTTGTAGATAGTGCCTTTTATATTTAGCTTAAAATGGATATGGGTCATTTTGGTTCTTCACTGACGAAATGTATTTGTACACTGTTTACGACTGCTTTCTGAAAGTTGTGAAAAATGCAATACAATGTTGAATACGAAGGCGAACACTCTCAATCCCGTCCCATTTATCTCTCACTTACGTATTGATTTCCTATTCGCTATTTACTTGTCTTCACAATGCTGCTAGATAACGTTTCAAATAAACAGGAAAGGCAATATAATAAATATGTGACAATTTTTATGCTCGACATTTATCATTTAAGGACAAAAACGTGGAGTGAGGAAGTATCCAAAGAGTTAAAAAAAACAGCGGCAGAATTTAAAAAAAAAATCATCAGGAAATGGAGTTGTCTTCAAAATCAGAAGCGGCCGCGGAACAAGTTAATTACTTTTATGCTACTAAGGCAAACTTGTTTGGGTGGAAGCCAGCTTTCTCTTTTTTGTACTCCATTTCTTTTTATTGAGTACTATTTTCACTATGCCATAATTTCTATTCAATTTTTTTCGTTCAATAATATCTAGACGAAAGATTTTTCTTTCATTAAATTCATTCCCACTTCTGAGCGTTCTACTCTTACGTAGCTACTCAGTTAAATAATTTAAATCTGAAGCAACACAACCATTCTGGTTATTTTAAATACCACCGTTCATTTTCATAGCTAACATTTAATTTCAATCCGATTTAAAAGTCGTTCTTAATATTTTATTTAAACTTGTTGAATTATTTAAGAACGCCAGTAGAATTCAAAATTAAAAGCTAGCCCCACCAATACCTTATTTTGTGAAGGATTAGGCGAAAAGAAAACAGCTGTAACTCACTGTCTCCCTTATTCTCATTTCACACGCTTACGTACTGAGTCCGTATCTATAGTGTTTAGCCGTTTTTTGCCCAATGCTTTACGATACTATCGCAGGAGACATACATGTTAAATCTAAAAAAACTGAAGTTTCCGTGGTTTTCCACTGACACTAATTTTAGTAAATACGGCTTGAAAAAAAAGACGAAAATAGGCATGCGTAGAATTCTTTTCTGGAGTAAAAAACTACACTGCTGTTATGACCATACGACCACAGCTTTTGCAAGAAAAATGTTACGTAATTTTTATTTTAGTGGATGTTCATCTATTTGTAATTTATTTTGAGGTTCGCTCATGAATTTGTATTTCTGCTTAGTCCTACCCTTGACATCATTTATGGACATCCCCTTAATAGAATTCTGAGGATCTATATCTGGAGCGCGACTTCTCTAATGTTTTTTTAGTAAGTAATAATATAGAAAAACTCATGAATATTTGAGGAAACCAGTGAATTAAAATTTGGAATAAGCACTTTGATGTTTACTGTATGTTTTAGATTAGCTTTTTAGCTTTGGCAAATAAATAGAATAATTTTGCCCGTCCTGTTTTTTTTCATTTTCGTATTTATATTTGCGTACTATCTCAATTTCGGGACCTTTTATTTACAGGTCTTCCCACACGCGTCCATTCCTAAATGATCAAGGGTTTAGTTTATCCAAGCTTGTGTACTTTTCCTGTTAATTCGTGGCTAATTTTACGTCAAAGAATTCGCGCAAGACATTAATTTGCCTTTGAAACGAAATACGTAGAGGATGATGGCTTCATAAAATATTTCGTACATATCAAGTGCTGTATTTTTTAAGAATACATAGATCGCTTGCATGTTAGTTTGAGGAGATGATAGTAAAAACTTTTGTGTGGAGTTCTAAAGGATTTCATTCCCAAAGGAACATCCAACTCATAAGCACGTACTGGAATGATCCGCGCTCACTGGGACTTTCAAGGGATTAACAAATCGATAAAGTTCTCTGTTTGAACGTTAAGATTGTTTAATTTTTTTTAACGGTTTTTGGTATTGGTTTGCAAAACACATTTGAAAAGGACCTTAACTAATTGCATTCATCCAGCTCTTTTTAATTTGAAAATCGCTAAAATATTGTTAATTCGTTTAGTAATATCAGTTCAGAATTAGGAAAAACTAACAAAGAAAGTAAAAGTGAAAGCAAAAAAGTGAAAGCAAAACAAAGCAAAAGCAAAAGTGAAAGCAAAACAAAGTGAAAGCAAAAGTGAAAGCAAAAGTGAAAGCAAAAGTGAAAGCAAAAACTGAAAGCAAAGGGGAAAGCAAATAAGTGAAAGTTTGTAAAACTGTTTCAAACAATTACGTGGTTCAGTTCATTGCTAAGATATTACATTGTTATGTATTTCTTGTAATTTAAATCATTAAATCAAAATGGAGTCTTTAATTTGCGGCTGTGGAACACGAAGTTGGACCAAGGTTATTGCCTGGATTCAAATTGTAAGACAAATAATATTGTTTTCAATCAAAATTGTTGTTAATTGTTATTCACCCATTATTTCTGTTTAAGGTCGTATGAAATTTTAAACACCGTTTAGTTGGCGTAAGAACATTGTCATTTAAATTTAAAAACCAGGATTTTAACACTATCGTTCTAGAAAATAGGATAATTTTTCTTACAATTTTTTATCCTGATGTTTATTTTCCCTTGTTACCAACAAAAGTTACTGTTCTCACTTGGACTGTTACTTGAGGGTGGGAGTCTCATGGTTCTTCTTGTCGCAGGGAAAGATGCAGTTGACAAAGCAGCGCAGGACAATCCTGATCAAGGAAATATCTGTGAGTCAAAACAATTTTGTACCTGCAATTTATATCACTCATAATTTGCCTATCTTTTCATAACAGTGTCATATCTCTGAATTACTTAAAACCTATTCTGTCCCGCAGATTTAAAACTGATCGTTAACTATGTTACTACCAGTGTAAGAAAAAAGTTCATAATCGTTCGTTTCGCCTCGCATGAGCTTCGTTCAATTTTTGGGCGCAAAAAACGGACTCATGGAGCTTTCGGCGTTTTGAAACGGACTCAAGGCTCATGTGGGTCCCTAAAAGCTCATGAAAAAGCGTTTCCACCTCCCGGCCGTCTTGACGGACGGATAATATTTTGTCTACCTGTAGATTTTTTCCCTTTCCAACTTTCCACTCTAAAAGTACCTAAGTACCTACTACCTACTTACCCACCGCCTACCAGGGCCTGGGCTATATGAGACGATATGAGTATGAAATGTTTAAATACTATAAATTATCAAATTGTGATGTTATATCAATGGAGTTTAATAAGTTTAATTTATTTTATGACTGTGTGTGTAATTACTGTAATTTACTATGTACTATCAATTTCCAACAACTAAAACAACAAAAAATAATTGTAGCCTTTGTTTTTTTATTTTTTAATGTTTTTTTAATTCAATATTTTATTCAAATTAACTTATAAATTAAAAACAGTAGAAAAAGCTCAACTCAATCACTCAACTAAAATACATAAATATTTTGAATCGGTCTGACAACTGCTTTTATTTTCATTAGCATTAATACTATGGGGGTTCTAAGATCATAACGTGATAAAGTTTGAGGGAGGTGGGGTCTGGAAAAAAATACACCCTATCACTAACATTAGTCATGCACAAACACAAACAGATTTATATATGATAAATGGGCTAGACAGAATTTGAGGAAGTTCGTATGACGTTATAGCTGTGAGACCCTTTATATTATAGTACCTTCTATACTTAATCCTTCCTATACTGTGTTCACGATATACATACTGCCTACCTACCTGTGCCAGCAGAAATTGTCAACTCCACTCCCTAATGGTAAAACGCCTCACCACCCCAAAGCGCGAGGGCTCCTTCGGGGGGCAAAACGGACTCAGAAGCTCGGCCTTCGTGCTTTCCAAATCGAAAGCTCATGCCTTCGGAGAAAAATAGAACGGCGCCCCGTTCGCGTGGCATCGTTCAGCCGTTCGAACGAGAAAAGTCTTACACTGGTTACTACTGTCATTATTCTTTTATTGGGAATTATTCTGGCCGTGTTCCTTATCAAGGGTGCTACAGAGGTTAGTGCGTCTGAATTATGTACTAAGAATAGCGTGAAATATTGCAATTTAAAAAGAGCTCAAGTTTTTTTTGTGATATTACAGAGCAAGAGCTGTTACCTAAAATGGTGGGTAATTTACTCAGCCATCTACGTGGCGTGGTTTATCTTTACTGAAGTTCTTATTGTCAGTGTGGACAAAGTATTCGCACTCCTCCGTATCTCCGTCATTTGCTCCATTTATGGCTTCTGCATCTCTGTGGTGGTGACGCTTGTGAGGGAGATCAGGACGGATGAAGATGAGCTGAAAAAAAGGGCAACTATCTGAATTTGACAGCAGCAAACAACAAATCTGAAAATTTTAAACGCATATAAATACAAGAATTACATTTCGGAAACGGCAAGCTTGCTTTTAGTGTTTTGAAATCGCCAAAGTTGCTTAGTTAGCGGCGTTACGTATACTTTTTTTAATTAGCAAACACATCATTGAATAAATTCGGAAAATTTTGATGGTTTATTTGCAAAATAAATTATTAACCTGGCAGCCTAAGGAATTTTAGTCGTGAAGGGAAAGGGCTGCTGATGGTTTGGGAAATACAAAATTTAATATTTGAGAAAATTCTAATAACTCGCAGAGGTCTAACCACAAGCACGTATTTGAAATGCAAAAGCATGTTGAAAACCCAAAAGATTGGATTGAATTTTAAATCAGATTAAATTCCTAGCAAACCAATGCGCAATTTGTTGTGATGCGTTGTGTTGTTGTTGCTTGTTGTTTAATACCGCTCTAATTTAATAAACAAGTTAACAAGAAAAATTAAAATTTGCAAATTTATGAAAGGCACTCGTGTTTTCATTACTCATCTTACATGTGTTTACCAAAAATTAAAAGACTTATAAATATTTTTTGGCTTTTGAATGAAAACTCAATCAACTCAGCTTTGGGTCAGGAAGGAAGAGGAGCTGGAAAACTTTGGGCGGGTGCAGATTTCAAATGCGGGAGATGAAAGAGAAAGATTTTTTTCATCATCTTGAATCAACTATTATAGCATCAAGTTGATCCGCTCCTTTCGGGCAGCTCACATATTATGTCAATAAATAATGTATATGGTTTAATCAACACATTTGCATTATGTGACTACCGGCACCGGCTAATAACTAGGTCGATGGAAAATCATAACTTATGGCTATTTAAAATAATGTTAACTTATAGACCACATGGATGATAAAGGCAAGATAAACAATATATTTCAAACAAAGAGCATGTGGTTATGAAATGCTTTAATGTCCATGGGTATTTTAAGCTCCTTTACAAACGTTAATCCTTTTGCGAATTACCGGAACCGGAAGGCTCTAATGAAAAGCATGGTGTTAGGAGTATTGCTAGCGGGAAGATCTAATTTCAGAGAGCAAGGACTACACAGGGTGAAAGTTCTTTAGAATTGTTGCCACATAGGCTCTATTGGTTTTGGTTTCCGGAGAAATGGGCCATGGGCGGGAATTCAAATTTAAAATTTTAAAATTAATGAATGAAGCATCTCGAGTTGTTAAAAAAAAGAATGCGGGAACTGCGGGATGAAGAAGGACGTTGTCTCATATCTCAAATAGTTCAAATTCCAAAGTTCCACAGGATGCTTCACCAATTATCCCATATTTATCCAGAATAGGATCTTCCCGCGAGCTTGTAAATTCATCTGTCTACTTTAGTTTCGCTTGAGGCTGTCGAGAGATGTGGAAAGTAAGTATCATAAAGTATAAAGCTTGTACGAGAATGTGTGATGAGGATGGAAACAGAATACTTTGTTTATTACGTAATTGTCTTGCGTGCCTTCGTTATGTGTGGGTATTGCTATAATTATAATTAACGTATAACTTTGTTGCTAATTCCAAAAATTGTAAATTCCCCATGGGAAAATGTACTTTGATACTTTAAACATTCTTGGAAATCTGTTGTAGGTCTGTTCAGTAGTGACTGTACAGCATGGTCAGAAATTTTCCATGACGTCAGAGCATTTGGGTTTGGGTTGCTCTCAAACCCAGAGTACTGAACGACTCTTAAGTTGCTCTCAAACCCCCACTTTTGTATAGGTTTGAGAGCTTCAAGTAGTAGAAGGAGCCGATGCCTCAGCATGCCTCAGCATGCCTCAGCATCAGCTCAAACAAAGGAAAGAGAGCAGTAGCATTCAGTCCCTTTTGGCACTGCTCTCAGTCGACCAAAAACCACCAAAGGGAAAGCAAGTGTCCGCTCTCGAGTCTGACTCCAACTGTCCTAGTGTGACCATCTCCCTGCTCTGTGCTCTGAGCTTCCGTTCCTCCAAAATTACTTCAAAATTATATTTCAGTCTTCGTAGTAATTTACAAACCTGACGTGTATTTAATTGTTATTCGGTGTAATTAAGTGTATTAGTGTTAAATTAAAAGACTAAATTGGTACTTAATACCAAAACACAATCAAGTATCAAAAACACCGGCATTTTATTCGAAATTGAGCTGCCACACCTTAATCTCCACCACATAACCATTAGTTGCATCACAATCAGATTCTCAAGTGCACCATCCCATAACCTTCCATAAACCCTGCCAGTGCTGTTTTCACGCTATTCACGTGTAGTCAAGCATTTGCATCCGTGGTCATCTCTCTTTGGGCGGCTGTCATCATCCTTGAGACCTCCGCTACCCGCAAAAACTCGAAGAAGACAGTCACCCGGGCATCGCACGAATCTCAACTCACCCCAGGAACAGAGCCAGAGCAGCGGGACCGAAGGTACCGTCATCATCATTGTTGCTCGTTTCCCCGGTTCCCAGACATCGATCACGTCCAATCTGCACTCCAGAGCACCTGCCTTAGCACCAGGACCGGACATCACTGCTCCTCATTGCCCCGGTCCTAAGACGTTGGACAGGTCTAGCCTCACAGCCGCCTTGTGCTCCCAAGCACTTGCCTTGTGCTCCAAAGCACTCTCCTCGCTCTCTCGAGCAGCCGCCTTGTGCTCTCAAGCGTATACCATATAGCCCGTCCTGATCAGCTCATCCTCGGTCGGTCTCAGCTCACATAGCCCGTCCGGATCAGCTCATCCTCGGTCGGTCGGTATCAAGCCCAGTCGGTCGGTATCTCGCTTCATCATACCAGAGCATCATCATATCCGCAGCTCAAGCTCTGGTCCCAGCTCTCTGGTGCCATCTCAAGCTCTGGTCCCAGCTCTCTGGTCCCATCTCAAGCTCTGGTCCCAGCTCTCTGGTGCCATCTCAAGCTCTGGTCCCAGCTCTCTGGTCCCATCTCAAGCACAGGTCCCAGCTCTCTGGTCCCATCTCAAGCTCTGGTCCCAGCTCTCTGGTGCCATCTCAAGCTCTGGTCCCAGCTCTCTGGTGCCATCTCAAGCTCTGGTCCCAGCTCTCTGGTCCCATCTCAAGCACAGGTCCCAGCTCTCTGGTCCCATCTCAAGCTCTGGTCCCAGCTCTCTGGTGTCATCTCAAGCTCTGGTCCCAGCTCTCTGGTGCCATCTCAAGCTCTGGTCCCAGCTCTCTGGTCCCATCTCAAGATCAGGTCCCCAGCTCATCGGGTCCCCAGCTCATCGGGTCCCCAGCTACCACCTGGTCCCAGACCCAAGCTCTGGTCCCAGCTCTCTCCTGGTCCCAGACCCAAGTTCTGGTCCCAGCTCTCTCCTGGTCCCAGACCCAAGTTCTGGTCCCAGCTATCTCCTGGTCCCAGACCCAAGTTCTGGTCCCAGCTACCTCCTGGTCCCAGACCCAAGCTCTGGTCCCAACTCTCTTCTGGTCCCAGACCCAAGCTCTGGTCCCAGCTCTCTCCTGGTCCCAGACCCAAGTTCTGGTCCCAGCTACCACCTGGTCCCAGACCCAAGCTCTGGTCCCAGCTCTCATCTGATCTCAGGTCCAAGCGCACCTGGTCCCAGACCCCAACCTCAGCTCTTGGACCTGGTCTCCCATCTCTCCAACCTGGTCTCCCATCTCTCCAACCTGGTCTCAAGCCTCTCAAACCTCATCCCAACAGCAACAAACCCAGATCTCACCGCTGCAGCCAGCTCAACCCATCACATTCACCTACCTCGGAACCGACTGCAACACTCTCACAACCCTAATCAAACACGTCTTCATAGCGAATTAGGAAAAAACCATCCCATCCTCTTATTTACACAGAGGACGTCCAGTTAGGGTGGACGTTAAGGTGCACCGGGACTTACGACCCCGCCTAAGTGTGCATACCCCCTATCATTGGTCCTTCGATCTCCGGATATTTCTGTCCTGTGAAGACGTCAAGATTCAAGTTTGTGTTTGTCGATACCCAAGTTTCTTTTTCGTTCCTAGTACCCAAAGATCAGTCATCATTGGTCCTATGAATACCTGATATTCCTATTCTGTGTAAGACTTCCAAATCTATATACCTAAACCCTTTGTTGCGGTCTTGGCAGTCCCAACCACATTCAACATGGAAGCCCTGCTAAGAAAAAGGAGAAGAGTCACCTCTGCTCTAACTTCCCATGAACTAATAGTTCAACAAGCTGTAGAAGACAAGGCAAACCAACGAAGAGGCAATCGAATTCTAGACAGCCTCAACCTATGGCTGAACACCCTCAATGAGCTTCAAGAGCAGATAAGGGTCGAGGGAGAAACCAACAATACCGCATATGAGGATAATGAAATGGAGTACATCAAACTATGTCTCAAGTACGACCAAATCAGAGCCTTAATTGAGTCTTTAGCATCAATGCAACCATTACATAATGCTAAAGCTCAACCTCCTCCTCTTGTTGAACTCATCTACAAGCTCCCTCCCATTCACATTCCAAAGTTAAACGGTTCAACACAACCGGCCTCATCAACAGAACCTCGTCGATCTAGCTTACCGTCTCGACAGGCTCCGCTCCAAATGAAGGGTCTGGCTCAGCATAGTGGTCCTTCTCCATTGGGTCCTCGGGCTCAATCGCCTTCGTATCTTCCGGGTGTCCAAACATCAAAGAATCGAATGGCAGCATCTCAACCGCGTCAGTCGGGTCTACCGTCTTGGCCGGCTCCATCTCAACCGCGTCAGTCGGGTCTACCGTCTTGGCCGGCTCCATTTCAACCGCGTCGACCAGGTCCACCATCTCGACCGGCTCAGCTCCAACAGAAGGTTCTGGCTCAACATAGTCAACCTTCACCATTGGGTCTTCCGACTCAATTGCCATCCGCTTCAACCGGCCCTACCATCCCTACCGGCTTGGACGGCTGTGCTCCATCTGCTCGATCGGCTGCGCTCCATCAGGACCACCGTTTCGACTCGCATCAGCAAGAGGGTCTGGCTCAACATAGTCTACCTTCTCCATTGGGTCTTCCGACTCAATTGCCATCCGCTTCAACCGGCCCCACCATCCCTACCGGCTTGAACGGTTGTGCTTTATCGTCTCGATCGGCTGCGCTCCATCAGGACCACCGTTTCGACTCGCTCCAACCGGAGGTATTGGCTCATCATAGTCAACCTTCTCCATTGGGTCTTCCGGCTCAATCGCATTCCGCTTCAACCGGTCCTACCATCCCTACCGGCTTGAACGGCTGTGCTCCATCGGCTCGATCGGATGCGCTCCATCACGACCACCGTTTTGATCCGCTCCATCAGAAGAATATGGCTTCACAGAGTCTACCTTCTCTATTGGGTCATCCGGCTCAATCGCTTTCGCTTCAACCTGGTGTCCCAACCTCGCAGAATCAATTAGCTCCAACAAGCCTTCCACCGTCCCGGCAGGCTCCAATCCATCCAAAGGTTCTGGCTCAACCAAGTCGACCTTCTTCATTGCGTCTTCCGGCTCAATCACCATCGTTTCTTCCTGGTGTTCCAAAGTCACAGAATCGATCGGCTCCGCTCCGACCGCGTCGACCAGGTCTACCGTCTCAACCAGCTCCGTTATTTACATTCTCTGCAGTATCTACCGACGTGACGGTCTCCGCTTCGACGGTCTCTGCTACAACCGTGTCCACCGCCTCGACCACATCTGCTGGCCTGACGGTCCCTACCTCAACATCATCTAAAAGCTCGACGGTGCTTGGCTCTACCTCAGATACCGGCTCGACAGTTTCTACCTCAACAGTGACTGCTGTCCAAACCAACCATACCATCTCTACCGGCTCAGAGGTCCTCACATCATCTGGGTCTACAGTCTCTACCGGCTCCAAGGTCCTCGCCTCATCTCAATCTACAGTCTCTACCGGCTCCGAGGTCCTCGCATCATCTCAATCTACAGTCTCCACCGGCTCCGAGGTCCTCTCCTCATCTGGCTCTACCCTCCTGACCAGCTCAATAGCTCCAACCTACCATGCCGGCTCTACTTGCAATACCGGCCTGGCCAATCAAAAGGTGTAAAGTGTTGCAGTGATCAGCGTACCAAAAGTGAATCCGTCCATTGATGCTTCTGGGCTTCTTATGGTGGGCGGACGATCTACAAACTCCGATCTCTCATCCGGCAGAAAGCACCCGGTGCTTCTTCCTCCAGAACGTGTACTCAACACTCAACTTACCTCTGATCATCAGCTCCAACCCATGCAAGCCGGACCTCAATCTCTATTTCCTTCTCGGTCTCCTCGGTCTAGGATCACCAAGCTGCATCTGAAACCTTGGCACCGCTGGTACTCTGACAATCTTAACGAGTATCAGCGGCGTCCAAGGTGGATGATACCTCAGAAGGAGCTCCAAATCATCAAATTTGGGCTTCCAAGCAACCGACATTATCCTTTACTTCAGTGGAGAAGATCCAAGGTCAAAGCACATCACCCAGCAGCAGAACATCAAGGTCTGGTTACCGTTGTGCAGCCATCAGAGAAGGCAGTCACCACCGACAAGCAATTCCATCGTTCTAGGCATAAGTTCAGATCAACTATTATTCGATTAACGAGCTCATATCTGCTCACTCATGTAATGTGATATGATGTCCTAGTGTATTTCGGTGTAGTGCTCAAATTTAGGTTAGTTCTTACAATTTTCTGCTATTTAGCAAATAATTTAGTTCTAATGTACTTTAATATAATCAAATTAAAGTAAAGCAAACCCATTAATTCAGTATGTTAGGTTAGTTCATATAATCCAAATTATATTCATACATTAATCTAATGTAAATCTCGTAGCCTTTACTGTGCCTTTTAATATGATCTAATCAATTTTTAGGTAATACCTTAGGTTAAGTACAAAATTTCAATATTTCAAATTCCTGATTAAGGTCTATTATGAGCCCTTGTGCTTATAAGCCCTCAGAGCTCATGGTGGGCGGAATGTTCAGTAGTGACTGTACAGCATGGTCAGAAATTTTCCATGACGTCAGAGCATTTGGGTTTGGGTTGCTCTCAAACCCAGAGTACTGAACGACTCTTAAGTTGCTCTCAAACCCCCACTTTTGTATAGGTTTGAGAGCTTCAAGTAGTAGAAGGAGCCGATGCCTCAGCATGCCTCAGCATGCCTTAGCATCAGCTCAAACAAAAGAAAGAGAGCAGTAGCATTCAGTCCCTTTTGGCACTGCTCTCAGTCGACCAAAAACCACCAAAGCGAAAGCAAGTGTCCGCTCTCGAGTCTGACTCCAACTGTCCTAGTGTGACCATCTCCCTGCTCTGTGCTCTGAGCTTCCGTTCCTCCAAAATTACTTCAAAATTATATTTCAGTCTTCGTAGTAATTTACAAACCTGACGTGTATTTAATTGTTATTCGGTGTAATTAAGTGTATTAGTGTTAAATTAAAAGACTAAATTGGTACTTAATACCAAAACACAATCAAGTATCAAGAACACAGGCATTTTATTCGAAATTGAGCTGCCACACCTTAATCTCCACCACATAACCATTAGTTGCATCACAATCAGATTCTCAAGTGCACCATCCCATAACCTTCCATAAACCCTGCCAGTGCTGTTTTCACGCTATTTACGTGTAGTCAAGCATTTGCATCCGTGGTCATCTCTCTTTGGGCGGCTGTCATCATCCTTGAGACCTTCGCTACCCGCAAAATTTCGAAAAAGACAGTCACCCGGGCATCGCACGAATCTCAACTCACCCCAGGAACAGAGCCAGAGCAGCGGGACCGAAGGTACCGTCATCATCATTGTTGCTCGTTTCCCCGGTTCCCAGACATCGATCACGTCCAATCTGCACTCCAGAGCACCTGCCTTAGCACCAGGACCGGACATCACTGCTCCTCATTGCCCCGGTCCTAAGACGTTGGACAGGTCTAGCCTCACAGCCGCCTTGTGCTCCCAAGCACTTGCCTTGTGCTCCAAAGCACTCTCCTCGCTCTCTCGAGCAGCCGCCTTGTGCTCTCAAGCGTATACCATATAGCCCGTCCTGATCAGCTCATCCTCGGTCGGTCTCAGCTCACATAGCCCGTCCGGATCAGCTCATCCTCGGTCGGTCGGTATCAAGCCCAGTCGGTCGGTATCTCGCTTCATCATACCAGAGCATCATCATATCCGCAGCTCAAGCTCTGGTCCCAGCTCTCTGGTGCCATCTCAAGCTCTGGTCCCAGCTCTCTGGTCCCATCTCAAGCTCTGGTCCCAGCTCTCTGGTGCCATCTCAAGCTCTGGTCCCAGCTCTCTGGTCCCATCTCAAGCACAGGTCCCAGCTCTCTGGTCCCATCTCAAGCTCTGGTCCCAGCTCTCTGGTGCCATCTCAAGCTCTGGTCCCAGCTCTCTGGTGCCATCTCAAGCTCTGGTCCCAGCTCTCTGGTCCCATCTCAAGCACAGGTCCCAGCTCTCTGGTCCCATCTCAAGCTCTGGTCCCAGCTCTCTGGTGCCATCTCAAGCTCTGGTCCCAGCTCTCTGGTGCCATCTCAAGCTCTGGTCCCAGCTCTCTGGTCCCATCTCAAGATCAGGTCCCCAGCTCATCGGGTCCCCAGCTCATCGGGTCCCCAGCTACCACCTGGTCCCAGACCCAAGCTCTGGTCCCAGCTCTCTCCTGGTCCCAGACCCAAGTTCTGGTCCCAGCTCTCTCCTGGTCCCAGACCCAAGTTCTGGTCCCAGCTATCTCCTGGTCCCAGACCCAAGTTCTGGTCCCAGCTACCTCCTGGTCCCAGACCCAAGCTCTGGTCCCAACTCTCTTCTGGTCCCAGACCCAAGCTCTGGTCCCAGCTCTCTCCTGGTCCCAGACCCAAGTTCTGGTCCCAGCTACCACCTGGTCCCAGACCCAAGCTCTGGTCCCAGCTCTCATCTGATCTCAGGTCCAAGCGCACCTGGTCCCAGACCCCAACCTCAGCTCTTGGACCTGGTCTCCCATCTCTCCAACCTGGTCTCCCATCTCTCCAACCTGGTCTCAAGCCTCTCAAACCTCATCCCAACAGCAACAAACCCAGATCTCACCGCTGCAGCCAGCTCAACCCATCACATTCACCTACCTCGGAACCGACTGCAACACTCTCACAACCCTAATCAAACACGTCTTCATAGCGAATTAGGAAAAAACCATCCCATCCTCTTATTTACACAGAGGACGTCCAGTTAGGGTGGACGTTAAGGTGCACCGGGACTTACGACCCCGCCTAAGTGTGCATACCCCCTATCAAGGTCAATTAAAAGCTCATTTTAATTTTCTGGCAGTGTTCAAAGAAGTGAAAGCAGCGTTAAGCTGAAAACATTGTACTGATATTTGAAGGGCTTTGTGACGTGACCGCACGTTCTTCTCAGCCTATTCCCGCGTTTTCATCCGGTGCTTGATTGTGTCCCTGCGTTCAATGTAGTTTTCGGCTCCAGGGTTGGAAGTTGGAAATGAGTTGTTGTGTTACTCGCATCTGACTCCGAGCAGCATATTTAACTTTCTAATTTTGTACGCTATGAGCTCATAAAACAACTTTTCTTCGCCCCATCATCATACGAATAACGACCATAGATGTGTGAAAAAGGGTAATAATAAACTTCTACAATTTATCCCTTTTCCATTCACCAAACGAGAACGAAAACTACCCGACTTAACTTTCTACTTTTCCAAATAAAAACTTTCTCCTTTGCTTTTTCAGATTATCAAGACTTTAAATAGGAAAACTGCGTTAAGCTAGACAGATTGTTCATTGATAGTTTTGAAATAATAAATTTATTTATGTACTAACAAGGGAATGTTTTTAAATGGTACGCGCCAATTTCAAGAAGTTATGTCTACAAAAATCAGGTTACTTTTAAATAGTGTAGATCCGAAGTAACTTGATTGCATTCTGCCTTGTTTGGTCACAGTAGCCCGCCAAAGTTTATAAAAATTCAAGTTTTAATATTTTGCTGCCCTGTAACTTTTACAGTCCTCATCCGATTTTGACAAAATTTGATGTTTTCTAATTTTTAGACTCTTTTCTACAAAGCAATTTCAGAATTTTGCAAAATTCAAAAATTTTCATGTTTTGGAAAAAATTGGTCTACAAGATTAGGCCGTAAAAATAATGTTTTTCCTAAATTTTTTCCGAATAATGAAAATTTTAGAATTTTGAAAAATTCTAAAATTACTTTGTAGTATGTCTATACGATAGATAAAATCAAAATCGGATGAGAACTGTAGAAGTTACAGGGTTTTAAAATACCAAAATTTTAATTTTTTAAACTTTGGCGGGCTGCTGTGACCAAACAACGCAAATGCAATCGAGTTAATTTGGATCTATACTATTTAAAACCAGCTTGAGTTTTGTGGATATGATTTTCTGAAATTAGCGAGTACAATGTAAAAACGTTCCCTTGTAAGATAACATGGAACAAATAAGTAATTCAACTTTCAACTTTCTTGCGCCAAAAATAAATTCTAAACTCAATACAGTGTATGAAACAAAAGAGAACTTTAGAGTGGTTTAGAGTACGAATCAACTATTTGTCGTGAAAGTGATGCAAAAAATTGTAGTGTCCAGTTTTGAAATTATAAAGTCATAAACTCTCCACTCTTGCCTACTGCTTCCTTCACGATGACGAATAACGTTTGTTCAGAAGCGTGACACTAACGAGCATAACTTGTCAACATGTAATCGAGTTTTCTCATGAGGTTTTTTTTTTCAAAAAGATCGCCCCAAAAAACTCAAAACGACTTAGCAACACAACGCGCCAAAGTTTGGCGAGTTTTTGGTGTTTTGATCGATGAAATATTTTTCAAAAAAACAAAAAAGGCCTCAAAATGGTTTTTTTTAATCCAATTTTTTATTTTTGTAAAAAATATCCTAAGCACAATTTTGGAAAATTTTGCATAAAAAACTGTTTTAAAATATTCTGAATTCAAAAACAATTTTATAAAATTTAAAATGTTGAAATTTTTAATTTTTTTAAATTGAATGGGCACCTTCCCTTGCTCAATAATTTAAAAAAGATGGCTTTAAATGCCTTTGCCGTTGTTTAAATAGCTTGTTTGAATTATAGATAAAGCAAGCTATGGTTCTGGAGGCAGGAAATCATGTAACATGGTATTAAGTAAAACTATTCTGGTCTGTAGCTTTAGAAAATTTATTTATTTTTCATTTCATCACATTAGGTCAGCATCAATATCAATCACAGCCTTTACGATTATTTAACACAAAATTTCCTTTGAAAGGTGTTACGATATAAATGAAATTTAGTACGCACCGGGATTGAACAAATCCCACGCGACCCTTGTTGGCCCTGAAATTAATTTAACGACCAGTATATAAAAGCAGAATGTTATGTAATAAAAGATTGGCGGAAGATCTACGAAATTAGTTGAGATATTTTTAAGTGCAAATTAAACGCAGAATAAAAAAAGCTTCGCTTATAACATAGCATATGTGGTTTGCCCGACTCCAGCGAAAGGTGATAGTTCTTAATTAATTGTAGGTGAAAGAAATCTGTCTCTTTCATCTTCTCACATTGACATCTGCACCTTTACTATCCTTTACAAAGAAATCTGACTTAATTGCGTTTTATTTATTTCACATCTCCAGTCTAAATTGAGATTCAATTCCGAAGCTAGAAAAAAAAACTTTAATTAAATTGACTTTTCTCATCCTAGAGATACACAAATTACGTCGTACATAGTGTGAACGCCAAATGGCTTTGTATGATTTACAAATGAAGTGTTTTTTGGCAAAACAGGTCAAATCCATCAAAACACATTTTACAGGAGCAACGAAAAATTAATCAATGATGACAGGTTGAGGTCTTGTTACTCAATTATTTTCCACACGTACTCCATCCGACGATAAGTAATAATTACAAGTAGTAACATAATTCTAGTATTCTAGACGGACTCTGGAATGTTGCTAGAAAATTTTCAAAAATTTTAATTTGTAGACTTTTTCCGTATTGCCTTGAAATCAATAACTTAACATGGAGTCATAAGTCCGTAACACGAAATTTTACTCGTTTTGAGTGGAACCAAACAATTTTACCTTTTACACTTTTTTTTGCATAAAAATCATTTACGCACTAAATTGTCTTTTGCGAACTACTAGAACACTGGAAAACCAAATTGTAATTAGAAATACGTTTTAGGGGGGATTATCTTATTTTGCCAAAAATAATTTGTTAACTTATTCTGTTTTGCTAAAAAACAAAATTTGAGTTATTTTTAAAAGTTGCTTTGGTTGAACTTTGACCTTTACCATTCAACACAATAACTTATTTAGTTAAATTAAACACATAACACAGATAATTTTATTTTTGAAAAAATGGACTTATCCCGTTTTGCCAAAAAACTCTTCAAATACTGATTTCTCTGGTAGTATTATTTGAATAGATTAGGGTCGAGAGTCATAATACAACACGTACGATTATTTTACAAAGAATTTGATTAATTTAATTTAGCCTTATAACACAAGGTTTTCTAGTGTTTAGGTAATAGTGCTATTCAGTGGCCTTTGTCCGATATTTAATTCAGTAGAATATAATTCCATTTTTTATTTCACAAAGCTCATTTTATTATTTTAAAGTAAACAACGCTCGCTACAGGTTTACGGAGTAAGTTATTTTCAATATAAATTTTTAAAATTCTTCGTATTCGTTCAATGTGATATATTTATATAGCTAAAAATTTTGCATGTATATTACGTATAGAGTGGACAGTCCCTGTTTAATGTACTGTGTAAATTAAATGCTACGGAATATGGCGAAAGTACGTTACACAGAGAGTCAATAGCTTGGAGCAATGTAGCAAGTGTAGCGACGCGGGATGTACAAATCATATATTGGCGGGATACGAAGTAGAGGAAGACGCCTTTTCTTGCCTTTTCAATGCTCTTTGCTTTGCGAAGCCGGATCCAGCGATTTGATTTTTTTTCAGCTCTTCAACGGCCTTAATCTCCTTGATGAGCCTCATCACCACAAAGATGCAAAAGCCATAAATAGAGAACAAGACGGAGATACGGAGGAGTGCCAGTAATATTTTGTCAACATTCAAAACGGTGATCTCACTCAACACAAACCAAGCCAAACAGATCA
Source organism: Dicyrtomina minuta (assembly GCA_949802685.1). Lineage (NCBI taxonomy): Eukaryota > Metazoa > Arthropoda > Collembola > Symphypleona > Dicyrtomidae > Dicyrtomina > Dicyrtomina minuta. Next base: position 541,124 of record OX461810.1, on the reverse strand, counting down.
CCGAGTAAAATAACCACCACTTCAGGTAACGACTTTTGCTCTAAAAAAATAAATTCAACTAATTATTGCAAGTTGTTGTACAACGTAATTACATGATTTGCAGTGTTTTGACATATTATGATTTTAAAGACAACACAAACCTCTGTAGCACCTTTGATAAGGAACACAGCCAGAATAATTCCAAGGACAAGAAAAATTACACTTGCGGCATAATTGGTGACTAGTTTTAAATCTGCGGAACAAAAATGACACAAATATTCAGAAATTGGCACCTTTTTGGGAGAGGGAGACTAAACAACAAAAAGTTAACACATGTTTTTGACTTACACAGATTGCCTTGATCAGGATTTTCCTGCGCCACTTTGTGAACCGCCTCTCTTCCTACGACGAGAAGAACCATGAGCCCACCGCCCTCCAGTAGTATTCCAAGTGAAAACAGCACCTTTTTTAAGGAAAATGCACAGTAAGATAGAATCAAGCGAATTAGTTTGCAAAAATCGTGTTTTACAATTTGACTCCAAGCAATCAACTTGGTCCAACTTCGTGCCCCGTAGTTGCACATTGAAGACTCCATTTTGGCTCGGTAATCTAAAATACAAACTAAAGCAACATACCACTGAAATGAATCACTCAACTGATTTTTAAAATTTGGCACTTTTGCTTTGGCTTTCACTTTATTTCATACACAATTTAATAATCAAAGACAAATTTAAGACGTGATTTAGATAATTAGGCTGTGGCGGGGATGGGAACCAGCAGTAACTTTGAAGTCTATATTAAATCGAGATGAGAGAAAGCGGTGCAATTAGACGAGTAATTGGGCCACAAAGTCAACTCTAATTATTCAAGTCTAGTTCCAGGAAACGTTTCTTCGGCGTCCTTACGAGTCGGGTGTTCTTTTTGGAGTGAAATTAGTTTCAGCTCCGTGTAAAAGTTTTTACTGTCCTCCTTATATGAATTATAAGCTCTATGTCAGCGTAAACAAATGCAGCACTTGTTTATATAAACGTCGCATCCGTGAGGACGTTATTTTTAAAGGCAAATTAATGTACTGCGCAAATTCTTTGCCGGTAGCAACCTTAACGTGACACTCACAAGCTAAACACCCCTGTGTAAACTATAGGGTCGGGATTATACAAAGAAGATGAACGCATGTGGAGCGGACTACAAGCTCACTGGAAAGATGGACAAATTAAAATCGTTGGGAATTATACACATCCCGGAAATTACCAAGGGAAAAAAGTAACAGCATAATTAATTCGTTTAATTATTGACGCTAAGCAGCTAAACTGGCAAATATCAAAGTGCATATCGTGTATGAAGAACCAAAATGACCCGTATCCAATTTGAGCTACAATCAAAATGAGCTGTGTCAAAAAACGAAATAAAAAACATGCGTACAATCTTATTTACAAGTTTTTCAAAAGTGTAAATTGTGCCATTTAATTCCATGTTTTTGAAAAGTTCGAAATATTCTATTTGCATGTTTTCGAAAAGGTGAAAAATGTACTAATTCTATGTTTTCGCAAAGGTGCAAAATGTTCTAATTTTATGTTTTCGCAAAGGTGCAAAATGTTCTAATTTTATGTTTTCGCAAAGGTGCAAAATGTTCTAATTTTATATTTTCGCAAAGGTGCAAAATGTTCTAATTTTATGTTTTTGCAAAGATGCATAATGATCTAATTGCATGTTTTCGCAAAGGTGCAAAATGTTCCAATTGAATGTTTTCGCAAAGGTACAAAATGTTCTAATTTAATGTTTTCGCAAAGATGCAAAATGTTCTAATTCTATGTTTTCGCAAAGATTCAAAATATTCTAATTCCATGTTTTCGCAAAGGTGCAAAATGTTCTAATTCCATGTTTTCGCAAAGGTGCAAAATGTTCTAATTTTATGTTTTCGCAAAGGTGCAAAATGTTATAATTTAATTTTTTCGCAAAGGTGCAAAATATTCTAATTTCATGTTTTCGCAAAGGTGCAAAATGTTTTATTTTCATGTTTTCGCAAGGGTGCAAAATGTTCTAATTCCATGTTTTCGCATACGTGCAAAATGTTGTGATTCGATGTTTTTGAAAAGGTGCAACATGTTGTAATTATTTGAGCACTCTCAAGACATATTTTATCGGTCATTTTGGTTCTTCACAGACGGTATTGAGCAGTTTAATTCACTAGTTAAGTTATATATAAGCGTTTTCTTTACAAGAGCTTAACATCAGGGCTTTAAAGTAGTCAGATTTCAAACACGGTTCAAAACAATTTGATATTAAGTTTCAAATTTGAAGCCACCATAGTAATATACTAAAACTAGCACATGCCTACAGGGAATGTTGTGATTGTCGTCTATATAATTAATGCTGTAAGGAAACTTAATACAGAAAAATGTTTGAAAACGATAATTGTGCTTTGAATTTGAGAGACTAAAATGTCACAATTGGAGTATGATTTTGTAAATCTAGTCCCAAGAGAATTTAATGTATTTTGTAGATGTTTTTTATTGTGCTACAAATCCGTTGATTACAAAGTTTTGTAAATGCACTTTCAATTAGGAAGATTCTTCATTTCTTTTCTGTTTTTGATCTTTGATCAAGTTCAAGCTTTGAATAGAGTAAAACAGAACTGTAACTGTAAAATTACGTTTATGCTGGTATTATTACAATCCTGATTTTACTTATCTATCTTCTGGTCGAAGGAAAATCTAGGAGTTTTGCAATGGAAGTGAAAACTAATCCAAATGGCATCTGTCCTTTTCAAACATTTTGATTATGTGATGCAAATTTGGCCGAAATGAACATATCTTAATGATGTAATTCTTGCCGAGCGTTTTCTATAATTTCTGGCTCCATGACAGACTAAAAACCCAAACGTTTTCTTTTTCCGAATGTTAACATACCTAATTATGAGGTAATTCATTTCAAGATTAGTCATCAGCGGGTTTCCGTCACTTATTGCCGCTGACCATAGCCACTACAGTTCTAATGAAGCTTGTTGTGTTTGGTTCTTAGAATTTGAATTGGCCAATGTCCCAAGGATAAAACTGTAGGAGCTACACTGAATACTGATTTGAGGATTGGAATGGAAAAGCGATATAATTATTTTTGTTGACTACTGCCAAGAAAACCCAAAGCGAAAGTTCCTAATGTGCTAATTACTCTTGTCTTTGTTTTCATTTTGCCTTTGTTTTCGCTCAATAGACTATGTACCATGTACCACAGATCTTTCACGTAATTGATCTACGACATTTATGCATTAAATAAGAATTCCAGTCTTGTGCTACTGTCACACGAGCTGTAATGCATTACGTGACCAAAGGTGTAAGAAACTCAAGTAAAAAAAAACTTTCAAGTTTGGGATTAAGTACATGACATGACACTGTAAGATAACTAACATCGAACGCCGCTCGCCCACGTCAACAACGATTGGACATTTGATCTTGTTTGTTTGCAATCCTCCCACTCTCTAAAATATTTCCTAATTTTGCCAAAGATGCACTCAGCGTACAATACGTCACATTGTAGTCCTTTATTGTCGTCTAGAAGATCAGTGCACTTTTCCCTTTCATTCACATTTCGTAATTCTGCCTTCAGCATCTATGCCAACTTTTATTTATTTATTTTACGTATTCCTTCATTTCACGTCGGGCTTTGTAATCACGCTTTAGTCATGAAAAAATAGAGTTAGTAAATCTATGAATGGGAGAGCTTGAAATCAAATGTGTGGGTGTGATACTCATTCAGAATTTTTTTCAGGTATGAGCGTTTTATTGTACGAAACATGTGTAGGAGATTCAATGAGAGATTTTATTGGTTTCTTCGAACACTTCTAAATTGTCCCGCTTTTTTTCCTTTCCTTATACGTTCAATTTTGGCCGTGAATTTTTTCTACAAACAAACGTGCTTGGCAGGTTTAATTAATTATATTATTACTAATTGTGTGCATGCAGTACACGTTTCTAGCTACGTATTGTGATTAAACGATAGTGGCATACAGCTTAATAAGCGGTGAAGGTTAGTGCATACTTTAGCACGAATAAAATCTTGATTTACTCACGCTTTTACGCGGCGAAGAAAAATAAAGTAAAACGCACCTACAATATTGTACCCCGCACCTACGATATTGTACCCCGCACCTATATTAATATTGATACACCTACACTTTTCAACCTCGAACCTGTATTACTGCACCCTGCACCTACAAACTGTTCTTAGTTAGTGATTTACGACTACGATTGCATTATTTATTGAGTGCACGAATAAGAAGTCAATGTTAACTTTTCACTAGCTCAAAACTAATGGCTTTTGGGATCAAGGACTTAAACGATGATAAATCTCTCACGTATCTCCGGTTTTTTGCGCGGAGTTTGTTTCTACATGTTGAGCAGTATATGGCCTGCATTACGTCTGTTTTATACTCCAGACAGCAGGTACGTATTGCAAGTCGTTGGAAAGAAAGAAGAATGGAAGAGATTACAAAATTCGACAAAACTGGGTGGAGATCATTTATATTTCATGACTCAGCCTCATCTTTCTTTTAAATCCAATGTCTATTTTCCCACTGGATTTCTGTCGTCTTGACAGGATTTCCTGAGCTGTATTATTCAACACCCAACTCTCCGGATTTTCTATTAGAAAATTATAAATTTTTCTGACACAAAATTTTGAAAACTACAATTTACAGTACAGTTAAATCTACACTGGTCTAAGGAAAATGGAAAATAGATGCTTACAACACTGTTCAACTTTGTCAGCAAAACTGGACATTTACATCATGTTCTTAAAACCAATCCTACGCTTTTTGGCATTTTAAAGTTGAAACAATACGTGAAGATGTGGACGTATATCGTGATCCAAGTTCAACGATAATACTGACAGTAATTGATTAAAAAATGTAAATAGAAGGCAAGTTGAAGTAGGAAGAAGTAAAGGTAGGGAAACGAAAGCGTAATAGCGAAGGGTGACGTTCAACCGTGGAACAGGAAAGTGTTTGAAATGCGTTTCTACTTCCTCTCCTAATCGTAATCGTGTTATGTGGAGGATGAAAGGAAATGGGAATTTGAGAGTGATCCGGCCTTAAGCATCCCCTCATTATTCAACGCGATAAATAATTCAATCGAATCTCAGCTGAACATACGTCTTGGTGAAATGTTACGTATCATGTTTCAGCTTTGTCTGCACTATACATTTTATTTCTCGTTTGGGCGCAGCAGTATACACCTTTTGATTGAATTCTACTTTCATTATCATTCCACATGTGTTTCCTTCCCTAATTTGCTCGGAGTGCTTTCTCTTTTCATGCGTTAGACATTGCAAAAATCCTAATGTGTCTGTGTAGCAAGCCTGTTCGGCCAACGTATTTTAAAAATACAAAAACACAAATACACTTGTTTGTTTTCTAAGCAGATGCTAAACAACATTTATGAGTACTTCCGTTTTGTCACTTCATTTAGAACTCTGATTTCAGCGAAAAATTAGTCGTCGGTCATTGCAAAATACATACACTGCTTGCTAAAGGCCAATGCTGTCTGTGCTTACCATACTTGGCCCACCACTGTACTTTTTAAATTAGCAAACCCCTTCTTTTCCACTCCAAAATAGACACCAACTTAAATTTCTATGAACTGTAGACGTGGATGTAATAAGAAAAGGTCTTGCAAAAGCTGTCACAGAATTTCACACTTGCACTTAGGGGTCTTTCATAAATAATGTTATAATGCAGGTGGGTGTGTCCTAAATCCTCGCCATTTAAAGGAATGTTGAAAAGGTTTTCATTCAAATGTAATAAGGGGTCTGTTATTTATACAGGCACTGTGTCATTAAAGACATCATGTATGGGCAATCCCTAAATGTCCCATTTTTATCCTCAAGAATTCGTTCTCGATTTATTATTCAGGCGTCTGTCAGACCCTCTTTTCTAAGCTGTAAACAAAAAAATGCAACTTTGCTACGAATAGTTTTGAACCTCTTGCTTTCGTTGACATTGACAAAGGGCTGTGGTCCTAAACGACAGGAAAAAGAAGAAACTGCGGGTTTGGAGCCTGTATTAAAAATTGTTGAGAAAACGTTGGAAACACTGACAAGTTATCCTGCATATAAGGTACACAGGGAATATTGTCCTACGTTAAACGAATATTGAGCTTAACACAGTAAAAACGAAACTCTTAGCTATGTCTTGGTTTTTGTTTAAGGGGTAAAGTTTTGTCTGCAATGGATACAAGCTAAACATAGATTCTTGACTTTGTATTTACTCGCAAAAAAGTATCAGTTTTTACACTTTTTATACAATTAATGGTGGCATTTTCTTCCATTATTTTTACCAATGTCGATGCTGAAGTAAAAAAATTTACACTGCGTGCATGTCGGGACCCTGAGTATGTTATTGGTATGAAACAAAAGCAGCTATGCAAAAGGCATGCGAGGAAATTTATGAATTGGAACAAGTATTTAACGAACTTTAGAAGAGACGTCATAGTAAACTTCCTTTGTTCGCTCATTAAAATAAATTAGACATACATTCTGTAAAACGATACCCTTGTTTGAGCGAGCCACACGTGTCACAAAGATCTAAAATAGGGACGGGATGTAATGGTGGAGAAAGCTCTCATGAGACTTGTTAATCTTGCCTGGAAGCGGATTGCGGAAGTCCTTCATAATTGATGACGTATAAGCAAATAGTTTCTAAAATGCGGTTGGCTTTGTTTGCCTTTAGGCACTTTTCATTATTTGTTTTGTAGAATTTTATTAAATTCTTTAAAAAGTAGAGTTTGCATTGCTATGGAGCGAAATTTATATAGTAAAGCTCATGCATAACCTTGCTTTGGTCTATATCTTATTTTTCAATCGGCAGAAGCCTCTTTTCTTCTTATAAGTAAACTTTCTTTGAATTCAGTTGCCTCCGGAGAAAGTCTCTAAATTATTTCTGCATTTAACAAATTTTACTGAGCCAACGCAGCACTATAAACCACACGTTCACTCAATATTTTATGCACTTATCTTTCTCACGAAAAATAGTTACGAAACAAGCCTTACAATTCAAAGGCAGTTCTTGAACCCCCTGCGGGGTTTCAAACTTTCAGGGTCAGCATTTCCACATTAATAAAAAATCTGATCGCAAGCAGTAAGGAAATAAGAAGTGGTCCTGCCAGTGTATTAACTAACAAATTGACAAATCACAAGGTGTGTTATGAGACGCAAATGTGAGCGGCTTTTGAATTTGTTTGCAGATTTACACGTCACAGTGAAATAGAGTTAAATTCAGGAAATATACGACTACGTACTTTCATTTGTGGAGGGAACCAATAGTCTTGAAGCACCCTGTATGAAATTCCCTCCATGCGCACGGATCTAATTCCCGTTCGATGTGGATCTGGAAGAAAATTAAAGGAATGGCCATACGGTAAAAATACTTGAGCATATCAAGTGTCAAGTGCTGTTGTAGCAGTTATAGTTACCCAGCTCAATTTGTCGAGTCCATAAAAGCATTTATGCGGAGCTGCATCTAGATCTGCTGTCACTGTCAAAACTGAATTCCACTCAAACACACTCAGCAGGAAAAAACTCTACGACTTAAATTTACAGTTATTTACAATACAAACTTGATTTCTGTCAAATTGACAGTTCTTTTCACTGCACTGGTTGAATATTGCAGATTTTCTATTAAGATCACTTGGATGTTTTAGATATAATTAATATTTAAAATGTTTAAAATAATACAGATATTTTTTTAAATCATTAAAATGAGAGTGACATGAAGTGAAAGTAAAATTAAAATTAAAAGAGAAATCAAGTGAAAGTAAAAGTGAAACCAAAGGTGAAAGCAAATATAAAAGTAAAATTGAAAGTAGAGGTGAGAGCTAGAGTGAAAGCACACGTGAAAGTAGAAGTGCAAGCAGAGGTAAAAGGTATTTTTTTGAATTTGCTTGAAGAAATAAAATAATTCTTTACAACTTCTAGATTTGTTATTTCATTAAATTCTATTTTGGATTATATCAGAATGGAGACTCTAATATGCTGCTGTGAATCACGAAGTTGGACAAGAGTGATTGCGTGGATTCAAATTGTGAGTCATCTTTAATATTCTAGATTTGTTAATAAACATCGTGGGCACATTAAAAATAAACATTTGTTCCCTATTTAAAAAATACTTGTTTTGAAACAAATTTTTAAATTTCAGTTCTCCCTGTACTGGTTGCTCAGCTTTGTTTTAAATTTTCCCCTTTTAAATAAACAAATTTACTAAACCTAAACACACAATTTTGGGATTAGTAACTTTAAAATTTATTCCTTGCTTTATTTACTTGAAAAGGTGATGTTCTCGTTTGGACTGCTGTTGGCGGGAGGTGGACTGATGGTTCTTCTTGTCGCAGGGAAAGACGCAGTTAATAAAGTTACGCAAGAGAATCCAGATTATCAACATGGAGCTTTCATGGATTGGAATTCAGTTATGCCGTCAGAATGTAAGCCAATTTGAGTTCTACTTTGTATCCCTACTATTTAGCGCTAGTTCTGTATTTCTTTGAAAAAATGTGGATTTTGAAATATAATTATGATACTCATTTATTGGCCCACAGATTTAAAACTAGTCATCAATCTTGTAATTTGCATTATTATCCTTTTCCTTGGAAATATTTTGGCTGTATTTCTGATCAAGGGTGCTACAGAGGTAATAATTCTAGCAAAATTTGGTATTCAAAACTGACTTACACTGTTCAGTTTTAAACAGTAATTATTTTAATTTGTTGTAAATACAGAGCAAAAGTCGTTACCTAAAGTGGTGGGTGATTTACTCAGCCATCTGCTTGGCTTGGTTCATCTTGACGGAGATCCTCATTGTAAGCGTTGACAAATTATTCGCTTTCCTCCGAAGATCTGTCTTCTGCTCCGTTTACGGGTTTTCCATTTTTGTAGTAGTGACTCTCATAAGGGAGATTGATGCGGATAAACAGACGAGGAAAAATGGCGTGTCCGGTTCTGGAATAGAAAAGCCATCATCCAAGAGCCGGCAAAGTTTGCCCTTTCCGCCATATCCTAACAATGTGTAATTGCAAAAATATTGTATGTCGATAGAAACCGCATGTATTTTCCTTGAATTGTGAGTTCAACATGTATGTCTTTGTTACTTGTTTTAAATGATAGTTGTGATAATAATAATAAATAAATAAACTGCAATCTTATCAACTCAAATTAAACAGTGATTTTTATTACAACTGTTGTACACCATACAAATGTTACGCGTTTATTTGGTGTTGACTCACCGCGTTGAATTAGGCATACAACCATTTTCGAATTTAAAGCGTTAATTATTATAGTTAAAGTTCCAAAACGGATATCTACTGGGAAAAGAAGGAAGAGAAAGTATGTAGAAGCCACTCAAGGGGTTGCCTTTACAACAACCCTTTCAAATTATATATTATAAAGTCGAACAGGAGTGTGTAAGCTAACTTTTACTTTAAACTAAGCACCCAATAAAGATAGCACCTACTAAGCGTATGGACTCGTATACTCATGTACTCATTCACAGAATAAATCCTTTACTCGTCTCGTCAGCATACCCTACTATTCAGAAAAGGGAGAAAGAAAATGAAAACTTGAGAGTAATGAGCCCAGTTTAAGGCGTATAAGCACCCCCTCATTATTCCAGACGATAAATAAATCTAATTAATCTCTGCTGTATGTACACGCATGAAGGTGATGATTCAGATATCAAATATCAACTCTGTCTAGTCCTAGTCTCCCATTTCCATTTCACACTTTTAGACGCAAGAGTATATATATGTATACTTTTTCATTGAATTCTACTTTCATTAAAATTTCACGCGTATTCCATTCAGGCCCGGCGCGACACGTAGCCCGGCCCTGGTTCAAGTTGATTTTTTTGGGCCTTCTACTTTTTCAGTTTTTAAGCCGCCATTTTGTTTTTTTATAAGGCCTTGTTTTGCTAGGCGTCACTTTTACACAATTCGAATCCTCAGTAAAAAACTTGCGCACAAAGCTTATAAACGCCAAGAATTTGAGTTTTTTGCAACAAATTGCAAAATTTAGAAAATTATAATCTAGAGAACACTAGTGACGATGTGCATCTTTTAAATTACGAAATTACTAGAAATTTTTTAATGTAGCTGGATGTTTAGATACAAAAATAAGCAGTACTTTTTATTAAAACTTTACATTGAGCCCGCGCCCGGCCCCTAAGAGAGCCCGGCCCTGGTTTTCTGATCCACTTTGAACCATCCGTCCCGCCGGGCCTGATTCCATTTCTTCAATTAATCTGGCTCAGAAAGCTTTCTATTATCATCTTCCAGACACACCTATTTGTTTTCTAAGCAGATATCAAAACAATATTTTGAATTGGTTTTGTTTCCTTACACTTCCATTCAAAACTCCCACTTCTCAAAACAATTACCTGTCAGTCATGCAAAAATGCATTGTTTGCCAAAGCGCTGTGTCCAATGTACATGGTATACAAGTAGCAAAGTCCTAAATTCACACTTGAAATAGGCACCAAATAAATGTCTATGAACTGTGGACGTGGGTTTAATATGAAAAATTAGGAGAACTCAAACAAAGAAGTTCGAGTTGGCTGTCAGAAAAATGTCACAATTACACTAAGGGATGATTGTTATTAAATGTTGTTATAATGCACATGGGTATGAATTCTGAAAGCCTCTCCATTTAAGACAATGTTAAAAAAGTTTTCATTCCATTTTCACAGCGGGTGGGTTTATTATAAAAGCGCAATGTCATCCGTCACATTATTCATAGATGATCCCTTGCTTTCCCTTCGTCACACTTAAAAATTTTTTCTCGGTTTATTATCAGGCCGTCTGTTAGAATGTCAAACCCTTTTGTAAGCTGTAAAAAACCAGGAGGAACTTCGCTTTCACTGACATTGACAAAAGGTTTGGTTCCACACAACAGTGGAACGGAAAGGAGAAGGAATAAAAACCTATGTTAAAAAAATGCAATAATAGGTTGGAAACAAAGACAATTTATAAAATAATTCCTGCATACATACAGTGTACAACAGCAATATTGCATTACATTACGCAAGTATTGAGCTTCAAAAAATAATAAAAGAAACCCTAGCCCGTGATTTTGGTTTATGCATTTACGGAAAAACGTTTTAAGGATGATTATTTTCCTATTATAGTTCTTAGCTTCTCTGGCAACTTGTAATCTGTAGTATTTTAAAATTACAGCTTTTAAATTTTACAGTACAATTATACGTAGCATTTTCTTCATATTTTTAAGAACTCGCCGATGCTCTGTCAAAAGCCTATACACTACGTGCAGCAAGTCTGAGCCATGAACATTCAACAGTTGTAAAACGTAAAGAGCGGTGCGGAGTGCATGCGAGGAGATTCATGCATTTAAATAATTAACAAACTTTGAAAGACGCCATAATAAAACCGTCCTTGTTTGCTCATTAAAACAAATTGGAAGTAAATTCTGTAAAATAATCTCCTTGTTTGAGTCACACGTGCCTCACAAGTCTAACGCCCAACGAACAACGAAAGTAACAACGAGATGAAATAATAGGCAAACAAAGTGCTCATGAGAGTTGTGAAACTGCCCGGAAGCGAATTCTACGAAAGTCTAAAATAATTGACAACCTCAGAATGTTACTGGAGCTCCCCAAATGAAAAATAAAATGGCCTTGTCTCTCTTCAGGCCTTTTTTTCCGTATTTATTTTGTAGGTATTTATGTCATTAGTTAAAAAGTAAGGTTTGAATTTCTATGTTGTGTCGTGCACGTGTACTGTGTGCAGTGATACAATCCTACGTTTGCCTATATGCTCTAATATGTCAAGATGCCATCGCTTCTTTACTTCCCACAAGTAAACTTTTTTTTGGATTGAATTGCGTCCAGGGAAAGTCTTTAAATTATTTCTGCATTTTAAACACACGTTACTGAGCCAGGAAAGTGCGAAGAGTCACGCTTTCACTCATTATTTTCTACATTTGTCTTTTTCGCAAAGGGTATTAGTTACAAAACTCGTCATAGAAATTCATGGCAGTGGCAGTTCCTTGATCCCTTGCGGGGCTTCAAACTTTCAATGTTCCGCATCTATGGATGGAAGCAACGGTATTGAAGCACCCTGTATGAAGTTCCCTCCTTGCGCACTCATCTCACCACCATTGGATTTGGATCTACAAGAATATTATAGTAATGAACATATGCTCTAAACGCTAGTACATTTCAAGTGGAAAGTCTCGTCGTACCACAGTCAATCAGTTCAATTTTGGAAGACAATAAAATCATTTATACTCAGCTCGACCTGCCGTCACTCTTAAAACTGAGTTTAACTCGAAAGCACGCTGACGGAAGAAACTTTAAAACCATATTTTATAGGTATTCTTATTACAGAGCAGTGTTTTGTTACAATTGTTGCACTTTGGTTTCACTTGTTGACAATTGATAACGACTGAAAACGACCACATTTGAAACAATAATACACCCTAAACGTAGAAACGTACGCTGACTAAAATTTTATGCAGATAAAGTGAAAACAAAAGTAAAAGCAGATGTGAAAGCAAAAAAAAAGCAAAAGTGAAAGCAATCGTGAAAATAAAAGTAAAAGCAAAAGTAAAAGCATAAGTAAATTCAAAATTGAAACCAGAAGTGAAAGCAGAAGTGAAAGTAAAACTAAAAGTGAAACAAAGGTGAAGCTTTGAAATAAATTTTAGTAAATTGATTAACTAGCGTTGAAATTTGATTTATTGGCTTGTGCTATGGACCGAGTCCGAATGGAGTCTTTAATTTGTTGCTGCGGATCACGAAGTTGGACGCGAGTTATTGCATGGGTTCAAATCGTAAGACATTCAACTGTTGCTTTTATTTACCTTAACATAAATAACGTGAAATCAATGTCGGCAAAAATTTTAATTAAATAGATTTATATTTTTAGAATGCAGAAATGTGTCTCCAATCATTTAAGATCTACCAGCCATTAGTGGACGATATTTTACTGTTAAACCTTACAAATATAGTTAATTGGAACTTATCTACATACTTTATTTTTACTAACGAGTGATTTAATTATCATTCAAAAACTAATCAGTAGTGGTAGATAAATAATTTTACGCGCCTAAAAACGTTTTCATTTTCTTTAAACGGTGATTTGTTTTTGAATTTTGCTTAAAATGTGTTGTATGTGAAGGAAGCCTAAAATAAAAATAGCTCTTCCTTGGGTTCAATGGGCGTTAATTTGATTTATCAAATGTTAAAATCGGATGTTTTTAAAATTTAAGTTATTATTTTTTAACTCATTTGAAACTATATACACGATGACACTAGTAGCTACAGTTTAATTATATTTGACTAAACGCTTTAACGGAATCGAATTTTTGCGGTAGTTTATTGACTATACATGGGAACATTCCCAACTTGAAACTACAGAATGAAGCAAAACTACCCGAAACGTATACTACCAATTTCAGTGACCTCTGCTTGTATAGTCGTTCGACTGCAAAATTCGTTGTTCAGCCGCAATCGCGCGCGCAATTTCAAAAATATCGATTTTTTCGAATTTCACCGCGCTCTAGCTCCCACAATTTTTGTCCAATTTTTATAAAAATTGAAATACAACATCTTTGTATGATTATCTAAAAAGTAATTTCAGGATTTTTGAAAATTCGAAAATTTTTATTTTTTTCGAAAAATTAAAAAAAATGTGTATTTTTGAGGCCCAGAGTTTTAACTATTTTTTTCGAATAAAATAAAAATTTTCAAATTTTCAAAAATCCTGAAATTACTTTTTAGATAATCATACAAAGATGTTGTATTTCAATTTTTATAAAAATTGGACAAAAATTGTGGGAGCTAGAGCGCGGTGAAATTCGAAAAAATCGATATTTTTGAAATTGCGCGGGCGATTGCGGCCGAACAACGAATTTTGCAGTCGAACGACTATACAAGCAGAGGTCACTGATATTGGTAGTATACGTTCCGGGTAGTTTCGCTTCATTCTGTAGTTTCAAGTTGGGAATGTTCCCATGTAAGTGGTTAAAACATGTATTATGAGATTTAACAGGAAATTTCAAAATTTAAATTCTGATTGTTTTAATTGCAGAAGTTGCTGATCAGAATGGCCAAGAATTTTAAATTTTGAATATTAGCTTAAAATATAAACTTTAACTGCTGTTAAAGTCAGTTAAAAATGCAGTTTTTGATTTGTAGGTAATTTAATTAATTTTTAATTATACAAAGTTCCTCGTTTCCGCCTTTGCTTTAACAGGTAGTGTTCTCAGTTGGACTGTTGTTGGCAGGCGGTGGGCTAATGGTTCTTATTGTCGAAGGGAAAGATGCAGTTGATAAAGTAACTCAGGAAAATCCTGATCAAAAAGGAAAAATTGCTTTCGGAAATTGGAATTTGGTTATGCCGTCAGAATGTAAGTCAATTTGAGTTATGCTTTGTATCTCCATTGTTTCACTGTATTTATTTATTCGTCCAATATTATTAGGAATTTTAAAATTCACTATTATACTCTATTGCTTTACAGATTTAAAACTAGTCATCACTCTTGTCACTTGCGTTATCATTCTTTTTGTTGGAAATATTTTGGCTGTGTTTCTCATTAAAGGTGCTACTGAAGTAATTCTATCAAAATTTAAATGTCAAAGAATCCTAAAAAATACTACTTAAAATATTTTGTTTTAAATACTAATCTTAATTTGTTGTGGAATCAGAGCAAAAGTCGTTACCTGAAGTGGTGGGTATGTTACTCAGTCATCTGCTGGATTTGGTTCATCTTGACCGAGATCCTCATCGCAAGTGTTGACAAAATATTCGCTTACATCCGAAGATCTGTTTTCTGTGCTGTTTATGGGTTTTCCATTTTTGTGGTGGTGACGCTCATAAGGGAGATTGATGCGGAGGTCCAGCTGAGGAAAAATACTAACTTTGTATTTTAAGGCAATTATTAAATATATGTGTGGAAAAATTTTAACCTATAATTACAAAATACAATACTTACGTGAGCAATTATGAAGAAAATTGATTACTTATTTTGAAAATAAATAAACCGTGTACATTAGGGACGCTAGTGTATGTATATAATAAGGTGACGCATTGTGCATTATTTCATACTTTTTTGACTAATTGTGTAGTTACGATTCGCTCACTTTCTGTAATTTTATGTGCTACAAAGTCACTTAAAAAAACATACTTTTCAAAATTCAAAACATTATTAAATTCCACTGGACGTATCTGTTTGCATAGGTGTAATCAATCATGGAGAATTCTATGCAGTGGGTGCAAAAATCAAAGGGGACATATTTACAGGGCAAAGTAAGTATGAAATACAAAATTGTGGGTTAGTAACGGCTCACATCACTGGGTTGCGCAAAACAAAGGAAAGATGAGATTGAAATTGATGAAGAGAATCGGTCGCTTTCATTTCCTCGTGACTTTAACAATGATTATAAATTTCGCGACGGGGATCTGGACCTGACATTACAAAAAGTATCCCATTCATACCGCATTTCTGTATTAACGCAACTCCATAATTGCATTTTAATTTCTAAGCCTCACAGTGATTGAGCCCTTTGTGACACATATGCTGCGAGTGCAGCGTTCGAACAAACGTGACGAGTAGAGAAAACGCCAGCGCTTTCATTACTCATTTCATATGCAAATACAAATATTTCTTGTCCATGATTTAATTAAAAGGAAATTCAGCGCATGAGGACTTTGCTAGCAAAACGCGTTAGGTCCATGTTAATTAACTTTACACATGGGTGAAACTGTCAAATTTTTGGGCAAATTGGGATATTTTTTAATTTTATTTTATACTTTTATCAGTTGTTTTTATTGGGTTTAGTGGAATTACCGCGATTTGCAAAAAACGTTTTTAGAGAGAGTTATTTCAAATAGTTCCAGTAACCTTTGACCTCTGATATTACACAGTGGTAATGTGTAATATGTACCTAATCGTTGAAAAGCACCAATATAATCTCAATTTTTGAAAAAAATGCACTTAACGCATTTTCCTGGCAAACTTCTCATATTTCAAACTTTTACTTTAGAATTCACTATAGTTGCAATCTCGTGCTCTCCAGTAGCAACTTTAGCTCAAAGCCGTCAAATGTTTCTCAATAAACTACAAGGTTTCTGTTGCGGTTTTGTGAGCAGTAGTTTATCAAAATTTAATTACATATTATATTTTGCACAGTGTATTATAAACACGGCTCAAGGTTCAAACATGCTTGAGATACAGGACTAATTTAGTTTTGAAATAAAACTCCAAAACTCATTGGTATTATCATCTAATAATCTTCTTGTTTTTATTCATTTCACTTATCATATTCACTTACACGTAATAAAGGATGATCACAGTGTCGGTTCAAGCTATACCAAAAATAGTAATATCAAAATTTGTGACAGCATTCATCAAATAACAATGATTTAAAAAGCTACTAAATGCTACAGTTCTAATATTTGAGGTCCCCACATAGGTCAGAGTTCAGAATATGCACGCACACTCTAGGCACGAATAATAGGCCAGTATTGCAATTTAATATCGAACTTCAGTAGCCCCCTTGATGAGAAACACCGCCATAATATTTCCAAAAAACAGAATTATAACAAAAATGACGAGATTGATGACCAGTTTTAAATCTGAGGACCAAACAAAACGCAAATAATTATTATTTACAATCACAGTTATTTCTTTAAAGTAATTAAAGGAAGTAATCTAGTAGGTAAACAGAATAGTAATAAATTGAGTAGACTCACACTCTGATGGCATAGTCAAATTCCAATCTATAAATGCTCCATTTTTTTGATCCGGATTTTCTTGCGTTACTTTATTAACTGCATCTTTTCCCGCCACCGCAGGAGAACCATCAGCCCGCCACCCGCAAGCAACAGTCCAACTGAGAACACTACCTATTTTTGAAACTCAAATAAAAAAGATTTAAAATTTTAAAAAAACATTCCAAAAAACTAGTAACAAACTGTCTAACACAATATTTTCTTTTATTTAAAATAATATAAAAACGACAATGGCATAAGAACGAGTTTAACAGCTATTCAAATTTAAAAATGTGTCTTTTTACATTTTTTTTAAACTGATATCTTTTCATATTATAAACTTGTACAATGCAACTATGTTTCTTACAATTTAAATCCATGCAATACCCTTTGTCCAACTTCGTGCGTCACATTTGCATATTAAGGACTCCATTTTTACTTGATTCAAACTAGAAAATACATCAGTAAATGTTGACACTAAAATCAAGAACTCAATTTTCTAAAGTAACTTTCATGCTTATTGTTTTTTGGTTTCACTTTTGCTTTTACTTTTGCTTTCACTTTTGCTTCCACTTTTACTTTATTTCTATTATTTAAATAAACCTTCTTGTTAAATTTTAAATAGTAATTGTGACTCAAATGTAAAGCTTTTGTACATCCCCAACTAACACACATAGGCAATACAGTCGAACACAAATACAGTCGAACCCCGTTTTGAAAATAAGTGTAGCAGCTGTTGTAGTTTCTGCAATTCTTTCTCCTGCCTGTTAATGAGATGAATGTAGTTTTGATAGTGGCGGTGGCTTGAGCTTCGTTTAAACGTTTTATTGTCTGTAAAAGCGAAAACTCAAACAGTTGGCACTTCATATGTACGACAATTTCTCTTATCGTAGTGCAGATCATTGACAATAATTGCGCAGAAGATGACTTTCGTACGGGGTGCCTCATCGTTGCTCATCTCCCAAGAACAGAATTACACAAGGACGCAGAAACTTATTTGAAACACAATTTTATTTCGACGGAGGAATACATAATGAAGTTGATACACTCTGCACCTAATTAAAACTTGAATGACCCAGAAAATGAACTGAATTGGGATCGTTCACAAATGGTGTCATCAGTATGACCAAATGGGCCAAAGTTGCTTCGGGCTATACTAATGACATCATGTGATAAAAATAATAATATTTGCGCAATGGTTAAACTGATGACAGAAGAGTCATTCATAGGGTTGTAAAAATGCAGATTTTATGATGACTTTATTTGTGAACGATCCTACACAGAAATCCCAAAACTTTTACAATATTGTATAACAGATTGCAACTTTCTATTTTCTATAAGATAACTATACCTACGTGTATAAAATAAAGAGTGAATATGTGGCTCTTGGCGTTGGCTCTGTACCGTTTATTAAATCCAGAGATAAACGTATATAAACTGAAGAGGTTTTCCTTGGGGCCTGTTTAGGTAAAGTTTACTCAGAACGGAACGGAGCAAGAGAAAGCGACGCTCGCATAACAAATGACACAGATGCATGGTTGTTATGCAACATTGGAACAGAAAATGAAGCCACACACCCACAATACAAAACACAAACTTTATATTCTGGGTTATTAGATTAAATAGATACAACATAGATACAACCGCTCAATGGAGAATACGGGTATTAGCATTGGGCAACTTTCTTTATACTTTATAAATCCTTTGTGGTCGTCAATTAATTACTATAATAACTTTGCTTTTTTTAAAGAGTTCCCAAGCCTGCTTTTAAAAACAGAAGTTTTTGCTTTGACATCTGCTAACGAAGGACACATACATTATTATTACTTTATTTCTTTGAAACTAACCCATTAGTAAGTACTTAATGTGTGGCACGTAGACAAAAGAGAAAGTTCTCTCACTAAATTTGATCGAAGCAACAGCGTCCAAATGGAATGATAATGAAAGTAAAATTCAATGAAAAAGTATAAACTTTTGTGTGTAACATGTTGCGCGTAAGTGTTTAATGGATTAGAGATAAAACTTGACGTTTGATACTTCATCTCACACCACACAGTGCACACACAGCTGAGATTTGATTGCATTAATTATTTAGCGTGGGAAGAACTGAACTGCGTTGAAGCGTATTAGCTTACGCTCCAGTTTCTATTTTTCAAAGGCATACATAATCTAATTAGGAGGCAAAGTCTAAAAGAAAAATACAAAGGAGGAAACGTTGAACTTATTTCAAACAGTTTTCGTTTCTGTATTCTGCTAGACAATCTCCGCCCACGCATTATTTCTGTTTTGAAGTTTCATTATTTTAAACGTAAATTTATTGCGGGATCTGTTACATGGATCACTGGGGTGACATCAATAATGGACTATTCCTTATTTAAGACCGTGAAACTCTAATAAGACATACAGAAAGTTAGAAATTCTTGGCATTACTACAGTATACGTATGGTACGGCGTGCGTATAATGAAGATGCTGTGTTGCTGGTGAGAAAGGAATCGAGTTCACAACCTTACCTCCCACAGATTCTCCTCAAATTCTCCAGACAGCATCGGCCATCTGACAGAGAGTGAGGAAGATCCATGGAAGGAGATAAGTAAAATAAATACAACTCGCAGCCCTCCACCACACAGCGTCTATGAGCCACGAAAGGAATTAAATGATGCTTCCCGAGGCGACAGGAGACGAAGCAAGGAAGGAGCGGAGGCGAACTAGCTAAGAAGGAACAATCACGCCTCGAAGAAGAGAGGGTCTCCGTCTTCAATTCTTCCAAAATCCTTCAGAATCTTTAATTTCTTTTTCCATTTTCCCTTCTGGAAAATCGGTAGAAAAATGAATAGTAAGGAATCGAAGAACATGGAGACTCCGAAAGGAATAAGAGCAATACGAGGGGATTGTCCCCATGGTTCCTGCTGGTGCCATCAAAAAGAATTGAAAATCAAGAAACAGAGAAAATTTGATAATTTTTATATATTCTTATTCCTATTTATGGTGTTCACCGTGTTCGCGATTCCTCTCTACGAGTTCTTCTTAAGTTTATTGTAGTTAAAATTATTGAGGTCAATTGGACCAAACACATAAATTATATAATATCAAAATATATATTGTGAATTACCTGTAATCAGCCTGGACCTGGAATTGGAAATCTCAGATGCCACACCCGTGGCATCCGTAAGCGTATCAGTTATAAAATCATTATCTGTAAATTCATTATATTGTAAATCATTGGACGAAATCTGAAAAACAAAACAAAAACATGAATTAATTATTATCATTCAGTTGTGGCCCTCGACCTTATGTCGTTTGGGAAATATTACATTTGAAATATAACTTATCTTTTCCTTTTTGAGTTAAACAATTAATATAAACTTATAACTTCAAAATTACCTTCTCACCTTCGATCGTTGAGCATTCTCATTTATAATTCGCAAAACTCTTATTGATTCTCATGTCTTCCGTCATCGAATCTAGAATGAGGAAATATGAAATTAAGTTAACATAATTTGCATCTCAAATAATTGGCAAACACATTAGTCGTCAGCAGTGGTTCCCTGAACCCGCTCGACGTAATTTAGGGACTTTGGTTCATACAATAAAATAGGCGAAAAAAATTGATAAAAACAAATCCAAAATTGAGGGGAAACAGGTAGAGGCGAACCCGCAGCTCAGGCTGTATTTTGCAGGTTTGTCCTCCAAGTTGGAGTGGTCGGTGGAGCGGGGACGCTGTTCGCGTTTCCCTGCAACACGACTTTGCCATCGTCCATCCAACCTCCCCGACCAACCTAATTGGAAAAATTAACTAAACTAAAATAAAACTAAAAACATAATTAAAATAAAATGTAAAATAAATATATTTACCTGATTGGCATCCAAAATTCAGGATCGTTTGTCGGCCTGGACTGGTGGTAATGGTGCGGTGTGTGTCCGTAGCATACCGTCCTCTGTAGCCCGGACACTCTCCACCGCACCTCTCCGTCCTTTCCGGGCTGGATGTGGTTGCTGGGCACGGAGTCAGCACCACTTCCCCAACGACCCTCCTGCAAAATAAAGAAAATAAAATTAACCTAAATAAAAAGTAAAAACTTACCTCCATTGGTTTAAAATTCAGGACAAGTCGTTGCTGCTGAACTGGAATGGCGGGGACGGTGGACGTTTGTTAATTGGAACGCTTAGCTATGCAAACGTCCTTCTCCGTCCCTTGTCCGTCCCGTCCAGTGGCGTTGGAGCTGAGGGCCACCGGAGGATGAAGCTAATCCTCCAGGCCTCCGACCTTCACGCCGGCTTGTCCTCCTGAAAATAGAAGCAAAATAAGTCAGCCTTCTCTTTCTCCCCGCCTTAAATCCTCATTGGCAATAAAATAAAAATATTTGGCAAAATTTCCCGAGCAGACTGAATTTCCTCGGTAGGACCTAAAACCATTCGACCGTACACATGCTCCGTTTGCCGTCAACGGTCGATGTGGTTCCGTAGTCCCTCATGAAGTCGGGAGCTCGTGGTGGCGAGGCAAGGGAAGTGGATGAACATTCCACAGCCTTGACCTCAGCCACCGAGCTACATTGCTCTTGGAATTCTTACGCTCAAAATTAAAGCATAAATCCTAGCTAAAATAAATTATGCATTTAAAATTAAAATAAATAAAATTAGCATTCTTACCATCTGTAGCTATCCTGGAGACTCTTGGCTGGAGCCTCAGCCGAGTCTCCCTCCCCCTCTTCATAGGTCTCCGGCCTCCTCCGGAGTGGTGGAACACACCCGTAATTAAGTTAAATACTACCACCTGACCCTTACCATCTTTCATATCCTCCATTAATATATTTATTAAATTATCGAATTTTAGGGAGTTTCATAGATGCATATAGGTGAAGGGATGTGGTAAACTCGGATAGGCCTCCCACCCTCACTCTTATTTAGGGAGGAGAATACCATACTCGTTTTACAAGGTGCGGGGTGAGGCTTAGCTTTACCCCCCCTTTACCAAACGCATTAAAAACCCCGTAAAATTCTGATTAGAAAACATTTTTTTTACCTAAAATAAATAAAAAGTAAAATTTAGTATGTACGTGCAGGGAAAAAAAATACGCCATTCCCGCACGAAAACATAAATTGTTATGTACCTATAGGAAAATTAATATATCCGTATTCCCGTATGAAAATATAAATGACATAGGTATTGTAGGAATATACCAGCAGCTATTCCCTGAAATGAGAATATCGTAAATAATGGCTAGATTCAAGGTTGCAAACTCGAATCCTACGCCGCCTATCCGAATCTCGTAAGAGTTGCCCTTTGGCTTCTCAAATAGTGCATGAATATCATCTAAATATTCATTGCACCGTCCAAAACAGCAAGTCGACCATAATTGAAGACCGCTATCTGCTAGGATACTGCGGTGGGCTCGGCCAAGTCCGCCACGTTGCCGTTCTTACGAACGGTAACATCAGCATCTTCCTTGCGGCTGAACTTCCCGGGAGTACATACGCCATCAGCACTATAATGAGCTGGGCCATGTATTTCCTATGCCGGAGAGCAAACGAGAGGCAACCAAGGCGCCGTCTCCGTCCGCCCGTATAAACTTGGCAACATCGCTTACCATGACCATGCCACAGCCAAGTGCATTTCGTCAGCTCTGTACTAAAGCCGTTTAGCAATGCTCATTCCGTAGTGTGCATTCATATGATACAGAGCCTTCCTAAAAATTCATCCGAATTTTCAGTTGGAAAATCTTCCATCATTTTCACAATTTTTATTTTCATTTTTAAAAAAGTTTTCCATCTCATAGAAGAAAAGTATATCTTCTTCATTTTCACTGTTTTAAGTGAAGTTCACAAAAATTTAATCCTAGAAAAATCGTGCAAGAATTTCTGTGGATCTTCGAAATTTGTAGCTTAGGCCAAGAAGCCTAGTCTTGTTAAAAGCAGGCAGCTAAACATTAAAAAGCCAAAAGGTCAAAATATCAAATTAAACATCATAAATTTAACCTCACTAGCAAAGTAGTGGAATCGCGAGTTCAAATTCCATCCGGGGTCATCCCAGATTCCCGAATATCGACCTACCAAGAGCTGCCGTCTTGCAAAAGGTAAATACATCTCCCCTTTTATTATTGCATTCCCTGAAAAACCCACAGTGCCAAATCACTTTTAATAAAACAGGGGTAAACTCCCTGGGTGATTCGCACGTAATTGGGGAACGTTGGGAATCTACATGCCGGTATTAGCATGCCGGGTGGGTTCACTGACCCAGGCCATGCTTCCCTGATCATAGTAGCGCATGCTGAAAGGGAACATGGATGCAAGTGCATGGGCATTGCATTGGTATGGTTGGTCATTGGGAATAAATTTTGTTGATTAAATTCTAATTATTGTGCTTACCGAAAATTTTCAGTACTTAATTAGAACCTTAGTCAAAATCAGGGCTTCTCCTCAAAGGACTCCATTTCAATAAAAAGGAACCGGACAGACGATCGAACATCGCCGGATCCTGTGAAAATTTCTTCGGTGCTGTCGTTGAGGACCTCAGCACATTAATCCTCAAATAAGGAGAAAGAAGAAATTACAGAGAAAACAAGCAACTTCATCTCAACCCATGTTGAAGAACCACATCGCCGGAAAAATTGTAAGTTGGCTTGTTAAAAATAATTAGAGCATAAGTAATCATAAGCTCATATTACCCCGTTAAAATTTTCATTTTCCAGTATTTCTGTTCTTAAGAGAAAAGTGAAGTTGTAAGGTCCAAGACCTTCCTTCAACCCATTCTCAGTTTTTCCAGTTTCCCAGTATTTTATTTCCTTAAAGAAGGAAAGTCATAAAGAGTTTAGAAAGCCTTAGAAAATTCCAAAGAATTTTCATTCTTTCCATATTCAAGTTCAAATCAGTGTATGTCTGATCACGGTCAGGCCATAATAGTGAACAACGTAGATAGATCAATTAGATATTGGTACCAGGTCACAGGACATAAATACCTATCTGAATTACAGGTAGCCGTCTTAATTAATTTCGTGTGCGACGGTTTAGGTCTCACTCCAGTGACCGAATTCCCACTTAATTTACCTGAAATAAAAATTATTCTCCCCCATCTCAAGGAAAGAATTCATAACATTGCCATAAATTGGCATACAGAGATTGGATATCTCTATCTTTCCGCTTCTCAACTAAAAGCGTTTGTGGAAACAATTATCAGTTTTCATCAGGCATTAGAAGCATAAAAATAACATTCAGTTTACATTCAATTTTCAATTTAAAAGTTCATTCTTTCCAATTTTCTTTACAATAAAATCAAAATTAAATTTTCTGAATAAATTTATGTCGAATATTGAGGCTTATAATTTCTTAATTAAAGTTAACCAAGCTCTCAGGCTTTGGCACCGTGCTGAAGGTAGGGCGCATCTCACGAAACCTCAATTAGTTTCCTTTATTAATTTTGTCATTAACGACATATGCTTAACCCTCAATATTCTCCCTGAAAAATCTCCAATATCAGCCCATCACTGCTGAACTTTTGCGACATTTTGTTAATAGTATCATTAGTTGGCATAACGACGTTGGCAAAGCATACATCAGCAAACCGCAATTCTTCGGCGTAATTCGCATCACTTTGAAATTCTTCAAGGATCAGAATTATCTCGAGTTTGCTCATTTTTGGTAAAACAATATTCATTTCTATTTCCTTCCTGACAAACTTATTAAATTTGTTATTGTAAGTTGATGTCTGCTATTGTAAAAAATCTCATTATTTCAAACGTTACTCAGGCTGTTCGACGTTGATACCGAGTAGAAGGCCATCAACTAATTAACGAAAGCCAAGTCAATCAACTTATCGAGTATTTATTAAAGGCATTGAGCCAAGACCAAGCTACATCAACTTCCAATACTGCATTACTACTTCCAGGTACACCGGAATTCACTGACAAGTTAATGACAATCTCCTTGGTTGGTGGTCTGAATTTGGTTATATTAGTAAACTTCATTTAGGGAAGTTAATGCATGTTGTGTTACAAATTGTTAACGACGATACTGAATTCCTAGGTCAACAATATCAGAGTAAATTGTAAATTTATGAGTCAATTTATTTCTAATTCAGCTCTGACCTTCCGAATCAAATTAGAAATAGGTGAATGGTACGACAACGTAGGTCTTCAATACCTATCTCTACCCCAAGCTCGAGGTTTGATCAACCACGTTCTAGAACTCTTAGGTCTTGTAGACGTTCCTTAAGCCGTGCCGATCTATTATCCAACTCCCCATACCTTTGAGAATTTTTCCTAAAGATTTAAAGCCGCAGTGTGGGGCTGGCACGACGAAAAAGGGTTCCAGTATATGACCCCAGCTCAAGTTCAGGAATTGTTTGTAATCGTTTTTGCAAGAGACGACCACGAGTTGTCCAAATTTAACGTTCAAAGGGCATTTCGCCACGACCTCGATCGTTAAAAATTGCTTGACATTGAATGTCATCACTTCTTCCCATTATCTTTATTCGTAGAATTGAAGATAGTAGCGATTTTTGGCATTCAGTCAGTGGTCATCATTTATTAACCGAATCCCAAAAGGATTTCTTAACTGAATACGTTCTTCGAATTTTACAGCTCAGTGTAAATCCTCAATCACCGATAGCAACTCAAGTCCTGCATTTAAATCCGAGTAATTTTACCCGAAAATTCAAACGTGCGATTTGGGCTTGGTATTTCGATATTGGAAACGAATACCTTACCTACGTTCAAACTAGAAATATTACCCTCGTCATAATTTAAACCCCTTTGTACTAATTTATAAAATTTTGTGAATGTCATTTGTTGAAATTATTGAATTAAATTTCTGAGTAAAAGCTGCAATAACTAACTGGGAAAGTCTATACGGTCATCAAAACCTAAACCTACAACAGGTAGACGATTTAATTAATTACCTCTTTATTAAACTAGGCAGTACTGGATTACTAAATCCACCAAGTAGTGACTTTTCATCTCCCCATACTTACCTTAATTTTACAGATCGTTTCCACGTCTCTGTAACGAGTTGGTACCAAGAAACGGGACACCTCCATTTGTCCACTGATCAATTGGAACAATTCTTTGTAGAGGTGATCGAGTTTGACGAACTCAACTCTATTATTTATAACGCTATTGAAATTTTCAATACCAATTCAGATTAATTTAATTCCGTATGTCATTTCTCTTACCTACTATTTTGGTTCACCGCATAGTCACTTCAGTTTGTTATTGGTTTGCGCTCACAGGATATCAGTATTTATCCCAAGACCAGACTAATCACTTAATTGAATTTGTGACTGAATATTTAGGCCTTCGGTCACCCGTCACAAATTCAATTGCAGCATTCATTCCCCATCTAACTTTATCTAATTTCCCAGAAAAATTAAGGTATTCAATTTTTAGTTGGTATTACGTGTTTGGTTTCCAGTATCTTACTGACCACGAGGTGAGTCAACTTCTTGCCATAATAGCAATTTACGATCAACGTAGTGTTGATTACGCCGCTGCAACTTCTGATCATACATATTAAAGTTGAAATAATATATGTCTTTGGTTATACCTGTAATTTTGATTGCACGAAGTGAACAAGCCTTGAAATATTGGCATCGTTTTGTCAATTACCAAGTCATCACTTCTCAACAACTCGGTACTCTCATAGCCTTTATTCATCATCATTTAGGCTTAAGAGAGACTTCCACTTCTCCTATTGTTAGTCCAACAACATATCAACCTTCTACTGACTTTGTTGTCGTGTTTAATCAGGGTATTCAGTGTTGGTATACTACATTGGGTCGACATCTCATTACTCCACATCAATTGGAAATATTGTTAGCTGTCACCAACCAGTATCTCAACACAACCCTATTTTTAGGATAATCAAAATTAAAAATATTAATTAATAAATTTTCTTATGTCAAACCTTAGCCCATATAGGGCAATTGAACGCGTAGATAAAAGCATTCGTCGTTGGTATACCATTCTTGGCCAGTTTCAAAGTACGAAGGCACAACTCAAGGATCCTATTGTGTTTGTAATTAATAAATTAGATATCCTACAGGGATTAGGTTCTTTATTTAACGAGGAAATTCTTCATTTGAACTTGCTTAACTTTAACAATAAGATAAAACTTGCCCTTGTGGATTGGTACTTTGTCATCGGTCATAAGCATCTTTCAGTAGACCAGACCAAGGTCCTTATCAGTGTTGTCCTTAGTTACGACGATTTAAATTCAATTAATTTAGAGAATTCTACCAATTCATCATAATCTAATTTATTTTTCCGTGACTAATCTTATGAATCATATCCCACATCCTGACTTACGAACCTTACTCATCCATTCAATTTTTCTTTGGCACGAAGAGGAAGGTTTCCTTTTCCTAGAAGATCAGCAACTTAGGGGTTTCATTACTTTCTTAAGTTGTTGTATTGACTTCCTTTTCCCGCAATAAAATATCCCTGAATGCCCTTCCTTAACCTCACTGTCCTAGTTCAACGTATTACTGATTCGATAAGATATTGGCATTTGATTATTGCCCATCAATATCTTCCTGAATCTGAATTAAATTTATTCATTGAATTCATCCTTAAGCAATTAAACCTTCAAGCATCTCTTACCGACTCAATCCAGGAGAACCCACTCCTTAATCACACGAATTTATTTCAGGAATTTTTGAAGGTGGTATTCCTTTGGTATTTTGGTGGTGGTTACAATTATTTATCAACCGTTCAGTTGGACGATTTCATATCCATAGTCACTGCATATGATAAATACGGAGGGATTAATCTATAAAATTTCATAATTTATGTTTAGAAAACTGAATGAATTTTTGTGATCCTATTCTTTTAGCAAAGCGAATCACAGATTCAGTAAAATATTGGCATACCACCATTGGATACCAATTTCTCCCTGTGTCTGAACTTCGCTTCTTAAATTTATTTGTCTTAAACTTCTTAGGTATTCAATACTATTCATCTTGCCCGATCGAAACTGATATTTCCCACCTTACAGCCGCAATTTTCCCTGCGAGATTCAGAGACGCCGTTTTCACCTGGTACTGTGGACTTGGTCGTCATCATTTGACTTTTGATCAATTAGAAGAATTCCATACCACTGTCAATTTCTTCGACGAGCACGGTGGATCTTTAAATAATTATCTTGCTTCTTTCATAAATAATTAAATAAATGTACTTCGGCACGCCGATTGAGTTTAAAACCCAAATCGCAGCACACATTAATAACTGGTATACTATCGTAGGTTTCCAAACCCATACCCAGTTTTCGAAAAACATTTTTCTTGAATTCGTCCTTGCCCGATTAGAAATCCAGGACGACAGAGATTCTCCGGTAGCAACCACCCATACACGGTTGACTCCGCAAAATTATATCCGTTTTTACGCAGAGTCCGTGTATACTTGGTTCCTCACCCGTTGTGAAAATCCCGAAGCAACTCACCGTGCATATCAATATCTTTTAATGGCAGCTGCTCATGATCAAGCTTTGTAAATCCCCAGATTAATAGCAGCCGGAAAAGATATTATACGTTCGTTGATGAACTTCAGTGATCCCCATAAGTTAATAAAAAGAATAGAGACTGAGATAATATATTGCCACATCATCGAAGGCCATAAACATTTCTGAGCAATTCGAACTGAGAATTTTCGTGATTTTGTCTTAAATTATTTGGGACTGCGAGAGAATAAAAATTCTCCCATTACTCTTCCCAAGTTTAATTCCCAATCTTTTGGTAAGAAATACCAAGCAGTGGTATTTCATTGGTTCCTTAATTTAGATCCTATTCCCATTGTTTGTTGCCAGCAACAACTTTTCTTTTCAATACTAGAAAAAGTTAACATCATTGAATGAGTGATCCCACTTCTGTAGAATTGGTTACTAGAACCGAAAACGCCATAAGATTCTGGTATGCTTAGGAGGGAAAACACATAATTTCTGAAGCTCAATTAACTTCTTTTATTAATTTTGTTTTCCACAAATTAAGACTCCGAACGGGTTTGAATGGCCCAATAGCTACATCAATACCACATCTTAACGCAGAAAATTGGTTTTCTAAGCTCAAAGAAGCAGTAATTATATATTTCATAGCCATAAATCGTCCAAGTTTGTCTTACGCACAAGCTCGTAAATTTTTCCAATTGTGTATGGCATATGATAATTGCGGTTGTAGTGATCCAAGAGTGAATGCAGCGAATCAACTCGATTAGAGAATCGAATTTTCCTTGGAAGTTTGTATCATCAGTAGTCCTCTGGCATAGACGCGTAGGTCATAGGCATTTGACAAAAGTACAACTACTTGGTTTCATAATAATTGTGCTTAATCACATAAGAGAATTTTGCATCGGTAGGGCACAATCTAATCTTTTTATCAGAACTCACTGGAGAGTAATTTAGAATCGTATTAAGCACAGAGTCTTTAGGTCTTAGACCATTACGCCGTCAACTTTGTTAAAAAAGGCGTCCCTCCCATAATATTGATTTCATTACTAATTAATTGTGAATCTTGTAGATGCAGACTTGGTGGATTGGGAGACGAACAGCTTCTCGATCTACAACTACACAAACAATCTTCGTAGAGATCATTTAGTTCAAATTCGGGACGCAAACCGTGACTCGAATTTCTTAAAAACATACTAGTGGTCATACAAAAAGTATAAAGTAAAAATTTACCTACGAAAATAAAATAAAAACTTGTTTACTTGAGGTCTAATATCAAAATTTATTTCTGAGTCACATTTATTTAGAAACCCATGTCAATTGTTCCACCAGAACAATTTTACGCCTTCACTAAAGACGCGTTCACCTAGTTCTTTTCTGGAGGTCATTCTACAATCAATTTTGATCAACTGTGTGTACTCGTCATATTTGCCCTCTACGCATTTGAAACCATCAATTTATTCTTCCCGGAATTGGAACAGCAAGAACTGAACAAATCTTTGGCTTACCTCGGACTGTGGTATTAATTTAAGGAGAGCTTCGCGCCCCATTCAATCGCCACCGAGACACCAAATATTTGCACAGGTATTCCTGCATCCCTACGGGAGAACATAAATAAAGTTATACATAATTATAATAAAATATAAAGAATTCCCATATTTCGTGAATTGAACTTTTCACTAATCACACCCTTACAATCTTGAGAACAGGTGGTGGTCCGCGTAAAGCTGAAAAGCCGTCTCCGACCTCTACACAAGCCAGCGAGTACTCTCACGAGTTTCACCTACCTACAATTCAAAACCGTTCTCAAGATTAAAAGTGAAATTAGAGAGAGTTCACTTCACAAGAATACCCCGGAGAAAACAGCCCAAAGCGCACGGATATACTTTTCTGAAATCCGACACTAACGGACTGATTCTCCCATACTCCTTTCCCTAATAAAGAATTTAAGTTACAAGGTCTTCGACCAAAATTAAAGTTAGCTAGATAAAATTAGAAGTAATTAAAAATATCTTCCTTTTCAATAGTTTTCATTACTTGGTATGATTTAGAATATCTACCATTATTTAAGAATAAGAACCACGGGGAAAAATAGAAAACTGGAGAAAGCTTGCTTTCACCAACTTTCGCCATTAGTTAAGCAATAATAGCAAATAGATAGGTTTCAAGTTTCTCAAAAACTCCAAAGAGTTTATTTAAATAGTGCAGACATTCTAATTTCTCATTATTAGAATCTTTAAAGTTTTTTTCTTATATTTCCCTCAATCAAATCTCGAAAATGAGTCAACAAGGTGATGAAAATATCCCCATAGTGAATATAGAGGATACCGATGCCTGTGGTACCTCCAGCGGTGCATTCGATATGAATAACACTGTGGTACCGAAAACACCTGGCCCCAACGGTAAACCTCCTATTAATATAAGTAAGAAGAAAGGAACTTCCAATAAATCTCCTTCAAAACACAGCAGCAAAACCCACAAAGCTGAAAGTTCTTCACATTCCAAGTCACATTCGACTTCCAAGTCGAGATTGACAAAGAAAAAGAAAATTCTAGGGGAGGAACAAAGTCAGGGTGGCGAGACATCTTCATACCAAACATTACTCTCCGGGGATGATCAAGGTTCGGTCCAAACAGATCAGAATCCACGAGATTCCGACTTTAATGACCCAAACCAGTCAGAATTAGATGCTCACATCGATCAACATTGTAACGACATTACTCACTACGCCTTAGAGGCATATGGTCTACATGAAAATTATTTAATTTTCAATAGCAGACGTATCTCTATTCCTATCAATCCCAAAAGAATTTTGTTGCGTGATGGTGTAACCCCAGGTTACATAATTGAAGTCATTAGGTCGAAATCTATAATAGATCAAACTATTCGGGTCCTCCTCGATCATGAGGATATTACTGAACTCGACCCATTCTTTTATAGGAGATCCATTGAGGAGGGTCCTCCACCAGGGGCTCGTGATCACAATCACTTGCAAATAGAGCTTCCTCAAACCTCATCTTCAAACGCACGTCCATTACCCATCTTGAAATATGCTCATGATCCGGAGGGAGATTCAGTGCTCCCCACCGTGGTCACATCTCGCACTAGGCAACAAATAAACTTACATATGCAACGATGGTACGACGACCGTCAGGTCCCGTTGTCCCATAGTGAGCACATGATTCGTGCATTAGACGAAGATTTCTACAAAGAAATAGTGGATATAGCTAGAGAAAATAATACCACGTTGGAGATTGCTCTATGGTCCTTTATGAGCTTTCCACACGGTAAAACTCCTTTAGTGGTAACCCCATCAACTGGGGAGGCCTATAATTTTCAACCTAAAGAAAGATCACGAAGTAATCCTCCTACATCAAATCGATCACGTTCTCCATTCCTAGTACAAAATACTGTTGCCCAAACATCTAATCAACAGTTGACCCAAGGAGGGGGAAATCGGCGCCTCATTCCGGCTCCTTCTCCCACTCCTCCTGTTACGCAACAGCAGCTTCGAGCCGCACTTGCGTCTGTTCATTTAGATGAAGAACAAATTCAGAGATCTAAAAAAAGTAGGCCTTCTCATTTTTAAAATCCTCCATTTCGTAAAGTCGAGCAGCCTCAACGGATAAATCCTACGGGCAATCTTCTTGTGCCACCTCCGGTCACCGCATTGGTACAGAGCCGCAATGTCAACCTGACTCGCTACACAGTCCAAACTCCATCCTCTGTTCATGGCTCTTTGCCACCAGTTCCTCCGGGAGCTGACCGGAAGGTATATTTGGCATATGCTCCGACACGGGAATCTCGTCCATCAAACAGATCACAGCAACATCCAATAATGGGTGGTAATGTTGCACCCCTTACATATGAAGGAAGATTTGATCAATCAAGGGAACCTGCCCCATGGGTAGACCCTTCCCCTAACGTTCCTTAACGTACAACACAGGTAATCTTTGATAACGTGTATCCACAAATTGACTTGCGAAGACATCAATAAACTGATGCTTCTCCGCGCCAATATTTATCAAGGGATCCATTTCCCTCTTCAACAAGGCAAACCCGTAGGAAGAGATCAAATCCAGCACCACCTACGCCAGGTCCTGTTCCAACTCATAATTCTCGACCATCTCGGCAACCTACACCGCCTCAAGATTCTCAATCAAGGAGACCGGAGAGTCCACCAAATCGCTACCGCAGCGAGAGACCAGACACTTCACCAAGATCTTCTTGATTCAATCGAGCTGAGAGTCCACCTGTTCATCATCGCGATGATAGAAGGTCCACTCCACCTCGAACTTCCCGTTCCAGACAATTCGATAGGCCACCTCGTCGTCATCACGACGATAGAACCCCAACTCCGCCACTGGCATCGCGTCCTAGAGAGGACAGGAGTCATTCACGTAGGAGTCAACATCGTAATGAGGATCGACAATCTCATTTAACATCGAGACATAATTCGGCACGTAGGGAACGAGAACCTACAAGAGATCAAGAAGGTCATAGGTCTCAAAGGGATCATTCACGAACGCAACGACACTCAAGTCGTAGCAGCCGATCTCATAGAGATTATTGGCAGTCTCCACGACGTTCTAGCAGGGATAGTAGATCTCGTGAAGATGATTCTCCACCGCCTCGACGATCAAGTCGTAGCAGTCGTAGTCATAGATCAAATCGATCCCCTCACAGTGGTGATGAGTCTCATCGTTCCGATAAGAAGCTCCCATCATCCCCATGGGGACGACTAGGTCGTAGGCGTATGCCGTCACCACCTGCTATACCTGCCCCAAGGGGGAGAAGCGCAGACAGACACCTGAACTCTGCTGGATATGATCATTATAAATTAACCAAATATGTGGATCTCTTACCAAAATTTAATAGTGAGATGTTAGCTCGCAAATGGGTAAGCGATACTAATTCTTTGGTATGTTTGTATGGCCTGCCACCATCTGCTATAATCACTAGACTTGACAGAGTCTTCACCCATCAAGCAGCTCAATGGTGGCGCAACAACAAAAATCGATTTACATCCCGCATGGATTATGATAATTTTGATCATTGCGCGGATAAATGGGATGACATTACGAAATCTCTCGTCCGTTATTTTGATCGAAATTATGTGGCAGACCGTGCTAAAGCAAACCTCCCGAGTACGGTCTATAAGACAGACCAAAGTGCTCGTGATTACTTGGCCGTCCGTGGCGAATGTTTGGATCTTATCGATCCCCACATGGATCCCGAAAAACGGATGCGCGAATTAATCAAAGGTTTACTGGTTGAAATCAGAGACAAGGCAAAACTGTGCACGATCAAAAAGAGTCTCCGCATCTTTCTGCAGCGTTACATTGCAGAACAACAAGAAGCAAAGCTAAACCAACCCAGCACACAGAGTAACTCGGCGTCGGCATCCATCCCTAAAGCTTATATTCGAGGACTCGAAGCCGAAGTCCAACATTCTTATAAAAAAAAACCCACCGATGTCCTTCACCGAGATTACTATGTGGCCTAGGATGGTCTGGAATATCAAACTGCTGATACTTCCAAGTTTACTTCTGCACAACGTGAAGCCGCAAAAAATTCCAAGGGTCCAATGAACTGCATGGAATGTAGTAAGGAGAATTATGGAGCTCGAAAATGCCTAATCCTCTTAAAAGAACAAGGCCGCATCGCTCCTCCTCCGAAACCACGTGCAGCTCCTAACAAAGCGACGAATGGAAATACATCTTCAGGAGGAAATAAATCTAACAATAATAATCCTCCTCCGGCTCCGCCCACCACAGATCCTAACATGGTACAACTCTTGCAGGATTTAGCTCAATCTGTTCAACAGTTAAAACAACAGCAGATTCAACCAATGCAGTATGCACCGGCTCCGGTTCAATATCTTGCACCTCAACAACAACCCATTTATCAACAAGCATATCCCATGCAACCACCTTATAGAGAATATAATCAAAATCCTCCACTACATGAATATTATCCTTCTAGTGGAGCACCACTGAGAGGTTTGAACACTCGTGGAGCTTCCTCAGGGACTCCCGGTGATCAACCTCCGCCTGAACGACAAGGCACTTCGGCATCATTCGGTTACACCTCAAATCAGAATTATTTAAACTCAAAAGGGGGGGGCGTAGATTTCTTAAACCCCCCCCCCCCCCCCCAATCGCCTCTCACCGACATTGCCTTAGAACCTGAACCTCCGAGCTATATCTTAAACAAATCAGTGAAATTAGTGCCTTTCCTCAACATTCCTTCACTTCCATATTTATTACCTGAGGCAGCCGAGTCTATTCAAGTCTCACCATATAACTCAGCACCCACATCTCCTATCAATGACGGCTTCGATACTGACTCCGCCTTTGATTTCAATATAGAAAATTCCGACGATGTCATCACTAATGATGACATCTTCAAAGTTCCCGATGCGGGATCTCTCCAACATGTTAGAACATTCTCACGAGTCGAAATGGAAATTCGACGTTCTTTTCCAGTTAAAAATAAATATGGCGAAAACATCACAGTCGAAGCCCTCATTGATACTGGAGCCACAATTAGTACCATTAGTCCACGTACATTAATTCGATTGGAACTCCAGAAACGAGTCCAACCATGTGCTCCTATCAGGGCTATTTTATCCATCAATGATAGCAAGGAGCATATCATAAAGAAATTCGTATTCCTCATCCTTTATATTGGATCAAGTGGGGATTTTTCGTCATGGACAAAGCAAATGACCACTTGGTATTTGGCATGGACCTCCTTCGGGAAAATCATGCATACGTCCTGTGTCACGAGGGTCTTTTGACCTTCTTGCCCCCTGAACATGATGAAAATAAACCGCCTCCACGAAAAAGTTTAAAACGTGCAGCTGGAACTTGCCTTCACCTTCGAAAAACTAATGTTAAGAAATTAAAGGTGACGGATGAAATAACTCGAACGGACAGCATAGACCCTGAATCCAATGTGAATGCTGATCTTCGATTTGCTTTTAATCCTTTAATGAAAGACCCTTTTTATAACTTAATTATTAAAACAGAAATAATTCCTATGCACGGGGATGGCTCAGACACGGAATCCGTGGTCCACACCATCCGCCCTTCGTATGGTTCAGATAGCTCCTCCGATGATGACGTACAAACAATATCAACTACCAGCATGTCGTCTCGTGCAGAGCGTCTTTTACCTCAATTTAAATTGCGTTTATGTACAGTCACCCTGCTTTCCATTAAGGCGTACCGTCCTAATCCCATCAACGTGTATGTGGAAGATAAGCATTTTAACGGGGATATCCTATTGGAACCCAATAATCTTTTATTTCAAAAATTCGGGCTTCAAATCCTTGAACCCGCCTTACGAATAGAAAACGGTTATGGCATTTGCCATCTCATCAATTCTGATCCTGAAGATATCATTCTCCCAATTCAGCCTGCACTGACTACCTATCGAGTTATTCCACCCAATCACCATAAATTACGCATGCTTCATCTAAATACTGATCAACAGCAGTTCCCAAGCACTCCGAAAATAATACTTGTGCCATTCTCTGTCGAACGGAGCAAGGCGCTCACCGACGAAGAATTCCAACAATTCAAAATTTATGAGAAATTAGCACCTGAAGAGAAAGACCAACTTACGGATTTCCTCAGCAAATTTCATAAGGTCTTCGGGTGGCAACCTGAAGATTTTCATGAAACCGTAAAATATCCATTAACAGGTCAAATCTTGGAAGCTAGTATCGAAATGTTAGACAAATCTCCGATGATTCATAATCCAACAGTCATGTCTCAAAAATTCATGGAGGTAGTCGAACGCGAAACTTTGGCAGGGATCGCACGCAAAAGCATTGAACCATGTCAAAGCTTCACAGTGTCTAGAATGTTAGTGGTAAAGAAAGGTGTAAATGATTGGCGCCCAGTAATAGATTATAGGGACATAAATAAAAGGGTAAAACCCATTGCAGCTCCCATACCTAACTTAATGAGTTTATTTGCGAAATTTTTCGGTTGTACTCACTTCTGCAATGTTGATATGGCCAACTCATATCAACAAATTGGGCTCGATAAAGCTTCCCAAAATCTTCTCGCCTATATAAACCATATGGGAGTATTTAGACCCCTTAGTCTTCTATTTGGATTTTTAAATTCTGGAACTTTATTCCAGCAAATTATAAATAAAATTTGGTTTCCACTTCTGTGTGACTTTTTAGCCTCTTACGTCGATGACACAAGCTTCGGCGGCTCCAGTTTTAGCCAGATGCTTGAGAGGTTACAACAAGTTCTATTTACTTGCTTGAGAGCCAATATTAAATTGAAGCCGACCAAATGCTTTTTTGGCTTCCCCTCCATTATTTTCCTTGGTCATCGGGTTAGTGCAGAAGGCATAGGGATCGACAGTGAGAGAGTTAAGGCTATCGTTGAGTATCCGTATCCCAGGAACACTACCGAGATTAGGAGGTTTATAGGGATCTCTAACTTTTTCCGTCGCATGATAAATGGATATTCTCATGTGGCTTGTCCACTTTTCAAACTGCTTATGATAAATGCTCCATTCAATTTTGATGATTCTTGTCGCAATGCCATCGACACGCTTAAACAGCTCATTATTGGAGCTCCGCTATTAGCTTTTCCAGTCCCCCATGGTCAACTTGAAATATGGTCGGACGCCAGTGACTTTTGCATTGGCTCTTGTCTTGTACAAAATATCGACGGTTTTCGAAGGCCACTTGCCTTTCATTCACATCTACTCACCGGTCCGCAGCTAAAATGGTCCACTCCAGAAAAGGAGTGCTACGCGATCATCCATGGTCTTGCCAAACAACATTCACTAGTGTTAAGCAGAACGATCCATGTCTACACTGACCATTCTGCGTTGACATCCATCCTCAAGACGTCAGAAGTTAACTCAAGACTCATTCGTTGAAGTCTCAAATTGAGCTCCTACGACATCAAGATTTACCACATTAAGGGCAAGAATAATGAAATAGCCGATGGTTTAAGCAGACCACCAAGAGATATCCCAACTCAGGAATGGAAAAATCCGGAAGAACCTGAAACCACCGTTCACCTCCGTAGTCTTCGGGATGCTGAGATTGTTCATCCGAACCTCGCTACCCTTGACTTGGATCACGAGATCGTCGCTAGCCAAAAGCTCGATCCCCGATGCCTCAAGATCATAAAATCATTAGAAAAAGATAGGGCAAATAATTTCGAAGGCGATAATAAATTTAGGAAAGATTATTAGCTCACAGAAGAAGGGCTTCTACAACATATCAACTACGACCCCTTAGGTCCGATGTGGCTAACAGTACTTCGATATCCTTTGTCGGAGAAAGCAGCCCAGGATTTCCATAAACAGTCTCATCTAAGTAATGACAAGATTTCACAAATACTAAAGAACAAATTCTGGTTCTTTAATATGCATCGCATAATTCTCAATGTCTGCCGCGCCTGCGAAACTTGCCAAAGGTTCGCGAAGATCAACCGAAAGAATAAGGGACCATTGCATGTGATGATCACACCTCAAGTTCCATTTCATAGAATATCGGTGGACCATATGGGTCCTCTGGACAAAACCTTTAGACAACATAGATATATTCTAGCCATCATCGATCAATGTACTCGTTTTCTTTGGCTCTTTCCTTGTTGTTTCACTAGTTGGGAAGATTTCGCCAAGCATCTCATACCCTTCGTTTAACAACATCATCCAAAGAGCATTGTCTCTGACAATGGAGGTGCCTTCATAGCTAAAGAATACTTAAAATTTTGTCTAGAGAATAACATTACACGCATCACTATAGCTCCATATCATGCTTCATCCAACGCATTCTGTGAACGAGTTAATTTCACCTTCGGCAGCATACTCAAGAAGTTGCAATTTGAAGACAAGCGTTACTGGGATGAAAAACTTCCAGCAGTTCAAGATGCTTATAACAGCGCGCCGCATTCTAGTACTAAGTTTACTCCTTACTTTCTTTTTCATGGTATAAGCCTTCCTAATCGTAATATAAATTTATTAGATGATCATCTGAATCCCGAGTGGGATTTGAAACAGCAACAGGTACGCATAGGGGAAATGTTTCGCGTCCGTATGCAAGCCTTTCAAAACTCTTGCGAGAGTCAATTAAAGAGAAAATTAGCGTTTGATAAAAGGCATCCCGCTGTAAGATTCCAAATTGGTGACTTGGTCTGGAAGCGCAACTACACGCGTCCTGCCGGTACCAAATCAAAATTTATTATGAAATACACGGGGCCTTATAAAGTTTATAGTGTGAATGAAAATATACATTCTTACTTTCTATGTCCACACAACGTTGACATAAATGTTTTCTTGCCAGAGCGTCAGCTACGCCTGACCCACGGCCATAATTTACGTAAATATGTTACA
The DNA here is from genome assembly GCA_949802685.1 of Dicyrtomina minuta. NCBI lineage: Eukaryota > Metazoa > Arthropoda > Collembola > Symphypleona > Dicyrtomidae > Dicyrtomina > Dicyrtomina minuta. Next base: position 502,574 of record OX461810.1, on the reverse strand, counting down.
GGGGAACCCCTGCCCGCTGCGGAGGAATCCGCCGTTGACTCCGACTGGTTGAATGACTTACGGCCTGTCCCAGCGGAGGAGGTCTTCCTCGCGGAGCCACGTCTTGATCCCACTGAGGATCCACCTCAAATAAATAGAACCCCTATCGTAGATGTGTTACCCCGTGGGAATTTCAATTATTCGGCAGATCGTCCTGTCGAAACCCCGGTAGAACATCTTCCACCTTCAGAACAAATACCGAGATGTGACGACACAGACGCGTCACACCCTCACCCACAGAGCATGAGAAGTACGGATGGTTCACATTCATCTTGGAATGTCCGTGCTCCTCCACCTACAACACTCAATCCTGACATTCACCCTCCTCAACATGGACCCTCACGTCCATCTTTTGTTAATATTTCGGCGTTTAGTAAAACGCCTGGGGGTGATGTCGGGGATGGTCTGAATAATAATTCTCAAGACCCAGATAGATGTACACATCGGGTCCAAACTTCAGACAAATCTTCAACATCTTCTTTAGAATCTCCATCAGATCTGGAGAAAATCAGAGAGAGCACCACGAAGCGACGCTTCAAGCTCCACTGGTCCAATCCGACTTCCCGGCGCTATTAGTGGCTTAAGCAGTTCCGAGAGCTCCGGCAGCAAAAGCGCACCTGTAAATCATAAAGATGTCACGAGCGGCCACAACATTCTTGCAAGCTCGACTCAAAATGATAGCCAGGAAACTCAAGTCCTTGATGGTGAGATGAGCAGCCACAATATTTTTGCCGGCTCCAACCATCAGGACATTCCCACACAAAGGATCTCCGAAGGCGACTTCAAACCTCCTTATTCCGCTGAAATTCCTTTCCCCACCCGCATGAAGGGCACTTGCTCCTTCGCCGATGTGGAAAGAAATATCAGCGCCCAAAATTTTTCGAGGATCGAACCACTTGGAACGCCTCACAGCTCAATAATACAACTGACGAAATTAAATTAAAATTATCCTTTTAATAAAAACACAGTTTAAAATATTAGAGAAAGATTTGAACGCATGCAAAATAATATTGAAATCCAAAATCAACTAATTCTGTGGAGTACTGAGAGTAGCCAAAATTCAAACCCACGCTCAAGTAGAGGGGAGGTTTCTCATCAAACACAAGGCAGAGAACCAAGAGCAATAACCTCGCCGGAAATTAGAAACAACCCTTCGCCTCAAAATTCAGTCCGACCAAACCTTAATCGTACCCCGCAAAATCTTAGTCTTGCTGAAGAAATCTTGAGCCCTACGGCTCAGAATCAAGCTAGTTTTAGGAAAGATCAAAACCAGTTTCCCAGGTGTCCCGAATATTCTTGGACTGGGGAAACTCAAAATATTCCACTTCCGCCTCAGAGCGCCGAAGATTCTTGCAATCACGGAAGTGCGAATATAAATTCGCCTTCTTACGTTGACCCCTCAGATTCGCAGGTCAGGGAAAATAGAATCCAGACACATTCAAGTAGTTAATCTCCCAGAGCTAGATTCCAGGAAAATCAGATTTCCACTCAACCTTCACCAAGACAAGACATTAATTTAAACATAAATTTATCTCATAGGGATTACTCTCGTAGTGATCCGAATCGGAGTAGGGATAGGACTTCTTCATCCAAAAACTCCCCACCTACTAGAGTCAGCGGAGAAAGAACCCTATCCTCTCCTAACAACCCAGTTTCACAAATTGGTGAAGCTAGAAATTACACTCCACCAAGGAGCACGCATCGCAGAAAAGAAAATACCAATTCTGCCCCAAGTAGGGAACCTCAGTCAAACTTTCACCCAAATGAATCTCCTAGAAAGAAGCGAAATAGTGAAAGTTTTTGGGTTAACGCAACCCCCACTCAGAGGAAATCTCGAACTGAATCCCCAAAGAAAGATGAAGCTCAACAGATATCCGAGAGCGAAACAATTGAATCTCAGGTCGAAACGACTGAGGATCCCAGTTCGTACACAGACGAAGAATCCGTAAGCCGTAAGAAAAAGAGAACTCGGCGAAAGAATCGCGAGGTCAACCCCCACACCCTAACGGACAGTGATCGTCGACCTGGAGTAGCTACTCGATCAAGAAGAGCACTTTTAAAAGCCCCTGAACAAGGTACTAGCTCTACTGCTCAAGGAAGAGATCTCCCTCCGAAACCCCGTAAAAATAGGGACAAGGAACCAAGTTCCTCTCCCACCACCCAGGAGAAAAACACAAAATCAATTCGGTTAATTAACAGCATGATAAAATGCATAGGAAGAATGCATGACAACATTTCTCATTTCCTCCCATCGCCATCAGATTCAGAATAAAGATTTAAAAATTATCAAAAGCTTTTTTAGCAAAATTTTCCTCCCGAACAATCCGAACCCTTAGCATAAAATTACGAGGGGATTCAGGATTGCGATTTCAATATGAGCATCGGATTCCTGATTATTTCCAGCAATGCGTACTGGGCAAAGTATTTAACTGGGAAACTAATGCTCACATGCAGGATCTCACTCCTGAAACTCCGTATAAAATTATCATTAAGACATTTTAAAAATAAAATAAACAAAATTTAAAAATGATATCTCCACAATTAGGTAGGATGTAAGATTAATTGAATGAAAATCCTATATCGCAGTAAATGAATGGAGATATCACTCAGCGACAGTGACGAGAGAAATGTTCCCTCTGATCAAGAAGATTTCTGGTTGTGACCAGATACTCAGGAGCTCCGAATCTCACCACAGAGCCCTACGAACACCGTAAATTGGGACCCTGATCCGGAATTCCCTTCAAAAGTTAATGCAGACTCGGAAGCTCCTCCAGCCTCCGCCTCCGCACAGAAAGAAAATAATTTGATCGCCGAAGGCCAAGCCCACGAGCGACCAAATAACCTTGATAATGTGGTCATTAAAAATAAATTTAGTTCAAAACTTAGGGAATGTCTGAATTGTAGGGAACAATCTGTAAAGGGGGATATTTGGCGCATCTTCAGAGATTGCCCCCTTTTTAAGCCGCCTAAAAAGAAAAGAGTTAGGCATTGTGGTCACTGCGGTGGTGGCCACGGCTACAAATTTTGCCGGTTCAAGAGCGAACCTCCAAAACAGAGATCATAAAAATAATAAGAGATCACTACAATTAATTTTTTAAGATTTTCCCTTCTGATCCCTTCAAGATCAGAAATTCAGTTTAACAATAAATAAAATCGAATGTGAAAAACATTTATTAAAATGCAAACACCGGTGAAACATCGACGTTTAAACTCATTTTAACATTAAATTAATCAGTGCTTCGTGTGGGGGAGAAAACATTTACTTTCAAAAAGTGAACAATTTAATCATTTTCAGTTTCTCTCCCTTTGTTTTTCTCTAATTAGATGTCTTCATCATCCTCACGTTCTTCGTCGTCTTCTTGATCATCTAGCGACTCCGAAGAAGAAAGGAAACGCTTAAAGCGGGCGATAAAATACTCACACGACCCTAATAAACCGCGGAAATTGACTCTATCATCATCATCATCCTCCGCAGAAACAACCGCCGATACTGATGAAGAAAAACAGCGAATCGAAGAAGTGGTAAAGAAGGCATATGATCCGCCTAAACAAAGCGTAGGGCGAAAATCCTTAAGAGTCTCAATTGGCCCCAAAAATTCCAACGCCCTCGACCTCGTCTAAGGCTCCGCCACCGCGTCCTTTCCCTTCGCAAACTCCCAAAAACGGACCAGGCGCGAGCGCTGGCAAAACAACAAAAATCGCCCCGTCAGCAATAATTCCAATATGGAATGGATCCCGGTGCGACCCAGAAAGAAAAATGAAGAAGAAAAACGCTTGCTTCGAAATAAACATGCCCGCAAAAGACAACAACAACCTAGTTATCGGGCCAAAAATCAAGGACGACCCGGGTATCAATGGAAATATGTGCCAAAATCTTCCAACAACACTGTTATAATGGGAGGCCCTTCAAGCGTTCATGGATCCGTTGTTCCTCCGTCGTCCCACTCAACAATCAGAGCCCCAAAAGTCACGGCATAGATAGCTAGAGCCGCTATTGCAGCAGCAAAATCTGCCCTTCCTTCAAACTCCGGTTCTCATCTTTTAAAGTCTGGCTCAAAAGCTCCACAGCCGCTTCCCTTATTCGTACCAAGACCGTCCACCTCCAGGAAAAAGCCAAAGGTTGTTGGCCGAAAATATGACTTGACTTCGACGGGAGGTCATAATCCGACATTAAAGAAAACGCCGGACGCCTCCATCGAAGTAAACCGACAACCCCGAGGTATTGCAGCACTGGGTGGGCGGCTGCCTATGAATTATTCTAAACAAAGCAAATACTCCCCATACGCTCGAGGAAGAAAAACGATGTCCTGGGCAGACCGACGAAGGAGAGACATTGATGAAGTTCGCCAACAATACGAAAGAGCAGGAATTCCTTTCCCTCCACGGGGAGAACGTATCCAACGCCCGGCCCCCATGCCTTCTACCTCGGCGAACGATCAATCCACATGGCGACTAGCGATCTCTCAACCAGGGCCAGAGATCAACCCACTTGTCTCTACCAGCTACAAGTTACCTACCGCCGCAGACGTAGCAGCCTTACGTTTAAATATGAATAAGCAGGATAAATCCACTCAGATAGGACACGGGGGATTAAACGTCCAAAACCCTAATCCCACTACGATAACGGTTCCTGCATTTGCGGACAACCTAAGGCGTATCATGCCCCATGTCCAGATGAAGGAAAAATCAGTTAGGACCCTGGCACTCGCAATGGTGTATCAAGTCTACCTACAGCATCGCTTCCAGACACTGGTGAGAGATCCCAGATCCAATTTCCCGTATCAAGTCTTGTTTGAGATCATTCCGGAGTTCGAATTATGGCTAGGACCCGGAAAAACTAATGCAATTTTAAGACCAAATAATCCGTATGGACTCAGAGATCTTTTAGCTATGCATGTTAATAATCTCAATGTGCGTCTGGAATACGAATTTCAATCGGGACCCGGGAGCTTTGCGCCCATACTCCCGCAGGAGACTCTAATCGTGTTTGTCCTTGCTATCATTCCGCCAGTGCGATTGTTAGCTAACGAAGAAACTGAATGTTATGCGCCTTTGCGATTAGCTGCAATCCAGGGAAACTTACATCTACCCATGCCTCAAGCATCTCCAGAAGCACCAATCCAGCATGTCCTCCCACTGATTCATACTAAAGATCCATATGGAGAACCAATTCTTGACCCACAGGATCCCCAAGAACCATCAGTAGCGGATCCAGCCCCAAATCAGGAAGATCCTTAAGTCGACGATGATGACATACATCCCCTGATGAGAGCCCTAAGACCCAATTAATTTTTCCCCTTAAAGAAAATAATTTCGGAAAAATAATGAATTAAACAAAATACCCGGTGAAGATAAATAGTCTCATGACCCGCGGTATTTACTTCAAAAATTAAAAATTTACCTCCGGTAATAAATATAAGACTTATAAAAATAATCTCTACGTTAAAATTTTATTATTTTATGATCTCAATTAAAAAGTTATGTCTTTGTTTTGGACGGCACTTGTATGAATTTGAAATCTCTACGTGAAAAATTTAGAGAAGTAGAATGATTAAATTTCCATTTGTGTTTTCCCAATTATCTCGTTTGATTTTTGAACTTAGAAATAGATGCCCAGAATAGTATTATCGCTACGCATTAGAAAGTTAGCCGTAGGGTATTCCTTAGGCATACGTAGAATAGCTTATAAACACAATTTACATGACTAATCAGAAATTTTGCGTTTTCAAATGAAACATGAATTGACTAAAAGGGAATCAGATTGCTATGCATAAATATTTAAGTCATAGGATCTTAAGGAAATTTGCCAAGTTTCAGTCTAATTACTAAAATTATTATTTTCGTTAAAAAGAACTTCGCTATGCATTTAAGTTAAGCCATAGGAAGCTCCTGATGTGAGCCTTATGATATGGGCAATAAGAGAGCGAGAGAAAGACAGCTGTGCCCTTTCTTTGATTCGTGCCTGATCTATTGTGAGGTATGAAATTGATAAGTGAAAGGAAAAAGAAATTGGATTTTCCACTTTCACTTTCGTCTACATTCTAGAACTCCAATTTTTGAAGGCAACTATTTTTTTGTTGCCTTCTTCGTAGAATATCTCATTACACTCGTGTGTCTAGGGCTGCGTGCATTGTCTGTTACTTGGACAACCCCTCCTCAAATCGTAGGGGTAGCTGTTCTAAAATTTTCTAAAAATAATTGTTTCAAAACATGTTGTGTTGAACAGGTGGCCTCATACGTAGGCCTCATAAGGCCTCTTAAGCAACTACAAACAGGATCCTTATGTACATAATACCTATAGGTAGTAATAACAATAATAAAGACATCAAAGGGAGGCAGCTGATACTTCAAGTTTGTCTTTTTTTATGAATGATGCGCGATAGAAAATTACAAATGGTTTGAAGCAAACCTATCAAATACCAGGCACCAGTCATGAGACAGTAAGGCCAGTAAGAGTGAACGTGGATTGCAGAAGAACAAAGAAGAAAATGCTTTATTGAGCTTTCAAAGTCCTGTTGATGTGTGCTTCGTGGGGGCGTACGCCAATAATGTTTACAAAAAACGAAATTTTGTTTTAATTATTCGCTCTGCCCGACTTTAGAACAGACACGTATCAGTAAGTGAGCATAGGTCATTTCGCCCCTCCTTTGTATCTATTAAATCTAAACGTCATTGACAGACGCCCCCAATCAACAGCTGCCTCTGTGCTAAACATACTAGACAAGGCTCACGCAGATAGTAAAGGCATCGAGTATCGAGACAAAGTGAATAGCGGCAGATGAGAAAATACGCAAATTTTAGTAACATCGTTTTTGCTACCTTCGTTTTGTTTTTCTTTCCACACAGCTGTTTTTAAAAAATCCGGCGCTTCGCGCCGGATTTGTCGACTGGGGGCGGGCCCGAAGTAGATGCTGAGCTTGAACAAAGGCGCAAGACAATTTATGTTACGCTAAAAGATGATATAAGATGTATGGAGGCTCCCCTACCATCAATAGGCCATATACGAATAGGCGCAGCATGTAGTTAAACATAGCTGATTAATTTTGACAAATTGCACCATTCACAAATGACGTCATTTAAAGAGGCTATTTTACCATCAATAAGCCATATATGAAAGTACGTGGCATGTAGTTAAATATATAATGTAAAGTGGGGCAAATCATTATTTTGGTTTGAATTGGGCAACTGTTAAATGATGATTTTCATGTAATGATGACTGCGCACATTGTAGGCAATGCGCCAGAGTAGATTTGTGTAATAGTTGACCGACGGCTGAAGTGGACTTTGCATGCAGTGGGATTTGGCTTTGTATCGAGTTAAGATTTGGGTAAAGTGGGCCGTGGCTAAAGTGAGCTGCGGCTGAACTGAACTTTGGCTGCTCCACACCACACGAATCCTCGCATGCTTTAAAGCCAAAGCCCACTTCAGCCGCAGCTCACTTTAGCCACGGCCCACTTTACCCAAATATTAACTCGATACAAAGCCAAATCCCACTGCATGCAAAGTCCACTTCAGCCGTCGGTCAACTATTACACAAATCTACTCTGGCGCATTGCCTACAATGTGCGCAGTCACCATTACATGAAAATCATCATTTAACAGTTGCCCAATTCAAACCAAAATAATGATTTGCCCCACTTTACATTATAGCTAAAACATTTTTGAGAATTGCCTAATTTACAAATAACGTTATTTATAGAGCCTCCTTTATCACCAATAAGCCATATACGAATGTACGTTGGAAGCAGCTATAGAAAGCGTTGGAAAAAACACTAGTGTTATAAATTGGGGTACTGAAAACTGTAATATTTGAATGACGTCATTCTGGACGATCCCTAAATATTTATACATCATACAAGTATGTCCATGAGTCGCTGTTAAAATACGTTGGAAACAACTTTAAAATTAGGAATGGGGGTACTTAGAACTATAAAATGTGAAGGACGTTATTATGGACGATCCCTGAATATTTATATACTAACACTATTTATATTCATATACTATTTGTATACATAACATGTAGTTAAAAAAATAGATTGAAAAAAAATTAAAGTTGGAAACGGGGGTACTTAAAACTATAAAATCCAAAGAACGTCGTTATGGACGATCCCTGTATATCTATATATTATATAGGTACATATTACATGTAGTTAAAACAGGTGTGAAAAAATTTTGGAATCATTTACAGACTAATTATACCTAAGTTTGTATAATTATATGTGTTTGTTGGTTCGTAAAGCCAAAGCTATATCATTGGTAAATTTCCTTTGTTTAAATAAATAAAACTTTACAAGCAGGGGCCAGGCACCAATGACTCTTTCAAAATTTAATAACATTTTGGACCTACTCTTCCGCCTTGTTATGTTCTTAACGATTGCGTAAATGGCTATCAATAACATGGGGTGTCTTGTTTTCTCAAAGTAGCCCACCCTCAATTTTAGTGACGCCATTTATGTTTTGCCCCTATCAGCCAACCATACCTACACTACACGTGAGACCTGTAGTCTGTGTGAATGCCCATAGATTTTTCTGGGAGCGGGAGCGTTTAAACAAAACAGTACCTACAATTCAAAATAAAAGTACCTAAGTAATTATGTTTGTACGTAGCATGTAATGCAAGGAGCACTCAGGGCCGACACAAACTGGGTTTTTGTACGTGTATGTTTTCGAGTGAAAAAAATTTTGATTCTTGGTCCATTTGGCTGCTAATTGCAAAAAAGTTACTAAATAGATTGTTCCCAAAAACTATACAGCACACCTTCATCGCATTTGTGATTTTTTAGAATTTGTTAGAATATTTTTAGTTTAAAATTGCAACCTGTAGCGTGAACCAAAGAGAAGGGGGACAGACTGACTGACACACAGACGGACGGACAAAACCATTTCATTAGATGCTGCTAAAGCTCAGCATCTAAAACGAATGAAAAAAGTGTTGTTGCCAGTAATAAAAAACAAATCTGAGGGGCAACTTGGAATCATTCGTTTTTAAAAACTGCGTGATATTTATTAAAAAAGTAATTAGATCTCACGCTTGTCAATTCCAACGCAATCTCAAAATACTAATTCCCCAGTCCTCAATCTAATACTCGCTTAAAACTAAATGTATCGCCTTTCAAATGCAATTTATCGTTGGGAGCCGAGGCGGGCGAAAGCTTTAGATTAAAAAACTGATAAAAAGTAATTTGAGAATTTTATTAGGAGTGAAGACAATTGGATGATTTACGATTACGACTTGATTAAAATGTTAATTAAAAACTCAAATATAGCTGCAAGGGAAAGAAAAAGCAAAGCCGAATGAGGCAAATTTTATACACTTCTCTTTTACTAATACGTCATGGGAATCCGAGAAAAATTGGACTGAGGCCAAAGAGAGGGCAGAATGGACTCTATTATTATTTGCGTGAGAGCCACATCATAAACGGGTATTAATTGGAAAGTTGGCACTGCCTCCAATAGTGGGAATTCGGGGATCATCAGTAATTAATTATTCGCGTTTTTAATAAGCGGCTATAGCGGGCGGACTTGTCACTGCCTGCACTGCTATGTTATGCGTAGTTAAGCCATGTGTAATAAATCAGATAGTGGAATTGATTAATCTCATTTTTTAATGAATTTTGTGCGGCATTTCTGACCTTGTTGATCCGTATATCTTTGCACGAAAAAAAACTACAAAGAAAAAAGGTATTTATTAATTTCTATGTTTATAATTGCAATGTGCTACGCATCATGCATATTGATTCACATACTTAATTTATGTTAGCAAATTCGTTATCTTTTGCACCTTGTTTAAGTAACAGCTCTTTTAATCAAGATGCAAATGCGTCTAAGTTTGACACGTTAAGTGTATGTCTTCCAATTTACTCCAAATTCTACGCCTCAACGTTTTTTTCTATAATTATACCATGTTGAATTTGTTATCGTCTAGAGAGATATGATTTATTGTATTCACCTTGAACTGGTTATACATCAATGACAGTGCCTATCAAGCTTGTATTCAACTGCAAAATGTAACAAAAATCATTTTAAAAAGACACACAAAAGTTTGAGAAGCACAGGACAAAGTAATTAATTTTCTTTTACACTTTTCTTTTCTTCTTCCTTTTTTAAATTTGTAGCTTTCAAACTTTTACATTAAGTTGTACTCAAGTATCATGTTATGTGATTTCGTGTAGCAGAAGCAATTCAAGTTTCTACGAGAACTAAAAGCTTCCCACGTTGACATTGACATTGAGATTTTTCATTTTAACTTTTAAATTCGAAGCCTAGAATTTCTTTCATTCAAAAACCAAAAAAAAAGAAGTGAAAGCAAATCAAAATGCTTTCACAATCAAGGATTAAATTTAGGGCTTTAGTTCCTCAATCCCTAGTATCACTGTAGGGCTTTGTTATCTTTATTACAAGTAAAGATTCATTGCAAAAACGTGTAATGCTTATTTAAGTTATTTACGTAATTTAATAGAAGTCTACTAAGTCTACTTGTTTTGTTTTCTTCCAACGTTGTCATTGCGTTATCAGAAAAAAGGCTTAGGGATTAGGAGCTTATATTTGTAGATTAGTTTTGAACACTAATCTCGCAAAATTTATGGAGAGACGCTACATTAATAAAATGAGGCAAAAACTAATTAAACTGCATTTCAATTTATTTATTTCATTTAGTTGCGTTTATCCGGAGATTACTGGATTCTTCAAAACAAGGCACACATAATTACTAATACAAACGTTATCAGGGAAAGGGTGCAACGTTGGACCGATTAATAATTACTGTGTTCAAATCTAAAAGCTGAAATTATTGCATCTCCCATTGCATATGGCACATGCAACCCACGCGCTGCATTATAAATTTCTGTATTGTGTATGAATGTATGTAGCGCAGTTGACAATTGCAATGTTTTTTAATGCACTTTTGCCCTGGACTTAAAATATAACTTTCCTATTTTGGCAATACTCCAAATGATTTGATTAAAAAAGTGACTACCGAGATTTTGCACCTCACCAGAAACGAGAATCATAATTTCGAGTCAAGTCGAGTCTTGCGAACAAAGAAATTCAGGAACTTTTGTCGAGACAATGGAAATCCAGGTGGGAAAATAGACATTGGATTTGAAAAGAAGATGAGGCTGAGTCATGAATTGTAAATCGTCTCCACCCATTTTTGTCCAATTTGTAATCTCCTCCATTCTTCTTTCTTTCCAGCAACTTGCACTACGCATCCTATATTACGGAAGCTCTAGTGTCTAGGATATATATTGTATGTATTCAAGGCCATATATAGAAACAGATTTCACGTAAACGATAAATTTTACTTGAGAGATTTATGGCCGTTTTAGTCGGATCATCAAAAGCACTCGGTCTTGCGTCAAAGGGACATTACTATTGATCTCCTATGCAATCATCTAGTTCTCGCAAGTCAGAAAGAACTGTTTGCAGGTGCAGGGTACATTAAAGTAGTTGCTTAGTAGGTGCGGGGTACATTAAAGTAGGTGCGGGGTACAGCACAGTTCATCAGGTTCATGTAACAATGCAGAGGTAACGTAGGGAGAGTGTGAGAAAACTAAAAATTAACTGAGTATAGTTTCTTTTTTGTTGGTAAAAATTACTAGCAAACGAAACAAATACACGCACAGAATTATTTTCAATAAATTTTCATGACATTTTGCACAATAAAATGTGTGCTCCACTTCTAACGCAACCCTTTACAGCTGATTAGTGTCCTAATCAGATTCTTGAATGTTTCTCCACGTCTTGATGGAGTCCCATGGCATTGGCATGTAGTTTCCGTTGTAAGATTGAAAAACTCGTGTTGCGCGTTTCCACTCCGGTCTTGAAGTCTTGTCGGTCTCTGTTTGCTATTTTAACTTTAAAAGCGCTATAAAATAGCACCACGACCTTCACACATCTACAGAAAAACTGCGTGGTAAAATATAAATAAACTTGCGTAATTCATTTTGAATGTGAAGACGCACTTTCTTTTTAGTGTTTCACCTCCTTTACGTCCGCATTACTTTTTATTTTATTTGTCTTTGTCGCGTAAAAGGTGTTGCAAAGTATGAGTTTATTCTCAAAACAGGTACCTATGCATAGCACGCATTACCAGTAAAGACAAATTGTCCTATGCCTAGTTCATGCGAGATCGATAAAGAATTTCTATTTATAAAAATAATAAATTGCCATAACCCAAAAGCAGGTGTGTGAATAAAATATTTTTTTCCAATTTTTAAAACACATACATGGAATATTGTGTGCATTCAAAAACATGTAATTAAATTGGACATGCTTATCAATTACAGTTTTAAAGGAAGCCATTTGAATTGTTGTTATCGTAACCGTTTTTTTAGTGTGTCCTTGAAGGCCCGTAGTATTTTTTGTATTTGTTAGATGCCTGAAAATGCAGACTGAAATCAGTCACTGTCATTCACTTTGTTTCTAGGTCTGAAAGTAGCGTGAATAATTCAAAGGTTGCTTTGTTTCATCCTGCTTTTATTTTATTCATGGGCCATAGTAAAGCTTCCAAAGCTTTTTTTTTTGTTTTTTTTCTAAAGCGCAGTCAAATTCTAGTAGCATATTTAAATTCGCAAAATTATATTGTGTACTGTTATATTTATTAGTAATAAGGCCAGGCGCTTTACAACACGACTGTGTGCTCCAATATTACCCTAAATAAAAAAGGTCAAAGGTACAAGGTTCAAACGTACTATATTATATACATTAAATCTTTCAAAGCATTTGTCGATGAATAAAATCATACAAGCTAAATTTATTTCTATAGCAACGTGCAAATACTCAATGTGGTTAAAGTTGTACGAAAAAAATTGTGAGTGCAAACCTATGTTTATTGTGTATGCAAATGCAAAACAATATTGCATTTTTTCATTGAAATGCTTTTACCACACAACACAGAATTCAGCTTTAAAGTTACAGCCAGTGGCGTACAGATATAGAAGCTGGGGTAGCCCTATATCAAGTTTAAACATATTGCACACACGTACCACTTTATGTAGTTTCATAGACGATTCAAAGTTGCTGACACTGAGATATTCGCGGGAAGTTTATCTTGACCTTGATAAATGCTTCCGTTTAAAGATAAAAGCGAAAACACATCAACTTTCTTTCTGGGGTATTTCGAACGGCACCAAAAGCCAAAAATAACACTGCTGATTAATTCCTGACAGTGAATTATTTTGTGGCCACACTATCGTGGGGAAGGGAAGGGGATGGCTAAATGTCTGTCTCTTTCTCTTGTCTCTGTAAGCACCACGTGGCTCCTTTTTCCCCCGTTTAACCCTCTCAATCTCTCTAATTAGCGTCACCACCACAGATGCAGAAGCCGTAGAGTGAACACGAGATAGAGATGCGGACGACGAGAGAGAGTGGACTTTCAGCCCTTAGAATTGCCGCAACAACTGCCCTTACTAATTATAGCACTGCAAACACCACCCAACATTTGAGTTAGCGACTGTTGCTCTGAAATAAAACAAATTATTTACTGCGAATTATAAACAGATTTAAAAGTTAGTTTCTAAATCCAACTCACTTCCTTAGCCCCTTTGATGAGGAAAACTGCCAAAATAATCCCAATCAAAAGACCGGCAATGCCAGGGTCAGATAATACGCTCAGCACAGGCAGACTCTGCTGCTTGAATTTTCAAAAATATGCAAATAAAACTAATACATTTTGCGCATTCCAAAATTATGCAAATAAAACATTTTGCACATTTCTCAAAACATGAAAAAATAACATTTTGCACATTCCAAAACTATGCAGATGAAACATTTTGCACAATTCGCAAAACATGAAAAAAAACATTTTGCACATTCCAAAACTATGCAGATGAAAATTTTTGCACAATTCGCAAAACATAAAAAAAAACATTTTGCACATTCCAAAACTATGCAGATGAAACATTTTGCACAATTCGCAAACCATGAAAAAATAAAATTTTGCACATTCCAAAACTATGCAGATGAAACATTTTGCACAATTCGCAAAACATGAAAAAAAAACATTTTGCACATTCCAAAATTATGCAAGTAAAACATTTTGTACATTTCTCAAAACATGAAAATATAACATTTTGCACATTTATTAAAACATAAAAAAAAAAAATTTTGCACATTCCAAAATTATGAAAATAAAACATTTTGCACATTCCAAAACTATGCAGATAAATTATTTTGCACAATTCGCAAAACATGAAAAAAAAACATTTTGCACATTCCGAAACTATGCAGATGAAACATTTTGCACAATTCGCAAAACATAAAAAAAACATTTTGCACATTCCAAAACTATGCAGATGAAACATTTTGCACAATTCGCAAACCATGAAAAAATAAAATTTTGCACATTCCGAAACTATGCAGATGAAACATTTTGCACAATTCGCAAAACATGAAAAAAAACATTTTGCACATTCCAAAATTATGCAAATAAAACATTTTGTACATTTCTCAAAACATGAAAAAATAACATTTTGCACATTTATTAAAGCATAAAATAATATGCTGAACTATTGAGAATGGAGCGTGTTTAACAAACCAAGACTCCCTCTTTCACCGCTCTACCCGAATTCAAATATTCGGGTCGAGGAGGATTCCTATAGCCCCGCGTATTTTTTGTACCCTTATAAGTAACTTGTGTGAGTGTGATGAAATTGAATATTGTTATATCTCTTACATAATAACTCGAAAAGTATGTGCTCACATTCATGAGAGAAACTCTTTGGTGTCGGTAGAAACGGTAGTGCATACAGATCATAGGTGAGATTCGAAAAAGAGATTAGTGGCGAGGCGCATTGTTATCTCTTACTGAGCGGGGAAGCCACGTTCTAAGCCTCCCTACTTCTTAACTTGGTTTATCGTACTATTGAATCCACGCACTATTTTCCCACATTGTGTGAGTGCAAAACCGACTATTTCGCCTTGTCAGCAGTTGAGTGTTTAAGTATTTACTCTATTTCTACTATGGATTTTTTTCTTTTTACTATGGTCATTTTGATTCTTTACTCACGATATCTTGAAATTCTGTGTAATAAAGCTTGAAATTTCTTATTCTTTTGGCTCATTCACAATCGCAACTGTAATAAATAACGGAAGAATTCAGTTTATCCGCTCACGTTTTTTGAAAATAAAGAGATCTCCAATGATTTGTTTTCCTAAGAGCCTACGAAACAGGAAAACAAGGCCTTCCATTTACATAGTACCAAAAATTTTCTATCGCTTTTCATTGGTCGAAAATATTATATTTAGGACACAACAGAAAACAGAAATGAGTAGAACAGGAAATGCTACAGGAAACTAGCGGAAAACGAGCTCAAGTCACGAAAAAGAAACCATGGCAACACAGTAGTTAAACTAAAAAATATGAAGATAATGAGAAGAAGTTGGCCACAAAGAGATAAAACTAGTAACAATGATAAACGTGAGCACAAAACGTTATGGAATAAAAGGGAAACAAATAAAGAAAAGTCGTTTTTTTCATAAATAATTGAACGTGTATAATGCATTTCATATCATAATTATTACGTGCATTGAATTTATTACAATACTTGAATGCTAAGTAAAGTCAAATAGCGGGTATGTGATGAACTAAAATAGCCCATATCAAATTTAAGCTAGAATAAAAGTGAGCTATATGTCATAAAAACAAAATGAGAAACAAGCATAACATGTTAATTACGAGTTTTTTAAAAGCGTAAAATGTTTTATTTTCATGTTTTCCAAAAGCGTAAAATGTTCTATTTTCATTTTTTTCAAAAGCGTAAAATGTTGTGTTTTCATGTATTTCAACAAAGTAAAATATGTGTTCCTATTACATGTTTTCATAAAGGCGCAAAATGTTCTAATTCCATGTTTTTGAAAAGTTGCAAAATGTTCTAATTCCAATGTATTTAAAAAGGTGCAAAATGTTCTAATTCCAATGTATTTGAAAAGGTGCAAAATGTTCTAATTCCAATGTATTTGAAAAGGTGCAAAATGTTCTAATTCCAATGTATTTGAAAAGGTGCAAAATGTTCTTCTAATTCCATGTTTTTGAAATGTGTAAAATGTTCTGTTTGCATGTTTTCTAAAAGTGCAAAATGTTCTATTCAAATGCTTTTAAGACATATTTCAATATTTTTGTACAGATAGTTGATATTATTTGTAGCTAATAATGGAAATGGGTCATTCTGGTTCTTCACAGACAATAATTATATAAATAAGTTGAATTCATTTCATAGGTAACTGCATATTATATAGGTAATAGGAAGGAAACTTTGTGCAACAATATTGTGGGTGCAAAATTGTGTTATATGTGTATTATGAAATTCAAAAATATTTAAAAAAATGCATTTCTTCATGTAAATGATTTCCTTACAGAAAACCAAAGCAGCTTCCAGTTTATAGATATACTTTAATACAGATAGCTTGGATATAGGTGGGAGATACCCTTTAAGTATAAAAACACTGATATTAAACACACCAAACTTTAGTTTTGTAGAAGATCCAAAAATAATGCCGAAAACGAGACACTGTCACAAGCGCGTGTGAAGGTAATCTTGACTTTGAAGAATGTTTTCAGTCAAAAATGAAAGTGAAAGCGCATTAACTTTCTTTCAGTTTTTTTAACAACGGCACAAAAAATACCACTGCTGATTTATTTCTGGCGATAAATCAATTATTTCGTAGCTACACTTTTGTGGGGAAGGGCAGGGGATTTCCCAATGTCTGTCTGCTGTCTCTGTGGCCACCACGTGGCTCCTCCTTTTCCCGTTTATCCCGCTCAATCTCTCTAATTAGCGTCACCACCACAGAGATGCAAAACCCGTAGAGGGAACACGAGACGGAGATGCGGAGTACAAGAGTTAGTGCACTGTCAGCACTCAAAACCGCCGCGACAACTGCCCATACTAAACACAGCACTGCAAAAACCACCCACCACTTCAGGTAGCGACTTTTGCTCTGACGGTGACGGTAAACAAACGATCAAATTAATTAGTCCTAATTTTAAACACATTTAAAAGTCGACTTTAAATCAAAAATGTTTGTAAATCTAAATCCAACTCACCTCATTAGCACCTTTGATAAGAAAAACTGCTAAGATAATCCCAATTAAAAGAATAACAAGACATACGGTGAGGACGAAGACTAGCTTTACATCTGTGCACAACAAAATATTTTTTTCAGATTATTAGATTTAAATTATTTGAAAACAGTGATTTTTTTTTTAATTTTCTTACAGTCTGACGAATAGGCTAAATTCCACTCTGTGCTGCTGGAAGTGTTTTCATGATATGGATGCTCCTCGGATACTTGATCTACTGCGTCTTGACCCGCCGCCAGAAATGCAATCAGACTCCCGCCCGCAAGTAGCAGGCCAAGTAAGAACACAATCTGTGTTAATTTTAAATAAAGTTTCGTTTTGCAATTTTAATTTTGTATTACTTTCCTAATATACTTACGAGCATAAACCGCCAAATCATTAGCCAGGTTTTCTATGAAATATTTTTTTTAAAAGAGCGTCCAAAAACACTTGAAATTGCTTGAAAACAAGTTTCTGTCGATAAAATACTTTTTAATAAACGAAAATGGCCTTAAATGGGTTTTTAATCCTAGTTTTAAATTTTAAAGCACGTTAAAAGCACATTTTTTGACAACTGCACGAAAAAACATATTAAATTATTCAGCATTGAAAAACGTGATTTTTCAAAAAATAAAGACACCTTTCCTGGTTTTTTCAAAATTTAAAAAAAAAACAAATAAGTAATTGAAAGTATACATGCGATTATTAAATCTCAAAGCACCCCATTATATGCTAAGTGGTTCAAATAAACTATAAACGTGGCACACTCTTGTCTTTTCTCTGATTATTACGTATTTCCTTAACAGTTTAAAGCCTAAAAATAATTATTACAATTTGAATCCAGGCAATGAGTTTTGTCAACTTCCTCGCGTCACAACAGCAGACAAGTCCCACCATTTTGACTTATGACACAACACTTTTTAACTTTCTAATTATTTGACCTTTTAAATCGGACACACTATTTGCAAAATTTTACGTCCACTTTTCAACATGACGCACTTGATCATTCTTTCTATGTTCTTTTGCTGATTTGTTAAAGCGTTGTAAATTAAATATTTTGCGCTATTTTCACATTTGACAGCGTTACAAAGAACTGTAGAAAAAATATAACCTGATCGCAAAACCATTCCTACAAAATGCGAAACTCATTTTTAAGAAAATTTAGAATTTTAAAATAGCAATGTAGGATGCTGAGTGAGTTTTAATTGGAGAGAAAGGAGAAAGGAGAAAGCGGTGAAAGTTAGAAGTGAAAATCAAAATTTTGCCTTTGCCTTAACATGACGTGTTCACGACTCCACTGCACTTCTGAGAATGGAAAGAGTTGGAACAAAGTCTCCGTCTTTCACCGCTCAACACGAATTCGAATAAAAATCCAGTGGAGCGAGGCTTCTTATAGCGCTGCGTATGGTATGTATCCTCCTAGTTTAAGTAAGACAGTGTGGTAGTGCATAGTGTTTGGTATATTCCTTCCACAATAAAACAGTGCGAAAATAGGTGCGCTGACAGCCAGGAAACAATCTCGTCTGGTGTGGAAAGATACGTGAGTGCAGAGGGATCATGGTGGGGATTTGGGGATCAGAGGTGATCTCCAGGCTTATATTGCCAACCCTGACACTTCGGAGAAGCTACGTTCTAAGCCTTTCTACATATCAACTTACTTGATACTTTATCGTCATTCTTAGATCACGCAATACCCACCGTCAGTGACTAGTACCAGTGCAAAACAATCTATCTCCACTTTTTACTAGGTATTTATTTGTTTTCGTATTTATAGTTCGGAGCATAAACTGTTGCAACTGCATTTGATTTTATAACGCAAATTGCTCTTACTACATGGTTTTTGAAAAATTTTAATGTTCTGACTACAGGGTTTTAAGTTTCAAACAGGTCTAACTAAATTTAAAAATTTCAATATGTTTTAAATGGCCGGATGTTTTTAAAATTTCAAAATTTTCTAATTTAATATTGTTACAAAGTGTAAAATGCTCTAAATACAACATTTTAGAAGAGCAAAACGCTGTAACCAAATGTAGTATTCATAGCTAAGTAATAATAACACTTTGCACTTTTAAAAATTATGTATTTAGAGCATTCTGCACTTTTCAAAATCACGTAGACTAGTTTCCAACTTAAACCGATGTAGTTAGAACATTTTTTATTTTGAAAATCATCCATGTTTATTATTTTGCAACTTCAATCAGTGTAATTAGAACACTTTGTATTTTAAAAATCATGTGGATTTATTAGTTTGCAAGTTTAACCGATGTAGTTAGAACATTTTGTAATTTATGAGTCATCTATTTTTATTATTTTGCAACTTCAATTGGTGTAATTAGAACATTTTGTATTTTGAAAATCATGTAGATTCATTAGTTTGCAAGTTTAACCGATGTAGTTAGAACATTTTGTAATTTGAGAATCATCTATTTTTATTATTTTGCAACTTCAATTGATGTAATTAGAACATTTTGTATTTTGAAAATCATGTAGATGCATTAGTTTGCAACTTAAAACCATGTAGTTAGAACAATTCGCGTTTGAAATCATGTAGTTAAATTAATTTGCTACGCAGATCGTGCATTCAGTCAATTTTAAAATCTAAACCATGAAGTTAGTCTAGTTTGAATTTTTTAATATAGTAGTTACAGCCATTTGCAGTTGCTAAAGGCATATTGTTAAAACGTGTTGCGTTTAAAAATATGCAATTAGAGCAATTTGCATTTTTCATAAGCATATTTTTATTAGTTGTTCAGCTACAACGCTTATTTAAATCAAATGTGCAAAATAGCTGATTTACTTTCATAAAAAAGTAAAAGTTAACGGATTTGACCCTTTGCCTACAAAATAACGAAATATTAATACTTTCTTGCAATCATGTTTCAAGTTGTGATGATATTGGCCACACCGGCGAATCAAGAAACCCATGTTAAACCGCAAAATGAAAAAATGACTACTTGTTCCTCTACAACGTTATTCAAAAAATTTACAGAGAGCTACTAACACCAATCCACACCCCTTTATCTTCCCCCCTCCTCTCCCCCCCCCCCACTCTGAGCCCACGGGTGATTAGACATCCTTGTTTTTGTTTTCTTCCAATCTCCATTACTTTCCGTAATTTCATTTCCAATTTTTCGCACTGCAGTGAGATATAGTGCAATTTTCTTTTATGAGTGAATATCTATACGAAGATACATACACTGCTTTAAATCTGGCTTCTGACGCTTCTGTACTCAAGTAGCATTGACCTTGTTCCCGGGATGAGAAGAGATTAGCGACACGGAATTTGGAACCAAACTGCTCCATTAAAAGGGAGCTGAGAATAAAACTAACCTTTCTCCATGAACACGAGCGCAGAATGGAAACGCTCTGGAGATGGTGTAAAAGGTTTCTGTAACTGTCCTGTAACACGAATAAATGGTTAGATGTAATTAAACCAAGCGGATTATTATATTACAAAAAAACTGAAACTGTGGATACTGTTCACATCTTTCTACTGCTTCCCATAATCCATTAACCTTCGTAAATCGCCAATCGCCAGTGAAGAATCAAAATGCCCTATTCCCAATTGAAGCAGAATTAAATTAAGGTCAGTCAAGAAACGTACGTGCTTGAAGAAACTTCGTAGCGTGGCAATTATTGAAAATTAATTTAAACTGCAGAATATCCTTTTAACATTTTTTAAAAACTGCAAAATGTTTTATTTACAGGGTTTAGAAATGTTCGTTATGTCCCACTTACAAGGGAGTGGTTTTACATGTTACCCGCCAAACTCAAAACCTGCCACCCACAAAAATCAGGCTAGTTTTAAATAGCACAGATCCAAAGTAACTCGACCGCATTTTGCGTATTTCAGTCACAGTGGCACGCCAAAGTTTAAAAAAATTCAAATTTTGAATTTTTGAAAAAAATAATTTTAAAAACCTGGCCTCAAAAGTATTATTTTTTTACATTTTTGTCAAAAAAATGAAAATTTTTGAATTTTGAAAAATCCTGAAATTACTTTTTAGAAAACCGTTTTAGGATCAGAAAAAACCAAATTTCGTCAGAATCGGATGAGAAATGTAGAAGCTACAGGGTGCCAAAAATTCAAAATTTGAAATACAATTCAGAACTTGTTTTGTTCGTGGCTAATTTTGTGATTAACATACCAAATAAAATTCATTTTTGTACGACATAACTTCCACGCTTTTTGTTGAGTAATAACGTCTTCCTCGAAAAGTGAACAATTTACAGTTGCGTTGTTCAAACTGAAAACGTGACTGCGAAGCCCAACATAAAACGGCGACAAAAGTAACTTGTATGTTCACACAATATTTTCTGCTTTAGTCCTGGAAATTACCGAATATAAAGGAAGTCCTATTTTTTCTACGGTCACAGCTGACGGTTTGATTAGAAACTCTGTATTATTCTATAATCAATCTTTTGTTTTTTAAGAGATGCGCCATTATATGACTGCAACTGTCTACATAACCTTGGGCGATGCATAACCTCCTGTTTACCTAATTTTCTACTGATTGACTTGATCTTGTTATATTTCGCGTTCGTATTCGACATGACTGACGTTGCCACAAGTCCTCATGTTGATTATTTGATGACTGTAGGTTAACACTGCGGGCTCAATTTAAATTCAATTTCCGGGGATAATTGAAAAATCCCTAGTGCTATATGCAGGAGAAAGTTTTAAAAATGCGCCCTGCATTTAAGTTGCAACGTATGGATTTTAGGTTTGCTTATGATCCGAAATTGAAACTGGTAACGGGTTCGCTGTAGTATTATTCGAGATTAAAGATATAGGAATTATAATATTGAGCCATCTGCATAATCGAAAACAAATAACCATTTGAAAAGGTTAAGTGCACAATAATATGCATGCTTCAGATTGAAATTAGAAAGGAAATTTTGTGATGCAGGCGCAGGTTGGAGAAGTAGATGTCAAATATCCTTCCTTGTTTTTATTCAATTAGGGCCATCCATCATTTATTGTAAAATGAAGTTTTCAACAAACTAACTCAACTCGTTTCAATTTTCAATAGGCAAAGAGTAAAGAAGTTACCAAGTTACTTGGTTTTAAATAAACGTAGGCTTTTATTTATTCGTGTTTTATCTTTAAAATACATCAACTACAGCAAGAGAGACTGAAATTTTAACTTTTTTAAACAAAATGAGGCTATTAAAAAGGCCTGTGAACAATTGTTTTTACAATAAATTTTTGAAAAAAATTAAAATTTTAGAATTTTCAAAAACCAAGAAATTACTTTCTAGGGAATGCATTGCCCATGCAATGTATCAAAGATCACAAAACTAATTTTTTTGAAAATCGGATGGAAATTGTAGGAGCTACAGGGTTGCAAAAATCAAGAAATTCAATTTTTTTAAACTTTGGCGGGCTACTGTGGGCGAATTTTGGACCTGCGACAAAAATGGTTTGGCACACTTTTACTAGTTTCCAAAGACACGTCTTACGCGAACAAATTTAATTTAAAAGTCGGCGCCGATGTCGCGACCTTTTCTTGTATAAGTATAATATTAGGTTTCAAAAGCATTACATTCAATTATTACATCGATTCGTATGCCCTATGTTACATAATTATGGGTTAAATACGACCTAAAATAAAAGCTAACCGACAAGCAGCAACTCACATAACCAGCAGCGACACAATTTGATTGAGCACAAAATCAATGAAATATTATATAATAATTTTGCTTATATAATCTGAACCTACATTCGGTCTTGGCTATAATTCTGTGTGTATAGAGCATAACATGTGTAGTTACTATTGTTAGGATAGAATTTAGGTTTGCTATTCTGTAAGCAGGTAACAATGAAGGACAGTAAAATAACATAAAAATAAAGAGCAGCATCTGATGATCTCAGAAGATCCAGATACAGAAGAAAACATATAATATAATATAACAATGTTACTAGAGCAATAATCTCCAGACAACATAATGAATCTGTCCTAAAAATAAATACTATAAGTGAAGTACATATTTAATATGTTATACCTGATATTCAACTCGCAGAGTCTAATGCGACTCTAGTTTCTGAATGTTAGTTTATTATAGAAGATACGAATAAAATAGAATTAAATAGAAGTGGCAGACATTCAACTCTCAAAGTCTACTGCGGCTTTAGTTTCTGAGTGCCAGACCATAGTAAGTAGATAAGATTTAATTACGTAACAGTAAATTAGACAAAACCTACACATACAATTCTTCGTCAAGAATCTCAGCAGGTCTTGGCCATGCCGAGTGCCTGTGTAGTTTGTAAATATTGTACAAAAGACACACCTGCGGTTTTGAACGCTGGAGAAAATTACAAAGATAACCGTTGTCGTCATAAATAACTAACAGATAAGATCAACAAAGGTTATTTAGAAAAACCGAGACTTCTAAAAATACAAAACATGTTTGTAAGTGGAGTCCTTAAAAAGACACACACATTTGAGCTGGAAATGACACGGAATGAGATAACAGGACGAAAGTAAGCTCATCCCTTGGCGTCCAAACCAAAGGTTGTGATTGGTCAAAATCGGAAATTCAACTGACCGGACAAGGTCGGTAGTTGAAGTTCCGAGACTTAAGATCAGGGACGGAAAGAAAAATCGGGCAGTCTGCGTTTTCTCTTCAACTAGCTTTGTTTTTAACTTAAAATCACTAGACTCACTTGTACATCGCCTAGAAATAGGAGATCAAGTAAAAAAAATAGAGATAGAACATTCTGCCGTTTTTATTCTGTCATATTTGGTTAGATTCGAAACTCTCAAGTCTTATATTCTAGACGTTTGAAAGTTAATTATAATATTCAAATTAATCATCAAGTAAGAAATATTCACAACATCAATTATATATTAAATACAGAAATAAAGACACGAGAAAGATATTAAAACATGAATAATTTATATTATTCACCTGAATTATTTATCAGTAGTAATTTATTAAAATAATTAATTAGCATCTCATCAAACACTCTCTCTTGAATTAGACATACGTACATAAAGTAATTTAAGTTAGGTTGTGCGTCCTAAAAGAAGGAAGTCCCGTAACCAGACGAGGCTAAGTCGCTCTGACACATCGGTACACACGCGTACAACAGAAGAAAAGGTATAGTATTTATATATATAATTATATACTGTAGCAATACATGCCCTTTAGATATTCCATTCAGTCTAATTGCTAAAAATATAATAAAGTCAAGGCATAGATTATGAACCTGCCAAGAGCATAAATATACTAAACACGCATTGAATAATTAAACATCCAAACACTATATACGTAATAATAATGTTAATGTCCGTTCGATGTTATATGGTAAATAGCAAATAGCGCAAATTTGCATGCTTGTATCCTACGAACCTTCACTGGGTTTTGGCTGTAGCTTTGTATATATATAGTGTGTTACATACAGCTAATTACTTTATGTGTAATAATAATATTAACCTTTGTCCAAAGCTTGATGTCATGGCGATGCTTCTCAGCATACGCCATATACCTAATGATTAGCTCCTACCTGTACCATTACCGTACCTTTTTCGCTTAATCCACCCTCAGTTGAAATACATTTCCTTGCAATATTATTGTTTGTATGTTCATGCTTTATGTTTACATTAGTATCATAATGGTATTCTAATTCAATGCTTTGTTCCTAATTCTAACCAATGCATCTTCAACCGCTTACCTGTAATTTGTATTTATACTTAATCCAATGCTTGTAATGTCTAACTATAACTTTGTCCAGTACCCAACATAACTGTAAATTAATGCTAATCGATGTGTCTCTATTATGGTCGCTCGTCACTCCAAGCTGGTATATAAACCCAGACCTCGGTCTATTGCTGAGTGATGTAAACTATCGAATGTGTCTTGGCTTGAGTTGAACTCAATAAATATAAAATTATACTCAGGATTTGAGTTTTACTTTATTTTGTATTTATTTGTAGTTGTATCCCTTGCGGTAAAGCAAGATGATTTACTTTTATATTATACTAATTACGTATATTTATTTCATATTATTCAATATCCAATTTAATAGTTACATTTAACTACGAACACAAGAGCAACTGTGTTTATTTCTATGCTTAGCATACCTAGCTTAAAAAATCCGTCACAAACTACAATTAAATAATAAAATAAAACGTTTTTTCTAAATCCTTAACTATTTTAATTGCTATTACAATGTCATTAATGGCTATGTAGAAACAAAAAGCCTCCAGCTTATTTAAAAGTTTCTATTCCGATATGACATAACTGAACTTTCTTTAAGTTTTCTTTATCGATAACTACAATTACAGTCCACTCTCTACATAGTGTACCTCCTCATAGAGAATACCTCCACATAGTGTACTGCTCTTGTATCCCTGGCTAAACTCCTATGCTTTCCATGTTATAATACCTCTACATAGTAGAAACCTCCTTATAGTGTACTAATTTTGGTGGCCCAAAATAACATTTAAGTGTGAATTTCGTCGCAAGATCAAAGATCGTAAGATTTTTATTTTTTTCATCTAAAATTAATAAATAGTATTATGGTTATCGGGTAGTAACGTTATCAGATTATATCCATAATCTATTATGTAACGGTGAATTGAAATAAAAATAAAAATGTGAAAAGTTCCGGAGGAACAGAAAATAAATAAGATGCTGCTCGCTCGGGTCTCAAGTTCCAATTGATTTATTAAGATCAGTCTTTGTGTTGAGTAAAACTCGGTTAGTGTAATTTAGGTATACCAATGTTTATACATGTAATTTCCTCCACGTACTGTGGGCATGAAATGGTCAAATAATATGAGTATGTGTCACAGCACATACGAAATAACATATAGAATGTCCATCCTGTATTGTGAAACTACGGATGGTTTCTGCTCACCAATAAAGTCATAAAACTTAATGGCTGAGTGACAAAGTGACGGTTGGATAAAGTATCCCAAGCGTCAGCATAAACAATGCACAATGCTTTTAAATAGGAAAAGCTTTTTAGATCAACTTTTTAGAGTTTACAATAATTACTCAAATATTCTTCACCATGTTAAAAAAGATAGAACTATTTGCAGTTAGATAGAAATGATTCTAAATGGTACGGATTGCTTCTGTAGAAGGAAGGACAATCCTGCTGATCAATACAATATTACATTATAGAATTTAGTTTATAATGAAATCATCCCTCCTTACCATGGACGGGATTTACCAATAATATAATGAATGTGCAATTTCCATATTCATACTTATGCTTACGTATTAACTCTCCTGATTCAATACTAGCATTACAAACGGATAAATAATATTGATGATTAAGATATCCTTATATGTATGATAAAGTACATCTATATCTCCTATCCCAATATGTATAGGAATATAATGTATATATATATATTAACACCTCCTTACTTGGCAGGTATGTATATCTATATTTTAACACTCTCCTTCAATTTGAGGTAAATGAGTTAAAATAAAATGAAATGATCCGAGAATTGATAAATCTCTAATATAGAATTAACATACATAAAATCTGAACAAATTTGAAATGATAACATAATTAAAAATTTCAACAAAAATATAAAATTTATATTTTAATATACTACACCATGTACATGATCCGTCTCCTTGATGAGATTATCCAGGTGTGTCCGTATTTAGAGTTGTCCAGTAAATTCGGTGGGTCTTCTGTTAGCCACTTCGGTTGGAGCTGGTCCAATGAGCTTGAATGTGTTCAAGAAAATCTGGTAACGGGAGTTCGACAGGCCGTCTGATGGGCTGGAACTGTGGTACTGGGTCTTGGTCGGCAGGAACATCGCTCGACTCTCCAGGTTTATATATGACGGGTAGAAATATCCAATGTGCATGATATTTCTTTCTCCTGATACAAGATTTTCAATATCTTAACCAATGCATGTATAAATTGAACATTGTAAAAATGACAATGATATGTTCAATGAGTTCCATGAGAACTGAATTGCTTTTGTCTGGAAAGGCTTGTTTGTAATCCAGGACAGACTGAGTGCTACCCGTTGTAAACGAGGGTAGTTGCGGGCCTCCAGGTTGCTTTGATATGCTTAGGCTGAAGGTGAAGTCTCGTCCGATTTTCTGGCTCAGGCTTACATGGTCAATAAGGCTGCTATTGAAGGCTGAGGCTGAGTATTTCTTGGATGCGGCAGTGCAGGCCAATGTCATCCAGTTATCTCGGAAGTGGGAATAAAGTGTAAATTCCGGTTCGCTTTCAACTTTCTATATCTTGTATTTATTGTCAACTAGGTCCTCTAGCTCGCTAGTTGCTTTTGCATGACTTTCTCTTTCCTTTCTCGTATCAAGGAAATTGTGGTTGGACACGGACATAAGTTTTGTCAGTGGAAATTTCTCTCCGATTAGCTTTTCGGGTACTTCCTCCAGAGACGATAGTTCTGGGGAAAAATTACAAAAATGTGTAATGGGTGTGCCCTTGAGTAGATAAGTAATTTTCAGATGATTATAATAGTTTGCTGTATAATCATATTGACTCCTTTCCTGACTATAAAACTGGGTATAAGGCTTCCAAGTTTTACTGCGTCCTACGGAAATTTCTGGGTCAGTTTGGAAATCATAATTCTTCCAAATCACTGTTATGCCAGGCTTGACATCTGGGGTCCTTGTCCTAGCAGCTTCTGGTGTGCGATCCGGTGGATCTTCTGAGTGGTGTAACTCCTTTAACACAGAGATATTTTCCATCATGCTGTGGTCAGGCTGACCTATTATAGCTTGCAGCTTTATTATTTCTTTCTCGCAGAACCTTAGCGAGAAGATGAAAAAATCCTTTTCGGTATGCCTAGTATGATACCTGGGATCAGTAAAAAAACTTCGGTTTGATAACCAGTCAGATATAGCGCACGATAGACTATCTGCCCTGGGAATATGATGATTTGAGAAACCATCTTCGGTTTTCGGTTTGTTACATTGATTGAGCTCGAGGTACGGACATAGTGGTCCTGCCTCTTGGTTTCTTTGTTTATCAGCTCCTGTGGTTTTAGTTGAAGGAAATGATTTGTCAGATTGCTTCATTATTAGAGAGAATGTGGCATAAAAACTAGGAGCTACAATTCGAAATGAACTTAGGATGATCCTGTTGTTGTCATCGATTCGAGTCGGATTTTCTACTACTCTTCTTTGTTCAAGTAAAAGCATACTGTAACCTGAGGTGATTGTATCTTTCTCGAGGAGATTCTGACGTCGGGCTGGCCGGTCACTGGTTTCTCCGAGCTGGTTCCAAGTTGTTTTTAAAATTCTCTTTTCTTTTGCTGGTTCTTCGGCGGTGCGCCTGAACTTGTCGTCGTCCTCGGAATAATGTAAATACCGGGAGTAAGACATATTGATGGGAGGTAACTTCC
The DNA here is from genome assembly GCA_949802685.1 of Dicyrtomina minuta. NCBI lineage: Eukaryota > Metazoa > Arthropoda > Collembola > Symphypleona > Dicyrtomidae > Dicyrtomina > Dicyrtomina minuta. The sequence goes on along the minus strand of OX461810.1, from coordinate 474,122 downwards.
ATCCCTTGAAGACGTGGATGAATACTGGGCGATCTGTCTTTGGTGCTGGAGATTGAGTGTGTGGATTAGAGCTCCCTTCTCCTTTTATTCTTGTTTTGAATATTCGTGATGTCATGTAACTATCACTGTTTTCTTGAATGTGTTTCAATTTGTCTCCAATCTGTAGCTTCTGGAGATGTATCATGGTGCACAATGGAGGTCCTTTGTCGGGTTGATATCCCCCATTGCTGGCTCTACTATTTTCTTGTAGTTGAGTTTCCCATTGTGACCCGTTTCGGGGTCTTCTTTCTGTACTGTCCAGGCCTTCGTAATCGACTTCTGGATGTGGACTGTTTTGAATTTCCGTCTCAGTAGGACAATTCGGTTCCAACAATTCCGTACATTCTGTACTATTGTTTCGTGCTTGAAGTAGTGGGTACATACTAAGCACTTGTCTATGACTATTGCCAACTGAATTCCCAAACACGCCGTCTGGTGTTTAAACTTGATTCTTTATTTGTAAGCCTAGTGATCGGGCTTCCTTCTTTCTTCTCCTGTTATAGGCAATCATAGGGAAAGTCATTAAATTAGAGGTATGACTTTTGTTCATTCTGACTGTTATAGTCGTCCACTTTATTAAAGTTCGGTTTTGAGACCATTGTGTGAAAATGTCTAGCATGCCCATTTTCGGTCTATCTTCTTGTTTCACCTTTTCAGGCCGTATAGATAAAGCATCTTTTCTTGGCTTGGTGATGAACCTGGTAGTTACAGGTGACTCTTCGTTTGAGTACTTAAGTACGTGCTTCGGAACCGGGTTCCTACACTGTTCGTTCTCCGAATTTTCCGATGGTAATTCTCTGTTATCTACTTGGTGAGTGCGTGGTTCTTCTATGTTTCCACGGCTTGTGTTTTTCGATTGAAAATTTCTTGATCCTATTTGTTCTTTTATTCTCTCCCCCCCAAATGGTATAAAGGTTGTAGACGATTGCATTTTCGTTTGTCTTTCTTCTTTCTCCCCCCTTGCGGGTCTGACAGTGAACTTCTGCTCCGATCCGCAAACATGGATAAATGAAAATGTAAACTCAAAGTCTGTACATGCTTCCATTCCGATTTGATTATGTCCCATGAAACTAAATTTATTCATTTCTCGAAAGATGTCTTTCAGGTTAACATTTTCCGTAGTTGGGGTACTTCGTCGGAAGTTTCTCCAGTGATAAACCAATATGGAGAAATTTTGGTTCACTTTAACTTCGGATACGGGGGTTAGATGCTTTCGCAGGGCTGGCATCTGATTCAATAGGCTTTCTGTCCGTTCGGACTCTTTCAGTATCGTATTCTGCATACGTCTCCCATCCAAATGTTCATTGACACGAGTGTTGGTCTTTGGGTTGAGTGGTGCGTCTGTAAGACTACCAATGTTGTACGTGTCTGTCCGCTTGCTCTTAATGTTGGCTCGGCGGCTTTCTCTGGCTTTCTTCTGGTGAAAGGCTTCTGTAACTCGAATCCTAATTGCTGGATGAGTTGACATCTTGTGACTTGACTTCTTTATTAGGTCATAATAATAATGTGGGTTATCCATTTCGGTCTTGGACCATGTGTGACCCTCCTGAAGGGTGACTGTGCCCGAGTGTCGAGACTTCCGTACGCACTCCCAACCTTGCTCGACTAATTTGTTTGAAAGGTTGTGGGTCAGTGTACTTGCAAAATTGAGTGCTGATGTCCTCAGACTCATGGTTTCTGTCCCATAGTAGAATGGGTTCTTTCTAGTGTGTTTCCAGGTTGAGTGACACGAACTAGCGTAGACGTGGAATCCAATAATAGTGTTCTCTTGTATCCACTTTGGTTCTGATAAGTGAGAAGATAGTTTTGTCTTCTTTTTTGAGTTCGGACCGGAGATCGATAAAATAGATCGATTTATTTCCTTCCTGTTTATAGTTGAGTTGATTGTGAGGGGTGACTTCAGTTTGTAGCGGATGTCATCACCTTGCAGAGTTGAGAGACGATCAGGTAGTTCATCCTTCGTCCGATTCTGCTGAATTCTGGCTACCCAGGTAAATGTATGAAAACTTCTCCTGATTGCGGAGTTCAGGTAGGCTTTCACTGAACTAGAGTCTCCATGTGCTCTACCGTTCGTAATAAACAGGCATATCATTAGTAGTATGATGCATGCCGCTTGGATTCTGTCTCTTAATGTCACAGATCCTTTCTTCTTTCTTTTCTCTTGGTGAGAGTTGCTTTCTTCACTGTTGTCTAAGGAGTGCTTTCTCCTGACTTGCTTTCTCGTGCAGTTCTCTTGACTGGACACGGTTGGGTCAATGATGGCTCGTGGAGCGCTTACTTGTTGTGTGGGCTCATCGGAATCTGATGAGTCTGTCCAATAGTTTCTCATATCGTGTGATATGAACGGACGTGCTTGGTCCTTTGAAGTAGAAGAACAGGTAATTTTACTTCTTGACTCGACTGTTCGGACTTGATCCTCAGGAATCGTTAGGTTCTCTTCTGTTCGGACTTGATCCTCAGAATTCAGAGTGTTCTTCTCAATTTCTCCTGTTCGGACTTGATCCTCAGGAAGTTTAGTCTTCTTAGTTCCCTCCTGACTGGAGGTCTTCTGACACAAGGTTGTTGTCGGTGAGTCTTTCAAGGTAATGTGGATGAGTTCCTGCCATTAGATTTTGCTCGAACTCTTCACCTTCCAGTCTGTCTCCTAAAGAGATACGACTTTTTAGTATTCGTCTTCTATCAATTTTGCTGGCAGCTGTCCAGTGTAGGCTATGCGCGTAGGAGCGCTGAGGGTTTATGGAGTGGATTTCTTCCATAGGTTTTTCTGTCATTAATTTCCAGAGAAATTGGAGCTTCGGTTCAGTATGCCTGCTCATCTGAATTTCGTTCCGGAATTCGGTAGGGTACTTGTGTTCAATGTGACTAGGTATTATGTAATAAATCGGGGACTTCTCGTGTCTGAGTCTGATTTCACACAACTGAGTGTGCAGGGATAGGGCCACTAAATGGGCTTTAGTAATGACATCGACTACTCGTCTCATGGTAGTATTTTCTTCAGAAAGAAAAACCTTGACTTGCCAGTATATGTGCGTCCCATTGAATATAATACAGCTCACTGTAGTTAGGTATTTAGTCGAGGTACTTGGGACTTCTGTGTGGACTTCCAGGTTAACTTCTTGGGATTCGACCTGGGTCCTTGACTTTAGAAAGTCATGATCCGGATAATACCGAATATTTTCTGAACTAGTGGTGTACAGGTATTCCACTATTCTCAATGCCTCTTGTAGGTCTTTATATGTAGAAACTCTTGTGTTCGTTTCTAACTGTTCGACATCGTATGAGATGTCTGGTCGGGTAGAGTCCCGAATTTCTAGCAGTTGTCCGAGTAAGTCATGGTAGGCTATATACTCTGTTTCCGAAAGATGCTGAGCTTTCTTAACTTTTTCTCTGAAATACTGAGATTGAACAATCGCTTCGTATTTCTTATATTGAGTGCGTAGGCTTGGAATTTGAGATTCTTGTGACAGGCTTATGTATAAGGCTTTTCGGAGGATGTCCATCTTCCTCCATTTCTTTAGATTGAGTGTGCAGTCCACTCTAATGCTACGGCTTAATTCCTTTGACAAAATGTGTATGTCGTTCAGGTGAGTCGCGGAGACTAGTGCCTCTTGACCATCCACTATGAGGTACGTGTGATGTACTTCTTGGACTTCATCTGTATATGACTGGATACAGAGTGCGGTTTGGTACCGGCTAAAATGGTACTGAAGGTCCGTCAGTGACTGTTGGACTCCAGTTCGTGCCTTTTCCCATAAATAGATTGGTTTATAGGCTGTGTCTGATCGGTAGACTAAATTGTATGGGTGTGTGTACCCTTCTGGTGGTCCCAGAAATAGTATCGGTCCTTCTGCGAGGGCCTCGTGGGGCAATGGACTGAATGTAAACTTTGCTAAGTATTTTCTCCGAATTCCAGCATCTGCTAGAATGAGTCTTGACGTTGTGAGTCTTGCTATGGTAGTCTTGAGAATGTCAAATGATAGATTCTCTTTACCTTCCACACTTTTGACTAGTGTGACTGTATATTCATATGTTTTGACCTTGTGGTCATAGATCCATGAGGATTTCAAAACTCCTTGAGTAGTAGGACGTTTTGACAGAGTCCATTGGCCACTTCTCATGTGGGCTTGAATTTCAATATTCATTGCTTCTTTCCATTGAAGGCTTTCTGAGGACTTGAGTGGCTTTTAATACGTTTTAGGAATCTGTAGGGATCCTTCGTATGAGGGTATTATTAGCTTTTCTGGAAGGCTATGATAAGCCTTACGATCCTAGTTCTGGACTTTGATCCCTCCTCGAGCTGAGAAGATTTTGACTATCGGTAGTCTATATGCGCCTTGGGCTTGTTCATGTGTAACCTTCTGTTTTTCATGAATGGCAAAATTGTTCCAATTAATGCCTTGAGGGTTCAGTCTTCCTTTCTGGGAATATGATTCACTGGCTAAGTAGCCTGAGGATTTCAGTAGGGTATATTGAGACTCCTGTTCTATTCTTGCCTCTCGTGCCTGTAGGGCAGTAGATCCCAAGAAATAATTTCCTTCTGGTGATTCGGCCGTTGTAGTAGACAAGCTCCTAAATTCAGAGTCGAGCATTTGTATACCAGCCCGTGGTTGTGTTAACCTTCCTTGTAATGATACGAGTGTGAGTTCCTCTTCACTCTCTTTGTTATGGACAGTACGGCCTTCTGTATGCCTTCTGATTGTCCCCGGAGTTGTGGCTTCTAACTCCTCTGTTTTTTGAGAATTGCACTTGAGTGGTTTATAATTCTGAATTGATGTGGTGGGAGCTGACCTTACTTGTTGAGTGCCGATTGGCTTGATTGCGGGAATTTGCTGGAATGTCATAACCAGGCTTTGAATTTCATTGCTGCCTTCGTATAGCGTTGTGGCTTGCATCACTTGCAGTGGTGTCTGTGTGTCCCCCCCACCAGTGAAAGGTGACTCGTAGAATAGCATTCTACTCTCGTTTCCCGTGTAAGTCAGTCCCATGCTTTTGCATGCATAGTTAACTGAGAAGATATTCGTTGCTTTCGGTAGGAACCAGACATTCGTCAGTACTTGGGGTTCCCAATCTTCTCTTCCATTGTAGGCGGAGACTATAATCGATCCGCAGCCGGGTGATGAGACTTCTTTCTCGTCGGCTAGTGTGATTGTTCTTTCTCCATCTGAGAAATCTGAATAATCGTAAAACCAGTCTTTTCGTCCGCATAGATGGACGGTAGCATTCGAGTCACATGTCCAGTGAAATTCAGGTTGTTGAGAGAGAAGAGCTGAAATGTATTCATTCTGTATGAGGGGCTTTTCAATTGTAAGTGTCTGGGCCTTCTTGAGTTGAAGGGCTTTGTTTAGTTGCCTCTTCCCTGGATTGGGGTATCTGATGCTCTCTCTCGTTGCTGCCTCTTGTAAAATGTCGATATTGTACAGATATGAGTTGAGGGCTTCTTGTCTCGTACAGAGATTTGACTTCCAGTAACCCGCAGGTTTGTCTTCTGGATTCTTGAATCTGACCATGAATGCATAGTTAGGTGAGTTCTTGGCTGTGAGAGCCTTCCGGGTATTATCTAGATCCTTTTTCAGTTCAGGATAGATATCTAGGAGCAAGGCTCCTCTGATGGGGATGCACCAACCATCGTGGCTACATCTGTGTTCTGTATGTGCCTCTGTTGGGGCTTCTCGAATTAACTCGATTAATTCTGGGTGCGGCTTAATTCTGGCGCACAGAGATTCTGGATTAAAGGTCAATCCTAATGTTTCTTGTATTTTCTTGAGTGAGGATTTAGCTTTTCTCTTCTGGGTAAATTTCTTGTAATTTCCCTGGTACGAATTGCTATGACATTTCCATTTTCTTGGCAATGGAGATGTGAAGGAGACTTTCTGTGCTCCTTTTCTCAATGACGACTTTGAGTGTCAAGGGCCATCATACTGATGGGCTTTGTGACTGGAGTATTTCTTGGCATACCAGTCTTGGAAATCTGGTTTAAGTAGATGAAGTAATTCAGATTTCTTATCCATGAGGAGATAATATCCTAGGATGTGATTCATGTACATTTCTCGGCTTAATACGGGCGAGAACGGATTTGCAGCTAATCCTTTGTATAGGTCATCGTCTGATAGTTCTTCTGTGAACTTTCCATTATTATGGAAATAAGATTTGAGCTTGTAGAGAGTGTTTTGTCTCGCTCGAGCTTTTAGGATCAGAATTCCTAGTTCGGCTTCTGTGTCATCGAGAATGGATTCAATGTCAGCCATTCTCTGCTTTAATTGTTGTAGTTCGATCTTTGGATCTTGATTATCCTGATCGGTAGATTCGGACTCTGAATTGTCCTGATGGGGATCTTCGGACTCTGTATCGTCCTGATCGTAGGTTTCGGACTGTGTCACGTCCTGCCTTGTATCTTGAGTGTGCCGAGGCAGGTACTCAGATGAGTAGTCTGTGTAGACTCTGTTGAAGGGCCTAGGTATGTAGGGCTTATTGAGTTCAACATTTTTCTTTTCGAGTCTCTCTAATTTGTAGAGAATCGACTCTGTAAATGGTAATCTTGCGAATTCGGGAATTTCTAATACGTCCAATATGTGACTATTCTCCCTCCGCCAATTCTTGGCTTTAAATGCAGTTGAATTCTTATGCATTTGTGAACAATCATCGTTGACCAACATGTATATATTTCGAGTGGTCACGTTATCTCTCAGAATTTCAGCGAACAAGTTCGGACTTGTGCTTGTTTTTCGTCTTTCGGATATTGATCCTGGACTATGAGATGACTGAGGCTTTACAGTTTCCCTGGAAGGCTCAGTTTTATGAGAGTGCGGAGTTGCTCCTTCTCTTTCTGCCTTTTTGTAGGGCTTGGTGCGGACCATATAAACTTTATGACTTGTGTCCGGCTTCGTTCCCGTGGTAAGGAATGTATCCTTCGTCGCTGTGGACTAGATATCCATCATGTCTGTTTCAGTGAAACCCGGGATAAATGTCTCTCTTGTGAATTCGGGTGTCAAGTCTTCAGAGACTGGTGACATCTCCATCGAATTTTGATATGAATGATCAATGAGAGCGTTCGGAATTATCGATATTCCTGCTCCTTTGGGGCCTTCGAGAAGCGATGACGATGAGGTCGGTATTGGCTTCTCTGTTACTGGATTGAGCACGGAATTCGGTTCGGTCTCAACAGTGTGGGTGGCCGTTGTGTTGGCTGAAGTATGTTCAGGCTTTGTGGGTACGGATTTCGAGTTTCGTCTTGGATCGACTACTCTTCCTGCCCTGTAATTCGGAAACTCTAGCTTGAGGTCCTTTTTCAGTTTTGAATCGATTTTCGAGTCGTATTTCTGTAATGCGGTGACGAGCCGCCCAATAGTTTAGTGCTGGGGCAAATGCAGATCCCAGGCTTTCAGAAAATTGCTATAAATGTCTCGTTGCTTGAGAGCATTCAGCGTTAACTTGATGATGTTCCCGTTCGGGAATCCATCGTATTCTCGGTGAAGTATAGCATTAATACCCAGTATCTTCTGGAGGTATTCTGAGCCAGATGCCTTCATTTTCAGCGTTTCTAGCTGTGTGATTAATTCATGTCTTGGCGTGATTTTCACGGCTTGATACCTCGACTTGAGGGTTTTGTACATTTCGTGAGAGGTCTCACAGGTGGAGACTTCTGTGACCATAACGTCATTGATTGAATTCAAAATAAGTTTTCGGTTATAATGATCTGCAGCGATCCAGGCCTTGTAAAGGGCTTCGGTAATTACCCCTGTATACGAGTATTTCTGTGGGTTCGGCCACGATCCTTCCATGACTTCCCAGCATTTGTTGCATGATAGAAGCATCATGATTTCATGTTCCCATTTCTTAAAGTTTCCGACTCCGGACAACTGTGGGATTTCCTCCGTGATATTCTTGTCAATACTCACGGGGTCAGGTGGGCTTACAGATTCTTGTAGCTCCTGATATTGTCTTTCCATGATGGAGAATACGTCAGTATAATGCTGTTGCAGCTTCTCGTACTGGTGTGCGAAGTGTTGATTCGCCCCTGCCAGGTGATCGTACGGTTTTGGACTTTTCCACTCATACACGAGTTGTCCTACCTTATTGTCGTAATTCAGCCTTTTAAATTCGTTTCCTTCATATGGCTTCATATTGAAGGGAGGCCGATGTTCCCATGCTTTCCGTCTTCCGGATATTGATCCTAGACTAAGATGGTTCATTTTCGAAAATTTGAAGGAGGTAGCACTACTGTCCTTATGACTTCAAAGTTGAAGGTTTTGTTTCAAATTCCCCCAGGTGACTTGGTCTAGCCTGGCGAGATGAATGTAGTACCCGGATTATTGAATCTCGGGTCGAGGGCCGATAGATTGCTTTTATTGCACTCAAAAATAGCGTGTGGCTTGTAGTGCGCCCTCACCGGAGGTACGTAGCGTTCAGAAGTTAATTCTATTCTTTCTTGAATTCCGAATTTTCAATGTTGATCCTCTTGATCCTCTTCTGAGCTACTCTTCTCCTCGGATATTTCCACTATCAGAATTTCCTTTTTAAGGGATAATTGATAGCTTATTTCCTCGAGTTCACTTACTTAACCTCCGTCGGATCCGCTTGTTAGGCGGTTCGTTAGGTTTAATTAAGTATAGTAGTGTCGTTAGCTCGCTGCCGTAAAGATGAGATCTTTTCCAAACGGATTAAATAAATCTGTATTTTATCCTTGTCCAAACAGATTAAATAGGATATAAGATTCTTTTCCACAATGGAATAAATAGAATCTATTAATATTCTTTTCCAACAGGATTAAATAGAATATTTTAGTCTTTTTCCAACGGATTAAACAGACTCTTCACAATATTCTTTTCCAAGGGATAAACAGAATTATTGTGGCTATGCTCAACTTTTCCAACAGGATTTAATAGTTAGCACGAATTCAGTAGGAAGCTCTGGGATTTTCGACTACTTTGGAAAGTACAGGGAATATTTTTCGGGTGCGCTGGCCAGCGGCTTTGGTTAAAATATTCTCTCCGTTTCTACTACTTTTCGTGACCTAAGTGGGGTCAATGGTGACCACTTGTCTCAGCCGTGCTGATAACGTAATAAATAGTATTATGGTTATCAGGTAGTAACGTTATCAGATTATATCCATAATCTATTATGTAACGGTGAATTGAAATGAGAATAAAAATGTGAAAAGTTCCGGAGGAACAGAAAATAAATAAGATGCTGCTCGCTCGGGTCTCAAGTTCCAATTGATTTATTAAGATCAGTCTTTGTGTTGAGTAAAACTCGGTTAGTGTAATTTAGGTATACCAATGTTTATACATGTAATTTCCTCCACGTACTGTGGGCATGAAATGGTCAAATAATATGAGTTTGTGTCACAGCACATACGAAATAACATATAGAATGTCCATCCTGTATTGTGAAACTACGGATGGTTTCTGCTCACCAATAAAGTCATAAAACTTAATGGCTGAGTGACAAAGTGACGGTTGGATAAAGTATCCCAAGCGTCAGCATAAACAATGCACAATGCTTTTAAATAGGAAAAGCTTTTTAGATCAACTTCTTAGAGTTTACAATAATTACTCAAATATTCTTCACCATGTTAAAGGAGATAGAACTATTTGCAGTTAGATAGAAATGATTCTAAATGGTACGGATTGCTTCTGTAGAAGGAAGGACAATCCTGCTGATCAATACAATATTACATTATAGAATTTAGTTCATAATGAAATCATCCCTCCTTACCATGGACGGGATTTACCAATAATATAATGAATGTGCAATTTCCACATTCATACTTATGCTTACGTATTAACTCTCCTGATTTAATACTAGCATTACAAACGGATACATAATATTGATGATTAAGATATCCTAATATGTATGATAAAGTACATCTATATCTCCTATCCCAATATGTATAGGAATATAATGTATATATATATATTAACACCTCCTTACTTGGCAGGTATGTATATCTATATTTTAACAATAATACTATTTTTTTTTAAATCTGTAACTCTCTACATAGTGAACTCTCTTCATAGTGTACTTATCTTGCTGGTCCGCTGAAGTACACTATGTAGAGAGTAGACTGATAGCTTTCAAATTGAGTGGCCTAAATAGCGTAATCTCTTATTGAGGCATATCATTATCCACGTAACCTATTTACTTTAAAGATTTAAAATATCATAACCTTCTTAATTTTAACTTTACAATACATACGTCTAAAACCATATGAATTATTTTTAATAATGTTTAAAAGTAGTTTTTGCGAGAATTTAGTATTTTAAGGGAAATTAGTTCCGACGTAACTAATTTGTTTGTGAACTTTAAGTAACTACCAATTAAATTATATTTTACTTTTAGGGTGCCCCAGTGACTTTAAATGGAAAGTTTTAATTTGGACCTGAATCCTGTAGTTGACCCTTTTGCAAACAATTTAATTTTGCGGGAAGATTTACATTATCACATCTGTGGACAAACAATTTTGAGAATTAAATATATACGTACAGTGTGTTTCATTGAAATAGACTCAGACATGTTTTGGGGGGTAACTTCCCCCCACGCGCGAATAATTCAACGAGATAACTATTTTTTGTTGACAACTAACTAGGTGAAATGTTTAAACTTTGGTTGACCCCTAGGGGTCAAGAGGTTACTTCACAATTAAATAAAAACCAAAAAATAGGTGTTTCAATGAAATAGACTCAGACCACGGTTTTTCCCATTCAAACACGTCTATCTTTTGAACCAGTAAATAAAAAAATACAAATTTTCGTCAGCCCACTCACAGATGTATTACTTATAACTGGAAACACTCACTTTGATCACAGAGTGACAATAGCACCACTGACTGGGGAGAGAACTGGTCCTCATCGCGTCACTTGCTTTTACCGTTGTTTCTTATGGGGCAGACCTGACTTGTTTCAGTTATTAGTCACTCACATTCGCAAACAAGCACGAATTAAAGTAAACTAACAAGGGACATAAGGCCAACGAAATTCCCTACAAAATGACATATCACACATGATTAGGGTCACACTGGGTCACAAGGCACCCGCATATGAACTTTGAACGCGGTTGCCTCGCTTCTACTCCATTGGCGAACCCACTGCGCAACTGCGTTCAAAGTTCATATGCGTGTGCCTTGTGACCCCGTGTGACCTTAGTCATGTCTGATATGTCATTTTGTAGGGAATTTAGTTGGCATTATGTCCCATGTTAATTCATTTCAATCCGTTTTTTTTGCAAATGTTAGGGACTAAAAACTGAAAAAAGTCAGGACCGCCCATGAGAAACAACGATAAATGTAAGTGACGCGATGAGAACCAGTTCTCCCCCCAGTCAGTGGTGCTATCGTCACTCTGTGATCAAAGTGAGTGTTTCTAGTTATAAGTAATACATCTGTGAGTGAGGTGACGAAAATTTGCATTTTTTCATCTACTAGTTCAAAAGATAGACGTGTTTGAATGGGGAAAACCGTGGTCTGAGTCTATTTCAATGAAACACCTATTTTTTGGTTTTTATTTAATTGTGAAGTAACTTCTTGACCCCTGGGGGTCAACTAAAGTTTAAACATAGCACCTAGCTGGTTGTCAACAAAAAATAATTATCGCGTTGAATTATTCGTGCGTGGGGGGAAGTTACCCCCCAAAACATGTCTGAGTCTTTTTCAATGAAACACACTGTATAGGTAATCAAGCAATCACAAAATGTCAAAATTTAACAAGTTAAACAAAATTTTCAAAATTTGTTAAAATACTAAAAATGAATTTAACAAAGGTACAAGGAACTCTGTGCTATCAAGTATGTAATCAACTGTAAAGATTGGAGACTATCCTTCTTAATGAGATGACGTGTCATCAATTTTCTATGCAGTATGAAAGTTTAGTTTATAAATAAATACAGAAGTAAACGATGCAAAAGTAAAAAAACAGCTTACATTTAAATGCGCACGTGTCTCAGACGCTAGGATGAAAACTGTAACTTGCAACTGTGGGTGTTATATGACTTTATATAAAAGGCAGCATTAAAGTTTTAAAACCAACAACAGGGAGATACAAAGTAGCGAAAATCCAACAAAAGTTTGGGCCTTGAATATTTTTGTTGTGATTTTTAATCTTTGTGTGTGTGACAGTTTACGTCTGAATATACTTTTGAAAAGAACATAAGCTATTGAGTCTCGTATGAAAGTTTTGACTGGTAAATAATGGAGCCAATTCTCTACCCGTTCCGCCTACTGATATCTTAAGCCCTGCAATAACCAAGCTTATACCCTTAAGTTTCCGGTATTGATTTCCTAGCTCTGATTTATTCTCTCTTCAATTCACCAAACTAAACTTTCAAAGAAACCAAATCTCACTACAAAAGAAACTCACTGAAAAATGTTTAGCGTTAATCTTGAAATAGAAGACTTCAAAATGTCAGCTGTGATTTTATTTAAACGTAAAAATAGTGTGAATTATATTTTGAAAAGGAAAACGTCTTCATTTATTCAAAAGCAAACAAACCATCCGCATTTTTAAATGTCAAGAGTGGCATTTAGATATACACGAAAAAAAAGATACATCGACAGCGAAGTTTTTTTTTGTATTTCTCTAAGGAAACGAGCATAAATTACGTTTATCAAAAATTGGAAAGTTGCAGGGAACATCTATTACCAAAATAGGCCATGTAATTTATGCACGCTCCCTTAGTACAATAACGACATTACGCAACGCTGTCCATTTACGTTTTATTTAGTTGTAAACGTGTTTTTAATAATATTTTTTTAAATAATCCAAAAGGTTATGAGTTCCAGAAATCAATAAAAATGTTATTGATACTTTAATGGTTTTTGTTTTCGCCGAGTTGTTTTTTCTTGCACCCAAATAGAATTAGGTAAAACCTGTGGAAAGTTACATCATCGCTTGTTGTTATTGTGAAAGTTGAATTCTATAGAAAATATTTTACGTAACGTTTGACTTGCTTTCTCTTTCACTGCTTTCACCTTTTAAAAATAAAATTTCATTGAAATCCACTTTCATTATAATCCCATCCCTATTTAGATCCTTGAATTAAATTTGTGGTAAAAGCTTCTTCTATTGTTGAGTGAGGATTTAACGTGTGAGCGGGGTCTTTATATACAGATGTCATAAACATGTTTGTTCACAAAGCTCTTTTCGAAAATCCATTTATAAATGGATCTGGTTTTTTTACTTTAGTATCTCTTTTGTCATATATTTCGGTGCACAGCCCAGCTTTACCCTGTTTTTCAGTTCCATGTATTGTAGCATGTTAATGATATTAAAACCCATTTTTCAAATTGTACATAAATTTATTTTTTGGTACATCTCTCATGTACTTGTTTACAGCTTTCTGGAGAAGCTTTACATCCTGCTGACCTTTAAACCATATAACGTAACCTGATGAGCATGCTAAGGCCTTAGTGGAAAAAGGGCCATCGCCTCATGTGCACGTGGACTTCGGATATAGGCGAAAAAAAGTAATTGTATAACGATAGAACTGTTTAAGCAAAAGAAGAATCTGTAAAGAACCAAACTCGCCCAAATCCATTTTTAGCTAAAGAAAAATCCACTATCTACAAAAATATTCAAATATGTCTTGAGAGCATTTAAATAAAACATTTTTCAATTTTCAAAAATATGGAATTAGAACATTATTTGCACCTTTTTAACAACATGTAATTGAAACATTTTGCACCTTTTGAAAAATGTGGAATTACATTTTGCATGTTTTTGAAAACATGGAATTACAACATTTTGCACCTTTTCAAAAACATAGAATTAGAAATTTTTTCAACTTTTTAAAACCATGATTACAACATTTTGCACATTTTCAAAAATACGTAAATAGAATATTTTACACTTTCAAAAACTTGTAATAAACATTTTAAGCAAATTTCGCAATTTGTATTTATGACATAACTCATTATGATTCTAGCCTAAATTTGATATGAAGTATTTTGGCTCTTCCCACACGACATATTAGGGTCCTAACTTGCCTGTTTGTCTGCAAATAAATCGCTGGCAACGTGTTGCGCGTGCAGGCAATTATTATCAATAATATTACACAGGGATGCACGTCCGTGTTTTACAAAGTAATGAATTTATATCCCAGCCTACAGTGAAAGTAAACACAAAGGAGCTGACGCAGAATTTTCTTTCCGGGGAAAGATAGAAGGCAGCAGGACAATATGTGTGTTGAAGGAGAAAGTAGAGAGCTAGAAGAAAAACTTTACTGCCAAATCTTTTACAACCACGATGACCATGCTTCGTAGCATAGAACCTTTAAACTCAGATCAAACTCCCGCTTGCGTTGTCAGTTCCACTCCTCTACGCCTTTTATACGAATAATATTGTATGTCCCTTTAGAGTTTTGTAAAAAAAAATAAACAAACATTTAACAAATTCTGAGGATATTGGACAACGGCATATTCAACGTACACAGATTTCAATTCTAATTAATTTTTAAAACTCTTTCTTGTTATCTCAATGAATCTTGCTAGAATTATTGCGCGATTGTTTGTATACAAGAATTTTCTAGGGAAGATACATACGTCCTTTCAAATTTAGCATATGTGTTCAGGTGATGAGAAGTGGCAAGCAAGATTTGTACTGTGCAAGTGCCGCCTAACTTCAAAATAAATAAGCAACATTGTTAAATTTTTGAGATTTCTTTTAAAGTATACCTCTTAATTACTGGTTTTAATAAAACTCGCATTTCCCGCTTCGCTGCTTAGTTCAAACGCAATCACAAAAGTAATAACACACCGAAAGAATCAACTCATCTGTAAACGCTTCTTGGAAATTCAGCTGATTTCATTTGTTTTTGTCTAAAAGACTCAAATTGAAAATGAAAGCATTCTAGTTTCTCACAATACCAATCATTTTCCTTCCCTTTTCTCCCGCTGTAACTACTCTGGAAACAATAAAAAACAGAACATTGTATCCGTCAACAACTGGAGCTTCAGCAACAAAGCGCAAACGAGCTTTAATCACGAAAACGAAAACAAAATTGAAGTATAAATGCAGTCGAAAAACCAGTGAACTAAATGATACGGCAATAACAGTAACAAGCTGGACACAACAAAGGAGAAAGCACCTAGGCAGAAAACGTAATGAGTTGTCAAAAACAGGGAATCAAGACTCAGTTAGTTTCTTTTTCTCGTAGTACCTCTACTTCTACAAGTACAAGGCATCGTCAGACAATGAGTTAGCAATATTCCCTAACAAAGGCCAAGGTCAGCTGAGGTCAGGATTTTGCAGTGCAAATCAGTAAACAAAATTTAAATCCAATGTTGACAGCTGACGCTCTGATTTGATTGCAAACTCGATATTATTTTATCCTTTATAATGTTTGTGCTAATTATTTAAATTGAAACTAGTTTCCCGGTGCGATGATATTTATAAAGATTAGGTTCCGAAATATGGATGGTGGGATCTGCATAATTGAAAACCAAAAATTATTATAACGAAAATATTCTGTGCATGTTTGGAAATTGACGTAGGTTGATTGAGGAAGCCGAGATCAAATTATTAAATATCGCTCACTGTTTTCATTTTTATAAGGTGATCCATCATTTCTTCTTCCAAATTACGATTTCTAAGATCGTGGAATTTTTATCATCAAGACCCTTGAATCTACTCAGGCTATGCCACACACTACTTTTTTTAAATAGCCTCCTACAAAGTTGTTAATCTTCAAAATTGGAATGCATAAGTGCTGCATAACACGTTACTCGCACAACTGTGAAAAACGTGAGAGCGATAGGAGATGCAATTTATTTTAGCCAGCAACTTGGTATTATTTTATGATTACGCTTTCATTTTGTGACACCATCAAATCATAACTAGCTGCATGGCTGAAGCATTAGGCAGTTGCATAACCTACTGTTCAATATTGTTTCAAGTGAGCGAACCTATCTTTAAAATTTATGCCTATACATTCAATCCTCTGACTTTATTTACATTTCCACAAGTCTGGATCTTGAGCTGTGCTGTGGACTGTAGGTCAACACGATGTGAGCTCATTCTAAATTCAATTCCAAAACTAATTGAAAAATCTCTGATGCAATTCATAGGTGAAATGTGGAAAGATGCATTTCAGCTGCAACATATAGATTTTGCGTCGGATCGCAAATTGAACTCCATAATCGTTTTTTGGTTCCCGGGAAAATTGATAGGAAGGGTAAATGGGGATTTGCATAATTGAAAACGAGGAATAATCTGATAAAAATGTACCTAGATACATATGTGTATGTTTGGATTCGGAATTAAAAAAGGATTTTAGTGACACAGATGCAGATTAAATATTTTGCATTGTTTTTCTTCCTTTGAGGCGATCAATCTTTTAAAAAATGAAGTATCGGATTAATTAGGTATGGGCAGCTAGTGAAAGTTTTTTGAAACTTGAGCTCAAAGTGAAAATAATAAGGAACTCGTGGCTTTGATTTTGGCTTGTGTATAATTGTAACAGTAACATGATAACCTTTAGCGTAATAGAAACATAATTACTGGATTTAATTTTTGTATCTGTTTGACCCATTTAATTACGACTCGTGTTGTAACACCATGTAACAAGCCAGCTTTGATCACAAGTGTGGAAAGGAGCAGAATAATGAGAAATCAAAAGCAAGCTTTTAATCATGTTTTATATAATGGTTCTATTTTGCGTCGCTCATTATATTTGCAAGTAAAATGATATTCAGTTAGGAGAATTTGATTCGACTGTCACAAATGTAATGAGGAGATATGATCTATAAGAAATGACCAGAAGGCAAATCTTAAGTTGTATGTATTTCAGACGAGCGGCAGAGTAATGTAGAAATGACATGTTACCTAATATGCAATTATTAACATTTTGTAAAAACCTATTTTTTAAATTTACGAGTATGTTACCCTAATTTCTTAATTTTTGAATTTTTATAAAATACAGCGAATATTTGTTTTTAATAGCTAAATACAAACTAAAAGTCTAATTTCGAGGTCATGCTTGTTCTAATTCTCATACGTGTTTTTTCAATTACATTTGTGCTGCATATGGACAATAAGATTGAGTCTGAGTACAGTTGTTGTCTCGTTTGGTGCTTTCACTGTACTTGTTAAGGGTGAAACTGTACGTTCACACCCTGTATGAATTTATGAATATTATAATTGTTGTAGGCACGTGGGTGTACAGCTCCTGGATGATATAATAAGCCCCCTGAGCAGAATATTATGTGTACTTACCTGTACTTGCAATTTGACATTTTGAATCCGGATGATCTTCTATCTCCTCTGCGCACTTAAAGGTATTGGACTTGGAAGAAGATTATGATGTACTGCGCTCGAGCCGACTCTAGTCCCGCAACCACATCCGGCTAATAAACACGCACACAAATTCAAAGCCTAGACTACACTTTTAGGTAGTCTCACAATACGACAACGTCTAATCATTAACTTTACTTTGCCCCAGCTGCTCAACTATATGCACACATATTTGAGACAAATGCAGTGACATGCACAGTTGAAAAGGATCACATCTACAAATAAAGTGTGTTGCCAGAAATTGGTCAAATTGATAAAATACCATGAGTGTAAGTAAAAGTGAAAGCAAAAATAAAGCAAGAGTGAAAGTTTGAAAGACTCTTTTTAGAAGATTGGGTGGTTAATTCGAGTGCCGATTTTTGGACAAAAAAAAACTTTTGAAATTTTCAACTTTCACAAGCTAATTTTTATTTTGAATGGAGCCAAAATGGATTCTATAATTTGGTTCTATGAAGCCAGAAGTTGGACGAGGGCTATTGCATGGATTCAAATTGTAAGAAATTGTACTTTTTATTTTCTATTCATTAAAAACATACAATGTAGGTCTCAATTCATCGTCAGATTTTTCGATAGGTTTCTTTGAAATATTCTTAATCCCAGGAATACCTAATATTTTCGTTCGTCCAAAGTTGGAACTAACCTACTGGAAATGCATCTGTGAAACTGCTGTTTTGGACCTTTAAACCTTGACATGTTGCGAATTGCCTTATTTTTTTTATGGGTTCCATGTTTGATTGTTCATTTTAAAACAGGTTCTGTTCTCGGTTGGTCTGTTACTTGCAAGCGGTGGGCTCATCGTCATTTTTATCACAGGGGAGGACGCAGTTGACAAAGTGGCGCTAAAAAAACTGGGTGAAAGAGATGGTGCTTACAATGATTCGAACTTAGCTACGCTCTCAGAGTGTGAGTAATTGACTCTTCAAAAATTCCAAATATTATTCTAAATATTTACCATTCTTTTTTTCAGCGGCGGATTTGGAAATATTTCAAGAGGGGTAGGGGAAGGAAAATAGAAATGAGCAGCCATCTTGAAAAATGGCCACTTCTATCTCCATAATTTTAAAGTTCCGTCTTGGGAGAGCTTAAGCCCCCTAACACCACCCCCTCTAGATTCGCGGCTGAAACAAGCGCAAATTTTGAAACAAAAAATTAACAAATGACTTTTACCCACAGACTTGAAACTTGTCATCAATTTTGCACTTTGTGTAATTATTCATTTTATGAGAATCATTTTCGCTGTGTTCCTTATCAAAGGTGCCAATGAGGTAGTACAAAAAATGTTTCGGGCAATATTCGTAACACTAATTATTGCGTTTAAAAAACTAATCAACAACGAATTTTTTGGGAAAACAGAACAACATTCTTTACCTAAAATGGTGGTTAATTCACTCAGTCATCTGCTTGGTCTGGTCAATTTTAATGGAGGTCTGCAGTGAAGATGCTCTTCTCCCCATCATCCTCCGCATCTCTGTCTCTCTCTGTTTTCATGGATTTTCAATTTTTGTGGTGACGACGCTCCTTAGGGACATTGTGGCAGATGAAGAGCGGAATAAATGTCTAGCACCCGCAGCAGGATTAAAAAATACAGCATCAAAAAACCCTCCAAGTTCTAAAATTCCTTCATGCTGATCCAATTGAATACGTCCAACGCTCTGTATGAAGTGCACCATTATGTTACTACTTATTGGAATTGCAAACTTTTAGTTGTAACTGAAATTCAAAGATACGCGTAGATATACAGACCACCTCACAACGTGACAACTCGGTTTTAATTTCCAATACACCCCTTGACTAAATTCCTAATTAAATTAAATTCCGATGAGGGATATGTATTTAAATGGTATTCAGTCTGCTTTCCCTCAATTAAATAAAAGAGCAGTATTTATTTGTACATAAATTACGCAGTTTGTAAAAGCATTAAATTATTCACCAATTACTATAACACTGTTTTAAAAACTCAAAATTAAAAACAAATCTAACTTGGGAAGTATTTTGCATGTAACTCTAGGGTTGAACCGATTGTTACCAAAACGTCTTCTACTGACCCTAGACACTTCCACTAGTATATAGACTTGAGTGCATTTTGCGCTGTTCGCGCATGAAAGGCGCGCGCATTTTGAAAAAGTGGTCGACTTTCAAAATGGCCAAATCCTTATGGGATTTAACATGTGAAAATGAAAAAATCCAGGTCCCTTCCTGTGTTTTTTATTCATTTTTGACAAAATCTCAAAATACCTTCAAAATACCAAAAAAAGTTTCAAAAAGTTGTAATTACGAGTTTTAAGCAAAAAAATCACATATACGTGTTTGAAAAGTATGCCTGTCATTTATGCATATCGTCGGTGAAGAGTCATTCTGTCGTAAGTCCAGTGCACAGCTAAAATCATTCTCTCGCAAGTCCATTCAATTGGTAGCTGCAGTCGAGGTCGCTTTCGCGTTGTCCTTAGCATTATGTAGGGGAGGTATGTGACTGACTGTGTCGTAATCATGACGTACACCTAGGGGTAGTCCACAAAAGACGTATTCAAAATTCCATTTCCAGAACATTTTTAAACACGCTTTTTTGAAGGTGCAAAATGCTCTATTTCTATGTTTTTGAAAAGTGCAAATTGTTCTATTTTCATGTTTTTGAAAATGGCAAATTGTTCTATTTACATGGTTTGCAAAAGTGCAAATTGCTCTATTTACATGTTTTTCAAAAGTGCAAATTGTTCTACTTACATGTTTTCAAAAATGTAAGATGTTCTTTTTACATGTTTTCGAAAAGCGCAAATTTGCATTTAGGAGCATTCGACCCAGTGCGGTAAAATTCAAATTATCGAAGTATTTTGTTATTGGCGTTTACTCCTCGCCTACCTTTAATGTGCCACTGTATCGAATTTAAAAATCAACATGTAGTTATTTTCTTTATATGCGTATTTTAATTGGCATTTTAGCATTCGTACTGTGTGCTTTGGATACCATATTTTATAAATAATATGGTGCTTAATTTGGGAGTCTCTTTTTTCTTCTTTAACTTCAATATTTAGGCAATGGCTTACACCAGCTCCATGATATCAAATACTCGGTAAAGGATTAAATCCGTTTTCTTCCATTTTGGCAACATGCAAATTCGTGTCGTTCCAATTTCCACTAAAAGCAAAACCTTTTCCTTCTATCGACATTGCTCACAGATGACAGAGCACAGTTTTGTTGCTCGCGAAGATTGAAGGGAAACGGGTAATCAGTTTTGCAAAGGAAACAACTTGTTTGCCAAGTCGTACTCAAAATTGAAAAACTTTGAATAGTTTTATTAATCAAAATTTTATTTGTTATTCTTTTGAATTTTATAAATAGCCAAAACTTAACACATAATTTTTAAAATCTTGATTTCATTTCCAATGCATACAAATAAATATTTACAAAAATACCGTATATCTTCTAATACTACGCGGGTCTCCATTAGAACACTGGTCTCTAAATAGATGGCGAGACTCTATTAGACAGTGGGTCTCTATTGGCTCACGGGTCTCTATTAAAATGCGGGTCCGTAATACAACCCGGGGATAGGCGTAAGATGTTCAATACTCAATACAACGTGAGTCTCTAATGATAAAGCAAGGGTTTGCTATGCTTTAAAATTGCGCATAGGTGTTTGAAAATGTAAACGTTTTAATACAACGCTTCAAAATGGAAGAAAACGGGTTTAATCCTTCACCGACTATTTGATATTAGGGAGCTGGTGTAAGCCATTGCTTGAATATTATTATTATTATTATTATTATTATAGCAGTCTTGTAATATTCACCCATAGGGTATGATACACTGCACTTTACTGTTTGGATTGATTCGACAGAACTACCCATGTGAGTAGTCTGTTTTTGAATCTTCCCAGTTTTTTCCTTAATTACCTACACTTGTAGTATTTGGTTTTAGTTACGTGTTCCTGTAGACCAGTTAGCAAGCATATATTTAGGCTGGTTTGCACCAGACAGTTAAAGCCTATATTTCCCTTTCGGAGGAAAAACACAACAGAGTATCTTATAGAATCGAGATGACGTTCTCACGGTCCCCACGACTCCAATACGCTCTGCCATGCCAACCCATCAGCGAGCAACTCTATCGAATGTCATCGGGTGGCGACGCTTGCAGTATATTTTAGGAGAGAAGTGCTTCGAGGAGAAAATCTTGAGTTTATACATTTGAATGTACGAGAGTCAGGCAAAGTAGGTACCTACTATTAAGCAGCACTGAAACTCCGTCTCAGGTAGATAACTACCACGGATTTTTTCAGCCTGCACCCAACTCCCTTAAACTCTCACTCCCACCCCAGCTCAACTCCCCACCGACATACCAAGCTCTATCACCAACACCGACTCCAATCCAGAGCGCCACCGACTCCCCCGACCCAGCAGCTCAGTAGTTAAACCACTGGGCCGCCGAGCCGGGTTCATTGCTTGAATATTAAAGTAATAGAAGAAAAAAAAAGACTCCCAAATTAAGCCTCATATTATTTATGAAATATGGTATCCAAAGCACACAGTACGAATACTAAAATGCCAATTAAAATACGCATATAAAGAAAATAACTACATGTTGATTTTTAAATTCGATACAGTGACACATTAAAGGTAGGCGCGGAGTAAACGCCAATAACAAAATACTTCGATAATTTGAATTTTACCGCACTGGGTCAAATGCTCCTAAATGCAAATTTGGGCTTTTCGAAAACATGTAAATAGAGCAATTTGCACTTTTGCAAACCATGTAAATAGAACAATTTGCCATTTTCAAAAACATGAAAATAGAACAATCTGCACTTTTCAAAAACATAGAAATAGAGCATTTTGCACCTTCAAAAAAGCGTGTTTAAAAATGTTCTGGAAATGGAATTTTGAATACGTCTTTTGTGGACTACCCCTAGGTGTACGTCATGATTACGACACAGTCAGTCACATACCTCCCCTACCTAATGCTAAGGACAACGCGAAAGCGACCTCGACTGCAGCTACCAATTGAATGGACTTGCGAGAGAATGATTTTAGCTGTGCACTGGACTTACGACAGAATGACTCTTCACCGACGATATGCATAAATGACAGGCATACTTTTCAAACACGTATATGTGATTTTTTTGCTTAAAACTCGTAATTACAACTTTTTGAAACTTTTTTTGGTATTTTGAAGGTATTTTGAGATTTTGTCAAAAATGAATAAAAAACACAGGAAGGGACCTGGATTTTTTCATTTTCACATGTTAAATCCCATAAGGATTTGGCCATTTTGAAAGTCGACCACTTTTTCAAAATGCGCGCGCCTTTCATGCGCGAACAGCGCAAAATGCACTCAAGTCTATATACTAGTGGAAGTGTCTAGGGTCAGTAGAAGACGTTTTGGTAACAATCGGTTCAACCCTAGAGTTACATGCAAAATACTTCTCAATAAGTAAGCTTGTCTCAGGGCCCAGTCACACAATCAAATACGCAGTTCAAAATTCAATATGTTTTTCATCATTCAACTAAACCGCATGCAGCATGCAAAATATATATTTTATTGTTTAATACCACTCCCACGCAAATAAATGCATCGTATTTTGGAAGTTTGCATGTGAACGGACTATACACAATAGCAAAGCAGCTTGAGCTTTGCGTGAAAGTAGTGACCATTAATAATGCATACCATACTTTCACATAAATTCAGTTCCCTGCACTACATGAAAGGTGAGAGCATTTTTACGGCAGCAATAATTTATTAATTTATTGCAAAAAGGTTTTTCTAAATATTTATTGTGACTTACTTCTTGCGTGTTAGTTATTGGCGCGTGCCGCTAGAATGTAGAGTGAAAAGCCAGCTGTTGGAATGCACTAGAGGTGTATCATG
This sequence comes from Dicyrtomina minuta, assembly GCA_949802685.1. Lineage (NCBI taxonomy): Eukaryota > Metazoa > Arthropoda > Collembola > Symphypleona > Dicyrtomidae > Dicyrtomina > Dicyrtomina minuta. The sequence continues at coordinate 450,945 of OX461810.1, read as the reverse complement.
TTCAAAACATTGGAAGTATAGCTACAATTATGTACCGTCTGTGAAAAAAAGTGCTCGGGCAGTGGGGCTGTGGGTGAAAGTATTAGTGAATGACGAATGACATGTATCATGTATGGGAGTATATTAAAACCAGACATTGGAACGGACCTCACAGAATTTTACTGTATACTTTTTGCCAGTCGTATACACTCATACAGTGCAATTTCATTTCTTATTTATCCGAATTCTTTATATCACTCCACTTGAAATTCTGGGCAAGCAAAAACAGGACATGTATTGCTCCTATAAAACTCCATTAACAGTAATTAGTAATTTTAGTTATGACGGCATAAAAGTGCATGTGTTTCAAACACAAAATTAGATAAAATGCTGAATTGTAACCAGGGCCGGATGATGTAATTGGTTTTATAGGGAGCAATTTGTATTCATACGAAAACCACAATTTTAATTTTATTGAATTGTTTCTTTACCAAAGCAAAATTTGGTATTTACATGTTTTAGAAAGTTCAAAATTCTTCTTTTTACATGATTCAGTAAAATCCAAATTTTTCTATTTACATGTTTTGAGCAATGTGTTAAATGTTTTATTTCCATGTTTTTGAAATGTACACACAATTTTATTGGGCATGTTTTTGAAATGTTAAAATAATCTTTGTACATATTTTTGAAAATTGCAAAATGTTCCATTTTCCTGTTTTTTTGAAAATTCAAGCAGCTATAGGGCTGCCTGCGGTGACCGTATTATCATCTGGCCCTGATTGTAACCCACAATGGTAATTGCTAAATAATTTCAACGCATGAGGTTTGAACGCAGTTTTAGAATGAGTTTTAAATTAAATTAAACTGCATTGTGTTGTGTTGTGGTAAGTCCACTTTCCTCTTTAAATAAGAAAAATAATGATTCGTACGAAACTCATAGTCATAGCGGCCAAGTCATAAGGCCTTTTCACTTTCACTATTTCCTTAGTAGCATGTGCGCCATCGAACAGACATGGAGTTAGAACTGTTTGGCTTCGGATTTTAACTTGAATTACTACTTGATGTGAGAAAGGGAATTGCGATACCTCTGCCTCTAAGCGAGTTTGGATGTCAATGTCAAAAGTTGAAAAATATAGAATAATTTCTCTCATCATCATCGGTCATCAATTTGCTAGCAAATGTATCGCATCTACATATTTCAATATCTGTAGCCCTTTCTTCAGTATTCATTCAATCATATTCTGCTCAAATTATATTATAGTTCTAGACGATTTGAATAAAAATTGCAAAATTCGCAATTTGTATGGGATGCAGGAGCAGATACATTATGAAACAATCCCAAATATTGTTGTCCTTGATCTTTTAAATAAACAATTTAGTCACGTCACCAAATTTTAGGAATGCAGAAATACGTTCACAGTTTAGATACGCTAAATAAATACAAATTCAAATTGGCTTTCTTGACTAAAGCCAGAAAGTATAGAGAGCGAGACACACGTGATTAAACATGTTCAAAGATGCCAAGGTTATTCACCGGTTCTTTCATAAAACAGTCGCCCCAATCCCAATTCAAATGCCAACAAACGTGAGCTGCTGTAGTCCTCACAAATTAGCATCAATATATCCGAGCGAATGATTAGTGGCAGCCAGAGATTTTAAAAGTATTGGTTACAGTATCATTTCTATGTTAAATGAATTTAGAAAAATATTTAAGCAGACTACGCGTTTAGTGATTGCAGAGTGCAGAGATAATTACATTTCACCCTCTTATATTTACGAGTCTAGACTCTAGACTTGAAAGCTTCGGCTAGTAATTTTGTAAGAACTGAAAGCAATTTGAGGACAAGAAACTTTGAACTTTCTCTGTAAGTGAAAGCACCACCCGGAGCCACAGCCACAAGCACACGCATCAGCGCTTACTGTTATAATATTGCGTAATGCGGCATCTAATTTCAATAGTGGTTTTACATATTCAATGTGACGCCCGTTTAATAGGCCCGCTCAGCACCTCCGCCCTTTTTAGTACGTATATATTTAATGATAGCATTCAACGTACTTAAAATCCTTGACATACAACCCTGTAAAGCGCGTAGTTCATATATGTAATTACTTTTTTGGTTTTTCATCACACACCAGGTTCAAACCACAAAGTCGCGTGTCAAATGAATTGAATTCTATGCGTAATTCATTATTTCTGCAATCGTGTTATTTCCAAGTGCCGAACTTAACCACTTACCTCACCTCTACGCAAGGGAATTTCAAAATAGGGAAATAACTAATTTTTGTTTTTTTATTAATTTACAAACTTTCTACTTAAGATTACACAAATAATGTTATGGACTGCATAGTAGTTATAATGGTGCAGCATGTTTTGCAACGAAAAACCGTCCATAGCTTATACAGTCGAACAACGTATCCGTATTCGTTACCAATATTATCACAAAAATAAATTATTTCGGAGCATCGATAAAACGAGCCGACCTCTTAAAGTGAAAGCCCGTAGGAAGAAAACATTCGAAGTGAAAGTTCATAATAAGCAGTGCAAGACGTGCATTTTACATTGCAGCTGCATTCCTAAGGATTCGAAACTTTTTTCACAGGATAAATAGTATATAAGATATCAGTACGATGAGTATTATTCAATTTCCACGAATAAACTCAAGTAGAGCTGAAAGAAGCGTGTGTATCATATCAATTTAAGTAAAGCCTCTAGCTAGAAAAAACATTCGCACTCGACACTCCACTTACTTAAGCCTACTATCTTCTCTACTTCCTTAAAAAAATAAATTTGTGATTTTGTGGATTTCTGGTTCTAGTTCTTGAGAATCTTGACCTGTTCTACAAGTGAATCAGTTAAGTGCGAATAAACCAAGTGACACACGATACATCACCCAAGTCTATTTTGCATTCAAAGTGCAATTTCAGTCGCAGAAGGTTTTACGAATCATACGCCCTTCTCTGCTCTTTACTTATATTTTCTTAACAAGCTTTTCAATCATTATGTTCACTTTCCTAAATGGATTTAGTTTGTTCTCCGTCTTTCCGCTCACCTTTTGTAATCCAAAAGTGTTTTCTAAAAAAAACATACGACAAAGCAAAGTGCTTTTATTTTTTCTGATACATTTTGTTTTTTTGTATTTTCAAAAACGTTCAAAAATGATTTAATAAGTATAGGTACGGATTTCATCTACTTCTGTAGTCTGATTTGAAATTTCCAGACACATTTCAATGTGATTTTTTAATAGTTTTATTACAGTATTTTGTTTTTGAAATTTTGTTTATTTTTATCAAGTAACAAAACAAATATAACAATTTATTACTGCTAAGTATTTAAGTTGAGGTAGGATTGGGAATGATGGATGAGTTCGTCTGGGTCCAGCCAAAAAAAGGGAAGCATTGTGTAAAGAAATGAAATATATTTTACACGTTTCCTGCGCACTGCGCCCACTAGACACATTTACAAACAGCTACATTTTTTCTCTCCTCCAGAACAATTGTATTGAGACCAACGTTGAGAGCTACACTCACTTGGAAAAGTGCTGTCGACTTACATGTTAGTCGTTCGTCCACGGCCAGTGTCAGTGCCAGAGACCAGAGACAGAAACTTGAAAACGGAACCAAAACACAACATTCTCACGATGCTCCGTCTTCTACGTCTACACTTAAAGGCGTACGAAGACGGCAACTTTAATTCGTTTCTTATAGCAGCCTTTGAATGTTTTTTTACTTGACTAAAAAAAATTGAAAATGTAACCGAATCGAAAACTAAACCTGTGAAAGTGAAAGTGGAGGCTTAGTAGCTTCAAATTAAATGTGAGGTACCTAAATATTTTGACCTTAAACTACATTAATTTTCACCAACTTTTCACTGTGACAATGGTGAGCGACACATTTTATAATTCAGTTATGTTGTTTCTTCTGAAGATTGAAGCAAGAACCATTGTACAAAAATATATAGGAGAACTGTTATAGAGCAAAAGTTCCCTTTTTCGTTTTGTCGGCTGAAAAATGGAGCTATTAGTGTGTTGCTTTGGAGCACGAAGTTGGACCAAAATTATCGCATGGATTCAAATTGTAATTTTTTCAAAATTAAAATCGCAACAAAAAAATATCAAATTTTTACATTTTATAATATTTTTTAACTTACTCATTCACGTAAAATTAAACACGTAATTAAATATTAAATTAATCCACAGGTTAAACTAATGCCATTAGTTTAATGCTCCTGATTAATTTACAATGTGTAAAATAATCACATTTCTGGCAAAATATTTTTTTAAAGATACTGTTCACCTTGGGCGTGTTGGTGGTGGGCATTGAACTAGTGGCTGTTCTGGTGGCAGGTGCAGATGCAGTCAACCAGTCAGTGGAAAACATTCCTTCTGCAGACAGTTTGTCACACAAAAGTGGGAGCAACAGGGACCGGAAGCCGGAAGTTAGCCTTTGTTTCAGAATGTACGGCAAACACACTTTTAAATTTGTAAATTGTTTCTAAAATTTCAATAATCATCATTTTGGTTTATAATGGGCATTATTATTGGTTTTTAAAAAAGTAAAAATTTTATTTTTGGCGCACAGATTTAAAACTAGTGCGGGTCCTATCCATTTGTGTGGCACTTTTAATTCTTGGGGTGGTATTGGCAGTTTTCCTTATCAAGGGTGCCATTGAGGTGAATTTTGGTGCCACATTTAATTTAATTTTGCATGTATTTGTGTATTTCGCTGTAGTTTAAGGCATTCGATTCAAAATTAATTTGTGTGTTTATTTTCCCAGAGCAACAGTCTCTACTTGAAGTGGTGGATGCTGCACGCAGTCATCTGTTTGGCCTGGCTCATCATTGCTGAGATGAGCAATTTCAGTGTTATACTTTTTTATAAATAAAATGTACAAATATTCAATATCGTGTGTGAAAACTGAAACTCACTCATTTCCAAATTTTTCTAGAATCAAAGTATGTAGGCTATTTGTAAAAATTACGAAATGAGACAAATATGTGCAAAATGTTAACCACATAAAACAATTAATAAATTAATAAATGCAAAATGTTTTATGTACCGGATTTTGCAAAGTGCTTAACATTGTATGTGTGTGCATTCTTTGTAAAGGGTAATAGGTTCTTTTTGCAAATCTTTGAAAACGTGTAAAATGTTTTGATTAATGCCAAGTTTTTCAACAGTGTAAAATATTGTTTTACATATTTTTTAGAAGTGAAAAATGTTCCGTTTACATGTTTTTTGAGAATTTAAACAGTGGGGACTGCCTGCGCTGGCCGCCATATTTGGCCTTAAATATGGAGCTAAAAGGAGCTAAAATTGGAGGAAAATAAAACTAACCTTTCTCAATAAGTACTAGCGCAGAATATAAATGCCCTGGAGATGGTGTGGAGCATCAAATCTGCGAGGCAAGGGATGCCAGAATTTCGATAGGAGGTTTCAACTTCCTCACTTATACAACGTGTATTGTGTAACAATACTGCAACACGAATAGATAGTAGTGATGTGATCAAGCGCGGATACAAAGAGGGGGGGGGGGGCAAGAGGGGCTGAAGCCCCCCTAAAAGGGAATTTTTAACGTTGTGGAGATAGGAGCGGCCATATTTCAAGATGGCCGCTTAACATTGTTAGCCCCCCTCCCCTATGATCAAATTCTGCATCCGCCACTAGATTTAATTATTCTAAGCGGGTTAAATTTCAAAAAAACTAAAGCTGTAGATACTCTTCACATCTTTTTACTGCTCTTCATAATCCATTAACCCTCATAAATCGCGAGTGTGTTTTTTAAACTGTTTAAAACGGACACGTGCCAAGATCTTGAAACTTGTGAGTGAGCACGTTAAATTTTCTATGCAGCATGAAAGTTAAGTTTATAAATAAATACTAAAGTAAACTATCCAAAAGCAAAACAAAATTACATTTAAATGAGCACGTTGGGGTGAAAACTGTATAACTCGCAACTGTGGGTGTTATATAACTTTACATGAGAGGCAGCAGTAAAGTTTTGAAACCAACAACAGGGAGATCTAAAGTAACTACATATAATCCAACGAAAGTTTGGGCCTTGAATATTTTTGTTGTGATTTTTAATTTTTATTTCTGAGCTACGCCTGAATAGACAGACTCTTGAAAAGCTCATAGGCTATTGAGTCTTATCTGAAAGTTTTGACTGGTAAATAATGGAGCCAAATGTCTACCCGTTCCGCCTACTGATATCTTAAGCCCTGCAATAACCAAGCTTATAGCCTCAAGTTTCCGGTATTGATTTGCCAGCTCTGATTTATTCTCTCTTCAATTCCCCAAGCTAAGCTTCCAAAGAAACCAAACTGCATCACAAAGGAAACTCAATGTAGGCGCTTATTTTGTTATTTGTATGCAAGGCATAGAAAAGGCGGGGATAAAGCAAACTTGAAAAATGTTTAGCGTTAATCTTAAAATAGAAGATTTCAAAATGTCAAGTGTGGTTTTATCTAAACTTAAACATATTGTGAATATTTTGAAAAGGAAAACGTCTTTATTTATTTCAAGCAAACAAACCATTCGCATTTTTAAATGTCAAGGTGTGCATGGATCTACAAGCAAAAATGAAGCAACATTGACAGCGAACTTTTGTCTGTATTTTTCTAAGCAAACGTTCATAAATTGCGTTTAAGAAAAATTGGAAAGTTAACATGTACGATTAAAATAGGTCACGTAATTTATTCACGCTCCCTTAGCACAATAACGATGTTAAAATAGCTCATGGTACGCAACGCTGTCCATCTACGTTGTATTCAGTTGTGAACGTATTTTTAATAGTATTTTTCACATGATGATCCGTTCAAAGTTGAGTTTATGAAACTAGTAAAATTATTGTTTCTACTTTCATGAACTTTGTTTCCGCCAAGTGTTTTTCCTTGCAGCAAAATAGAATTATGTAATACCTGTGGAAAGTTACATCATCGCATGTTGTTATTGTATAAGTTGAATGCTATAGAAAATATTTTACGTAGCGTTTGACTTGCTTTCTATTTCATTGCTTTCACTTTTAAAAAATAATATTTTATTGAAATCCACGTTCATTATAATCTCACCTCTATTAAGATCCTTGCAATAAATTTGGAGTGAAAGCTTCTTATTCTTATAGGGTGAAGTGAGGATTTAAAGTCTGAGCGTGGTCTTTATACAGATGTCATAAACATGTTTGTTCCCAAAGCTGCTTTCAAAAATCCATTTATAAATGTATCTGCTTTTTAGATGCTAGCTTTATTAGATGCTGAGCTTTAGCAGCATCTAATGAAATGGTTATGTCCGTTCGTCTGTGTGTCTGTCCGTCTGTCCCCCTTTTCGTTGGTACAGGTCGCAATTTTGAACTAACAATATTCTAACAACTTGTAAACAATCACAAACGTGATTTAATGTGCTGTATAGTTTTTAGGCACAATCTATCAGGTAAGTTTTTTGCAATTAGCAGTTAAATGGACGAAGAATCAAAATTTTTTTTACTCAAAAACATACACGTACAAAAACAGAGTTTTTGTCGCCCCTAAGTGCTCCTTATTGCATTACATGCTACCTAAATACCCACTTAGGTTACTTTATATAATGCACTGTACGTATTCTATTGTTAAAGCACTCCCGGGAAAATGTATGGGCATCCACACATAGGTACTACAGGTCGTACGTGTAGGTATGGTTGGCTGATAGGGGCGAAACACAAATGACGTCACTAAAGTTAAGGGTAGGCAAATTTGAATAAAAAAGACACTTCACGTTTTTGATAGCCATGTAAGCAATCCTTAAGAATATAACAGGGCGGGAGGGTAGATCCAAATTTTTAGTGAATTTGGATGGCGCCATTGGTTCCTGGCCCCTGCTTGTAAAGGTTTACTTATTTAAACTAAACAAATTCACCAATGATACAGCATTGTACCAACAAACGCACCTATAAACGAACTTAAGAGGTCTGTAAATATTGTAACCCAAATCACAACCCATTACGTGCCCCCCCCTCCCTCACAAACACAGTACCAACTACAACCACACAACCCACAGATGGCATTACACATGGACGATCTCTTTATGAATTTTTTACAAAACAATACTTCTGTGATTTCTTTTGAGGGAAAGTTTGAAGTTCTAAATTGCTAATTTAAATAATTTTAGCACTTCGTCAAAAGGTCAGTCAACAGGTACTAATATGGTTTTGTTTCTTTTTAAATGCTGAGCTTAAGCATCTAATGATATGGTCATGTTAGTCAGTCCGCCTGTCTGTTCGTATTTTAAGCAGCATATATTAGGTACTCACCTTCATACTCTCATCGCTTCTCATCGCGTCTCATCGCTCAATTTCTCAAATTATTACCATAGTTACGGCAATATTAACAAAGTTGAGACTGACTGCGAATTCAATAAAAGTTTTTGAGATTCGGAGGTGAGAAAACATATTTCTCATTCAAGCATAGCTTTTTAAACACAGCAGACGTGTTGCTTATTTTGAGATAACATCTCGACGTCATTCCAGCCCTATTCATTGTAACTGTACTTTAAAATGACGAGTAGTTTGACGGGTGCAAACTTTTGAGAATTTCTCAAAAAAATATTTAAAGCCGTAACTATGGCAATTTTTTGAGAAATTAAGCGATGAGACGCGATGAGAAGCGGTAAGAGTATGAAGGTGCGTACCTATTAAATGCTACGCTTTAGCAGCATCTAATGAAATGGTTTTGTTCGTCCGTCTGTCTGTATGTTTGTCTTGTTTTCCATGTATCATTCATATATTGACACATACACCCAAACCCACATATATACATACCTACTTACATACATACATGCACACATACATGAAAATTTACATACACACATACATACAAACGTACAAACATGCAAACGTACATACATACATACATACACGCATACGTAAATATATACATCCGGACATACATGCATGCGTTTGCTTACATGCATACATAGGCAAATAAATACACACATACACACACACAGGCTAACATATGTATACACATGTATGCATACAAACAAACATACGTACTATAATCGGTTACGCCACTGTTCGTAGTGTGTTGTTTCGTCGAAATTTTTTCGTCGTTGCCAGCAGTCGTTGTCAAGCTGTATTCGTAGTTGACATTATTTGTTGTATTAATTTTGAGATTTTTAGAGACAGTAGTGGCCCTTAGAAGGGCCATTGGTTAATGAAATTAAACGCACATATTCAAGAATCATGATCAAATCTGTGTAAAAGCAGTAAAGATAAAAATAATAAAACATATTTAAAAAACTAAAATATTCACATTCATGGGTTTCAATTTTATGCGATAGTTTTGCCTTTTTTTACCGTAGTTAAAAAAAGTTTACTGTTAGTAAATTCTTGGTCTCCCTAACTTATGTAAAGGGTACGCTAGAGTTGTTACTAATTAGGTGTTAGGTAAATATTAAGATTTACACAAAACAATTAGAAGAATTAAATCATTTGCAAATGACTTAAAAGACTTGAAGAAGCTTTCAGGATACACACTCAAGACTTAAAAGAATTCTGTCTTTCTCTAGTACGGGACATAAAAGACCACCGGAGAGTATCTGATGGCCCTATTGTTGCATTCCAGGGTAATCTACTAAGGTTTGATCGATCTTAACTTGCTTACTAGTATAAATAGAAGTAGTGACTTGGCAGCATTGTAACACCGCCAAGCTACGTTATTTATTTTAAGTTGATTCAAGATTATAATTGTGGAATTTGTATTAACTTGTGAGTGAATAAAGAGACCTGGTGCGTTAGACCAGCTAACGAGACTAAACTTGTGTTATTGATATTAATTATTGTGTTAACCCCTCCCCCTTTCGGTGACACCCCCACAGACGTCTTTCACCCTAAGTGTTCGTCCTGGCTAGAAAATAACAACAGTTTTCTAGCAGGCAACAGCTTGTTAATGATATTAAAGCCCATTTTGTAAATTGTACAATTATTTATTTTTTGGTAAATCTCTCCTGTACTTGTTTACAGCTTTCTTGAAAAGCTTTACATCCTGCTGACCTTTAAACCATATAACCTAACCTGAGGTGCATAAAGGCCTTACATGGGAACCTACCTTACTTAAAACTACAGAATGAAACGAAACTACCGGGAACGTATACTACTTATATGAGTGACCTCTGCTTGTATGGTCGTTCGACTGCAAAATTCGTTGTTCGGGCGCAATCGCGCGCGCAAATTCAAAAATATCGATTTTTTCAAATGTCACTGCGCTCTAGCTCCCACAATTTTAGTCCAATTTTCATAAAATTTGAAATACAACATCTTAACACGCTTATCTAAAAAGCAATTATAGGATTTTTAAAAATTTGAAAATTTTAATTTTTTTCAAAAAACTTAGTTTCAACCTTGGGCCTTAAAAATGAACTTTTTTTAAACTTTCTCGAAAAAAAGTAAAATTTTCGAAATTTCAAAAATCCTGAAATAACTTTTTAGATAAGCGTATACAGATGTTGCATTTCAAATTTTATGAAAATTGGACTAAAATTGTGGGAGCTAGAGCGCGGTGAAATTCGAAAAAATTAATATTTTTGAATTTTCGCGCGCGATTGCGCACGAACAACGAATTTTGCAGTCGAACGACTATACGAGCAGAAGTCACCTATATAGGTAGCATACGTTCCGGGTAGTTTTGATTGATTCTGTAGTTTCAAGTAAGGTAGGTTTCTATGTTAGTGGAAAAGAGGTCATCGCCTCATGTGCACGCGGGCTTTATATATAGGCGAAGAAAACTAATTTTATAATGATTGTTCCATTTAAGCAAAACTATATCGTCTGTAAATAAACAAAATGTCCTATATCCATTTTTAGCTAGACTAACTATATCCACATCCACTATCTACAAAAATATTCAAATATGTCTTAAGAGCATTCAAATGGAACGCTTCACTTTTCAAAAATACGTGAATACAACATTTCACTCTATTCAAAAAAACCAAATGAGTAAATTTTGCACCTTGACAAAAATATGGAAGTAGAATATTTTGCACCTTTTCAAAAACGTGGAATTAAAATATTTGACATTCTTAACAAACATGAAAATAGAACATTTTACACTTTTTAAAAACATGAAAATAGAACATTTTACGTTTTTAAAACTCAGTTAACATTTTACGCATATTTCTCGTTTTTTACTATGACCTAACTCACTATAATTTTATCTACAATTGTATTTGTGTCGTTTTGGTTCTTCGCAGAAGATACATGGTCATAGCTTGACTGTTGGTCTGTCAATTAAACGCTAGAAACGTGTTCTGCGTGCAGTCATTTATTATAAATATTAGTACACAGGGATGTACGTCCGTTTGTAATAAAAAAATGAATTTATTTTCCGACCTTCAGTTAAAGTAAACACAAAGGAACTGAAGCAGAATTTTATTTCCGGCAGGATTAAGGAGCCAGGTGGACAATACGTGTGTTAAAGGAGAAAGTAGAAAGCTAGAAGGAAACCTTTACCGTCAAATCTCTCACGACCATGCCATGTTGACTATGTTTCGTATCATAAAACTTTTAAACTCATCGTCAGAACAAACTTTCGCTTGCATTGTCAGTTCCACTCCTCCACGCATTTTATGCTAATAATATTTTCTGTCCCTTTAGAATTTTGTTATAAGGAAAGTAACAACTTTTGCAAATTCTGACGATATAGGACAACAGTATATCCTACTTACTAAGATTTTAATAGCTATTAATTTTCAAAAACTGTTTCTGACTTCTCGATTATTTTCGCTTGAATTGTGGCGCGATTATTTGCATTAAAGAATTTTCTTGAAAAGATACATACGTCCTTTTTAATTTAGCATCTGTAGCTTCAATGGTGTGCACGTGACACGAATCATGCGAATGATATGGGCAACAAACTACAGAGCCAAAAAATCTGTATGATTTGTACCGTGCAAGGGCCGTTATACTATAAATAGGCAACATTGTTAAATTCTTGCGATTTTTTTAAAAAAATCGTATGCCTCTTAATTACTCGTTTCAATAAAACTCGCATTTCTCGCTTTGCTGCTTAGTTCAAACTTCAAACGAAATCATAAAAGTAATAACAGAAGTAAAAAATCAACTCAACTAGAAACGCATTTTTGAAATTGAGCTGAGTCCATCCAAAAAACATTCCAGATCCTCACAATACCAATCATTTCCCTCCCCTTTTTGACCGCTGCAAGTACTCACAGAAAACAATAAAAAACAGAACAATGGCACAGAAAACAGCAGGAGCTCAAGACAAAGCGCAAACGAGTTCAAATCACAAAAAATGGAACAAAATCCAAGTGAAAGCACAGTCCCGAAACGGGTAAACTAGAAGCTACGGCAATAACGATAAAAAACTAGACACAACAAAGGAGAAAGTACATAGGCAGAGAATGTAATAAAGTTGTCACAAACAGGGAATCGGGACTCTTAGTTGGTCTCGCTCTGCTGTGTTTCTCTGAGTAACTACGTACACAATAGTACAAGGCTTCGTCTGACAATGAGTGAGCAATCTTTCCTTACGAGAGTTGAGGTCAGCCGAGATCGTAGGTTTTTGCTGTACAAATCAGTACACACAATTTCATTTCATAGCTGACAGTTGACGCTGTGATTTGATTGCAAACTCGATATTATATTATCCTTAATCATTGTTTTTCTAATTATTTACTGCGTTTCTTTGACAGGTAATAACTGGACATACAAAGCAAATCCTCAAGTTGTACTGAAGCAGAGCCAGCTCCATTTTACAAAACATATTTAGTTTATCGCGACACACTATAAGGGCCCACGTTTAATTTCGTAAAATGATTCACATGCTCCTAAAGTTCAATTTCCGGACAAAGAAAATGGAGAAAATTGAACATAGTTTTTATATTTGAAATATGCGCCGTTTTTTACAGTAACTTGCAAAATGTTCTGTAATCTGAATGTGACCCGAAATTGAAACCAGTTTTCCTGTGCGGTATAAAGATTAGGCACAGCAATATGTTTGGAGGCATCTGCATAATTGAAAACCAAGAATTATTGAATGAAGCACATTTTGTGCATGTTTGGAAATTGACGCAGATTGATTGAAGATTTCGAAATCCAAGGTATTGCACTGTTTTCCTTTCTAAAAGGTGATCCATCATTTGTTTCTCCAAAAATAACATTTCTAAGAACAAGGCACTCTCAAAATTATGACACGTGGCTGTGTCACGTACTGTTTCCAATTGGCTATTACAAAATTCTAAATCTTCGAAATTGCAGAAATGCTGCATACCACGTTTTTAGCTTTATATTGGCTAACAATTTCGTATTATTTCATCATTACTCCTTCATTTTTGACACACCGTAAAATCATATCTACATATGCTGCATGGCTGAAGCATAATCATATTATGCATAACCAGCTGTTTATTAAAGTTTCAAGTGATGGAACCTCTCTCTATAATTTAGGCCTACATTCAATCCTGTGGCATTATTTACATTTCCACAAGCCTCGATCCTGAGCTGTGGAACGACGGGGAACACTATAAATTCAATTTTCAAAATTAATTGAAAAATCCCCAATGCAATTTATAGGTGATAGGTGGAAAGATGCATTTCAACTGCAACATATGGATTCTGCCCTGCCTTTGATCCTAAATTGAAACCCATAATCGCTTTTTGGTTTCCGAGAAAATGCATAGCAAGATTAAATGGGGGTTTGCATGATTGAAAACAAGGAATAATCTGAAACAAATTTACCTAGATACATGTATGTGTTTGGATTTGGAATTGAAAAAGGATTTAAGTGACGCAGATGCAGATCAAATATTTTGCATTGTTTTTCAACCTTTGAGGCGATTGACCTTACCTAACCTGTAATTAAAAATGTTTTTGCAAATTTTGCTGACTTGCATACGATTCAAGTGGTGCAATGATAGTAAGACCTTGATTTCACTACACGATTTAACAATTGTTAACCCTAACAACAGTTAGCTAATCACTCATTTTTACGTGAAATGTGAACTAACAATTGCTAAACTCTTAACAATGATTAAGTTTTACCAATTGTTAAAATCGATAATTAGCGCTAACAATTGATAACTTAACCTGTGAAATCGCACGAACAATTGTTAAAGTTTAACATTTGAAATTTCCCGGGATCTATAACTAACAATTGTTAATTTATGTAGTGAAGTCACGTTAACAATAATTGTTAAGCTTCAAACTTTTGAATTTTAGCGGGCACTATGGCTAACAATTGTCAATTTGTGTAGTGAAATCGCACTAACCATTGATAGTTTAACAATTGGTAACTACTCGTGAAATCGCAAAGTTAACCATTGATAACTTAGCAATTGTTAACTAACAGTTGTTAAATTCGCTAGTGAAATCAAGGTCTAATAGCAATGTATTTACAAACTATATTAGATTTATTAGCGTTGCTAGCATCTCCATTATTCTATCCAGTAGCTGCCGCAGCTGCGGAAAGTTCTAAGAAATCCAGGATTTGATGCATGAAAAGTGAGCTCAAAGAAAATAGTAAGAAACTCGTGGCTGACTTTGGATTGTATACAACTGTAACAGGATAACCTTTAACGTTATAGAAACATAATTACTTGATTTAATTGTTGTATCTGTTTGACCTATTTAATTATGTCTTGTGTTGTAGCACTATGTAAGAAGGCAGCTTTGAAATGTAGAAAGTTGCTTATAATTGGAAATCAAAAGCAAGCTTTTAATCATGTCTCATCTAATGATATAACGTTGTTCGTTATATTTGCAAGGAAAATAATCTTCATTTAGGAGACTTTGCTTTGGGTGTCACAAATGTAATGATGAGATATGATCTGAGAAATAAGGCGCTTTCAACGTGATCAAACGGAAATGGCTAAAAGGCGAATCCTTAGCTGCGTGTATTTGTCACGGACGACATAACCATGTTGAAACGGTATATTAAGTCATACATATATGAGTCATTATCACACCTGCATTACTCATTATGTATGTCTCAAACGTCAACCACTACGTACACCCATAGTTTAAGTATTTACATAATTTTAGTTTAAATTATAGTTTACAATTTCATAAGCTTAAAATCAAATGCCAGTATGAGCATGAAGAATGATAATGCATGTACATTTCTTGATATATGAATTTATCCTTCAATGCATGCCTATGTATATATATTATGTTTGATGCATGAGTTTTAGTTCTCTTATTGTTTGTAAACAGCAAACTGCATGACGAGCATAAAAGCCTCATTACAACTAGTCATTCTTTATACATACATATTTCCACTGTTATTTAATTCTAGAGTATCTATATACTCATATTTATATTCTACAATAATTCTTGATATTTCACGTTACGTAATTTATCCGGTCTGTGAAGATTCATTCACGTTTAAATTAGATCAATTATTTTGATGTCGGACCAGCTATGTGGTCATTGCGAAATTTAACCTAAATTCTTCGATTATTTATTAAATTATCATTTGTCCTGCCGAGGTGAAATCAGGGATTGAATTGGATGATGGAGGAAGATTGAATAAAAAGTACTGCTTATGAAAGGTCGTGTTTTTCCGCCTCTCTCTAAGAAGCCTAAAATATTACTTGAGACGTCTTGAATATTATTAGAGCTTCCATACGGTTGTAGCATTTTTACTTTACCCCAAAGTCATTATTTTTCACCCGTATCACTTTTCATCTTCATTTCTACTTGTGTTTACTTCGATTCTCGATATTTACACTGTTGTTCATCCTATCCTCGTTCATAACCACTGAGTTAATGAGTCTTGGTCATTTGACCCGTATCAGCACATATACAGATTTCCACTAGGGTGAGTCTGTCTAATTTTCACCCTTTAACACGCTATCAGCCCTTGCTCTACGAGGTTAGGGTTCTACGAATCTAAAAGTCAAAATTCATACACAAAATTAATCTACGAAATTCTACAAAATTTATGTTCGAAATTGAAATAATTTCTACGTAAAATCAAAAACAGCTGTTACAATATCAAATCTTTAAAATTTTAAATTTTAATATCGTTAAAAGGTTTAGAAAGTAAATTACTATCAAAACTACTTAGCAACTTCGTTAAAAGTGCAGGTAGTTAACAAGTATATTTTAGAAGTGAAAAAAAAAGCAGTTTTCAATCCACAGACGCCGTGACTGAGATAGCTTCCAGCGCGTAGAGCCCCACTAAAGTGAGTAGAACATTACCCTTAGTGAAGAATACAGTGACCCACGCAGTTGAAGAGACTAACCAGCGCGTAGCGGTGTATTTAATTCCACAAACCAAGTGTAGACTTTTCCCCATACGGTATTGTGAAGAACAGTTCTCAGTTTCCCCCACATCCCTGCAGTAGTTCCAGGGTGTGGCTAGTGAAATCTGAAAGTGGTAGTGACAAAGTGTAGAAACAATAATCCCATGTCACCAGTGAAACCAGTAATCAAGACCGAGGGTATTCCAGAATCAAAGGTAGAGCCCCCACAGCCGCCCAAGAGTTCCAGAATTCCGGAATCATCCCCAGTCCTACAAATCTTTACAGGCAAGATAGTCGTAAAGTCAGGCCTCCAAACCCGAAGATCAACGGAGCCTGTCCTCACTGCAGAGCAGACGGTAGTAGAAGCTAATAAACACTACGAACTCGAGGTACGTAAAGTTAAGTCTTATTATCACAAAAAGATAGAGGAACTGCAAGCTAAGTTAGGAGCATCTGAACACCTGACGGCGGACCAGAAAGCTAGCGTACCACTGCAGTTAGAGAACGCGGCATTAAAATCTAGACTCGCCATACTTAGAGCCGCGGCCCAGAAACATACTCAGGACAATATGTTGGGTAACAGAACCTTCAATCGCCCATTATTCGACTTCGAAAAACTCGCAGGACCATCCGATTACACCAGGTGGTTCGTCGATATGAAAATGGCGTTAGGCACCGTTCACTTAGGAGTCATAGTGGACGGATCATATCCCAAACCAGTTTTCGCATTGCCCCTAACACTTCAAGAGGCTACAGACATAGCGAACTGGGGGGCAGCCAACAACACCGCCGTTTTGTCTATACATTCAGGCCTTCATAGGGATGTACTTCTCAAAGTGCACCACATCACATTGGCAAAAGACCTCATGGAAGAACTCTCAAGAATGTTCGAGCCCCGAAAAGAGGATGAACGAGTCCAACTTGCAGAAATGTTCTTCGGCCTCCGTATGGCTACGGGAGGCGGCTACAGCTATCTTAACCAGCTGTTAGCCATCAATAACGATCTGGATAGAGCCGAGAGAAGAATGGACAACGAAACCGTCTTATGCCTCACCGTAAGCAAACTCTCGGATCAAGAGGAATACGTAGGATTCCTACAAACCTGGCGTGTCTCCACCGTGAAGACACCCGAAATCCTACTGAAGCTACTTAAAGCCACCGACGACAACCGCGAACGAGCGCTAGGTAACGCCGTGTACAACCCACCCCAGGCTTTCAGAGCCCACCAAGAGGATGATAGATCTGGAGGAAGAGGAGGAACCGAACGCGGACGGTCCCGTGTCCGCCGATCCCAAAGAGGAGGGCGTAGAGACAATCGCGAAGACGATTACACCCGGAGGAGCGAAAACTCCCCACCACCAAGTTCATGGAACCAACCTGGTGGAAAAGCCAAGAGCAAAACCATATGTTCATATTGTGGAAAACCCAACCATAAGAAGGATGATTGCAGGTATTGGTTGGATGGCGTGTCTCCGCCACGGAGCAGAAGAGACACATCATCATCCACCGCCAGAAGCTCCCAGGACGGAAGTCGAAGAAATTCCAAATCAAGGCGCGGCGGATCACGTCAGCGAGGAAGGAGTATGTCATCAAAGAATGTAGGTCGAGCCAACACCCAACTCGATCACTCATTTCGCAACAACAACAATAATGCAAGAGAACGAACCCCCGAGCGACAAAACAATCAAGTACATAGAAGTACCTCAAGACAGGAGGGAGGCAACAGACCCCCACCACCTGCCCATCTAGCTCAAGAAGATGTCAGCTTCATTGAAGCTGTTGCACGTCGAGCCACCCACACTACTCCGTGGAAAGGAAGTTTACATATGGACTCCTCATCACGTAGCAGCAGCAGTGGAAGGAGTGAAGACACCCCCAGGCTAAGGCTGGCGGATCTTTTCTCAGACGCAGACACGTCAAGAACTCAAGACCATGCTTAACAAATGGCACTCCCTAAATATCCTACATATCCCCTGTATCAAGACTCGTCAACAGAAGACTTGAAGCATGAATACGCACATAGGGGGATGAACTCACATGAAGGAGGATTACAACACGACGGTGTTGGCCCCAACTGCGATCAACACCCAGCACACCTACTCCGACCTGGACGAAGAGTAGAGAAACATCCAGCGGATAAACACCGGGAAGATAGCCCCACCACTGGAGAAGACTCGGATTCCGAAGCAATGCTATCACAATTTAAGCAAAATAATGCTTTCCTACTCCGCTCAAGACAAGGAGTAGAGCCTACACCAAATGAATGGACGGATAGCTCCAGCGATGACACCGATTCGGACCTGGAACCTGTACAGCTGCCTCCACTTCAAAATGGATTAATTAGGACTAGGGTAACTAGGCAGGAATGGGAAACAGTATTGGCACTTAGACGAGCTAGAGCTCAGCATATTCAGTCGACCATCAACCCGTTTACGCCCCTAGCTCCGACATCCACCACCACCACACCATTCCCTCAGAACAACATCGCTACAGATTCTGAAGAGGAAGAAGTACAGGAAGACTACAACAGCAATGTAGCAGCGGAGGATGATGCCCAACAATCCATCCCCACCGAGAGGACCCCGACTTTTCATAATATCGAAGAGACAGGGAGGGCCTCCACCGGAGCACCACTCGAAACGGAGCAATTGAGGAACAACTCACCCGAACGAGATGAAGCTTCACCACCACCACCAGCTAGACTGAGGATTAATCCAGACACAGAGGACAACATCGTACCTACTGCCGGAACCTCAGGATCACAATTACAACCAAACAATCATTCTACACTAGCTGCAGTGACCTCCACAGGAGATGATAATGCTAATTAGCATATCCCTACGCCAATCCCAAGGTTTCCCACGCGCAAAAGAACACCAGAAGAACAGAATGAATACAATAAATGGGAAAATCAGAATCAACTGGGATTTGCATACTTGGCCGCAAAAGCCAAAAGCGAAAGTAGCGTTCAGATAGACTGGAATGAACATGTCAGGAATTCAGAACCGCTTGTACAGAACTGGAGAACCATAGCTGAAGTTCTAAAAACAAATCTGGAAAGGGAAGAACAATTATATCAAGCCAACCGAGATACTGAAACTCTGCGGGAACTTTTCGGACACCTTCCAGAAGTTATGGATACTCCTCAAGAACACATTCAGAAATGGAACAAATCAGCAAGCAGGAAAGCACGAATTCAAGCAAATTCCATGGAAGCGCTGCAAGGTTCAATAGACTTCCAAGAGTACACTTGTGGTCATTGGACGGATCCAAGAAGAAAAATCTGGGCTCGTAACATGATCATGAAGAACAGACGCATATGGGGACAGTTTCTTGACCTATTCGAACATCTACCAAGCGCAGTACATACGGAGTCTGAACTGTTTCAGGAACTAGTGAGGAAACAACTCCGTAGAGAAAGGATTCAGATTTTCCAGAGAGAGAGAGACAAAATAGGCTAATGCAACCGCCGAAGGACGAGTGGGAACGGCGGATGACACGAGTACTAAAACCACACATAGTACCCCCAACTATCAACCTTTCGGATAAAGAATTAGATTCGATGAGTGCTACTTGTCTAGGTTCCTTCCTGGAAAGATACAAAAGACAGGAGGAACAAAGACTGGAGTATGACATGGTCAAGAAAATCAAGGACTTCCTTTTTGAGAAATTAACACCTGAGAATCGATCCAAACACTCCAGACGCCTTGATTACAACATAGAAAGGCATGGTATTATCCTGGCAAGTCAACAAGCCTGGACACACCTAGCAAGACACTTGCGGAGACCGATTCAGGACTGGCATACCATTCGTAAAGCCTTACCATATCGACACTGTGATGACATGGACTCTTCAGACTCCGAAAGAGATGACCAACCGGCTAAAGCCACACTCATGGAGAAGATTAGAGCCATTGTACTCAGAAATCATCCAAACAGTAGCCAAATAAGGACCTTGTTCAGGAAGAATGTAGAAAAACATGGACTAGAAGCCGGAGGCAATTTAACCTGGTTTCAATTACCACCTCACTCGGACAAAGAAACTCAACGTCAAGAACTAGATCAAATCTGGGAAGAACAGTTACGAATTCTCCGTGCAGACAGTCATAAGGCATTCATGATAAGACCAGTCCAGGAGATCTACACTCCATGTGAAGCGGAACACCGTCAGACCAAAAGTCAAACATATGGTCGTCTGACCGGAGCACCGGGAAATCACTTCTTATCAACAACTCAAACAACAACAGAAGTATCCACGGATGACTCCAAAATTGAGGAACCAGAAAAAGAAGCCAACAGAAATTTAAGAGCAAAAATAATTCTGGCTTTCAAACAGGATCGTCAAGCCTATGCTTATATTCGATCAAGATTCCCAACTCCATCAGAGTCAAGATTGGCAGAACAACTGCTGGCCATATACATGGCTAAGTATAGGTCGTACGAGATAGGGACGGCAATTCGACAGACATGCCTGGATTTTCCACAATATTATGAGGATTTCCAGAATGGCGGAGTAATCACCATCAGAGGAGGAGAGAAAAGGAGAAAGCTAGAAGAACCAACTCTATACTTCTCGGATTACATACCGGAGCCTATAAGTCCATTGCCCCTGACCCCCTCAGACTTCTCGATAGATACCAACAACAACGAGGAGAGTACTGTTGATCTAAATGCAAATCCAAATACAACAACAGACAACCCAGAGCCCCTAGTGAAAAAACCCAAAGAGCAAGAATATTTCGTATATACCCTCACAATGGAACTTGATGGAGGAAATTCAGCTTCAATATATCAAAGGATTAAGCAGGAGCAGAACTCTACTGTAACATCCACTGGAAACACTTCACAGTCTACAACAATAGATAGGGAAATACAAGAGAAATCGGCAAAACATCCCGAATTATTCTCCTACCGGGCATCACATGGAGGACTCCAGTGGAAGAGGAAAACGGACATAGAAAAACCCACTCAAGAAAAGACCTGGTCAGCTTATATGCAGGAGCTGGCGGACAAACGAGGTACAGCTGTTAGGTACCATCAAATCACACCCATAGCACCTCGTAGACGTCATGAGATGGTAGATCGGTCCCCCCCACAACCACAATTACAACCCAATAACTCGGTTCTTGTCACTAATTACGAAGACGCTACGGTCAAAGTGGAAGTTAATGACTGGAGTCAAGTAAACGAGAACCAAGAGGAGCCCACAGACATTATGGACGCTATGGAGACTTCTGACCCAATAACACTACCTGACACTATTCCCCAAACTCTTCCAGTTCCAGTTCCAGTTCCAGAAGATTTGCCGGGGATAGTTGCATACATCACTCCCAAAGGTATACCCACAAGGATCCAACTCACAGATACAGTAGTTCAAAATTTGAAACTTCTGGCTCAACAACGCCAAGATAAGGAGCGCGCTAAGAGATTTGTCACCCAAGAGGAGTACGATAGAAGACTCAAGGCACTGGACGAGCTCATTATAGTAGAACAGGCCCGATTAGAGAAGAATATGCACATTTTACGGGAAGCTTAAATTCACTACAACAATGATCTGGAAGAAATTGCGGAATCATTTCGATCAGTAGGAACCAAAGATGCCATCGATACACTCGAAGGATTGGAGAAAACCATCAGTACTGATGAGTTTGTAGACATGGTCCAGTTTACACCTCGGAGGGCAAACTTCACAGTGAACGACCTAATCAATAACAATGAAGAGTCTATCTCAAAACTACTGGAATCCGGGAGAGCGTCACAGACTTCAAAACACCAAAACTCAGAAAAATCGAAAAAGACTTTTACTTCCACCGGGACTTCCACCGGAGGAAGAGGAGCACCAAAACAAGACTCAAGACTTCATGGTAGAAGCGGTAAGGAGAGAGTTATTTTTTCCACCAGCAAGGAGGGCGTAGACTTCTCTTCCACCAGGAAGGAAGCACACTCCACCACCGGAAACTGGAATTTTAATTTTTCCACCGACCAGGAGGAAGCTCACCCCACCACAATCCAGGAGGGAGCACACTCCACCACCGGTCACGGACTTAACCACCATTCCACCGGCCAGGAGGGAGTATCCGCCAACAGCAACAAAAGCAATGCGGTACTTAACACCTCCACCACCTCCACCACCACCAAACGGAATTATAACTCTCACACTAGCAACTTGGAAGTACAAGCCAACACCAACACGGCAGTACGGAATACCTACAAGACGGGAGCACACTCTTCCACCACCAACCCGGAGGTTCTCTCAATCTTTACCACCGGTCAGGAGGGAGTACAAGCTGCAAGTAGAGCTGTACATAACACCACCACGAGAGGAGCACTCCCCACCATGGGGCCACAATCGAGCACAAAAACATGGAAAAACAATACTTCCACCCACAAGGGAGGAAGTCAAAAATCAAAACCTTCCACCAACTCCAAAAATCAAAACAGACAGGAGGGAGGAAGATGGAAAAAGGCAAGGGCCACCAACTCAAACCCTGCGAGCGGACAGGAGGGAAGGAGAGCGAGTGTACCGACAAAGAGGAGCACTGTAGGACTACGAGGAGCTGAACTTCACGCATATCAAAACGAGGAGCGAGGCCACCGAAAAAATCCCACATCGTCACTACCTACCTACCAACATCACAATAGTAAGGACGGAAGGAGAGCGAGTACTTCTCGAAACAAAAATAATTCAACAGCAATAGAAGACACACATTTTCCTGTTCCAGACAAGATCAGACAGGATCAGACGAGTCGAAATTTTGAAAAGTCAACACCACACGAATTAAGGAGGGAAGCGGAGCTGCCACTACCACCGAAGAGATCGCGCACTCCCTACCACTCTACACTTCCACTATTTTTTCTCGGATGTATGTACTTCTTGATGTTGATCCTTGGCGGAGGAGCAGAAACGGTAGATGAAGGAGGACCAGTTATTTGGCGGAGATTGGAGAATCCACCTCTTTATGGGTACAATTCCTACAACATCAAAATACGCTTATTATCACCTTGCGATTTATTGAGGTATCCAGAAATCAATATAAAAAATGTGGGACACGAACTCAAACAACAATGCCAAACAGAATATAAGAGGACTTTCCTTCTGCCTCTCAAGGCGATCTGCCCCCCCATCAAGACCGAAATCAGGAGACGAAGATCCGTTTTCATCAATGTAGTTATGACGGCTCTCGCTGTTTTCACCAGTGCTGGACTTGGATGTCATACCAGGCCGAACATCGAGCTGAAATGAACAGTGAACACACATTAGAACTGGCTGAACATTTCAACAAATTGGAGCTGAAAATTAAGGAAGACACACAGAATTTTAGAGCCTTCTACAAACAAAT
This sequence comes from Dicyrtomina minuta, assembly GCA_949802685.1. Lineage (NCBI taxonomy): Eukaryota > Metazoa > Arthropoda > Collembola > Symphypleona > Dicyrtomidae > Dicyrtomina > Dicyrtomina minuta. The sequence goes on along the minus strand of OX461810.1, from coordinate 427,396 downwards.
GGCGAAAATAACTGATGCTGTTAACCAAATAATTAGCGAACGGAAGGACTCACCTGAAGAGATCGAGCGACTGGAGTTTGATATTGCCTACCTGGTATCAAGACTCACCCAAAGCGGAGCGATGATTCAACACACCAAGAGGATCTGGAGCTGTGGTCATATGGATGACGAATTTTTCGACTTCCTGAACTTCACTTTACCGTGCGGGGATTTATGTCCACTGGAGCTAGCTGAATTTCGACAATGTAGAAGTGACCCACAAATAGACAATTTACATCTAAGTTACATTGTGCCACTCGTCAATCCCAACCTGACACTTGTCGTAGCTGACCCTTTCACCTTACTATAGAGGAAAGAAAATCGGACGTGTGATTTGAAATATCAAGGACCACCAAATGCTTTGCTTTCGAGGGATCAAGACTGTGTATTCGATACAGGGCTCGACTGGAGTTTCATGGACAGAGTGGTAGCAACAACACACCAAAAATGTAAACCACCAAACTCGTATAAAGACAAACTTAAATATGTACTTCAAAACTGTCGAAATAGCACAGCACAAGACGCGGAGGGAAATGTACAAGTCAAAGTGTATAATGCGTTCTTTCACATATACTGCCCAGGCTTGAACATACGTGTAGGAACCACCAGACACACCCCCTGCCCAAATGAAATCTTCCTACTGCCCATCACGACAACATTCACCATAGCGAACAACACGTATAGAGGAGATGTGCTTAACATTATCTTTAACGAGCATGAAGACCCCCTATTAGTGAACTCACTCGACTACCACATGGAAATGAAAATAGACATGAAGAACTTGAACATCACATTTGACGAGAGCGACAACAGCATAGACACGTCATCATGGGAAAGAGATAGTAGCATACCATGGTACATGTGGATGATTCTAATTATTTTTGTTTTTCTGTGTATGGCTATTACAGCTATATACTTTAAGTGGAAATTGAGTGCTGCGTTCCTGAAACGTGGGTGGAGAGGGAGTTACTGGGAGACTATGAAAGAGAAGGGAGAGAAAGAGCAGCAAGCTGAGCTGCAGTTACTTGGAACGGAGGGACCAACTGAAACACCTGTAGCCCCACCGAGACGAGGGAGACCCAACAGTAGTTACTTGGACGAACACCACCACCGGAGCCAAGGTACGATTCTTATTCACAGAAGAAGTGGAGTGGATGAGAATGAGGAGATACGTAGGAGAAGTGCGCTTGAAAAACAACACGGCCCACTACCAACACTACCTAAAGCTGAGGAGGGAAATGTCACTGTACACATACAATCACAGGCACCACCAGCAGAAGAAGAGGAACTACCCAATTCAACCATCGAACCGAGCCATCTGAGATTCTTGGAGGTGGAGTTTACTGATGAAGAGGAATAACAACATCAATACTTCGAGGGTTTTTTCACTTGCCGTATACCGCCTTTCAGACGACGACAATTAAAAAAAAGGAGGGTATTAAGTCATACATATATGAGTCATTATCACACCTGCATTACTCATTATGTATGTCTCAAACGTCAACCACTACGTACACCCATAGTTTAAGTATTTACATAATTTTAGTTTAAATTATAGTTTACAATTTCATAAGCTTAAAATCAAATGCCAGTATGAGCATGAAGAATGATGATGCATGTACATTTCTTGATATATGAATTTATCCTTCAATGCATGCCTATGTATATATATTATGTTTGATGCATGAGTTTTAGTTCTCTTATTGTTTGTAAACAGCAAACTGCATGACGAGCATAAAAGCCTCATTACAACTAGTCATTCTTTATACATACATATTTCCACTGTTATTTAATTCTAGAGTATCTATATACTCATATTTATATTCTACAATAATTCTTGATATTTCACGTTACGTAATTTATCCGGTCTGTGAAGATTCATTCACGTTTAAATTAGATCAATTATTTTGATGTCGGACCAGCTATGTGGTCATTGCGAAATTTAACCTAAATTCTTCGATTATTTATTAAATTATCATTTGTCCTGCCGAGGTGAAATCAGGGATTGAATTGGATGATGGAGGAAGATTGAATAAAAAGTACTGCTTATGAAAGGTCGTGTTTTTCCGCCTCTCTCTAAGAAGCCTAAAATATTACTTGAGACGTCTTGAATATTATTAGAGCTTCCATACGGTTGTAGCATTTTTACTTTACCCCAAAGTCATTATTTTTCACCCGTATCACTTTTCATCTTCATTTCTACTTGTGTTTACTTCGATTCTCGATATTTACACTGTTGTTCATCCTATCCTCGTTCATAACCACTGAGTTAATGAGTCTTGGTCATTTGACCCGTATCAGCACATATACAGATTTCCACTAGGGTGAGTCTGTCTAATTTTCACCCTTTAACACGGTATGTTAATCTCTTTCCGATCTCTTACAAGGTGGTAGCTTCCTTTTCTTTATCTATATGTGAGACTTCTTTGGAATAATTAGCTCAAGGAAAAATCTTACATTTATTTATGGATTTAGCAATTGTGATTGAGTCATCCTCTGCAAATTAAATCGTATTTATTTTATAACTTCCTACACAAGCTCAGTTTTTTGCTCATTTCTTACGCAAGAAGAAGATGCGCATTTGTACTTTGCACCCTGTATGAATTTATGAATAAAATTAATGCTGTTGGCACGTGGCTGTACTCGCTGTACTGCTCCTGGATGATATAATAGGCCCCCTGAGCAGAATATGTGTACTTACCTGTACTTCCAATTTGACATTCTGAATCCGGATGATCTCCTATTTCCTCTGCGCACTTCAAAGTATTGGACCTGGACGAAGATTAAAGGAAGGGTTATCTAATAAACCAGGCACAGTACATATTAGGTGTACGGTGGTACTCAGGTAATTTAAAACCAGGGCCTTGGCTCGTCAATTTTTAGAGATCCTAAAACAAATGTACTTCGCTCGAGCCGACTCCAGTCTCGCAACCACATCCCGCTCATAAACACGCACACAAATTTAAAGCCTAGACCACACTTTTGGGTGATCCCACAATACGACTACGTCTAAATGTTAACATTACTTTGCCCCAGCTGTTCAACTATATGCACACATTTTTGAGACACACGCACAGTTTAAAGGGATTATCACATCTACAAATAAAGTGTGTTGCCAGAAATTGGTGAAATTGATAAAATAGCATGAGTGTGAGTAAAATGGAAAGCAAAAAGAAAGCAAAAGTAGAAGTTTGAAAGACTCTTTTTTTTAACGAAATTAAATCTTTTTAAATCGTTCACAAGTTGATTTTTATTTTGGATGGAGTCAAAATGGAGTCTATAATATGGTGCTATGGAGCCAGAAGTTGGACAAGGGCTATTGCATGGATTCAAATTGTAAGAACTTCCCCTTTTTATTTTCTATTCATTAAGAACATAAAATGTAGGTCTAATGTTAGTTACACATTTCTGGTTGGGGTAATCATCGTCAGATTTTTTCGGTAGGTTTCTCGCAAAATTCTTAATCACAGGAAAACATAATATTTTTGTTCGTCCAAAGTAGCAACTAACCTACTGGAAACTGGAAATGCATCTGTAAAACTGCTGTTTTGGACCCTTAAACCTTGACATGTTGCAAATTGTGATCATTTCTTTAATAGGTTCCTTGTTTGATTGTTCATTTTAAAACAGGTTCTGTTCTCGGTTGGGTTGTTACTTGCAAGCGGTGGGCTCATCGTTATTTTCATCACAGGGAAAGACGCCGTTGACAAAGTAGCGCTGAAAAAACAGGCTGAAAGAGATGGTGCTTACAGTGATTTGAACTTAGCTACTCTCTCAGAGTGTGAGTAATTGACTCCCAAAAAATTCAAAATATTATTCCAAATATTTACAATTCTTTTTTTCAGTGGCGGATTCAGAAATATTTTAAGAGGGGAGGGGAGAGGCAAATAGAAATGAGCAGCCATCTTGGAAAATAGCCGCTTCTATCTCCACAATTTTAAAAGTTTCGTCCTGGGGACGCTTTTGCCCCCTAACCCCACCTTCTCTGGATCCGCGGCTGAAACAAGCGCCAATTTTGAAACAAAAAATTAAAAAATGATTTTCACCCACAGATTTGAAACTGGTCATCAATTTTGCAGTTTGTGTAATTATTCATTTTATGGGAATCATTTTCGCTGTGTTCCTCATCAAAGGTGCCAACGAGGTAGTGCAAAAAATGTTTGAGGCAATATTCTTAACACTAATTATTCCGTTTAAAACACTAATCAAAAACAAATTTTTTGGGAAAACAGAACAATATTCTTTACCTAAAATGGTGGTTAATTCACTCAGTCATCTGCTTGGCTTGGTCAATTTTAACGGAGATCCTATGTGAAGATGCATTTCTTCCAATCATCCTCCGCATCTCTGTCTCTCTCTGTTTTCATGGATTTTCAATTTTTGTGGTGACGACGCTCCTTTGGGACATTGAGGCAGATGAAGAGCGAACAAAATGTCCAGCACCCGCAGCAGGATTAAAAAATACAGCGTCATAAAACCCTCCAAGTTCTAACATTCTTTCATGCTGATCCAATTGAATACGTGACACGCTCTGTATCAAGTGTACCAATATGTTACTTCTTATTTGAATTGCAAACTTTTAGTTCTAACTGAACTTCAAAGGTACGCCCAGATATACGGACCACCTCACAAAGTGACACATCGTTTTTAATTCCCAATGCACCTCCTGATGCAATGCCTAATTAGATTAAAATCCGAGATTGGGTTATGTGTTAAAATTTTATTAAATCTGCTTTTACTTAATTAAATATAAAGAGCAGTATTTATTTGTAAATAAATTACACAGTTTGTAAAAGTAATTAATTATTCCCCATAAGCACTGTTTTAAAAAACTCAACGCAATATCAGCTGATCAAAGAAAAATGTTTCTCTCATTTCTGAGTCAACTTGCATGCAGTATACACAATAACTTTGGATGTATAATATTCCTACGTAATTAAATTAATGCTTCATATTGTGGAAGCTCACATATGAATGGACTCCACAATAGCCAAGCAGCTTGAGCTTCGCGTGAAAGTATTTTCTAATAAAAATGCAGCCACATGCGTGGCTCAATGCAAACCACTGAGTACGTGTAAACAAATGGAGAATGTTCAGTACATACGCAATTTTAAAGTTCTGCGCGGCGAATCCAAGTATATCTTATAGTACAGACCTAACAATTCTAAGCTACAGTTTTCAATGGTCTGTAGTCTGATGCTCCGCTGTCAGATACTCCGAATGTCGTTGTGTGAGGTGGGGGGGGGAGCAGGTCGGGGTGAGGGGGCTTCTAAACATAGTGAAAAGTAGCAATTTTTGAATCCACTTACATGCTACAGTTTTTAACAGATTTTCTTGAAACAATCGTACCTAGATATTTAGGAATCGTCCATAATGACGTCTTTCAAATAGTAACTACACGTCATAAATTCACCTATATAGTATATAAATATTTAGGGATCGTACATAATGACGTCATTCAGATATCATAGTTTTTAGTACCCCCATATTCAACTTTAAATTTTTTCTAACCTATTTTAACTACATGTTATTTTACCTATATACTACATAGAAAATCGGGGTTCGTCCCTAATGGCGTCATTCAGATATCATAGTTTTCAGCTTCCCCATATTCAACTTTAAATTTTTACCAACTCATGTTAAATACACGTCAATAATATACCTAGCATAAAGATATTCAGGGATCGTCCATAATGACGTCATTTATATATTATAGTTCCCCTATTTTTAACATTAGAATTTTTTCCAACCTATTTCAACAGCATGTCATGGACATACCTATATAAAGTATAGATATTCAGGGATGGTCTATAATGACGTCATTCAAATATCGTAGTTTTTAGTACACCTATTTCAACTTTAAAATTTTTTTTAACCTTTTTTTAACTGCTTGCAACGTGCATTTGTATATGGCTTTTTAATGGTAAGGGAGGCTTCATAAATGACGTCACATGAAAATGGTGCAATTCTCACATATTTTCCAGCTATATTTTACTACATGCCACGTACATTTGCAAATTGCTTATTGATGCCAGGGGAGCTTCCATAAATCTTATATCATCTTTTAGCGGTACATAAATTTTCTTGCGCCTCTGTTGAAGCTCAGTATCTACTTCGGGCCCACGGTCGACAAATCCAGCGCGTCGCGCCGGATTTTTATGACAGGAAGACGCAGGAACAGATGTATTAAAAAGCATTGTCAAATACTTATTTTGTCAAAAATATTGGACATGAACATTTTAGTCACGGCCCCAAATTTTAGGTATAAAGAAATCAATTTACAGTTTAGATACGCTGAATACATATACAAATCCAAACTGGCTTTCTTGACTGCAGCTAGAAAGTTCAAGGAAAGTCACACGTTATCAAACAAGTTCAAAAAGGTTATTTACTAATAATTTTAAGTATAAAGTCGCCCCAATCTCAATTCATACGCCAACAAACGTGAGCTGCTGTAGTCCTGACAAATTAGCATAAATGTAGAAGATCAAATGATTAGCGACAGAAAGGGATTATATGCAATATAATTATGGTTTACAGTCAGTTCTATATTAATGGAGTTTTGAGAAATATTTAAACAGACTACGTTTAGTGATCACAGAGATAATTATATTTCACAATCTCTTATTTACCAGTCTAGACTCAAAATCTACGGCTAATTGTAGCAACTGGAAACGATTTAAGGACAAGGAACTTTGAACTTTCTCTGTAAGTGAAAGCACCACCCGGAGCCACAGCCACAAGCACACGCATCAACGCTCACTATTAACAGTATTGAGTAATACGGCATCTAATTTCAGTGGCGGTTTTTGATGTACATACAAACGACTCCCATTTAAGAAGCTCATTCCGCACCTCCGCCCTTCTTACTGCGTATATAATAATAGCATTCAACCTACACACTCGGAATCCTTGACATAAAACTCCAAGTGCGTAGTTCACGTACGTCATTACTTTTTCGGTGTTTCATCACACACCAAGATCAAACCACAAAGTCGCGTGTCAAGTGAATTGAATTCAGTCACTAATTAGTTCAGTGAATTCTTGTTTGTGAAATTTCCATGTGCTGAACCTAACCACCTAATGGTGCTGTACATTTGGCAGCGTAGAAACGTCCCATGCTTACAGTCAAACTAGGTATATGTATTTGTTATCAATATTATTACAAAAAAAATTCTCTTGGAAAATCGATAAAACAAGCCAACCTCTTAAAGTGAAAGCCCGTAGAAAGAAAACATTTCAATTTGAAGTGAAAGTTCATAATAACGAGTGCAAGACGTGCATTTTTCATTGCAGCTGCATTCTTTAGGATCCGGAACTTTATTCACAGAATAAGTAGTATATAGGATAGGATATCAGTAGGATGAGTATCATTTAATTTCCACGAATAAACTGAGTAGAAATGGAAGAAGCGTGTGTATCATATCAATGTAAGTAAAGCCTCTAGCTAGAAAAAACATTCGCACTTAACACTCCACTTACTTAACCTTCTCTACTTCCTTAAAAAAATAAATTTGTGATTTTTAGTTTTCTGATTCTGGTTCTTGAGAGTCTTGACCTGGGCTACAACTGAATCAGTTAAGTGCGATTAAACCAAGTGACACACGATACATCACCCAAGTCTATTTTGTATTCACAGTGCAATGTCAGTCGCAGGAGGTTTTACAAATCATATACGCCCCTCTCTGCTCTTTACCTATATTTTCTTAACAAGCTTTTCAATCATTTTGTTCACTTTCCTAAATGGATTTATTTTGTTCTCCGTCTGCCCAAACCGAAAAACTTTTCTGAAAAAATACGTCAAAGTTAAGTACTTTTATTTTTTCTGATAAATTTTGCTTTTGTGCATTTACAAAAACGTTGAAAAACGATTTAGTAAATATAGGTACGAAAGGTATCAACTTTTTTAGTCTGGTTTTGAATTTCTAGATAAATTTTAATGTGATAATGTTTTAATAAGTTTACTACAGTATCGTTTTTAAAATTTTGGGTAGTTTTATCAAGTAACAAAACAAATATATAACAATTTATTACTGCTAATCGTAAGTATTCTGGTTGAGGTAGGAGTTGGAATGATGGATGAGTTTGTCTTGGTTCACCCAAGAAAAGGGAAGCATTGTGTGAAGAAATCAAACACATTTTATACGATTTCTGCGCACTGCGCCCAATGGACACATTTACAATCAGCTACATTTTTTATCTCCTCGGAAACTATTGTATTGAGACGAGTTTTGAGAGCTCCACTCACTTGTGTAAGTGCTGTCGACTTGGTCGTTGGTCCACAGACAGAAACGGAACCGAAACACAATATTCTCACGCTGCCCCGTCTTCTACTTTCTACACTCAAAGGCGTACGAAGACGGCAACTTTAATTCGTTTCTTATAGCAGCCTTTGCATTTTTTTTTACTTGACTAAAAAAAAATGAAAATGTAATTGAATCGAAAACTAAACCTGTAAAAGTGAAAGTGAAGGCTTAGTAGCTTCAAATTAAATGTGAGGTACCTAAATATTTTGACCTTAAACTACATTAATTTTCACCAACTTTTCACTGTGACAATGGTGAGTGACACATTTTATAATTCAGTTATGTTGTTTTTTCTGAAGATTGAAGCAAGAACCATTGTACAAAAATATATAGGAGAACTGTTATAGAGCAAAAGTTCCCCTTCTTCGTTTTGTCGGCTCAAAAATGGAGCTATTAGTGTGTTGCTTTGGAGCACGAAGTTGGACCAAAATTATCGCATGGATTTAAATTGTAATTTTTTGAAAATTAAAATCGCAACAAAAGCATCTCAAATTTTTGCATTCTATATTTTTTTTTTAAATTACTTATTAACGTAAAATTAAACATGTAATCAAATACTGAATGGGTACAACTGATGCCATTAGTTTAATTATTCTCTTCATTAACTTACAATTTCGAAAATAATCTCATTTTTATACAAATATTTCCTCAAAGATACTGTTCACACTGGGCGTGTTGGTGGTGGGCATTGGACTGGTGGCTGTGCTTGTGGCAGGTGCAGATGCAGTCAACGAGTCAGTGGAAACAATTCCTTATTCAGATAATTTGTCACACAGTATTAGTGGGAGCAACAGGGACCAGGATTTAGCCTTCGTTTCAGAATGTACGGCAATTAATTTTAATAATCAAATTTTCGGTTTATATTGGGCATTATAATATTGGTTCTTAAAAAAGTGGAAAATTTACAAATTTTATTTTTGGCGCACAGATTTAAAACTAGTGGGGCTCCTGTCCATTTGTGTGGCACTTTTAATTCTTGGGGTGATATTGGGAGCTTTTCTCATCAAGGGTGCTAATGAGGTGTGTGTTGGTGCCAGGCGGGCAATTTAATTTACCATTTATTTGTTGATTGTGCCGTAGTTTAAGGCATTGGATTTGAAATTAATTTGTGTGTTTGTAATACCAGAGCAACAGCCTCTACTTGCAGTGGTGGATTTTGCACGCAGTCATCTGTTTGGCCTGGTTGGTCATTGCTGAGATTCTGAGTGCAGACAGCATCTTTAACTTCCTTCTCCGCATCTCCGTCCCATCTCTTCTTTATGGTTTCGCCATTTCCGTGGTGGTCTCGTTGCTCAGAGAAATTCGAAAGGAGAAAGGCCAGAGGCTGAACCGAAACGGAAGGGAAAAACTTCCTCCACAGGCCAAAAAAGCCACTGATAAAATGTATTCTACCCACAGTGAACCGGAAACAGTAGTGAGCAGCATAATAGCCCCTATCGAAGCCAAGAGCCAAAGCAAAGTGTAGTTAAGAATTATAAAATAAGAAAATAAAATAAGTATCCATTTTTTTTGTCGTTGGAGTTTACATTTCCAAAACAAAGTTGGGATTGCAGGATGGTTTTTGGTGAATTTTAACCCGTGAATATAAAGTTCCTTGTAATACAAATGTAGTTAATGAGCTCCTCTGTGTGTTACGATAAGATAACGATAAATAAGAATAAACGAGTGAAATACACATTTAACAAATTATTTTTTAAAAAATTTAAAGTTGTGAGCTAAAAGTTATTTGCGAATTAAAAAAAATTGCCAAATGCAAAGTAAAAAGCACAACATCGCTGGACCAAATTTCACTAACTAAAATCAAACTTAAAAAACTACAAAATTACCTAGCAGTTTTAGTGTTTGACTATTTTGGAAAAGAAACATACAATTATGCAATATCGTCTGTAAAAACTGAAACTCACTCATTTCCAAATTTTGCTAGAATTAAAGCGAGCTATGTGTAAGAATCACGAACTGTGACCAATATGTGCAAAACTTTAGCTATACACAAACATGCTTTTAAGAGTTTCCAATGTTCTACTTGAAATGCTTTTTAAAAAATGCAAAATGTATTATTTGATTGTTTTTGAAAAGTGCACAATGTTCTATTTACCTGTTTTTGCAAATTGCCTAATATTTTATGTGCATGCTTTGAAAAGTGTAATAAGTTCCACTCACAAATCTTGTAAAACTTGTAAACTCTGTAAATTTCATGTTTTTAAATAGTGTAAAATCCACTATATAAGGCTATTTGAATCATTCATTTTTAATTATTTTGCAGATAGCGCATTTTTTATTTAGCTGCACTAAAAATAAATATGGGTCGTTATTTGGTTCACCGCTTACGAAATTGATGTAACTGTGAATATCTTTAGTTGAATTTTCTTGACACTATTGAAAATGTTGAATACTTATTAGCACGTAATTAAATTACATGTAATTGAAATTGATTAAAAAATGAATAATTCTAAATTTCATAACCAATTTTTACGTAGAGACTTAGGTATACCTGTAATTCCACTGTTAATTTAATTTAAGCTCCAAAAATAAAAATCGACAGAAATGAGCGTGATCGGGCCGGATGACAGGAAATCCCTTGATTTTTAGCATCAGAATCTCATAGTTAACCATTTTCAATTTGGCGGCTCAACATCGTTACCCCCTTCCCCCCAGGCGGTCATAAGCCCTCCCCAAAGGAAACAATCCTGGGTCCGCCTCTGGCTTCAGTAGTGTGTGTGTCTTAGCACTGTGACTGCTAGCATAGAAAAAGTGTTTTGTTCAAAGATAATAAACGGAAACAAAGACTCATTCCCGGTCCGGGTTTCTTACGGTTCCGTTGTTTCTTTCTTTTTTTTGGAGTCAAAGGAAAGACGGATCTAGCGTCCTACTCTGATTAGAACTGAAATTCTAGGAAATAACCCGGGAGCTTTATTTTCTTCATGATACTAAAATCTGGAATTACGCGTCTTGACCCTGAAACGCGCCGAGTTCAGATTATTAAGCGGATGATGGCATGAGAAGAGATTTGCGGATTTCCTATTTCCCCGGTCTATTGTCTCTTCTACACCAATTCCCAATCTCCCGTCACATGCAAAAATGCTGGTAGGTTTCGTATTTGGGTTCTAGAATAGTATTTTGTAACTCTGATTGAGTCTGAGAGTAGAGTAGAAGACAAACTAAGAACAGGAACTGAAACCGCGATTGAAGATGAGTTGAGTAAGCGTAGCGAAATACTAGAAAAGATTTGGAATTCAACGTAAACATCTCCAAGATTTTACTGCCACAAAAACCGTTTTTCCTCCATTCGGTTTCCGTTCTTGTCTCTTCCTCCACAGAAAGGATGTTTTGGCTACAATATCAAAAGCCATTGTTTGCAACCTATTAGTAGTTTTATGAGTAGCAGTCATTCGCAATCAGTATGCATTCTTTGTTTACGCTTTCCCATTAGGTTTTTAACAAACTTTTGTTTTCTTTGTTTTCGTTGCTAGAATAAACAAAATATTTTGCAAACCTAAAATCCTATCTTCAGGTTGCTCCTTCAAAACACAAATAAAACCACGACAAATTTTATAAAACACGGTTTTAGAAGTGGAATGTCTGGGAGTGACAAATTATTTAATACACATTTATTGTTATCGCATATCGTCAGTGAAGAACCAAAATGACCTAAATCCATTTGAACCTAAAATCAATTTCCTATTATCTACAAAAATATGTTATGAAAGCATTTGAATAGAATATTATGCTCTTTTCTAAAACATGTAAATAGAACATTTTACACTTTTCTGAAACATGTAAATAGAACATTTTTCACTTTTCTAAAACATGTAAATAAAACATTTTTCACTTTTCTAAAACATGTAAATAGAACATTTTACACTTTTCTAAAACATGTAAATAGAACATTTTTCACTTTTCTAAAACATGTAAATAGAACATTTTTCACTTTTCTAAAACATATAAATAGAACATTTTACACTTTTCTAAAACATGTAAATAGAACATTTTTCACTTTTCTAAAACATGTAAATAGAACATTTTTCACTTTTCTAAAACATGTAAATAGAACATTTTTCACTTTTCTAAAACATGTAAATAGAACATTTTACACTTTTCAAAAACATGTACATAGAACATTTTACACTTTTCTAAAACATGTAAATAGATCATTTTACACTTTTCTAAAACATGTAAATAGAACATTTTTCACTTTTCTAAAACATGTAAATAGAACATTTTTCACTTTTCTAAAACATGTAAATAGAACATTTTTCACTTTTCTAAAACATATAAATAGAACATTTTACACTTTTCAAAAACATGTACATAGAACATTTTACACTTTTCAAAAACATGTAAATAGAACATTTTGCACTTTTCAAAAACATGTTAATAGAACATTTTACGCTTTTCAAAAACATGTAAATTAAATATTTTGCACTTTTTTAAAACTCTAAATTAACATTTTGCGTATGTTTCACACTTTATTTTTATGACATAGCTCATTTTGATTTAAGCCTAAATTGGATATGGGTCATTTTGGTTCTTCACCGACGATATTTATTATTTCGTGTACAATTACTGCTATTCCTATTTATTTACATGCTGTCTGTGCGGAACCAAATTGAGCTATTTTCAATTTACGCTAGAATTGAAATGAGCTATTCAATAAAAATCACTAAATTAATTGAATTTTTAAAATGCTAATTATGCTAATTATTACAAAAGTGCAATGAGTTCTGAATAAAAACTGCAATTTTTTGCAATTACAAGTTTTTTAAAAGTGCAATTTGTTGCATTAACATATGTTTAAAAATTGTAAAATGTTCTAATTACACTTTTTTGACAGGTGTAAATTGTTGCATTTACACGTTTTTGGAAAATTGTAAAATGTTTTAACTGCACGTTTTTAAAAATTGCTCTAGTTAAATGTTTTTTAAAGGTGTAAAATGATCTAAGTACACCTTTTTAAAGAGTTTTAATGACACGTTTTTGAAAGGAGTAAAATGTTCCAATTATGCGTTTTTGAAAAATATAAAATGTTCTAATCACAACTTTTTTGAAAAGTGTAAAATGCTCTATTTGCATGTCTTCAGGATTACACTATATCATTAATATCATATTCATATAATTATTGTTTGTAGAAAGTACATTTCGTAATTAGTTAAAAATGAAAATGGGTCATTTTGATTCTTCACAGGTGATATACTAAATCCCTATGGTGTGTAGTTGTTAATTGTTAAAGGAAAATTAAATATGCAAAATGAAAAGAATACTACTTGAGAAACGTGTGAAGCATTATTAAAGATTTCTTGTTTAATTTGAATATTTTAAAATCAACAAATTATTCAAACGCCATCTGTTCTGGATATGTAATGCTTTCTTTATTGACATTATTGTTTGAATTACTTAATGCAAAATCCAAATTCTTGAGTGGCTAGTAAAAAACAAAGTTTTGATTCGCCATCATGAATGTCAAATAAGATTTGGGTAAATTAAATAATTGTTGGTTGTGGCTAACAAGTCAAAACCAGATATTCCACATCATATTCTTAATACAACGAGGCATGAAAAAAGCTTTGCGTCTTCGTATTTACTTACGTTACTCAACAATGGCGTTTAACATTCAATAGCGAACACCCACAAACTGGGCTGCCCGCAAATTATCTCTTTCATGAATTCTATGGATGTGGGAAACAATGCAATTCCTTCATTTATTTCAACTTCAAACCGAACCAACATTACGTATTACACTATTAAGAGTTTGTGTTGATCCAGTGTGTGTATTCTCGCCCTAGTTTTAAGAGATTTCCATAATAAAATACGTATGTCATTCCCGCTTCCGGCTCCAGCTCTAACGTATATCCATATTAGGATTAACCAAGTCGCCCACGGCACAACCGCAAGGAAACATTCATAATTAGGTTCATGTTATACAAGTTTTATCTCCCACCCCAATGACGTAATCTCGAAACCAAAGCTCGTGTTTCTGGGGACAGATTAAAAATTTCCAGAAATACATTGAAAACCTAGAGATGCGGTAAAAGTAAAAGCGGTGAAAGTCCAGATGGACCAACTGAATTCAGGCAACTGCGACCATAGAAATCTAAATCAAATATCTAACACTAGCGGTCTCTTTGATCGCCAATTCCCTTGTCTGTTTTTAGAAAGGCTTAGTTATTGCAATGTGCAGGGGAGCCCTGCGTTGTACTCTTTTATGCAACACACAAAGAAGGAAACCCCAAAAAGTTATTCCAGTCAACTAAATAATTACATCTGATTAAAAAGGTTTCTGTGCTGCAGGAGCACAAGGATTCAATATCTAGTTTAAATTGGTTATTCATTAGTACTCATCAAACGCGACATCTTTTATGGACGATGCTTTACATAGTTACCTAACCAACGTTTTTTTTTGTGCATGAACAAAATTTGAATTACAGCGCTATAAACAAGCTTAAGCAAACCAGTTTTCTTTAATTACTATTAAGGTGGTTGAAATGCACGGATTAATTGGTGGGGACCCCTGCATCTGTAGGCGTTGACGCAACTGTTGTGAGAAGAGACAACAAGTTTAGTTCAGACAGAGAAATCCACTAATCGAACCTCCAAAGAAGATAAAAACAAAATCGAGAATCAGTCGTTGTCGTTGAAATCCCATCTCCGTCGGTGTCGGTGTCTTTGTTTCCTTTACTTACGAGTGGACAGAGACGACGAGTCTAATGTCTAATCCTGATTGGAAGCGTAATTCAGCGCAATAATCTGTGGGCTTTATTCTTCAGATCCAACTGCAATCTTCAATTACGAGCTTCTTCCTGATGCAGAATCAGACGGAGGAGATGACAGGATGCGGAGATAACACAACAATAGGATTAATTTCCTTTTTCTCCAGTCCCCAGTGCATTGTTTCTTCTCCCGATTTGGATCGATTCTACTGGAAAGCAAAGCTATAATACATAGTTGTTTTTCTATGTGTGTTTGTGTTTGTGTTTGGGATTTCGTTTCTTAATTAAGATTCTGACAGAGGAAGCAAAGTAGAAGATAAAATAGGAAGCGAACTCAAGAAATGGATGCGTTTGATCGAGGTAGGAGTGAAGTGTCAGAAGAGATTTAGGGATTAAGTGTAAACATGTCCAGCATTTACTCCCACAAACAACAGATCCATCCACACTCAAGTTTTTGTTACGAAAAATCAAAAGAACTTATTGTCAATTTAAGCTAAAAATAAAATCACTTATCCAAACCACTGCTGAATGTGACACACGTGTAAATCAATAAATTCACGCCTGTTCCAAAAGCGTCTTTGAATAATGAAAAAATCTTTAAGCTTTTGCAAGGTGAAAACTGCTATATTATAAGACGTGTTGTAGTTAGGGATGGCTAATTCAAAATTCCCTGTGTTTCATTCCCTCCCGATTCAAAGTTCCCAAGGGAAGGAAATTTTGGCAAAATTCTCAGTTAAATTCCCAGTTTTCAAAATTCCCTTAAATTCCCAAAACTTCTTAGGGAATTTTAGGAATTTTGGGAATTTTGGAAATTTTCATTTAATAATTCAAACATTCCCTGTTAGAAAATTTCCGAAATATTAAAAGTGCCCAAAGTTCCCAAAATTTCCTGTTTGAAAATTCCCGGAACATTAAAAATTCCCAAAGTTCCCAAAATTCCCTGTCTAAAAATTTCTCGGAATATTGAAAATTCCCAGTATTTCGTTACCTATTTTCAAAATTCCCAAAATTCCAAAAGTTACCTCCCTCCCAAAGTTCCCAAATTCCCAGAGAATTTTGAATGGGCCTACTCTAGTTGTAGTTATCTTATTTTTTTCATTATTGCCAACGCTAACTAGAAGCTCGTAGATTGACTTATTTAATTCTATAAAAATTCGATTAAAATATCCCACTGCTATTTTGTCATGTGCAGAGAACTTTGCATATTTGCATTTTATTCTGAAGCTGTAGGGCGGAAGAGTTACTCAAGTTGGAGATTGTGGAAGAAAATACATGTCTGGCTTGTAAACAACTTTCTCTAATTTCACTTACTTATTGTTAGTTAAGAAAAGAAAGCAATTGAGTTATAGAATTTCACAATTCTCAATTAGCTATCCTATCTCTCAGCCTCTCACACTCTTCTTGAGAATTCTCTTTCCTCACTTTCACTTTTGTCAATATTTGTAGAGCAACACTATTGTACTACTTATTTGAGTTACGCACAACTGTTTAGGTTTGAGCTGAATACTACACACGGAGTACGTCCTATCCTAGTTGGCTTCGTCATTCGCTCTGGCGCGCTTTGAAGCTCTTGGTTATGTATTTATTGTTTGTCCGCGCATATCAATGAAAGGATGTAGATCTCCTACTGTGTTCCAGACATTACAGGCTCCATCAATTATTTCCTGCGTGAAGGATTAAGAAGAGATGCTTTAAGCATATCCTTTCACTCGTTAGTGTGCAGTCAACTCCGAAACACCGGCAAGGCAGACACTCACAAGTCTGACGAGATTTCCAGTTCTCAAAAATTTCTACCTTTCACAGTTCTACAGGAGAAAGTTATGCAATTTTATATTTATTTTTTACAGATAAATTCAGATTTAGCTTTACCGTTATGTTCGACACATGATTATAAATTGAAATTATAAATGTAAAACTAACAAGTTGCAATAGGAGGTGAACGGACAGGTGAAAGTTTCATATGAAAGTACAAAGTGAAAGTACAAAGTGAAAGCAGAAGGCGAAATGGCGAGTGAAAGTAGAATGCAGAATTAAAAGTGAAAATACATAGTGAAAGTGCCAAGGAAAGTAGGTACCAATTGAAATTACTATGTGAAAGTGAAAGTAGGTAAAATTAAAAGTTAAAGTACGAGGTGAAAGCAGAAGGTGAAACTCCAAGCAAAGTACAAAGTGAAAGTGTATATTAAAATCCCAAGCAAAAGTTGGTGAAAGTCCCAGGTGAAAGCTAATGAATTTAATTTTGACCAGTAAATTAATTACAAATTAGATAAAATCTGATTATATTTAACTGCACAGTATAATTTTAAACACAATAATTCCATTTGCGGACAAATCTAGCATTGAACTAAAACTAAGCAGCTATAAGTGCAACAAACATGTGCAATCAGTAAAACATGTGAGAAATACATCCATTAAATTTAATGTGCAATTTATGAGGGTTCAATTGGGGCTATTTAGGAATGGAAGGACTTAATCATTGGTGCTGCTGCGACTGTGACACAAGAACCTGGGCGAAAGTGATTGCTTGGATCCAAATTGTAATATTTTTGTCAAAAAATTGTGCTTTTCCTTCCTGCCTTAATTTGTAATAACATTAGAAACAAAATACTAATACTAATAATAAATTTTAGACAATACATACTTTTTACCTATTCTTTGACACACACGCCCTTGGTGTTTTCTTAAACAATTTTATTTTTTTAACAATTAGGTATATTTCGTAATTTTATGAAAAAAAAACCCATTCTAGTTAAAATAAAAATTTAAAAATGCTCCCAATTCAAAGGTTGTATTCACAGTTGGAGTCCTAATCGTTGGCGGTTGCCTCGTTCTCGTTCTTGTAGCGGATAAAGATGCGGTTCACAAAGTTACACAGGAAAAGGCAGATTTAGGAATGAATCAGGACAGGGATGATTCCAAACCAGAGTTTGATTTTATTTCAGAGTGTGAGTGATTTATTATTTCCATTTCAATTTACTCATTTTAAACAAGGAGGCAGTGTATGAAGAAAAAAATTCAAAATGTGTTTTGTCCACACACAGATATAAAATTGGTCACTATTCTCGCCGTTTGGGTTGTGATACTTGTCCTTGGAATTATTTTGGCCGCTCTACTTATCAAAGGAGTAAATGAGGTGAATGTTTGACTAATGTTTTAGAAAATCTATTTAATAATTGATTTAAAAAAAACTATTGTACCTAATTGTATTATTTTGTTTGCAACGCAGAGCAAGCGGGGCTACCTGAGATTGTGGATATGCCACGCAGTGGTTTCATTAGCCTGGTCCATTGTAACGGAGGCGTTGGCGTTGAGTATAGACGGACCACTCCCCATTGTCCTTCGCATCTCCGTCTCATCTTCCCTCTATGGCTTCTGCATCTGGGTGGTGGTCAGGTTAATCAAAGAGATTGAAGAGGTGAAACGACTGAGGGAGATGAACTCTGTTTGACTACTGCCATCTTAACTAGCCGCAGTGACCGTCCTTTAGCGTCAAAATATTTTACAATGTCTTTGTTGTATTCTTCACTAATAATACAGTGTAGCTGCGCTACCTAATGTAACAGTTACACCAACCAATGAATGCACTAACTGTATTTTCTTGGATATTGACATGAAAGACAATAAACAGGGTACAATTTGTTATATTAACAGTCTTACGAGTAGTTGATAATTTCAATGCGCATTTGTACAGGAACAGTTGAAAGCCGTTAAAATGAATCGATTAGCAATTTTTAATTATGATCGTCATTTGTTATCTAGTGTATCAAATAGAAAACAAGGAATTAATGGCAGAAATTACCTATAAAATTCACATTTCGTAACCCAGGGGCGGACTAGTGGCAACTTGGGGCTCACGAAATTTTAATGGCGAGGTTTACTAATTAAAGGGCTCACCCATGGCGAGCCGAAGGGTCATCACTCTCTTTTTTGCAATTTACAGGAATTATTGGCGGACCAGGAATTTGCCAAAATTACATAATATGCGGCCAGTCCGCCCCTGCGCCAGTATTAAAATGTAATTACATGCTGTATTATTGATATTATTATTATTATGATGGAAAGGAGCAATATTGGAATTTTCCAGCTGGCAAACAAAATTAATAACGTGCATAATATGTAAACTCGAGACATTCCACGGGGTCGTATTGCCATGAGCAGCCATACGGATTTTAATAACCCATTGTTAGTCTCCCCAAGTTAGAGATGAAAATAAAGTGAAAGTAATACACACTGGAAATTACAAGGACTTCGGAGCCCCTTCCCCACACTTGGCTGATCTGATTTACATTTGATTAACTTTCGACACATAATACTGACTGAGATGTATGTCACAATACAGGATACAAAAAGTTTAATTGCGCAATTTCGTTACCTAAATAAAAAGTTGAAGATTTGTTTTCCATGTGTTTAATTTTGGCAAAACTACTCATATAAAAAGTTGTAATTTGTATCACTGAATTGTCAATGGGGTGGGTTTCAATTTGAACTGTGGAAAGATGCGTATACAGTGCAAATGACTCAGTTGAAACTCGGAATTGGAAAAGTTTGAAAGTTTCAACATATGTATTTATATTTGTATGGTTTATTTTATGTGACTTGTAGGCTCTCTAACCCAAAGTAGAGAACTTATCCGTGAGGGGTCATTCATAAATGGTGCCATCATCTAGGTAGGTGGGTGGGTCCAAAAACAATCTTTATTTAAGGTAGTGTTAAAAAAGTTGTTATTCAATTGTAAGGGTGGGTTGGTTTTTTTCATAAAATTCTCATTTTATATATGACATCATTCACTGGCGACCCTTAATTAAGTAAATTGGTTGTAAATGAAAACTACTTTGTAAACTTTCCAAGATATTAATAATAACTTGTTTGCAAATAATAAGTTAGGATTCGCAGTTCAACCACTACCCCATCATTGAAAGCAAAATGATTTGGAATGCAAATTCAATTCCGTTTGGGAAACAAGGGCTTCTCAAATATTCATCAAAATTATCCAAGTGTTGTTGTAAAGGATATAGTTCCTAGCAGGTAATGATTTCCTTATGCATGTTTTATGTAAATGTAAAAAAAAATCAAGACATTAACTCATCCTCAGATCTTAAAACTTTGCATAGGACTATTTCTAAAAATTAATTTAAGAAACAGTAAGAAATTCAAATTTTGGGCGAATCGAGTGGAAACTGTGGGAATCGTTGTATTCTCTTGTTGAAGCCAATATTCACAGTAGGCTCAGCATCCACTTGGAGCTCTCGGTGGATAAATAAGGCTTTAAGCGCCGGGTTTTTGAACGACACACACAAATTCTTAATGCATTTAAATTTAAAGCAAAAATTCAAAATCAGCATTTACAGATTCTGCGACAAAGGGATATTAGCTAAAACGCAATAAATTACTTCTTTTTCCCTATTTACTAAGTTTGTTTGGCCTTTTTCTATGAAAGTGCACTATTGAAATTTTAACTATAGCCTTGTTCCATATGGTTCAAGTCGTCTTACCCAAATTTTAAAAATTCCATTAAGTAGAAGAATGGTATTGTGCGGAATAATTTGGTAATTATGTATGTGATGCTTCTACTTGCTTGGATTTTGAAGTTGAGTGTAAATCAGAATACGGCAAAACATTGTGTGCTTAAATTTGGACAGAAAATGGAAGCTGAAAGTTTCTGACTTGGACTCGTTTTCGGTGGCTTGTTTGGATTTCTCAAAAAACCATTGTACCCGGATAAATACAAATTCAAGTTGGTTTTTGTGTGCTTTGTGTTTTGTTTCTTTGATGTTGAATTTCCGGCAGCAGCAAAAACAGAAGTGGTAGCTACATGTACGTTTCGTCTATTTTAAATTTTGATGGGAGATGCTGAGACAGAGGTACAAAATGGTTTGCATTAAAGAATAGACTTGTTTCGAGTTTTCGAGTTGATTCACAGTTCACTTTCAGATTTGTAAAAAATTGGAAATAAAAGTAAAAACAAAATTCTTTCTTTCTTCCCATTTTCGATGAACAATACAAAAGAGCGGCTGCTGACATAGCGCAGATGGTTATTGCATTTGAGGTTTCCTGTAGTCTGGACTAGCCACACTTTCACCCTGAGACTCACTCTGTATTTTTCTTTGTAGGTAGGATGCCCTTCTTGAGCCGTTGCTTCTGTTCTATCTCCTGTATTACCTTGACGACGACCCCGATGCAGAAGCCGTATAGTAGAGGGGAATTGAGACGGAGATGCCAGCCACAGCATCAGTTTTTACATAAATGTAATAATATACTTGTAAGACATGCAACCATCTGTTCCTGAGCCACAATTCCTCACTTTTTGCTATTTCACCTTAAGGTTTAGAATTTCTTTTTTCACTTTTACCTAACATTTTGCAATCTAATTCACTTTTACGGAGTCTTGAAATCGAATCTAACCCACCTACGTCTTTTAAGAAGGAATTTCATCTATATGGAAGCTGCGTGTGGAAATTTGGGGGTACGAGTAAATCAAAAATAGGATATTCATACGTAAGAATACGCATATCGTCTGTGAAGTACCCAAATGATCCATATTGAATTTTTGCTAAAAGCAATATCAGCTATTTAAACAAATATTGAAATATGTCTTAAGAGCATTTAAATACAACATTGAGCACTTTTCAAAAATATGTAAATACAAAACCTTGCACCTTTTCAAAAACAGGGAATTAGAACATTTTGCACCTTTTCAAAAACATGGAATTAGACATTTTTGCACCTTTTCAAAAACAGGGAATTAGAACATTTTGCACCTTTTCAAAAACATGGAATTAGAACATTTTACACCTTTTCAAAAACATGGAATTAGAACATTTTGCACCTTTTCAAAAACATGTAAATAGAACATTTTACACTTTTCAAAAACATGGAATTAGACATTTTTGCACCTTTTCAAAAACATGGAATTAGAACATTTTACACTTTTTAAAAAGTCCTATTCAACATTTTACTCCTGTTTTCCATTTTGTTTTTATGACCTAGCTCATTTTGATTCCAGCTCAAATTGGAGATGGGTCATTTTGGTTCTTCACAGACGATATGTAATTCAATGGCTGAGAGTTATAAAGATCCGTTTAGATTTTGGGCTACTAATTGATTAACGCTACGTTATGTGCTTATGAAATCGGAGCTGATCTCTCATGGAAAACTTTTATTAAGCTCTATTTCTACACGTAAAATGCGGGCCAAAACAAAATCAATGAAAGTAGTTATAATATTGAATCATATCTTCAGTGAAGAATGAAGTTTGACTATCTCCCTTTGGGGCTAAAATGAATTATGACCATCTCCATTCTGCCCTAAAATAAATTTTGACCATCTCCATTTTTCATTAAAAACGGCTGATGAGAGATGTTAATGATCAGTTAATTACATTAGGGGTCATCAATAAATGACGTCATAAAAGTATCTCCATTTTAAGTCCCTGTCACCCTACTGTCATCATATTAAGATTACCTGTTAGGTAAATGGGAACCTTTAGCATGCAATACCATCAATATCCAACTAGGCTGCTTGGCCATACATAGGACGTCATTTATAGGTGACCCCATAAATTGTTTAAAGTTGTAATAGTGGTTTATTGATGAACTAATTCCTGATCTCATGAATGATGCACTAATTTATTAATTTGATTAAATTAATTCATCAATAGATCATTATTAAAAGTTATAAAAAATTAAAGGGTCGTCCTTAAATGACGTCATGGGTATGGGCAAGCAGCCCACTTGGATATTCAAGGTATCGCATGCTAAAGATCGCCATTTACCCAACGGGTAATCTGATGACAGGAGGGTCATATCGTCTGTGAAGAGTCATTCTTTCGCAAGTCCAATGCACAACTAAAATCATTCTGTCCCAAGTCCATTGAATTGGTAGCAACTGTCGAGGTCGCTTCCGCGTTGTCCTATGCATTAGGTGGGGGTAGTATGTTACTGACTGTGTTGTACTCATGACGTACACTTAGGGGTCGTCCACAAAAGTCGTTATAAAAATTTCATTTCCAGAACATTTTGTGCATTTGATAAACATGTAAATAGAACATTTTGCACTTTCAAAAAACATGTAAATAGAACATTTTACACTTTTGATAAACATGTAAATAGAACATTTTGCAATTTCAAAAAACATGTAAATAGAACATTTTACACTTTTGAGAAACATGTAGATAAAACATTTTTCACTTCCAAAAAACATGTAAATAGAACATTTTGCCCTTTTGAGAAACATGTAGATAGAACTTTTGGCAGTTTTTGGAAATGGAATTTTTATGACGTCTTTTGTGGACGACCCCTAAATGTACGTCATGAGTAAAATACAGAAAGTCCAGGAAAATACCACCCCCACCCTCCCCCCCCCCCTAATCCATATAAAAACGCGGAAGCGACCTTGACAGTAGCTACCAATTCAATGAACTTGCGACATAATGATTTTAGTTGTGCACTGGACTTACGACAGAATGACTCTTCACCGACGATATGGACTTAAAATGGGGTTATTTTGATACCGTCATTTATGGACGACCCCTAATGTACTCAGTTTCGAATTACTAAACCCTTAACTAATCATTACCATAACTCATTAGCCGTATTTCCTGAAAAATGGAGATGGTCAAAACCGTTTCTAAATCAGAATGGAGATGGTCAAACTTCATTTTTCACTGACGATATACTAGTTCCAGTGAGCGTGTATGTGTCTAATTAGCAGTATTTACTACGGTGCATCTTTAATTAGAGTAAGCCCCTATGGTTTTGTTACTTTGTGCTGCCGGATTATTCTAACGAGCATAACTTGTCAACGTGTAATCGAGTTTTCTCAGGAGATATTTTTTTTCGAAAAGAGCGTCCCAAAAAACTTAGAATGGCTTAACGACATGATGCGCCAAATGAGTTTCGGTCGATGAAGTATTTTTTTGACAAATCGAAAAAGGCCTCAAAATGGTTTTTTAATCCTATTTTTAATTTGTTTAAAAACCATCTTAAGCTTTATTTTTGAATATTTAGTGTGGAAAACCATTTTAAAATATTCTGAATTCAAAAACAATTAAAATTTAAAATTTTGAAATTTTTTATTTTTTTCGAGATTTTCTAGACACCTACCATTGGTCAGCCAAAATTCCGAAAAAAATAAAAAATTTCAAAATTTAAAATTTTAATTGTTTTTGAATTCAAAATATTTTAAAATGGTTTTCCACACAAAATTTTCAAAAATAAAGCTTAAGATGGTTTTTAAACAAATTAAAAATAGGATTAAAAAACCATTTTGAGGCCTTTTTCGATTTGTCAAAAAAATACTTCATCGACCGAAACTCATTTGGCGCATCATGTCGTTAAGCCATTCTAAGTTTTTTGGGACGCTCTTTTCGAAAAAAAATATCTCCTGACAAAACTCGTTTACACGTTGACAAGTTATGCTCGTAAGCTATGAAATTCTGGTGCTTATAATCAAAGGATTTCCTCGCGGGATCCGGCTCTATCCCGCTCATTTCTGTCGCTCTTTATTTTCGGAGCTAGAGTTGCAAACGTCAACAAATCAGAATTAAAAATTGCATTACAAAAAATGCAAATGAGGTGTTTCCATCTCACGATAAGTTAAAGCATCCTTTACTATGGGAGAATCTGTAAAGAGAAAGGTGTAGGAGAAAATTGAGATACAATTGCTTTCTCTCCCACGTCATAAGCTCCTGAATAAATCATGGCACGGAAGTGAAATTCTAAAAAGCTGAGAGATTATTTTGCTTCACATTAGTGGAAGCGTCGCTCTCCTTTTGTTTCGCAGGCCTCGTCCACTGTTTCAATCCCATCACTGACCTTCGTTAACCTAACGAAATGCAATAAAAAAGTAAAATGATCAATACACACGCTTCAATTTGTAATACACCGTATTTTGTTTTTGTGCAGCCTTTAAATGAAACCCGTGAGTCTAAAAATACACGTTTAAATAATGGAGCTTCGACTTACTTTAGTGCAGGTTAAGAACAATCTTGTTTTATGCGAATGCATTTTCTAGTTGCAACTTAATTAGTTTAGTCGAGCAAAATTGGAAAGCCTGGAGAAAGTATTTTCTTGCCCAAGGCTTAAGTCACACTCGCGTTGTGTATCCAATCTACTGTCGCTAGTCTTCATGACTACAAGGCTCTACAAAGATCCGTTCGTATTAAGTTGGATGCATTTATTCATAGCTAGCACATAGTGGAAAGTTCTCACGGACGTGTATTTTGTTAGAAACATAATTAATTCTCAATATATGCACCCGTATAAAGTTCAACAGAATTAACCCATAAGATGAATCTTATGTTAATGAGTTACAAGTAGTGAAATTAAAAAATGCAAGTCTTTTAATTGCAATCTCCAACTTGACCGTTGCGGAATTTGAGTTTAATCTAAGGATAGTTTGAGACTTAGTTTTATTGTCTTGTTTTATTTCAAAATTTTTGGGACTACACTTTGCTTTGGTTCTTGGGTCGGACAGGATCAATAATGCAGCTGACTACTGATTCCTGGTCGCTTTGGGTGGAATTAATGTTATCCTTGACTTTCTTGGACCGTGGCTGATTCTGGTTCTGGTTCCGGTTCCGGTTCCGGTTTAGCCCTAAGCCTTGCTGCTCCTTTTGAATCCCTCTGAGTAACGCGAATACGACGGAAATGGCGAAACCATAAAGGAGAGATGGGACGGAGATGCGGAGGACAAAAGTGAAGATGCTGTCTGCACTCAGAATCTCAGCAATGATGAGCCAGGCCAAACAGAAGACTGCGTGCAGCAACCACCACCTCAAGTAGAGACTGTTGCTCTGGTAATGTTAACACATGGATTAATTTGGAATTAAATTACGCTACAAAATACATGTTATGTATTTAGGAAAATTAAATTGTCCGTCTCGCACCAACACACTCACCTCGTTAGCACCCTTGATAAGGAAAACTGCAAAAATTACTCCAAGAATTAAAAGTGCGACACAAATGGACAGGACAACCACTAGTTTTAAATCTGTGGGCCAAGAATAATTTTTAAAAACATTATTTTTACTATTTTTTAACCAATTTCCAGACAAATTAAACCTTAATTTGATTATAGTGGAATTAAAGAAAAACATTCTACCATGCAGTTTTAAAGTCTATTTATGTTTCACGTACATTCTGAAACGAAGGGAAAATCCCGGTCCCCGTCACTCCCACTACTGTATGAAATATTTTCGGGATACGCACTTTCCTCCATTGACTTGTTCACTGCATCTGCACCTGCCACCAGAACAGCTACAAGACCGATACCCACCATCAACACGCCCAGTGTGAACATTACCTGTTTGGAAATATTTGTAAAAGAAGAAAATTTCTTACAAAATTGCGCATTAATTAACAGCACTCAAATAGTGACATTATTAAATTGTAAGTTATATGTATCGTGTGTGAAGAATTCAAACGTCCTATATACAATTTAAGCTACAATCAAAATGTGCTATGTCATAAAAAAGAAATGAAAAACATGCGCTAAATTTTAATAAGTTTTTGAAAAGCGTAAAATTTTCTATTTTTATGTTTTTGAAAAGTGTGAAATGTTCTATTTACATGTTTTTAAAAATCGCAAAATGGTCTATTGACATGTTTATGAAAAGTGTAAAACGTTCTTTTTACGAGTTTTTTAAAAGTGCAAAATTTTTTATTCGTAAGTTTCTGGAAAGTGTGAAATATTCTATTTACATATTTTTAAAAAGCGCAAAATGGTCTATTTACATATTTTTGAAAAGTGCAAAATGTTTTATTTACAACTTTTTTAAAAGTTGAAAATGGTCTATTTAAATGGTTTCAAGATATGTTTTATTATTGTTGTGGATGGTGGATATAGTTTTCAGCTACAAATGGAGATAGGTCATTTTGGTTCTTCGTAGACGGTAATTATGTACTATACTGACTCAGTGCAAAAAACTAAATTATTAAGTCTAATTGTAATAATGTGTTAAAAACTGTGTATTGTTTTTGTTGTGGCTTAATTTTTTTTTTGAATTACAATTTGAATCCACGCAACAATTTTAGTCCAACTTCTTGCTCCAATACAACACACTAATATATCCATTTTTAGTTTTTTTGACTATAAAAAAACGAAAGCAAAATTTGGCTTTCTTTATTGCAGTTTCTTTAGTTTTTTTCCTACGGTTGGCTGGCGGACCATTGCAACAATGAAACTGTCTACACCGTTGTAATCACTTTAACCATCCAACATGTAAATTTGCTAAGCCTATAGTTCCTTTAAAAATTTTCAATCTTTCACAGATGAGGTTTTCCATTTCACTGTCACAATAAATTTCCCTCTTGTAAAAAATCTGTTAAATCTGCAAAGTTTCCATTTCCGTACACTTTTTATCAGAGAATGTAGAACATGGGGCAGTGTAAGACTTGTTTTGTATATGCTTCCGTTTTTGAGTTTGTTTCTCCGACTGCGTGTGGGAGTGAAAAGGAACGAGTCGGCTACAAATTGAGAACTGAGCAGCGCTCCGGATGTTCGTCTTCTTTCAATAGATTTTGGAAAGTGAAACACTGTAGCTTATTGTAAATGTATTGAGTATCTTACGGGCGCAGTGCGCAGACTACAAGACAAGGAAACGGATTTTGCTCTTTTCACATTGCGTTACTTTCTTTAGTTGCACCAGGACGAACCAATCAATTTTTACAAATCCCGACCACAATAGTTAGGCATAATAAAATCAAATATGATTTTTTATAATGTGTAACATTTAAAAAAATACTTTATTAAAACCTAATTGGTAATTATACCTTTAGCAATATCTACATCATTTAAAATCGTAAGTAGACTTCATAGCAACTTGATCACACACATAGTACTACATGTCATTTTGACGGAACAAACAATTTACAAAATCGAATTTGTAAATTCGTCATAAAATTAGAAGCCTGCGTGAGAACATTGAATTAGAACTGAAAAGTGTATCAATGTTGATTTAATTGGAACAAAAATGTATGTGTAAAAAATGTTTAAAAGCACTTTGCTTGACGTTTTTTAAAAACCATTTACCAGTTTGGTATATAACAAAGTAAATGTACAGACAGACGCAAATAATGAAAGCTTTTAGGTAAGTGACAAAAAACAAATAGGTTTCAAGCAGATTTGCAAAAAAGAATTAAAGGCATTTAAAGAGTGTCAGGCAAGAGTAGGATGGAAAAAACCCGTCAAGGACTGAAACTGCACTGAAGATATAAAAGAGATTGTGGTGATGTATCTTAGCACGTAAGATATAATCCATTATTATTGCTGCGATCGGAATCTAAATCTTGGACTGACTATGAGAGCTTCCGCTATCCGGAACGGACACCCGGGTTTCTGCAACGTTGACTTTGTACTTACAATACCACTCAACAGATTCAGTTGTATCCCAGGTCAAGTTTGCAAGATACCAGGGCCGGACGAAGGAAATGCTTTCAGGCTCCAATTTATCTCCATACAAAAACCACCATTTGAATTAAATTGACGGTTTCCTTTGGTAAACCAAAATGATGTACTCAAATGTTTTAGAAAAGTGGAAACTGTTCTATTTGAATGTTTGTTGAAAAGTGTTAAAAGTTTTATTTTTATAATTTTGAAATTTGCAAAAATATTTATTTGCATGTTTTTAAAATGCCGAAATCTTCTATTTATATATTTTTTTAAATTGCAAAATGTTCTATTTACATGATTGTTTTTGAAAAGTGTATAATTTCCTATTTGCATGTTTTTGAAAAGTGTGAAACGTTCTATTTGCATGTTTTTGAAAAGTCTAAAACGTTCTATTTGCATGTTTTTGAAAAGTGTGAAACGTTCTATTTGCATGTTTTTGAAAAGTCTAAAACGTTCTATTTGCATGTTTTTGAAAAGTGTGAAACGTTCTATTTGCATGTTTTTGAAAAGTCTAAAACGTTCTATTTGCATGTTTTTGAAAAGTGTGAAACGTTCTATTTGCATGTTTTTGAAAAGTCTAAAACGTTCTATTTGCATGTTTTTGAAAAGTGTGAAACGTTCTATTTGCATGTTTTTGAAAAGTCTAAAACGTTCTATTTGCATGTTTTTGAAAAGTGTGAAACGTTCTATTTGCATGTTTTTGAAAAGTCTAAAACGTTCTATTTGCATGTTTTTGAAAAGTCTAAAACGTTCTATTTGCATGTTTTTGAAAAGTGTGAAACGTTCTATTTGCATGTTTTTGAAAAGTCTAAAACGTTCTATTTGCATGTTTTTGAAAAGTCTAAAACGTTCTATTTGCATGTTTTTGAAAAGTCTAAAACGTTCTATTTGCATGTTTTTGAAAAGTGTGAAACGTTCTATTTGCATGTTTTTGAAAAGTGTGAAACGTTCTATTTGCATGTTTTTGAAAAGTCTAAAACGTTCTATTTGCATGTTTTTGAAAAGTGTGAAACGTTCTATTTGCATGTTTTTAAAAAGTCTAAAACGTTCTATTTGCATGTTTTTGAAAAGTATAAAACGTTCTATTTGCATGTTTTTGAAAAGTCTAAAACGTTCTATTTGCATGTTTTTGAAAAGTCTAAAACGTTCTATTTGCATGTTTTTGAAAAGTCTAATACGTTCTATTTGCATGTTTTTAAAAAGTGCAAAATGTTTAATTTAAATTTTTCTGAAAAGTGCTAAATGTTCTAATTCCATATTTTTTAAAAGTGCAAAACCTTCTATTTACATGCTTTTGAAAAGTACCAAATGTTCCATTTACATATTTTTTGAAAGTCAGACAGCAGAGGCTGCTTATGCACTGGCCACATTATCCGGTCCTGCAAGTTGCAAGGAACCAGGGCCAGTAACTGGAATATCACATGTTTATTTTTTTTTAAGTAACAACAGAAGGCTAAGGAAGCTAAAGCTAAAGTGGTATATGAAGTGCAAGTGTGTTGTTTTTGCTCGAGGCTTTTACACTTTTCTATCACGTACGTTCATTTTAACTCATTTGTTGTAGGAATTTATGGACAGAGATACACATCCTGTTGTATGGTTTTTTTTCCGCTGTGTGAAGAACCGGATACACGAAAATTCAGTGCACTCGGCACACAGTGTGGGCTCTCAGTTCAGATGCTTTCTTTTCACGGACTTTCAGCTTCAGCTCTCAAGAAGTTGTTTTGCTTCGTCGATTCTTGAAGCAACTGTATACATGCAATAATAAAGAAAAGAAAACTCACACGATTCTAAACTATAAGCATTTAACGATTCAACAATGAGTTGCACCACCGATATGACTTTTTACTTACGATTTTTTTGAAATGTTTTACTTTGTGGTTATCATGTAACTTTTAAAATCCTCATGAGCACTATATGTGTGTGGTCGTGAGTAAAACATTTATCCATTTTAAAAATAATTACGAAAGGTGTCTCCATTTTTTGCGACTCCGACTGCCTTATGTTGGTAGAAAAGTTGTTTGAGGATCGTTTTTCTAAACATTTGTAGACTCTCAAGTACACTTTTGTGATCATAATGAGGGAATACAAAATACAAGGTAATTTCTAGAATCATTATGTTGCAAAACTAAAATACAAAACATATTTTTGCCGTGGGCGCAATAACGCAAGAGCAGGTGCTCGCTCTCGCTTACAATTTCCCAAGTTAACATCTTCATTTTGACTTTTTACTTTTTGTGTTTGACTTTAGTTTTGTTGAATTGGCGAATTTGTGATTGCAGGTATAGTTTTCCACAGCGATATATATTTGCAACGAGGTCAGGTAGGTAGGCACTTAATACCGCAGTTGCGGTAATCCCCCGAGCAAAAATTCTAAGAATTATTCATTTACTGAAATCAATTCACTTTCTACGTGCCTCCGTAGTTAAACTTTCACTGCAATGAAAAATTCGAAAAAGCAATTACGCTCGAATTACGCGCCTCACGGGGTTTTATGCCAAACAAGTTACGTGAATGCTATTCGTATAGGTATGCGATGAAAATAGAAAATGATGGGTATGCGGAATACATAGGGTCATTAAATGGGCGTAATTCGTACGTGTAGCTCGCAGTTACCGAAACCGAAATCTGACGCTGTATGTGATTTCGTAACCGTAAACTTAATCGACGATACGTGTGTTTGTGGCTCCATGTCCCTCCGGGTGCTACTTTCTTTTACAGTGAAAGTACAAAGTTCTTTTTCCTAGTAATGTTTTCAGTTTTTAGAGTTTAAGTTTCTCGGAAATTAAAAGTAAATTAAATGAAGGATTTTGAGAATTATTTACCTCTGCGATTACAAAACTTGGTCTGCCTAATTGCAATTCCTTCAACTTGAACAGAGAATAATTGGCTGTACAGAATATTTTTTAAATCACTTTCCAACGCTTCTCACTGGCTCCCGTTTAACTCCGTTTTCCTCATGTTGTGGTAATACTACAGCAAATTACGTTAATTGGCCTTTGAATTTGGATTGGGGCAATTTTGTTTTTGTACCCACGTATTTCCATGGGCAACCTTGGCCTTTTTGTGCTCGTTTAATCTTAATCACGTCTCACTTTTTGAGCTTTTTGGGTTTGTTGTCTTTAGGATACAAAACGACTCTTGAGCTAAGATAAGTGTATTTTCAAGACTCTTATTGTATATCGTTTGTGACTGTGAAGAACCAAAATGGCCCATTTTCAATTTTAGCTACGATCAAAATTAGCTATGTCATTAAAACAAAATTAAAAACATCCGTAAAATGTTAAATAGGAGTTTTTAAAAAACGTAAAATGTTCTAATTCCACGTTTTTGAAAAAGGGGGAAAAGGTTCTAATTCCATGCTTTCCGTCCGAAACATGCAAAATGTTCTAATTTCATGTTTTTAAAAATGTGCAAAATGTTCTAATTTCATGTTTTTAAAAATGCGCAAAATGTTTTAATTTCATGTTTTTAAAAATGTGCAAAATGTTCTAATTTCATGTTTTTAAAAATGTGCAAAATTTTCTAATTTCATGTTTTTAAAAAGATGAAAAATGTTCTAATTTCATGTTTTAAAAAAGGTTCAAAATGTTCTATTCATATGTTCTAATTCTAAAGACATATTTGAATATTTTTTGTAGATAGTAGATGTTGCGTTTAGGTAAAAATAGAAATGTGTCATTTTGGTTCTTCAGATACGATATGATGGGTGCGAACACTGCGAGTTGCGGTAGGTGGACTTTTAGTAACATGAGAATTGAGCTTAAGTGCATTTCTAGCAGTAGTTCGGTGGTAAGTGGCAAAGTGGTATTTGTCAAGGCAGAGCTCAATAGTAAATTGATCAGTTTAAGTAGAGAAACGTGGCACGTGTTTATTGTACGCATCCTCATCTCACAACATCCGCATCCGCATCCTGCTTTCTTTCAGTTTCTGTGATCTTCCGATCATTCCACTTTGCCAACCCCACGTAGTACATTTGTCCATATTTCACTTGACAATGGAATGTGTCCAAGTCCCATGGGAAGCATTGTCATCTGTATTTTCCAACTTGCCCAACAACCAAAAATTAAAATCTACACCAAAATTTGTAGATTTTATTCTTACCTAATAAAAACCAGTAAAGGAAATCAAGGAAGCCGTGCTTTACATGTTACTAGGGGTAAGAATTTTAAATTGAACGATCTGACAATCAAACCGCCCGCTAGGCTTTAAACTGCTAGGTTTAGTTCCTTAATTTAAGCCCGAATATTCACGCTGCTCGCATTGATAAAGTATAGGGACTGGTGAAAATTGTGCTGCATGCGTCATGGTCATAGAAGCTTACAGATTGCATTTTTTTTTAAATCCAAAGATTACATGCTGCATGGTTCCTGTGTAAGGCTGTTACAAAAAGAAAAGTGATAATTACATCCTGCTGCTAGCTTGTCAACCTTGATAAAGTCTTTACCGGTGCATTTAGTCAGTCATTCAATTGAATTAGCGTAGTGAGCGTGTCATGACTTATTCATAAACTTATGACAAGTGGAGAGAAAGCAATTTTTTTTCTGAATTTTCCTCAGCGCCTTTTTATTTTTCCCATATAGTGACATACCTACATATCGTCAGTGAAGAACCAAAATGACACATATCCAATTTACGCTAGAATCAAAATGACTTATGCCATAAATACAAAATAAGAAAAATGCGTTTAATGTTAATTTACGAGTTTTTAAAAAGTGTAAAATGTTCTATTTACATGTTTTTGAAAAGTGCAAAATATTTTATTTACATGTTTTTGAAAAGTGTAAAATGTTCTAATTACATGTTTTCGAAAAGTGGAAAATGTTCTATTTACGTGTTTTTGAAAAGTGCAAAATATTTTATTTACATGTTTTTGAAAAGTGCAAAATGTTCTATTTACATGTTTTTGAAAAGTGCAAAATGTTCTATTTACATGTTTTTGAAAAGTGCAAAATGTTCTATTTACATGTTTTTGAAAAGTGCAAAATGTTCTATTTACATGTTTTTAAAAAGTGCAAAATGTTCTATTTACATGTTTTTGAAAAGTGCAAAATGTTCTATTTACATGTTTTTGAAAAGTGCAAAATGTTCTATTTACATGTTTTTGGCAAGTGTAAATTTTTCTATTTACAAGTTTTTAAAAGTGCAAAATATTGTTTAAATGCTGTCAAGACATATTTGAATATTTTTGTAGATAGTGGATATTGTTTTTAGCTACAAATGGGAATGGGTTATTTTGGTTCTTTACGGACGATATCCTGAATAGTGAGAAAGCAACCGCGGATCCAGAGGGGGTGGGCTAGGGGGCTTTAGCCCCCTCCAGAAGGAGATTTTCTAACATTGCAGGGATACAGAGCGGCCATTTTCAATATGGCGGCTTAACATTGTTAGCCCCCCCAGGCGGTCATTAGCCCCCCCCCCAGAAAAAAATCCTGGATCCGCCGCTGTGAGAAAGGAACGCTAAATTAGAAATAGATTAGGAAATTTGCATTTTTCAAAACAATATGCTGAATTTTAATTCGTGCTTTGCTCCTCCAGCTCCGGAAATGTAGAAGGCGTGAGAAATAGGCGGGGGTGGGATGGAGCCAGAGCGGAAATTTTAAATTTTGTGATTAAACTTAAGCACCAGAAGCTTCAACTCAGCATTATTACAGTGTGTTACGTTTATTTTACATAAATCACTTACGATTACGTAACTACTGCGTTCCACAGGGGAACGTACGTTAAACGTTAAATTAAATTCTATTTGAGAGTCTCCTCTCCAACTCTTCTACATGTTACCGCTACCCTTATACATATGCAGCCGAAATTGCCTACAAATTATCGTCTGTGAAAAATCAGAATGACACATTTCCATTTCTATACAAACTTAAATTAAGTCAACACACCAACAGAAAGGCATGCGTAAACCTATAATGGCATTTTTTTTAAATCGAAATATTTCCTTTACTGGTTTTAAAAAGAAGCCTTATATTTGATAATTTGATTTTGGAAAGTGTCAAATGTTTCACATAATTGTTTTGTAAAAAGTGCGGAATATTCCATTTTTGTACGGTTTTGAAAATTTCATAATGGTCCCCTTATATGTTTTTTAAATTTATCGAATATTTTTTTAACTTGTTTTTGAAAAATGTAAAATGCTCTGTTACATGTTTTTAAAAGAGCCAAATGTTCCATTTACATGTTTTTAAAAGTGCAAAATGTTCCATTTACATGTTTTTAAAAGTGCAAAATGTTCCATTTACATGTTTTTAAAAGTGCAAAATGTTCCATTTACATGTTTTTAAAAGTGCAAAATGTTCCATTTACATGTTTTTAAAAGTGCAAAATGTTCCATTTACATGTTTTTAAAAGTGCAAAATGTTCCATTTACATGTTTTTAAAAGTGCAAAATGTTCCATTTACATGTTTTTAAAAGTGCAAAATGTTCCATTTACATGTTTTTAAAAGTGCAAAATGTTCCATTTACATGTTTTTAAAAGTGCAAAATGTTACATTTACATGTTTTTAAAAGTGCAAAATGTTCCATTTGCATGCTTTTAAATGAAATCGGAAATCCCCCAACCCGTCACAACATGGTCCCCGGTGGCCACATATATATGTTTATGTTTGTAAGTCATTGTCACGCCTATAATGTTTGCATACCTAAACTGCAGTTAACCATTACTGAATTTAAATAAAAATAATTTATATTCCAATAAATTATCCGATGACACTTTTTAGTCCTGCTCCATTTTCAGTAAAAAATAAAAATGAAAATCGGAATAAAACATGTGGTTGGTGACCCATTTAAAGAAAAAGAGACTTACTTGACTTGTCCTTGTCAACATATATTATGTTGTGATGAGAAAAGTAAATTACGGAGTTCGTGCTGGAGAGTAGGCGTCAATTACATGGACTAAAAGGTAATCACGCAATAAAATAAAAATGCAAGTGTACAAGTGCATTATGTGTCTATGTTATAATTGTTATAAACGAAGCCTTTTAAAATAAACAGAGTGAAGTGGGGTTGCAAGTAAAAGCTAAACTCTAATACAGAATGTCCTTGGATAATGCTTAGTACGTGGCGTAGGTATAATTATACTTACAAATGAATATAATTACTTACGACCGAGTCGAATGTTTTTGCCTTTACTTTATGACTTTATTGTATAGTGTTTCTGAGATAATAAAATAAATTGTGATAGCAAAAGGTTCATTTATGTTCCGCGTACCCATCGCACTTTCTAACCCACATACACAACGGCGACAGCGATATTTAATCCGTCAAGTGTCAAAATGGCCTATTTTCTATTGTATTGTATCTGCATGAAATTATCATTTAATTTTAAAAGCATGTTAATAAAGCATTTTTCACTTTCAAAAACAAGTAAAAAGATTATTTTATACTTGCAAAAAATGAATACTTTTTAAAAACATGTAACAATAAGTGAAACAATTTGCAGTTCCCAAGAACAAGTAAAGCATTTTAAAATTTCCTTTAAAACATGAACCTAAAACATGCTGCACAAATAACAGATCTTGATTGACATTTCCAGCTTGCACCTCATTTCGTATTTATTTTTTATTTTTTGAAGTTAGAGATGTTTCTATTGTTGAAGTAGAGCATAAATTCATTGTGTCCTGTTTTGATTCTTCGCTTAAGATAATTATGTAGAAGCCTCCCATCTATTTCATTGTAACAAAACAGGGGGTAAAACAATGAATTGACTTGGCACTCGGCAGCAGTGATGGCCATTTGAATTCCCGCTACCCTACCCTACCATATTGAAATTGTCAGAATGCCGCTACCGCTACCGCTACCGCTATCAAAAAAATTGATAGCAGCGCTATCGCTACAATGCTAAAGCATAGGATAGCGGTAGCGGTAGCGGAAAGAATTACCTATATTTTGCCCTATTTTGGTAAGTTTTTGCGCTATCGCTATAGCTATCGCTATTAAATTTTTTAGAGAAATATCGATACGGCCCTATCGCTACCGCTATCGCTATTCAAAATAGGGCAGCGGGGCCATCACTGCTCGGCAGATGCAATAAAATTAGTTGAGTGTTTCCCTAATAACGAAGGGTCCATAAGTGATGCCACCCAAATTATTCTTCTTTCCGGACCCACACACCCCCAAGTCATTACTTTAATAGCATTACGTAAACGATTATTTTTAGCATATCATTTATGAGCAATACCCAACCAGACCCACAATATTCAAGACATCATTTACGTACGATGCCGAATAATCAGTACATTCATTCATTCAAAGAGTGATTCAGTTGTTAGTTAATTTTTTCCAAGGAAATCGAGGAGGAGCCGGCCACTTCCAAAAAAGGTCTTGCTAGGAAACATGGAATCACATAGTTGGACATTGCTTCCCGAATTTACAATTTACCATTGATACAAAATTAAGTTTATTTAGCATTTAATCAATGCCGCAGTACTGAAACTCGCAAGAACAAGACCATTGTAAGCAAATATTTTACCTCATTATTTCAAAACTGTAGTTGTCATTTTGTGATGGCAATAATAGCAATAAAATCCAGTAAGTTCAAATTGAGTTCATTTCCGATTGTCTGTGAGCTACCAAAGTGAGACTGAAGTTGTTGCTGAAGCGGATAAAAATAATATATTAGACACCACTGACACATCCATCTTTAGCAGTCAGTAGACAACATTTAGATTTAAATGCTTTGGTATATCAACTACGATTTATAAGTTACATCTACATCGGAACGATGACGACTTTATGACTCGATTTTCATAAAGAGTTAACTTGGCCCATCAGTTCCCTGATTGGCCCGCTGGTTTGAAAGATACAGCATTTAAAAGTAAATGCCGGAGATTTAAAACTAATTCCTTGGCAATTAAAATAATAAATTAGGGCATTTAAATCTAATTGCCGGGCAATTAAAATTGGTGAATGTCCACAGACTGTTTAGTGACTTAACGTTCAAAATCGTATATAATGATGAATTCAAAAGATTTCGAGGCTTTTGACTTGCTTTTAATGGGATTTGCAACGATGCATGAAGGCAGTGTTCAAATTCAAGACGTGAGCAACTAACTTTTCGATTTTGTTTAAATTCGTACGCATAGTATGCACATATTTAATAATAGATTTCTAGCGAGTTTTATCCCTTATATTCATATTATCAATACTTACTAAAGTAGGATAAAAGTTTTTACGTAATCATGATCATAATAACTCATACACTGTTCGCTGTTTTATATTTGCACTTTCAACTTTGCAGCTGTTGGATATATTCTTCAGTTCTCTTGCTCGTCATACTGATTTGTACACTGCGTTTTCAACAGAAGTCGCTCAAAAGGTAAAATTTATCACCGTTGTCATGCTTAAAATTAGAATCTACGGCGTGTGTAGCAACGAAATTTTACGTATTTCCATTTATTACCTTACACCTTATCAGAATCGATGTTCTCGGCTTAGTGCTTAAAACACAGCTTCATAGCTTCCGTTAATTTAGAAGTATGACTTTTAGCCTCAATTTTTTTCTTTACGCTTGATTTGTAGATGATATTAGAAAAGTTCGAAAAATACAGGGCAGATGCAATGAGAGCAGAAGAAGCGAGAAAGAGAGCTTTGAGCGAAGCAAACGAAAGGCAGGTGGAGCGAAATTCGGATGGGGAAACTTCTGGTGCTGGCCCATCAAAGACACAGAGCTCGACTGACGAGGACATGGACGACGACGAGGAAGATCAAAATCTTGAACAAGAGTTACAAGAAACAGAACAAAGCCCAAATCACAGATCAACAGATGATGATGATGATGATGACGATGATGATGATGACGATGATGATGACGACGATGATGAAGATGGTGGCATTCCAAGTCCATCCACGGATGAATATTTCCAAGAAGATGATACAAGTAAATAACAATTTGTTTTTTTAAAGACTATTTTCCAAGTATTTTGTTTATTCCTTAAGGCATTGTTGAAATGGAAAGTTTCTGTGTAAATAAATTGCTTTAGCTTGAATA
This sequence comes from Dicyrtomina minuta, assembly GCA_949802685.1. Classification (NCBI taxonomy): domain Eukaryota; kingdom Metazoa; phylum Arthropoda; class Collembola; order Symphypleona; family Dicyrtomidae; genus Dicyrtomina; species Dicyrtomina minuta. The sequence continues at coordinate 388,969 of OX461810.1, read as the reverse complement.
ACTTTTTATATTCGTTTACAGGTGAGTGTCAATTGCAACCACAAAATTCCGAATCCGAGAACGAAGGTGATATTTCTAACTATTCAAGGAACCGATCTCAACACTCCGAAATCGAGGTAAGCTTCCGTTTATTAACAATTCTAAGATCTTACTATTGACACTACAAATGACATTATTTACGGACGATACCTAGCTAATTCAAGTTCACATTTCGTGACCTAAATCTACTCTGAATCTTCTGCTTAAAATTTAAAATATTAGCGATGTTAACGCATGAGGAAATAAATTAAATTGTTGACTCAAGTTATTTCTCAGCTAACTGATGCTCCAAATAATGTTCTTGAAAAACTTTAATTAACAAACAACAAATTTACTTAGTACTTAATGAAAAATTTATTTTCTAATCGTAGATTGGGTGGTCGACAGAAGTGAGTGAATTTCCCGCAAGAAGTCAACATGCAGCAGTGGCTGTTGGAAACAAGCTGTATTCTTTCGGTGGATTTAACTTTCCAAATTTTTCATATGATGATCTTTTGGACGTTTTCGTATTGAATGTCAACAAATTAGAAATGAAATGGAAATTGTTGTCCATCAAAAACAATCTTAAAAATCAGCAGCTTGGTCAATCAGCTGTGGCCTACAAAGAATTCATTTTCATCTTTGGCGGTGTTGACACGCTGCACAAACCATCACACTTAACGCATCGATTAGACTTAACAACATTAAAACTGCAAGAAGTAAATGTGACTGGGAAAGTTCCGAAGGCTCGTTATCTTCACTCCGCAGTTGTGGTCTCAAATCAGCTCATCATCTTTGGCGGTTTCAACCCGGAATTTAAACTTACAAATGATTTACATTCTCTGAATCTGGGAACTTTTCATTGGTCAAAAATGAACGCAAAATTAAATCCTGAATTCAAAATTGTTGAATAGAAAATGCGATGAACAAAGTATTGAATTGCGGTGCACAATAATTGTGGTTATCTTCTTTTAACTGGTTTACAGGGAATTGCGCCTTCACCTCGAAGTAGTAGTAGTAGTAGTATGGATTTATTGCATTTTTAGGCCATAGGCCCATACACAAATCAAATTTATAAATTTTTTAACAAAATTGATTGATTGTTACAATAATGGATAGGTTAATTAATTGATTGAACACTAATAATGTTTACGGTGATAGTTAGCCATCTAGTTCAGATGTTTAAGTCGTTTTCTTTCTTCATGTAACTTGCCGATTTAACATCACATAAATAACTTTCATTTGTCGGTTATAATAACAGAAATTGTTTCTCTTCATTAATCATTAAAATGTATTTAAATCAAATATACGTACTTAATCACATTAGCTATTACCAATAGAACTTAATATTATCATTGAAGTGTACACTCCACTAGTGGGTACATACAGCTTCCCCGTTAAATACTAAAATATTATTTTGACCTTCTCTCATCAAAAGTTGAACTCCGTAAACTAACTTGAGCAAAGCTTCATGTCATTTTTAGGCTGGTTCAACCAGGATTACATCCCCACTCGATTAGTTGAGATCCGTTGCTTCTGTACTGCTTTCCGTCCACCGCAATGCCGAATTTTTCGATGAACTGTACCACTGCCGTTGGTTGCTGATGCTTAAACTGCCAGAACATTTCTGTTGTATGTCTATACATTGCTTGCTCTGCTTTAATAAGGTAAGGGTAAATGCGAAATTCCCTTGAAGTGTGTTTTAACTCGGATTTTTTCTTCATAATTAGCGAGACTTGACTACTGTCTTTCAGCTTCACGAATAACAAGGGGGGTTTGCCTGGAGTTGACACACTGGCTCTCCTAGCCTCCTCAATCTCTTTTTTGCTAATGCAGATTCCAAGTTTATAAATAAGAAGATCTTGGGTGTCTTCTAGAGCTGATTTGTTTACTTTCAGGCTCGAAATTACAAATTCTTTACTTCTGTTTGCTTTTTCTATCCCTAGTATTCTACTCTGCAAACCCGCTAGCTGATTTTTGGCTCCCAAACACTGAGATCTTTCCACTTCCACACGGGATTCCAGTGCAGAAATTTTATAGTTTAAGTGAGCAACATTAATGTTAATTGAGTCTTCCAGTTTATCAGCGAGTTCTTTAATTTTTCCTCCATATTGTAGGTCAGTGTTGTTTTCTATTAATCCCACTAGTTGGTCCTTAAGATAAAAGATTTCTGCCTCCCCTTTGTCACTCCGCGTTTTCAGTTTTTTAACATTTTCGTTTAAATTAGTTACCTTGTTGTTGACACTGTTTTCTAGGCTTTCCATTATCTCTGATATTTTGTTCTCCAATTTTTGAATCATCATGTTGACCGTGTGTAGTATTCCGTTAGCGGCGATTGAAGATATTTTCTGCGACATCATCTGTATTTGCTGATTCACCATAGACGAGATCTGGTCCGTTAGTTGTGGTGGTATCTTGTTTTTTTCTTTCGACATCTTCAATACCTATCAAAATATATTGTTTGCTGGTATCTTAAGACCTACTAGTGGAAGAAAATATGGTAATAGTGCCTTTCGGCCTACGTATTAATTAGATGGAACTTAGCTCTTTGTATTTCAGTTCAATCCAGTTTAATTCGGTGAAAATTGAGTCCAGGAGATGAGTTTCTTCAGTTTTGTCTCTGCCTCCGTTTCTGATTATGTGCACCGTGTAGGATGGGATAGAGTTTAGCGTGGTGGAAACAAATACACTCCCAAAAATAGTCTAGACTATTACAACTTTAATATCTTCGATCTTTTTCTATTGTAACAGGATTAGTTAAGCACAGTTTGATTGTTAAAACAACTAAAAATATAATTTTAACTATAAAAATCGACAAGTTAAATAAAAAAATTTCAACTTTTCCTAGAGTGATCTAGGCCGTTATGTTCCTCCGACGAGCGCTAGATGGCTTCCCGTGTAGGATGGGATAGAGTTTAGCGTGGTGGAAACAAATACACTCCCAAAAATAGTCTAGACTATTACAACTTTAAGTAACACAACCACAACAGTTACAACCTCGAAGTAATCATTCAGCAACAGTCTGCAATGACAACTTCATCCTCGTTTTTGGTGGATATGATTGTGAGGAAAGAAAATGCTCAAACAAGCTTTTCTGTTTTGATGTAAACTCAGGAGAATGGACGCAACCAAAATCACATGGAACAACTCCAAAGCGTCGACAGGGTCATTCTGCATGTAAGAACGAACAAAAAACCTTAAAATTATTTTACTTTGCAGTTTGGACTGACTAATTCTTATGTTAATTCAAACTCAATTCAATTCAATTTAAGTTAAGTTTAAAACGTTGCATTTATTTATCTTGTATATTTCTTTATTAGTTGTGCGCGATGGACTCTGCTTCATTTTCGGAGGATATTACTTTAACAAAAAGAACGATGAACGTGTTCATTTGAATGACCTATTCTGCTACGATACAGGTAAATGTATTCAAATATTGTTAAATGAAATTAAACCTCTACATTTTGTGCTTTTTGATTTACTGTTAACAAAGGTAATGCAAAACTTTTCAATTATATTTAAAACAGAAACTTTTGAGTGGAAAGAAGTGAAACCGACTGGCGAACCCCCGTCACCTCGAAGGAACTTTGGCTGCGTTTCGTTAGGCGACCGAGTCTTTATATTCGGAGGAGAAAATAAAAAATATCTGGATGACATGTTTGTCCTGGAAATGCGTAAGATTTTGTGACCCTCAAGTTTAAAATATTTTAAAATTTTTTATTCACAGAATTCTGAAAGTAAAATTTCTTACCTTTATTTTACTTTATAAAGCTTGCAAAGGACTGGCAAGTGCCGTATTTGGACAGGTATCAGTAAAAGCGAATACAGTTGAAGTGTTACGTGGTCGTGACAAAGACAAAGAATTGATGAAAAGAATTGCTCGTATTAAAAAAGAAGGAACTACGAAGAAACGGAAGGACAGCGAAAACTGTGGTAGCAGTGATGATGAAAATGATGAAAGCAATAAGAAAATATGTATGAATAGAGCCGCAGTTAGATTAAATCCGAACATCTTTAAGGTCAAGATTGAATCAGACTACATTCCACCCACCGTCAAGGTCAAAGTCGAACAAGACGAGTGAGAGAAAAGTAGCGGTTGTTGTGACAGCATCGCTGCGCTTCCATTTTGTTATCTTTATATTCACAAGCATGATTTTACTAATAATTATTTTTCGAACTTAAAACCATTTAAAAAAAATATTATAACAGATAAGTAGGTATAATAAATATATTAGGAGGATTGTAAAACTTTCATTTTTTATGGTACGGAGAATTTGAAATTTTTTTTTGCATTTAACACAAATCAGTAAGACCAGTGACGTAATCAGATCATGACGTAAGATCATGTTAGTCAAAATTGTCAATGTAACAAAAATGTATCAAGGTAAATGAAACCACGTATTTGCTTGAAGTTTTAAAAAAGAATTTCTTGTGTGGTATAAGAAAAGTGAATGTACAGGCAGACGAAAAAATAAAACCATTTAGGTAAGTGACAAAAAACAAAAATTAAGTAAAGAATCTTATCCTGGAGAATGCAATGCACTGGGCGACTGGGCACATAGTATGAGCTTTTAGTTCCGATTGTTCCCAATTCTTTCTTTTCACGGACTTTTAGCTTTCAAAGTTGTTTGGCCCTATCGATTTACTAAGAAAATGAATGTAATGATAGTGAAAAGAAAACTTACACGGATCTCAACTGTCAGCATTCAACAATAAGTTGGACTATTAATTTAATTGTATAGTTACACTTTCTTTGGAAAAACGTTACTTTGCGGTTATGATTTAATTTGTAAAATTATTATGATCATTATTTGTGTAGTGGTTAGTATTGTTAGTAAAGCATTAACCTATTTAGAAAAAAACAAAAGTGGTTTCCATCTTTTGCCAATTGCCTTATTATTTTAGTTCAATTTGAGTGGTATTTTTTATAAGCGTTCCTAGACTATGTAGTACACTTTTAAAATCCTGATAAGGAAATACAAGGTGATTCCTAGTATATTTTTCAAAACTAAAATACAAACCATGTTATTGCTGTGGGCATAAGAACGCAAAAGCAGGCGCCCGCTCTCGCTTAGAATTTCACAAGATAAAATCTTTATTATTACGTTTTGTGCTGGACTTTTATTTTGTTAAATTGTGATTGTACGTTAAGTTTCTAGCCATATTTGCAAAGAGGCAGATAAAAACTTGATTTCGCAGTTGCGATAATCCAACGAACAAAAATTCCAAGAATTATGCATTACTGAAATCAATTCACTTTCTACGTGCCTCAGCAGTTAAACTTGCACTTCAATGAAAAATTCGAAAAAAAGTAATTACGTTCAAATTACGCGCCTCACGGGGTTTCATGCCGAAAAAGTTACGTATGTAAATGCTATTATTAGGTATCCGATGAAAAGGTTAGGTGTAGTGGTGTAGGGATAAACGTGTGTACAAATAAACGTTATTTGTATTTTGTATATGTGGCACCGTTACCGAAACCAAAATCTGGTGCCGTATGTAATTCCGTAATCGTATTGATTGTGAAGTGGCTACATGTCGGGCATGTCCCTCCGGGTGCTGCTTTCTTTTACAGAGAAAGTACCAAGTTCTTTTTCCTCGTCCTTTCCCCAGTTTTTAAAGCTCAAGTTTCTAGTCAAAGAAGGTCAATGAGGGATTTTGAGAATTATGTACATCCGCGATTACAAAACTTGGTCTGGTTAAATATCTTTCATAATTCCTAGTATTTCCTCGAATAGGGAATTGACTGCAAAAACTAGTTAAAAATATATCTTGGTCACTTGTCACTGGCTCTGGATTATTTCTGTCTTTCTGTGACTGTGTCATTACTACAGCAGATCAAGTTAATTGGCCATGGATTTGTTCGGGGCGATTTTGTACTCACGTATTTGGACGGGTAGCCGCTTGGCCTTTGTGAGTTGGTTTAATCACGTCTCACTTTTTGAGGTTTTTGAGTTTGTTATCTTTAGGATATAAAATGACTGTGATCGTCGCGATAAGTGTATTTTCAAGACTCTCCTATTGTAACTGATATTTTCTACAAGGAAACAGTTGAGTGCGAACTGCGGCAGATGCACGTTAAAAGTTAAGTAACATGAGGCTTGAGCTTAAGTGCATTTGTACCAGTGCGATGCGGTGAGTGGTAAAGTGGTATTTGTAAAGGCAGAAGCTCAAGAGCACATTGATTAATTTAAGTGGAGAAACGTGACACTTGTTTATTGTACACATCTCCAGAGATCTCATAACTTCCGCATCCTGCTTTTTTTCAGTTTCTGCAATCTTCCGATCCTTCCTCGTTCCCGCCATCCCCAGTAGTTAACCTGTCCACTTTTCAGTTTCCACTCTGCCTATGAATGTGTACAAGTCACATATGGGATGAATTGTAATCTGTACTTCTCAACGTGTCCAACAACAAAAACTGACAGATTTTAAAAGGAAATGCCGTCGTCAAGGTCTAACGTATTCTAGACACGATACTCACCCAGATTCACCTCAGTTTAAGTTTAAGGACACTTCACAAAATCAGGTTTGTTTAATTGCCAAATTATTTTCTCCCTACTTGCATTAATTTAGTCTATATGGTATGTTTAGTTTTGAACAACAGATTTAGCGTTTTAGTTTTGAGCAGTGCTTAACCTGTTACTCAAAGAGTTTTAAAACTAGCGATTTGGAACATTCCTGTACGCTTCAAACTACAAATCTTGATTACCCAACTAATTTTCCGTTCGAATTTTCCTCAACGCCTTTTTATTTTTACCGGAATGTAAAAAACCTATATATCCTGAATCGTGAGACCGGAGCGTTAAGTTAGATGTAGATTAGGAAATTAGGCTTTTGTTGAAGGAAAAAAGTATTGTGAGTTTTAAATCGTTATTTAGTGCTCCAGCTCCAGAAATAGGCGGGATTGGGCCAGAGCAAAAAACGTATGCACCACCTTTCTACAACGTTCCTATAGCAAATGTATCGCAGCTCAGTATTTAAACATTAAATTGAGTTCAAGTCTCCTTCGATTGCCACTTTTCTACATGTTAGCCTTGTCTGCAGTCGAAATTGAATACAAATTATCGTCTGCGAAAAATCAGAATGGCACATTTCTATTTCCATCCGAAATTAAATTAAGTAAACAAACCAACAAAAATGAAAGACATGTGAAAAATTTTAATGACCAAGTTTAGAGAAAAATCAAAATGTTCTCTTTACTGGTACTTACAACAGCCTAACATTCGATGTCTTGATTTTGAAAAGTGTCAAATGTTTTACATAATTTGCTGCTTAAAAGTGAAAAATATTTAATTTATCGTTACATGTTTTCAAAAAGTCCTAAACGTTCCATTAACATGGTTTCAAAAAGTGCAACATGCACATCCTGGAGGTATAAGGTACCTAATTATACTAAATTTTCGAAATTCCCGCTTGAAATCGTGCTAGCAGTCAGCTTCACCAACGTCAATGTCAGTGTTATCTTGAATCCAGTCTAAGAATTTAGCAACTTCTGTGTAGACACCCGGGTATTTAGGATTTGCACAACCTTTGCCCCAGGACACAACCCCCACAAGAAGGTAAGATCCGTTGGCCATCTTGCGTGCGAGAGGTCCACCCGAGTCCCCTTGACACGCATCTTTCCCACCTACACCCAAGTAGCCTGCACAGAGCATAGTCGATGTTACATTAAATTTTAATGCCCCATTGTAGGCTACTGTACAGTCCTGGTTCGCAACTATGGGTACAGTCACTTTCTGAAGAATATCTGGCTGAACCCCACCCGCCTCCAGAGTTCCCCAACCAGTCACAACAAAATCCCCGCTAGCGACATAATTGGACTGTGGCAAAACTACTGGTTTTACAAAATCTGTTAGATCAAATGGAGGGTCTACTTCAACTATAGATATATCACTAAATCTTTTATCGCGGTCGTAGTCTTTATGCAGCGTTACTTTCTTCAGTTGTCGCTCCTGTTCCCTCCCGGACGAAACTTTTACGTTGTGACCTCCGGCCACAGCTGAGAACACGGATGTATCCTTGTTGTAGAAACAATGCGCAGCAGAAACGACGTATTTTTCAGTCAGAACTGAGCCTCCACAATATACAGGTGGAGGCTGTGGACGTTTAAAGTAGATTTGATAGGGGAATTCATTCGGCAGGGCATCCGTTCCGCCAACGATCCGTGTGCCTTTTGGTCGATACGGCGATGCGGCAGAACATTTAAATGTGCTGCATTTCTCTTTAGGTTCTGTCAGAACAAATTTAGCATGTCATTCACTGAATAGTGTAGGGCAAAAATGCAGTAATGTTTTGAAAATTGATCTGTTGTTTTTACTATGCGAGCAGAAAATATTGTTACCACAATTAGTTGTCCACTTGACTACTTGACACGAGGGTTTGCTGCTGGCGGACACTTGTGAAACATCTTCGAGAGGCGCTTGGATTTTTTGCGACGCACTGTGTTCTGATGTGGATGCGCAGATGGCTTGAACAAGCGCACCACTTAGTCTAGCCTTGTACTCACCTGCCGCTATTTACCAAGATATTTAATTATATTACAGTAGATCCTCGCTTATATGATCCTCAAAGTTATGATTACCTCAATTATATGATGCCTAAATCCGAGTTATAATACCTCAATTATATTGAGAGGAGTTAAAAACAGTTGCAATAGCAACCACTCGTCAACATTAATTTTATTCTTAATTTAAAATATTGTTTATATATTTTCCCGAGTCATCCCAGTCACTCCAGTCCCAGTCTCCCAGTATTGTAAAATCTAACGCTATTCAGAATCAAACCAATTGACCTACCGACTAACACCTCATAATAATTTCTCTGAACATAAAATAAAAGTTTGATTCTCGCCTACCTACTCCTATTCCTACCATTTATTCAGCTTACGAATAGGGCCAAATTTATAAATCCTATCTATATGATAGTTTTGAAAAATATTCCATAATCCACCAAAATAACTAGTTTTTTTTCTAACAAATTGGTTTATAACAAACAAAATAATCACAAATAAAATTACTGTTCGTTCTAATTTAATTTTTGTTTAAATATACATCGAAATTTATTGTGTTATACTAATTGATTGTAAACCCAGTAACAATTTAATAAAGAAAACACCTTGTAACAAGTACTTACATCTTGTATTTAATACATTAATTATACATAAATAAACAATTACCTCAATTTTATGATAATTTTCGTATATGATAGGGGTCTGGTTTTAATTACATTATATAATCGAGGATCTACTGCAGTAGAAAATCAATAAGATATATGACAAGACAGGCATGTTCAGTATTTGAGGCTACTCACCTACAAGATGTAAGCTTATAAGGACGCACATTAAAACACTCATTACTCCAAAGGCGGCTTTGTATAATGCAACGAAACGTTAAGACAATAATTTTTGGATTTAGGGACCTTCATAAAATTGAATTCACATGTAGAAAAATACTGTACCAAAAGTCGTATAACATTTAAGTTCTATTTGCCCCTCTTTAAATGCAGTTAAACAATGTAAAGTAATGCATAGTTTTAGTAGTTAATTCCCTTTTTATGTGTGTGTGTCATTGGCATTGTTCAACAGTGCTAACTAATGAACATGAGCACTTTTAGTGGGCGCGTGTAACATGTTAAGATTTGAGGGGCAAGTTGGCTCATTGTGCTCTTTATTTAAAATCAGGTTCCTTTTTTTTATATATGCAGGTCGCAACGATCGTGTACTGTTTAAAAAAATACAGGGTGTATTTCATTCAAATCGGTAAAATAGTGAGCTCTACCAACTGAGCTATCAATGCTAAAGGAGGCCGACAATGATTGAAATCTTTAGATACATTTTAGGGTACAAATAAAATTGAGCCTTAAAGGAAAACATTGTGCGTAATTTTTAATTTCATGAAAGCCTGTAAAAGTGTACCATTTTTATTTAAAACAAGACCGAGCTGCAGTTTAGCTTTAACATTTTACATAGCAGCTAGTACTTACACTTACCTAATATTATTAGCTACAATAATATAACCAAGGATCACAAGGCAATAAAAGTAAAGCGTTAATTAAGATATTTAGGTAGGTAACTAAACTGGCTTTGTCGTTAAACTCTTGCAATGTGTAAATTATTGGGACTTAGGTTTAAAAAAATAACAATCTAAATTGAACCTGTTTGCAGTTCGCTTACCAGGGTTGATGATATACTCACGTTATATATAAGAAAAAAACAAAAATTTGCAACTCACACACTAAAAGACACTAAATTTTATGCAGAATATAAATTGACATCCACTATCAAAATTAAAAACTAAAATTGTTAGTTCTCCGACTAACTATGCTTTCAAAATACAAAAGTTTCAAAGTAAACAACGGCCCCCAAGTATTAAGGTACTTTACTTCTTCATCTGAATTGCAACGAAGGCAGCAACAGGTTCCAGAATCTGACGTGTTTCTGAAATCAATTCGATAGTAATAATAATAAGCCATTTACGCACAGGTAAAGCTCATAGCATGGTGGTCATAGGACCCTAAAAATATGGATTTTTCTATGGAATCATTTATGGACGACCCGTGATTGTAATTGTAAGAAAGTACCTTCCATCTTCCTAACGCTCATTTTAATAGAGTCAAAAGAAAATATGATTTTTGTCTGGTGAGTTACATTCTGGAATCCGTGAACAGCTGTCACTTCTGAAGCAAATTTTGAGCACAAAAGGCTACGTTCAAAGTTGAATTTGAATTCCTTTAAATCTGCAATTATTTTAATTTATATTATATTATTACCAATTATTACGCGTACTTGGATTAAATCGTAAATTAAGATGCAAGAAAATTGTTTGGTCTATGAATAATCTGGATAAAATCATAACTTAGTAGTAGTAGGTGGTACGCTAACTATTGATAGAACCGGATGTATATTCCGGGTAACTAAACGGCTCCGAAAAAACCGATAAATCGATAGGGTCATTAAGAGTTGATTTGCTCCCTTCCCATGTCCCTATAAATGACATTTTTTCTACAACATGTGAGAGATGGCAAGGAGAAAAAAAGAGTCGACTGTGTCATCTGTTGATTTTCTAGCTCACATTCATTTGAGCGGGATTGTGTTTCAAAACTGCAATGTGTACCATAATCATGGTGTAGATGACGTTACTTTGTTTTGTGAAATTATTTCAGCACTCAATGAAATATAAAGAATTTAAATGTAAGGAGTTATGGACCACTGTATACCATTTCATTACATATGAGTTGGTAACCACACCATTTCCGTTAACGGCTGGCGAACTTAAACATCATAAAAAAGTTGTAATTCACTTTTCTAGATCCGAATTATATGTAGATTAAGGCTGCGTGGAGATTATATGCATTTGTTTCATATTTAATGAAATATGATGAATTTGAATGTAAGGAGTTATGGACTACTGTATACCATTTGATTACATTTAAATTGGTAACCACACCATTTCCGTTAACGGCTGGCCAACTTATACATCATAAAAAAGTTGTAATTAACTTTTCTAGATCCGAAATATATGTAGATTAAGGCTGCGTGGAGATAATATGCATTTGTTTCATATTTAATGAAATATGATGAATTTAAATGTTGGAAGTTATGGACCAATGTATACCATTTGATTCCATATGAATTGATAACCACACCATTTCCGTTAACGGCTGGCGAACCTATACATCATAAAAAAGTTGTAATTCACTTTTCTAGATCTGAATTATATGTAGATTAAGGCTGCGTGGAGATAACTTTCTGTTTTTATCATTTTACACAATAAAATAAGCTTTTTTATTTAAAAAATTATCAAAAAATAAAAAGTTGGTATAAAATCAAAAGTTTAATATATTTAATATAAAAGTATGTAAACTGAAAAAATATATGTAAAATCGTTCATAATATTAAAGTAAAATATCTAGTATGTACCACTTCTTAAAAAATAGTTTTATAAAAAACCAAAATGATCTCAGCTCAGATGTTTTGAATTTGATTCATGTTGATCATCTCCAAATGCAAAACAGCATGCCCTTTTATTTGATTGATGAAACGACAGATCAGAATCAATAGCAGCAACAACAGTGTTAGCATCAGTCCTCCTATCAAAAGTCAAAATAGTATATTGCACTAGTCATGTTTTTTTTATTTTTGTTACATTTATAAATATAAATATATACCGAATTACTACTTACCAACAATTAGCAGATGATAAATATAATCGTCAATGATTGTAACTGAATTCCAAGATGTACTGTCATTGTTGCTTTTAAAGTTGAAAGTCCAGTCCGATCCTCCATAGTAATCAGTATTGTTGACAACAGTCCTATTTTTATTATTCATATAGGGATAGAAATGTTGTGGCCACATGACTCTTGTTCTAGAAAAGTTCTTTTGTCCTCCAGGAATCCAAGTTTTATTGGGATTTCTGTCTTTATGTCCATTACACATCTCGACATCCGTTATAGTTTCGTATATGAGATATTCAACTCCAGGCTCAATTCCAACAGGTAGACAGGTAGATTCTTGAACTGATATTGGAAATGAGGCTTTGTGAAAAATACAGAATTCAAGACATTCCTCACAATCAAGAGTTGAGGGACATAATTCTTCTGTAAATATATAAAAGTAAACATATATACCACTGAAAATACTCATACAAAACCTGGAAAGTCTCATTTTACATTTAATAATAATAATAATAAAAATGATCAACTAGTAATGATTTAAAGTATTATTATTACCGTTTGAAATATTGTGTAAATCCTTGTCCACACTGACACTTTCCCTAAAAATATCCATCATGACGTTGTCACTGTAGATAATCTTGGTTTGATTGAGAGCAAGCACACTAACCACACCATACATAAATAACCAACAAATAGTAAAACGTGCCATTTTGTAGCACTAGATTTTCAAATAATTTAATTTCGTATTATGTTTTTTCGTGAACTATAATTAATTGAACAACTTGACAAAGCAGTGAAACACAATCGAATGACGTTTGAAACTTCGTCATCACGAGGAATAAAAAACGATCTCTGTCTGTCTATCTTTCATTTGATACATAAATATCATGTATAATATTATTTTAAAAATATAGTTTATAAGTATAAAATATATTCGTGAGCATTCTCTAAAACTTTTGCAGAGCTTCGGCACAACATACAATAACCGCATACTTTAATGTCTGGCATAAACTTGTATATGAACACAATCTCACCATACAGAGATACTCCGTGAACAAATTCTGCATCTGGACCTTCTGTGGATGATCCTTTATCATAGGGATCGTATTTACACGCAAAACAATCTGTTTTGTCCATCACTCTTGTAACTTCACACCAATTGTTAATATTGTCAAACTTATCAAATTTAATCCATTCATCATACGGCGTATTGAAGCATTCAGCCACTTTTTCATCTTTTTTCTTTTCTTGCTCTTCACATCGCACACAATATTGTTTGTTTTTATACTCAATAGTTTGTAAATTTGATGGCATATAGTTCAACCAGCAAAACTGGCATGCCTCACACAACAAACTTTGTGCAGTATTCATTTTGTTTTCAATATAGATAACATTTATTCCATAGTCATAGACAACTGCAGCTCAAAAATGAGTGCACATTTTAAACTAAAAATAAGTCAAATTTGTTAAGTCAAAATAGATAAATATAAATAATTTATCAATTAATTTGAAAAATAATACAAAAACTCGTTTGATGTTTTTTGTCTTTGACTTTTCTTCTTCTGTCCGACACAAGTCCTCCACAATGTCAGTCTATTACGTGTGTATTCAAACTCTTGTTTCACTTCGTTTGAGCTGGTCATTGTATGTATTCAAACTGATTTTGTAAAGATAAAAAAACAATGCAGAGAAGTTGACAAAGGCAGTACAGGTTTAGAATGAATTGGAGAATGAACAGACGCATGCCGCTTATATACACTCACAAGAGTTTTACGCGCATCAGAGTGAGAACAGAGGTAAACGCATGGGACGTACCATGACAAATAGTAGGAATTCTTCCAATTAGCTACGGTATTTCAATTCTCCCCTCCTCAGCGGAACACATAAAATGAGATTCAATATTATTTGTTGTAGCTATAAAAGATGAATAGAGAGGAAAAATCAATTATATCCAATTATACAGATCCAAATTTTATTGGATCCTTTTCAGGTGTACATACATTCAAACAACATGTACCACAAAATAAATCTGAAATTACTAAAAACTTTCTGTATGTTCCACAGTATACACAGTACAAACCAAGAATTACTAAATTTCCAAGACGTCACTTTAACGCGAGAAATTTGACTCAACAATTTCAAATCGATCTTATGTCGTTAGGTCAATATAAAACATATAATAAGGGATTCTCATGGGTCTTAGTATGTATTAACTCATTTAATCGTTATGTATTTATTGAAAAATTAAAAACAAAACGAGGCTCTGAAGTTGCAGGAGCATTGTCCAAAATATTTAAAAGAGCGGGATTTACACCGAAAGAGCTTTTATCCGATAAAGTACGTAAAACACACAGCTATATTTATTTTAATTTAAAAAGTAGAACAATTAAATGTATGTTTTTATTTAAGGGGAAAGAATTTTACAACTCAGATTGTAAGAAATTATTTGAAAAATATAATATTAATCACTACAGTACACACACTGGCATCAAGGCATCTCAATGTGAAAGGTTATTGAAAATAATAAAATAAATATAATTATTACATAGATAGGTAAAAGTTGTAACTTTTTATTTTTTAACGATAGAGTTATACGAACAATTCTTGAACGTCTTCACCGTTTTAACGCAGATAAAAAATCATTCAAATGGATAAATATTATTGATAATATTGTATATACTTACAACTATACAAAGGTAATTTATTAAAAATCAAATATAGCAAGAGTAAATTCAAAGTTTCATTATTATTATTAAATTTTAGCATAGAAGTATTGGAGCAAAACCAGCAGAAGTTACAAAAGAAAATGAAAGTATAATATTTCATTATATTTTCGATCCTAATAAGGACTCAAAACTTCCAAAAACGTCAACCTATCATGTAGGACAATATTGTAGAATTTCAACACAACGCAATATTTTTGAAAAGGGTGCAAATAAAAGGTTCTCATCAGAAATATTTCAAATAAAAGAGGTGCGCAGGGCAGAGGATCAATATATTTATATTTTACAAGACTTACAAGGTAGAGAAATTAATGCAACATTTTATAAAAATGAACTTAGTCTTGTTTCGATGGGAGCAATAGAATGACGCACAAATCTACACTACTTCAAACAATTCTTCAATTTATACAACGTGGAAAAAAGAAATTGAGCAGTCCTATTTCAAAAATACAAACAGATTTTTTGATTCAAAATTTAAAAATGGATGAGGTAAGTAAGACAAATAAAAAACCATACATGGTAATAATATTTGTTTTTATATAAAATTAATTAATGATTTAAATGTAGGATAAAAGAAATTCTTCTTCAAATCTATGCAAGTGTGTGCAAAACGGAAGGTGTATAAGCAGTAGCGACGAATTTCAGGTATAATAAAAAATGATTTGATTTTATAACAATAATATTAATAATTCAAAAATGTAACACACATGTAATGATTTTTATAGATCCATATTGGAAATGGCTACATGGTGTATATACAAAACAATTTACTACATGTAAGAAAACCTGATAATTCAACACTCGGATCTGGACTTAGTATTCCATTACACATTGCAAACTCACTGGTTCATGCTATAATAAGTGTATCAACTTTTTCATCATCAAAATGAGTTATCACTACACTAACGATGAAATTTTTGTGTACTTAATTTCTTCAGCTTCAACAGAATTATTCCCACAAAATAACAACAGTAATTTTAAAGTGCAATTACCTGAACCTCTTGAGCTTGATAGGGAGCAGTACGAAGTTGCCGTTACAGAGGTATCATTTAATCATTCCCAGCGAGTATTCGAAAATAATCAAACATCAGAAGAACGGAAAATTGAATTAAAGCATTGGAAAACAGACAAGGAAAATAATAAAAGTGATAAAAAAATAATTAATTTCTACGTCCCAGGTCATCCATTAAAAATAAATGATTTAACCACAACTTTAAATAATAAGTTTGGATCAGATATTTTACAACCATTAAGAATTGATATCAAATTTGCTGTAAATAAAAATGCAAGTTTAATTGATGTCAATTACACAAATTGTGAACTAAGACTGTCAGATAAACTTTCTGCTATATATGGATTTCCATCAAATATAGTTTTTACAAAAGGACAACACAATTCACCTAATCCACCAGACTTTTTAGCAAATTCACATTTAATGATGATATACAGTAACTGCTGTGAAGAACAAACTGTGTGCAATACAAAGGCACCCATTCTCAGAATTATACCGTACACGCCTGCTGAACATAATATTGTTAAACACTATACATTTAATCTACGATATTATTTAAAGCTACCGTCGTCTACATTAAATTTCATTCATATAGCAACGCTCACAGAAACAGGGGAGCCGTTTAATTTGAGCAACGGACTATTTACTGTAGTTTTGTCATTTCGAAAAAAACTATAATGTCAATTCATCCTCTTTATGATCTTCAATACGGTGAAGGGAGCTTAGATCTCCCTTATTTCATGGTAAATACTATAACACATATTTTATTTTGTAAGAAACATGTATTTAATATCATTTTTTAAATGATATGCATATTGTACAGACAAGGCGAAGAGTGCAGTACGGAAGGGGGAAAATCGGGAATTTCTTCAGAACTATTGGTAGATTTCTTGTACCGGCTATAAAAAAGATTGGTAAAGCAGCTCGTCCATATGCACGTGACTTTATTAGTGCAACTGCAAGTGATGTACTTCAAGGGGATCGTAGTATAGGTGACTCAATAAAAGCAAGAGGGTTAGAAACTCTGAAAAAAGTAGAATCCAATTTATTTAATGATGCACCTACACAACAAGGATCAGGTTTACGATCATTCAATCAAAATACTGTACGTAGTAAAATAGCATTAGGAAGAGGACGTGTAAAATCACAAAACAGTGTTGTGAGGAAACGGCGTGTGAAAGGACGTAATTTAATAAGGGAGGAAAAACGACAAAAACGAGGAAAATCCAATCTAATTTCTACACTAACAGACATAAAATCTAATCAAAAGAGGGGGCAAAGGAAGAAACGTAATCTCATCTCTCAAGACTTGTTTGATTAACTTACGACATAATCATGTCTTCCACTAAACATTGCATTCGCTCGGATACTGTTCTTATTAAAGATCATTTAGTGGATGCTTCGATTACAAATGTTGTATGGGAAAAAATAAATAGCAAAACATCTCTGGACAATGAACATTCTCAACTCGAATTTACTGCTGAAGGGACGGAAAATTTATCTATCAAATTAGATGATACATTCTTTTATATACGTGGAGCTGTAGTTGATGAAAAGGGGGCAGCTCCAACAGTTGATACTTTAGCCGTTGTCAATAATTTTCTCCCAAGTCTATTTAGTTCCGTTGAAGTATCATTCAGTGAAACTGTCATTAGCCAGTCTATGAACCACCCATTCAGATCAATTGTAGAATTAATTCTCAACTCCAGTCCAGAGTATATAGAAACTCAAGGTAAATTTGCTGGATATATAGAAGACGATTCCCCCTCAACATTAGCAAAAGCTACCAATGCATCTTTTAAGCAGCGAAACGCGTGGGCAAAACAAAGTGTAATTGAATTTGTTGGTAAGCTTGCATGTGATGCTTTTACCATTACAGACTTGCTACTTCCATCCCTCAAAGTGACCACAAAATTAACAAAATCACCAAGTCAATTTATTCTAATCAACACCTTAGCAGATGATACAAAGCAATACCGATTTAAGTTTCAAGAAGCATGTATGTACGTCAAACGCTATACAATTTTACCATCAATAGCTTTGAAAAATTATCAAATTCTACAGTCTGTTCCAGTGAAAATACCATTCAAAAAAGTGTTAGTAAAGTCTTTTATAGCTCCAAAAGGAAGCACAACGATTACAGATAGTTCTGTACTTGGAGGAATCTTACCCGAACGCATTGTAATTTTTATGGTTTTAAATTCATTAGCCTATGGATCTATGCAATCAAACCCCTATGATTTTAACCATTTTTTTCTTTCTAATATTCACGTGACATGCTCCAATCAAATGTTCGTATTTCCTCCACTTAATGTGGATTTTGAAAATCGGTCAAGAATTGCAGAGCTTTATTATTTAAATTATTTAGCTATGAACAGCAATACTAATGATAATGGAAATCCAATTAATGCAAAAATGTTTGAAAATGGGTCCACAACTCTACTTATTTACGACTTACGTGATTCAAGATCTAGTGAAAATGCAATACCAACTCGAACTGGAAATATCAAATTAGATTTTCAATTTAAAAAAGCTTTAGACAATGCAGTTTCAATATTTGTGTATGCTGAGTATTCTAGTCTTTTGACTATTGATCGGTTCCTTAACGCACAAGTACAGGATTTTTCTAATCTTGTGTAGTCAGTACGGAGCCAGCAATCATCTGAATTAAAATGAATACCTTAGAAATTGCAACATGTTTACACAAGCTATCAAGATGTGGTAAATTAAATGGTACATGGAAGGTTTTATCATCTGACCAATTAATTCTTCTCAAAATCAACTCTCCAGCTATATATCCATTGTATTTAGTAGTAAACTCAAGACCAGGAAATGAAGGTAAGTAGACAGTAGTAGTAGTAGTAGCCAATAGTTATACATTGAAATACCGAAAAAACGTAAATAAAACGTTTTATTAATTTTCATAAATTTATGTTTCAGATGGACTGCATTGGTTGGCAATACATGTCAAAAAAAAGAATTCACCACTTTTATTTTTCGATCCCTTAGCAAGGCCAATTGAGTATTATGGAGATGATTTTGTTATATTTTCAAATAATATAAACACACAAGTAATTGAAAATACAAGACAAGTGCAAGGCAATTTTAGTGAAAAATGTGGCGAATTTTGCATTTATGTTTTGAATAAATTTCTTCACAATTGCAGTATGAACAAAATAAGAAATTCATTTACTTTGAATTTTGTAACTAATGATAATATTGTAAATTCCTTTAAACAAAAATTAAATGCATTGCCATGTACACAATTAAAATGTGAAATAATTCAATGCTGTAAATCACCTAATAAAATTAATAAACTAATTTTATAATTTTGATCCCTATAATGTGGATAAAAGCTGCTTCCTTTTTTTAAATAAAGCATAAAAAATTTAACAACTTGTTACAAATTCACAAAACATTGGACATTTTTTTATTTTTTAGGTTCAAAAATACATGCTCACACTTCTGCATACTTGTCATTCAATTCTAATAATACAAAACACTATTTTCAGTCTATTAGTTACATAATCACAAACACGTTACATTTTCAATTTTTTCACCACACATTAAATATAAATTCATGCGCATGCATACATACATAAATTTCATTCGTATCTATTCAACACACATATTTCACACTTTTAAATAGAAAAGTTACAAGTCAAGTTTTTTTGTCGCTTTCGATATTCTTTTTGTAGTCATGGGAATCCATGATTTGGGAACGCTCAAATTTGAAAACCTCATTCGTTTATGTGGATTTGCTAATAATCTAGGTCTTAGCATAGATACGGAACTAGCAATACTCTCAGTTGATGTAGATAGGGAAGGAGGTGTAGTATTGGTAGGTAGAGATTTTTGTGGATATGGATTTTTTCTTCTCCTACCATGGCTAAGTTTTCGTTTTCGAGTAGCAATAGCAGATTCTCCAACGCGGGTCGGAGAACCCGCGTTGTCGCGTCTGTCAGCTCCGCTGACAGCCCCGGCTTTTACGTGTAAAAGCCGGGGGGCCACCGCGGCAGGCGGTGGCGAGGGCAGGAGGGGCGGCGGCGGCGGCGGCGGGCTGGCTGGCGGTGAATTAGAATCTAGTGAGTAATCAATTGCATTGCGTGGAGAAACAGAACCGGTAGGGGAAAGTGGAGGCGTCAAATTTCGTTCCGCATCTTGTGTTTTTATATTATGTATTTGGATTGCTGCGGCTAATGTCGTGGGGTGAACAGGTTCGGAATGCACTGCTCTCGCCTT
This sequence comes from Dicyrtomina minuta, assembly GCA_949802685.1. NCBI lineage: Eukaryota > Metazoa > Arthropoda > Collembola > Symphypleona > Dicyrtomidae > Dicyrtomina > Dicyrtomina minuta. The sequence goes on along the minus strand of OX461810.1, from coordinate 368,800 downwards.
TTGTTTTTTTCGTGTTATATTCGTGGATCGTAAGTGTTTCAATAGTTCAGCATACTGAACTAGTTTTGCATCGTCGGCCTTGGTGGGGTTGTGTGCTACATGTTCCATTTCACGCTCTATTTCCATCTGCTCTTTCACTTCGCGAGTTTGGAATATAGAATTGTACACGTCCTCACTCACTAGTCTGTAGCGTTTTAATTCACTTTGCTTTTGCTTCGGCATTGAGACACTTTTCTACTTCATGTAATACAGTATTAAATTAGCATTGGCTGCTTGTAGAAGCTTGCGACGTTGGAACAAGGAAGTATTGGGGTGGCAAATCTTTGTTAATCTGTTTTTGTGCTTTTGCAACTTTTTATATTTGTTGGGACAAATTGTGATTATGTTTGCTCCTACATTTAAAATAGCCTCACAAAGAGATAAAATTTGATCTTCAGAAGCAATTTTAATCAATTCTTTCTGTTTTTCTTTACTGAAACTACTGTACACATTGACAAAATCTTTTTGCTTTTCAAAGAACGACATCCTCACGGTTGAAAATATTATTACACACTAAACTTTGAGACAGAAAAATATTTGTATTTAAACAAAAATTGAAAAAACTTGTTTAGGGTTTACTAAAATAAAAAACAATTGTATAACATTAAAAAACTAATGAAAATTTATATATTATATTTTGACATCAGAAAAAAAATTTTTGTGGCAACTGTCACAATGTGGACCAGCTGCTGTAACATCTTTGCAAATAATAGTTTTGTGCGTGTTTAATTCAAACAAAATTAAAATATACGAATGCAATTTTTAAAAAAGATGAAATTAACTAATAAGTACTTCCCAACATATAATCATACCAATAAAGGTACTTTTGAACTGTGTTAATCCATTTCATAAACAATAGCGTTTGAAGGCAGAAGAGCAGAACGGAGTCGAAATTTCTTTGGAACCCTCTGATCAAGAGAAATAAATAAATATCCATAAAGTCTACTTGTACATTCGTTGTAAATATCAAGAAACTTTCTAGTTTGATTTGGAAACATTTGTCTTGCAATATTAGAAATTTGTAACATGTCATGATTTCCCATTAATATTTTATATCTTGCTTGGCTATTTAAAATACGAGAACTTTTTAAAAAGGCATTATGCATGGTTATTATGACACTCAAATTGTACTTAGTAGCTTCATAAATAAAAAGATTTTCAAATTCCTTTTCTTCTAAATCTTGGTGAAAATCATCCTAAATACACAAAAGGTTTTGTTCAGTCTAAATTTTGCTCCTTTTGTGAATTCTAAAATTGGACATTTTTTTATCCACTTTTTAAATTTATCGTCCCATGCTTTATAAAAGTAAACAATTTTATCTAACGGTGGATCAAAAACAAGTTGATGATTTTGAATTATTTCTCCTAACAAGGTGGTTTTTCCTGGATAGAAAAAAAAGTTTTAAACTAGATATGTTTATTTTGTATTGACTTGTAAATAGTATGAAGTGGATGTACATATATTACCTGACGACGATGGACCAATTATAAGTATTTGACTGGGATGAAAAATTTGATAATTATAAAACCCTTCCATGTTTAACAGTCGTCACTGACAACGTTGCTGTCAATGTCTTCAAGTGAAACTGATTCTAGAAATAGTATACAGTAATCCACAAGTTCTTACATTTAAATTCATCATATTTCATTAAATATGAAATAAATGCATATTATCTCCACGCAGCCTTAATCTACATATAATTCGGATTTAGAAAAGTGAATTACAACTTTTTTATGATGTATAAGTTGGCCAGCCGTTAACGGAAATGGTGTGGTTACCAATTCATATGTAATCAAATGGTATACAGTGGTCCATAACTCCTTACATTCAAATTCATCATATTTCATTAAATATGAAATAAATGCATAATATCTCCACGCAGCCTTAATCTACATATAATTCGGATCTAGAAAAGTGAATTACAACTTTTTTATGATGTTTAAGTTCGCCAGCCGTTAACGGAAATGGTGTGGTTACCAACTCATATGTAATGAAATGGTATACAGTGGTCCATAACTCTTTACATTTAAATTATTTATATTTCATTGAGTGTCGAAATAATTTCACAAAACAAAGTAACGTCATCTACACCATGATTATGGTACACATTGCAGTTTTGAAACACAATCCCGCTCAAATGAATGTGAGCTAGAAAATCAACAGATGACACAGTCGACTCTTTTTTTCTCCTTGCCATCTCTCACATGTTGTAGAAAAAATGTCATTTATAGGGACATGGGAAGGGAGCAAATCAACTCCTAATGACCCTATGGATTTATCGGTTTTTTCGGAGCCGTTTAGTTACCCGGTATATACATCCGGTTCTATCAATAGTTAGCGTACCACCTACTACTCTTACTTTCACAGTCCCCGATGTAAGACTGAGTGCATTTAAACTCTGACTTTATTTCAGTAAAAGCTGTGGCACTTTCTAACGTGGCACATAACTTAGGGGAAATCCTGGTGAAGAAACTGTCCACGCTGTTAGTCTCCGCTTCAAGAGACTGTAACGATACTTCAAATCTCTCTAATTTTGGAAATGCAGTCCAGATCCAGTTTGGAAGGGAGCTCCAGGACAAACACTGAATCTTCAAATGTGAAACATTCGGGAATAATTTTGACATGTTTTTGTAATAAGGAGCAAATCTGGTCACTTCCAAATTGGTCACTGTTAGGAGAGTATCTCCAGGAATAGTTGTGACTCCGTCCGATCCAAGATGCTCCATCAAAAAGAATCCCATCAGCTTCTGAGAGCTATTTCTTTGATCTCCCATTTCCAAATTTACTTCGCGGAGACGTGGAAAATACATCGCTGGAGTCATGTTGTTTTCTGAATTCTGCAATGAAGCAATTAAATGCCTAGGTAGCAATGCCCGATCCAGGATATCTCCTATAGAAAATTCATGGGGTTTGACTGAGCTCTCGAAATCGACCAATTTAAGGCATTTTAAATTCAGAAGTGGGAGCATGAAATGGTCGACACGCAAGTATGATGGTTTTAAGGCAAGTTTAAGATACTTCAAGGAATCCTTGCTTGAGTTTAAAACTGCTTTGAGAAACTTAATCGCGACAGGATAACTGCGGCCATTTATACCATACAACTCGATTGTCAATTTGCTTAGTTGAAGACTTGGAAGGTTAGGCTCCAAAATTGTATCCGTTAGTATTGAGATTTGTTGAATGCCACAAAACGCGGGGTCGACTTCCAAATCTTTAACAAGGTGGCATTTTCCCATTTCACGCAAAATTAAAAGTCTAGTCACATCAATATTTCGAATAAAACTCAAGTTTGGTGAAGCACGTATGAGATCTTTCACAAAATCCATTTGAATTTCTCTAAGATAAAAACGGGTTCCTAAAACTATCTCGTTTAGTTTAAGAGTTTGTGGCCGAGGGGGACACGACACCTGCATTTGAGTTAGTTCCAGAGATTGAGATTGAAATCCATGAAACTCCTGAAGATCTAAGCAAATCAAATGAGGCATGTGGACGTATAGCATATTTTGAAGAGTATGTTTGGAGATCTTGCTGCTTAATGAAAGTTTCCTAATTTTGTTCCCATAAAGAGAAAAGAAATAGCCTAAATCTTTGTCATTAGGATCTTGATGGTTGTATTGTATTGTATTTGAAGGAGATCCAGCAACATGAAGTTACTGAAATGCCGCTCAGGCCAATAAAAAATAGGCCCATTGCAGAACGATCCTTTTTACTATGAACATGTCTTTATTTATGAAAGTTGCTATGTTTACTCGTTATAAAGTATGCGTGATCTTGATGGTTGAAGTCAGGTAGTAGACAAAGATTATCAAAGCCAGGTGTACACCTGGAGTAAAAGTAAATACTGTTGCATGGGAATTTCGGCGAAGTAGAAATAAGTGCAGACAGATCCGACAGGAAGCTTCTGAGTTGGTATGCATTAAAGTAATTGTAGGAACGAGGGACATCTTCGAAAATCCTGAGGTTGCTGGTGATCCACTTGAGTAAAAGCTCCAAAGAGTCAAAAGTTGAGTAACGACGTTGCCATTCTCATGGGAGGCAACTCTACCAAAGTTGACTTTTATTTTCCCGAAATTCTGTTTAAGAAGAACTGACGTCGCTGCATCTCTCCAGCATCGATTCACCAAGCGAAAATTTTGCAGATCCTCCACAGACAGAATTTCCAGGTTTTTAAATATCTCAGGAAGAATCTACGCAGTCCAGGTGCACAAAATATTTTAAAAATTACATAATGACGTGATTTACAGAATGTATAATGAAGCAACGTAGATATTGTGTTACAAACTATAGTAATTAGATTAGATTTAAACATCACTGCAGTAAATATCTATATCGAGATAGTAGTTGTTCAAATTATTAATCACTGACATCGTCTTTACATACATTGACAAATCATTCGGAGCATTCTTAGTGGGTGCCACCACATTAGACTCTGCTGCAGCTGAACCAACGATGCTATCCGTTGCGCTACTTGTCTTGGCAGCATTAGGAGCCTGGTTCAGTGTTAATTCATGTGTGCGGTACAAGTGCGGTATAGTAAGGTCTGCCGCACATGATGAATAGCACAAGTGCGGCATATTAAGGTATATGAATGTGCAGCTATGTGCGGCATTGTGCCCACTCTCCTTCATCTGACCAAAGGTTGGACTGAAGGAGAGTGGGCACAATGTGTACACTTTTTTTTGTACACTTTTACAAATACAAATTTACAATGGGTAAACATGCAGCCTATCGGCCAGCAGTCAGAGTCTCCAGTCTCCAAGTGAAGTCTCCACTTCAATCGCCCTCGTGGCAACTAACGAAACGTTTTGAGTTCATTCGTTTCTAAGCTATTCGCGGCAGCTCAGCACAAATTTAAACTGGAAACAATAAATTAATGTTTTTTCTTTACCAACTCTAAGAAGCACTATATTACACAGACGCAAGTAATACTAACAATTAATTACTACAAAATAATATAAATTAATTGTCAACTACACGAGTAGAAATGGAACGTAATTTTGATTTTTTATCGACACTATGTAGTTATATTGATGCGGATGCCACTTCGAAAGTTTACAGAGTCAACAATAATTTTAATGGTCCACCTTCGTAATAATTAATTTATATTCAAAGCAGTCCTAAATGCAAATCACAGTAGGCTATATGCACAGTATAAGGCGTAATTCAAGCTCTTTATCAAAACTAAATTTTTAAACTGGCATTTTCAAAAATTTTAATCTTGCATACCCTCGGTGAGGAACAAAACTGACCCATTACTATTTATGGCTGAAACCAATATCTACTTACTGCAAAAGAAATTAAAATATGCTTTCAAAGCATTTAATTTGAACAATTTGCACTTTTCAAAAACATTTAAATGGACCATTTTTAAATTTCCAAAAACTTGTGAATACAACATTTTGCACTTCCTAAAAATATGTAGATAGAACAATTTGCAATTTTTAAAAACATGTAAAAAGAACGATTTTCACTTTTTAAAAAGATGTAAATTGAACGTGCTGAAGATTCAAAAGCGCTGAATCAACATTTAATGCATGCTTTTCATTTTATTTGTGGGACATTGCTCATTTTGATTCCAGCCTTAATTGGATATTGATCATTTTGGTTCTTCGCCGACGATATGTACTTCATAATATTTAGATAACTACAACACTGGAAAAATTACCTATAGCTGCAACTTGCGATTTGTCTACAGAGCATCTCTATTGAAAATATTCTAGCCAATTTGTTCCTGGTGGGGTTTAAATAAACTCCGTTTCTCAAATATATTTTTAATTTCCAGATGAAAATCAACGTGATAAATGTACAGCTTCCAATTGATTCTACTACTCGATGGATAGTAATTAGCAGAAAGCAGGTTAACGGGCGTAGAAGAAAGTCGTTGCGTGGAATCTGCCTTTTTTACTTGGAGTTGATTGTAGGCATCTTTTGGACTTGTACATACAGAGTTAGCCAGTTGAGCGTCAGTTGGTCGAGGTCGTCTGGCCCCGCGACCTCCTCGCCCCTGACCCCTACTACCACCACCTACACCAACACCACGAGCACCACTAGTACGAATGTCAAATCTTCTATTGCCTGAACTCCCTGGAGCTTGTGCTTGATGCTGTTCTTGTGGAGATCCACTAGATGGTTGACGAGAGCTAATCAAACGATGTTTTCGCAGCCAACAAATTTACGGTTTCGGTCACGGTCTGGACCACGTTGATTTCTATTGTCAGGATGGAGGGACTTTGGTTTGTGAATATCTCCTGGAGGATAAGGATGCTTACGGTCTCCTCTATTATCATCACCTGTTATTTAATTAATGAATACATTTTTAATTATACTGCTTTAATTTAGCCGTGTATGAGCACCAAACAGCTTTAGGGAGCGGGGGTGAATACATTTTTCGTGGGTATTTTCCAGGCCTTGTCTTAGCATTCAAGTAGTTATCAGTTTAATTTTATTAAGTATCTTCTACTTACAAGAAAATGACGCGAAATGCAACACCTAGATTTTACAAGGATAAATATGCAAATAAAAAAAATAGCATTCTACACTACAACAAAAAAATTAAATTATTGTAACATTCTCTGCTTTGTGTTTTTTCTCAATTAGTGAATTTTTGTCTATAGCTCGTTTCAATCCTAACATAAATTTAATACACTTACATTTAAAATCCAGGCACTCTTCGATGATGCCACACATTTGTGGAAAAGGCACAGATTTATTATAGACGTCCAAAGTAGGCATGGTGTGATTTCTGGGACGGAAATCATAGCTTATCTTCTTTTTCTGTTTCCTACAGACTGAAAGTATAATATCAGTAGTTATTAACATTTGCATTTATCGGAATCAGAATTGTTTGGTATAGAATCAAAATAAAATCTTGAGAAAATCATAACAACATCATAGTTTTTTAAATTGAATTGTTGTAGACATAATTAATTAGAAACTCCTAAAAAGTTTAGTAAATTATTATTTTAATACACAAATATGAATATTTTCGAATAGATTAAATAATGTAATGTAATTTAATACTTAAACAAATAACTAGTTAATAAAACTAATAATTACATTCCACAAATTATTTCGAAACAGTTAAATATTAAAAAATTCAAAATAACTTACCACGACAGTTTCATTACGTGCCAAAGTGGTAGTAACCTTTGAAGTTAGGGCGAAATTTCTACAAATACCTCGGACTTAAATTTAAATATTAAAAAACAAAACCTTTTTATACAAAAAATGTAATTAATTATAACTGCAACATATGAAGAAAATAAACAGAATTTTGCTAGGCCCTTTACCTAATTTGTCGTTTTTCGTGTTGCTGTTGCTGTCGCCGTTAGTTGGTGGAGGAACAGACGTGAAATAAATTGAATTTAAATGTTTTCATTTGGTTTCATTTCCTATCCCTGAGAATTATTGTGTTCTCTAGTACTAAAATAAACTACAGGGTCAACTGCATGGCCTTTAAATTATCTGTTTTGTAATTATCTCCCAAATATGAGGCTTTGGGTATTTATTTATAAGTTGTCACTATCTTATACCAAAGGCTTGGATTTTGAGCACACAAACGACAACGAAAATTCAACACTGTCAAAAGTTATAAATTTGTAAGATTGACATATATACATAGGTATAGCATGCTGTTAAATTAATTGGAAAACCACTATTTCACATTTTTGTTATGTATTATATATAAGTTGGCTTGACTTCACTGGGTTTATTGTTGAAGGCAGAACGTGGACAAGAAAGAGCCTCGTCTTTCTATATCTGCATGTTGTATGTATCGTTTAATGAAGGCATTTAAAAAAGCAAAGCCAAACATGAATGTTCATCGAAAGTGGAAAGAAGTAGTTTCAACAATTCCCCAAATTAATGGTATTGCCAACGGTTTTATTTATATTGTAGCATAGGGTTCGATGAACATCCTTAAACTTATTGTACAATGTATCAATTTTAGAAAAATATCTAGGAACTAACGACATATTTTTGGAGTTGAGAATCAAACCTCAAAAGTATTTTTTGTAAATCAAAATAATAAAAATCATAATGATAATACTTACATTTACAGTTTTAGAATTATTTCTTGATTGAAAAATCATAACGATCCTAATCCAATTTAAGCTAGAATCAAAATTAGTTAATAATTCAATATAAAAAACACAAAATGCAGTTTATGCGTAAAATGTTAAAACAAGCTTAGGAAAAGTATAAAATGTTCTAATTCCACCGTTTGTGAAAGTAATAATTATGCTCTATTTATCTGTTTTCAATACGCGCAAAATTTATGACGTAAATGTATTCTAAAAAGTGGAACATGTTCTATTTTTGGTTTTAAAATTGCGTAAAACGTTTGTTAAATTATATTTAAATATTTTATTTTTCTTTGCAACATGTTCCACATAAATTCATTTTCTATCATGACATCTTTGTAGCACTTTTCAATTAAGGAAAAATGTATGTTGTCGGCAAAGGATCAGATTCGCTTACTTCCAATATTTTCTGAAAGCGCATCCCTGATATTTTAGCTTACAATTAAACTGTTCTATAATAAGCCTTTTTCCAGAACAGAACAGACCAGAACAACTTGTTCAATTCGTATATCCTATTCTTTCGATGCGCTTAATATATGTCGCCGGGCTTCTTGATATTTTCTGTTATAAATTAACTGTTGGCTTTTAGTGTGTAAGTAGAATGTTATGACTAAATTTCTACATTGATTGTCTTTTAAAATTCATTTATGCTGTTTTCGGTAATTTTCATCATGTATTTGTGATCTTACTGTGTATGCGTAAATTCAAATTCGACTGCATATAACTATTGAATGAATAAAACCCTAATAATAATAATAATAATAATAGCTTAGAACCGAATGAACTCAAAAAGTTTGGTTAGTTGCCACGAGGGCGATTGAAGTGGAGATTCCACTTGGAGACTGGAGACTCGGACTGCTGGCCGAAAGGCTGCATGTTTACCGAGAGAATGGGCAGTCAAGTAAATTAGAGTGCTTTTCCTGTTGAAAAAGTCTGGAGGTCTGGACTGGAAAAAAGTCCAGCCCACTCTTGTACTCAAAACTCCCACCATCAAACGCAAGAAGAAGACAAGGAATGCAACGTGTTCACCTTTTAAAATCAGATTTATTTTTATTTTTTATAAAGGGCGTAAAGAAAGGATGGTTAAATATTCTAAAAATTGCAGCGTTTATTTTATTCGTCTTGAGAAACAAGTGACGTGATATTTTCGAATACATATTAAAATTAAAAGTAATGAAAATATAATATATCCGCTTGTGAACAGGCCTGGTGGAATGTGGAATCCAAAACAGCAGTTTTATTTCTCTCGTACAGAGGAAAAAGTACGGCATATATAATTTCTGCTCACATAAATGCATTTAAGGCCGGTTTCATTTTAACGAGAAAATCAAAAATCAAAATGAAAATTGCAGTATAGCACTGTGGTTGGTGACCCATTTGGAGAAATGAGGACTGACTTTTTTTGTCCTTGTGTTGTGGTATAAGGATCAACATTAGGAAGTAATTACATGCTGAAGAGTTGGCGTCAATTACGTGAACTAAAGTAATTACGCAGAAAAATAAAAATGTAAGCGTATGCAAGTGAATGTACGTATGTTATACAAGGCCTTTTATAGTAAATAGATGAGTGAAACGAAGTTGCAAGTACGTTAAACTGTAATGCAAGACAGCAATACGAAAATTCCTTGAAAAATGTTCAGTGTGATTATAAGTGCATTCGTAGGACCAAGTCAAATGTTTTTACTTTTACGTTATTGTAGTGCTTCTGAGATAATAAAAATAAATTGTGACAGAAAAAGGTTCATCCCACGTACCCTTCGCAACCTTCGCACTTTCGAACCCATACCCACAACGCAACTGCCACAACGGTAATTATATAACCTCTGAAGTGTCAAAATGGCCCGTTACCAATTTTATGTAAACAAAAATGTATTATCTGCAAAAATTAAAATATCATAATTTTGAAAGCGTATAAGACGGGGAAAAAGATTTTTTTGTCGTAGAGATGCCTTTGGTCTGGATGTGGACGATGGGCTGGGATTTATTCAGGCTAAAGTAGCCTATCGGCCGAAGTGGACCGTCGATCAATGTTGATCCGTGGTCCACTGCGGCCGACAGTCTACTTTATCCATTTCATTAATTGCACGCGAAAGCACTGAGAAATAAGATCTAAGAGTCTGATAGATTGAAGTTGTTGTTGTTTTTGCCAAGTGAAGGGTAATTACATAAGGCCAGGAAGGCAGAGCAGAATTCGAATGCAGTTTTCTTCTTACTCTAATTTTTTTAAAAGATATTAAATTTTAGTTTGCGTTTACATTAAACTGTACATGTACATACTATAGTTAGTATGTGCGGCGACAGTAACTAACGTTTTTCCTGTGCATAATTTTCGCTCTGCTCATTAATTTTGTATAATTAATTTGCATCTCATCTGTAATGCAGTCAAAAATGTAGCCCAGTTTTTGTGTCTGTGTACAAAATGTGTGAAGTTAACTAGCTAGACACTAAAGGCACATGTGAGAGTTATTGAACGTTTTGGCTTATGAGAATTTATGGATTTCTATTTAAATTGAAAATTCTTCAAGTCAAGCAAATAAAACTCACACTTACAGCGAATTAAAATAGTATTCGACGCATTATCGTTCCTCTTTAGTGAATAAAAGTTCAAAATCGTATTAATAATAATGGTGAATTTAAAAGATTTCGAGGCTTTTGACTTGCTTTTAATGGAATTTGCAAAGATTCATCAAGGCAGTGTTTTAGTTGAGGACGTAAGCAATAAACGTTTTGGAATTTGCTCAAATTCATACGCATATTAAATATAAAACTGGATTTTTAGCAATTTTATATGTATAACGGACGATGCGGTGTAAGTTATTACGTAATCATAATTACTCATACGCTGCTGCTGCTCGCTTGTTTATATTTGCTCTTTGCAGCTGTTGGATGTATTCTTCAGTTTTCTTGCACGTCATACCGACTTGTACACTGCAGCTTCAACGGAAGTCGTTCAAAAGGTAAATTTGTTTCAATGTTTTAAAATAGCATCGGTAGTGCTTAAAGCTTATAACTACTGACGCAGCGTCATAGCTTCATTTTAGTTAAGTCGTTGACATTCAATGTTAAATGGTTTTTCATAACGCCTAATTTGTAGATGATATTAGAAACGTTCGAGAAATACCAAGCAGATGCATTGAGAGCAGAAGAACAGAGAAAGAAAGATTTGTACGAAGAAAAAGGAAGGGAGAACGAGCGAATTTTCGGTAGGCAAAGAGCAGGTGCTGGCCCATCCAAGGTACGAGAGTCAACTGACGAGGACGAGGAAGATCAAAATACTGGACAAAAGTTAAAAGAAAACGAACGAGGCACAAATTACAGATCAACAGATGATGATGGTAATGATAATAGCATTCTAAATTCATCCAGGGATGATTATTTCAAAGAAGATGTTTGTTTAGGGACAGTTTTGAAGGATTCTGTCGGATTTCTGTGTATTCTTTAAGGCATCTCTGACTGAGATCGTAAATTTTTATGTGGAATGGCTTTAACGTGAATAACTTTTTGTGTATTCGTTTAAAGGTGAGTCACACATTCAGTTGCAACCAGAAAATTCTAATTCTGAGAACGAAAGTGACATTTTTACCTCTTCAAGGACCGAGTCACCGCACTCGTCAAAAATCAAAGTAAGCTTCCAAAGATGCCTGGAGTGAGTTTTCTGCAAACTATTTAGAATTGTCTAATAACACTTTATTATCTAATTGAGGACTTTGTTATCAAAACGCGTTAAGTCCATGTTGCCCAACTTTACAGGAACCGCAAATTTTGATAATTATGTGAAAACGTGAATATTTTTTCGAAATTTTTTTTTCAGTAACTGCATACTACCAGGTGTATTAGTAGCCAAAATAACTCAAATCTGGCGTAGCGTCGTAATTTTTTAAAAATGATTCAAAATTTTGAAATCTTGGACTTAACGTGTTTTGCCAAAAAACCCATAAGAAACAATGCAAAAAATTAACCTTTCGAATTATATTGAATTGCATGCTAATTTATGATTGTAAAATTGAAGTATAAATTGTACACTTCAATAACATGTACCTAAATAGAACATTATGCAGTTTTTACAAAAATGTAAATAGAGCATTATGCAATTTTCAAAAACATGTACATAGAACATTTTGCACTTTTTAAAAACATGCAAATACAACAGTAAGCATTAATTAAAACAATCCTGCATTCCAATGTTGAATTTTCGAGTGCAAATCTACTACTCCTTAAAGAAGTTGTTTGCTAAGGGATTGTCCACAAATGACGTCATAGAAAAGTATTCATTTTTAAAACCATGTTCCCCCCTGTCACCAGATTAATCATATTGCGTAAATGACTATCCCTAGCATAGGATTGCCAAGTAGACCCATTGAACCTATCAATGACGTCATTTGTGGACGACCCCGTACGTCTTTATTTTCTTCATAAGAAACGCGACTGTTGTTTTGTACAATTTCTTAATTACTTTGTAAACCATGCCCTTCTGTATTATTAAAACAGCAGAGCTTCCAGATGTACCAAACAAATTGAAATTTAGTTTGCATATCGATCTGTTAAGGATCGTCCGTAAATGACGTTTTGGGTAGGGTATGTGAATCTAGTCATGTAGTAATGATATGTCATGCCGTGGGAAAGATAACAGATGAACGCAATGTTGAAGTGATGACATGGCGATGGATTAGCCTTAAAAAGTGAAACTTTGTGGGACGTCATTTATGGACCATCCCCTAAAAATAGCACACGTGAATTTGATATTACAGCGAATAAATTTCGTTTCATTACAAGAAGCAGTTTTGGGAAAATAAGGATATTTTTTTATAAGAATCAGTTGTTTTTATTGGGTTTAGTGGACTTAACGTGTTTTGCCAAAAAACGACTGATGGACTTAACGTGTTTTGCCAGAAAACAGTTTTTGAGCGAATTATTTAAAATAGTTCCAGTGACCTTTGACTCCTAATATTGCACGGTGTGAATTACATGTATTAAGTCGTTCTTAAACACTAAAAATCTCAATTTCTGAAAAAATGGACTTAACGCGTTTTGCTAGCAAACTCCTCAATTGTAGATTTGTTGGTCGCGAGACGTCATTAAATTTCCTGCCAGAAGTCAACATGCAGCAGTGGCTGTTGGAAAGAAGCTCTATTCTTTTGGTGGATTCAACTATCCAAAATGTGTATATGATGCTTCTCTGGACGTTTTCGTTTTATATATAAATGACCCAGATATGAAGTGGAAATTTTTAACTATCAAAAATAATCTTGGAAATCAGCATCTTGGTCAAGCAGCTGTGGCCTACGGAGAATTCGTTTTTATTTTCGGTGGTGCTCATCCCGAGGAAAACAAAGCATCGAATTTAACTCAGCGATTAGACTTAAAGACTTTGAAATTGAGGGAAGTTAATGTGACTGGGAATGCTCCAAAGTCTCGTTCTCTTCACTCTGCTGTTGTGGTTGGTGATGAGCTGATCGCATTCGGAGGGTATAACCCAGACTTTAAATTGACGAATGACTTATTTTCTCTGAATCTGGAATCTTTTCGTTGGTCGAAAATTAAAACAAAAGTAATTAATTAAATTCAGAATTTTAAATCGGTGAATAGAAAATAAGGTGTAAAGTATTTGATTGCGATGCACAATAATAATCGTGGCTGTCTTCTTTTAACTGCTTTCAAGGGAACTCCCCCTTCACCTCGTAGTAATCACTCAGCAGCAGTCTGCAATGACAATTTTATCTTCATTTTTGGTGGTTACGACCGTGAGGAAGGGAAATGCTCAAACGAGCTGTTTTGTTTCGATGTACATTCAAAAGAGTGGACGCAGCCGAAATCACATGGAACAACTCCAAAGGGTCGACAGGATCATTCTGCATGTAAAAACGAGAACATTGTTGCAAAATTATTTTACTTTGCGTTTTAAGCTGTAGATGTTAATAGCAACTCAAATCAATTTGAGTAAAATTTACAAAATGTAATGTATTTACTTTTTTTTTAATTCTGTTTTAGTTGTGCGCGATGGACTCTGCTTCATTTTCGGAGGATAATACTATGACAAAAGGAATGACGAACGTGTTCATTTCAATGACCTATTCTCCTACGATCCGAGTAAATTTATTCAAACATTATTAAACGAAACTAAACCTCTAAATTTTGTGTTTTCTAATTCACTGCTGGAAAAGCTATTAAAATTTTTTAGATATTTTGTAAAACAGAAACTTTTGAGTGGAAGGAAGTGAAACCGACTGGAGAACCTCCGTCTCCTCGAAGAAACTTTGGCTGCGTTGCGGTAGGCGACCGAGTTTTTATATTTGGAGGGGAAAATGAAACATATCTGGATGACATGGTTGTCCTTGACATTCGTAAGTGTTTGTGTTTCTTTAGTTTCAGTTTTTCGGTACATTGTTTTTCTTGACAAAATTGTAAGAAATTCATTCGTTCTTTTAATTCATGGTATTTCCAACCTTCATTGCACTTGTTTACTTTTATGAAGCTTGCAATAGTCTGGCAAGAGCTGGATCTGGAAAAATATCAATAAAAGCGAAGGCGGATGAACTGTTAAGTGGCCAGGACAAAGGATCATTGATGAAAAGAAGTGAAGAAACTACGAAGAAACGAAAGGACAGCGCAAGCCATAGAATCAGCAAGGAAGAAAGCAATAAGAAAATATGTGTGGATAGAGCCTCAGGTAAATTGAATTCGAACATCTTCAAGGTCAAGATTGAATCAGACTACATTCCACCTACCGTCAAGGTCAAAGTTGAAGCAGACGAGTGAGAGAAAAATAGCGGTTGTTGTGACAGCATTGGGAATCTTCCATTTCCTCATCTTTATAATCAGAAGCATTATTTTACTAATATTTATAAATGTTATTCCTCAACTTTAAACTATATTCGCATTAAATCGCGCTTATTTGCGAGCCATGTTATTTCTTGTAGCCCCGACAGCCGCTTATTGACGTACCAGGCCAATAACATCAACTCGTGGTAATTAATTGACATCATTAAAATACAGTACAATAATTACATAGAAAAAATATTATTCTACTCTGTGAATTGACACAAAAGATAATAATGCGAAAATAATAACTACAAAATTTGGAATAATTCACGGGAATTACGCCTGGATAGTTAATTATATTTCGCTCCTCATTCCAGTTTTGTTTATCAAAACATGTAATATATAAGTTCCGGAACAAACGCTCCGTTTCATAAGAGTTTAAATCTCTGAAAATGATTAAAATTCTTAAACAAATAGGAAGCAGTAAGCCGTAAATTGGCTAAATTGTCATTATTTTATTTACAGGGAAACTAAAGCCTACTCCATTTAATTCTTTAATTACTCATACCATTCAAAATATCGACATAATGATAGTGAAGTTAAAGGTTTAAATAATTACTTTAGCGCTCAGAATTTTGAACGTAAATAAATTAAGGCCTGTCCTGCAGATCCCTCCCGCTCGATTTCCTTAGTTCCACTAAACACACTGAAACTCAACGCTCTTTCTTTAATAATGCCAATTTACTTTTCCGTCTTTAACTTTTGCCATATTTGCAAATTTTTTTGTTCAATTTTTATCGAGTTTCCTTCCCGCTTGGTCAGCATTATCGGACAAACAGTAAATAAGATCGTAACCAAAAAAGATATGTATACAACGGACCTCGGAAAGCGGGCATAGGAAGCAAAGTTTGAATGTTTGATAATAGTACATAGATAGATATCTCGGAGCCAATACATTACGAAATTGACAGGAATGAAACAACTTAGTTTTCCATGATTACGGCTCGTAATTAAAATATTCGATGGGTAAAGTTTATTAAGCAAAATTACACTATTTTAACAACGACAATTTTATCACAACATTTCTAAATGCCTACTGCCTCGACAAGTTTAGTAGAAGCGAAGGAAAGGAATAACATCCTATAAGCGGTAGTCCTGCTGTAGAATTATATCACGCAAGGAAACCATTGTTGTAGTTGTAGCAACAATATTCTAAATTGTGTTAAAAGTACAAAAATGTTGACAACTGCCGAAAGCCAGTTTAATTTTAAATACACACATCTCCTTTGCTACCTAAGCTTTCAGCCGTTTCAAATCTGCAGAAAAACCGGAAGATTGTCCGAACAGACGTCATTCTGAAGATTTTACATCTACAGAGCATTTTTTGTCTCTGCCCTTCTCCATTCTTTGTACTCCACAATTTTACTTTTCGAACATGTTTTAATTTCTACAGTTTTAATTACAGCTTAGTCGAATTACTCGGCATTAGAGTGCATACATTCTTTACATTTAGCGCCATGACAGTTTTTCAGTCTGCGATAATTGCATATGGGTGCTTTAATGGTTACATGGTCGTTCTAGTTCAAATTTCCTTCATCGACAAACACAATCAGGAGTTGAAAATGAAATTGATGGAGACGCAAAGATTAAGGTGAGTTTAAACTCTCATTTAAAAGTGTCAAAGTGTGAACGTCTCTCCTATACGTCGTGGTTTTTACTTGGGAAATATTTACAGAATTGAAAATGGCCTAGTACTCCAGAGACGACTGCGGGAAGCTTGCACGTGGCTGCGCAAACTCCAAATGGACATTCAGCTTTTCAATCAACTTCAAAAGTAGAACATTCACTCTCTTAAACAAGTTGCCATCATTGTTGCAGTGAGCTCATTGTTTTTTGCGATACGATTTTGTCACAAATATCCACTCGTGGGCGCATTCTCAGCCTATGCAGGACCTTGCGCTGTAATTGTCTATGTTACCCTCTACGACAAAGGCTTTCGCATCCTGGAACAAATCATCAAAATGAAGTCAATACTTTCCGAAAAACTGATAGTGGGCGGGAGTCGGGAGCAAAATGTCATCTCTCTACTCTCTGATTCGGGAAAAACGAGGAAACCAAGAAATAAAAAGGGTCATCAGGTCCATTCCAGATTCAGCTGTACAAGTTGGCTCCTTTCACGAGCTGCAGAGGGAGTCTACTTTGATTTTTATTGCGTATATTATTTATCAAGTTTCTAATCTACTCGTTTCAACGACATGAGCTTGTTAATAGCTCTTAACAGTTCACAAAAGTCATTGCAGGATAAAAACTGTAACTTAAAACACAGGCAACTTGGAACAAAAAATATGTTAGCTCAATAGTTTTTAGTTTTGAATTATTTAGAAATGTAAATGTTGCCACGTTTAAACTCTTGCAAAAAAATTGCATTTTACAAAATTTAACTATTAACTTACATCATCTTATTTTTCACCTGCGATACGTTATATATACTGCTCGTGATTTCTAATTCAAGCATTTGGCAAAACGTGATGTTGTCTGTAGTTTCGCAACAACTCTTAGAATTTTTGGCACAAATACAACTCACCTCTTTTACGTCGATTTTGTAGGGAAATGGTAAATTTGCTAAATTATTCATACGCATAGGACGATCAACCTTTTCAGGCTAAATTAAATGAATGCCTATACTTTATTGGTAAATACATTTAATGTGGGCTCAAAAGAACCGTAAGCGTTCCAAGTGACTATTTCAGCGAAGATGCTAATCCAAATCCAAATCGGTTGTCTTAAGCTTTTTTCCCTTTAACAAAATGTAAGTATTTCAAGCTTCGTGTTAACTTTCATGTTTGTCACTAAGCAGGTATACGGACACCTTTCTCCTGGAGATTTTCCTCCCAGACATCTTCCTCCCGGAGATTTTGCTCCCGGACATCTTCCTCCCGGAGATTTTCCTCCTGGACTTTTTCATCCTGGACTTCTTCCTCCCAAACACATACGGGGGACATTTTCCTCCCAGCATCAAAATTCATATAACTACAATATACGAGTACTTCTTTCCAGATAATTTATACATTTGTATAAATTCTCGAAACATGTCAAATTCATGTTTTGAAGTACTGAAATCGATCGTTTTCACATTTTGTATGAACTTTTTTTGAGTATCAATTATTGCAGATACTAGACTGCTGTTGTATTTAACATTTTTTGCATTCAGTTGATCAGTTGGCATTATTTGTGCAATGATGTTCATATAACGTTCCTTACACTTAATTAATAAATATTTAGATACTCATAATTTCATACAAAATGGGGAAACGATCGATTCTAGTACTTCAAAATATGAATTTTGCATACTTTAGAGAATTTCTACAAATTCATGCATTATCTGGAAAGAAGAACTTGTTTATTGTGGTCATATGAATTTTGATGCTGGGAGGAAAATGTCCTCCGTGTGTGTGGGAGGAAAAAGTCCTGGAGGAAGATTTCCGGGAGAAAAATGTCCAGGAGGAAAGTGTCCTACAACCCACTCAGGATCCGATTTGGGTAATAGTTGGAACAATCCAGATTTGACACAAATGAGAAAGGAATCGAAATCACGACACATCCTCCCACAGATTCTCCTCAGATTCTCCAGACAGCATCGGCCATCTGACAGAGAGTGAGGAAGATCCATGGAAGGAGATAGTAAAATAAATACAACTCGCAGCCCTCCACCACACAGCGTCTATGAGCCACAAAAGGAATTAAAATGATGCTTCCCGAGGCGACAGGAGACGAAGCGAGGAAGGAGCGGAGGCGAACTAGCTAAGGCAGAAACAATCACGCCGCGAAGAAGAGAGGGTCTCCGACAGCAATTCTTCCAAAATTCTTCAAAATCTTTAATTTCTTTTTCCATTTTCCCTTCTGGAAAATTGGTAGAAAAATGACTAGAAAGGAATCGAGGAACATGGAGACTCCGAAAGGAATAAGAACAACGCGAGGGGATTGTCCATGTGACTCCTGCTGGTGCCATAAAAAAGAAACTAAAATTAAGAAAAAGAGAAAATCTGATAATTTTTATATATTCTTATTCCTGTTTATGGTATTCACTGTGTTCGCGATTCCTCTCTACGAGTTCTTCTTAAGTTTATTATAATTTAATATCGAGGTCAATTGGACCAAATTGTATAAAATATAAAATATCAAATTATATATTGTGAATTACCCGTAATTAACCTGGACCTGGAATCTGAAATCTCAGATGCCACACCCGTGGCATCCGTAAGCGTATCATTTATAAATTCTTATATTGTAATCCATTATATTGTAAATCCTTTGGACGAAATCTGAAAACAAAAACAAAAATATGAATTAATTATTATCATTCAGTTGTAGCCCTCGACCTTATGTCGTTTGGGAAATATTGCATTTGAAATATAACTCATCTTTTCCTTTTTGACTTCAATACTAATATAAAAGTATACCTTTAAACTTACCTTCTCATCTTCAATCGTTGAGTGTTCTCATTTATATTGGCAAATCGTCCGTTGACTCTCATACTTCTCTCGTTGAATCTAGAAATAAGAACATGAAATTAAGTTAACATAATTTGCATCATAAATAATTGGCTCATCATTAGTCGTCAGCAGTGGTTCCCTGAACCCGCTCGACGTAATTTAGGGACTGCGGTTCATACAACAAAATAGACAAAAATCAATTAAAATAAACTCAAAATTAAGGGGAGACAGGTAGAGGCGAACCCGCAGCTCAGGCTGTGTTTTGCGGGTTTGTCTTCCAAGTTGGAGTGGTCGGTGGAGCGGGGACGCTATTCGCGTTTCCCTGCAACACGACTTTGCCAACGTCCATCCAACCTCCCCAACTAACCTAATTGGAAAAATAAACTAAACTAAAATGAAAACTAAAACTAATTAAAATAAAATGTAAAATGAAAATAATTTACCTGATTGGCATCCAAAATTCAGGGTCGTTGGTCGGCCTGGACTGATGGTAATGGTGCGGTGTGTGTCTGAAGCATGCCTTCTCCAGGTTCGCAGACACTCGCCACCGCACCTCTCCGTCCTTTCTGGGCTGGATGTGGTTGCTGGGCACGGAGTAAGCACCACTTCCCCAACGACCCTCCTGAAAAATAAACAAAATAAAATTAACTCAAATAAAAATAAATAACTTACCTTCATTGGTTCAAAATTCAGGACAAGTTGTTGCTGCTGAACTGGCGGACTGGGGACATGGAGCTCTTGCCGTCTGGAATGCTCGGCAATACAAGAGCTTCTCACAGTCCCTTGTCCGTCCCGTCCAGTGACGTTGGAGCTGAGGGCCATGGGAGGATGTCAAGCGTCCTCCAGGCCTACAACCTTCACGCCGGCTTGTCCTCCTGCAAAGAGAAGCGAAATAAATGAGTCTTCTCCTTCCACTCCTCGTTATCATTGGCAGTCAAAAATATAATTGGCAAAATTTCCCGAGCAGACCGAATTACCATCTGAAGGACCTAGGACCATTCGACCGTCCACATGCTCCGTTTGCCGTCAACGGTCGATGTGGTCCAGTGGTCCCTCAGGAGGTCGGGAGCTCGTGGTGGCGAAGCCGGGGCCGTGGATGACATTATCTACAGCCTTGACCTCAGCCACCGAGCTACACTGCTCTTGGAATTCCCACATCTAAAAATAAAGCATAAATCCTAAATAAAATAAATTATGCATTTAAAATTAAAACAAATAATATTAGCATTCTAACCATCTGTAGTTATGCCGGAGAACTTCGACTGGAGTTTCAGTGGAGCCTCCCTCCCCCTTCTTCATAGGTCTCCGGCCTCCTCCGGAGTGGTGGAACACCCCCTTAACTAACTTAAATACTACCATCTGACATCTACTATCTTTTACACCCCCATATTTATATTTATTAAATTATAAAAATTTAAATTATCCTCATTTTACGGGAGTTTCATAGATGCGTATGGTGAAGGGATGTGGTAAACTCGGATATGGCCTCCCACCCTCACTATTTATGGGGAGGAGAATACCATACTCGTTTTACAAAGCACTAGAAATTGTCACCCTTTAAGCTTACGTGACTTGTGTGGTTCAATGTTTTTTAATGCTGCAGAAATCAATAGGACGAAATTCATAAGCTGATCGTCTGAAGTAAATTGTGAGCGAAGAGGCAAATCTGACTATCTTCTTTTGGTGCTAAAAGCGAAACTGACGATTACCATTTTTTGCTAAAAGCGAAAATGACTATCTCCATTTTTCTCGAAATACCATTAAAAGAAGGCACAAAAACTATATGTATCAATGCAGCGTGTTATAAAGGAGACTGTTTTGTTGAGGGGTCGCCCATAAATGACGTCACAAAAATTTTGGTTAGACTTTTTGTTGCAATAATTATTTATTGTTTTCTCAGAAAATACCTCCATTTATAAAAGCTTAGTTATCGAAAGGAGTTTTATTATTAGAAATTATTTGTCGTAATCCATTAGGTAATAATTATATTGAATCAATGTGCCAAGGTGCCAACTGTCCTGTTTCCTGACACACAGAAAGCAGTAGTCACTAGAAAACCGCCAGCAGGAACATGTTACACAACTTGTTAAGTGGAAAACGAGAATCTGAAAATTTGAACGTTAACGCTGAGTTCAGTCAGTAAGAATTTGACACATTGATTTGGATTACCAATGGCTAATGATAAAATCAATGGCTAAAAATTTAAACCTTGCAATATTTATAGTGGGTTATCTATAAATGATGTCACACTTAACGTGTGTGGGTCTTTTCTGGTATTTATGACATGCCTTGTTACAGTTGAGCTGTTATAATAGGAGTAGGTGGCTTCTTAAGGAGCAATAATTTTTGTGACGTCATTTATGGACGACCCTTAAACAAAAACGTATGCTTTATAACATACTGCACTGCCACATTTAGTTTTTTTGCCTTCTTTTTAAAGTATTTTGAGAAAAATGGAGATAGTCATTTTCGCTTTTAGCAAAAAATGGTAATAGTAATTAAGTTTCGCTTTTAGCACCAAAAGGATATAGTCAGATTTGCCTCTTCGCTCACGAAATGAGAAAACAGACAAAAATACCGCACTTCCTTTGTCTTGCGAAATACAAATGTTTTGGCTTCTCATAAAATATTTAAAGTATACCTTTCAAAACAACCCCGTAACTGGCTGGTGACGCAAAGGTACCTAAAGAATATTACTTGAATTCTCCTAAATTAAAAAGGTTTTGCTGGTTTAGTGGGTGAGTATCGCTACTTGCCATTTAAACTTACGAAATTATAGTAATGCAGTATACAAATTCCCTTAAAATTTAAACTTAAAAGAATAAATTTTTATTTTTTGAGACTTTAAATTTTAAAGGTATCATTAAACTTAAATTATTAGGATATTTAAATAGGACACCCCATATTTTTAGAAAATCATAATAAGCGCCGTGCCAATAATATGCATTATCGAATATAATTATTTTGACCTGCTTAAACAATAATTAAAGGGTTTAATTTAATTTACTAGATGCCAATCACTACCTACTTTTATAAAAAAGCTTTTTTTAGTCAGATAATTGAATGGGCCACAACAGTTTTACTGTAGGGAAATTTTTGTTTTTATATTTTCGTAATACTAAGGTAAAAGTATTCTAATGCAATAACATGTAATTTTCATTACTAGAAGATGCTATTTAAATTTTTTACATTGAATTAATACTGAATACTACACGGATTTTCCATTTAAAAAAACAGTAATTAAAATATTTTACGAGGAATTATTCTACTTATCATTTATTTTTTCCTGCCAAACTTCGTCGCAACCAAAATATATTTTGGTTTTGTTTATTTCCTTAATTAATGGTGTCAATCGATAAAACGGGAGAAGGGGAATATTCATTTACAACCCACGCTAAAATAACTCTTTCCGTCAAAGTAACTAGACGTCACGACGTCAGTCTTTCAACTTCTGGAAAACAAAGCTGAAAATTTCGACTACAAGGTTTTAGTGTTCCTTTTTGATCGAGAAGAAACTTTACATTTTTAAAAAAATTTTGAAACGATTTTTTGCTAAATTCTAAGCTTGCATTTTCTTGCGTGAGCTGTAGTTTGACAATAATTTAAGTGCTACAATTTTATTTCGAAATAATGG
Source organism: Dicyrtomina minuta (assembly GCA_949802685.1). NCBI lineage: Eukaryota > Metazoa > Arthropoda > Collembola > Symphypleona > Dicyrtomidae > Dicyrtomina > Dicyrtomina minuta. The sequence goes on along the minus strand of OX461810.1, from coordinate 345,793 downwards.
CCTCACACTGGTTGGCAATTGGCACTATACTTCTAATATCCTCCATTGGCAAATGCTACTCATCCGACTTGGTGCAGTTTATAAAAGTCGAAAAGTTGAATGACTTTACACAAAATTTTAAAACCAGCCAAAGAGACAAATTCTGCTCGTTTCGTTTTCAGTTTTTCGGTTTGAGTGACAGTTTGATTGACAACTATAAAATCCAACTCATCCTCAGTCCTCACAAAATATTCACTCCAGACAGGCCTTACAATCAGCCTGAAAATTCAACTAGAAGCCAAACACATGTTTTTAGCGGTAACAGAAACGCAAAAGGTAATGGAAATAACAACGTAGTCAAAAGATATACTGAAAATTGTGAAAGCCATCTGATTGTGCCCGGGCCTAGCCAAGCCCACAATGTAATACTCAAAGGCGAAGCTAAATTGCTGATTCAACAGGTACTAACAGCAGGACAGCCAGCTTCAGACATTTATATTTTTGTGAGCAATGCGATGAATTTGAAAACTATATTTTCGCGCCTACCCCCGAAGACCCTTAGGTACACTTTTGGGCTAGAAGTCCTTGACAAAAATGTGGACGTCGATACCTTTGGTGACCAACACAATTTAAATGTCTGGCAGGGCAAAAACAACCGGATACATCTTAATGGTGTTAGGTTGAAAATGATAGGTGTTCAAATACCGCCTCTTGTAATAATAAAGGATGGAAGACTGACCGGCGGGATGTTCTACAAACTTCACATGGCGGGGGCAAAACACTTCAACTACAGTTTCACGTTCGAAACGGCGCCGCAGGGAACAGGTAGACGGCTCCCGAATGGAACTTGGATTGGGATGGTTGGGGATTTAATGTATGGGCGCTATGACCTATCAGCCACGATGCGCGTTACAGCTGAGCGAAACGGACTCATTGACGTCACTAACTATTTCTGGAACGACCCTGCCGTTTTTGTGACGTCTATTCCTAAGGGAAAAGTTTCGCATGGAGCCATCGTCTACCCGTTTAGGCCTCTTGTTTGGACTTTCGTTTTTTTCTCGTTCGTAGCAGTTTTTGCACTGTTGATTGTATCGCTTACTTTTGCAAGATCTCAAAACAAGGACGCAACAGATTGTAATGTCAACACTGTGGGCAGACGCGTACATCGATACGCCATCAATGACACAATTTACATGTCTTTTGCTATTCCGCTTAGCCTTGCATTCGACCAAGGCGTCAGGCTACCCAAAGGCTCACATTACCCCGCGCTTCTTTGGATGTTTCTGGTTCTAATATTGGGATGTTGCTACAAAGACAAACTCTTCACGTTTTTAACTTTTCCAGAACCAGAAGTGATTCCAAAAACGTTGGAGCAGCTTCACGACCATCGTGGATACACTGTAAAATTTCAGTACTGGAAGAGCTCACTCTTCAATGTCTTCAACACTTCAAAGCGCCAAATACACCGAGACATCGTCTCCAGATTCATTCTCGAACCGAATCGAGCCAAGTGTGTCCTTGATGCGGTGCTCGAAGATAAAACAGTTTGCATCGCCGCAAAATCTCTGCTGAAATCCACACTGGCGAGTAATGCAACTGTTGTACAAGAGTTTGACAGTGGCGTCTACAGCGACAACATCCTCAACATGGATCCACTCTACATCGCCGTCGGACTTCAGAAGGACTCCGTTTACACGGAAGACTACTCCAAAATTACATCGAGGCTCCGAGATTCTGGATTTCTCAAGTTTTGGGAGAGTAATGCGTTTAGATCGTTTCGAAGACAGGGCGAAAAGTGGATGAAGAGTCAGAGCGGAGGTGACGTGTACAAGAGGCTGAGGATGATAATAGATGAATTTACAAGTCCAGTGAAACCCTTGGGTCTTCACAATTTCTACGTTATTGGCATCGTCTATTTTTTCAGCACCTTGATTTCCACTGGGTTCTTTGCAGTTGAGTATTCTTTGCGTGTGTATTCCTTCTCTCCTAAAATGCTTGTTAAACTGAGCTGGTCGCAAATAATGTGTGTCTTTTCATTTACTGCCAATTATTGTTGCAACAAAAAGGATAAGCATATTCGTACGTAGTATATTGTGCCTAAATATTTAATTTAGGCATAATGCATTCGTTTTTGTGAGGATGATACATCAAAATAAATAAAGCCTTGGGTGTTTAAGACTGGACAAGAAACCTTTAGTGTTTATTCATCTGTTTGAAGTGCAAACTTAGCTCAGTATGGAGCCTTGTTAAAAGTCAAAGCAGCTGAAAGCTTACGTAACTTGTGGCTTTCCGATAGAAGTTTAATTAAATACTGTAAAAATCAATTCAACGAAGCAATGCCGTAAGGTGATCCTCAGAAGTAGGTAAACAATGTTGAAATATATATTGTCGGTGAAGAACCAAAATGACCCATATCCAATTTAAGCAACAATCAAAATGAGCTCTGTCTTTAAAAAAAATGAGAAACAGACTTCAAGTGCTAATTACGAGTTTTTTAAAAGTTTAAAATGTTTTATTTACATGTTTTTGAAAATTCTAAAAATTTTCTAACTGCATGTTTAAAAAAGTGTAAAATGTTCTAATTCCATGTTTTTGAAAAGGTGCAAAATGTTCTAATTCCATGTTTTTGGAAAGGTGCAGAATGTTCTAATTTCATGTTTTTGAAAAGGTGCAAAATTTTCTAATTCCATGTTTTTGAAAAGGTGCAAAATGTTCTAATTACATGTTTTTGAAAAGTGCAAAATGTTCTAATTACATGTTTTTGAAAAGTGCAAAATGTTCTGCTTAAATGCTTTTAAGGCTCATATTAATATTTGTATAGATAGTTGATCTTGCGTTTAGCTAAAAATGGATATGGGTCATTTTGCTTCTTCACAGACGATATGTCGCACAATAGGTGCTTTTGCACAAAATATTTTAATAGTACTACTTACATACAAACTTTTTCCAATTCCAATGAAATTCCGCTCTTGCCCCCCACACTTACCAATGCCATAGTAGTGATTATTTTAATTGAACAGTATTTTTATTTACGGAATTAAAATTTTATTCTCTCATTTAAAAACTGAAATTGAATTAAATATATTTAATTATGATTTTGAGAACGATCCAAATAAATAAATTAAAAACCTACAATTATAAAAACTTAATTTACTGCGGAAGTGGTGCTTTTTAACTGAATTCTTTCATCAATTGTAATTTTTTGTCATAACTTTGAGGTAGATTTAAACCATTAACATTTACGTATTTATTAAGCGATGACTATATTATTATACATAAGAGCCTAAGTATTTCAAAAGTTATAAAATAAGTTTAATTCCATTGCGCGTCGTTTGGAATTATTTTTTAATTGCTTAAACAATTTTCCAAATATCTAGGTTAATTAAGACAATTCAGTGACTGTTTACCTCTTTTATAAACCTTTTTTCATTAACCTTAACAGGTTAATATTTATTTATGTTTTTTTAAAACGTTAATACTTATTTACAGCCCGTGCCAAAATAATTAACTCTTCCCGTCAAAGTAGCTAGATGTCAATTTCACAACGTCCAGAAAAAACAGTTTTGAAGTTTTGGCTACAGGCTTCCATTATTCCTCTGTTATCAAGAAGAAAATTCCTATTTTCGAAGCTTATATTTGCAGAAAATCCAGTTCGCAAATTCTAAGTTTACTTCGTATAGTAGTTTCTGCGTATGCAAAAACTAGCTTAAAGATATTTAAGTGACCAAATTGTATTTAAAAAAGAATGACGTCACACTTATTAGCAATACTCACTGTATTTATAGTCTCCTCTATTGGCGAATGCAGCTCATCTAACTTGGTACAGTTCATAAAAGTCGAAAGATTCAATAATTTCGCACAAAATTTTGAAACGAACCAAAGAGAAAATTTCTGCTCGTTTCGTTTTCAGTTTTTTGGTTTGAGTGACAGTATAATTGGAAATTACGAAATCCAACTCATTCTTAGCCCTTACAAAATATTCGCTCCCGACAGGCCTTGCAAACAGCCTAAAAATCCAAGTAGAAACCAAACACGTGTTTTTAGTGGCAACAGAAACTTAGAAGGCACTAGAAATAGCAATGCAATAAAAAGATATACTGCACACTGTGAAAGCCATGTTATTGCTGCTGGCCATGTGTACAATGCAATACTCAAAGGCGAAGCTGAACTGCTGATTCAACGGGCACTAACAACAGGACAGCGTGCTTCAGACATTTACATTTTTGTAAGCACTGCGTTGAATTTGAAAATTGTATTTTCTTACATACCCCCAAAGACCCTTAAATGCATTTTTATGGTGGAAATAGTTGAGAAATTCAATTTCGATGACCGGAACGTCCGCAACCGACGTAATTTAAATGTCTGGCAGGGCAAGAACAACAGAATACATCTTAACGGCGTTAAGTTAAAGATGGTAGGTGTTCACATTCCACCGGCCATATTGATAAAGGATGGGAGACTCATCGGCGGGACGTTCTACAAACTTCACGCGTCAGGGGCGAAGCACTTCAACTACAGTTTTACGTTCCAATCGGCGCCGCAGGGAACTGGTAGAAGGCTTACTAATGGAACATGGATTGGAATGGTTGGGGATCTATTGTATCGGCGCTATGACCTATCAGCCACGATGCGCGTTACAGCTGAGCGAAACGGACTTATTGACGTCACCAACTATTTCTATAATGACCCTCCTGTTTTCGTCACGTCGATTCCCAAGGGACAAGTTCCGCATGGGGCCATCGTCTACCCCTTTACGCCTCTTGTTTGGACTTTGGTCCTTTTCTCATGCGTGGCAGTTTTTTTACTTTTGATTGCTTCGCTTAAATTCGCAGAATATCAGAAAAAAGGGGCAGCAGATTGCAGTGTTACAACTATGCGCATGCGCACGCGTCCATTATCAACCAATGAAATCATTTACATTGCGTCAGCTGTTCCCCTAAGCCTTTCACTGGACCAAGGAGTGACCCTACCCAGAGGCTCAAAATACCCCGCGATTCTTTGGATGTTTCTAGTTCTGATATTGGGATGTTGCTACAAGGACAAACTCTTCGCGTTTCTAACGTTTCCAGAACCGGAAGTGATTCCGAAAACGTTGGAGCAGCTTCACGACCAACGTGTCTACACTGTAAAATTTCAGTACTGGAAGAGCTCACTCTTCAACGTCTTCAACACGTCAAAGCGCCAAATACATCGAGACATCGTCTCCAGATTTATTCTCGAACCAAATCGAACCAAGTGTGTCCTCGATGCGCTACTTGAACACAAAACTGTTTGCATCGCCACAAAAACTCTGCTGAAATCCACACTGGCGAGTAATGCAACTCTTGTGCAAGAGTTTGATACTGGGGTCTACAGCGACAACATCCTCAACATGGACCCACTCTACATCGCTGTTGGTCTTCAGAAGGACTCTGTTTACACGGAAGACTACTCCAGAATTACATCGAGGCTCCGAGATTCTGGATTTCTCAACTTTTGGGAGGGGAACGCGTTTAGGTCGTTGCGAGCCCAGGGCAAAAAGTGGATGAAGAGTCAGAGCGGAGGTGACGTGTACAAGAGGCTAAGGATGATAATAGATGACTTTACAAGTCCAGTGAAACCCTTGAGTCTTCACAATTTCTACGTTATTGGCATTGTGTATTTTTGCTGCATTTCTATTTCCACTGGGTTTTTTGCAATTGAGCTTTCTACTCGCTTCCGTCTCTTCTCTTCTAAGTTTTTTGTTAAACTGGTGGCGAATAATTTGTGCGTTTTCATTTACCGCCAATTGGCACGGAAATATTAAAGGTTAACCTGCGATTGGAAATCCTGCTGCTTATTGCTGTTGTGACCTATACATATTTAGGTTAGCTAAAGTTTAAGTATAGCAAAAGTGTATGATTAATTTAATTGTGTAGGTGTAGTATGGGTCACTGGGATTTTACTAATCTGATAGGCGCATGATGTTAGATTTGGACTGACCTTTTACACTAAATTAAATTCCCCACTGATCCGCGAAATTAGAACCGTAAAATCGACTAGATCTTATTGTACTTTGAAATTCAAACTTAAATTACTTTCCTTTTATAGTGTGTGAAGTAAAGCGTAAACGAAGAACAATAAAAATCCATCCGACACGGACGAATTGTTTTACTTCCCGTTTGCGTTTGTCGTATTCTTTAGCTTTGCTTGCGCTTTGTGTGCCAACATCAGTATCAACTATTTGTGGTCAGATTTGAGCGCTCGTATAATTACTGCATGAAGTCATCCGCGGATCTGAAAACTCCTCTGTTAAAAACACGAGCACAGTTACGGGTAACGCAATGCGAGCATTTTTTTCATATTTTTATTGACTTTAATTTAGCCCAGAGTAACTTTAGACATCGACAGATCGTTCCTTTGTTTCAAGCTGCATATTGTCGGTAATTTTATGTTTGTTTTCCAAGTTCAATGCAGTCCACAAGGCTCTTCCTCATTTATTTGCCCAGTATTGTTTCAAGTATGGGAATTGTAGTCATCCTCTTGTTTTTTTACGATCTGCTACTACCAATTAACCTGTATACTACTCCATACTTTACCACTTTCCAACTTTTGATTTTCAAACATGGGTGTTCGTAAAATGGATCTGTTTTGTAGTACACTTTGTACTATTTGTACCATTGTTAGCCACATCTTACCATGTGCTTAGCTTGTATCTTGTTAGTGGGTGTGGGGAAGAGACGATTATAAATATTATGTATATATTTATTCTTAAATTTATTAAGTTTAGTTGAGACGTTGAGTATTTGAACAACTTGTTGACTGTTAAAACTGTGCAGAGTAACGCGGACTGCTCATGGTATACTACTAACTACAAAGTAGACAAAATGCTCTTTTACATAGAAAATATCAGTTGTGTTTGGAGCTGTACAAATCTGGAATTAATTACGGGTAGAATTAAAGGATACCACATTTTCTGTTAAGGTTATAATGTGTTCAAGTTCAAGCCTAGTATAAGCAGTCATGTACTTGCAAATCCGCGCAAAATGCGACCAAGTTTCTTTAGGGTTGAAGAACACTAACTAGTAAGATGGATACATCGATTACACCAAATGGTTTCAAAATTTGGGTGTAGCATGCGGTGTGCTTTCCTTTTTTAAGATGAACGATAATTATCAGTTTTAGTTAGCGAAAGAAACTATTCTGCGTAGGTACTAATTATACGCTATGTGTGTTGGTCTGTGGAAGTCAAAGTACGCAGTATTATTGGGAATATTACTAAAACTTATGTAGTCTCTAATAGTCACTACTTACGAATCTTTTCACGATTAGTCAGTTTGTTTCAATTTAGCGTCAACTCAACCTTAGTCTGACGTTCCTGGGTAGGCATAGTACCACTGCACTGTGTTGCACAATTTTGGGAGCTGATTATTTTCCTTGTTCAAAAATCAATACTGCTCTTTTTGGGCTGAAGTATACAAAATTAATACCATAATAATATATTATTATTAATTTAATACTAAAATTTATTTTTTATTTTTTGGTTTTCAAAACTTTTTTTATTATTCTACAAAAATTAGCACTTTCATTATTATTAATTTATTTAATTGTGTAATAAAATAAAAATTTTAAAATAATAATTATTATTATTGATTATTGATGTGCCGGAAAACTTATTAAAGTTTTTGTCTTTTAAAAATTTCGAATAAAATTGGAAAGCTGAGGAAAGCAATCTAGTTGAAGAACTTAAGATTAATTTATCCTTCAATTAATTCACCTATTAAGATTGAACAAAATATTTACACAGAGGTGACATTGAAAATGCCTAATTCCCAAGTGTGTTGGTTTGAAAGAAGTGAAAAGTAACTGGAACTGAACTTATTCAACTTACTGTAAAAAATCAATATGATGAACACGACGCAACTCCGATTTCTATTATTTTCACAATTTTCTTTAAAATATTTTGCATTTTGTGAATTTGGAGCAGTAGTTTTGATTGCCTTCCTAATTCAAGGATCATATGGTACGTAATGTAATAATTAGATTGAAAACTTTAGATGCCCTTACATTTTTTCCAATTTTTTTATTATTGCTCTTACTTCGCAGGACTCAGTTGCTACTCGTGTAGCTACAGTCCAGATGTCCCGGAGGGCTACGACGGAGGCGTATTCACGACAAAATGTCTGGATCCAGATTCTAGCAAGGCGCAGTCGAAGGCGTGCGGCACAAGTGACATATCCTGCCATAAAATGTTTCTAAATCTCAGATTCGAAAAAGAAAATACTTCCCTTCAAATTTTGTACCGCATGTGCTCTCCCAATGAAATCAACTGTATCACCATCACGGAGAAAAACGATACAATTGACTTGAATTCCACCATTACGCCCCATGCAAAGTCAATGATTAGTAAAATGAGCCAAGAAATATTTTTGAAATTCCTTCCAGACGTTTTCAAAGCCAAGTTCAAAGGGAGAAAAATGTTGGATTATACTGCAACTGGGCGGAGCTGCGGTTGTGATCACAGAGACAATTGCAACAATAAACCAGGAATGGATGTTTCCGAAGGAGCTGGTGACACTCTACAGATTCAAATCAATTTACTAGTCGCCATTGGCATTTTCAACATCATCAATTTTTGAATGAATTTTAATCAGATGCACTGATGCAGGTAGCTGAAATGGGTCATGGGAATGTTAACATGTTGTTTTCGTAGCTGTAACTTTCGTGTCCCCTAAATTATGTAACTGTTGTACTGTTGTTAGGAACGCAAGTGCAGACCGGAAATCAACGGGATTTTCAAGTCATAAAATGACATTAGTGCGCTATATTTATTGAAGTTCTTCGACAGTGAAGTTGTGAAGTATCAAAATGACCCAACTCCATTTTTAGCTAAATCAATGTATGCACCTTAACCTTTCACATAAAATTACATTAAATATCACTACCCTTGAAATTAACTAAATAGAACATTTTTCACGTATCAAAAATAACTAAATGGAATATTTTGCACTTTCAAAAACGTCAACATAACAGTTAGTTGCACTTTTTTAGAGCATGTAAGATAGACTTTTGACACCTTTCAAAAACGTATACGTAAATAGAACATTTTGCCACATTCAAAAACATTCAAATGCAACATTTTGCACCTTTCAAAAACATGTAAATAAAACATTTTGCACATTTAAAAAATATGTAAATAAATCGTTTTGCACCATTCAGAAACATGTGCATAAAACAATTTTATACTTTAAAAAAAATGAAACTAGAACAGTTTTCATTTCCCCCAAAACATGCCAGTAAAACGTTTTAAACTTCTTCATATTACAGATTCATATGTGTTTTGCGTTTTTATTTCATTTTGTGTGGTTTGACAAAGCACATTAGGGTTCTAGCTTTAATTAGGAATTGGCCGTTTTGATTCTTCACTCACGGCATGTAACGATGTTATTTATACTTATTTAATTGTACACAATAGCATTATTGAATTAATTAGCCCCAAAACGTAGAATAACGTATCACCTTTATTTTTGTTTTAACTTTATTTTTTCATTATTTACAACTTTGACAAGTTCAAACTAAAAGCTGTCTTTGCCTTAACAGTTTACAGCTTAAAGCTTACATCATTAGCAGAGACAATTAGGTAGTTGTGAACAAAAATTAAAAATAATTCCATTAAACCATATTTTGTAGTAATAGTTATTATTTCTCCACATTTCGTGCGGTAAACAAATTATTTGAACATTTATAGATACCCCGCACCCAAATCATCCATCTTGGCCTTCGTTGTCCATACCCCGCACCTAATCAAGTTTTGTAATGTATTTGATGTGGCATAGTTAACCGTAGACTTTGATGGGTTTGAACCCTTGACCCCCGCCGTACCAAGACGGAATGGACTCGATCGGGAAAAGTTGACGGAGGACAGGCTTCCACTTTGTTGCTTGTGTCCCGTAAATGTCCACTTTCTCCATCACCGCCCCGAACGACGGACGCAACAGATTTATGAGCGTCTCTGCCACGTAGTTGGCTGTACAAATATTTAATCACATCAAGTATTTTTAATTTGCATTTGACCTTGATGACCTCAAAGCTAAAACTGTTTTTAATTTGGGAGGGAAGTTTGAAATTTTCTTACCGTTGATAATGAGGACATGGCCGACGTACTTATCCACCAAATCCGCGTAGATCCTGGTCATGCGCATTACAAAAACGAGTGCTGCGCAGACGAGGGAAATTTGAAAAAGAATTTAAATATAACTAATTTTAGTTTAAAAAAATAGTTGTTTTAGACCGTTGTATTAAAAATTTAAAAGTTTCAAAAAGTGTTACTTGGAGGATGTGAAAGTTGACTGAAGCTGAGTCCTTCCAGATCGATGATGATACTCGCCTCCGACACGTCACCCACTTCCCTCTTCCGCATCCGAATACTTTTTATTTTTTAAGAATATAATTAGGGTCAAAAATATGTATTGTTCTGGTCACTAATTTAATCATTTAAACGGACAAACCTTCTGATGATCCTAAAGGCAGCCTGCTTGGCGTATTTCTCGAGTGCAGCTGTGCTCTCTTTCCCCTGCTCGATCAGCTGACGCACGTTGAATCTCCCGTACTCTGCCACCCACACTGCACCAAAAATTAAAACATGTAGAAAACAAATTACACTGGAAATTAAATTCAGGAATTAAATTGCATGACTAAAAGATTACGTGGCCTTTCTTCATTGTCGTAACCAGCCAGGTAGTAGGGATAATTCTTTTTTAAGGATTCCGGGGCTTCCCACGTGTCCAAGTCATCTGACAAGTCGGTGATGCGCAGTTTCTGCTCAAATAGTTTTAAAATTTTATTGAATTAAATCTTGACTAAATGACTACGAGTTAGTGATACAGAATGCAGACAGACGAGCAACTTACGCCTTCCATGTCCGAGTATTTGTCCTTGGACTTGTGATGGGGATCCAGATGCGGCTGATGAGCTTCTCCGACCTTGTTCTTCCTGCGTGAGCTGTAGAAGGATCTCGTCTCGATCTCCACATCTCTGTCAAGATGAAAATCTCGTCCGCTTGCCCTCACCAATGCATCTCTCTTCTCTTCATCCCAGTTGTGGGACGTTGTCATCTCCGTCTCTGACTCACCAGTTCCAGGACCAGCACCAGCCCCGTTTCCGAGCCCGTTCACGATCTCATCCTCACCAATGTAGAGGTCAGTGGTGTGACCGTGACCGTCCGTCATTTCCGTAACCGTGAGCGGGACGAGTGTCGTCGTCCTTTGGTGACCATCTGGACGAGGTGTGGTCGTGTAGTGAAATCCAGACGTGAGCTGAAAAATCTCCGGAGATGCCACTAATATAATGCTTAGCCAAAGAATTTCTTTTGCCATTCTTTTGATTTATTCGAAAAATAATAAAACTTGGAGTTCAAAATAAATTGTAAAATATGAATCAACACTTAATAGACAGGGGCCACTAGACACTTTTTGCTTGTTTTAAAAAAATCTTTTTGAGCAAGTTCTTTATTGAAAGTTGTTTCTTTTCCTCTCACTTTTGACAACTGACAAGGAAAGTAGCGTCAGGTATAGTTCTCAAGAAATTCAATAATTAACTTTGCGATGGATGTTACGTGTTTAATTGAATTAATTTGGGGTGTAAAATTAATATTTAGATGAGAATTTTGCGTGGAGAGAGTGGAAAAGGGATGGGGGTTCCCTCCCACCAAATCAGCTGCTGATTTAATTAGGGGTCGTCCAAATATAATGTCAAGAAAAAATCCAATATGTCACCAGCGTAACTATTGCTCATATGGCTATTTTTGACATGGGGTGTCTTCAATGTCCAAGTAGACCCACGGAGCCTACCCGTGACGTTGTTTATGGATGATCCTTTATACATGCCTTTTGCGTATTCTTGAGTCTGCCAGCATACCAGCATAATAAATTACAAATTAAATTAAGAAGTGCGCAGTTGTTGTACATGTTCTAATCTTACTGCGAGTTAAATGCAGTGACATGATATTAGGGATCGTCCGTAAATGATGTCACGAGTTTAGTTTATGGGTTTGCTCAGATTTAGATTAAACCTTATGCTAAAGATAGGTATTTACGCACTGGTTAAGCGGGTGGCATGAGGGTCATAAAGGATCCTAGAAATGTAAATTTTTCCTTGACATCATTTATGGACGACCCCTTAATAACAATATGATTTGGAGATTGAAGTGATGTAATGTGTAGGTTTTAATCAGAGTGAGAATCTGAGCGGCAGTGAGAATGTCGAATGTGGGAAATAAAAGAAATGAAAAGAATTGTAATGAGTGAATTTTATTAGTTTTTATTCTCTCGCACTGATCCGTATCACTGTTTGGTGAACATGCTAATTGTCGACATTGTGCGAAGCACAATTTTCTACGTTAGATCGTACGCAGCTCCTGCCTCAGTTCTGCTCTTGAGTAATTAATGATTTATTTAATTATTTAATGAATTATTTAATTAGTTATAATATATAATGTTGGTTGTTGGACTGTAGAGGGCGAAGGAAAGTCAAGCCAATCCGCCCGTCTTCCCAATTGATTTCTTATTAATTTAATTAATAGTACAAGTGAGAACGCAGTTAATTCAATTTTAATTCCCTTGACATTAACATTAAGGAGGATTTGAATTAAATCCTTTCCCATCCTGTTTTTAGTTTTAAGCGCATTTAGGATTAATTATGATTTTGCTAATTTATGCTTCTAATTTAATGGGTAGAACAAGCTTGATTAATGAGCTTTTTTAAACCACCAATTATTGTGGAAGCACTTCCACAATATTTTAAGGTGATAAATTGCATACAAAAATTATTAGATAGCTCATTGCATAAAATAATTTTTAATCACATGGATGTTTATTTCCTATTTGTGCTGGAGTACTGGAGTCAATAAAATATAATGCAATATTTTTTTTTAGATTTGAATTTAAATCTCTATCAAAAATTCTTAAATTCTACGATTATTCTTGACTTGAAAACCTCTTTTGCCGTGTCCTGAATTGCGGGAGTTATAAGGAACTTGAGATTTATTTAAAGCTTTACTGTAATTGACGATGCGATACCACTTACGTAGCACGTTTCATTTTTAGGACCTTATGAATTCTTTTAAATGTCATCAAGTAGTTTGTGAGGTAAATGGAAAATCGCCTGCACAATAAGAAAAGTTTGCGATCCAATTTAAGTGTAGCACTACATTAAATGTTTTTTCCACTATTTGAATTTGAACTGGAACTGGAACCCTTGACATCTCATTCTTCTTTTTATATCCTTTTTGAACTGCTTTAAAATTTTCAATGGAGCGCATTTAATGTATTTCTGAATTTAATTACGATTCTACCAAACGTCCCTTCCAATATTTTTAATTCGTGACCTGAACCGTATTGTGTAAAACTACTTCTACTGGTGTATGAAATTAACCATGTTATAAATGAATCACATTTGATCATGTACTTCCAATACAGTTGATATTAGATCTTCTTCAGTCCAATCAAGTACATACTTGGTCTTGTAAATGGGAATCAAAAGACACCAAAACTTAGTTACGATCCCATTTTAGTGACGCACTACATAATATGCCCCTTCAATTATTTGTTGAACCAGGACATACGTCATAGGGTGGCTCTTTTCGTACGCTTTTAAAAGCGACTTTTTAAACATGTCGTTATTAGTCGTTATGCCATTCGCAGTCGTTTAGAAACATCGCATTAGCAACAGTATTAATTACGCTTCAAACAAAATTCCTTTTTCAATACATTTTTGATCTATCGTCAGTTGAATTGAAAATTTGCTGGCATTGTCATCCTTCAAATCCACGCCCTGGTCCTCACAAAGTTAAGGAAAACGAAAGTTTCAGTGTCCCACCAAGCAATCTGGTTTGGTTCCCTCTACCGTCCAAAATGTATTGCTCAACAAAGGAAGTAATTGAATTTTACAAGGGCACAATTGACATGGGATGGAAAGTTTCCTGGCAAGTTTTCATCCCGCAACATTTTCAATCAAATTTTAAAGATCAACTTGGAAATGGTAATGATGCGATGAGTAGATGGGATCCAGCTCCATCTGACGAATCGACTATTGCATTTCTTATCTCTGACCTGAATGTATCTTGCTTGGAAATATCAAAGGACCAGAATTTCATGTACTATCACGAGCCTAAATTCTATGGAGTAAAATTAATGTTTTCTAGCTTGTTTTAAAACTTTGTTTTTACCACCAGTTCAAAGCCGCGCCTTAAATTTATTACGCCAGATGGCGTGGAGAGAGTGAAGACGTCTTTTCAGATTTACACGACGCCCTTTCAACCGGCTTTTTGGCTTCTTCTCTGTGTCTGCGTCGTCGTTTCCGGTTTAACTATCACAATGGTTCAATGTGCGCTAAGACTTTACGCGGGGAATAAAACGCGTTTATTTGCTTCGCTTCTGATTTCAAACACATGCGCATTTTACTCTCTGCTCGTAGAAAAGCCAGTCGATGAGGAAAATGTAAAAAATGACCCAATTTTTCTTCGGTTTTGGAGAATTGTGATCGCTAGTGTAAAGCTTCCGACAAGTTCATTACGAATCAATGACGCAAAATGTAAATATTAGCTGGTTGGAAGTTTTTAATACGTTGGTTTCTGTTTTTGCACAAGTCAGGGTTGACAGTTTTGAAAAAGCATCACATCTCTACTTTATGAATTTTAATAAATACATAAAAGCTAACTACGCTTAATATCGTCAAATGATGAGAATGAATGCATTATTGCATTATACCGTCCAAGTAATTCACAATATCATTGTAAGGTATGTAATGTATTTGAAGGGATCCCACACATCCCACTCCACCACTCCACCTAAATAGTACCTAATGCCTAAGATAATTAGAGACAGAATCTCAGAGCCACATGCTTAACTTGATATATTTTAATTACAAGTTAGCGTGAAAGTAAAATGTTTCTAAAAAACTTCAAATAAATTTTCTGGGAGGCAAGCTACGAAATAAATTAAAAAATCGTATTGTTTTCTATTTGTGTCCTGCGTTTCTACGAAAGGTAAACTATACGTCACTCTTATTTTTAGTAACCTTATTAGACGTCAACGAGCATCGGACGGCGTCCAGAATAACTTTTCTGTTTTCAAGTCACGTTGCATTTTTACATTTTGACTAATTGTAAGAGCCACGTTTTTATTTATTAGTGTTTCAAGTATTCATTTAAAACGTAGTAAACAAAAACAATAATTTTCGGGCCACAAGTGCGTCATAATATCTTCATGGGTCATATTTGCGATTGCATTACTGGGTGTATTTGAATGGCGTCTGTTGTTAAGAATTAGAGATGATTGAAGATTTAGTGCTATTAGATTTATTAATTTTGCAAGCTTTATGTTAAATTATGAGGTACATTTTTTAAAAAGCTTAGTTGACACGCTACACAAAATTTCAAGACAAAATACAGCAATGCACAGAGCAAAGGGAAAAATGAGAATATAGGAAATAAGGTAAATGTCTGAACTCTGAGTCAAAACGAGAAAGTCCTTTGACTTTTTTCCCGTCACTATTCCCGAAGGGTTTGCTGAGATTCCTCGGGAAAATATCGTTTCGCTGCGAGACGAAAGCGATGCCGGATTGAAGAAGGATTTGAAATCTCCAAGAGATCCATCCATGGTTCTTGTTAAGACCGTCAGTCATTTTTAATGTGTTCGGAGCGGACAGGAAATGGTCAAACATTTTCCAGTTGCCCAAATTTTATGTCACTTGTCTTCATATTATCCACAAAGAACTTCCAAAGGACCTCAAAGCTTTTTGCGGTAGAAATAAAAGCGTATTTTGTGTCATTCAACCAAGCGTGTTTTTGGAGAACAAATTCCATTTCTTGGATGACAATTCTCCAAAATCTAAACAATCCTGCGACTTTGTTGGAAATATCCTCCTCAACTGGTTTCTCTGTTAGAAGTTATTAAATTGCAAATATGTTAGAAATGGCACAGGTAACACAGAAATGTAGTCAGCCACACCGAAACACTCCCACCGCACATGTGATGAGTAAGGAGCACGAATGGGAACCGAGATAAATCCTGAAATGCGTAGACCGTAGTGCGCGTAGAACAGTGAGCTTGGTCTTTTCTGAAGAATCAGGAATGTAAGGTGGGAAAAGACGGAAAGAAAGAAAATCGGAGGAGACATTTTAAGTAGAAGCTTTAACATAGTTGATTTTCTCAACCGACAGTCAGTCTGATCCAGAAAGCCGTGGAGTAGGGAGTAGCAAGTAGAAGACGACTCTAGTAGTATTCCGCTGAATACTTGTCAGTTATTTTTCCTTTCATTTTCATATTCTCGACTAAAAGTCAGAGTCAATTAAAATTAAAGATAAACTCAATCCAGAAAAAAGTCAAAACCAGGTCGCAAAGCTGTAAGTGTAAAGGTCACGGGAGAATTATCATCGACATATTCCCTGAAGTGTCAGAGGCGACGAAGGCTGAGTTGGATTCATATCGGTTCCCATATTGTGTCATTGTGCTGTGTAAGAGGTAACCAAATAGCAAATAATATAAGATAATTTGTATTTGATTTCTTGTGTATGTGATTTGTGTAATACGAATAGTATGTGTTAAGTAGGGAATGAAAATTGCTTGTTTGTATTTAATAGCCATGTTAAATGAGAATTAAAGTGTCATAGGTCAAAGCAGCAGAAATAGGGTTCATCGTCATTTTTTATTGTTTTTATGTCTCAAATATCCATTTCATCCTCCCGCAGATAGATATTTGATACCTTCAGAAAGAACATATAGTTGGATAATAGTAGTGAGTGCACGCATTAGTATTGTCATCATTATAAACAGTGTAAAATAGGGCGGTGGATATTTTAAGCTGTATTGTCATAAATTAAAAATAGACATAATCCATGAATACGGATATTTCTATGCATTCAAGTAGTTAGGTAGGCAGAGAGAGATAGGACTAATTTTGAGTGATACAGGACGAACTTCTATAAATACCCGGATTAGACATAATCCCCGTATTATATAGGTGCGGGGTATCGTCCTGTATAACTCCACAAATTAGTGAAATTTTAGGAATTTTTGGCCAGAAATTTGGAGAATTTTAGACCGAGGAAAAGGATAGGAAGTTTTGTTCGGAAGTTTTAGGGTGTGGTTTTGGAGAGTTGTTGGGAGTCATAGAGAAATAAATACGTGGCATTTCATCGTGCTGGTAGTGCTCGTAATTTTAGCGAGATTTTTGAAGAATTTTAGTGAGTTTTTGAGAAGTGTTGAAAATTAAGGAACTTTTTGGGGATAAAATAAGGAGTCCCCGGGGAGTTAAAATTTAGTGAAAGAGCGACTGCATAAACAAATACATACCTAGGCACAATGGTACATGGGCATGAATGAGAAGTAGTTGGAAATCAGAGTAGAATCTTAAAAATTAAAATAAAATTGAATAGTTAAATAACTGATGGGTAGTAGAAGCTGGAAGTGCATTTGATTACGGAAGTAAGTAGAACATAAATTATAATTTTCATTCTTTTGTTCTTTTCTTCTTTTAGACAGTGCATTTTATTTATCCAGTAAGCGGTTGGAAAGAGGGCATAGCGGTAGTAGCGGTATCCAAGTCAGAAGATAGTTCATTTAAATTGTCATTGCATCAGTTAAGCAAGGGACGTTGCTCGCAAATTATCCAGGCAGTTCGTATCATTTATTTCCAACGAGGGATTTATCCTGACAAATGGTACATTAACAAAACTAATATTTACATATTTTGAATTGTTGAAATTTAGTCAGGTAGATATTTTTGTGGATGATTAGTAGGTTGCAGAGCCGCATAGGTGGTTTAGTTGTGTCGAGAACCTGCTGATCGCAACCAAGCGAAGTTGATTTGCCATCTGCATCTACACTCGCCCAATAAGGTCAAAAAGAGATAACGGCATTAGAGTGATTTTTCATCCTGTTCAATGAATACATAATTTATATGCATCACTCGAAATTTACATCTATGTGTGCCTTCCATTCTTTTCTTACAATTAGTAATCTGAATTATAATTTACGGTGAAGTCGCGATTAAGTAAGGTGATTGTAAAATCGAGATCGAAAGAGCATGATAACTTCGAAATAGTGAAGGTTAAATAAGCTGTATGGTCAATAACCTTATGCATTGGCTACTTATCTGTATATTTTTAATATTGGTCTACCTATCGGAGTTTGATTTGGGGCATATCCACGATTTGGTTGATGAACTTGTGTTCTACACAATCAGGTTAATCACCATTGGTATCTGGTATCTATCTGGGCTCGTGTATTGGGAAGGTGAATAATTGCATTGAGTTTCCTAAAACTATAAATGTAAAGTCATTCTGCTGTATTGGAATTTCTGATTTTATTTTCCTTGTTGTCTATTATTAAAATTAAAATCGAGGTCAACATTTAAATTTTGAACCGCTATATGAAGTGGTGGTTGGTTATACTTATTGTATTAACCTACTCAATACTTATAAATGAAAATTACATGTTTGAATTAACTCACGACATTATAGTTATCGCTCGAGCCTTGATAAATATTGCCGGTTGGTGCCTTACTCGATTTACTTACCTGTTGTTGAATAATTAGTGTACAACCTTACGGGTGGCTTACACAAGTGAAGTATTACTGTAAATCTGTGAATTGATAGTTTAAATACTAATGAATGAATTTAGTGGTGGCTCATGAATTTGCCATAGCCGCATATATTTGGTACATCGAAGAAGGGTGTGAACATATGTCATTTGAGAATTTCGAAGAAATTTTGGTGTTGTATTTTTCAGTCTTTCAATTCATAGAGGAAATTTTTGGCGTGGGGTTGGTGCAAACTATTGATTTACCAATGCATTTCAATTTTGTTAATTAACGCGAGCAGGTACATTAGTGTTAACTTTTGATGGAGGAAGCAGGTTTTGCTAATCGATTTTTAGTTTGCGTTCATAGTTGGTGGATTATTGGTGGATACCGTTACCTAACAAAATTGGAAAAGGACGGATTCGCTACAATCGTAGTGGGGGATCTGCTCGACAATTATAATATTTTCGAATACATTGTGGAAAGCGAGGACTTGCCTAGGATAGATTACTGCAAATTCATGATTGGTGTTGTGAAGAAGTGGATAAAAGGAGAGCTAGTCGTGTAGCAGGAAGTCGCGCAAATAAGCAAGCTGAACAAGTAATTCGAAGGGCTAAGAAAATTTCTCGTTTGTTGATTGAGTTAGATTGGTGATGCAACATATCATTCCTCATCAGGTTGTACAGAGATTTATCAGAGAAGTTCTTGATTGGTACGTTCATGAGGGTCATATCATTATTACTAAGAAATTATTGTTTATGTCATTTATCATTATTATTTCAAGGGTAGGTTATATTAATCAATTTATATATGCATATAGGACCTTACGGGAATTAAGTGCAGCAGGTTTCAGTCTTCCAACGATCAGTGAAATCATTCATCGTGGTATGCGAGGCGATGCTGTGAGGTTTAGGCGCTGAAGCTATCATTGGAATCGGAGCATTCTGTCAAATAGAGCTAATGAGTAAAATAACGATTTTAGGTTAATTACAATTAGTATTAAGGTTGAGCTGATGATTGATTAAATTCAGACATCAGTAGGGCAAACTGTTGCGGGGATTATTGGAAAGAGACGAAACTTTTCGAAACACTAGTTAAGTTACAGTAATTATAATTTGTATTTTTTTCTTTTTCGAATTTTATCACTTTCATTTATTTCAATTTATCATTTACTCATCTCTATACGGCTTTAGTATGGGATCCACTCCGGAATCCCCAAAAACCTTGGCAGCAAGGCAAGCCAAAGAAGCTCAGATTTAGAAAGATACTGATGCAATTAGATTGTTGATTAGCCAGGCAGAGGATGAAGCTCAGGCAGCGATCGATGATGCTAAAGCTAAATCATTGAGACTGTGGAAATTGTGCAACCCCGGTAAAACACCTCCATCGTCTCCGTTGAAACAAATTCTACCTGGTCCAGTTAGTCAGGGTCAAGGTAGTGCAGGTCCCAGTATAGCTCCGATAACAACAGTCCCAGTTCAAGGTCCGGCTCCGGGTTCTGTCCTGAATCCAAATACCAACCCAACTATGGGTTAAGCTTTGGGAAATGTACCTGTTCCTCCCGTGGTCATTCCAACTGCCGTGGGTAGTCCATTGAGTGTATCCGTGGAACAACTCCGTCAGTTCCTCACTCCGCCTGAGCGAAGTAGAGAAGATACTCACTTATTTCGAAGTTTGCAATTGTCGAAATTTGCAAAGGGACTACCTCCATATAAGGGAGACCAGGATGCACGTACATAGCTAGGCAGGTTCAATAAATTAACAGTGACTCATCCATATTATGAAAAACTCATTAGTTTAGATAGTGTTTTCCGTGACACAGCAAAGACGTGGTTTGATAATGAGAAGGGCTCATTACAAGAAGGGATGAGCGTGGGAGATCCGGCCAAGAACCAAAATCTATGGGCTGGATTCAAAAAAGCGCTATTAGCGAGATTTGATAGGGCTTCAATGATTTCCAAAGCGAAACAAAATTTGGAAAACTGCATGTGGAATAAAACACAAGCAGGGGCAGAATACTGTAGTTTGAGAATCGCATGCTACAAAAAGATTCACCCTCATCCGGAACACTTTGAAATCATGAGTGAACTTTTCAAAGGTGTTCCACCTCATATGAAGTTACAACTCACACCCTGCAACATTGTTGAACATTTCCAAACTACCATGGACAAGGCTATTGAATTGTATAGGGAGAATATGAGGGATAGCCACGCACAACATAGACAGCAGACGTTCCAAGGTAGTCCTCAAGATAGACAATTCCACAGAACTATGACATTTTTCACTCCAAATCAGCAAAGGCAAGGGGGATTCCAAGAAAGGAAAAGGCGACATAGTGGAAATAATTCGCCACAACAGAGAGCTAATTTTGTCCCAGCCCCCGACCCCAATGTTCCATGTAAAGATGGGCAGGATCCTATGGTTGTCCGCTACCCATTCTACAGTGAGGAAAGAAAGAATTATTGTAGAACTCCGGAAGGTCGTCCGACATGTTGGCAATGTGACCGCGTTGGTCATACCTTCAAATGGTGCTTTGTTTTGTACCGTGCGCAAGGTATTCCTATTCCAGTTCCCATTCCGCAAGGATTTCAGCAAGGGGACAACTAACAAAATCGGGGATTTCCAACACAACAGGGACAGATGGACAATATCAATCAAAGGAATCCTTTAAACTAGGTAGGGCGAGTGGTGTGGCTACAGTACTCGAGCCCGAACCTATAGCCTTAAAACAATTAGAAGTGGAGAATATAGTGATCCCAAACCCAATACCTACAGTCTCAAACCAAGTCGAAATTCCAACTCCAGCACCTAGTGAAAAGGTGAAACTACCCATACAGGAAAGATTGATGTTATTAGCTAGGCCAGATCAGAATGAAGAATTAGAGGAAGTCATCGAAAATATGAGGGGCTTTGATGTGAGGGAGCCTAGCGATAATTTCAGTATTGAACCAGAGCTTGATCCCCAGACATCTACAATGATCGAACCAGAAGTAGAACCGCCTGATTTCTTTAGGTATTTGTTCAAACCTCTAGTTACTAATGATATAGTTTTCACTCGATCCCATAGATCCGCTGCCAAGGAATTCCGTGGGACAATAAAGGTTAGGGGTGAAGCATGTCCAATCCAAGGAACTGTCAAAATTTTGTATGACACTGGGGCTTCCATCAGTACTGTCAGTACAGAGCTTGTTGAAGCACTGGGAGTACAGAATAAAGTACAAACAACACCTCCACTCCAAGCTATTTTATCAGTTAATGATGGAAAGCCACATATCATAAATAAATTGGTGATGCTTGAATTATTTATTAAAGAATTCTCTGAGTGGGTGACATGGGGATTTTACATCATAAGCCAAGCCACGGATGACATGGTATTCGGTATGGATATCATGGATGCATACCACGCAGGTTTAGATGTACCCACTGGTATTGTCACATTTCGAACAGCGGCCCAAGTTGTTGAAAATCCTGAGGATTTAGCTCAAGTTCACCGAACGACATTGTCCACTGGTCCAGTCGTTCAAACTCTACGTAGTTTTAAGAAAAGAATGGTAAAGGAAAGAAAAGAACAGGAAACTAATGAAATGATGGAGGAAGCATGCAATAAATTACGCAGGGATAATTTAAATGAATTATTAAATGAAATTTATTTTGATGAGGAATACCAGATTACTCAGACTGAGGTGGCACTCATGGTGAAGCGTAAAGAGGAGGAGGAAAGGTTAAAGTTGAAGCAAAGGGAGGAAGAAGCCCGGGCATCCAACTACACCTAGACCATTCGAAATGAACTAAGTGATGCGTCTTCATTGGCGGAAGAGGTCCGATCTGTAAAAAGCTGCGCTATGTCTGAGCGAGCTGTTGCTTTGCTGCAACAATACAAATTAAGGCTATACACAGTTTGACCTTTCATCGTACGTCCAGACCAGGACAATTCCATACCTTTCTATACAAAAGATCCGTATTTTAATGGGGACGTCATTGTCCAACCAAATAAAAAGTTATTTCGGAAGTACGGCATTGTACTGGTACAGGACACAGTACACATCAAGGATGGTCAGGGTGAAATTTAAGTGGTAAATGTGGAGACAGAGGACGATGTGTATCTTCCTCCTTTATGTTCTTTGTCCATATGTAATATTTTGCCAGTCAAATATTTAAGGCAAAATTACATACAACCTAGGAACGAAGAAGTTATGCATGTCAACGATCAGGAATACCCAGGTAATGAGTTCCCGATTCCAATACCAGAGAAAGTTGAGGGGAGTAGAGAATTGACGTATGATGAATTCGGGCAGTTCAAAATTTATGAAGGTTTGAAGGAAGAGGAGAAGCAAGAGTTAAGGAAGGTGTTAGGTGAATATGCTGAGGCATTCGGTTGGACGGATGAAGATTTCATCCTTCCCATGAGAGATCCCGTCACGCGAAAAGTTTTGCAGGCTACAGTAGAGATGCTTGATACTACACCACGTATGGTAGGACCAAGGCCCATGAGTAATGAACATAGAAAATTAGCAAAAGATACTTATATGGCTAATTTAAGGAAGAAAATGATTAAACCATCAACTAGCGTTATTCTTTCTCAACAAATGATGGTTCCCAAGGGCAAAGCAGGCACTGAATGGAGAGCAGTCGTAGATTATCGATTTGTGAATAGGAGAGTAAAACCTCTGTTGGTACCAATTCCTAATGTCAGCATGCATTTGATGTCTTTTTAGGATGTGTCATGTTCTGTAATTTCAACATGGCTGATGGATACCAACAGGTGGAGATACATCCAGATAGTAGGGACTTCCTTGCTTACATGACATTTGAGGGTCAGTTTAGACCGGTTCGTTTGTCATTTGGATGGATAAATTCAGGAACTACGTTCCAAATGATAATGAATAAAATCTGGCAATATTACACTACCTCCTTCATGAGTAATTATTCAGATAATAATTGTTTTGGTGCTAAGGAATTTGTAGAAATGATAGATAGGCTCGTGAAAATTTTGTGGATTTGTGTATGCGCTCGCATCAAATTAAAACCAAAGAAATGTTTCCTGGGGTATCCTAGTTTAATATTTTTGGGACATAAAATTAGTGCGGCAGGTGTGAGCATAGATCCTGACAGAATTAAAGCAATGATGGAGTTTCCTGATCCCCAAAATGTGAAGCAGATCAGAAGGTGGCTCGGACTTAGTGGGTTCTTTCGTCGTTTGATTTTTGGTTATGCCAAATTAGCAAAACCACTTTATGAACTCTTAATGAAGGACGTTCCATTTAAATTTGATGATCGATGTAGTGAGGCGGTAATGAAGATGAAAATGGCCATATGCAGTGCACCCGCTTTGGCATTCCTAGATCCCACCGCACAGCTCGAGCTATGGACAGATGCCTCTTACGGTGTCATAGCTGCTGTATTAATTCAGAATGTGAAAGGTTTACGTTAACCATTGATGTTCATTTCACATGCATTATCTGAAACTGAAAAAAGGTGGTATGTGACGGATAAGGAGTGTTATGCCATAGTGTATGGGTGCCAAAAATGTCATCATTTAATTCAAGGTAGATCACTTGAAATCTACACAGATCATAATGCATTGGTTTTCTTGTTACGGACGCCTCAGACAACGGGTCGATTAGTAAGATGGAGTCTCAAATTAGGGGCCTATGATGTAAAGATAATGTATGTCCCGGGTAAAAAGAATGAGATGGCGGATTGTCTCAGTTGCCCTTCAGGGTCCGAGGATGTGCCACCCCTGATCATGCGAAAAATTTCGGTAAAGTCAGAACATTCAAGAAATGTAGAAGATTGGGAATTTGTCATGACATGCAGAGCGTCGGAAGAAGCTGTAGCTGATCTCAAATCAGCGCAGTGGAAAGACCCTGACACTTGAATAATTTTAGACAGCCTGACTGAAGATTATGCCAACAACTGCCGTGGGGAGAATAAATATAGGAAAAACTTCTAAATCAATTCACAAGGTATTCTCGAGCACATCTGTTATGAGGTATGGGGTCCATTATGGGTGAGAGTCCTACTATTGAAAGAAGCTAGAAAAGTAACATTAGACTTACATAATCAGTCACATTTAAGTTATGAGAAGATTTTCGAGGCATTAAAAACTAGGTACTGGTTTCGGGAAATGCATAAAACTGTGGTCAATCTATGTCGTTCCTGTGAGACATGCCAGAGATTTTATGTACAGAGAATAAGGAAAGGAGGGCCATTGCATGTCATCATCGCTCCACAAGTTCCATATTTGAAAATCTCAGTAGATTACTTGGGACCTTTGAATAAAACCTTCAGAAAGAACAAGTATGTACTCGCGGTTGTGGATCAATGCACAAGGTTTCTACATCTATTCCCCACACGTAGATGCAAAGTGGAACAAACAATCAAGGCATTACGACCATTATTTGTCAAACACAGAATCCAAGCCATTGTCTCTGACAACGGCCCAGCATTCACGGGAAGAGACTTCGAAAATTTTTGTGTTGATTTCAAAGTACGAAGAATTCATTCTTCCCCGTACAGACCGCAGAGTAACTCTTACGTAGAGAGGGTAAATTCTACTTTTGGTTCTATCATGAAAAAGTTGAGATGGGAGCACAAACGACCATGGGATGAGACCTTGGAAGAGGTCGCAGCTCAATACAACTCAGTCAAACACTCGAGTACTGGATACTCTCCTTACTTTCTTATGCATGGAAGGTCATTCTATTATGATTATCTTAATCACAAGCCCATAGATGATAAGTATGACCCTAACGATAATGAAATGATTATGGTAAAGATTGGTGAGCTCTACAAACATCGTATGTTAGCTCATGAAAATTCTTGTTACAATCAATTAAAAAGGAAAATGGCATTCGACAACAGGCATCCATGTGTCAGCTTTGTATGGGTGACTTGGTGTGGAAAAAAAATTATGTACGGGAGGTAGAATGTCCAGCAAAATTCACCGTTAAGTATGAGGGCCCATTCAAAGTTTATTTGGTAGTCAAGAACGAACATGTCTATTTTCTATGTGACAAGGACCTTGATTTAACGATCCATTTGGATTGACAGTCACTAGAAATGTGTCATGGTCATAATTTGAAGTTGTACATAGGGAGATTGGATGAGAAACCGGCAGAAGACGAAGGTCAATCGGTAGCTGTGAGTAAGTAGTGGATTAATGATATAATTGGTACTCCGGATGACATTATTTTTGACTCGGAGGTGTGGGCGGATCCAGACGTTGAGGAATATGATGAGGCATCAGCGGCTATGACTAATGTTGTCCTCAGAGGTGTCTACAGCAAGGAATATTTAATTCCGGATAAACAAGAAATGGAACTGGGCAAAAGACCTCTGGATTCTTTACCAACGCCCGCTCCATTATTAGTACCAAGTCTGTTTGACGAACACGAGGCAACTACAATTAGTCTATCAAACTATAGCGAAGCTATGGATAGAATATGTCCATCCGTCATACCCCAACTTCCGGTCGAGATAGACGAATCATTCGTTCCCAAATGGCTAGCTGCACATTCGGGGAATCATAGTTCGGATATCATTCATCGCGCTTTTCCTGAGGACAGGTGGCGTATAGAAGCATTCAGGGAAAAACAGCTTCGGGAAAAACAACTTTAGGAGGAACTACAGGCTATACAGGCGATTAAGGAAAAAGGGGAAAATACACCTTCAATCAAAACAGAAATTAGGTCGGAGTTGTCCGAACCACAAACAATAGTCAGGCGGAGGAGTATAGAATCATTAGTTCCGAAGGTGGAAAAGGGCCCAGGGAGCAAAATCCCAAAGTTTTATGACTGTGAAACAACCTCGATGGGCAAGAAGCATATCCTAGGTCAGATATGGCATGCAGTGTGGGGTGATGAATATTGTAAATTCGCATCTGAAAGCACGAAATCACTACACAAACCCCAACCTAAGATGGAGATTAAGACAGAACCTGAATTCATACCTGTCAGTAAAAATGTAGAGATCGCATCCAGCGTTGTCAGAAATCCGGACAACATTCCACCCCTCAAAATGCAAATTACTCAGTCCATTTTCGGTAAAACTTACCAAATTGTTGAGCGTACACCCAGCGTGAGTTCCGCCAGCGGATATTCGACATCCGCAAGCGAAACTATCGCATCATCCTCAACAGCAAGGTCCTGACGCCCAAAGGTAAAGGACCCGCCAAAAGACCCCCTTAGAAAAACCACAAGAACCATAAAGAAACAAGAAAGATATAGCCCATCTCCAATAAAGAAACCGAAAGCCCCGAAAACAGTTAAACCAGTCAAAAAATCCAAGCTAAAATCAGTTAAAACTTCAGTACCGATATTAAAGGCATTCGTGGGTTTCATGGAAACCTTGGAAAGGATGGAGATCCCTTCCCAAATTGACAAGCAGGAGCAAGCCTCCAGCGAAAGTATTACTTCAGAGTAATAGGTGTGATTGTTAGGTTAAGTTAAAATAAAATAAAATAAATAAAAAAAAGAAACTAATTAGTAATTAAGAGTGTGGGGGGATTATACAATTTTATTGGTGGAGGTAAATTTAAAATTACTCTAGTGATAGAATGTCTCATCCCGAAGAAGGCATTTACTTCGAAGATATCCATGGGGATCAGATTGAAGGCGATGAATTCATGGGAGACATTAACGCCATTCTCGACACGAATGAGGAGGACGAATCCGACACAACACTGAAGGCAAACGACCATGATATAACACCAACGGAGCCAGACGAGGAAATGTCTCATGAAATTGCAGCAGAGATCCGATAGGAACAGCCTCAACAGCAACAACTCGCGATTTATAGGGCAGAAAAATCGGAAGAGGCGGCCGTCGTCAAACCCAAAGTTGAAGAATCACCTCTCAAGACTACTACGGATTTGAGTGTCAAAAGGCAGAAGCGTAAGGAAGAATGGCTGATGGTCATGAGCACTGCCAGATTGGCGTTCCAAGATGCTGCAATGAAAGCCGCTGCTATGGAGAAATTGATTGAGGCTTCTCCATTATATTAGGAGACATACGATGGGATTACAGAGGGGGATGAAATGGTGGCAGCCACGGTTCAAATGCAGGCGGAGAACATTCGCATTCGGGAATGCCCTGAGTGCGTTCGTAGAGGTAAAAAGGTAAATCTGCGACACATCCGGCGGGACTGCCCTTTTAATGGGATAAAGAAACAGTTTAACCCGTTGAAAAAGACTCCGAAACGCTGCTGGTCCTGCGGGGGCGATCATTTGATCCGCTTCTGTAATGTCAAACGTCACTAGAGTAAGTTTCAATGAATGACATTTATCGAGCGTAGTTGTTATGCAATTACTTATTTCTTTATTATTTATAATTAACTATTAAAAATAGCTGGCTATTATAAATATATTCATTACAATTTACAAAAATTTCATTACCTAAATAATTGGATTGTATGGTCAGCTTTAAAATTATAACAATAATAGTGTTCCAGACAAATCAAGACAAAAATAATATAGTACGATACATGATGAGTTTGGATTCAGTGTGGAGATAAATTATACATTTTTGAGAAATAATATACATCTTTTCGAAATATAAATGTGTCAGTGTTTGCATGCGTCAAATAATTCTGAGCACGACAATAAGTAGATACACACACATAAACGAATAGGGCAAGCATCGAATAACTACGATATTTTAACGAGGGTATAAATAATATTATAAAATGGTTCATGTAATGACCTCGGTCATTGGGTCGATAGCGACTGATAGGGAGTTATTAATTTTGGGTGTCCTTCATTTTTCTTCCAGACACCAAAACCTTCTAGCTCGGCGGTACATGATAGTACTCCTTACGATATAATGGAACCTATAATGCAGAGTCCACAGCTAGAATTCGATGTCGATGACGATGAGACAGATTTCTCCGGAGAGGAAGGGATAGCGGCCCCACCATCTGCATCATTCGTTATTCACATTGCAGAGGAATATATTTCGGATAATGAGCAGCAAGACCCACCATCTCTGTCAATGCTGGACTCAAATTTCTGGAAAGATACTAATTGGGAATCTGAGTCCGACGAATTATCCCTTACAGTGAATGAGCCGTCAGGAAATGACGAGGTACTCACAGTCTCTGGTTCTGATATGGAGAAATTTATTACGTGTAGGACTCATCTGGACAGCAGCTCCGAAAATACGTCAGTATATGTAGATGCTGTAGAGGATCAATCATTAGAAAGTCTGAGAATCCAGAGCGAATCACCAGACCATGGGGATGCTTCACTCATAGTCAACGTACCATCGGATAAGGAGATAGATCCGGCATCGATTTCTATGGATCCTCCAGAGGTTAATAAAAAGTCACTTCCATCATCATCTTAAATAAGCCGCATTAATAAGAGAATATATGGAGAAATGGGAGAATCTCCGGTGATCCACAAGAAGCGGAGAGCCATTGAACACTCACCAGTTCCTAAAGACTTGGAAAAAGATGATTTACGAGCGCATACAAAGATGCCATCGAGTCCTAATTCTTTCGAAGTCTTCGAGGAAATTTCTAGGGCCCGGTCAGTGGAATCATACTCGGATGATGAGTCTGAGGCGAGCCGTCTTTCTAGTTCTGAGGAGCCATCAGGTGATGATTGCATGGATTCTGGTTCCACGAGTGCATCTGATACTCCAAGGAGGCCGAAGGGACCACTGAAACCAAAAAGCTTGTGAAAGGAGTGTTCTGAACCTGGGGAGGTTTTGGATAAGACAGGACATACATCGAATTCTCTATCGTATTCTACTGATGGGGATGGAGACGATGAAGAGGAATCTGACAGAGATAGTTCGGGGAAATTTGGTAATCAACGAGCTAAACGTAGGCGGGGGTCAAGAATTCTATCTAATTCTGAGGGAAAAGCTTCGGATGAGGAGTTACCGTTGACATCTGAGGCCAGTCGAAAAGAGAAAAAGAAGAAGGCTGTTCGAACAAAATTATGAGTTCCTCTGCCGCCCAAAACATACATGGAATTCGGCAGAGAAAGAAATGGACAGAAAGAAGTACAAGTCTCCTCCAGCACGTGACTTTTCGTATGCCCTTCCATCAGATGAGAGCGAAGCCAAATTCACGTCGTCCGAAACCGAAGACCCTCAGTCATAAATTAATTATGAGTCCCAAATTATGTAAATTTCCTCCCATTACATTATTATTATTATTATGAATCGAATTATACCAATGAATATTTTTGCCAAATCAATTTTGTCCTAAGATAATATATACATTATATGAGTAAGATGGGATGTAGTTCGAATGAAGAAATGCATTTTATTTGATTATTTATGATGTGTGTAAGTATCTGTGTAGAAAGAAGTAGATATGTATATGGAACTGACACATGTTTAAGGAGAAAGGATGTATTTTTATTATTTATTATTATTATTATTAATTTTTTTTGTTAAAGTCTCATGAATAATTAAGGTGGTTAACATGGGAGTGTTATAGTTGTAACGAAATACAAGTATTTCATTTTGACGCGAATTTAATTTATTAATTTTAATGTATGATAAATTCGATTAGAATTATGTAAGATAATCGTTTTTGCTGTTCAACATTCTATTTATTATGATCTGTGAAACATGGTACAATATAACATTATGATGCTTCTGCGTGATATAAATGAGTGATCTCGATGTAACACCTACATGATTTTTCCTATACTTATATATAATTAATTAGGAATGTGATACAATTCTGCGGCGGTAGTGTTTCGATGTTGCTTTCTTGCGGGATCCTTTTGATCCCGGTAATCGCTGAGGGCAGCGATCAAATAGCAAGGGGATTTTAACACAGAAATGTAGTCAGCCACACCAAAACACTCCCACCGCACATGTGATGAGTAAGGAGCACGAATGGGAACCGAGATAAATCCTGAAATGCGTAGACCGTAGTGCGCGTAGAACAGTGAGCTTGGTCTTTTCTGAAGAATTAGGAATGTAAGGTGGGCAAAGACGGAAAGAAAGAAAATCGGAGGAGACATTTTAAGTAGAAGCTTTAACATAGTTGATTTTCTCAACCGACAGTCAGTCTGATCCAGAAAGCCGTGGAGTAGGGAGTAGCAAGTAGAAGACGACTCTAGTAGTATTCCGCTGAATACTTGTCAGTTATTTTTCCTTTCATTTTCATATTCTCGACTTAAAGTCAGAGTCAATTAAAATTAAAGATAAACTCAATCCAGAAAAAAGTCAAAACCAGGTCGCAAAGCTGTAAGTGTAAAGGTCACGGGAGAATTATCATCGACATATTCCCTGAAGTGTCAGAGGCGACGAAGGCTGAGTTGGATTCATATCGGTTCCCATATTGTGTCATTGTGCTGTGTAAGAGGTAACTAAATAGCAAATAATATAAGATAATTTGTATTTGATTTCTTGTGTATGTGATTTGTGTAATACGAATAGTATGTGTTAAGTAGGGAATGAGAATTGCTTGTTTGTATTTAATAGCCATGTTAAATGAGAATTAAAGTGTCATAGGTCAAAGCAGCAGAAATAGGGTTCATCGTCATTTTTTATTGTTTTTATGTCTCAAATATCCATTTCATCCTCCCGCAGATAGATATTTGATACCTTCAGAAAGAACATATAGTTGGATAATAGTAGTGAGTGCACGCATTAGTATTGTCATCATTATAAACAGTGTAAAATAGGGCGGTGGATATTTTAAGCTGTATTGTCATAAATTAGAAATAGACATAATCCATGAATACGGATATTTCTATGCATTCAAGTAGTTAGGTAGGCGGAGAGAGATAGGACTAATTTTGAGTGATACAGGACTAACTTCTATAAATACCCGGGTTAGACATAATCTCCGTATTACAGGATAGAAATGATGAACGTTTTCTGCTTATTCTAAGCGCCCAGAATACAAGTGAGATTGTGAAAGCGGACAATACGATGGAAAGCCCGAGGAGGAGCCAGAGGGCGGGATGAAATGGCGTCGTATAAATCTGGAAAGACGTCTTTTCTCTCTCGATGCCATCTGGCGTGATAAATTTAAGGCGCGGCTTTTGACTTGCACTAAAAATAAATTTTTAAAACGTGCTCGAATACAGTGGCTTGACTGCATAATTATAATTGAAGTCCGTCATTTGCGGCAGCCTTCTGAATTTTTGACATTCCCAGGAACGACGCGTTCAAATCTAACAAGGTAATGCCGCCGCATGTACTCTTTCGATTTTAAAACCAAAACGACGATAAATTAACATTGTTGCTACAGACGATAAATTGAGCAATAAATATTACTACATAGCGTAGTAGTATTTAAATAAAATAAAAACTAGCGTTTTATTCAACAGTTCACTTTTCACCATAACTTGACAGAAAATTACAATGCGTTGGAAAAGCATGACCTCTTGTCACATTCCAAATTTCATTGAATTACCATTTTCACAATAGCATGATAATCTCAGTTCAGAGGAAAAGCAATGACGTCTGTCACTTTCCAAGCCTCAAGCAGATCTGTCCATATTTTCTGTCGTTCAGTCAATCGATCATTGCTATTTCCTCCTTTCCTATGCTTCATCATTACAGTTCATCAGATTGTAATTAAATTTCACTACTCATCAAAAATTAAATCAATAGTTTGTTGATTTTTAATTATTCAAATTAAACAATAAATCTTGAATAATTCTTCACTGGTTTCTCTTGTAACACCCATAATGAATTGGGCCGCACTTGGTTACTACAGATCCAAAGTAACTCGACTGCATTTTGCGCCGTTCGCTCACAATCACGCGCCAAAATTCAAAAAAATCGATTTTTTGCAACTTTGCAACCCTGTAGCTTCTACAATGTTTGTCTGATTTTCAAAAAAATTGAAGTTTTGTGATCTCTAGGACATTTTCTTAAAATAAAAATTAAAAGTTTCATAATTTTTAAATTTTTTATTTTTTTCCGTAATTTTTTGGGAAACCAATTTTTTTGAAGGCACTCAAAATACCCCAATTTTATTAGAGAAATGAACATTTTTCAAATTTTATTTAACGTTTTACATAATGTCACAGAGATCACAAAACTACAAATTTTTTGAAAATCCGACCAAAATTGGGTTGCAAAGTTGCAAAAAATCGATTTTTTTGAACTTTGGCCCGTGATTCTGAGCGAACAGCGCAAAATGCAGTCGAGTTACTTTGGATCTGTAGTAACCAAGTGCAGCCAAATCTAGTATGGGTATTGTTTTTAAAATCGAGAGAGTACATGCGGCGGCATTCCCTTGTAAGATGAGGAATGCAAGTGTTGATTCGTCAAGTGGTATTGG
The DNA here is from genome assembly GCA_949802685.1 of Dicyrtomina minuta. Lineage (NCBI taxonomy): Eukaryota > Metazoa > Arthropoda > Collembola > Symphypleona > Dicyrtomidae > Dicyrtomina > Dicyrtomina minuta. Next base: position 313,012 of record OX461810.1, on the reverse strand, counting down.
GTCGCTTCGGGCCATTGCATCTTTCTGTTAAGAATTTCCAAATTAGGCTTCGAAATTTGATTGGAAATGTTGCAGGGGGAAAATTTGCCAAGAGACGTTCCTTCCTCCGTCGATTATTTCCTTGTAAAACTGGTCGACTTGAGTTGAATTGTCAATTATAGTGAAGGTCGTTGATAAAGGGAAGGGAAACCAAATGAGGTTGTAGCGCTGGGATATAAATGGTCGCCTTTCCTTTGTTTTGTCAAGATGAAATTCAATTTGGCCACAGTACCAGGAAAGGAACCACATGTTCTCCACCTCAAAATTCTCATAACTTAAAATAAAAACGTAAATCGGGACGAGTTTTTCGTTGACTAGATCACTTCTTCGGAGGATGTTATCCACTGTATCGGTAATATTCTGATGGTGGATGCGCGGCTTGGTTTGATTTTGAAAGGTGTAAATATGGTAAACTGTATTCTTCATTGCAATCCATTTCCCTTGTGCAAAATCAACTTCCTTCGTGGCTACTGTTTTTAGCCTATCAATGAATTTGTTTGTTGAGTTGTGGTCCGGTTTGAGGAGGTGGTCTGCTCTGAAGAAAAGAACTGTCTCTACACATTTGACGTGTCTCACCTTTGAAGTTCTACCTCAAGTAGAGTGGTTCAATGATAAATCTAAATTAGAGATGCGATGTGGGATTCGGCAGTTTTTGTGATTTAGGAAATCAATGGGCGAGACTTGGACTATAGATGTCAAGTGTGCAATAGGATTCAATTCTGGAATTAATTGCGAATAATGGACTCGCACTTGAAGTCAAACGAATGCTTAGCTGAGACAAAACTAATGTGGGGCGTCTCCAAAATTCGAAAACACAAGCGAAAAAGCATGCGGCATGTTTAAATGATACATTCACAAGTTACTTTATTTACAATGTCAGGAATTCACCTATTTGTGCACCCACCCGCTTCCACCTACATTTATCACAGCAAAGAATAAAAATGTACGTACATAGCGATTTTTGGATTCGCCACTGAGCAATTTGGTAATTCAATATCTGCAAAATTTACATTATGTTTCCTTTTTTTAACAAAATAAAAATAGGGTATATAACTTAATAGGTCTTTTAAATTAGGAAACTCGATTAAATTCCGAAATTTTGTATTTATTCGTTAGTTCTGAATTTACCTATTCATTAAATCTTCTTTTGAAGCTTCATAACGTTTTTTTTACACTGTGTTTCGTATCTGATTTTAATGCCGTTGCAACGTATGTACAAAAGTTCTAGCAAACACGGGGTTTTGAAGGGGGCGACTTAAAAACTGTACAGAAAGTATTTCAATTAGAAACAAAGCTAAAGACACAGCAAGTGCAATAATAAGGACGTAAAAAATAAGGTGAATGTCCGAGTCAAAAAGAGAAAGTCCTTTCACTTTCTTTCTGTCCACGTTTCTCAGGTCGTTGTTTGGAGTCCCTGAGAAAATATGGATACGTTGCCATAGGAAGGCGATGCCGGATTGAAGAAGGATTTGAAATCTCCGCGAGATCCTTTGATGATTCTCATTTAGTCCGTCCGTCATCTCGTAAGTATTCTGCGCGGGAAGAAAATCGTCAGATTTTTGCCAGTTGTGTCCAAATTTCAGTTCATTCACCTTCATTTCATCCTTAAACAATTTCCAAAGAGCCTCAAAGCTTTTCTCAGTGGAAACGAAAGCGTATTTTGTGTCGTTTAGCAAAGCGTGCTTTTGGAGGACAGAATTTATTTCTTGAGGACAAATGACATGTGAGTTAGAATACATTTTCATCATCTTTGTGTTTCGAAGACGTGTGACCTTATTTAATCCGAAGGTGGAAGAGCTTCCTTGTGACCCCAGCAAGGCATTTGTCAATCGCCATGTAAAATCACATTCGTCCAGCTCTGACCACTGCAATGCACAGACTGAGCTTAACCCAAATTGTGCGATCTGTGATTTCTCTGTTTGATTTAATTTTACAAATAAATTGCAATCATCGAATGGGCCCACGAACTGTGACAGGTTGCTCAAGATGACATTGTAAAACGTAAAATTGTCCAGATCTCTTAAATGCTCCCACTTGGTTTCATAGGGAAACTCTTTAAGAAAATCAGACCTTATCATTCCCTTGTAAGCATTTGTCAGGACCACGCCCATGAGGAGCCAAAGGCCAATCACATTCCTCCAAAACCAAAATAATCCTTTGTCGCGTCTGCAGTTTTCCTCTTCAACTGGTTTTTCCACGAGCAGTGAGTAAATTGCGCCTGTATTTGAAATTAGAAGTGATGAAAACGGACTATTTTTCCTTTTAATTCTTAGCGCCCAGTGAACAAGTGTGATTGCGAAAGCCGAAACGACGATGCATACAGAGAGGAGGAGCCAAAAGGTGGGTTGAAAAGGCGTCGTGTAAATCTGGAAAGACGTCTTCACTCTCTCCACGCCATCTGGCGTGATAAATTTCAGGCGTGGTTTGTGACTTGTAATAAAAACAAATGGTTGAAATGGACTCGTATACATTGGTTTGGCCCCATAGAGCTGTGGTTGGTCGCCCCTAGTCTGAACGCTTGTGATCTCTAAGAAGGACACATTCAGATCTGAGATAAGGAACGCGAGTGTTGATTCGTCAGATGGAGTTGGGTCCCATCTGTCCATGGCGTCTTTGGCGTTATTACGTCCAAGTTGGTTTCTGAAATTTGGTTGGAAATGTTGCGGGAGGAAAACTTGCCAGTAAACGTTTCTGCCACTGTCGGTTAATTCTTTAAAGAATTCGTTCGCTTCCGCTGAACTGTGCATTTTCGATGAAGTTAGAGATCGGAATGGAAACCAGATGAGATGAATTTGTCGTACAGTTGGTGGCTCGTCCTTTCGCGTTGGTGTTACAGGATGAAGATGGTAGGGGTGACAGTACCAGCAAACGAACCACATCCTCTCTACTTCAAAATTCGCATGACTCAAAAGCTGAACGTAAATGGGAATTAGCTTCTGGGTTGTTAAATAAATTCCTTGGATGATCTTATCGATTGTCGCTGTCATATTCTGATGGATGACGTGAGGGGGTTTTTGGGTTTTAAAGACGCAAATGTGGTAGACCTTTACGTTCGTCTCGATCCTATTATCTTCCGCATATCCAGATCCCGAAGTGACACCGTTTTGAAGATTGGATAGAAATTCGGGATGCATTTCCATGCCAAGTCTAAAGAGATGATCTGTCGTGAAGAGGAAAATTGTCTCTAGGCATTTGACGTGTCTCACCTTCGACGGCTTTGACACTCTTGTCCGCCTGTGTGTGACGCGGTCCATGTCGGACGGTGAATCTTTAGTGGAGATGCAAAATGGGGTGGCAATGTTTGCGTAATAAACAAAATCCATTACAGCAGAGACTTGGACGAGGTGAAGAAAGCAATCAGTGCCAAAGGAATTGACATCGAATATTTCAGGAAATCTTCTTGAATATTCCTCGAAGATTTTAATTTGAGGAAAAACAAGTGTGATACGAGATAAATACAGATAAATGGTGAGATAAAAGGAAGGAATGAATTTCATATTGTGTTGTCCATAAAGTACATGAAACTGTTGAACGTTGCTAAGCGTAGAAAAAGTTTGAAATAATTGTTGGTCAGTTGTGCTGAAGCATTAGAAAGTAATGTTAGAAATTTTGAAAGTAGTAAAGAATTTTTGTCGCTGGTCAATTTCAAACTTTATTCATAAACTACGTTAATAAGTGTATTGCTGGAAACATGATTGGCACTTGGAGGATATTAAATTCAAAAGTCAAATACGTTACGGTAGAACTAACTAAATCGGGAGGACAACTGGACAAGTTAAGTTTTAAAGACTTAATCATGTGGGCGAGTAAACGAGAAGAACATATTTACTTGACACATTTGCGTATTCCTTAGATGAGAGGGCCTAGCTCACGGCGAGACTTATACGAACTAAAACACGTTTTTAAAATTTCGCTCAATTTACGTCTCAATATTCAAGTATAAGTGCTCCATTCAGATATTGTGGAGAGGAGAGCAAACTATGCACATTCAACATTAGTTCTACTCGATAACGCAGACATGCGGCTTCTATCTCGAATATCGATTCTACCCTTGAATGTGTTTGCCCACATGTTTTGCTAAGTGAAATACACTAATGTGTACAGGTATTAAATTAAATTTTCTGGAAATACATTTCGTGCATCGCAGCCTCATCATTTTAAGTGATCATAATTTGTTTCGGTTTGGGTGGCGTAAGTCCTAATCGTATCTTTAATCTATAAGAAATAAAATTATTGAACGCAGGTTTTTTAAGGTAACTTATTGGAGTATTTTTGTGTACTCAACGTAATACAATATGTAGACTGAGCCTCAAAAAGGTTTGCTACGTACTAAAGGGATTAAAGACGAAAAGATTCTGGCACTTGAAATGTTTAATCAAAATTACGGAGCTACAATAGATATTAATAAGATGGTAAGAGAGGATATAATGTATTGGTTTGAGTTGATATGATTGTCAAAAGTCCAGTGAGTGTGATATCAATTATTTACAATATAATATTTACTAGCATAACCTGATTCAAAATTAAAATTGATTTCGTATTAATTCGTTAATTGTTAGTTGAGGAATTCACATATTGATAAATTCTACTTTAAAAGCATCATTACGTTGTTTTATATCTTGTGGGTTTTATTTTAATAACATTGTAGCATGTGTTCAGAGGTTCTACTAAACACGAATTTTTGGAGAAGAGTACTAAAAAACCGTAAAATGAGTATTTCAATTAGATATAAAGCAAAACACACAACAAGTGCAAAAATAAGAATGTAAAAAATTAAGTAAATGTCCGAGTGAAAAATAGAAAGTCCTTGCACTCTCTTCCCGTCCACGTTTCTCAAGCCGCTGTTTCCAGTCCTTGAGAAAATATGGATTCGTTGCCAGAGGAAGGCGATGCCGGATTGAAGAAGGATTTGAATTCTGCGAGAGATCTTTTGATGATTCTCATTTAGTCCGTCCGTCATTTGGTATGTGTTGTGAGCGGGAAGGAAATCGTCTGATTTGTGCCAGTTGTGCCCAAATTTGAGTTCCTTTTCCTTCATTTCATCCACAAACAATTTCCAAAGAGCCTCAAAGCTTTTTTCAGTGGAAACAAAAGCGTATTTGGTGTCATTTAGAAAAGCGTGTTTTTCGAGAATATAATTCATTTCTTGAGGACAAATTAGATGGGATTTCTGAAACATGTTCATCATATTTGTGGAATCCTCATTTGATACCTTGTCCACTCGGGGGAAGGGATAATAGCTTTCGTGTGACCCCAATATAGCATTAGTCAATCGCCATGTAAAATCACATTCATCCAGCTCCGACCACTCCAATCCACAGGCTGACTTTAACATACTTTGTGTGATTTTTGCTTTCTGTATTTGATTTAAATTCACGTATGAATTGCAATCATCAAATGGGCCCACGAACTGTGACAGGTTGTTTAGGATGACGTTGTAAAAAGTAAAGTTGTCGAGATCTTTTAAATGCTCCCATTTTGTTTCGTATGGAAACTCCTTCAGAAAATCAGAGCGTATCATTCCCTTGTAAGCATTCGTGAGGACGACGCCCATGAGGAGCCAAAGGCCAATCACATTTTTCCAGAATGAAAGAAACTCGGGGTGACTTTTAATGTCTGCCTCCTCAACTGGTTTCTCTACGAGCAAAGAGTACAATGCAAATGTGTTTGAAATTAGAGTTGATGGAAATGAACTGTTTGTCTCCTTTATTCTTAGCGCCCAGTGAACCAATGAGATGGAGAAAGCCGAAAATACGATACAGAAACAAAGGAGTAGCCAAAAGGCGGCTGGAAAGGGCGTCGTGTAGATCTGGAAAGACGTCTTGAGTCTCCCTACGCCGTCTGGCGTGATAAATTTTAGGCGCGGTTTATGACTTGTAATAAAAATAGTGTTTTGAAATGTACCCTTATACATTGGTTTGGCCCCATAGAACTGAGGCTGATTGCCCACAGTCTGAACGCTGGTGATCTCTAAGAAGGACGCATTCAGATCTGAGATTAGAAACGCGAGTGTTGATTCGTCGGACGGAGTTGGATCCCATCGGTCCATTGCATCTTTGGCGTTTTCATTTACAAGTTGGTTTTTGAAATTTGTTTGGAAATGTTGTGGGAGGAAAATTTGCCAGTAAACATTTCTGCCGCCGTCGGTTATTTCTTTGTAGAATTCGTTGGTTTTCGTTGAGCTGTGCATTTTCGAAGATGTTGGAGATTGGATGGGAAACCAGATGAGATGACTTTGTTTATTTAAAAATGGTGTCTTTCCCGATGTTTCTGCAAGGTGAAGGTGGTAGGCGTAGGGGTGACAGTACCAGCAAACGAGCCACATTTTCTCTACTTGGAAATGCGCATAACTCAAAATTTGGACGTAAATGGGGATGAGCTTTTGATTTATCAAATAAATTCCTCGGATGATCTTATCGATTGTTGCGGTCATATTCTGAAGAATGACGTGGCGGGAATTTCGGGTTTTAAAAATGCAAATGTGGTAGACCTTAACCTTTGTCTCAGTTGTGTACTCTTGCGAGTATTCATATTCCTTGGAAACACTTTTTCGGAGCTGCGGAAGAAATTCCTCGTACATTTCTATTCCAAGTCTGTAGAGGTGATCTGCCGTGACGAGGAGAATTGTCTCCAGGCATTTGAAGTGTCTCAACTTGGACGGCTTTGACACTCTTGCCCGCCTGCGTCTGACGCGGTCCAATTCGGACGGTTGTTCTTTAGTGGAGATGCGAAATGGGGTGACAATGTTTGCGTAGTCGAGAAAATTCATTGCAGCAGAGACTTGGACGAGGTGAAGGGCGCATTGAGTGTCAAAGGAATTGACATCGAATCTTTCAGGAATCTTGCTTGAATATTCCTCGTGGATTCTTAGTTGAGGGAAAACAAGAGTGGTACGAGATAAAGACAGATGCATGGTGGCGAGATAAAGGAAAGCAATGAATTTCATATTAAAGTTGAGTTTTCAATTTAAATGCATGGAACTGTTGAACGTTTTTGAGCGTACGGAAAGTGTGCAATGGTTGTTGGACAGTTCAGTTATGCTGAAGCATAAGAAAATAATGTTGAAAGTGTTGAGAGTAGTGAAGAATTTTTATCCAAACTTCATTCATAAGCTAGAAAAATGAGTGTATTTAGCTAAATAACCCACGTTTATTTGACCATTTCTAGGAAAGTAATTGGCAATTGGAAAATATGGAAGTCAAGAGTCAAATACGTTGCGGTAGAAATAACTAACTAAGGAGGACCACTGGAGAATAAGTTAAGTTTTAAAAACGTAAGCACTTAGGAGAGTGAATGAGAAAAAAAATACCTACTTGATACACTAACAAGGGAACCACGCCAAGTGGTACGCTCTGATGTTAAAACAAGTATATACAATTGATTGACCTACCTGAGTGTACTACAACGCTAAAACAGTGCGGTCGCAAATTGCGCCGTTGGTCGACCACAGTAGCCAGTAGCCCGCCAAAGTTCAAAAAATGCTACTTTTTTAAACTTTGCCGCCTTGCAGTTCCTACATTTGTAATCCGATTTTCGAAAATTTTGAGGTTTTGTGACCTTTAAACTATTTTCTAAAAAGTAATTTCTGTTTTTGAAAAATCAAAAATTTTCATTTTTTTCAAAAACTCAAGTACTTTGATGGGCCTCAGAAAAATGATTTTTTTCAATTTTTTCGAAAAAAATGAAAATTTTCGAATTTTCAAAAACGCAGAAATTACTTTTCAGAAAATGGCTTAAAGGTCACAAAACCTCAAAATTTTTGAAAATCGGATGACAAATGTGGGAACTGCAAGGCGGCAAAGTTTAAAAAAGTTAAATTTTTTAAACTTTGGCGGGCTGTTGTGGACCAACGGCGCAATTTGCGACCGAATGGTTTTAGGATTGTAGTACGCTCAGAAGAGTCAATCAATTGTGTCTTCCAGGGGTCGCCACTGTCGCCTCGTCTTTTTGATGTCTCTATTGACCATGTCTTGAAGGAATTAACCGAACATGTAGTATCTCAAGAATATGGGTTTCTAATTCACCCTGATGTTCCCAACATATCCGCCAGGGGGTTCGCTGATGATGTAGCCTTATTAGCTAACTCGATTGAAGCTTAAAGCAGCAAAGGAGCTCACAAAAATTGCAATACACAATTTTCGTAAAGCTGGATACGAGATAAATTTTGACAAGTCCAAGGTTACAAATATTCAGAAAGGTAAAATCTGTGATGACCCTCTTATTCTTAATGATAACTGCCAGATTAGTTTAATTAAAAATGGAGAGCGCATACGATGTTTGGGAGTTAATTTTAGTAATGAAATTATGGTCGACCCTGCAAAAGTAATAAAAAACTTTTAAAAAAAATTACAAAATCGTGTAGGTACCCCGATGCTATATCCTAACCAAAAATTGAAAATTATAAATCAATATCCTTGGCCTTCACTTATCGTTCCCTTGCAAACTGCTTTGCTGCATAAATTGTCCTCAAAATTCTTGCTCAACTTAGATAAGTTGGTTAAAAGCTCAGTTAAAGAGATTATAGGGCTTCCTGCAGACACCCCTGATGCCATGCTATACACAACAAAAAGCCATAGGGGTCTCCAAATTGTTCGTGCTACATAGGGTGCGTTTATTCAGCAATATAATATCTGTGTGTCACTACTTGGTTCTGAGGATAGGTACGTTCCTTTTGTTCGTAAAGTAGAAAAAGAGATGCATCAGTGCATAAATGCATTAAAGTTGGATGTTACGGAAATCGAGTCTCTGGTTGCAGCTCGTCCTAAAACCAAACCTGGCCAGATTATTCGCAAAAAGTTACGGGATCAAGAATATGTTAAATGGTGTGATTTGCCTCAAAAAGGAATAGGATTCAAACTTTATCAAGAGTATACAACTGGAAATCGTATAATATTGGACAACGTTGGGCTCACGACTTCTGAATGGGTGTCCATTTTGAAAATGTCATGTAATGTGTATCCAGTTAAGTCAATTCCTGGTTGCTGCCAAGGTGAACCTTGTAGCCGTCATGGTAACAAGAGAGAAACCCTTAGTCATGTCCTTGGTAGCTGTCAGAGAGGGGATTTACTTCGAAACACAAGACATCACGAAATTCGATCAATCGTTGCAAGTTATTTGCGTAATGCTTTTTCTGAATCGCAGCGTTTTTGGACTGTTCATGAAGAAGTGACGTGTACAGACACAAGTCAACGTGTTGACATTTTATGTTATGATACTCCATCCAGAATTGGATACATCATTGACCCCACAGTACGGTTTGAAAAAAATGAAGACCAAGCAAAAGAAGTGGATTTGGAGAAGCAAGCGATATATAACCAATGTATTCCATATTTTATGAAACAGTATGGATTGGAGAAAATGGAAGTTATTGGGCATTTTGTTGGTGCAAGGGGAACAATTACGGCGTTTTCTATTGCCCTATTCCATGGTTAAAGAAGTGATTGTAGCGGCTGTTAGTGGTTCTAACAGGATTGCACATAATCATTTATATTCTATAGTTCCAGCTTAATTATTATTATCCTTAGTCAGTATGATTTCATCGTTACTTTGTAAATCGTTTTTGTGAAACAATGTATATTTGTTACTGTGTCTTTCAGGCAAGTACAATTGTGTACCAGTGTAAATAAAAGCTTTTACTTTCTCTCTCTCTACTTGTTTTAAAATCAGAGCGTACCACTTGGCGTGGTTCCCTTGTAAGTATTGGTTGGGTACGAGGCCCTCCCTCACGGCAGGACTTATACAAACCTTTCCGTTTTAAGACAGCTGTAGAAGCCTCGTTTAGCGTTTTCGCTATCTTTTTATACACAACAGAATGGGTCATACTTACCAAAGTCAAATGGGACATGACTCACCGACGTCAAATTGGGCATGTTGTACTAAAGTCAAATTGAGCATGACTTACCCAAAATGGAGCATGACTTACCAAACTGGGCATGACTCACAGAAGTCAAATTGGGCATGACTTAAAGAAGTTTGGCAAGACTAAGCGGCCTTGGCATGACTTATCAAAGAAATCACAACGAATTTGCTCTTTATAATTCTGCGCCTTCTGATACCTTTCCACAGTAGTACGTAGAGCAGTTCAAGAGCCGCATTGGCGCAATACGTGTTTATTATATCCACGATTCATAAATTAGTGTAATGCATTTCTGACACTTTAATAAAAATAACACAAAAATTTAACACTAGAGCTTTATTACAGAGACATTTATAAATAATAATTTTGTTGATTTGCGGCAAATGTTTGAAAACCAAGTGTTGACTTTCATTTCATAAAAGCACGGCCACCCTTACCATGTTCAGGACTTAGGATCGACTACGCTCAATTTAATTCTCAAGATTGAAGTGTAAGTGCTCCATTCAGGTAATGTGTAGATGAGCGCAAAATATGTGAGTTACATAGTTCCACTCGACTATGCAGGCATGGCTTCTGTCTCGAGTATCGATTCTACGCTTGTTAAAGTTTAAAGTATTTGCGCACATGTTTTGCCAAGTGAAAGGTATTTAAATTTAATCATTAAATTAACATTTTTAGAAATACAATTGCTTCATCGAAGCCTCATCATTTTAAGTGCACATTCAATTTGGTTCGGATGGCGTTGGTCCCCATCGTATCTTCTAATGAAAATAAAAAGAGTAAAAGCCATTTTTTCAAATGTAAATCCTTGGCGTTATTTCGTGTACTGATGAACATATTATGTAGACAGCCCCAGAAACTTAGTTTGCTTACAAATGATTTATTCACGAGTTTCTTGTAATTACCAGGTCAAAAATGTATAGTTAATTTTATCACAAAACTAACCGAAAATTAGAATCCGTACGTTCAACGCAAGATAGTTACAAACGAAGAAGGATGTGGTAGAAAATACAAGGTTTGGTAAAAAGTAAATTGAATGCTTAAGGTTAACCAAAGTTAAAGATTTGTAACCCGCCAAAATCGTGTGCCGTATTCATTGCGATTGCGTCGTCGTCTGCTTGTAGGTGGCCTGGGAACAGCCTGTGGGCGATTTGGAATGAAGGGGCGTGGCCTTGGCCTTGGTCGGGGTCGGGGTCTCGGGGCTGCATCTTCGGTGTCATAACTTGGATAATGGGTGGGGGGTGAGGAGTGGCCCGGGACCTGAGGGAGGGATGCGAGATGAGTTCCCTGTGGCTGAAATCCATTCTCATCCGCAATGTAGGTCACGGTGTAGAGCTTCCCGTCCGCGCCGTAGTAGGAGTAGGAGCCAGTGATGACTTGGATCTGATCTTCCGCGCGCGCGTGCGGATTCTTGATGTAGCCCGTCGCTTGCTGACTAATTCCGTTGGAGGTGGAGTAGCCGTAGTCGAATGAGCCCCAGCCGTGGTTGTTGTAGTAATTTTGGAGGTTGCTGGCGTAGCCATCGTAGGTGCCATCGTAGTATCTTCCCGCGCCGGCGCAACTTAGCGCGCCCAGCAGCATCAGCAGCTGCCCTGCTAAACTCTGTGTAAGAAATAAATTAACACGTTTTTAATTAACTGTATATGTTTTAATGTAATTTTATTAAATAATTTTTTAAAACTAAATGTGTATACTCACAATGCACTGTGCCATCTCAGGCGTTTTTCCAAATTTTGAAAATATTTTATTTTTTCGAATTATAAATTTTTGCTATCCTCCAGCACTTCACCGCACACACTTGGACACTTAAATAAATCAAATTTTGCAAACCATTAGAAAGGACAGAAAAATTCTGAAGACAGACACATGAGCCTGGTCTGAGGATGAAAGTGAAACTGAGTATTTAACAGAATATTCACGACTATGGCATCATCCCAAATCCCAGCTTCATTTCCCCTTTGGCACGTATGGCGTACCTAACTTAAGCACGTTACTAATTAATCCCGTGACTGACTTGAAAAAAACACGTGTATTTCATTAATATTCCTCAATACTCCATTTAATTCCATTAATTCCATGGGAAACACAGACGAAAAAAATCCAGACGCTTTCATAAGAGACGCAGGGGGAAAACAATAAAACAATACAAGTATTTACCTGGAATTAAACGAGCGATAGACACCACACAGAAGCAGACATGCTCACTCCACTATTGACATCCTCCCCTATACTCGCACTTTACCTCGAGGACAGATTCCCACGATAAACTAGTTTTTAAAACCCATTTTTCCGTTCAAGAAAAAAAACTGTTTACTCCACATACAGACTGTACACAGTACAACTTGGCTGGTAAATTGTTCGTTGAGTTTTGACTTCTGTGTGTAAATGCTTTTGCAGATGATAGAGAATGAGCCTTGACTTTGACTATGAAAATTAAATGAAATGGACGTTCCATGTTCCGGATGCCCTTTCAAAGCCACCTTAAAAAAATGTAAAGGAAAAAGTGGAAAATTGTAAATTTTTCAAAATAATACAGCGTAGCGCCATGAGAACGTTTAACTATAATAAACTAATGCCCCTTCCCCTTCCTCCATTAATTCTTACGCAAATTAAATTCGCATTATGAATCCCGGTCTGACCGTCTGACGATGAGCTGCAGTCATAACAACTGTTGCGAATGCAGAAAATTTGAATTAGGAGACATACAAATTTTGTGGTACTTGCAATAATAATTTTATTTCATATCAAAATAATTTCAACAATTTTTTTTTCTTGCTTCATTTTTCATCATCACAATGAGTGCGTTCGTTGAATTTGTAAAATCACATAAGTTTCAGGAAATATGTAACATACAAAATAATTAAATTGGGGCGAAAAGTGAAGAATTGAATTTGTCAAAATAATACATAATAGTACAGTATAAAAGTACCTGAGTACTGTGTAAGTAGCTAGACATCCTTAATTTATTTTTTTATATTTTTAGTTTTCGAGTTCCGTTAAATTCTTAGTTAAAATGTTTAGATACGACGACCGGGTTGTGGGATATGGGCGCCCTGGGGCTGGAATCCGTTTTCGTCAGCAATGTAGTTGACTTGGTAGAGGACACCGTCCGGGCCATAGTAGGAGTAGGAGCCTTGGATCACTTGAATTTGGTCCTCTGCGCGTGCGTATGGGTTCTTAATGTAGCCGGTGGCCTCTGCCCGGATACCGTTTGAGGTGTCGTAACCATACTTGAAACTCCCGTCAGCGCCGGAGTCGAAGTCACTGCGCAGGACAGAGGCGAAGCGCTCCTGTTGGGCGGAGCTGAAGGCGATGAGGGCCACTGCCACGATTAAAGCCTACGCACAGTCGAAATTGAAAATAATAGAGGTATTAAAATAACGAATAGCAATTTGCTTGAATAAAATAAAAATTATCAAAAATAAAAACCAAATGAAAATGCAAAAAATAATGCAAAATAAAAATCGATAAAAATTAAAATCGATAAAATAAAAATCGTGAATAAAGAAAAATCGAAAAAAATTAAGAATTGCTCAGAAATTAAATCCATACAATAAAATTCGGCAAAAAATTAAAATCGATAAAAAATTAAAATCGATAAAAATTAAAATTTGATAAAAATTAAGAATCGATAAAAAATGAAATTCTATAAAATGAAAATCGATAAAAAATAAAATTTGATGAAATGAAAATCGATTAAAATTTAAAATCGATACAAAATAAAAATCGATACAAATTAAAAATCGATAAAACATAAAATTCGATAAAATGAAAATCGATAAAAATTTAAAATCGATAAAAAATAAAATTCGATAAAATGAAAATCGATTAAAATTTAAAATCGATAAAAAATAAAAATCGATACAAATTAAAAATCGATAAAATATAAAATTTGATAAAATGAAAATCGATAAAAATTTAAAATCGATAAAAAATAAAAATGGATACAAATTAAAAATCGATAAAATATAAAATTCGATAAATTGAAAATCGTTAATAACTAAAAATCGATAAAAATTGAAAATCGATAAAAAATAAAAATTGCTTAAAAATAAAAATCGATAAAATGAAAACTGTAAAAAATACAAATTAATGAAAATAAAAATAAAGTAAAACTTTAAATATGGATTTTTAAAATTATTTCCAAAAACACAAATTTTTGAACTCACGATTTTGAACATGTTGAAGATGTGTGTTTTAGTTGTGAGTGAAGATTGCTTTGCTTTGTATTGTTCGATAGATGAGGATTGAATGATTGTGATTTGGGGCTGAATGGCTTTTATACCCAAATACAAGACTCGTAATTAATGCCTCATCATGATTTGGAATGGTGCTCATGTAATAATTATGTTTCTGAAGGGAGCCAAAGTGGAATCTGTGAATGGGAGTGTCCAGCCAAATTATTGAGATACAAAACAAGAGGAAAAAAATAGAATAATAAAAATATAATAATTTAATGTGTTGTATTAAGGATCTATGGCTCTGGATGAAGATGAAGTGGATCTTAATGGAGATGAGATTATGGGAATTGAATTGGAGAGGTGTAAATGGGAAAGATGTGAACTAAATTACTTTTCATCTCGAGCCCTCATCCTCACTCATCCCATCTCGACCATCTCATCTGCATACATATCCACTCCAATGTCCCATTAGCATCTTCCCATACGCCACACAGCAGATGCCCAGAGATCACCATAGGAATACAGATCCAGTTCTTGCCTCACTTCACCTTTCCTTTTCGTTGACTCTTGACATTGCGCCACTTCAGCTCGAATCTCGACCGACTGATTTAGAGATGCGATTTCGATTTATGGGGGATGACAATGAACAAGTGCGAATCTGTAATCTCTGCTGCAGTGCAGTGTCCAGATCGCATCCTGCAGATCACACAATTCGTATCTGACGCTTCACATAAATTATGTAAATGGATGAGGAGCATTATATTTATTACGAGTCTGTACTGTGGTCCACTATAAATTACACTTGATCTCTGGCTCTGGCTCTGGGGGTCACTCATATATTACCTCGTGGAGAATGTCATAATTCCGGGGGAGGGGGGTCCATAAGAATCTGAAGTTCATTTTTTAAAGTTATGTAAAATCGAAATTGTACGACTTTCCGGGGGGAATCAAAATGAATAATTTTTGTGCGACATCATAGGTGGACGCTTCCTTTTGCCTTGGCATTTCTAAACTACTCAATATTTTGCTTTAGGTTGGACGTAATTTATGAGTGCCCCTCGTGTAGAGTCTGCATGTTGTGTGGACGAGTGGACGACGGAGGTAATTTATGGGTATAAATTGGATTTTCTAATTAATATTTATTCGCTCTAAAATAATGGAAAAGCTGGTGTTTGGCTAGTGATCCTTGAGTTTGTAATAATTGAATTGATTAAAAATTAAAAATGACCGTTGAGTCCCCATTATGTCGTTTAGATGGGATTTCATGTAAAAATAATGTAAAGTAGATTGAAGTAAAGGTGTTGCAAGGGATCGTCCATAGATGATGTCATCGGTAGTCGGTGAATGGGTCTATTCAGATATTGATGATGTGATAACCATTTACGTAATGCTCAAGATATGACATGAGGGTGGGTGGGTGCTAGAAAATTGATAATTTGGGGACGTCATTTATGGGTGATCCCTGCGTTAAGTGTTGGAAGTAAAGTGGCGTTTGGTGGCTTTGGGATAAATAATGAGTTTGTTCAGCCTGATGTGTTGTGTTTGGATGGACCTGTTGTACTCGCAATAAATGTAATTTAATGTTTATTTGTGGGTCGTGATATAAATGGATGTACATTTTTTGCTTTTGATTGTTTTCTCATGCGGAGTGAGATGCTTTTGGGCTTTCGTTCTTCCTTCGCGTTGGTGATGGTAATGAGGCAATTATTATGGGAATTATTTCATAATTTATTTTCCATTTTTTATCCATTGCAGTTCACCTTCTTGAGTCTTGAGACGAGACGCGTGCATACATGAACCGCAGACACAAGGGAAGAAGATGCGAGGAAGTGGCAAGTTATTCCTTGTGTTTACGGACCAGTTTAAAATCTCCAATTTTGCGCACACACGTACGTATTACTTATCTCACTGGATATGCTGAGCAAAGCTGAGTGGTGATAATGAAATAAAGGTGGATAATTTAATTGGGATTTGAAATGTAATTGCTACTAATTTAACTCGTACAACAATTATTTTTCCCACCACTTTTATTGCTTATTGCTTTTGTTACGCCAGTTCCCCTTCCTCCCTTTTCAACCATTTTTTCCTCTTTTTTTTATTCTATTTTTTAGCACTTTGCATTTATCTCATTTTCTTGATGATTTTGTTGAGCTGCTTCATTGAAATGCAAGGGAGAGTGGGGCAGGACGAGACGCAGTCTAAATCCGTCTCAATCTTCCTCATCCTCTGAGCACACAGCACAGATCAATACAGGGCCGGACGAAGGAATTGCTTTAAGCCAGCAATTTGTTTCCATACAAAAAACCACCATTTTGATTTAATTGATGGTTTGCTTTTTTAAAGCAAAATGTTGTATTTACATGTTTTTGAATAGTTGAAAATACCCTTTTTACTTGATTCACTAAAGTGCAAAATGTGCTATTTACATGTTTTGAGAAAAGTGGAAAATGTTTTATTTACATGTTTTAGAATAGTTGAAAATACCCTTTTTACTTGATTCACTAAAGTGCAAAATGTGCTATTTACATGTTTTGAGAAAAGTGGAAAATGTTTTATTTACATGTTTTAGAATAGTTGAAAATACCCTTTTTACTTGATTCACTAAAGTGCAAAATGTGCTATTTACATGTTTTGAGAAAAGTGGAAAATGTTTTATTTACATGTTTTAGAATAGTTGAAAATACCCTTTTTACTTGATTCACTAAAGTGCAAAATGTGCTATTTACATGTTTTGAGAAAAGTGGAAAATGTTTTATTTACATGTTTTAGAATAGTCGAAAATACCCTTTTTACTTGATTCACTAAAGTGCAAAATGTGCTATTTACATGTTTTGAGAAAAGTGGAAAATGTTTTATTTACATGTTTTAGAATAGTTGAAAATACCCTTTTTACTTGATTCACTAAAGTGCAAAATGTGCTATTTACATGTTTTGAGAAAAGTGGAAAATGTTTTATTTACATGTTTTTGAAATGTACACAAAAAATTTATTTGCATGTTTTTAAAACGTCAAAATATTCATTTTACGTATTTTTTAAAACTGCAAAATATTCCATTTATACTTTTTTTGAAAATTTAAGCAGCGGGGGCTGCCTGCGCTGGCCGCATTATCCGGCCCTGGATCAATAGTCAATAACTCACGGACCTGCTAAATTGCATTCTTCGGATTCCTTATTATCTCTTCAATCCAGTCAACCCGGACACAATTTAGCTGGGCTTCCAATTAATTATGTAGCTGAAAGTATCCATTGCCTTTCTTTCACGTTTGACGCTTCTTTGTTGGTGTCACGCTTTTCATAGAAATTCCCATTTTTTTATGGTTTTATGATGCCCCTATATTTGGAAATGGCGCCTCTGGGACGACGAGCAAGTAAGATTTGGAATTATAATTAGAGGTAATTGGTCGGTGGAGTAATTAGGTAATTAGCATCGCTATTCCAAATGTAACATGGGCCACAAATAAATGTGTATTTCTGAACTCAAGTTTGATAGTGATTTATGACAGGAGGAATTGTGGGCGCTCTCATCGTCAGTCTTTGGTTTCGTTTTCGTTTTCGTTTTCGTTTGAGGAGGTGTGAGGCGTCGGGGCGAATGGCGAAATCCTGTTCATTTTGGTTCCACGTAATTCGAGAGTGGAGTCGAATGTGTGATGATTCTATTTAGCGGTTATGTAATCTGAGCCATTTATGTCATCTTCCCTTCTCAAATTCATCTTGGATCGTGCAGATGATATACTACATGTAGCACGTAATTATTTCTCTTATTGTTCTTAGCCACGCCTCTTCACGGTTACCGACCTGATAATTAAGTTTTACGCAAACCACCGATCCGGTGAATAACCAATAGCTAAACCGACAGTATTTTGCCGTCGGCATAAATAGATGACTCTATTTTAGCACAACCAAATTTATTCCTCCAATCGCTGTTCCATCTACATGTTTTTAAATAGTGTAAAATGTTCTATCTACATGTTTTTGAAAAATTTAAAATGTTCTATGTAGGTACATGTTTTTGAAAAGTGTAAAATTTTCTATGTACATGTTTTTGAAAAGTGTAGAATGTTCTATCTACATGTTTTTAAAAAGTGTAAAATTTTCTATCTACATGTTTTTAAAAAGTGTAAAATGTTCTATCTACATGTTTTTAAAAAGTGTAAAATGTTCTATCTACATGCTTTTGAAAAGTGTA
The DNA here is from genome assembly GCA_949802685.1 of Dicyrtomina minuta. NCBI lineage: Eukaryota > Metazoa > Arthropoda > Collembola > Symphypleona > Dicyrtomidae > Dicyrtomina > Dicyrtomina minuta. The sequence goes on along the minus strand of OX461810.1, from coordinate 294,749 downwards.
AAACGTTCTATTTACACCTTCCTCAAAAGTGTAAAATGTTCCATTTGCATGTTTTTGAAAAGTGTGAGATGTTCTTTTTAAAAGTCAGCGGGAAACAAGCCGGTGGTTGGCGCGGTGCTTCGGTTTGTATCGGTATGCCGGTGGAACGTCGGTTATTACATTTTCGTTCGGTGACCGCTTCACCGATGAAGAGGCGTGTTCTTAGCTGACACCTTAATATTGATCTTGTAGCGATTGTAGCCATGCTATATATGATATGTGGGGATAATTACAATATACAATATAATTAGGAAATGGAATATTTACGTGTGGCGTAACGTGTTAACTACAATTTTACAATAATTGTAATTATTGTGTTATACGTTGTAGGTGTGTAGGTAATTAAATTGTTCCCTCATTAGCCTGGGAGCACAGAAATGTCCGTTCGTGTCTTAAGTCGGTAATTATTACAGGTGTAGGATTTAATTGCTGCGAATGAGGAAGGGATTTGCAGCCGAGTCGGTCCTTCAGACTGCTTTCTAGTTAATTTTTGTAACTTGTTTTTCTCACCTTTATGCCCATGAAATTATTAGTCATTAGATATTGTTATGGTGTACTTGAACAATACTTGAATCTCAAATTTCATAGCATTTATCTGTAGCACTTGTATTTAAATCGGACGTGTGGCATATCGCCTGTCAAGAACCAAAATGACCCATATCCAATTTAAGCTGGAATCAAAATGAGCTATGTCATACAAACAAAATAAGAAACATATGCGTAAAATGTTTATTAGGAGTTTTTGAAAAGCGTAAAATGTTCTATTTACATATGTTTTTGAAAGTTGCAAAATGTTTCATTCACATGTTTTAAAAAGGTGGAAAATGTTTTAATTCCAAGTTTTTGAAAACTGTGAAATGTTGTATTTTTATATTTTTGAAAAATGCAAAATGGTCTATTTCAATGTTTTTTTTAAGACATGTTTCAATATTTTTGTAGATAGTGGATATTGTTTTTAGCTAAAAATGGATATATGGGTCATTTTGGTTCTTCACAGACGATATTTTATTAGAAAATGCAAATGACGGAATAAATTGATACAGTATCGATCATTGGATTTTTAATCATCTCACCTGTCCTAATTAATTACTGTTTCAAGTACTCCACGCTCCTCCCGCACTCAATATGAATTCTAATCTTCACCTTTTAGTCTCTACGCACATTTCTTGAGATGATCAAGAGAAGAGTGAGCACGTGTTAAATATGCAAATTACAATTTGCATAAACTTAAAATGCAACGCACTCTTAACGGTACAAAAATTATATTTCTTGTGCATGTAAATCAATTGACAATATTGGAATTGAATATTCAGTTACTTTCCAACGGAATCTGTCTCATGGACAATTTAGCCAAATCAAAAAAATATTTCAGCGATAATAAATTTATACTTTTATACTTGTTTAAAACACTTGGAATCTACAAAGCATTTTTTTCCCGCTCTTTTTCATTTTAAGGGACGTTCATTAAAAATGTCGCTTTTAAATATTTCAGCATGTGTAATAGGTAATATTGTAAAAGTAGAATAATGTAAAAATATATGGCAAATTAAATGGCAATTAATTTTTAGCAATTTTTTGTGTCGTTAATTTTGCGGCTTTGGGGCTTTGATTTAGTAAATTGCTTTTGCTCAGCTTGGATCATCATAAAATCATTAAATAAAATTAAACGCAATAAAAACAATTTTTTTTTAAATTTTTATTGATTTTTTATTTTGTTTCGTGTCATGTTCGTACTGTTCAAAATAGTAAATAAACATTCACTTGCATTTTCATTTTTGCGTGGAATGTGGAAATCCAGTTTGATGATTTGGTGAAGATTGGGAAGGGAGATGGAGTAAAAGTGAAGATGTAAATATTGACACGAAGAAATGAGAAATCAATTACGTCTGACCTCAGAAATAAACCAGATCACTTCTTCTTTATCAAAACATACTTAAGAGTACCACAAAAAGCAAGATCGACGGGATTTATTTACATAATCCTACTCATATTCAATAATATGCATGAGGTCTGTGAAGTAGCAAAATGAGCCATATTCATTTTTTTGCTAACATCAAAATGCACGGTCTTTAAACGTGTGAAATATTATTACCATAATAAAGTGTAAATAGACCAATTTGCACTTCTAAATAAACATTATGTTCTATGATATTTTAAACTTTTTAAATATATGTAGATAGGACATTTCTTGATTTTCTAAAAACATGTAAACAGAACATTTTGCAATTTTTCAAAAACACCTAAATAGAGCTTTTTGCACTTTTTTTCAAAAATATGCAGTTAGAACATTTTGGACTATTCACAAACATGTATATAGATTATTTTGCACTTTCTGAAAAACATATAAATAGAACATTTTGCACTTCTAGAAAACACGTGAATAGAGCATTTTGCACTTTCTAAAAAACATGTAAATAGAACATTTTGCACTTCTAGAAAACACGTTAATAGAGCATTTTGCACTTTCTAAAAAACATGTAAATAGAACATTTTGCACTTTTTCGAAAACACTTAAATAGAGCATTTTGCACTTTTTTTCAAAAATATGCAGATAGAACATTTTGGACTATTCACAAACATGTATATAGATTATTTTGCACTTTCTGAAAAACATGTAAATAGAATATTTTGCACTTCTAGAAAACACGTGAATAGAGCATTTTGAACTCTCTAAAAACATGTAAATAGAACAATTTGCACTTTTTCAAAAACACGTAAATAGAACATTTTGCACTTCTAGAAAACACGTAACTAGAACATTTCGAATTTTTCAAAAAAACTTGTGAATAGAGGATTTTGCACTCTTCAAAAATGTCTTTACGCATTGCACTCCGTCTCCCCTTGTTTCTGTGTTTTTTGACATCGCACATTCTAATCGTACATTCTAAATTACACATGGCTAATTTTGGTTCTTCACAGACGCTACGGCGTCCTTCACCACTTCAACCCACTGTTCAGAGTGTAATCAATACTTTCAATAAACAAAGGAACGGAATGCACAGATTCACGGCGGTAACAATAATTGATCCAGAAAAGGAGACTTACGATAACTAAAATTGAAGCTCGTAAAATTGTTGCCATTGTTCAACATTTTTATTTCTGAGTCACGTAATTCGAATAATTTCAATTCCTCTGCGTTTCAATGCGGCACAACATTCGCTTGTTTTAATTCGTGGCTAAACTGAATGTTGTTTGCATCGTAATCGTAATTACGAGGACGTGATCGGCCCGCAGCAATTTTCTTCCTCGTCACGTTAAGCTTCACAATCAACACTTTTTTTGTACAGATAACAAATGAAAATCTGAGGAGGTAAAATGCAGATTGAGATTTGGAATAACTTTTATGAAGACATTGAAAAGATAAGATGTGATTATGCGATTTGGTGAACCACATTATAAAACACTTGAAACATTTTTATTTTTTAATAAAGTAAACACATACAATTACTTACATGTGCTTATCGTGAGAAGAAGATATTTATTGTACCTATTTTTCCACCAAAAAATTATTATTGATGCGTAATTGACTTTCGGTATTACAACACAGTTCCACAGCTTACAATATGTTACACGTTATTTTGTACAGTTTTAAAAATATAAACAGTAAAATGGCGGGCATTTTTACAGAATAATGAAGGCGGCCAGTTTGAAATTCGTAAATGTAACTAATGTATAAGATCAACTATCCGTAGATGGCAACTGGTTTGAACTCCGGGCTCCCGCCGTACCACTCAGGAATGGCCTGCAGGGGGAGGAGTCGACGGAGGGCGGGTTTCCATTTGTCTGGATTCGTCCCGTAGATCTCTACCCTCTCCAAGACTCCGCCCAAAATCGGACGCGACATTTTTATGAGGACGTCTGCCATGTAACTCACTGGAAAAACGAAATAAAAAAAAGATGTATAATATCAGGTTGCCGTCAATTAGCAATACTGCATTTAAAATTTTGAATATAGATTGCGACGTTAAAGATGTAATAAAATTACCATTAATGATGACGCATCTGCCGACTATACTGGACAGGACGTCTTTGTACTCTCTCCACAGCTTCATCCTCATCATGAGTGCTAAAATAATGAAGAAATAAATAAGTAGGTATATTGTAAATAATTGGGACATTCAAAGTTGCCGGTGCGGGAGCGGGAAATTCAAAAATGGAAATTGTGTTTACCTTTTGGATTTGTGACTTGGTAGGAGTCGAATCCGTCGTAGTCGAGCAGAAAAAAGGCGTCGCTCACATCTCCGTCCGTCGCATTTTGCGCCTCAATACTTGAAATAAATTTACGTTTAGAAAATCAAACTAACAATGAGATTGATGAAATACTGAAGCTGCGATCTCACCTCTGAAAAATTCGCCGCACAGCTTGTGCCCCGTATTTTGGAAAATCCTTGATCACATCCCCACCAGCCTCAATCAAATTCTGAACTGGGAATTTACCCACTTCCACGATCCACACTGCAAATGTTTAAGCCAATAAAATTAACGCTGAAAAAATTAATACGAAATTATTTTCTGCTCGAACGAAATTTTGACTAAAGAAATGACGTTTCAAGAAAACATAATTATTTAAAGACTTATTAGAAACCCAGAATATTCGTAATTCTCTCACCCGGTCGACCTTCGTCATCATATCCGGAGAGATAGTAGGGGAAATTGTCACGAAGAAATTCGGGGTCTTCCCATTTGGAGTCTCCTAAATCTTCGGTTTTAGTCTGAATCGAGTCAAGCTGTAAAAATTGGAGCGTTTGAATTTTATTCCCCGCTGAATTGTAATCCCCCGTCGGGTTTCCTCCGGCGGCCGGGCCAAGGCTCAATGTCAACGTCCATGTCACTTGAAGGAGAAGGAAAGGGATGAAAATCATGCCACTTTTTTACTCACTCGTTTGTTTCTTCTCGGTGAACTTGAAATAACTGACTGCGTCTTCTGTGAAGTGTGGAGTCCGCTTTAAATCAGAGATTTTTCCGTATGTTCGTGATATGAGTTCCTTCTGGTAATACAATTAAACAGAGATTTCATTTTAAGATCAAGTAATCTTGGTATCTTTCTATGGAATTTATTCAGAGATTCTTTTCTTATTTGATGATAATTTTAAAATCTTACGGATCGTCCATAAATTACGGCAATGCATTTTTCAGACATACTAATGGGATGGCAAAAAAGGGCGAGGTTTGTGGTACCTACTGGTAAAGGTCCACCTGGGCACTGACAACATTTATGGACGATCCCTTTTGACATGGCAGTGTGGAGAAGGTGGAGGCGTTGTGGGCGAGTGGAGATGAGTGATTGTATAAATATTCAAATAAAATTTAAATCCTAATAAGATAAAAATAAATTCCCTGTGCAATAATTATGTTTTATGAATTATTTTATTGAGCCCACTCAGCATGCTATTGTAGCAGTGGAAGGATCTTTATCGGCATCGGTTCCATTCTATTTTCCTTCTTCCCACGCTACACTCGGCCAATCTCAGTTTCTCAGTAGTTGTCGTTTGTTAACATTGTTAATTGTAATCCTAGTTATCCGAATTAAAAAAGAAACCACAAGATAATTATGCGCAATTAAATATTACACGCGGCGGCGGCGGGCACTCGATTTCTTTAATTGCAAAATTGAGTATGTAATTACACGTAAGCAGCAGCACACGCACTCGCTTCGTGTACTCTAATTTGCATTTCAGAGTGTATTAATACAATTACTAAATTCATACAGCACAATTAATGGAGTAAATTCAGGACCATTTTGATCTTATATTTGAGGGAAATACTCAATTCCTGATAATGTTGAACTTAAAGCTGAACAAAGTCTAAAAGGATAAGAAGATGACAGGTGAGGAAAAGCGTTAGAGATTATCTTTGATGTTATTGCTTCCGCCCATGTGATTCGTAGACAGAGCGAAGAACCCTTTGGACTTTGGCCGACTTGAAGATAAATCCCAGACCTGGAAATCAACAATGCAAAATGGAGCAAAAGGGGAAAACGTGACTAGTGAGTGATTAGCAATGTCCCCCATTTCAACATGTCTTAAAGAAAGGGATCCGTAGACAAGGTTAATTGGACAGTGATTAGATAATATTTCAAGTTTACAAGTGCACAAATGTCTCGTTGTACCTCTCGTATTTGCAACTTGGTGGTCAAATCATTTCCCACTCACAAGTCCTAAGCGAGTCCTTTGTACTAAAAGCAACAACAATCCAGCGAACAAGTTACTTTCCTGTCATAACAATGTTTCTAACTATAAAATTTAAAAAAATTCATCAAAAACCGGATTTATGAAATTACGAATTAAAAAACTTAAAATTGGAAATCGTGTTCGTATTAAGATGAATTGGAAAATGTAGTTGGCATAGTAAACTGTCAGTGTGCGGGCGATGATTTATACGCAGACTTGTTAGAATCAAGTGTCCATTTGGCATTATGCTTCATCTCTACTTCTATACGGACATTCACTAGGACAAAAGAGCAAGTGATCGCATGTTAAGTTGTTAAGTGTGCAAATTACAATTTGCACAATCTTGAAATCCACGTTTGTTGTTCAAAAAGCAATATGTAGTGCACAATGCAAGAGATTCACGGCGATGGAAATAACTGATCTAGAAATAGATCTAACAATAAAAATAAAATGATTGCAGATTGTAAAGATGTTTCTATTGTTTAACATTTTGATTTTTAAGTCACGTAATTCAAATCATTCCCATTCCCCTCTGTCTTAATGCGGAGGAATATTCAATTATTTTAATTTGTGGCTGTGATGGTTCTGAGCATTGCATTGTTTGAATTTCCCATTACAATTTCGGAGTCATGATCTACCCGCAGCATTTTTATCCTTTATCGCATTACGCTCCGTAATCAGAACTTTATACTACAGATCACTTATGCAAAGAGGAGGCGAAAATAATGCAAAATTTTGTATGGATTCCTCAGCCAGATGGAAGAGCGCGATGCGAGCTTATACAACGCTTCAAATACTTTTGTATAGTTTTTAATAACTTGAAAAAAAAAGAATTCCAATCCAACTTTCTCCCTATTGTTAGCAAGACGTACTTATTTTATTTTACATACTAGTTTGTACACATTTTCAAATACGGAACGTTCACACACGGCGTCACCCCCTTTGACCAAATTTCTGACCTACCCGCTTATCGTCACCTATGTTAGGCATAGGGCAAATCCACACTTTTTAGACACCCCCCCCCCTACTAACCCTAAGAGTGGCACTATTTGTGAACGATCCCTAATAACAGTAAAATGGCAAGCATGAAGGTTAGGATTAGAAAGGCGGCTAGTCCGAGATTCGCTAAAGTAACTTTTGGCCAACTTTCAAATATTCTTAAGTATAGTAAGCGCCACAGCTTAATGTATATGAGATTATTCATCCATAGACAGCAACTGGTTTGAACTCCGGGCTCCCGCCGTACCACTCTGGAAGCGCCTGCGGTGGGAGGAGTCGACGAAGGGCGGGCTTCCATTTGTCCGGGTTCGTCCCGTAGATCTCCACCCTCTCCAAGACTCCGCCTAGAATTGGTCGCGCCATCTTTATGAGCATATCTGCCATGTAGCTCACTGGACAAAGGAAACAAAGATCATCTGCCATTAGCAATATTACGCTTACAAATTTAAATAAAGAGATGGCACGGATAAAATTTGGTTTACCATTAATGACAACGCATCTTGCGACAATTTTTGCGAACGCATCTTTGTAATCTCTCCACATCTTCATCCTCAACATTAGTGCTACATTCACAAGACAGATGGCAGTTTTAAAATAAATTAATGGATTTGTTATTTAAAAAATGTAGTTGGAGATAAAAGGCGCGAAAGACGAAATAAGAATTGAAAATGTGGCTGACCTTTTGGATGTGTAATTTGGTAGGACTCAAATCCGTGAAAGTCAAGCAGAAAAAAAGCATCGTGCACATCTCCCTCCGTTGCATTCTGAGCCTCAATGCTTCGCATCATAGAAATGTAAATATTCATCCCGACAATGTTAAAAGATTAATTTTAGATAGTTAAAAAAAATTGTGTTAAATTAAAGTGTGTCAGACCTCTGATTTATTTGGCGCACAGCTTCTGCCCCGTATTTACTAAAATCATTGAGCGCATCTCCGCCCGCCTCAACCAAACTCCGAACCGGGAATTTCCCCACTTCTACAATCCACACTGTCAACCAACATTTTATCATGTTATGTCACGTCAATACTACAATTACACTTTTAAAAAATTAATCCCTGAATATTTTGTAATTCTCTTACCCGGTCGACCTTCGTCATCATACCCGGAGAGATAGTAGGGGAAATTTTGGCGAATAAATTCCGGAGCTTCCCATTTGACCATCTCTCCATTTTGAACAGCCCCGCCACAACTTTCATTATTTCCCGCACAATCCGTTTCTCTGTTATTGTGACTCGAATTTCCTTGTAAAAAGCGCGGAATGGGAATGTTATACCCCGCCAAATTTAAATCTCCGGTCGGGTTTCCGCCCGCAGCGCGGCCTAATGTGAAGGACCACATGACTTGAAAGAGAAGAAAAAGGGTGAAAAACATTCCACTATTTAATTCACGCTGATTTGGTTTTGCCTGATGTTTATTTAAGGCTTTATTAGTAGTTACCTTAGTATGAAATTTATTGTGTAATCTCTCCACTCTCCTGCTCCTTGTAGACAGTTCCTGCTCAACCTCAAGAAACTGACTGCGTCTTGAGAGATGTTGTGAATCCACTTTTGAAGTCGGAGATTTTTTCGTGTTCAGTTTCAATACTGGTTTAATTATTACTGAGCAGAGATTCGAATTTAATATCAAGGTCGAGATTATGATTGAAGTGACGCACACAAACCAGCTACTGACTTTCCTTAGAGATTCAGTTTTTATTTAATAATATTTTTCTTAGCCTATAGCTGAGGGGACGAGTAACAGATGAACGACTGGATGATCGTATAAAAATTCAAATTAAAGTTTAATCCAAATAAGATAAAAATAAATTCCCTCACTAGAGTCAGCCGAATGCTTTATTAGCTTCTTTATTTTCCCCACTCGATTAAAGTGTGTTATGGCATATGTAGGGCGGGTTTTGGTCTTTATCGCCATCGAATTCCTATTTCTTCTTCCCACGCGACACAGACAACACTCGGCCAATCTCAGTTTCTCACTCGTTTTCGTTTGTTCACATTAATTATTAATTTTAATAGTGAAATTTCAATGCGTTCAATTAAAGAAATAAAAACAATGCTAAGAGAACGCAATTAATTGAATTTACGCTCGCCAGCTGATCCCTTAATTAATTACGTAATTAAATATGCATTAACACTCAAGTTCCAGATTGACTTACATAAATTTGCATTGAATTGTTTACTATTATGAATAAATTACATTTGCTTATATAACGTCTTAATTAAAATTAAGGCGTAATTTATTATTAAACGTAATTAGTATGATGTGAACGTTTCTGTGCAGTAGTGTTTCTACTATGAAAAATTAGAGGCATGAATAAATACTATAGAATGTGCTATCTCTCGCATATGCGCAATAATTGTCCTGCGCAGAAAAAAAAGCGTGGAATAATAATGCGCATGCGCAGTACGCAAAAGGTGGAGATTGAAGAAAATGTAGATTAATAATGAAAGTATCCGCGTTATCCGTAGATTTTGATGGGATGAAAGTGTGGAGATCCGCCGTACCAGGTAGGAATGGCGTGGAGGGGGAGTTTCCTCCGGAGGGCGGGGATCCACTTGGCCTTGTTCGTCCCGTATAACTCCACCTTCTCCATGGCCCGTCCCAAGAGGGGGCGGAGCATGTTCATGAGTAGCTCTGCAGCGTAGTTGACTGGAAAAATAAAAGTGAGTCAGAAATTGGAGGATTAATTCCGTGTTTTGTTTTTGTTTTTAGGAAATGACTGATACTGGAATTAAATGTCGTGTAGAGTATCTGGAATGACATGTGTGTTTGTGTGCGACCGCGATTACCGTTGATGTTGATGTTTCCGCCCATGTGGTTCATCGACAGAGTTAGGAACTCTTTGGCCGTCTTCAAGATAAATCCCAGAGCTGCAAAACAGAAGGTGAGTAGTAAATTAGTACGTGAGGAGTGATTAGCATTGTTCCCCATTTCAAAATGTCTCAAAGAAGGAGATTTGCAGACGAGGTTAATTGGACAGTGATAAGATAATTTGACTTGTAAACAAACAAATAAACTTACCCCGCGTATTTGCAAATTGGTACATGTCCAGTCCATCAAAGTCGATCACAAAGAGCGCCTCCCGCACTTCCCACTCTGACGTTCTGTTCGAGTCCTTTATGCTAAAAACCAACGACAACAACAAAAAGCAGACAGTCAAATTACTTTCCTGTGAGACGGATGTTCAATTACATGCGAATATTTAAAAAAATAATTATGTAGATAATATATTAGCGTAAGGGAAGATTTCAAATGGCACATCGTCGGTGAAGAGTCATTCTGTCTTAAGTCCAGTGCACGGCTAAAATCATTCTGTCTCAAGTCCATCCAATTCTTAAAGTCATTCTGTCCCAAGTCCATCCAATTGGTAGCTACTGTCGAGGTCGCATCCGCGTTGTCCTATGCATAAGGGGAGGGGGGGGGGGGGGGGTTGGTATGTTACTGACTGCATTGCACATAGGGAAAATATAAATGAATATCGGCAAAATTATATGTTGGGACCTGTTATTTAAAATGTACCAAAATTCCTCATAATTTTTGTAACAAGTAGACACATATAGATAAACTTCATTGCAAAATTTGGGAACAATTGATATAACCGTTTGCGTGTAAAAAAATGATATGTGATAATTTGTATCATGGCTTTAATGGCGAAACATAGATTTTTCATGCTGATTGCAGGATAGCCGTTTTCAACATACAGGTGTAATGTAAGATTCATTCTACTCAGAATTGAATGCGCTTTCACGCTTAAGTGCGAACGAAGGTAAATTTTCTCAAAATCTGTCGCGCGCGAATTTCGAAAACTTACATTTTTAAAAAAATTGATTTTTTTTATTTCTTCTTAAATCTTTGCCAAGCTGTAGCTTGTACAAATCTTGTCTGGTTTTTAAAAAAGTTTTCTGATCCCTAAAACAATATCTAAAAAGTTATTTCTGCGTTTTTGATAATTCGAAAAATGTTATATTTAAATAAAAATGGTGGAAAATTCCAATTTTATAAAATTTAAAAAAAAGCTATATATTTTAAATTTTTTTTTTTCGAATTATCAAAAACGCAGAAATAACTTTTTAGATATTGTTTTAGGGATCAGAAAACTTTTTTAAAAACCAGACAAGATTTGTACAAGCTACAGCTTGGCAAAGATTTAAGAAGAAATAAAAAAAATCAATTTTTTTTAAAAATGCAAGTTTTCGAAATTCGCGCGAGACAGATTTTGAGAAAATTTACCTTCGTTCGCACTTAAGCGTGAAAGCGCATTCAATTCTGAGTAGAATGAATCTTACATTACACCTGTATGTTGAAAACGGCTATCCTGCAATCAGCATGAAAAATCTATGTTTCGCCATTAAAGCCATGATACAAATTATCACATATCATTTTTTTACACGCAAACGGTTATATCAATTGTTCCCAAATTTTGCACTGAAGTTTATCTATATGTGTCTAGTTGTTACAAAAATTATGAGGAATTTTGGTACATTTTAAATAACAGGTCCCAACATATAATTTTGCCGATATTCATTTATATTTTCCCTATGTGCATTGTACTCATGATGTACACTTAGGGGTCGTCCACAAAAGACGTCATAAAAATACTATTTCCAGAAAATTTTGCACTTACGAAAACATGCAAATCGAACATTTTGCACTTTTCAAAAAGTTTGAAGAATGCAAAATGTTCTATTTACATGTTTTTCAAAAGTTCAAAATGTTCTATTTGCATGTTTTTCTAAAGTGCAAAGTGTTCTATTTGCATGTTTTTCTAACCTGCAAAATGTTCTATTTGCATGCTTTTCTAACCTGCAAAATGTTCTATTTGCATGTTTTTCGAAAGTGCAAAATGTTCTGGAAATAAAATTTTTATTACGTCTTTTGTGGACGACCCCTAAGTTTACGTGCAGTCTTTTGTGGACGACCCCTAAGTGTATATCATGAGTACAACATAGTAACATTACGTCTTTTGTGGACGACCCCTAAGTTTACATGCAGTCTTTTGTGGACGACCCTTAAGTGTAAATCATGAGTACAATGCAGTCAGTAACATACCACCCCCCCCCATGCATAGGACAAAGCGGGTGCGACCTCGACAGTAGCTACCAATTGGATGGACTTGGGACAGAATGAATTTAAGAATTGAATGGACTTGAGACAGAATTATTTTAGCTGTGAACTGGACTTAAGACAGAATGACTCTTCACCGACGACATATATCCTTGTGGGGATTGAAATTAAATGAGCTGTGTCAAGCATTTACTAAATGCGATCAAAACACAGAAGTGGTAAGTACACGTTTTTACAAAGTGTAAAATGTTGTCTTTTTAATGTTTTTTAAGTATCAAAATGTACTTTTATGTATTGGAAAATATCAAAATGTTCTAATTACACGCTTTTGAAAAGTGTAAACCCTTCTATTTACACGTTTCGGAAAAGATCAAAACCTTCTATTTACACGTTTTAGAAGAAGTCAAAACTTTCTATTTACACGTTTTAAAAAATATCAAATCCTTGTATTTAAACGTTTTACAAAATATCAAAACCTTCTATTCACACGTTTTGGAAAATTGTAGAATTTTTCATGCACATGTTTCTCAAAAGCACAAAAACTAATTTGAAGTGTTTCAGGATTGTTTTAAGTTTTGTAGATAGTGCACCTTGTAATTAGCTAAACATGATTTTGGGGCATTCTGAATCTTGCCTGCCTACGTGGTCAATTTTACGGGTGAAGCTCATTCGAGGGAGGAAAAAGAAAAAATCGGATGCAGCACCCGCACTCCCCTCTCACTCTCCACTCCTCTCATCGAGTGGAGGTCGAGTGCACATATGTATTTTTCGTGTTAATAAATTAGACGGAGACTTGCCTCTTAAGAATGCGGTGTGTGGCTTGACGAGCGTATTTGTCCAAATCCTCAAAACTCCTGTCGCCCCCCGCAACAATCTTCCGCAAATTAAATTTCCCAACTTCAGCGAACCAAACTGACGACGATCAAAGTAAAATAGGTAAAAACAAAGTAGCATTAAATAAAATGTGAAACAAACCAGCACAAAAATGAACTAAAATATTCCAAATAAAAATTCTACCTTCAACATAGTGAGATAATATTATGTAAAATGTATTTAGTTACTGGGTCGATCCTCGTCATCGAATCCCGTGAGGTAGTAGGGGAAATATTTTTGAATGTACGACGGCGCCTCCCACGTGTCCAGATCTTTTTCATCTTCTGCATCTTGCGTCTCTCCAGCATCTTGGAAGCTCTTTATTACCTAATCCACGTATAAAATTAATTAGGCTACTTATCACATTGTTAATCAAACTATTTTGGTTTGTCTTACATTCTTGTTGAGACTTTCTTGAGCTTGGGAATCTGCTTGATCTGAAGATGATAACGCCAAAGCCCGTGGATGTTTTTCCTTTGTCCCCGAATCGGAATCCAGAGGCGGGCTCGGCTCAGTTGTTGTATCTGCCTCCACTTGGAAGTCTTGCGAACTGACACTAAGATTTTTGGGCGCTGTGGTCGAATTGAAAATCGCGGTCTCGTTTAAAGGGGCAGCAAATGTGAGCGCAAAAAGCGTCGTACACATTGTAAATAATTTGATCCAATTAATACAAGCCATCTTCAATCCTCACAATGACAATGACTCACTCCAGCGTTTTTATTTTTGATTTTTTTGTTGATTAAATTACTTAAATAAAAATATTGCTTTTGGCTCTGCTGCTGCTGCTACGTCTGATTTATTTGTTTGTGGATCGATGGCGTAAATAGAAGTGCGCTGCTGGCTCCCACTAAATTCCATTTTATTCCATTTTCCCATAAATCCTCCAATTATTACAACTGCGTACGTAATAAGTAGCATCTCATCTTTCATTTCTCCTTCAAGACTTATCCCAGACATTTAGCAGTTACGTGAATAGGAGTTGACCTCAAATGGTTCAGAGTGGAGAGGAATCTTTTGTCAAGATTTAATTGAGTGCTCAATGAATAGGCACAGTTCCACTTCTGCGGCAACACGCTATCATTCTGCACTGCAACTGGGGAACTGTGGAGGACATGGTAATTATACGGTGGATGCCAACATGCAAATTAGATCAACTCAACAGACTGAAGTACACTGACATTTTGAAGAAACTAACCTTCCCCATGACCATGTACAATAGTTTGCATTTTAATCTTATTTTTTATTCGACGATATGTTCCTCCGCATCGAAATCCAAGGAAACCCAAAGACAACATTTTGACAGATTAGCGAGACTAATAATCGCATATCGTGAGTGAAGAATCAAAATAACTCATGTACAGCTTAAGATATAGATAAATTTAGCTATATGACAAATGAACTATATGAGACAGATTCGAAAATGTTAGTTACGTGTTTTTTGCTTTAAGTGCACAATTTTTCATTTGCATGTTTTTGAAAAGTGCAGAGTGCTTAAATTACTTATGGTCTTGAAAGAGCTAAATGTTCCATTTGCATGTTTCTTAATGTGTAAAATATTGCAATTATTTTTTTTTTGAAACCTGCAAAATGTTCCATTTACTTGTTTTTGAAAAGTACAGAATGATGTTTTTACGTTTTTGAAAAGTGCAAAATAGTCTATTTACAACTTTTTGAAAAGTGAAAAATGTTTTATTTACATGTTTCCCAAAAGTGCAAAAGGATTTGGATATTTTAATCTTTTCGTAGATAGTGCATTTTGTATTTAGCTGAAATTGAATATGAGTCATTTTGATATTTCAGACCCCGCAAATTAATCATATAGAATCGACATAGCGACCTCGAAAAGACGAGAGTTGTAAATTATTGGTATTATTTAATTGCCTAAAGGAAATCCAAAGAAGGAACAAGGAAAATACAAGTTAGTTTGTTTTAATACAGACAAAGTGTAAGAGAGTAATATGGTAACTACAGATTGATTAGTGTGACGAATGAGAATTAACAGAGTCATTAATTATCCATAGACGCGCACAGGTTTGAAATTTTTGCTCCCGCCGTACCACTCGGGAATCGCGTTTGGAGGAAACATTCTCTGGATTTTGGGGATCCACTTGGCTTTGTTCGTCCCGTAGATCTCTGTGTTCTCAAATGTTCGCCCGAACAGCGGCTTGACGGCACTTAGAAAAATTTCTGCCGCATAATTAGCTGCATTCAAAATAAAATATCAAACTGTTAAATTTAATTAACTAATTACAATTAATTGCACGGAGAATTTAGGAAACTCCAAGTTACCGTTGATGATGATGGTGGCTCCGGCAATTTCATTCACTTGGTGTTTGTGACCTCTGGCGATGCTCAGAATGTACGTCATCGCTGTAACAAAATATTTTGTTACAAAAATCAATTCGGAAATTCCCACTAGACTCCCAATTAATAAGCTTTAGGGGCGGTCCATAAATGATTTCACCTAAATTACCAATCTTTTACCATCCCACCCACACTCTGTCATTACTTAAGAATTGTCCAAACTGCTGTCTTTAACATAGCATAATAATAAGCCATAAGTACTTTACTGTAGACCCACTCCTAGTGCCCATGAAATCATTTATGGGTGACCCCCTATGGAAAAAATTAGGAAAAAGTAATAAAAAGAAGATTAATTACTGGGAAGATGCGCCAATCTCTGAATTTCCAATCCATCAAAGTCAATTAAAAATACGACGTGCGTCACGGGTCCATTTGTGTTCTCCTCATCTCGCCCTCCAAGTTCTAAATTTCTGTCCCGGATGCTGATTCACAAGGAACAGACGACAAAGCAAATTAGTACCTGCCGAAAAATTAGAAGATGAAAATGATGAAATACTTAAAAGATTTTGTCATTTAAACTGAACCTCTTGTGCATTCGGTAGGAGGCCTGTTCAATGTAATTCTCAAAGTCAATCTTGGCGTCTTCGCCCCTTTCCAGAATATTGCGTAGTTTGAACTTTCCGAATTCTGCGACCCAAATGGGACGATCTTCCTCATCGTAGCCCGCGTGGTAGTACGGGTAATATTTACGGATGAACTCGGGCGCCACCCACGTGTCGTAGTTGATCTCCTTCCTGTTCTTCGTGTCCTTATCATTTGGATTTAAAATCAATTAATTTATTGACACGATTTGAACTATTTTACTGATTTATTTTTTGAAGGAAGGGGGGACCACGTTCTTGCATCAAAATAGCATTGTAAATCCCGTAAGAAAAGTTAAAATTTTTGATTTAAGAAAATATTATAAAAGCTGCACATGCGCGAAGAGAACAGTTAAAAAAAAGGTGTTAATTGGATCGCTCTTTAAATAACTTACATGTGAAGATCCATTGGTGGACGAGATTTGGTTTGGATTCCTGATGGCAGCCGAGTCAGAGATGTAGCGGGGCTCCGCGTTGCTGGTTGAGATGGACAGATGCGTCCGGAGTGGCTCTGTGAGTTCAGCAGCAATTTGGTTAAGTAGCCCAAATGCACACAACACCCCCACTGCACAAGAACAAAAAGACGCCGCCCCCATTTTGGCTCATTAATGAAGTGGTGGATCAGCTGGAGAATTAATTAATGAAGGGAAAAATAAAAAGGATAACGAAGAGATAGTGTGGACCGGACCGATCTGTGTTGGAGATGACACTACAACTGATAATTGGCAATTTAATTTCGTTCTCACCTGCTACAGGGCAGAGGGATGGAGACGCGGAGTGGGTGCCTCAATGATGAGCGTAGAGAAGGACAATGGAGGAAGGGCGAAGGGAATTCCGCGACTGGAAACCTTGATCATGAGATTTGTCTATTTCCATTTTTTCTTATGTATTTCCTTTTTTACGGAAAGAGTAGAATTAAGCGCGTGGTGGAAGGTGATGGTCGAGGCTCGTATGGTTATTAGTTTATTAGGTGGTCTCTTGCGTAGTGACTGAATTAATGAAGGCTACACCACCATTGCATCTCGTAAAACGAGGAGATATTGAAATTAATAAAGGGAATAAAAGAATTTGAAAAAAAACTTGTTTTTTAGGGAACGACAACCCCGACCACTTGATCTGTCGCTCACTCAGCATTGAATTGTTACGTCAACATAGGGATGCAGAGACTCTACACAAGATCATAATTATCACATCTCCCTCAACCAGAGCCAGAGCCACTAAACTTGATCATAATTCAAATCAGGAATCTTCCACGTCCCATTTGAATGCTAATTTCCCAGTCATCTCTCCTTGTCCCAGCAGATCAAGATTCTATATTTGGGGATTTTACTGACAAAGCACGTTAAGTTATCCTACCAAATGTTAGTTATTTTTAAGAAAATATTCAAAATTTTAAAATTATGGACTTGGCGCGATTTTTCAAAAAACGTAGCCAAAGAGAAGTATTAAAATTATTTGTAGTGACCTTTGACCTCCAACTTTTCAAGAAGTATATTGACCATTTTTAATCAATTGTAGGCACCAATAATCTCGTTGTTCAATAAAAAGGACGTAACGCGTTTTGCCGGGAAACTCCTCATTTACTTCACAATCGAACCACTCCACAATTATTAACATTCCCAACTCCCAGACAATTATCCGCAACTCGCTAATAATTCCGAAGAATAGGAAGAATGAGTTGCGTAAATTACAAAACAGAGAAGTGTTATTTCTTCACTATTCATCTTGTTTACGAGCGGAGAAGATACTCCGCTCTTTCATTGTAATTTTATCCTCATCCGCAATCAATAAAAATAGCAATTCGTCATCACGTGGCAACCAAAGTAGCAATTGATCACTATTGTGACATAATTACGTTTTCACTTTTTGCTGGAATGGCTTTGCTGTTTCTGTTTGTTAAATTGATACGGTGCCAACCCAAAGAAAGGCGGGTTAAAAAAACTAGTTTTTCAAAAACAAAATAATTAATTTTCAAAGCTTATAAATTGCTAGGTGGAGAAGTTACTTATTACAGTAGTTGATTTAAGCGCCATAAAAACCTCTTTTAGCAAGGAATTTGAAGTAGCAGCGCAATATTTATTTTGCTGTCGAGATTAGAAAAATGTACACAAATGAGTTGGCTACTGTTTTGCTCAGACGTCAGGGACAGGGTGGGGTCCAAGAAATCAATAATAGAAATAAAGTTGAGTTAGATTTTGTTGAATCTAACCACAAGAGCTTTAAATGCGGTTCATAATATGGAGCGTGTTTCTTAATTTCATTCGATTGTTTTTGTTAACTCGCATTTTTACAGTTTCAGTTGGGCAAAAAAGTGTATAGTGTATAATGATGATTATGGGTCTTGATCTTGACTAAGGAAAACCACTTAGGAATAATTACAAGCTGCGCGGTTCAACTATTTCTACTTCACTTCAATTCGACATCTGGAAACTGGACGCTAATGAAATCAAACATTGAGAATGCAATTTAATTGAAATTCTCCAGTCAGCTTTTGTAATTTATAAACCAGGTCACCCAATTTTTCTCATTCATAGAAATTATAGGAATTAGGTAGGTGCTTTTGATTTATTAAACCCATTTCGATCTCGTCCTAATTTTCTAGTATTGGACTTACATATATTTTTGCACTACTGCACTTAACACAAATGGTTCACGGGTCTGAGACGTAGAAATTAAAACGGGGACACGGGCCAATTAAATTCTCTGTAGCTCCTCGCTAATTTAAGGACGTTTGCTTTACAGTATTTAATAATTTCAAAATTTAGTGGATGTGATTACTTTAATAACTTCAATTAAATGAGTGGGAGCACTTTGACTTTGTGTATTTGGAACGCCTGCCAGATGAACAAATTCCAGTCCTTTAATGTCAACTTAATACCATGCCTCACGATCTCCTGTCCTAAATCACAACAGTCAATTGCTATTTAATTTTAAATATCTTTAATTCTTAACGGAAGTGGGCATAAATTGTGTTTTATTGCTAGCGACGTTGTCGATGAAGAGGCAGGATGCAGAATTTTTAATCTTAGCGTAACATCTCTCTGGAATCCTAAGTAGGCAATGCCAACGCAGGATCCAATGAAGCTGAATGGGCTATTGAATTATTATGATTAGTGATTCTGATTGGAAATCGTGACATTTGATGTTACATATCGGCAGTGAAGAACCAAAATGACCCATATCCGTTTTTAGATAAATACAAAATACACTATCTACAAACCGATTTATATACCATGATCTGCGACCCTTAAGCGTGTAAACGGTGTAAATAGAACAATTTGTATTTTCTAAAAGAATTGAATATAGCATTTTACACGTTTCAAAAACAATTAAATAAAAGATTTTACACTTTAAAAATAGCTTATACACAGAAACTTTTGCACTCTTGCAAACAATGTAAATATAACGTTTTGCAATTTTCAAAAACATGTAAATAGAACACTGTACACTTTTCGAAAACAAGTAGAAAACAAATTTCACATTTCCCACATTTTAAAACCTTGTAAACAAATTTTACACATATGTATCTCAATTAATATTTGGCTTGACTCAATTATGGGTCATTTTGATTCTTCGCATACGATATAATATTTTAACATTATCAACATGGAGATAAGGTCCTATTATTTTATTCACTTGTCAGTCTCTTAGAGTTAAATAATGGAATTCAGAAATGACAACCCAAGTTAGTGACAAACATTTTAGACGAACTAAATCTGTCTTCAAAACATTTGAAGGGTGTTTAATTTAACGGTTGGAACTATTCACACATGTCGCCGCACTATTCACACATTTAATAAATTAACTTGCAACTCAAATCCTCATCCACTCACAATTAACACTGTGACAAAAGAACAACTTAATTTTTGAAAGCACAGTAAAATAAAATAAGGTAATTAAGGTAGTTAAATATTTCACTATTTCAGCCGTAAACGTGAAGTGGTTTAAATTCCTTGGAGCCGCCGTACCACTGCGCCAGTTCACTCTTCGGAATGTGCTTCAAAAGTTGCGGGATCCATTTCTCCCTCTTGGTCCCAAATATTTCGAACTGAGCCATGACTGGGCCGAGGATGGGGCGCAGGACGTTGACCATACTCTCCGAGACAAACGACACTGCGCATCCCAAGAAAAGCAATTTAGTCATTTTAACATGTTGGGCATCGTCCATAAATGATGTCATTAAAATATCCCCATTTATAGGGCTCTATGTGACCCTTCAGTCACCAGCTTATAACCATTGCGTAAATGGCTATCCTTAACATGGGGTGTCATTAACACCCAACAAGACCTACTGACCCCACCGATGACGTCATGTATGGACTATCTCTTAATAATATGTAGGATGTTCAATTAATTTAATCTCTAAACTTTATGACATATTATTATAACGACTTACTGTTTATCAAAAATCCCAGCTCAATTTTGCAAGCGACAGGATTGAGATCTTTCAGCTTCTCTGTCAGGTATTTAATGGCTGGGCACAAAAGGAGGGAAGAGAATATAGAATTAAGAATATAATTTGGGTAATTGTTTCTTGGTCAGTATTTAATAAATTTAATTGGAGGACATACTTTCAGAAGATGCAGTTTTGGAGATGCTGTAATTCTCCATGTCAATGATGACGGTGATGCCGGTGACGTGGGTCTCCTCCGAGTTGCGATCTTCGATGCTCTCTAAAACATTTTCTCCCATCTGATCATGAAAAGTACTCAGATTTCGGAGGAGATCTCCGCCCGCCTCCACCACTTCCCTCGTCGGCCACTTTCCCACCTCGGCCACCCACACTGCACATCAAGAAATTAGCATTACTCTTAGCCACACGGATATCGCGAGTGAGAACTTAAAATAATGCAATTTAATTACCCGGTCGTCTTCATCATCATAGCCGCTGAGATAGTAGACGAAATTCCTCCGAATCACTTCCCAATTTTCCAGACCAGAGACGCTCCCCTCTTCTGCCTACACACAACCAAACCCAACTACATCTTACAGATACATTTTGAACATGCTGAAAGTTGCGAGCTAATCAATAATAAACTTTGAACACCTTGAAAATACATTAAATTGGAATTACTTATGAATTACCAGAGACCAAATAAAAGGCGTGGGATACTGAGTCAAATTGCATTCAATGCTCCTAGCACACAACAACACTATTAAAATTCCACTCAGACACGTCACTCCTCCGCATCCGGATTTTTTCATTTTCTTTCAGTTCAAAATCTACACAGGTGATAAGCTGACAAACTGTAGACATCTGTAGAGTTGAACTTTTGATGCTTATTTCTCGTCTGCTTCTTCTGGAGGACTGAATTAGAATGTAAAATATCATCTTTGTGTGTAACGTAAATGGGGAATGTTGGCAAACGAGAAAATGGAGAAAGATGAACAGGTCAAGATTTAGAATTACCCAATTACCTCCAACAGGTTTCCTGTTGTTCATCATTACAGATGCCGATGCCGATGACAGAGAGGCAGACAAGTTGAGATTCTGAGATGTGAATTCAAAGTCAAGTGAATTTTGAGTGAGCAGGAGAATGGTTGGATTTAATTTAAAGGGTCGAGTCTCACATGATGAGTAATTAGAGATATTCGTCTGGTCCGCATTCTCAGACACTCACAAACCTACTTTGAATTCGCATCTTTGATTTCTTGTATTTCGTTATTTTTATTTCGTACAAATTAAAGACTTCGAATTTTAAACGGGAGCGGGAAGAGCATGTGCCACTGCTTCACCAATCACTGCATGTACATTATGTGCACAGCTGCTGATCAGTTTTGCAGACGTCATAACATTTTTGCATGATTAGGTTTACGTTAAACGGCTGGGATGAAGTCGCCAAGGGAATTATTTAACTATCCACGTAATCTTATCGTAAGTGCCTCTTTGAGCAGACCCGTTTTGTCATTCTTTTCTTCTCGGCTGCGTTTATTACTTTTGACTTTGACTGGTTCGTTTAAATATTTAATTGGCTATTTTAATTCATTTCAATCCGGTTCTCTAAAAGTTATTTAAAAACATCAATATTTTCTCAGTAGCGGCATGACGCTTATTCATGCGAATACGATTGCTTATCACACGAGTAAAACATTTATGGATTAAAAATGTAACAAGGTGTTCACGCCTTATTTGCTCAGTGTGGTCTATTTATGCAACTTCTCTTACGTATGTGAACTGACTCCGCGAAAAAAATTAAATCACAGTCCAGTTATTTAGTTAATAGTTAGTAGTATCGCAAATCTCCATTATCTCGGAATGAAAGTGGCCTTCAGATAAGATCACAAAGAGAATCAAGCTTTTCCCTCAACAATAATTATTTGTTTGTATTTTTAAAGGTTGCAAGACATTTCCACCCGGAGCTTTGATACCCAACCACAGACACATAGCAAACTAAATTACAAGTCCGAGTTGCAAATGCCTGGGTTGCAAATGTCCTGGCACAATTTTTCAGGTACCAAATGTCCGAGTAGTAATTGCCTTGGTGGCATTTTTCCAGATAGTCTGTTATGGTAGCGCATGTCTGAGTAGCGCATATCTGGGTATAAATGTTTCGGGTAGCAAATGTCTAGGTACGTCACGGTAACACATGTTAAAGTAGCTAATGTCTTGGTAAACAAACTTTCGAGTAGAAAATGCGCGGTAGGTAGCAGATGTTTGTATACAGGTTTCATGGGTAGCAAATATTCGGGTATAAATTTCCGAATACAAATTATCGGGTTTTTGGTATTGTATGTCACGGTAGCACATGCTTGAGTGTCAAATCCCTGGGTAGGAATTATCCGAGTGGCAAATTTCTGGGTACACATTTTGTGAGTAGCAAATTTCCGAATAGCAATTTTCCGAGTAGCAAATGTCCAAATGGCAAATGTCTGAAATGCAAATTTCTGGGTACACAGTTTGTGGGTAGCAATTGGCCGATTAGCAAATTTCCGATTAGCAAATGTCCGAGTGGCAAATGTCTGAATTGCAAATTTTTGGGTACACAGTTTGTGAGTAGCAATTGCCCAAGTAGTTAATTTCCGATTAGCAAATGTCCGATTGGCAAATATCTGAATTGCAAATTTTTGGGTACACAGTTTGTGGGTAGCAATTGCACGAGTAGCGCGTCACGTTATAGCACTGGTCCGAGTAGGAAATGTCCGGGTAGCAATTTTCAGGCGGTAATTTTTCGGGTAGCAATTCTCCTTGCAACAACTGTCCGTGTAGCAAATGTCCGGTTCCAATAATTTATTCAGACGAAAGTCTTGGATTTAATTCATATTTAACTTGCCATCTATCCGAAGACGGCGCTGATTTTTTACCGTGAAAATCATAGGTTCTGATTTTCTGACTGCTAATACAGGTTTGCATAAAAAACGACGAAAGCGGATACATTGCACGTATTAATGTAATCGATTGCATTCCTTTCCTTTTCTGACGCAGTACATCATCTGACAGTAGATTAGAATTTTTTTTTATTTTGTCATTCTGTCCACATTCTTCAGATGTACATTTTGATCTGGTTTCATTCGTCTGTCTTACTGGAAAACTGATCGCCCCAAAGTGCCTCTTCCTCCCAATGCATACTTGCCAAGCCAATTAGTTAAATATTAGTTTTGGATTTCTGTCTATGATTATGTAGATTGTTGATCGATCACGTTAACATCTCGAAACAAGTTCTCACGCTAAAAGCAGCAGGAATAAAATGTTTTTTATAAAAATCTCAAAAGTCGTCTTCCGTCATTCTGCCGCCTACTGTTGTGTTTTGTTCACAATTGTTTGTGAATTATTGTGATTCTCACATCACAAAACAATCACAATTTGTATTGTTCACAAACTGTATTAAACTGCTAAGATTGTGATTGTGAAAAATTGTGATTGTTAACAAAACTATAGAAAAACCTAATTTGTTGACAATGAGGTGGGGGTGGTGGGGGGAAGTTTTCCAGTTTTATTGGGATCGTCCACAAATGACGTCCCGCAAATTATCATTCTTTTGTTGGGATCGTCCACAAATGACGTCCCGCAAATTATCATTCTTTTGTTGGGATCGTCAATGAATGACGTCCCGCAAATTATCATTCTTTTATTAGGATCATCCATAAATGACGTCCCGTAGACATTTTTTATTAGGTTCGTCCATAAATGACGTCCCGAAAATGATCATTGTTTTATTGGAATCGTCTATTAATGACGTCGTTCAAATTAGCATTCTTTTGTTAGGATGGTCCTTAAATTACCTCACTTGAATTATCACATTTTTAGGACCCACTTACCCCCACGGCATTTTTAGCACGTTTTGGAAACGCTAATTTTTACATGAAGTTTCATGCCTGTGTAGACACACTGGCCCTTCCGTTTACATATTTTATTCATGATCTCAACTGTTCAGATCACAAAAGTTAGTTTTCCGTTTTTTTTTGTGTTCTTCTAAAATTAGTCGTACTCTCTACGCTCTGTACATTTTACTACGAACTACTATTAGTAAAATTAAAAAAATAACTGACTAAACTACAAAGTACACCATGAAAATAGTATCGTCAGTGAAGTGGTATGTTTGCCAATGTCCATTAGTTTCTTTGACGCGCTTTTGCCGAAGTCCATCAAAATGCATAAATGAATTAAATTATTGGTACATGCTTACAATGTTATAACTAGAGTGGAAAATGTATTACCTGCACCAGTAAAGTGCAAAATGCAATACCTACACTTGAAGTGCAGAAGTTGACACCTAACGCATTTAATTGTAAAACAAATAACGAACTAAACTGAGGAAGTTAAGTTAGAGTAACACTTTCATATTTTATCATTTACTGATACAACATTTTGGTGTTCAAAGAAGTATATAAACCTGATTCTAAGTTATACTTTCCAATAAGTACACAATATGATGAGTGCATTTTATTACATTAAACACTTACACATGATCATATTTTTGGTGCAATATATATTGAATTGCACAAAAATATGATCCAGATATGATAGATGTCAACAATAGCTGGTTTGCTGAAACAAAAAACAGAAATGGCACTTAATGAAAACAAAATGAGCTAAACTTTGATTCCGTCAAATGTAGAAACTGTAATGTTGTAGGTACTGCATTCTTAACTTTGCTGGAGAAAGTATCACACTTGAAACTCTAATAATAACACTGTACATACACCAATAACTAAATTCACTTGTGCATTCTGCA
This sequence comes from Dicyrtomina minuta, assembly GCA_949802685.1. Lineage (NCBI taxonomy): Eukaryota > Metazoa > Arthropoda > Collembola > Symphypleona > Dicyrtomidae > Dicyrtomina > Dicyrtomina minuta. Next base: position 269,487 of record OX461810.1, on the reverse strand, counting down.
CTGGAGTTAGAAAAATTTGTGTTCACTGAGAAAATTTTTTTAGTTGTACACTTTGAGTAAACATACGTATTTTTAATTAGTGTATGTATAACAAAATAATACGAAGTAGAACGTATAAAATACGACAAGAAAATTAGTAACTTTGAACACTTGTGAAAATTTGAACACTAAAGACGTTTCTAGCAGGGTCAGTGTGTCTAGGCGGGTATTGATAAAAAGCAATTTAATAATTACAATAATTTATTCATTTTTTCAATTTACCAGCAGCACATAAAACATAAAACGCAATATAAAAAATTATCGTTTACAAATTGTGCAGAGGGGTATGTGGGTCCTAGAATAGTGATAATTTGGGGGACGTCTTTAATAGACGATCCCAACAAAAGAATGATAATCTGCGGGACGTCATTTATGGGCGATCCCAATAAAAGAATGATAATTTTCGGGACGTCATTTATGGGCGATCCCTAAAAGGAATGATAATTTTCGGGACGTCATTTACGGACGATCCCAATAAAAGAATGATAATTTTTGGGACGTCATTTACGGACGATCCCAATAAAAGAATGATAATTTTTGGGACGTCATTTACGGACGATCCCAATAAAAGAATAATAATTTTCGGGACGTCATTTACAGACGATCCCAATAAAAGAATGATAATTTTCAGGACGTCATTTACGGACGATCCCAATAAATGAATGATAATTTTCGGGACGTCATTTACGAACGATCCTAAAATCATTTAGTGCTTGTTTGTTGTTGCTTCGTTGTGATGATTTTGTGATTGTGCACAATCCCATTTTAGTAGTTTGTGATTGTGATTGTGATGTCACAATCACAAGCGAAAAAACAATGGTAATTTGTGAACAAAACACAACAGTACTGCCGCCTCGTAAACATCTTAATTAACATGCAGACAACTTGAATAGCAAATGACAAAGGTTTGTTTTTGACATAACATTACGCAGAGTACGTAGGTGGGTAAGGTACTTACAGCAACAATGGAATAATCGATCGTCCACCAATGATGTCATTTGTAGGGTCATTGGGTTTAGGGGGGTACTCATGACCCAATGAAGCCATGTTAAAGATAGCTATTTTTGCAATAGTTAAGCTAATGAAAGGGGTCGTTGGGTACCAGAGATGAAAATTTTTCGATGACATTATTTATGGACGACTTCTAGCATAAGTAAACATTACACTCGAAAAATTATCAAAAGAAAACATATGAACGCTGCTTCTGACATTATTTTGAATTTTAAACACACGATAAAGCAAATAGGTATTTAAATGAACAAAATTAAACTTAAATCACAGCAGCATTTTTGAATTTATGAATAAATTAAATTCGCCTATTTGTTTGAGAAAAACTGCGCTGCTTTGCGTGTGTTGCCATTGTAGTTTGTTTTCAAGCGTCAGCCACTACAATTTATTCGCAGCATCTCAAGTTTCGCATTTGCATAATGCATAGTTTAGAGTCGGGATGAAAAAAATTGCTTTTAGAATAATTAGATACTAGCAAAATAATATGTTTACGTTAATACGTGTGAAGGAAAATATGCTGCTAAATGAAGTGTTAATGGACTTATAATTTGTGAGTGTTTTCTTGTATTTTTTTAGTAATTGCTGCGTAGATATGGTAGAGGCTGAAAATAAAATTATAGCAAAAGTCACTCATTTCCCAATTTTAACTCACGATCTGCTTCGAGGGAGTTGATCTGTGTAGTTCTGAAAAGTGTGTAGGCCTTACGTATTTGCCTAATGGTACGTATTGGATATCAGGTGTTGTTGGATGTTGGATAAGGTAAGGAAATAATTACATACAAACAGATATACGTGAAAAAATTGGCAAAATGAGGAAATGCAGAATCAGTTTAGCTGGGGGTTATTTTTTACTTGCTAATCGACGACTTGTTTCAGTTGCCTTTGTGCTTTGTTTGTATTATGTGTGGGTGAATTGAGCATTGTTCTCCAGTCCTCATTACGAGTGACTCACTGGGATGCCTAATAAACTGGAGACGAAGACCACGACTCACAAGTCAAAAGGTGCGCTCTGTGGGATAAAAAATAGATGCGTGCACAAGTGATGTTGATTACTGTTGATGGAAAATCATATCTCACACGCCTCCGCTCATAAATCCGTCCCTCCTCCGCACCCAAAAAATGTCGAGTGGATCGATGTTTTGACAAGAAAAGAAGAATGTTGTGAATTGTGTGCATAATGATTAAGTCATTCCTTATTTCCCCATTTTTCTTCCTTTCCATTCCCAGCCGCAGAATTAGTTAAGAGTCCGGCTGAGACTCAGATTACGTCAAGAAAAAACAAGAAACAAGTTTAGGATCCGCTACGGTCACTACTACGTACGTAAGAAAAATCTAATTTGCCGCAGGTCTTTCCACGATGCAGCCGATTTGAGCGACTGGACGATGAGAAGGTACGACAATAGAGGAATAATGATGAGAATAATTTCGGAATAATTACTTTTGAGAACGCATCAGGAGAATGAACATCAATTTTTACTTTGTTTTCCTTTTTCACTCGCTCAGCCTCAGCCTCTGGCTCCTTCTCTCATCTCCCAGTTTGTCGAGTTGGTGGATGTGCGAATGTGAATCTGAGTGGGAGGCACATTGCTATTCTTCTCTCGTTCAGTCAGTCAACAGTCGTCATGTTCGGGCCCAGTTTTACCCTTTTCTGTCTCCTGCAGTTCTGCCCTTTTCAACTTGAACTTGAGCATTAATTAACTCCGCCGAAAGCAACAATTTTCCAATATACCACCATCCAAATTATTACAGTTCATAGCGCACAAAAGAAATCGAAATATGCAGTGGGAACCTAGCGACAGAATTTTCTTTCATCCACAAGACAAGCCGCGTCTGCTCCTTTCATTCCCATTACACGTAGAGCTACACGTCAATTGGGACAATTTCTCCAGAAATTTTAGTGCAACCAAAACCAATTAAATAAAAAGATATTTGGATTTCGTGGGATATTAAAAAAGTGTGTGGTTGTAGTGATTAGTTAGTGTGGTTGGTGGGTGTCGGTGGCGGTGGGATGGAAGAGAGGATGAAGCAGATCCTGAACATTTGCATCTTCTCCTCCGTCTTCCTCTTCTCCTGCTCCATCATCGCCTTCACCATCGTCTTCGCCCACACCTGCTCCAAAGCCCCACAGTCGCCCGCCAAGGAGAGCAGCCCCAGATCCTCCAGGGAATATCTCCGACACAATCTCGTTCGTAACCGCAGTCAGCACATTATGTCAACCACACGCTATTTAGATTCCCATTTACTTCCGCATCTTTGTTGTTAAGTTGAAACCACTCAGAGTTTGCTAATGTGTTATTTCCTCGTTTGTTTTTAGGACAATTTGGAGGGAATTGGACTGGACGAGTGGGAGCCACCATTCGAGCTCCAGCAAAATTTCCCATATTACCTTTCCGGATTCGATGACGCCAACAGACCAAGTATTTATTTTTCTAAGCTAAAATCAAATATTAGGGGTCGTCCATTAATGACGTCAGGACGTGTAGATTTATTGGTGGAGGGGGAAACGACCTATGTATACTTGTTAGTATTTATGAAGCTATACTATTGTGGATGCGCTAAAATATCGGATGGGGTTGGGTTAAAAAATGGGTCTATTTCCTAAACGTCGTTGGTGAACGCCCCCCTCCCCCCAGTCAATACTATTTTAGGTTATATGATGTAACTGTCAAATGAAAGGAAAAGTGAAAATAAGAAATAATTGTGACTTTGTTGGGTTTGGTTTAGTTTGGATTGCTGAGCTGGGAAAATGGAACATTCGGAAGATTGTGGAGGAGGGGCGAGGGAAGTTATTTGAAAAATATGTTGATCAACTTCTCTACAGATTCAACAAATCTATTTCACTCAGGTTCGAACTCCAATGTTTAAACTAATTAATACATTTCATAATTAGGGGTCGTTCACATATTACGTTAGCTCAAAAAATAGAAAGGTCTAAATTTTACTCATTCATCCACTGACCCTTTCCATTATCATCACTTATCCATATGTTCCAAATTCAATTGCAAATTGCAATGAAGCAAGGCGCTACAAACGAAAAAAGTAAAACGTGTCATGACACCCTAAACATTTTAATTGCTAACGTAGTATGTGCACGGCTCTTATCCAAACGGATAGTTAAGGAAAAAATAAATGGCAACTTTGTTTATGGCAATAAACGCATTGCCATTGCAATACATTACATGGCAAAGTGGGGGTAGTTACGCGTTTAATTGTGCAGTTTTGGTGATTTTGAACTGACATAACATATGAGCAACCCTAATAAGTATTATTTAAATGGTTAATTTATACACAGGAGTTCTCCCTCAGATGTGGTTCGGAAAGGCGTCGCAATAGTTGACATGGAAAACTACGATCTCACTCAAGCCGCATCCATTCCCAGTAATTATTTTATTCAAGCTTCTAAAGCTAGTAATAAGGGGTCGTTTATAAATTACATAATGGGTGGAGGGTCAAAGGGCCTGCTTGCTCGGTTTTCTTATAATCAATTGACGCAGTGGTCCAGCTGATGACAGTATGACAGTTGGGTCCTAAAAGGGGGGATATTTCGATGACTTCATATATGGACGACCCCAACCGTTTGGAGCTAATTAGGGACCATAATAAAGTAATTGATTATTTCATTGTAGCACTCCAGCTGATGTTGAGAAAGGGGAGTGACATCGCTGCGACGGTGGGGAGGCTCGAAAAAGGAATCTTTCTTAACGGTAAAAAATAGTTCAAACTATACAAAAAATAATCGTACGGCAATGTCAATCTAGAAAACGTCCAAAAATCGGAAAGGAACCGCTACGTTGTTGATATTGGTATGTATGTCTATGTAAAAGGATGGGCAGTTTGAGCCCCAAGACGTAGGACGTAATTTATTGACGCTCCCTTTTACTATGCAATCCATTTTGGATTTTCTAACGACTGAATGTGTAATAATTAGATTTAAAGGGGAAAAATTAATAATTATTATTAACTAGCGAAAATAAATTTTGTAAATAAATTGTAGCGAATTTCCTGGCGGAGACGTTCATAAAATTGCTGCGGCCGATCATGGGGCCAGTGCTGGGTCGAGTGGAGGTGTACGGGACGAACAAAGAGCGCTGGATCCCGAAGCTTCTGAAACAGTTACCAAAGGAGTCTCTGCCCGAGTGGTACGGCGGAGTGGAGGACTTCCTCCCCATCCAAGTCCACGGATAATTCCATTTTTCCATTTACGTATTTATCCTCATTCCTTAAGATTTCCAGCCTCGCCATTCACACGATTAAAAAAATATTCCGTCTCGGCGATGATGAGTGGCCAGGCTTTCCCTCGTAATTTATACAACCACCTTAAGTGCATTTGTTATAATATTTATTGTTACACAACGGAGACACTGAAACTAGATTTAAGTCGCAATTTGTACATATTTGTTGATTCATGCATAAGAACAATAAACTTCCCGTCAGTTTTCTCAAGCTAAATCGACTCCTTCTCCATATTTCCTCCAACCAACTTCATTCTGCATAACACAATTTATTATTTAAATTACGTAATTTATTATTTTAGTAATATGGAGTGTAATTTTGTAACGCGAGTGTAATATGCAATTAGTTAATTAGGGCTGTAAATTGTAAAGTGCACGGGGAAAATAATATGACAATTGCAGCGTAGTTTTACAATTCCCGTCATAAAGACACATATGTAATTGATGTATGATTCGGCATTAAAGGTTTTGAAGGTGTCCCAAGTCTGAATAATTATTGAGCTATTGTGTGGACTTGTTGAAAGGTCTCCGTCCGCTTTCTAATGGAATTTCTCGGCTTGGGTCAAGTGAGTGAGGTCAAGGTTTAGTTTGTTTTCCATTTTACGACTTTATTATTGTTCCGGGCTGACCGGACTCTTCTAGACACAAGGGCAATTAAACGTTGCTCAAAGACACGGAAAAAATGGTGTCAAGGACGTTGACTGGGATCTAATCTCCCTTTTTTATTCCACCCAGCTTTTCATTTCCCATTTTCTTGTTGCTCCAGTGGGAAAATCATGTCTAGGAATACCGGTAATTACCTTTTGGTTTTCTAACGCAGAGTGTATATCGTCAGTGAAGAACCAAAATGACCCACATCCAATTTAAGCTAGTATCAAAATGAGCTAAGTCACAAAAAATAAATGAACAACATGCGTAAACTATTAATTAGGCGTTTTTGAAAGTGTCAAATGTTCTAATTTCAAGTTTTTGAAAACGTGCAAAATGTTCTATTTACAAGTTTTTGAAAAGGTGCAATGTTCTTTTTACATGGTTTTGAAACGTGTAAAATGGTCTATTTTACATATTTTTGAAAAATGCAAAATGTTTTATTTACATGTTTTTAAAAAGTGTAAAATGTTCTATTTACATATTTTCGTAAAGGTGCAAAATATTCTATTTACATATTTTCGTAAAGGTGCAAAATGTTCTATTTACATGTTTTCGAAAAGTGTAAAATGTTCTATGTAAATGCTTTCAAGGCATGTTTCAATGTTTTTCTAGATAGTAGATATTGCGATTAGCTACAAATGGATATGGGTCATTTTGGTTCTTCCCTGACGTTGTGTTATAGTCTGGGTTGTGCATTATTACTGTGCTTAAGGCTCAAATGCGGAATGGCTGGGACTCCTTCAAGTTTGTAGAAAGCCGTCTTGCATTATTGATAGTGCCCAGCTTATGGCGTCACTAAGGGATAATCCCACCTAATAAATGCGTTGAAATCAAGGAAGGGAAGGTAATTAATTATGTGTGGCACGCGTTCTGCGAGAGCACTCAACTTTCATTTAACCATTTCTATTCCTAAATAGTATTCCATGTTGGGTAAAAGAAGTCATGACTTTATTGTCACATAAATAATCATAAGGGGTCGTCCATAAATGACGCCCCGGGTACTGTCAGTGAATCTACTGGGATAATGACAAAATTTCATGTTAAAGATAGCCATTTACACAATTGCTAAGCTGTTGACTGGGGTCTTATCAGGTACCTACTTAAAATGAAGATTTTGTTTAGCTATCTTTCTTCCCGAGAGACTTTGCAGACGCCATTTGTGGATGATCCCAAATGGAACGAAATGAAGGGAAAATCCGAGATTTCCAATTCCGTGACGAGGAAGAATGTTGGAGTGAAGTGAAGGTCCTTCTTCCCTTCAACCCTTTTAATCTCTTTTCCAGAACTTGATCCCTTCATCCCTTTCACACTTTCATCCCTTCTTCAAACTCCGCAGGTGCTTTGTTACGTTGAGGGAAGAAGGAACAAGTGAGCTCGTCACTATGTGTGGGGCTGTAGACTGTGGAAATTTTATTATGATTTTACAAATCCCCTTTTGTCCACTGTTCAAGGAAGGGGTAGGGTTGAAGTTGCTAATGCTTAAGCCAGACTCCGTTCTCAGGGTGAGATGCAAAAGGTAACAGTTTCCTTTGATGTCCCGAGTAGATAGACTCTTTAGAAGTTAGGAGGGAAGCGACAAAAAGGTAAATACAAAATTGCTGATAATAATGATGCGATGTGGTTTCTATTTTTCAATGTCAAGGTGAGTTGGAGCGACGTGAGATATGAACATACTAATAAAACTAAAAGGACGAGCTACAAAGTGCAGATACGGTAAAATAAAAAACAGACTGCTTCACTGTAGTATTAAAGTAGACACGAAGCGGGGAAATTAAGCGGGAAGGTTGGGATTTTTAGTTTAGTTTTAATTCAATTAGCTAATTAGCATTCATTAGAGTAATAATCCAGTGACTAGTGCGAACCACCACTGACTAGTTAGTTATTTAGCATAAAGAACAGTTCGGAATATTAATTGTGATGAACACTGGACATTTAAAAATGGGAAGAAATGTAAATTGCCAAGAGAGTCAGTCCATGCACTGCATGCATTACAACAAAGTGTAAGTGAAGAACCAAAATCACCTTCAACCTAAAAATAAAATCCACCATCCACAAAAAAAAACTCTAGCCCCAAAAGCACGTTGGTAAATAAATCATTTTACGCTTTTCTTAAATAAGCAAAAATAAAATGCAACATTTTGCACTTTTCAAAAACTTTTAATTTATTATAATTTGACACTTGTACGTGATTTATAGGTAGTAAGTCGGAAATGGGCCATTTTGATTCTTCAGTAAGGAAAAGTGACTGGTTGATTAGGTATGTAAATGTTAATTTTTTGTTTTTTGTGCTTTTGTGGTCGGAGGGATTGGAGGAGTGGAATGCGGTGGAGGAGAATTGGAAATTCAGTTTGAAACTGAAGTTTGGTGAATAAGGCAGAGAGACTCCCTTCATCCCCTCATCCTCTTCCTCCGCATCTCTTTCTCCATCTCATCTCCTCATCCCTCCAACTCCAACAACAAGAGAATCGTCCGATCGACCCAGTCCATTCCACAACTGTTTTATTATTCGCCTTCACCTTCTCAGCCCTCGTTTCACTTTTCATTTTCAATACTCATCGCAGACGTCTCCTTCTTTGAGTCAGTCCAACACCAACAGTCCGTCCGGAGACACTACAATTTACAATTTCAGCAGCTCAGCACCAACAACAACAACAACAACCACAACCATCGCCATCCACGTTCAGCTCATTATTTTCAGTCCACACACAACCCCGACCGCTCCACTCCTGCTCCACACTTCCAACTCTACCAAATCAAGACTGGATTTAATTACATTGTTTTGAGTTGTGAGTCAAGTTCAGATCCAAAGTGGAACAAAACAATATATCGAAATCATCTCTACAATCAGACTGACAGAGCAACACACAGCACTCATTTAGTTGGATTGAAAATTGGAACACTTATTAACTAACTAAGGTAACTCCACTTTGTTTTATTTACTATCGTCATTAGAATTATTAGCGCTCTTCATTATTCATTATTGTTCCGCTGGATGTACATATGCACATGAAAATGAAGGACAGAACGAGAACTTGAAGGAGAATAAAATGCTGACTGACTGGGCGCCTGTTTAATGTTCAGCTAAATGCAAATCGAAGTACAAGTGGAATGTATAAGGGATGAGGATGACAGAAGCAGAGCCGAGTCAATGACGCAAGACTCGATTCCCTTCCAACAACCAACTTCATCCCATCATCTAACTACCTCTGTATCTCCTAATCTCATCTATAGTCGCTAGTAATCCTATATATCCTTTCAATTTCAATATCCAACATCATCATATCCTTTTCCTCGGCCACCAGTCGCTCACTTGTTTCACAATCCACAGCGATGAACAAAAAACCATCTCGAGTATTTTACTCGTTTTGATGATACCTTCTCAAAAATAACAAGAGTTTCCTACTCGACGTTGTTTGTGAGTTGACCGAGGAATACTTGAGAAGTATGCACTCGCAAACTTAATCTGAAGAGGCAACAAAGTCGGAGACTCAACACTCGACAGTCAACATTTCCCAACTACCAAGGAACAACTTGTGACTATTGACCAGTCGAGTTTTGAGTTCCTTCACCAGCTCAGCGTCAGCACGTTTTCCCACTTTCTTGCACACTTTTTGCACTATATTTATTTATTTAAACTCCTCATTTTACAAAGTTCTTAGGGAATTGTGCTCAACTTTTGAATTCTTACGACTCATGTGAATTAAACTACTGTGAAAGAAGCCAGGATTAAATTATTACTACAATCACACCCACATTTCCTTTTCCTTCATTGTTGTATTGTATTATTATCGCATCTGCTTCATCACTTTTTCTATTTCTACACTCTACACACAAATTCACACTCGTTTCTTCACAACTTCAACACTTTTGATTTTTTATTTGCAGTCGTCACTCGCTTTTCACGCATTTGCTTGTTTTGTCAATTTGTGAGCAGTAAGTTAGTGAGCGAATGAGTTAGTTAGGATTTAAATAGCGAAATGGAAGCAAGTGACAAGTCTGACGGAGTTGATCAAGAGAGTGAGTCACTCTGCAAATTATTTACTTATTTTCGTGGTTGAAATTCACTTGACTAATCCCAAAATCATTTAACTTGTTCATTTCAGAGCTGAAATCCGCAGCCCTCAGTAAGAAAAAGAAGGGCGACGTGGGGCAGAAAGAGAAGAAGTTGGTGGAAAAGTTGGGGAAGTGTTGCTCCGCGGGATTCATCCTCTTAACCAAGACACCGGGTCTCTTGAGAAGCTTAACGATGAAGTACGCCTGGCTTTTGTGCGGACTGGTCGTCGTCTGGGGCGCCTACCTCCTCGCACCCGTCATCAGTCAGACTGACAACGCACTCACGAAGATTGTGACCCAGGTAGGTCTCTACTTATCGTTAGCAGGATTAAATAAATTCAAATTAAATAGTCAAATGTGTGGATAATTGTTGGTGGTTGAATTGACAGTTGGATGAGACTCTGGACACGTGGGAGGCTCCGCTGGAGTATCAACTTGGCTTCCCTTACTACCTCTCCGGATTTGACGAGGAAAATCGACCTAGTACATAAATTAATTAAATCAATAATTCTTTTCTTACTGCTCATCTGGTGATGTAGAAAGTCCTGAATAATTCCGATGTCACGTGTGGCCGAGTTACTTGTCACGTTGATGCAGATGCCTAATCTTATTTGAAATTAATGTATTATTGATATGCACGATTTTGTTTTGATACGTGTCAGTTTGGGTGGTTGAATTCGGAAAATGGAACATGCGGAAATACGTGGAGATGGGAGGAGATTACACTCGGAATCTGAGCAGATACATCGACCAGGCTTTCTGGAGACTTTCCAAATCTATCAAACTCAGGTGCGTATTCGCGACCCCCCTCAATTTTAAGCTTTAATAATTGCAAATAGTTGTTAGTTTCGAGGCACAAACTTTCTAATTGAAATGATTGTGTTTGATGACGTCTTCCAGGAGCACCCCTGAGTTCCCAGTTACGGATGGAATCGGCATTTTTGACTTAGCCAACTATGACCTCTTCCAAATTGCATCTATTCCAAGTAAGAAAACTGAACATTTTCATTTTCCTGCTGTAGTAAGATATGTGCAATAAAATTAATAAAAAGCTACATATCGTCTGTGAAGAACCAAAATGACCCATATCCATGTTTAGCTAAAAACAATATTCACTATCTACAAAATTATTCAAATATGTCTTAAGAGCATTTGAACAGAACAGTTTTCAGTTTGGACTCTTCAAAAATATGTAAATACAACATTTTACACTTTTCAAACACATGGAATTAGAACATTTTGCACCTTTTCAAAAACATGGAATTAGAACATTTTGCATGTTTTCGGAAACTCCTAATTAACATTTTACGCATGTTTTTCATTTTGTTTTTATGACATAGCTCATTTTAATTGTAGTTTAAATTGGATATGGGTCATTTTGGTTCTTCACACACGATATTGCACTTTAATATTGTATAACTATTCGTCTAAATGAATATACGCAGTGACTAAAAAATTCTTTTTTGTCTGTTGTCTGTTTAGCTTTGCAGTTCGTGATGAAGAAAGCACGTGACATCGAGCCAACGACTCCTCACATGGACAGGGGATTCTTCCTTAACGGTAACTTTTTTTACAATTACTTTATCTAAATTAATTAATCAAAAATAATAATGCGGAATAAAGAAAATTGATTGGTATATTTAATAAAAGACTGATGTATGATTGATTCAATTGCAGTTAATTACGTCGCCTCCACCTTCCTCAACTTCCTCAAGCCAGTGCTGGGAACATTTCTGGCTAAATCCGAAATCTACGGAACCAACAAACGCCGCTGGGTTCCAGATTTACTCCGTAATTTACCCAAAGATCAACTTCCTGAATGGTACGGAGGCTCCAAGAGCTACAAGCCTGTTGCTGTGTATGGCCGAAAATAAATATTTTTAGAACCATTTCATAGCAAGCACTCGTAAATACAAACCAAAAATATATGCAACTACAGAAGCGAAGCGCGATTTATACAATTACCTACCTACTAGTGAAATATTTTATATTAGAGACTGTGTCCAGGAATGAAATAGAAAAGAAGTCCCTCCCTTTCACTCTCCCTTCCTTCGCAATAGTGAATTTGCATATATGAAATCATCCCTTTTTTCTGAAATGCATTTCAACTTATTGTTGACTGAGTGAGAAATGTGAACTGAAACTTTTTGACTTTAAACTATTTTTGTACTTAAATTCACTTCAATATTTATAGCTATAGGAAAACAACTCTGTTTTCAAAGGGATAAGTAAGGATCCCGAGGCGCAGGATAACTTGACAATCAGCTGCATGTGTCAATTTGTCGATATTTAAATGTAATTAAACGATGAGAATGAAAAGTGAAGTGTGAGCTGTGTAGCTATTCCTTGTGCGATGTTTAAATACTTGTATATTTACTGTGTAACAATTAGTTGGGACGTGGGGAGTTGATGGGACTAACTGTTGGCGTTGACGTTATGTCTAACGCAAGGGATCGTCCAAAACTGACTTCTTCGGTAGGGTGAAAAGGGAAGCTTAATTGACTACTGATGACACCCCATGTTAAAGATAGTCATTTAGGCAATGTCCAAGCTGATGACAGGGGCGTCATAAAAATGAGAATTTTTTGATTACGTCATTTGTGGACGATGCCTGATATACGATGCTCAATTTGATCTATAATTCATGGAAAAAAGAAGAGTGGACACGTCCAAATTTTCCCTCTTGTATGCCGTGTGTCTCACTGTCACTGATGTTGGTAGCAATAATAATTTTTGTAATTTTATTATTATTGTATTTTTTAGTTCCTTACTTTTGTCAATCAAATAATTTATTACTCGCCACATGAAATCCCCAAAACAAATTTTTGATCCTTAATATGTAATTATTTGTGCACATTTCTGTCCTGGGAATTTCCCATGAAAATACTGACTTAAAATAATAGAATAAAAGAAAAGAGTGGGAAAATAAAGATTTGATGGGATGATATGCTGAGAATTATTACGTGTGAGAAACACCATTATATTACATTACCATTAATCCTTCTAAAATAATTACATTTTGGCTTGGGCAGGAGCACCACATTTTTATTTTCTTGAATTTGCATCCACTTGGAACTACACTGGACGCTGGTTGCTGTCGCAGTAAATAATTAAATAACAGAATGAAGAATGTACCTACGTCATGTTAAGAGTTAGCAACATATGATTATTTTTCTCTGTGCCACATTCAGTTGCCTATCACTCGAGGCACACTAATTACTAATTATATAACTATTAAGCTAACACCTGTTAAGGTTAAGCAAGCTGATGACAGGGGTCCTAAAAACGGAAACATTTTGACAATGTCACTAAATGGATGATCCCCACTATACGCATAGAGTCTCCTGGTTTAACATTGCAATCAACCTAAATAATTATTATCTCACTTGTATTTTCGTTAATTAATTGGATGGATGTGAACTTTGAAATTTTCAAGTGTGAAAAGTGAGTGTCACGCAAAGATTTTTTTCTCGCATGATTAAATTTGAACACGCATCTTAACACCTACCTTCATAACTATGGACATGACAATTTCCAGGATGCAATCAGCATAATGATCAATTATCCCTTTAAAACCTCAAGTCAACTTTTGCTTATTTCGATTTGAAGCCCACTTGGTTCTTGTTGTTTCGTCGTTGAGGAAGGCTCAAGACTCCAGGAATCGAAGGCGCACAACAATTTCATTTTATGTTTAGTCTTTCTTAATAAGCAATAATTTCATTCCGATTCAAAATTCGTTTCCGAATAAAAGAACAATGCAAAAAATGAAAAGTGTTTTATTAATTGTTACAATTTCTCTAATCGTGGGCATTGTTCGGAGCAATTCGGTTGAAAATGAAATCCTCCCCGTCATCCCTATCAACTTACAGGTACGGATTTTAAAGAATTTCCACCGTCCACCATTACATATAAAATACTGCCAGTAGTTACCTATACATATTTCCAGAATTCTATTTACTAATGACTTATTTCGTGTGGTTCGATTTTCGTAGGACGTTTTCACTGAGGAAGTTGGGGCGTACGAGGCGCCGTCTCACATAAAGGAAAAGTATCCCTACTATATGACCGGCTTTGATGACGAAAATCGCCCAAGTGCTTTAACAACTAAGGAATAGTTTTGAGTTAATATTGTTTTCTACCTGGTTTACTAGTTAACGTTGATTTCTAATTAACTGTACTATTTTTCATAGTTTGGATGGTTGAGTTTGGGAGTTGGGACCTGCGGAGCATCATCGAGGGGGGAGGGGAGGACCTTGCGGATTTTGAGCAGTACGTCGATGCGATCATCTACAGAATTCTCAACAGCACCACAATTCTGTCAACGGACGAAGATCCCGTGAGACACTACGTCCTCCTTGTGGACATGGATCACTACGACATGAGACAACTCAAGTCCCTCCCAAGCAAGTTATCAGATTCGAATTAGCAACCTTCAATGGATTGTTTACCAGAACTAAAGTAATTAATTAGGTTTTTTCTAAATTTTTAGCCGTGACCTTCATTCTCAAAAGGTTCAGAGAGTACCTCGATGTGGCTGAGAATTTACACGTGGCATACTGTATTAACGGTAACAGTCCATATTTTGTTTTATGTCAATCAGCTGTACATGTTATAAAGAAAGCCAAACATTTTTTATCATGACGAAGTACAGCAGGTAACTAAGGGCTTCTTTTTATGCTGCTTCGTTTGTTATTGAACAGTTAACTTCGTAGCGCAAGTGATGGTGAATATGGTTCGGCCAATTTTGGGTCCGCATATGGAGAAAGTGAATTTTTTCGGGACGAACCGAGCGAAATGGCTCCCCCGCCTCCTGAGTCAACTCCCCCCAGATCAGCTTCCAATTTGGTACGGCGGGACTCAGGATACGAACGCCATCCAAATTTTTGGGTAGATAGAAATAAATAATTATTAGCTACTAAAAATGATTTGATGTTTTACTCACCGCCATTTCTGTAATTATTCAACCAGTATTAATTTTAAGTAATGAGTAATTGTAATTGTACCTGGAACTGCGGAATATCCCTCAATTTGGATTGGAAAACATTAAAACTCGAGAAATTTGAACAACCTACAACATAGCATCGCATAATTTAATTAATTCACATACCGTGTACCGATCGCCAGCACCAGTCAAAATCAACTATCTGCATCCATGTAGTAACGTAGATAGTACGCTTTGAATTTAAAAAAATGGCTATGCTACACATTAAGTAATAAGAGTGTGGTTGTAAATGTTAATATGGTGAGTTTGGAATTGGAAATTTCCTTGGGAATTTCCCTCTGTTGCATCTCGTCTTCGATATCTTCACTGAAATACATCATTAATAAAGTAGTTTAATCGCAGTGTATAATGCAATGTAATTTGCAATTTCTTATGTATGCACTTTATCATATTCACCCAGTGTGAATGCACTAACTACTGAAACCAGAACCAGAACCAGGAAATTGTTAATTATGAAATTAATCAGTAAGGATACATACGTTATTTTTAGCACACATTTTACTATTTGAGTAGTGGACTGTGGACAAGGTCAGACTGCATCCCATTTCGACATTTTCGTTAACTGCCCAAATCTAACCCCAGGAAGGAACACAGCACAAAATAAACAACAAATATTTTTTGAATAAAAACGAAGTGCATTTCGCTCCTCTCCACAAGTTCACGTCTCAACGTCAATCGCACAACACTACACTGCTTGAAATTTTAACTTTTAACTTTGCTGACCGAAAAACTGAATTTCCAATAATGGCAAAGTCCACTTCACTATTTTCACTCCATTTTTTATTTTTTCTTCTCATTCAAATATCTGCTTTTTCAAATGTTTCCGCTCAAACTGCGTCCGAACCAGAAACAGTGGCAGACAACGAAACCAAGATTAAAACTGAAACCGTCACCGAAAAACCTGAGTCCGTATCAGAAATTCCAGAGGATTTGAGGGTAATTAATTATTGCATGTTTAACATTTTATAACAGTTAATTTTATTTTAAGACGATCAAGAATATTTTTTAAATTGGAAACAATGAATTTATTAATTTTCAGGAGATGTTTACCGATGAAGTGACTTCCTTCGTGCCGACTGCGTATCTCCAAAATAACTTTGTTTACTACCTCAGTGGATTTGATGAGGCGAAGCGGCCAGGTAATTAATAATTCATAATTGTTTTAGCAATCGTCCACAAATTATGTCACGGGTAAAGTCAACACCTATTAAGCAATGGTTAAGCTCTAAGCTCATAACATAGGGAGGATATAGGGCCTTAAGATTAAGGATTTTTGGTGACGTCATTTATGAACGATTAATATGTCACTAATTAAGTTTCGCTTATTTTCAATTTTAATGGTAAAGATTTGTTACATTGAAATTAATTATTTATTTGGTGGATTGATTTAGTGTGGATCCTGGAAGTTGGGAAGTGGGATCTTCGTGGTCAGGTGGAGGGAGGAGATGAAGTTTTTGAGATGTACGACAAATTCCTTCATCAGACGATCTTCCGCATGATCAACAGCACACAGACCAAGTCCACGAAAGATGCGCCCGTCTCTCAAGCTGTTATCCTTCTTGATTTTGAAAACTTAGATTTGACGCAGATCAGCTCGGTCCCCAGTGAGTTACTTTTTAAAATTAATTCTTTAATTATTAAGCTGCAACCAGTTTGGTAAAATATTAACAAATTGCCTCGTTTTCCGTTACTTTAGCCGTGCAGTACGTTTTGAAAACCTTCAAGAAATTCACACCTGCCTTCTCCAAATTGCACGCTGCCTATTGCATCAACAGTAAGTCACATTCTATATACAATAAGCGCATCTTTGGTACGCCTTTAAAATACTTTGAATTGTTTAATTAAATATACTAATATCGCTTTTATTGCAGCCAACTTCATGGCAGAGTCGGTGATAAACCTGGTGAGGCCGATAATGGGGAAGGAGTTTGAGAAGGTGCAGGTGTTCGGATCCAACAAAGATAAATGGGCACCGAAACTCCTCAAGAAAATCCCGAAAGATCAGCTACCGGAATGGTACGGCGGAATCGCGGATTTCAAGCCTGTTCAAGTCTACGGTTAATTTTATTTTTGCATTTCCACTGTTGACGTACACCGTTTTATATTATTTAATTCCGTTTTGTTGTAATTAATTCGCGCATTTTTCTTCTTCTCATTTCCTGTCATACGACGACTGTTGTTCGATTGGTTCAACGTAATCAAAGTGTCATGACTCCTGAGACTGAATAAATTATGTGAAACAAGTACATTTAATAACAAAGCTCCCTTCATTAATAATACAACTTCTCAAGGAGAAGACATGCTACAGAATTAATTTTGTAAAGTAGAAAATTTCTTGTCTATGCTGTTGACGCAATTAGTTACCAGGACTGTCATACGCAAGCACAAGAAGCGTAAAGAGCTTAACATGAACTCCAAGGTTCAACCTGTGGATTACTTAGATGATTAGATCGCATGCATTAATTACGCGGCTAACTATTGTAGATCAGTTCAAATGTTATGAACTATGATTAAAAGAAAAAAGTTATTTGGAAAGACCTCAAAGGAACACAGGATTAATTTTTCAAATATACCTCATATATTATGTCATTTTATTTACTTAACACGCAGACGCCCGTAAACAGTTTTGGAGCATTTTAGCGTCTAATAAGTAGTTGTGGTTGTGTTATAAAATAAGTTTGAGGTTGCCCCGAGTTGCCTACAGTCCTTGTCCGCCAAAGCAAAGCCCAGTCTCCATTCCATGTACCCTACCGACCTACGGCTACGGCGAGCATCTAATTTCTCAATATTATTATCATAGGATATTACACGGTAGCTAATTAATTAGCTATAATTTTGAGTAGGTAGATCGTTTACGCACCCCTTACGTCAAATATCAAAATCCTCTATCAAACGTAAATATTTACACGCCATACTCATAAATGAGCAAGCTTAATTATTATATAATACCACTGTTCAAGTTGCCTTTGTGATTTTGTTCTTATACGATTTGTTTTTTTTCAATTAGAGTATTTTGGGTTTGGCGATGCGCTCCGTATATTGTCACGCAATAGTTTAATAGTCAGATACCGTAAATGTTTCAACAAGCGCCCGGGCGCCTAATTACACTTTTTAAGGGACAGCCGGGCATGGCTATGGGTAATGCGGCCAGCGTAGGCAGCTCTTCTTGCTTAAATTTTCTCAAAGCATGTAAATGAAA
The DNA here is from genome assembly GCA_949802685.1 of Dicyrtomina minuta. Classification (NCBI taxonomy): domain Eukaryota; kingdom Metazoa; phylum Arthropoda; class Collembola; order Symphypleona; family Dicyrtomidae; genus Dicyrtomina; species Dicyrtomina minuta. The sequence goes on along the minus strand of OX461810.1, from coordinate 251,303 downwards.
CATTTATTTTGCACTTTTTAAAAATATTGAAAAATTATATTTAGACTTTTCAATAACATGCAGAATGAAATTTTTTCTACATTTCAAAAACATGGAAATAAAACAATTTATTAACGCTTTTTTCAAAACATATAAATAGAACATTTTGCACTTTTCTAAAACATGTAAATAGAACATTTTGCTTCACCAAAAAAAAACATCTATAAAATCAAAATAGTGGTTTTTGTATGGAAACAAATGGCTGCCTAAAACCAATTCCTTCGTCCGGCCCTGCAGCTGGGTGTTTATATATTTAATTGTTATAAAGCTTACGGCCAAACAATGAAACTAGCTCCAAAGTTACGCCTACAACCACATTTTTGTCTTTTTTTTATTATTCGCGAAATAATGTAGATTATAAATTACTTTTACGAAACTTTGATCCTATAGCTTGCAACCATTCAACTAGTTTAAATGTGTTCTATATAATACGTTAGCTATCTATAGAAGATATTATTTACAGCCCGGTGCTTCTGAATGTAGTTTTGGAATGCCAGCTCGGCGCTTATTGGAGATCCGTTGCTAATTATTCCATCGTTTACGGTAAACATTGTTTTTGATTATGTAATAATTAGTAATTAGCTGATTCCGCTTGATTTCATTCGGATTTAGCAAATAACCTGAAGAGAGCCTCCTACTATGAATATTAGATAATAGCTGATGAGGTTAGGTTACATAATTGGCTTATTACCTAACTAGTAAGCTGAAAGCGATGGAGACACTGCATGAGTCCTTTGGAAACCTTGAACTTCAACTTCCCCATCCATCTCCACTATCTTCGTTATTGATTCCATTAATTTCCCTCCCAACTTCAGCGCGTCATCCATTTCGAAACTTCGCTGGGAATTTTCTCCTAATCTCCATTTGCACTTGGAGGAAAGAAACTAAAACTTTGGCGGAACATGAAAACAAACAACAAAGTCGGTGCATAATTAATTAATGAGGAGTGTGTCTGATAAACACAATCAATTCGCGATACCCAGCCGCACGTCTTACGCAGGGAATCCACCAAATAATTACATACATCCGACGCACTTCGGCACTTCTTTAACTTCTTATTCTCCCAATCGCTTTCGTAGTTGATTGGATTATTTGATAGCAAATAATGTATAGCGTAGCGGAATCCCACATTTTTATCTCAACAACGACGGAATCAGTGAATTGGGAATAAAATGTATATAGGAAGTCACACGTTGAATTAATAACCTCCTTTCGCTGCGTCTGCACCCTCGTCCACATTTCTGTTCCGTGCTCCGTGACTCTCTTCTCTGCGTCTTCCGCAACCAAAAGAATCATATCCACAACCCCAATCTCACTTCTTCACTTTGACTCGAAAATCTCTGACTGATCAGCGGCAGTGGAATTTTAGCTCTTGAAATTTTTCACACAAAAAAATTAGAAATTATGATTGGCTTTGGTATCGGAATTCGGCACTGCTTTCGGTTTGTGTTGATACTTGAAATACTTTCCCTGGTTTCCACTTTGCAGGGGTCTGAGGAGGAAAACCAATTGGACTCCACGTCTCCAGTCATCCCTCCGTCCATGCGGGTAAATTATCATTCAATTTTGTAATCACAATTTTTGAACAAAAGCTACAAGAATTTAGTGAGTTATTTCAAAATTCGAGCGATAACTAATTCAAAAATGTGTACTTCTCAGGAACTATTAACAGACGAAATTGCGACGTTCGAAGCACCCATCGAAATGCAAACGAAGTTCGTCTACTATCTCTCAGGCTTTGACGAAGACAATCAGCCAGGTAACCATTTTATTCATGTTGTCAATCGTTGTTGACTGATCCAAATCGAACGAAAATATTTAATTACAATTAGTAGTATAGTAGTTAAACGTGAACGCTTAGATTAATAATAGCGTATTCTTGTGTGCAGTGTGGGTGATTGAGTTTGGGAAGTGGGACGTTGTTGGGATGATCGAAGGAGGAGATGAGACGTTTGAGCTGTACGACAAATATGCGCGTCAGGCCGTCTACCGCATCCTCAACAGCACACAGATCCGGTCGACGAAGGAGGAGCCTGTCACCAAGGTCGTTCTTCTCCTCGACTTTGACCAGTACAATCTCCGACAGGCCCACTCTCTCCCCAGTAAGTCCATCTCCAGCAATAACAACCCACACTTATTTTAACTTTGATTTTTGTCATCCTCATAAAGTAACATTTTGTATTTTTGTTTGTTAGCAATAAGGTACAATTTGAGCCAGTTCAGGAAGGTCCTTCCAGCCGTTCGAAAGCTCCATGCAGCCTACTGTGTTAATGGTGAGTAGACAACTGCAATTATCCAAACTGCTTTGTTCCAGGTGACTCTTAACCAATTAATTTTGAATTTACAAAATCTTCTATTTTGTTCAGTCAACTTCGTGGCAGAGTCGATGATCAACCTGGTGAGGCCGCTGATGGGGCCTGACTTTGAAAAACTAGAAATGTTTGGAACCAACAAAGCAAAATGGATTCCCAAAATCCTGAAGAAGATCCCACGGGACCAACTTCCGCCATGGTACGGCGGCGTCAAGCACTTTAAACCCGTTCAAATCTACGGTTGATCTCTTTCATGCTGTTTTATTTGTAATTTACTTTGTCTAATACCAAACAAACAAACGTCTTATAACGCGTTTTCCCTGTTCTCGCATTTTTAAAGTTATTAACTTGATTTTTTTCTAATAATTTATTCGCCAAAGCGCTATAATTATACTGTTCAAGCAACGTAACTGCCTCATGAATATTCATAATAATGATGAGTAACAATTATGTATGTGTTAAGATATTACAAACTAAATCGCTACACCGAGAGAATAAATATAAAAAGATTTAATTGTAACGTTTAATGTTTATTCAGTTTCCTTACCTGTCTTACGTATAATTACTGTGCATCAGGCGTCAGCTGAGTTAGATTTTATTCGAGATCGTAATTATTGCTACTCTCCAAGTTTTGCTCGTTTATTAAAAAGGAAAAGCAGCTAAAACTCAATAGAAAAATGCACATTTGGAAGTAGCGTAGAATAGAGATAAGACAAAATGATTAGAAATATTTGCAATCATTAAGCATCCCTCGTGGCGGAATACCAGTTTCGTGTTCGTTATAATTGTCAATCACAAGGTTTAACATGCGACGCATGCATAAAAATGCCAAAGAGTGATTGACCAAGATACGATGCAGATGCTGGACATTTTTTTAAACCGGTTTTAAAGCGAATATTTATATAGTTTGTGAGATCTTGGTGGCACAATTTTAAAGTTGAGGATTATTCGCATTAGCCGTGAATAGACTTTAGTGTTTTAGTTTTCTTTGACGTTTAGAACGGTGCGGGTGCGGAAAGCATTTTCTCTGAAATGCTTATCAAACCGAGATCCGGATCAGTCTCTTTTAAGCGCATCATCTTCCCCTGTATTCTCTTCGCTGCATTTGGCTTTGAGTCTGTCTTCTCCAGATCCAACAACACAGATTCTTTTTTTGCGGATGACAGAGACAACAGCATCAGCCCCACATGGCTTCAGGTGAGAAGCACTGTGATACGCACAATGAAAATTTATACAGATATATTAACGTACTTTCAATTCAGGCAAAAATTGTTTTCTGGCACTCTAAAAAAACTAATTTTTAATAATTTTCAGACTCTGGTGAATGCGAAGGTGGAGAATTTCGAAGCGCCAGTCCACATACAGAAAAACTTCCCGTACTACTTAAGCGGATTTGATGAAGAGAATCGACCAAGTAGCCGGATATAAATTTATTTATTGACAAATTAGTTTGACATGACCTGACCTGACATTATGCTGTTTTGTTTTGCCGTATAGTTTGGATTATAGAGTTTGGGAAGTGGAACTTGCGCGAGATAATTGAAGGCGGTGGGGAGAATGCGACGGACTTTGAGACCCACGCCAAGCAGTTGGTGTACAGAATGATCAAGAGCACATCTCTCAAATCCACAGAGGATCTTCCTGTGAGCCAATTCGTTATCATCGGGGATCTCGATGGCTACAATCTGTCTCAGCTCAGATCTCTTCCCGGTAATAACATGGCCCATAGTCTTTCATTACCTAAATTCAATAAATTCATTTAAGTCAGTGTCCAGTTGGGGGATATCCGCAGCTTCTTCAGTGATCAAGTCTCAACTTTTTCTTTTCTGTAGCTGTCACGTTTATACTGCGGATGGTGACAGAGCTCGTGGATGCTTTAGTTGAGAACTGCCACTCTGTTTTTTGCGTCAATAGTAAGAACTCCGATCTGTAATACAATGCGGATCTCAGAGGTCCTTTGAATACTGATTGTGTATTTATGCACATCATAAAAATGTAATAGCTGTGTCTAATATTTTGCCAGCAAACTTCTTGGCTGAGTCCTTGATCAATCTCGCCAGGCCATTGATGGGAAATCTCTTGAGTAAAATCACAGTTTATGGGACAAATCCGAGAAGCTGGATTCCAAAGCTACTGAGACATCTGCCGAAAGATCAACTTCCCGAATGGTACGGCGGCACCCACAACTTCTCTCCCGTCCAAGTCTACGGATGATGACTCTGGATCTCAACCAAAACCCCCATCGTCGACCGTCGAGCTTATTTCTCACTCAGCCTTTTGATAACTATAATATGCACAATTATATAATATTCTTTCATTTACTTTGTTATCCACTACTTATGACATGTAAAAATGGAACTGGCTTTATTTATGTTGCACACTATTAACTTAAGCGGTTCCTGGGAAAATTGAGACGATAATAATAGTTGTGCGTTAAAAGGGAGACAAGGGAAGTAATTATTAAACAACATTAATTTATTACTCATTGTTCCCCCTCTCCACTCACATGCATAATTACGGTCTCAATTATATTAGTCCATCTTGGTGGAGACGCACAGCTTTGGAAAAGTAAATAAATACATTGCTGGATACGGAAAAGTGACATAAGGAAAAACCAACAAAAAATGACTGTGAGAGTTGATAGAAAAACATGAATATCGAAAATAAAAAAGCAGTTCGTCTGAAGGATGCAATTAGTTGTATTTACTGGATTTCCTTACATTAGTAGCAAGTAAGTGAGAAAACGAGCTGAATTCAATATCAGTCTAATACTAGATTCACGTTCGAACGTATAGGCAGTTCACGAATTCCATGAATTCTATTTCCCCACCTGTAAATATTTCTGCAAAAATGGAAACTAAATCCAGAGCAGCACAGTTTTCGATAATCTTATTCATCTTTTCCATTATACATTTGTCAAACACCCAAGAAGAAACAGTAAGCGCCACCGACAGAAATACAGCAGCGGCTGATGTTGCTAATAATCCAGATTACGAAGACCAAGAAAATTCAATTATTCCCACATCCCTCCAGGTAAGTATAAACACCATTTGTTTCCAAGTCATTTTCTTTCATAATTCATTTAAAATTTTGAGCAACCTAAATTTAAAATTAAATATTTTAGGCTCTGCTTAACAAGGAGGTTCAAAATTTTGAGGCCCCACTTCACATTAAAAAAGGCTTTCCGTATTATTTGAGCGGTTTCGACGACGAAAACCGACCAAGTAAGAAAATATTGATTATCCTACTAATTTTTATGAAATTGTTCAAACAATACTGATGTTATATAAACGCGGTTTATTATTTTAACTAACCGACGACATAGGTCCGATAGAAAATTGATTAAAGGATGTAATTTGGGACTTTGGTTAGTTTGGGTGGTAGAATTTGGAAAATACGATGTGCGGGGGATTGTGGAAGGCGGAGGGAAGAACTTTACTGATTTTGATACGTACGCCCATCAACTTATATTCAGAATACTTAATAGCATCAAGCTCAGATCTACAGCAGAAAATCCAGTGACAAGAGTTCATCGTTATTGTTGATTTTGATGACTATAATCTGTCACAGCTCAGTTCTGTTCCGGGTAAGTCATAAAAAGTCATCGCAATGTCAATTCCAGTACATCACCGTGCCTGAGAAATTATTTGTTAATCGGTGTATATTAATGGAGCCCCATCTGATCTTCCGCTACTGCCTCCTAGTCTCTGGTGGATAATTTTATTTTATTATTATGTGAACCTTTACTTTTAGCTGTGTCCTTCGTTCTTCGAAAGCTGTCACAGTGGTTTGCCGCTCTTGAGAGAGTCCATGCAGCGTTTGGTGTGAATGGTGAGTCATACAAAGACAAATTAGAATATATAAGAAAAAGTAAAGACATAATTAGCTAACGGCTAAATTTTAAAATATTAATTACACAATTTCTGGACCTCCTCTTTCATAGCAAACTTCATAGCAGAAACATTGATAAATGCGGCGAAACCAGTTTTAGGAAACGTCTTTCACAAAGTCCAAGTTTTTGGAACAAATCGAGATAAATGGATGCCAAAGCTTCTGAAGGTGCTGCCCAAGGATCAAATAGCTGAATGGTACGGCGGCTCCAAGGATTTTGTTCCCATCCAGGTATTTGGCTGATCTTGATACTGTTGATGGATGACTGGGAGCGACAACAGGAAACTCTGGCATAATATTAATTTATTTAATTAGTGACTACGTGTGAAATCGAAACCAGTGAAATATAAAAGGGTCGTCCATAAATGAAATGAGCGGTAGGGTCAATTGGTCTACTTGGACATATGGTTATGACATCCTACGATAAATGCGTTTACAACTAATATTTGTTTTTCAACTAATGCATTCACTCACTGTCAAGAGGAATAAAAGTACAAACGCCTTTCATTTAATTATCTTTTCGAGTGATAATTAATTATACAATCACTATTGCACTTTTTTGCCACGTCGATTACTAAGCCAATGGAAGACGAATGGCAGTTAAAGATTTTATGCATTCACACGCCTTTATGTAATGCGAGTACAATATGACTAGGCAGGCAAGCGCTTTCTCTTACCATTAGTTGTTTCTTATTTACCAGCAATTTAATCCTAACTTAATTAAAACTCGAAGTACTTAAAGCCCTTGAAAAACCTGAAACTGCGGGCAAAGAATTAATTGTGTACCAAAGGTTGAAGGTAACAAATTGTAATATTTAATTGTTTGGCATACCCGGCACCCTAAAATTATTAACGTCAAACGCAACTATATAATTATGTAACTGCATAATCAGAGATTGAAAAGTTAAGAGGCGAGGCGAAGCATCTCACGACGAGTTTGCAATTTTTATATGGACACGTATCTGTAAAAGAACTGAAACAGCTAACTACAGTAATCAAGTAAATGCAGACGATATAAAAACAAAATATAAGATATAAGACACTTTCCATTCCAGGTCGTGCAAATACATAATGAATTCAATGTAAACTACTGGTTTTTGACAATATTATTTTTAATGTTTTGAATAATGAAGTGGGGATGGGGTGGGGGTGGGGGTCGATGGGGATGAAAATGAAATGTAGTTCATACCTCGTAAAATCGAACACTTAATTTAAATACGAGGTAGGTACTTACTTACTAGTTAGGGAAGAGACACATATTACGTAAGCAATTCTTGAGAAATTTTGGCACCCACCCACCCCTATTGTCAGCACCTTAACCATTGCGTAAATGGCTATCTTTAACATGGTACATCATCATTTTGAAAAACTGCCTCCCACCCTGGTAGCTTACGTAATATGTGTCTCTTCCCTTAGTAGTTACTTACACTTACAACGTGAATGTGAAAACCAAAACGCGAAAACTGGCGAAAAGCGGAAAACGGAGAAGCGGAAAAGAGGAAAAGACGTACGTAGAAAATCATAGAGACGGAGAATCACATGACGGGATGGGGAGAAGCGGGGATTTCCTAAACTCAATCATTTTTACTTCTTTTCAATTTCAATCAAAGGCTCGTCTTTATTCTGCGTCTACTTTTTTTACCTCTATCTCCGCTTTGCATTAACGAATCCACTTTTTCAAAAAATTACTAAGAGGGATCTAAAATTTTGTATCTATTTCGTACTGTTAATAATTTCTCGTGTAACGTCATTAGCTGCATAATCCGTCCCCAGTGAATTCAACTTTTTATCAGCCACTCCCACTTGTTCTTTTTACCCGTCGAAAATTCAAGTAATTAATTAACAATTACTCACACACAGAGTAAGTTGTAAGTTTTTAAACGGTAAGTCATACGTATTAAAGTAGTAATTTTCAATTTTAAGTATTTAATTATTACTCTACCAGTTTCAGCAACTGTGAGTGAGTAAGAAAAGGTGGGCAGTTGGCAATCAACACAAGCTACTGTAATTTCTAATTTGATTATTTGTAATACTTCGTTGTATCTATCATCATGCTTTCATTTTCTTCGAGATTCCGATTGTCAATTTTGGTTTTTGCTTTTGCCCGCTCGTTTATTAATGACAACACACTCTCGTTGAATGTGTGTTGCGAATGTCGTGGATTTTTAAATTTTGAGTGAAAAAAGTAAACATTAACGATCAATAGAAGTTGAAAAATCAGTCTTCCGTCATCAGTAATCATTTGTTTCATGTTTGAGCTCTTCAGCATTTGGATTCGGAATTATTATTCTTATTACTTTTTTTAATTATCTTAATTATTTATTGTTTTACCTTATTGTTTTTCTCTTAAATATGAGTTCATATCTATAAATCTAGTCATTTAGCTTCGTGCATTGTACGGATCAAGGAGTCAGTACTGACGTGAGTAACACTAGACGCACTGCCCAACATAGTTAAATTATCTCTTGGGTAATTAATACGCTGCGCTGCGGTTAAATTAAAAATTAAATTGAGTTTTTAAATACTTAAATGTGTAGTTTATGTTCGCAAACATATTACTCAATGCCATCGCATTGGTAACATTCGTACGTAATAAAAATGTTGTTTTACAGTTAGTTTCATGAGTGTTTAAACAGAAACCGGTAGACTGGTGTAAAATACTATCCTTTTATTGATTTTTATGCAATCACCTTCTCTGCCGATTTACTCGTGTGATGCAAAAAGAGTTTCATACAACGAGTTCAATTGATATGGAATGAGTTATGAAGAGGAAATAGCAAAGACTACTACTACTTGCGTTCTGTGTATCAATTTCAGTATAAAGTGTACTTCATTTATTATTCATAGTACTCATACCATTTGCCATTATTTTGAACCCGTATAGTTATAAAGTGTAGTGTAGTGTTCTCCACATACATATATGTCTGTATCTAGTTGTAGTTGTAAGGGCGGAGGAAGCTGTCAATTACAAATTCAAAATCGAAGTACAATAACTGGAATGGAACTTGAAAAAAGTTTCAATGGAGTAGGTATTTGACAATGTGGCATACGCATAACCCTTGTGTATTTTATTTTCCCACTACCCACTTGCCCTCAATCCAAACCACATTATTTACTTACAAAAGTTATCCAGTTGTGTTCTTGTTAAAGTTAAATGTTATGGCATTTGTTCCTTAGTTACAGTTTTGGATTCCAACTGCCAACTGTCCTGCTCTGAGTTAGTGTACAGGAAATAATTAGTGTTAGTTTTACATTTTTTCTTAGCTGTACTTATTTATGCAATCAGATATACAGTTTTATTCCTTTATTTCTTTCATTCTACAGTCATATAGTAACTACAGGTAAAAATGTAATTAACTAATTTGATGATAATTTTGCTTTGCAACTATTACTGGGGAACTTTTTATTTAAATCCTATTTTATTTCTGTTGTTTCAGGTAAAGATGACTGACAAGACGAAATGTGTGGAATTAATTGTTAATGAAGGCAGACGAAGAAAATCACCGAGTTTTCCATCCTCCGAATTAGTGACGTCTTGGAGCTGGAGCTGGGCCATCCTCTGTCTTTTAGTATTCCTCGAGTCGAGCACAAGATCCGCGACAGCAGAAGATCAGAGAGGCACCACCTGGAACACAGCTGACTATTTCAAACGAGAGCATTCGCTCACCAAACCTTACCAAGGTACTTAACTAACGATAAGTCAGTCCAGAACCATTTAGCTAATTCACTCCTCCGCTTCATATTACATTCAAAGTGTTTGTTTTTGTGATATTCCAAAGTATCATCTTTAAATGAGTGAATTAATTGACTTTTGTACTTTGCTCTCGATGCGTAAAGGGTCTGGATGGCTGATACCAAACTGGGATTTTGTGGGGAGTACGATAGTGACGAATCAATACGTTCGACTCACACCTGACACGCGGTCTCAACAGGGAGCCTTATGGAATTCTATTGTGAGTTCAGTCGTATAAATTCCCACGTGATTCCGTGGTATTGTATTCACTTGCAATTCATTATAATCAACATTTATGATGCGATGTGATGCGGTGGTTGACGGTGCATTATTTTTATGTACTCTTGTAGCCGATTCGGATGAGAAACTGGGAGATTCAAATTCAGTTCAAGGTGCATGGGAAAGGGAAGGAGTTATTCGGGGATGGCCTTGTGTTTTGGTATGTGCGAGATCGGATGCAGCTTGGACCCGCTTTCGGCTCCAAAGATTTCTTCTACGGTCTCGCAGTCCTCATTGACACGTACAGCAACTACAATGGACCGCACAACCACGGCCATCCCTACATCTCAACTATGGTACGAAAGTCTCATATCGCCTGTGAAGAATCAAAATGACCCATTTTTTTTAACTAATTACGAAATGTGCTATCTGCAAATAATATATGAATATCGTGCAATCCTTAAGGCACGTATATAGAGCATTTTACACTTTTCAAAAACTTGTAAATGCAACATATTGTATTGTAAAACTCATAGTTAACATTTTTCGCACCCAATTAATTTAATGTTTTTTTATTAAATAGCTTATTTTAATTCTAGCGTAAATTGGATATGGGTCATGTGATTCTTTACATACGATATGTTAAGGAAAATATCTGGCTCTACAACCTATTTGAAAATAATACCTAAATAAAAAGGATGAAATGAACTGACTTTGTGATTGGAACAGGTAAATAATGGTTCTCTTCACTACGATCATGACCGCGACGGAACGCACACACAGCTTGCGGGTTGCGAAGCTAAAGTCCGAAATTTGCAACACGACACCTGGATGAGCATCAGATATGAAAACGACGTCCTTTCTGGTAACATAATACACATTCCTTATCCATGTCAAGTTAAATTTTTAAGGAGCCATGCTAAAAATAATTTAATACACAATGATTTGGCTCCTCTGTCGTTCGTAGTGTCGACTGATATAAACGGGAAGAATGCGTGGGAGCCATGTGTGCGAGTGGAGGGGATTACGCTGCCCACGGGCTACTTCATCGGTCTGTCAGCTGCGACCGGAGATTTGTCTGACAATCACGATATCATTGCAGTCAAAACTTATGAGCTTACTCCGCACGACGCTGCTGTGAGTCCCAATTTCCAATACAATTATTAATAGAAAATATTTAAGTCATGGAATTTGGAATTTTGGGTTGATTTTAAATAAATAAATGCAATTTAATTGTAACAATGATGTAGGGGGAAATTCCACGTGATCACGTACTACCATCAGCCCTGTCCTACGACCCTCCGCGAGAGTTCGTGGACGAGCCCAAGAGTCCAGGGTGGTCAGGGGTGAAGGTCTTTTTTGTGACTTTAGTGGTTCTTCTCGTGATTGCTGCTCTGGGTGTGGTGGGTGTAATCTGGTACCAAAATCATCAGCACAACTCAAGAAAGCGCTTCTACTGAAACAAAAAATACAATTTTTTGAAGAAGAAAAAACCGAATACTGAAACTGATGCGATGTAATTCTGTCCACTGTTTGTATCCAATTATATAGTCATGTGTTAAGTTAAAAGTGTTCCTCCTCTCAATGCCTCAACAACGTTTGTTCAGCTTATTAATCTCTGCCTGTGTGCAGTTCCTGTGATTATTTCTACCCGGTCGTTCGTGTGCATTTAATTTCTTCTGTAAATACTGCTATTCCAAATCCTGTGTAATTAAGGAAAGTGAAAAGGCAGAAAACAATGTTAAATCTACAAACTAATCGTGAACCAAGTGCTTGATTAGGAAGTGTTTTCGTATATTTTTTAAAACGTGACAAAAAAGTTGAGTTCCTTGAATTAAGTACATTACTTAAGCCATAAAAAATGAAAATAAGCTGTAATGCCTATTATTGGAGTGCGAGTGGAAGGGGAATTTGCCATTTTTAGACTTGAGACAGAGTAAAGCTACAAAATTAGAATAAGCGCTACTTACTACGTTAGTTGTTAAATCTCTTCAAAGTTTGTACTCAAGCGAATTGCATGTTTTGATGAATCTCTAGTATTAAATGTTTATTTGTCATGACTATTTGTAAAGAAACTAAAAAGCTAAACTTTTGTAACTTCCTTCTGTATCCGCACTGTAGTCTGTAGTGGAAAACGTAATAGTTGTACGCACTACTAAACGAGAGCCATAAGCAGAGTCAGTCATTCGTTAACTATAATTATTTATTTATTGTATTTTAAGTGTATAGTCCAACTTTTGTTAGTTTAAATACAACGTACGTATCTGTACTACCGATTACCGATATAATTTGTGTGTGGAATTTAATGACTTGAATCTCATCTCATCTACTTCACCCAACTGATTCATAAAGTAGACCCACTGAACAAGTTTTAAATCGCACCGAATTATTTATTTATTTATAATGTTACCATTTCCTTAAGCACCTTCTTTAAAAAAACATAAAATGATTTTTAGGAATAATTAGGAAAATAACTGTGACTCTCATTAGGACTTTGTGGATGATTTAATAATGTGTTGGATTTGATTTAGTTATTTAAGTAAAATTATTTATTGTTTGACTGATAGCATATCATTATCATATGAAAGTGAATGTAGGTAATTAGGTAGATAATAAAAGTTGTTTTATCAGTAGTCCCTATATGGCCCTATATGGTCTGACTGGCTAAGAACTAAAAGAGTGTAATGGTATAAAACTTTTCTTTCGTGGAGCTAAACATGTAGAACCCAATGCAATAATATAGGACTGTAATAGAAACCAAATGGAAACAAAATGTAACTAGCTCAGCTTACTTTTAGATTTAGATGTAATAAATTAAATCCACTGTTAATTTCTACTGTTAACATAATATATGATCAAAAGTGCAAGTCAATAAAAGCAAGAATTCTCAAGATTCCTAAATACTTATTATTTGTGTGGTGAGTCGTGGCCGTGAGTACCTAATTTATTCGTCCCCCGTGATTGTTGAAAAAATGCATTGATATTTTTGTTGTCTTTTGCACCCAGTATCCAGTGGCTCTCGTTGAAATGATTTTTTGCTACCTGTGTTTACGCTGCAGTAGATTAGCAGTGGGAGTGGGGCAGGGGATGTTGTGCAATTAGTGACACGCAATGATATTCCGTGGTGTGTATGTGCATGTGATTGAATTTGCAGTAATTGCATAGTTGTCTTACCACTACGAGTTCAGTCTCTCGCCAACACATCTCCTCTCTGTCACCAACAACCACATTTTTGATTTTAATTTTAATTTGAATCTTTTAATTTAAGTGATGGGGAATTTAAGCATTAAGTTGATACTTTTTGGATGTGCTGCTGGTGCTGTGATTGTGTGTTGCGACGGAGGAAATGAAACGAAGACAGGGCAGAGATTTTCTTCGACTTCAAAAAACAGTTTGACTGATGATGCTGATATTTACAAGTGGACGGCGCCGGCTGAGATGTCCAAGAATTATCTGTACTACATCAGCGGACTGGACGAGGACTCGAGACCCAGTGAGTAATTTTACCTAATTCAACTATTTATTGCCTAATTGATTATTTCATTACTTTGCTATGGTTTGGTTTCAGTTTTTGTGTGTGAGTTTGGAAAGTGGGACGTGCGGCGGGTGCTGGAGAAGGGTGGAGCGGAAGCACGGGATTTTGAGAAGTACATGGACCAAGGATTCCATCGCTTTGCCCTCGGAGTAAATCAAACGGATCTGAAGGCTGTTGGGGTGAGGGTGGCGGAGGGGGAGGAGGATGTGGAGGTGGAGAGGAGGGACGGCTCAATTCTAATCGTCGACATGGAAGGATTCAACTTCCTCCAAGTTGCGTCGCCTCAAAGTACATACAATTTTTGCAAATAATTAATTCACTCGTATTTCACGTTGTTTTCCATGTTCACTTTAAACTGTATGAATGTACTTAAATCATTCTTATCTGACAGCACTGAGGTGGATGCTGAGCATGGCAGGGAAATTGTCAACAGTAACGGAAAAACTGGCTTATGGCTATTTCATCAACAGTGAGTCCCTTCACTTCCCCTAAGTTTTTTGATTGGCCAAGAATAAGTATGTGCGGCCATAATAAATAATTATTGTAATATTTGTTGATATGTGAAGTGAACTATGTGGGTGAGCGGATGATGAACTTGGCACGACCGATTCTGGGGATGGGGAGCACCATGGAGCGGATTGAAGTGTACGGAACGAATCCGGAAAAGTGGATACCGCGTCTTTTCCGAATGTTGCCTCGAAATCAGCTCCCCCCTTGGTATGGGGGACCCAAAAGCTTCGCCCCTCTCGTCGTTTACGGATAATGCCCTATGTTCTAATAGCTGTGCTGTGTTACACTAAAGCAACGGTAGTAAGTGGCTTCCCAGAATTGTGTAGGTTCATATAGGAAATAATCAGCTAGGTTAGTTAAGCATCTACTTCGCCATAAGTTTTGAACTTGTAATAAAAAGCTTTTCTACGACGTAAGTAATAAATTGAGGAATATCAGCAATGCATAGGAAAGAGAATCAAAGAATTATTAAAACAAAAAATGCAAGAATCAGTAGAAACAGCCAGTTTCAGTGGAAGCGCCTCAACTTGCTCTTTCTTTACCACCTTTCAAATTATCAATCTTGATTCTCCGTTATTATTATCATTGCTCAGGCAGTCGCATCATCAGATCGCATTGTTTATTACTACCTCCACTCGCTCATCTTTTTTGTCTCTAAACAAGAACGAGTGTCGGAATAGTCTCCTGACGTCATTCGCACAACTTCATAAACAAGTTTAGTGTTGTACACATATTATAATGACAATATGATTATTACCAACTTGTCTATTGACGTTAACACATTGCAAAAAATACATGCAAAAAAAAGTGCCTATAGGTACATTTATCCTCTCACATGTTCATGTAATCACGCATTAATAGCATAATTATCCCCGCTGGTTTTTGTTCACACAAGTCATCTTTCCCTAATTTTGGAGATTCATGAAAGACCAAGAGTATCGAGGAGGGGATAAAAGTCAGGCTGGAGAGATGAAGGGAACAAAAAAGACGGCCCGCAAAACAAAACGCAACTCTGTCTGAACAAATAATTCAGTCAACACGCAACCCAGTTGGTAGGAACTCGAGTTTTCTTCATTACGTTCGGCGTTCTATTTGCATCATAAAACGAAAGCTTCATTCATTCAACTTTATCCTTTACTCATCTCTAAGATTTCATAATTCGAAACAAAAATGTGGACTCTGTTCATTCTTGCAACTTGTTTCCTTGTCGGACCGTCTCAATCTTCGGCTCGAGAAATTAGATCACTCACCGAAAATGTAATTAGGCTTATTCTTAATACTTAAGTTCTAAATCCACAAAATCTTAATAATTGCAATATGCAAATTAAAATTATGTACTGACCTTGACTTTTTTTCCCCATTTCCAGTCCATAGACAATTCGCTTGAAGAGTGGAAAGCCCCAAAAAATATCCGACAATCTTTTCCCATTTATATTGCTGGCTTCGATTATGAGGGCAGACCAGGTGAGTCAAACAATTAAACACTCACTTGTTAGATTACTTACAAACTGACCACTTAACGAACGCAATACTTAACGCTCAAAGTCTTTTGAATATTTGGTCCACAGTCACAGTTTTGGAATATGGGAAATGGAACATGCGGAAAATAGTGGAGAATGGTGGTGAGGATTTCTTCAATTTTGACAAATATTTAAATCAAAGCCAAGTTCGCTTCGCGCAAGGGAATTTGTATCCACCTCTCCATCGAAATCGAAACGAAAGTAGTGGGAGCGCTGAGAACGATGAGGAAGGTGCAGTTCTCATTTGTGATCTTGAAGGTTTCGATCTGAGCCAAGTCACATCTGTTCCCAGTAAGTCCCAGTATTCCACACTAAATATTCACAACAATTAAAAGTATAGGTCATTGTGTTACATCGTTGCATGTGCGTGAGATTAAATCCAATTTGAATTTCTACAGCACTAACCTACGTCTTTGGCCTATCTCGAAAGCTGGCTGGGGTTCAGGACAAACTTGCCTATGCTTACTTCATAAACGGTAAACTTTAGAATGCTTGATAGAATGAACTGTGTGACAGCAAAAAAAGAATTAACAGAGATTAAAATACCTAACCTGAGTATAAACACTGATTATTTCACCTTTATTTCCAGTCAACTTTTTGGCGGAGAGGTCAATAAATTTATCAAGACCAGTTTTGGGGCGGGCCATGGAGCGGATCGAAGTTTACGGGACGAATTCTGCAGTTTGGAAACCGAAACTTTTACGAAAAATCCCGCCGAGTCAACTTCCGCCGTGGCTCGGAGGGCGGGAGAATTTCAAACCAGTTTTCATTTATTGACCCCTTATAGCAACTCGATCGAGCATAAATCTTTTTTTCTCTATTAAAATAATTAAAAATATTAAAATAATCAATCAATTATTTATACGTGATATCTGGATTCTGGAAGCCTGGACCTTGAATTACCATAAAACTACTTTGCTAAAATAATGTTTCTTAAACCTTTCCCACCACTGTCCACCATAATAAAACTTTTTACAGCTCCAATAACAATACGAAAGTAGTTTTATTAAGAAATAAGAATAAATAACATTGTCATATTGTGTCCATTGTCTTGTTATATTACCTACTCAAAAAATCAAAACTCTTTGTTTTACGATCATGAATGAGTGCATGTGCCAATGTTCCCTTTTTTACCTGAGTTTGAGTCGACCTTGACCTTGACCTTGAAAGACCCTTGAGATGCTCATGAGACGCCAAGTTACGATTACGACTGTATACTGTAGTAATTATGTAATTAATTTAGTAAGCGACCTATGCACTATACTCCTATGTTACAAACGCAACGACATCACATATCAAGCTGTATTAAATGATCAATGTTGCACACAGGTAATGACTTGGGAATTGATAAAAACAAATTCGAAAGATGCAGATGTAAAAATGTAGAAGGAGAACGACTGCCAATATTTTATTGCTTCACACGTTGTACGCCGACCAAACGTCTGTCCTACAGCTGTTTTATCTGCTGAATCTGTGAATCTGTGCCGTTTTATATTTTGTACACAGCGGCACACAGCCTATTGTTTCGCTTTATTATTGCCACATTTTTAATAAAAACGTTAATTATATGTGACTGTAAAATATTGATTTTATAAATTAATCAAATCGCTCATTTCGCATTCGAATTACTACGCATATATTGTACGATACGGAATAATGAAAATAACGCTATAAAAACAAATTAGAATTAAACCATGAGTTCCGTTGGTCTTTGTCTCCTCGTGATTTTCAGCGTTTTGAGTCCACGTAATGCTACGCCAGTTCCAAATACAAATGGAACAATAAGCACAAATGAGCAGCCTCAAGAAGCAAATAATATTGCTGATAACGAAGTAAGTACATTTCTTAATTACCTAATATATTTCTAAAATTACAAAAACACAGGAATTCAAATTAATAGTGATAAATTATGACATGACTGTCAAGACAGAGATTGGTGCAGAGGCAGATGAGTCATCTATTTTCAAAGCTGATCCGTGGGAACCACCCCTCCACATCCAAAAAGATTTCCCCGTCTACATTAGCGGCTTCGATGACGAAAACAGACCAAGTAACCAAAACCAATACAGTTTTGTTAGGCAATGTGTAAATATTGTTGTCTCAGTAATTATCGAGTTAAATCTAACAACACTGCATATCGTGAGTGAGAATCAAATTAGTATATAGAAAAAGCTGGAATTAAATCCAGCTATGTCAAAGAAGCACGAATTAAATGAGATGCTGAGAAACTTTAGCAATTACCTAACTAAAATTTTTTGAACGTACAAAATAATGTATTATTATTATCTGCCTGTTTTCTGGAATGTGCAAAATCTTTTACGTCCGTGTCTTTCAAAAGTACAAAATTTTCTGTTTACACGCGTTTTTGCAAAGTTCAAAATATGCTTCGTTTACATGTTTTTTAAAAGTGTAAAATGTTCGGTTTACGCTTTTTTTAAAAGTGCAAAATGTTCGGTTTACGCTTTTTTTAAAAGTGCAAAATGTTCGGTTTACGTTTTTTTGCAAAGTGTAAAATGTTCGATTCACATTTTTTTGCAAAGCGCAAAATGTTCGATTTACGCTTTTTTGCAAAGTGCAAAACGTTTGATTTACAATGTTCTTTAAAAGTGCAAAATGTTCGATCTTAATGCTTTTTAGAAGTGCAAAATATTCTATTCGCATTACATACATGATTTTAGGGAAACGATATATTTTGTTTGTGTAGATATTGAATTGTGGTGTTAGCTAAACGGGAACATGGGCCATTTTGATTCATGAGTGACGATATGTCTTTGTCGTGTATTTAGTTACAGTGGTGGAGTATGGGAGATGGAACGTTCGGAAAATAATCGAGAAAGGAGGACAGGACCTTTTGGATTTTGAGAAATACATGGATCAGGGATTGTACCGATTCTCACTGGGTGCAGATGCGTTCAAAGATTTAACTGGGAACACATCTTTCGGGGATTCGTCTTCTCCAGGATCTGTTCTCCTTCTGGATCTTCAAGGATTTAATCTTGTTCAAATGGCGCACATCCCAAGTAAATGCCTTCTAAATTAATTTATTACAATAGTTTGCACACAAATCTTTTTTAGTGAATAATTTAAACTTTATTATGGTTTTCCAGCCATCAGATTCCTGCTGAATTTCGCTAGAAAGCTGCAGAAAATTCAAGACACCGTCGCCTACGGATTTTTTATTAACGGTAACTATCAGAACAAACCCACAACAATATATTACACCATGCTAAAACATAGGGGAATTTAAATTACTATAATAAAATTAAAACGGTGGTGGTTTAGTAAATTATTTGGCGGAGACGCTCATAAACTTGACCCGTCCCGTCTTGGGCTCCACCTTTGAGCGTATCGAAGTGTACGGGACAAATCCGGGGATTTGGAAACCGAAACTTCTCCGAAAACTTCCCGAAAGTCAGCTTTCCCCTGCTTATGGGGGGTCCAAGGATTTCAAGCCTTTCTTCACATATGGATAAATATTTATAATTTGCACAGTAGTCAACAGCATTTCACTGAATAAATAAATTAAAACAGTTGACTATTTGATATTAAATAAATGAATGCAGTTCTTGAGCATCCGCATCCTCCCGCTTTCGTCCAGATCACTTTTGTTGTTCTGGAGACGATGGAGGCGTCGGAGACTGATGTACTGCCCACACGTCTGCCGCATCACGTCTCTCACCAGCTCTGGAATAGATTAATAAATTATTTCCCATTAGGGGTCGTTCATAATTTATGTCATCGAAATACTAGCATGTCTATATCAGTAGCTAAACCATTGCTTAAATAATCTCACTTTTGAAATTCCTTTGAGCGTCTCTCTTTTTGTGGTTCCTGTTCGTCTGTTTCTGTCCTTGTTCACATTTTGTTGGAGAACTATTTCGCCTTTTTGATTTCGGCGGCTGAGGTTGAGGTGCAGGCGGAGCGTTGACGTGCTTCCGGTTCCGGTTGAAATTAAAAGCGACCGGGACCGGGAGACTGTTGGAGGCGGGTGATTTGGTGGTTTTGTGTTGAGATTGAGGGAGTGGGATGGGGAATGAAGGGAAGAATCTCTGTCGGATGTCGTGCGGAATGTTGATTGGGGAGGAGATGAGCTGCCTTCTCGTCGTTGGTTCGTAGTCCATGGTGTCAGCCACTGGCCTCACTGCAATCACGTAATTTTTCAAAATTAACAAAAATAATGCAAAATTCCTACTAGTAGAACCTTTAGGCGTCGTTCATAAATGATGTAATCGAAATGTCGACATTTAAAGGACGCTCTATTATTAGCTTAGCGATTGCTGACAAGACGATGTTTAACATGGAATGTCGTGAGTGTCGAAACTGACACATTGCCCTACCCCCCGTGTCACCATTTTACGCTCAAAGAAATTAACTAAAAAGACTTACGTGGCGGTCGCAGTTTAAAAAGGTGATTTTTGATTCCATTCCCGTGATACTTATGCGCCCTCACTTCTCGCCTTGCCCCCACTTGATTGGATTTTGTGAGCCTGCTGCCCGGGTTCGGGTACGGATTTTGAAGGTCATTACCGCTGAGGTCATTGTCCTCTTGGGATTCTGGGGATGCGGATGAGAGAGCGTAGAAAGGGCTCTTCTCATCTCGTCCATCTGCGTCTTCCTCTGCATCTTCGACACTTCCAAAAAACTCATCATCGAGACTCTGGACGGGAACTATTTGCAGAGCAACGATCACCACAAAAATCACAACCACAAATCTCATCTTTCCTACTTTCCAACGTTCACTCACTGTGCCTCATTTCCTTTGCTAATTGTTTTAAAAGAAACGCATTTAGTGCAACTAGAATTATTCTAGTGTCGAACTCAGAGAGCAGCAGTTAATTAATTCGCTAATTCAAATAATTAGAATATCGTGTAGAATACGTCTTGTAAAAGCGGGAGCGAAATAATTGGACGAATATGTGAACGGAAAGGGGAAAATGAAAATGGGAGAAGAATAATTTTATTGTGGTAATGATTGGTGGAAATAAATTGAAAACATTGCAATTT
Source organism: Dicyrtomina minuta (assembly GCA_949802685.1). Taxonomy (NCBI): domain Eukaryota; kingdom Metazoa; phylum Arthropoda; class Collembola; order Symphypleona; family Dicyrtomidae; genus Dicyrtomina; species Dicyrtomina minuta. Next base: position 230,540 of record OX461810.1, on the reverse strand, counting down.
AAAGGGATGTCGGATGTGGATGATTTATTTTGTGTTGATGATTTCGTTTTTGATGTCCTAACTGTTTTTTATCTGTAGCATTCAAAATTAAAATCGAGAGTAAAAGTAATGAGAAGGTGGAGTCGGCGAAGGAAAAATACTCGGGTTTCCGTGTCATAATGTAAATCTAAGAAAACAATAATGCTTTAAGTTGGGGATCTTCCACAAATGATGTCACTGAAAAATCATCATTTCCAGGACTTTAAGATCCCCCTATTATGAGCTTAACCACTGCGTAAATCGCTGCCTTTAGGACAGGATATGTTATCAAGAGCCAAGTAGACCCATTGGCCCTACTCATGACGTCATTTTTGGACGACCCCTGGACGAAGCGTAAAGTAGATGCGGAAAATAAATGGTGTCTTGTGTTGATTTGTGAATCATAATTAATGTCGAGTACTTAATCACCTTTATGAATTTATTGGAAGATGCTATCGGGTATCATGTGGATCTGGGGCATTGAGTTACAATACAATGCAATGAGGATTGATTAATTGAGAATAAGGACCTACTATTAATACTACGTACAGATTATTTTTCTCGGCTGATTGAGTTTTTGGGAGTGAGATTGTTGTGGTTTTATTTAAATACAGGGAATGGTAGGTGCGTAAGAGGGAGAGGGATGTTGTTCTCGTAATACATGGATTTGTGATTTATGCCGTTTGTCAAAATCCTGTCGCATCACTTTTAATTATTATGGGCTGAGGAGTTGCTTAAGTCAATTGGTAAATAGCTTGAGATGCTCTTATTGTGATGCATAAATCAATTTAAAGTGGAAAAAAAGAGTGACATATTGTGGTGGAGTCAGGTGGAGAGAATAGGCGACAAGAGAAAAGACGAGACAACCCGTCAGAGTCAAAACGCGTAAGTAAACATCTCTGCGTGTATTAAATTGCCGTGGACGAATACGAGCTGTGCAATAACAATAACACATGTCCCCAAATTGCCTCCTTAAATACTCATGTAGGTACGTACTTACTTGTTCTTACTATTAGGGAGCGTCCAGCAATGATTTTTAGAAAAAAGGAAATTGTTTTACCTCCTCTCTCCCCCAGATTGTCGTATCCAAACTGAAGCGTCATACTCAGCTTAATTGCATAGGTCGTTTTCCCCTCCCTCCCTAAATTTGCACGTCATTAACGGACGTCCTCTTGGCTCAACTTTATTTATTTTGAACCTAAGAAAGCTACGGTTATATTTTTAGACTCTCATCTCCATCGTCCGCATGAGCATTTACTTACGAGCATTGCATCTTCCCATGTTTTTTTAGTTTCCTTTCGTTTTCGTTTTGCTGTGCTTGGGGGAAGGTGAGAAATTGAAGAAGTCGGCCGTTTCGTCCTCATCTCTCACATCTCTCACATTCATCTCTCAACTCAACTGAAGGCTGAGCATTTTTGCATGAATTGGACTTCCCCTCCGAGCACTCGCAACATTCAGTGGGCTCAACGGCCAGGAGCAATGATTGAGGAGCATTGCGGAGCAGTGAAAAGGGAGAAACATGACAAAAAAGAACTCAAGGGCATTAGCACATGGAATTCAATACGCTCTTTTTCCAAACCGTGCAGTGTATAACTATTACATTCCAACTGAAGAAGCAAAATTACCCATCTCCACCATCTCACTTAAGTAGCATATTCTTTGATTTTTTAACACGATAAGCAATGGGAAGCACATCGTCTGTGGAGAGTCAAAATAACCCATATTCAATTTTAGCTAGAATCAAAATGAGCTATGCCAAAAAACACTAAATTTGATGCGTATGTAATGTTAGGTCCAGTACAAGTTTTTAAAGATTGCAAAAAAGTTATATTTACTTGTTTTGGAAAGTGTAAATTGTTCTATTTACTTGTTTTGAAAAAGTACAAAATGCACAATTTCCAAGGTTTTATGATTTTAATTATTTTGTAGATAGTGCATTTTGTATTTAGCTAAAAACGAAAATGGCTCATTTTGATTCTTCACAAACGACACGCTAAAATGTGTACAGCATCAAGTACATTGAAAAATGGAGAAGGGGAATTTTGCATTAGTGTAGATCGTGCCAGGACTTTTGCGTCTTCAGTGGCCATGTAGTTATACTCATAGGATGTCTTGTATAGTTATTGCAAATGTTGCAAATACTGAGCCACACATGCAGGACAGGTGTCTGTTCAGGTAGTTAAATTATTACAAAGGGACGAGGCTGCGGAGTTAAAATGGAAATTCAATTCCCAAAGTAACTTGGCTCAGACACGTCTCCATTCCCATTGATTCCCTTCAGTCGCCTCGCATCCACCTCGTCTGTCTTCACCTCCCAAAAATAAAACAGGAGCATTTCATTTATTTCTCATTTTTCCTCCGAGCCACACAGTCACACAAATAGCTCCCACTATTTATAACTCCGTGTCCATCAATTCCAACTCGCATTTTATATAAAGAATAGTTCGCCTTAATTAATTAAATTGAAATAACTATAATGAGTGGCAGACGAAGATGTGGCTGGGAGTGGGTGCCGTCCAACAAAGACACGTTTCCGCTCCACTCAGTGGTGGGCGGGATGGAGGGCGGGCGGAAGACGTACGTTGCCCGGGCATATCACGAGCAGAGCCTCACTCCCGCCAAGTTCTCTGTCCACCACAGATCCGTCTTCCTCCCCTCAACCGACGGCAAGGAGTTCAACACGCATCGCTACGAAGTAATTAACAAGTCAATTTATTATTAGCATTATAGGCATTGTAGCTGATCTCTTAATTGGATAATTAACTTATTGTTGAATTTTGTGAATGGAGATGTTAGTGGCACCGAGTGAATCTGTTGAGTGGGTGGATTACGACTACCGACGCGGGCGTCTGCCGTTGAATGCGATTCCGGGCGGCTTCTCCCGCTTCTTCCAGCAGCCGCTCTTCATCGGCCGATGCCTCCACCTCAAAGATGTCCTCATCGGGAGTGTGGACCAAAATCGGAGAACCTGCGCCGTCCCCTTCAACGGTCACGTCCTCACGTTCCACAAATACTTCCAGGTTCTCGTGAGCAAGTGAAAGGACCAGTCCAAGTGGCCACAGTTCCTGTTTACATATGAGTGATTCAATTAACTAATTACAACTTACAACACCAAAACAGTGTAATCTCCAAAGCACTTGTCTGTCAATTAGTGAACCAGATATTAGCGGATCATTTGGCGAAGGAGTAGTTACTATTTTCCCCAACTGACTGCGGACGATATCAAGGTTGAGGGTCAATGAAATGGATCACCCCATCCGTAAAGGTCAAGGCCATAATCTTGTCCTCTCTGTACATCTAACAACTCGGATATGTGTTCAATGTGGTTCGTATCGTGTTGTGTTGGTCGCAGTCATTATTTATGAGGCAATTTAATAATCTCGAGTGGCGACTGTTATTACATGTGGGACTGTAGTGTTAGGGATCGCCTGACAATGATGCCATCGGTAGGGTGGGTGGATCCGTTCGGGTATTGATGACCTTACGTAATGTTAAAGTGATAACGTTGGGTGGGTGTTAGAAGAGTGCTAATTTCGGTGACAGCATTTATGGACCATCCCTTCATGCAAAGTGAGCTGCGAAAATACGCTGACGTTCATTCAGCATTGACTTGTTGGCAGCATGTGCTTCATTGAGATCCCAAGCGTGATCGCGAACTGTCAACAGTGCTGAAGCCAAAGTGGGAATTAAATTTTGTAGTTTGATCAAGTCTGGTTGACTCGTTTATTTGATTTGTGCATCTGTCTCTTCATCATCCAGTTGACCTTGACGAAAGTATTCAATTTTCCAGTCTCCAGCATCTTCCATCGTTCTGTGTAGTCTCCATATTTTTACAATTTCCCCTGTCCTGTGCATGTCACGGAATAATTAGCATTCACTCCAAAGGATCGTCTGCTGAAAGAAGATAAAGAAGGAGAAGTAATCTCTGAACCTCATCACTTCTTCTCCAGTCGCAGTCAAGATCACTTCCATTCTTCCCTCTCCACTTGGTTAGTTTTTCAGTGAAAATGGCACAAATCACAAGAATCGTTCGTCGGGCCATCACCTCACCCAAAGTTGTCGCACCACTCGCTCCCTACAGGTAACTACAATCCAGTTTTTATTTTTTACAACGCAAGTAGTTAGCATTGTGTATTATTAATTATGTTCCAGAGTAATAGTTAAAGTCAGTGGTGAGTTAATTGTTCATGGTGAACGGTTCGTTAATGATTTGAATTTTTTAAAAGGTGGAAATATATATAGTATATACTGTAAGTTAAGTGTGTATTTTCAAATATGTTGCCAAAGTGTCCGTATTTGTTGAACACTCACAAAAGGTCTCAGTGGCCAATTTCCAGTTTCAAGAAGGTGTAAATGGGAAATTTTGTACTTCAAAAAAAATTGAAATAGCCGTATTTGCACTTTCGAAAAAGGTCTTAATAGCCACATTTTCAGTTTCAAAAAAGTATAAATGGAGAATTTGGCACTTTCAAAAAGAGTGTAAGAAGCCGTATTTGCATTTTCAAAAAAGGTCGAAATAATCATATTCACATTATTCACAATTTCAAACAAAAGTGTTACCAGCCGTATTTCCACTTTTAAAAATAGTGTATATAACCACATATATTGCCAGCTTCAAAAAGCGTAAATCGGGAATTGTGTATTCTGAGAAAATATCCTAAACATAATTTTTGTATTTAATTTGCAGCCAAGGACTGCAAGTGAACGATACTTTGTATGTTTCTGGACAAATCGGACTGACTTTGGACGTGGAGCTGTTGGAAGGGATCGAAGCCCAGACTCGTCAGTCCCTCACAAACATCGGACACATCCTCGAGGCTGCTGGAGCTACTTATGACAATGGTAATTTTATTAGTTTACGAATTGAGCACAATTCACTTTTCAAAAACCGTCATTATCAAAAGTAATGCATTGTCATTTAAATATTAAAATGTGCTAGTATTTAAATACTAGCACATTTTTCTATAATTATAGAATGTTTTAAAGATGGGGAAACATCACCTGTAGAAGTTGTCAGATAATACGTTGTAAACATGTCAAATTAATTTTGTATTTTGGTTGAATGTGTTGCAGTGGTGAAGGTGACAGTTCTCATGGCAGACATCAACCACTTTGACATCATGAACAAAGTCTACCTGGAATGTGAGTCAACTACCAAGTCTCATTTTACATTAATATTTTCATTATTTTCCTTCGTGATTTTAATACTAAATTTTGATTTTGAACAGTTTTCAAGAATGTCCTCCCTGCCAGGGCTGCCTACCAAGTCGCCGTTTTGCCACGAGTAAGCTTATTTATGCATCCTTTTTAATACTTTGTTTCGGAAGGCTAATTATTACTAAATTAAACTTTCAAGTTTTTACTTTGCCAATGCTTCGAAAAGGTTTAATTAATTTTTATTTTGATACAACTATTTCAGAATGCGCTGATCGAAATTGAAGCTGTTGCTGTTGTCGGAGAAATCGTGGACGCGAGTGCTAACTGAGAAAATCCAACAAACGAAAATTGAAGCAACTAATTACCATCACTAAATGGACAATTGCGTCACGTGCTCCCATTTTCATTTTGATTCTGTAAACATCCGGAACTGATTTTGTAATTTTCCAGCTTTTGCTAATCCAAAATTGTGTCATTTCTAATTATTATTTGCTTCTACTACTGAACTTACTAAGCAATAATATGAATTGGAATTCGAATAAATGAAAAGGAGAAATTGGAAAACGTAAATGTGTATTTTTTAGTCCGTCACTGATTTATGAAGGGATTCGATGGGATTAGCAAGAACTTAATTAAGGAACACTTGCACAGATGTACAGTAGTACAGTTAATTATTTATTGAACATTTTATCACATGCTTAAGATCTATATAGCCACGAGGCTATTAGCTGATACATAATATGTACTTGAGTTAAATTATAATCTTCGTTTACATTATTTCCTCGAGCTACTTACTTCACACATAGAGATTACACTACCCATACTTTATATTTTAATCCTTTATTTTAATATGCACGCACATACAGGAATTATTATTAATGCTGAGCGTCTTAATTAAGAAGCAGCTGACTCATTAAATAATCTCGGCCGTTCACTTTTCAATAATTTGAACTTTTGACATTCGATACTCTCTCTATAAGTACACCCTGGCTAAATGCATATAACAAACAGTAGAATACTAACAAGTGAGGCTTATTTGACGAGGCTGAGTATCACCATCAAATTTATGAGCCATTTGAATCGCAGTAATAAATTAATAGTATTAAATACCTACATAGTTGTACAGTAAATTGACAGAGACGCCCATGTCATTGACACCCTTATCATTTATTTACATTTTGTAAATTTGTAGGAAATGGAAGCTTCGCATTTATCACAACTCTTTACTTTTATCATAATATGTATTTCGCACTTGTGTCAATAATCTACTATGCACGTTATTGAACCTCTCGTTTTGAACTAGAAAACTCACTGCTGAAACAACCAGCAATATTAAATGGAGCAATAAATTAACGAATTATTTAAACAAAACAGCTAAATGAAATCAAATCGATATCCAGAACAAGAAACAAATAATTTCACATTAATTATGTGTAGAATGTAGTAATAAACTTGCGTTAGTAATAATAGTGGTATTTATAAAAAACGGTTTGCATACTGATACAATGTGGGTAGTGATTCTAGTGATAAATATTAATTAGCTTCAGCCTCTGCATCGATGTAATTAACCAAGTGAAGAGGGACCGAGGAGGGGAAGCTGAAGGCTGGATGCCCGATGTGAAGATGACTCAGATTTGAGTGGGGATGGGGATGCGGGAAAGATGAGATTCGACAGCGACCGCAGATGAGGATGACGGAGACTCGGATGATGTAGAAGGCGAGGACGAAGGAGGAGATGATGACGAGGCCGAAGAAGATGATGAGGAGATAAATCCAGAAGCTGCTGTACAGCTCCTCCTCCTCCTTTCGTCGCAGATTCAGCTTCACTCTGAGCAACATTCATTCTCAATTTATTCAAATAATTCAGTGAGATTGTAGTAAAATGAAAAAGACTGGCTGTAAAAGATCGAAAGTGCTTACACAGTGGGGAATTTCGATCTTGAACTTGAACCTCGGATGACGTGATAGTTGTAGTTGTAGTCAACACTTTCAACTCGAATTGTTTCTTTTAGGGGAACATCCACAACTCGGGTCAAATCTTCCACGGGAACCGGTTCCTGTTCCGATACCGGTTTCGGTTCCGGTTCCGGTTGAGGCATGTGAGTTGAATCGGAAATCGTAGCAGGAAATTGTCCAGGTAGAAAATGTGCAGAAGTTATGGTAATAAGGAAATTGAAAACACTGAGCGAAAGAATGAGATGCTTTATTCCAATTCCATCTCCTCTTCTCCTTCTCCATCTCAATCCCTCCATTTTTGCATCGTGATCACCTTTAACACACTTGACACTTGGAACATACTTAATTGCTAATTCAATGTTCAAGCCCAATAAGCACTTACTTTACTTAAAGACGAGATTTTGCAGTCTTTAGTTATAACTATTTTAATTCCGTTCCACACTTTCCGCTCACAATCCGACACAATCCGCGTTTAACGCTAGTAATTAGGTTGCTAATTAATGGTTTTTCACAAGAGCTAACTGGTATGGCAAACTTCAGTTTAAATATACCAATTAAAAGACTCACTAACAACCTATTGTCTACCTATGACCTAATTTAGTGAAAATTTCATAAATCCAGTGACTTATGCAACTGTTAATTCCTTGGAGTCTCTTGCGGAATTGTTGACTTGCTGTTGTTGGTTCGTGGTAATTCGGTGGCTAATATTGTTTGCTAATGATTGATGGGAGGGAACAAAAAATGTGAGAAGGTAAAGAACAAAACACAAATATTTCATATTTAACTAACCATGATTCGTTACTGTGCACTGGATTAGTTTATTTGAATTAACTAAGCTTCGCTGGATGTTCGAATTTGGATAAATAAACAGTCAACAGTTGACAGTTGACAGTTATGTGGGATTAGGAGTTGTACTACATAAATTGGGACTTAATTATTTAAGAAAATAAATAAAAGAAGGAAGCTGAGTGCTGACTGAAGCCACAAGTGGAAAACTGAGGCGGAAAATGACTGAGTGGAGAAACAGAGAAATAGAGTTAAGAGTTTAAGAGCGAGTGTAAACAACAGTCAACAGTTCCGTAGATGACTGGATCACTAATCACCACTGCCACTAATGTCAACACTCTCAGCTGTCAACTCTAGTTTCAGTTTCGTCACTACTTTTTCCTTCAACTAACTAATTATAGTTTACGTTATATACAAATTATCAGTAAAGGCATTAAAGTTATATGATATAGTTTTGATACTAATCTAATATTACTAATACAGACTTGGTCTTCCTTATGGTTATGGTTGTGTTCTGGCCAACGACGGCTTACATTTTAGTTCACAATGAATCCCTTTTTTTGCAATCAGTTATTATTTAATACGGGATCGCCTGTAACTGACGTCATCGAAATATTACCATTTTAAGACCCTATGACCCCCCTCTGTCAATCGCTATATTTAACGTGGGAAGCCGTTAGTATCCAAGGAGACCCATTGACCTTTCCCACGACGTCATTGTGGGACGATCCCCAAAGTACATAGTCCAGCTATACAAATAGCTACCTACGTGACTATAGTCACCGAGTCACCTCTCCATATCTCGTATTTGTTTTGACAGAAGAGACTGACAGTGGGCGATTGGATTTTGGATATCGTGTTGTGGACACAACTGGGACACGCAGTCCAGTCCACTCCGTCACATTCACAGCTCCAAAGACGACCGGCTCTGTTTTGATTTTACTATCTCTTTATAATCACAAGATCACATTTCACAAGATGCAAGTTGAAGAAATTGTTGGGCAAATCGGATCGTACTTTTCCTTTCCACTCCCCATCAACTCATTGCGTGTCCCCATCCACGTAATTAGTTACAATTACAACCTCCACAAAGGAACAAAATGTTCACGCTTTTAAAGGCAGTGGATAATTATAGCATCAGCATTTGAACTAGCTATAGCTATGGTTATATTAATTATATTTATTAACAATTCAATAATTTAAGGCATCTTAATATTTAAAATGAAATAATGGATGAGAATGATTAATGTCTTCTGCTGCTTTTAAGCTTTTATTTTTTTATCTCTCTTCCGCCCAAGTGACAGCATTTAACAAGGTGCGTCTCAAAATCTATTTTATAATTAGTAAAGAGTTAATACCCATTTTGTAGTTACATTTAATTATTAATAAAATAGTAAAAAGTGTTACAAAAATCACGAGTTCTCATATTACAAACTTATTAGCTAGAACTTAAATTAATTATTAAATTTAATTAGGACAAAATGAGCAGAATGCGGAATGACTGAAAAGTAATACGAAGGAAAACCGGGAAGTTTGAACACGTGTACACCTTAATTTGAATTTGCGTCCGACCGGTTGTCGTTTAAGTTTTTTATTAGTCACGAATTCACAAACCCAAAGGCCAGTTTTCAGCTTTACTCACGAGTCAGCGACGGCGAAAAATATTTTATATACCGGTCGTCATTGCTTAAGCTTATAACCAAATAATTACGACTGAATTGATTAATTAACAAGTAAATTGTCTACACATCAGTCAATGTCAATATGATGTTCAATCAAATCTGTTAACTTTCCTCCCATTCACATTCACAAAATTGAAATCATGGTTGTCGAACATTTGCTACCTGGCACCCCGGGTGTGCTGTGCTACCCGAGCAAATGTGAATAGTTATAGTTTTTTTTGTACATGGGTAGCAAAAATTTGGGTAAGAAAAGCCAGTAAACCGAACTCACTCACTATTTATCACGTATATATACAAAATTACTCTACAATACAAACATATTCATTTGATTAAGTAGGTGAATTAAGTAAGCACCCACTCCATGGGGACATTAATAACAAACAATTAGATTTTGCTAACAAAATGCATTAAATAAGAGTGAGAAAAATGTTGTTGGTTTAGTACAAAATTGAAAAGTACGCACGGATGACAGTTTTAGTCTTTGGAATGTCTCTAAAATATAATTTATGATGGTAGTGAGTTTCAGATGGAAAATTGGACTTTTCGTTTCTCTTGAATTGTTTGAAGATGTTGATTGTCACTGACATGGGAATTGGTGGTGTGGATGTGAATGGACTGGAATTCATCGAGGCTGTCGTAAGCATTGCGGGGATGCGGATGGTCGGTAAGAAGAGCGGAAGCTGGGGTCGTCGGCATTTCGTCACTTGCTTTTATTCTCATCTTTTCTGCTAAACATGCAACGTAGAATTTAGCGATTTGCCTTACAGCATGCATAAATATATACTTGTCCTAACGTTATTACAATCTTTTAATATTCGATGATCTAAAATTAATTAGGACTTAGGACAATGTACCTTATTATTAGGTGGATAACTTACTTGTCTCGTGGTTGTTGTTCCGGTGTTGAAGATGTGGATACGCCGTGTGCCAAATGTCGTTGGACCGAACTCGGTCCGGGTGATTCGGACAGTTCCTGTGACACTCCCCATCGATCTCTGTGGAGTAGCACTGACAGCAGCAGTAGGTGCAGAAGGCGATGAGATACTCGACGGAGCCCCACATGAATTTCCAGAGGAGATACCCGAAGAAGATGAGGAGGACTGCGTAGCAAGAGAGCGTCGCCCCGAGGAGAACTGCGGACACGTAATAATTGTAATCTCCACACTCGTCCTTCTCCACCAACTCCACCTCCGCAATCACACTCGGATTCTCTGTCGACCTCATCACGATTTCAAACCGGTGCAGTGTGAGTATTTCAAAAATTTGTTGGTGCGATTATTTATTTTGTAATTTGATAGCGCAGGCGGCCCAGAGATTGAAAGGAACTAAAAATCTTCTTGGCTCGACTAAAGTGTTTGTGCTGACTGATACTGGTGTAGAGGGTGAATGGTGCGTGTGGGGAAGAGGCAGGAGTCGGGGAGTCAAAGAATTACGCACAAGTTATCGTTAATGTTTCAATTTTTTGTGGGTGCGAAGGGCGAAGATAGGATTACGACGCACTTGTAATTTATTGTGTATCTAGGATCTGGAAGTGTTTGTTTAGTTTAACTCTGGACGAGATGAGGGGCATGGAACATGGAACATTTTCCTTTAAGCTTTAAGTACTTAACTATTTGGGATTATGAAGGCTGGGATAAAGAATGTGTGTGTGTGTGGATTGACTCACTGTCAGTATTGAGCCTTGCGAATGGAATTTTCCTATTTTTTCCCTCTTTTCCGTCCACGATGCCAAAGCGAACTCACCTGGACAGACACGTTCTCCTTTTCCACCGACCGATGCAGTGTTTCGAACCTCATCCAAGTGAATTACTTTCTTGCTAGTTAGAAGATAATATGACATGACTTGATCGGTCGTTCTCACCTCACAATCAGAAATGAGCAAATGACAATTGATAAAGAAATATAGAGAATTTGCGGTGATGTTTATTTGAAGTTACGCATTTCTTATGATTAGTTTTAGTGTGGTAAGTACTTAGGCTAAAAAAATGAAGCATTTGCGTAAGTGTAAATAGGGAGGTGTACGTGCCATTCTTAACTTTGTCATGGTCGCTTCTTTGTCAATATTTGCTCGACTTTTTTTTGTTGATCATTCAGTTTTATTCGTTTACATTTACATGGGGCAAGTTGTTTATTTAACCTGTCTGTACTGACTAGTGAGATTTGATCACCTACTCAGCCAGTAGCACCCACTGCACTAACTAGCGCTCAGAGATAGCATACAGTTAAAAGTAGAAGCCTTCTAATACCTATGCCTATTTAATAATGTTCTCTAGTCGGACTTTGTCGTTTGATAACTCTGTAACAACAAACAAGCCATGTTTTTGTTACTTGTAATATGCTTTCGCAGCTACGATAGAATTTAAAGAGTGTAAATACAGTACAACATTATCAGGGGCAGCAGTATTTACTTTATTGATTCACTCATGTTTAAAAATTAAATTCCAGATAAGACCCAATAAATTGTAAACAAGACTTATGGGATGACAGAAATCGAGCACCTAATTCTTCGTAAGTAAATGGTAAAATAATTTTTAATCGCTATTTTTGTATTTAATTGTGGCTTAAGTGTATCGTGTATATGGCAGCAGCACTAACTATTTCTGTCCTTTTTTCTGTTTTTTGTAGTGCTTTTTGTGAATAGTGAATGGTGGACAGCAGTGTGACCTACGGATCACTGTGGTTCTGGTCAAATGGGCTGGGAAACGAGGATTTTTAAACATTCTAATTCACATGAGTCGTATTATTAAAGTGTATTACTAAGTTACTTAGGTAAGTGCATATCTGGGGGTATAGTGAGAAGCAGGTTGTTTATGTTACTTAACGTATGCGCATTCATATTAAAAATGTTGTCACTTTTGACTCGTGCGGATGCCGAGCTGTTGAAGAATTGATTGACTGACGATGGGAAGGTTGTTGGTTTGGTTAAAAGTGCAGCAGATTACGTCTGTTTTTAATTGAAATTTAATTGTGTTCATAGGTCCCCACATGCAATCTTCACTGTGATGCTGCTGAAAGAAGAGGAGCGCCTTGGTCTGGGATTCCCCCTCAGCGTCATAGGTGATCACACTGAATTCTGAGATGCTGTAGTCATCAGCTGTGCTATTCTCTCTCATCTGTCTTCCCATTACGTCAACACCCATCACCTGTACTGCTACAATACTAATTCTCACATCTCGCTCGCTTCAGCCACTGCACTGCTACAGATCAGATCCTGTCAACTGTTTTCTACTTCCACTGCACCAAAATTCATATCCATTTCCTTCTCAATTCAGTTATATCATCAGCTGAGATTCCTCACGTAATTCTTGTTTTAATTTCTTATTTTTTTAATCTGCTCATATTTATTACGTGGCTGCAACGTATTAGTGGATTCCCAAGAAAAATAACTTTACTTTTGCAGAAAACTAAAGCAACTCATTGTCAGTTGGATAAATTGCAAAATTGCAAATCTTGATTTGACCTCAAAAAACAAATGGGCGCCTTTAGCTCTTTCACCTTTCCAATCCTTCCTTTAACAATAACTAAAAATTTATTGTAGTTAAGTAAGTGCAAGAATAACAAGATAATAACAAGTTATGATTAATTTCTGTTATTCTTTTCGCGTGACGTTTAGTATAAAGGATGAAGACATCAGTAGGTGCGGTGCATTGGAATTTTGAAACTTGAAGATCGGGATAAGTTCAAATGTGAATGTGGGGACGAAAACGAGTGCAGTTAAACAATGAGTGGATGGATTACGTTACATTTAGCTGCAGTTGATTACAGTTTACATTTTTTAATTGCGTCATCCGCTTATTACATGTTATGTCGTCCTGCCCCTGTCCACAAACCGACGAGAAAAACAAAGAACGGTGCGAACCCGTTTTGCTTTTCGCATTTCCCTTTCCCTTTACCACCCCTCAAATCCTGCTTCTTAACTTCTGCTAAACACTCGTTCCCAGCTCGATCGCGGATACTTGTTAAGTCACATTTGTTCACTTCCTACTCAATTAGTGGTTATTAATTAACATATCAATAATTAGCATTCACTACGAGTAATCTGCATACACGTAACATTGCGAAATAAGTAGTTATTGCAAAAATCACTCTTCCAAATATAATGCGATATTGCGAAATTAGACAAAAAATGAGTTAACTATCCATGGACGACCAGTACAAATAGGTACATGGTAAACATAATAAAACGAAGTCCGAGGTTAATTTGCAGTCATCGTTGTAATTTAATTTCGCTTTAGAAGATTAGAGGAGGCCAATGCTCAAATTACCGTCCACAAAAACTTGCTCTCCATCACATCGTGAGCACATCTCCAAGAACTCGTCTAATAAACTGCTAACTAACCAGCAACATTGTTGTATCTACGATTTGTGGTGGAATGCAAATTTTATTGTGTCTTCTGATTTCAGATATGCGCTCTCGAAGGGGTGAAGGGGGGAAAGCCACGAGTGCGTTTGACGTTGACTGGGTTTGCATTTGGAAGAAAAAGTTGTAAGTAAAGTTGTTTGAATGTGCTCCCTTCAGCCTCGTGGTAATCTCTACAAAATTCCCATTAAAAGTCTTAGTCTACATTACTACACTCGTTTTACTATTTTTTTCCATTGTTCTCGTTTGGTTTGCTGCTGTGCTCTTGTAGATAGGTGGATGATGAGGCATAAACTCACTTTTTTTCCCTCAGTGAGTGGCAATTGGGACTTCCTTCAGAAGCCGAGACGAAGACGAAGGTGATCCTGTGAAAAGCGTGTTAAGCACTGAACATTGGGAGCAAGTGAACGAGTGGCGACGGATTAAATTAATTCCCCTCCTCCTCTCGCTAAGAACCACAACAGGAGAAACAGAGTGTCGTTAGTTTGTTGAAGATTATTTAATTCATTCCACTACTGTGTATCGAGAACTTGATACGGCCGACACCGACTCCCTCAACAAAGTCCCAAATCCCAATCAGCCACATTCCGACGAACCACATTCGCATCATTCTTTTGAGTGCGGCGGAGAGTGGACAGGTGTAATTCCAAAAGACAAGAAAGAAAATTCGACATCTTTCAACTTCAATAGTTTCACCCTTCTTCAGTGCTTCTTTTTAGTTTCGTTTACAAAAATGTTCCCCGGATTTGATCTGTAGACTGCAGTCGCATCGTTTAGTGTGTTCAAACTTATTTGTAATTTTTGGGATTTTATTTAGTGTATTTTACAACTACAAAATGCTCGCAGTTTTCACCCCTGAATTCTGGTCTAAAGTGATTGGACTCATTGAACTCGTAAGCAGCAAAAAGTGTTATTTTATTCAAAGCATTTGCGTGATTTTTAAAAATTAAAAATTTTGGCGGGATTTACTTTTGCCACATTGAAATCGTGTAAAGTTAAACGTTAATTGTCTTGTTTCTTTTTGGTTATCAGCTGTTCAATGCGCTCGCGACAATATTTTTCGGACACTACCTCCAGACGTACCTGCGGGGTGGGGAGGAGGCGGTGATCGAAGCGAGTCAAACGATTGAGCCCATCGCTCAGTACTATCAGCTGGGCTGTAAGAAATTATTTTTTTTGTAAATTCATTTATTCATTTTCCCATGTGTTTTTTCTGCCTCGCTCAAGAATTGCATGCGACGATAAAGTGCTGAGCTATGCTACACAGGATTTAATTGGCATATCGAGTGGAGGCCTTGAAATAGATAGCTCCTTTGGGAATTGGGAATTATTGTGTGGACTGTGGAATTCTATCGGGAGAAGGGATGACGCGTGTGAAAATTGGAACGTCTTCTCCCATGCTTTACTATTTGCACTATTTTCGGCTTTATTTGTAAATGGGAGAGTGGGGTTGTGCATGTGGAGTGTTATCTGGTCGTAGCCTCGCTTACGTAGTACAACTGATGAAATGGCAGTGGAAGATACGGGGAGATAGGATCGAGGTGATTTCGTAATTTGATAAAAAGAATAAACTGACTGAGATTGGGATTTGAATTTTGCAGATGAGTTCCTCATGTCTGTGCTCGGGATAATGTTCGTCGTCTCGGCGGTCGGAGTTGGAATGGCCGTCGTTCTCCTCAAAGGAGCCTACAAGGTACAGCAACAACCACCCTCAATGCATCCTTCATTATGCAACTGTATTATCCACTACACAATTAAATGCTATCCACCCACTGCAGCCAACTGCTACTCGGCCACTTGTTCAGCTCGCTAATTAATCCTTAGTTTGTCCCTGTAAAACTCGTAAAATCACAAATCCGTGAAATCGCATCTCCCTCCACATCTCTCCTTTACCTCACTACCACCATTTTTTTAACCTAATCACACTATTGATGAATGTGCCTACGCAACATTTTGTGCCGTACGTGCGGCCTTTATTTTTCCGCCGCCCTCCTTTAATTCTGCCTTTTATTAGCGTTTTAAATTTTAATAGCATTTACTTTCATTTAGCCAGCCACACCTTGAGATCCCAGATAACCTCCCATTAAAAATACACACACTCCAATCTGTATCGATTTACACACTACTCAACTACTGAAAAATGTAATCTCTAATTAATTTTGATGACTTTGTAATTGCAGAGGGAATACGAGAAGTTGACTGTGTGGATGGTGTACTGCATCGGAGCGGTGGGAGTGACGTTCCTCATCCTTCTCACCTACGGAGGTCACGTCTGGTTCGTCGTCCTCCGCTCCTTCGTCTTCCTCGTCGTCCGCGGGAGCATGATCTGGACCGTCTACGTGGACCTCAAGGATCTGGAGGGAGAGGTCAAGACTGAGGACAAGATGGGCCTGTCCAAAGACAGACTCACCACCGTCAACACCACAACTATCTAAGGTATCAACTGAACTGCAGATACCAACTTCCCAAAGAATTCCCGTTCCTACAAACCCAGAGCCAGACGCCCGAGAAGACAGACACTAATCTGTAAGAAAAAGTTAAGCCATGACAGAAAGTGCTCAAGTGACATGACATAATTACGAATACGAATGGATCCATGACAAGAAGGAGACGTTAAAGTTTAGTCTATAGTTGACAGTAGAGATGCAGTTGTTGTTAATGAATCTTGAGATTCCATGTTAATAAATCCAGACGCGTTTTAAACTTTTAAATAACATCCATTTGCTCTTTTATTACAAAATATTTCAATATCTTCCCCATTCTACTTTCTACAGCACGGGAGGGTTTTTATCAAAATACAAAATTCACACCTGCAGTTACTTAAGTAAAGAATTAAAACTAAATAACAAAGTACATAGGTAATTAGAGTAATTAGGTGAGTGTGAGCAGTCTAATCTCTCCGTCTCTCATCCTCCGCCTTCGTCTCTCATCGTCTGAGTCTCATCACTTAATTAGGAATTGTGCTGGTTGACTACTGTGAGGAGAGAGAGTCGAGTGAGCTCGTTTCTGTCTCGTCCGTGCTGCTCGTGCTGGATACCCGGATGATTTTGAGCCGATCCCGCTTCTCCCGCCGTCGCGACAGGAACTGGATGAAGCTAGACACGAAGCTGTAGAGGAAGTAGCTGATGACCGCCACCAGAATCATGCCGAAGAGCGTGACGATGACCATGGTGAAGCTGAAGACCGTCACCGCCGACTCCAGCTCCTCCTCCGACGCCGCCACGCCCGCCGCCTTCCCCGCCCCCACCTCAAACCCGCGTCCCACTTTTCTGTTAATCCAAATTAATACATTTAAATTAAGTACTTAGTTTTACAATGTTACTAATTTTTTTTGTACTTTCCCTATTTTCTACGCTTTGCGGTATGAAAACTACCGTGATATCTTGTAATACTACGCGGGGCTCTAATAGTGCGCGGGTGTCTGTTATTTCTATAATTTACTTGAATTGAACTTACCCTCCGACCAGATGCTGATCTGCTGTCCGCAAAGTTCCCGGGACTCCGAACGTCTGCTTCACCGTCTGAAAATATTCGAGCTCCAGTGGAAACGGGCTGCAGTCACCCATATTATTAACTAAGATCACCGCTCCACACAACCACGAGAACAGTCCGGACCACGTCTCCATTATTAAATAATTTAATTAGTTTCAGTCGGCTGATTTTATTAAACTTGAGTTAATTATTCACAAGTCTAGTTGTAGCAGAAATAGAAGTAATCGATCGTAGTTAAAACTCGAGAAACCGAGCATTCTTAGCCACACTTTCCTATTTTTGTGTTGATTGCACTGCCGTCACCTTTCACTGGCACTGGTGCTCATCTGTATTGCGATCTGTTGAGTAACTGGGCCTTAAAAATGCAACTGTTGATCTCTTCCCGTGTCCTGTGAGTCCTGTCTGACATTCAAAAATTATAAAACGGGAAGATGAGAAAAATTGGGTGTGCTCCTTGATGCTGCGACTTGATTGATGGGGAGCTGATGTTTAAATGGCCACGGAGATGCGCTCCCGTCTCTTTTAACTCTGCACTTTCTCCGCCTCCCACTTCCATCCGCATCCCTCTTTCCCAGTCTCCCCACATCTTCACGCTCATCATCTCCCATCCTTCACACAGTCTGCGCTTAGCTCTTCACCTGTTGCCTCTGGAAATTCAATATCAAGTGCAGGGCATTGAAATGTCACCCCAGATTATTGCTTAACTTTGAAACACACTTGACACGTCTCACAGATTCCAAATGGACGAAAGTGTGATGTGTGTCCAGGCAGCGTCCGTCCAGAGGCTCAACTCCTCGGCCACGCGACGCAGAGAGGTGAACATTCTTCGTATCTTGTCTCCTTTCATTAACTTTATCCGACCACCACAAACAACAAGAGCAACGAGATTAGATTCGTTTTCTGTTGCTCTCTGAGACGCTGAGGTAAAGTAGTCTGTGGGCAAGTAGACAACGAAATAAAAGGGAATTTCGTCTGTGAAGGATCAAAACAATCCAAATCCATTTTCAGCTTCGAGCAGAATGTGCTATCTACAAGCATTTAAAATACTATTATATTATAGCATATGTAAATACAACATTTTGCACATTTTAAAAACATGTAAAGAGAACATTTTGCACCTTTTTAAAAAACATGCAAAAAAACATTTTGAGCATTGCAAAAAAGCCTAAATGCAGCGTTTTGCACTTTTGAAAAGCATGTGAATAGAACCTTTTGCACCTTTTTAAAACATGTACATAGAACATTTTGCAACTTTTTAAAAAATGTAAATAGAGCATTTTGCAACTTTTCAAAACATGTAAATAGACCATTTTGCACTTTTTAAAAAGATTTGCAGTGCAGCACACTGCAATTTTGAAAAACTCCAGCAACACTTTACGTAATAATCTCGTTTAGTGTTTTTCTACATAGCTCATTTTACCTGGTGCTTAAATTGCATAAAGTAGATTTCAAATCCTCAAAGACGCATCATGTCGTAAAGATGTGACTGGGTTGTTTTCCTAAATGAGGGTATTTTTGTTTTTTGTCTCCGTCTGCTCGTTGAGCATTGATTGAGGAAGGATTGAGAAACTGATAAAGGGCGTTCGTGGCGATAAATTTCAAAAGCAAGAAAGAGTGAAGATTCGTGAGGAAAGACGCTGCATTGGGATTGTCATTAATGACCCCGTGGAAAGTTAGGGGGTTGATAGGAACGGAGACGAAGGATTAATCGTGCTAATTGCAGTTGTTACCAACTGCACATGTAACTATTACGTACGCTCCTGGTGGCAGTGCCGGTCCCGGCTTTAATTTCTCAGCCGCTTCTTCCTCAATGACATTTAATGTCTTCAAAAATACAATTCATTATGCACGGAACTGCAGTGTGGGAGGGGAGACGAAAATAGACTTTATTTAGTCTTTGGGAGTGTGCCTTAAAATTTAGACTAATTTAGACGTATTTCGAGTGCTCGAGAAGTTTAGAGCGTTTTAAATTAAACTCATAATAGAAATATTATTCAACGATAATTCAATCAACAATTCGAGGCGCGGGTTGGAGCTGACGAATTCTGGAAAAAACTGGAAACTTTCCCGTTTTTATTTCTTTTAATTCGCTGTGCCTCTGCACCTCCAGCCTTTGTTCAGTCTCCCATGCAATGATTCATGATTCCAATTTATTATTGGGACAGGAGTGGCACAGAATCTACATATCGTCACGTACCACTGCTCCCCCACTCACGCCCGAGCAATTAGTTAATCACAATTAGTTTATCGTCCAGACTCCGAGGAGGAAAACATGCTCGTATTATTACGAGTTTATTTTTATGGGAGGCGAGACGCTAAAAAAGCTGTGCATCAAAATATTCGATTTTATTTGATTTTTATTTGTATCTCTCAGCAGTAGCAGCAGGAGAAGGCGAAGGGGGTCACGTTTGACGTTAACGTCGGAAGGTGGGGGAGTGGAGTTCAAGTTTAAAAAAAGGAGAATTGAAAGAAAGGAATGGGCTCGTAAAAGGTGATGGTGCATGGGAGATGGAAGAGCAGAGCTAAAAATAAACTGTTAATCTCCTCACTATTCACAAAATTTATTCAAATGCGGGCCTCGTTTACACAACTCGCGTCTCCTTTACATCTTAATTGTCTCCGTCAACACTAAAACGTGTGCTAACAACTTGGTTATCCATCTTCTCTGTGCACTCAATGCACATTATTCATCATGTGATCTATTTTAGATTATTCATTAGCAACTTAACTGAGCACTAAATATCCATCTTCTCAAACTCGAATTAAGTAGCTCTATGCAATTTATTGATTTTCTTGCCTTTACTGTTTTTTGTGGATCTTATGCATTTGCTTTTAATTAGCCATTAATAACACCAACGAAGATTTAACATTTTTATAAATGCTTCAAAATAACTATAATAGTTTTATTTACTTACAAACACAGCCAGAGATATTATGATGCTATTTTAATTTTGACAAGGTAACAAATTATGCAAATTATTATTCAAATTCAACATGGAAAGGAGACGTATTTCTAGAAGTTGTTTTCATTTCGTCGTTAAATATTGCATGCAGAAAATACGAGAAAACTGGGATTTTAACATTGAGCATAATATTTATGGATCTGATGGGTTTTTATTTAATTTTCGTGTGACGGAAAAAGAAGGTGCAGCGGAGTGTTGACGTTGGATAATCCAAATAAATAAAAGCTGATTGAGATAGACTCGTGACGCTCAGTGTTGGACGGAGGACGGATTGCTGAAGGGATCCCGAGGATCCGCATTGTTATTTGCATTCCCAGATTTGGGAGCGTCTGGTTGTTTGGGGATGAGGAGCGAGATGGGAACATGTGCACGTGCTGTGGGTTCAAATTACAAAATCCAGAATAATATTTACTCACTGATTTGACTACGTTTGCTTTTTAATGTCACTGCGTAGTACGTCACAAGTCGCAATAAAATTAGTTAATGACGATTTTGACTCACGCTTGATGAGGATTTTGTTGGGCGGCGGAAGGAAGGGCGAAGATGCGCTGGCTGATCTCGGCTTCCTCCTCCACAGCGCCACGAGGCCCACGATGCAGAGAACGAGGAGACAGAGAAGCAGGAAAAAAACGAGTCCCTCCAACGCCTCCCTCGTCAGCAGGCTGCTTAATCTGTTTGATTTAATACGCAATTTGCAGAACACGGATGCAGAATTAACATGTGGATTTTAGCCCGGGCATTGACAGTAAAAAATAGTGGAGAAACTAACGTTGACATTGACACTGGTGACAACTGCGCCGCATTCCCCTTGAACGGCCGGACGCTTTCAGTTTTGCCCGTTTTGAGATTCCCGCCGGAGACATGTGTTTTTCGGAGAGGGGTGGGGGTGACGGTGGGGGTCCCAGGGGCAAAGGGGTTCCCCACGGGGATTCTGTCGCTTCTGGTTTCATGGGACCGGGTTCCGGCTCCCGTTCCGTCGCTAACCTACCACCATGCATATCATTTTTAGTTGGATACATTTTTGGTTAAGGGATCGTTCTTAAATGATTTAATCGGTAGGGTGAGTGGGTGTAGTCGGGTATTGATAAGTGCCATGTTAAAGATAACTATTTATGCAATGGTTAAGCTAAAGACGGGGTCATAAGGTGCTATAGGAATAATGATTTTTTGATGACATCATTTATGCGCTACCCCTAGTCTATTATTTAACTACTTTGTTTGTAGAGTAAATAGAGTAATAGGGCTTTGCGAGATGTGCTCACCCTTTGACGACGTTCCAATTCGCCTCCACCGCCGCCTCCACAGTATTTCCCAATCTTTCATCCGATGCTGTGCTGATCGCGTGGTTCAATTAACACATTTAAATCCTCATAATTGTTGCAATTGTACCATGCGCTAATTTCAATGAATCTATGACCATAATGCACTGCAGTTGTATGCTATACACGAGGAGTTCAACTCACCTGTGCGCCCGAATGTGATTCGCATTTTTGATTGAGTTTTGTCCGTTGAACTTGACCCACGTCCCGTTTTCATCTGGTAACCACGTCTCGTAGCCCAGCCTACGAGTTCAAAAATGCACAGTGCTCACTCAGGTGGGTTCAAAATATGTTCATTCTTTTGATTGCATTGCGATTTGCCATTAATATAATGCTGATTAGCGAGAGTATATTATTATATACTGTATATTGTATATTGCACAGGTAGGTATATAATTTGTAAAAATAATTTGATCGATTGTCAAGTCTCAAAATGACCCATTTCCATTTTTAGCTAACAGCAAAATCCTCTACTACAAAACAACTGAAATATCGTTATTTTGAAACCATGTAAATACCCACATTGTGCTGGAGGTACGGTTTAGTATGGCTTGGAAAGTATACTAATTCTGAGCTGGGAAGGATCCCTAAACGTCACTTTTTGTATACGGTAGTACACCACTCAGTCGTCGACGTACGTATGCGGCACCAGACTAGTAATACGTACGCTCACGTATACGCATGAGTACGCTGCTTACGAACAAAACCGTATGCTTCTTCATACTAGTAATTGATACGAGCGAGTGTACACCTACATTCTTACAACAATGACACGAATGTATGCTTCACTGTATAAACGAAAACTGTTGTATGGTACACCAACCACAGTATAAAAGAAGTATGAAGATGCCACTACATTCTAATTACCTATGCGGTTTAAAAAGTATTCTACAATGCAACTAACAGTTAGTATGAGTGCGTTACTACAATCAAAAGCTAACTCACGATAAAAACAAATCCGACACACAAATTAGTTAAAAATTATCAATATCAGTTGTCTTTATTAGTACGCGAATTGTAGAGACCTGTAGATACATAAATTAGAGCATATTTATCACTCAATAAGTAACAATTAATCTATCTGATCGGCCATAGTCAAACACCACAATGGGAAACCGTATCACACGTTGACTTACATCTAAATTAACTTAATAGTGTCAAGAGTTTCAAAAGCCGACCAGACAGTTTATGAGACACGATCTTGAATGTTGTCAAGCTAATAATAATGACGGCACTAACAAGGATATTTTTAGCATTAATATTGAACCATGTATATCTCATTGCATGCTTTTATTGATGTAACACAGATTTAATGTTGTTTGTAGCCCTTTGGTCTTAATCACAATGGTCACGATGGAATTTTATTGTCACTTAAATTTTCAATAGATAGTGACATGTCCCACTATCAGAATATCTATTAAGACTGCCTTTTTGACACCAGAAAATTGTATCCAAGATACTTGCAATTAATTCCGAGCTTGTGGGTAATCCGTTACACTTAAAGACTTAGCAACTACTAATAACAGGAAAATACTGCACTGCCTGTAATTAGGCAACTTGAGCATTTCATGAAAAAACCGTTAAAAAGTAGCAAGCACGAGGTGGTTTGGCTAAAGTACTACTTATGATGGTTCGTACGAATGTGGGAATTTATAGACATGTCACATGTAATACTAATTAATGCATATTATTTGTATTGAGTGGCATGTAAAGATGTACCCACGGAGTTAGCACGGATGAGCATGATCGCAACACACAGAAGCGAGTACAGAGTGGCGTACTGACTGGTACTAATACGTAACATTGTGCTAGCATGCTTTTAATTAGCACAGCGCAGTATAAACAGCGACATACTATGCTATGCTAACGAAATGTGTACTTCTAGCGTGGTATGCGTAAGTATGACTTAGCACATGATGCGCGCGCAACATACTTTTCAGAATTGTACTAACGCGTACAAAACCATACTTTCAGCACAATGTGGGTAGCACGGTTTGCATTTTTTAGACCCTATAGAATATCATTTGGAACTTAAAAAAATGAAATATTTTGCACTTTTCAGAAATATGAAAATAAAAACATTTTGCACTTTTCAGAAACATGCAAATAATACATTTTCCACTTTTCAAAAATATGCAAATAAAACATTTTGTACATTTCAGAAATATGAAAATAAAAACATTTTGCACTTTTCAGAAATATGCAAATAAAACATTTTGTAAGTTTCAGAAAAATGCAAATAAAATTTTTGAAATTTATAAAACATGTTAATAAAAAATTTTGCACTTTTGAAAGTCACTTAAACGGAAAAAAGTACTTTTCAAAAACAAGAAATTTGGTACGCATCTATCTAGCCTAAATTGCAAATGGGTCATTTTGACTCTTCACTCACGATACAGTTTAGTTTTACCTTGCCCCAACATTTGCAATGGCTGGACTGACAGCATTCAGAATGCGCTCTTCATTCCTGCAAGCAAATGCAATTACTCGTAAAAATATCGTCGGCATTTAGTGGAGATGATAATTCTTGTTAAAAATCATATTTGGAATGCTCATTGTTTGTACCGGATTGGTGCACATAGTAAATTTTTATAAAATGGAGAAAATTGGGATATTCTGCGATTACCCAGATCCTTTGTCAGTGTGCAACACTTTCCCCGCTTTCTGTACAGACGCCGAAGCCACAATCGCCGCATCTCCATACCTCACCTCATCCCATATCACAATCACAGACACTACTACCACAGACACAAATGGGAAGATGCACATTTCGAGATGCGGAATGCAAAGACGGACGTGAATGTCACTGTCAAGGAAGTTCACGGGACGAGACGCAATTAATCACATTTACGACTCCCACAACTAGAACCAGGAAAATGCGATAAAATTAACTACGGCTCCTTCTCCAATGAGACTTGACACATAAAACGCGAGGATAATGTGTTGACTAATTAGTTAAAGTTTAATGATGACACAAATCCAAACCAGAAATCGATTATTCAATCAGCATCAGAGGCAAAACAAAGCGTCGTATGAAAGAGCCATTCAAACATCAAAACACCATTCAGCAGTTCCACGCGCAATAACAACAACAAACTACTTCCAATCTGTTACGTCCATTCTGTTTATGAGCACTGCGATGTAACTGCAAAGCTAGGTGCATTCTTTGCATGCTTTTCATTCCGCCTGCCACGTCGGAACTACGTAACACGGTGTGTGAAGAATCCAAATGACCCATTTCAAATTTATGCTACAGTTTAAATGATGAGCTATGTCAAAAATCAAAAATGACTCAATCGTCTAGACGCGTTGGGCGTTAAAGGTTATAATCACACGTGCTTTTGAAAAGTGTAAAATGTTTCATTTACAGGTTTTTGAAAAGTGCAAAATGTTTCATTTACAGGTTTTTGAAACGTGCAAAATGTTTCATTTACAGGTTTTTGAAAAGTGTAAAATGTTTCATTTACAGGTTTTTGAAAAGTGCAAAATGTTTCATTTACAGGTTTTTGAAAAGTGTAAAATGTTTCATTTACAGGTTTTTGAAAAGTGCAAAATGTTTCATTTACAGGTTTTTGAAAAGTGTAAAATGTTTCATTTACAGGTTTTTGAAAAGTGTAAAATGTTTCATTTACACGTTTTTAAACAGTGTAAAATGTCTCATTTACACGTTTTTGAAAAGTGTAAAATGTTTCATTTACACGTTTTTGAAAAGTGTAAAATGTTTCATTTACACGTTTTTAAACAGTGTAAAATGTCTCATTTACACGTTTTTGAAAAGTGTAAAATGTCTCATTTACAGGTTTTTGAAAAGTGTAAAATGTCTCATTTACAGGTTTTTGAAAAGTGTAAAATGTCTCATTTACAGGTTTTTAAAAAGGTCAAAATTTTACATTATTGAAAAGTCCAAAAAGCTCCATTCACATGTTTTAAAAAAGTGCAAAAAGTTCTATTTACAGGTTTTTTGGAAGGTGCAAAATTTTGTAAGTACAGGATTTTTGAAAACAGTAAAATATTCCATTTGAATGTTTTCGAAAAGTGCAAAATGTTCTAATTACAGGTTTTTGAAAAGTGTAAAATATTCCTTCTACCTACGCGATTCCAGGATCAAGATATTTTAACAGTTGCAGATAGTACAATTCATATCAAGCTAAAAAATGTATTTAGGTCAATTTGATTCTTGACTTACGGTATATGTATCTTAAATAATGAAACGAAACAATAAAGAAATACACAAGGCATTGTGAGTGAGTATGAGAGGAGATCTGTGTATCTTCTTTTAATTGACGTTATAATTTCATAAATCCATTCTTCTACATTTTACATAGCCCCTCCTCCTTCCCATTCACTTAACAATTATTAACACAACAACAATAACACGATAAACAATGAATTAAATAATACTTGGTACAAAGGAATATTCAGAGAATTGCAACTCCACATCTCCAGTTGCTTCCCCATCAAACTGCATTACACCACTTTACATTACAATAACTACCTACGTACGTACACTAGATTTAAACCAGCCCGCAACTCTACTGATTTTGTAAGTAATTATTTGATAAATTAGGATTAAACACTTAGAATAAAATCCAGCTGCCTGAGCTGCACCTAACATTAAATAGTTGATTACTTTGTGTGGAAAGTACAGGAAGTCAAAAAATGGTTCTTAAAAAAAATGAATCACAAGAATAAAGTATGAAGAGCGACGAGAAGTAGAATTAATTAATTAAGTAAGTGAATTCAATCTTATCAATCTTTGCAATAATTTCAGGTTCCATAGTTTCCAGTGTTTTCAGGTCGTTAGGCACAATTAATCACCAATTAATTGACATTTTGACTCTTCAATCACCCATCCTTCTTCTGTTTCTCGCATGCATTCCCTGGATGAGCCATCTTATCAGCTTCTTTCTTTCTTAACCTTCCTCACCTGTTTGCAAATAAATACAAACAAAAATAGAATTAAACAACAATGTTTCCATTTACGTCACTACGAATATTTTCATACAACAAACAGGATGTGCATTTCAACTGCAATAAAATTGCTGCTATTTCTCACCATAATTATAAAACATATTACGTAGTAATGCAATAATCATTTATTAGTCTTGATGTTTGTTTCAGTTCACGGCCAGAGAAGCGGAGAGACGAAACTTCTCAAGAAATTAGATAAGCAACTAACTAGTAAGATATTTGCATATATCTACAATCTACAAGGAATATATTAGGTGATTAAATGTGTTACCCATTAAAATCGTAGGATTGGTTTGAGATTTTGATTATTTGACAAAAATGGAGACGTTCATCCACATTGTTTGGGAGTCCCAAATGGGGGCGAAGCAGTACAGCCGCGTCAAGTTGTGCTTCTCATCCACCTCAATTGCATTGCTCAACGGGAACTGAACTGGAAGGCCAAAGTTCAAATATGAATTTTATTAAACACTAATTAATTGGTAAATTGCATTAATTATTTTATGCATGCATTAATCCGGACGTACTCTCATCAATAAATTCCATGGTTCCATCCGGATTTTCCCAGGCCATTTTGAGCCCAGTGGAGAAGAAGAAAGAGTTTGAGTGACACACGTAGCGATCTCGCTCAGTTCTTGATCTACTCGCAGGAATGTCCTCCTTCATGATCGTCAGAATCTTGTCGATGGGTGGGAGCTCGTTGAATTCCGTTACTAATAATTAATATGACAATAACTAGATAGAATTAATGTCTTTGGCAATAATGAAATGAATGTGTTCAATTTTAGTATTAGAACTCACTAATGACATCATTTTCTTTGGAGTACTGATGAAAGACGACATTTTCCTCAAAGACACACTCGATCATCCCAGCCTCCCGCGTCTCGGACAGTTCATAGGCCGCACAGGAGTCATTGACCCGGACCACATGCTGCTCACATGACCCTGGACACGGTTTACTCCGGAGGTACTTCTTCTTGATGTTGCAGTCACTAATTGACTCGCATCCCGTCGAGATCATCTGCGGAACCTCATCCTTCCTCGTGTTGCAACAGACAATTCGGCTGTGTCTCTGGTCGTACACCAGCTCCAATGGATCCCTCCTACCTGAAAGTGCATTCAACATTTTTTCTGTATTAAAATTTAAGTCATATAAACTGTATTGCATAATCGTAAAACCCCGTGAGGTTAACTTCCTCCTCAATCCCATATACTCGTATCAATTTTCCCATCTTAATCTTTCCATATAAATGATTATCATAAAACTAATTATTGCTTCTATTAAATTACATAATTGGAATAGGAAAATGAGTATAATGTGATTCACTTACTAGACGGTACCTCGTTGTCGGCGTCGTTTTCTGAAAGTAATAAAAACAACAATTTACAAATTAAATAATATTCGTTATAATAACGCGTTTTCGTTATTATAGTGCACTCATCGTAAAGTTGATTTTTACATTAAATGCTAATAAAACCAGGGGTAATTGCGATGGCGAATAAATACTTCCCAAAATGCATGACGGTAAATGTGATCGAATTTAATTTCGGAAAATAAATAATTTAAAACTCCTGAGGGTTTGAAGTTGAAACTTCCCGCCAAAAACTGCCATATGACGACAACGCAAACTTTAAATCACCGGTGAAAACGGTTTGTAGTGCTACTGACTACTGATAAGGATAAGGGGAGCGTGCATAAACTACATGGTATCAAAATTTGAAATTTTGAACTCCTACCCCCCTGTTTTGGGGTGTACGCTAATGTAAATGGATAGACCGCTTGAACTCTTAACCCCCTCCCCCAAATAATGAACAACATAATTTATGCACGCTTCTCACAGAGCTGCGCTAGTTTTCTTTCCATTCACTTTTCCGAACTTTTTGTTGCAAAACTTGCCCACTTCACTTTGCAAGTGTCATTTTCATTCTACGATTCTACCGGTATCATTAATTAAAAATAAAACTTCTTTTCAAATTCGTGTCGTAGTCATTGGTATTGTAACAGCGTAATTATTGTTTTTAGATGCTGAGCTTAAGCATCTATAGGAATGGCTATGTCCGTCTGTCTGTCTGTCTGTCTGTCTGTCTGTCTGTTCTTTATGCGCTACAGGTCACAGTTTTTAAGCGAGTATTTTTTAAATGGCCACAAATGCGAATGAGAAGTGCCCTATTGTTTTTGAGAGCGATCGAACTAACCAGTTTTTTACAATTAACAGTTGACTAGACCAACTTTTTTAGCCATCTAAAAGCATTGGAGAAAAACGGGTGATTTGCCGCTTTGCATCAGCCAAATGCACCAGCTAAATGGTTTCCTTACAGGCGCCAGTCAATGCACCAGAAACATGCACAAGTCATCAGCATAAGCTACCCGCAGAAGTTACCTGCACCCACAAAGTATACCTAAGGGGGGAGGTGTACTTTGGGTCACCCAAGAAGACGTCCCAACAATCTCAACTATTTTTTCCTAAACCATGAAAAAACTTTAAATACTTGCACCTCCCACCCACAAAGTATCCCCTAAGGGGAGGTGGTGTACTTAGGGTCACCCGCAGATGACGTCCCTAAAATCTAATTTGTTTTTGCTAAAACCATTAAAAAACTTCAAATACTTGCACCCCCACCCTCAAAGTATCCCTTATGGGGAGAGGGTGTACTTGGGGTCACTCACAAATGACGTCCCAAAAATCTTAATTTTCTTCCTAAAACCATTAAAAAACTTTAAATACTTGCATCCTCTACCCACAAAGTATCCCCTGAGGGGAGGGGGTGTACTTGAGGTCACCCACAAATGACGTCCAAAAAATCTTAATTTTCTTGGTATAACCATTAAAAAACTTTAAATACTTGCACCATCTACCCACTTAGTACCCCCTCAGGGGAGAGGTGTACTTGGGGTTACTCACAAATGACGTCCCAAAAATCTTAATTTTCTTGCTAAAACCATTAAAAACGTTAAATACTTGCACCTCCACCCACAAAGTATTCCATTAGGAGAGGGCGGGGGGGGGGGAACTGAAGGTCACTTACAAATGACGTCCCAAAAATCTTAATTTTCTTGCTAAAACCATTAAAAAACTTTAAATACTTGCACCCCCCACCCACGTAGTATCACCTCAGGGAAGGGTGGTGTACTTGGGGTTACCCACAAATGACGTCCCAAAAAATCTCAACTGTTTTTGCTAAAACTAATAAAAAACTTTAAATACTTGCACCCCTGACCCACTAAGTATCCCCTTAAGAAGGAGGGGTGTACTTAGAGTCACCCACAAATTACGTCCCAGAAATCTTAATTTATTTGCTAAAACTATTAAAAAACTTTAAATACTTGCATCCCCAACCCCACGAATTATCTCTTAGAGGAGGGGGGGGTTTAAGAATTAAAACAAGTCACAATCTTAAAAATATAAATATTTCTTATACCTAATGCTTTACCAACCGCAAACTAATGCTCCCCTACTCAAAAAATCATTCTTTTTAGGTTCAGAAGGGCGGGGGGGGGGGGATTCAGGATCAATCGCTAAATACTTCCGAAAAATTTAAAGCCTCGAACCTAAGGTTGGAATGGAGCACGCGACACCTAGATTCCCGTCTACAGCAATGAATCAGTAATGGCCTGAGCTAAGAAATCTCTGAAACGAATCTGTAAGCGTGTCAGATATGCAACACATAAGATACTTAGAGTCCCGTCATCAAGTTAGCTTTGTTTCCTGTCGTTCCAAGAGAAAGTCCTGCTACGTTTCGTGTCTTGCAAAAGAGCCGGCTGCTTTTTGTTTTGACGACGTTAAGGCTGGTAGGGGTCA
Source organism: Dicyrtomina minuta (assembly GCA_949802685.1). Lineage (NCBI taxonomy): Eukaryota > Metazoa > Arthropoda > Collembola > Symphypleona > Dicyrtomidae > Dicyrtomina > Dicyrtomina minuta. Next base: position 200,039 of record OX461810.1, on the reverse strand, counting down.
GACACAAATGGCGTTGCTTACCTTAAGAGTGGGTCACTTGACATTCCACCGTAAGGGCATCCATTCAAGCAATGCTTAAAAAGGTGACAAGCAGTTGGGTAGGCTTATAATTTTGGTAAATTTGTGTGTCGTCATTTGTGTCCGTTCCCAAAGCTGGTCAAGCATACGAACTTAATATTTTAGGTTTGCTATCTTGTATTTGAATTACACTCGGAAAAATCTATGCTTATCTGCATCGAGCACGGAATGTCGGCAAAAACCAATTGCAATATACCATGATAAATTTAACGTGGAATGAAAAACGGGTGAAATTCACGACTTTTTAACTTTATGCTGTAAACATACTCACGTTGATCGTAAAAGAAAAGTGACCGTTCATAAATAACTTCATTAGAAATTTCTATTTTAGAAAACCCACCCCAACTATTTTTACTTCATGCTGTGAACAAACGAACGAAGCTTATAGGTAGTTGATGACCAACCAATAATGGCGTCATTCAAATTCTCAATTTTAAGGAACATAGTTTAACCGAATGGCACGCAGTTCGTAATTTTTAGTGTCCAGTAAATCTTATACATAAGTTATTTATAAATTATATTTCAACTTCGAGGGTTACACAAGTTAGGAGCCATGCAAGGATCATCTAAAAATGACGTCATTTAATTATTTTAATTATAGGAATCTCTTTTGTCTTTAGTTCAAAAATCAAATTAATGGATATCCCTAACACCGTCTTTTTCTAGCATACATACAGGGATCCTTCATAAATGACGTCATCACAAAATCATCATTTTAAGGATCCTTGTCAGTGCTTCATGCAAAATTTGGTAGATTTATATGTTCAAAATCTACTTTTACCAGTATACACACAGAGATTGACTCCATAAATGACGTCGTCTAAATGTCATCATTTAAAAAAACACCCGTTATTAGTTCAAACATTATGTAAAATAGTATTTTAAGCATGGAATATTATTATTGTACATATTAGGATCGTCCAACAATGTCGTCACTAAAATATTGCACTTTGGAGCGTATAGAGTGTATTGTATGTAAATAATGTGAGAAGATGCATCAATTGACTAAAGTCAATATTCGCTGTAAGCTCAGCATCTACTTCGGGCCCACGGTAGGCAAATCCGGCGCGAAGCGCCGGATTTTTAAGTTCCACTTGGAACTTGCTCATTTATTACAGTTCGCACCTTACACCAATAAAGCTAAAAAAAGGTACCCATAAATATTTTATGTTGCTGCTTATTCAGATTCAAGTTTGACTTTTGAATTGACTCATGACCCTTTTATGACTATTACAAAATTCAATTGAACTAAAAACAGAGAACATTAAAAGTGGGCTGACTCATTTTCCATTAGTCATACAGACTCATACAGTCAACAGTCAGTTCACAAACCAGTATTTCAAAAATAGAGAACAGGTTGTAAAACATTTTTTTTAAACTGTCAACTGTCAAGAGGAAAGACTAAGGCAATCAGTCGTAACGTGTAAGTAGCTGGGACTTTTATTTTATTTTGTTTTATTACCTTGGAAAGGTTGAAGGCGCAGTTTGAGTTTCTCAGAACGCTGATCATTCTCCGTGGAGCAAACATATCTCCCATAAGCATCTTCTGCCGTCTTCACCTTGATGCGGAATCCTTTCTTGGGGTCGTAAATTATCCTGTCGTTCGGCTCCAGATGCTCCAGTGTCTCCTGATCAAACAATCAAAGCCGTAATAATAATTATTTGTTGTCCATTTTCATTGTTACATGTTATATTTGTGTTAATCATTAGTTCATTTAAATGGCTGGTGTCGTATATTCACTGATAGTTGATAGTTTTGTAAAATGAAGAAGATATTATGAGCCGTTATAAATTATGTTGTTAACTAATTTCAGTTCATGGCCAGGAGATGATTAAAGTAATATTTGAATAGGATAAGAATGTGTGTAAATTACATTGGTTAAATATTTGTAGAGCTGAACTTGGGCGTGTGGGTCAGAGACTGCACAGGGAAGAGTGATCCAGTCATCCTTCAGTTTTGAACTCACTTCAATTTTCTTCTCGGCATCGCTGTTTCCCTCGGAATGAAAATGTGACTGTAGAAATGTGCTCGTGTTTCCTGTAAGTATAGAATTTTACACATTTGGCATTAGTCACATTTTATTATTCAGTTTGAGTTTAGTCCTCAGTCAAATTTACACCACAATTATCTCTTTGTCATTTTCTGTGATTTCAACGTCACTACAACCAACTTTATTATCCCTTTTATTTTTTTTCACGTTATTCTCTCCATTTCATCCCGTGACTGCCAACTGCAGTCAAGCATAACGATTAAGTTTGGCCAAATTATATAACTACCATACCTACAACTAACAACCCATTATTTAATTCACCTTTTTTATCAACCGCTGTTCACTGTCTCGTTTTACAGTTGACTGCCACTCACTACCTGTGTACGTACTCGCAGGTACCTAACGTAATGAATTGATCATATAATAGAAACTCTGAATCGGAAAATGATCAAAGGTGGATGAGATGAGCGACAGGAATTTTGCATGACATTCGATTTGAGCTCCATTGAGTGCTAATCTCATGTCGTGCCGCTTTGAGAGATGAGTGCTCATGAAATGAATAATGAATGGGACGCCGGATGTTTCGCATTTGCCAAATCATTATTTTTTTGTTTAATTTTCTTGTGTTCTTGGTTTTGTATTTCAGTTTTTATGGCATCGTGAGGAGTATTTGTGTGGTTGTGGTCACATCATCCCCCAAGACTCGCTCATCGGATTCAGCTAATTTAATCCATGCTCATTTACTAACGCCGTGTGACGATTGATGACGCTATGAATTTGGCTATGTGCCCTTGATCTTTAACTTGCGGACTCAAATCAAACCTCTAAATTGAATTCTACCTGCGGGAAGAAAGACTAGTAATGGAAATGGAAAGTTTACCTGGAACGTAGACGTAGAAGTATGAGGAAAGATGAGGTCTCTTGATCCCCTCGCAGCTGTAGTTCCCAGTTTGTTTCTCAGCTGTGTGCGAGAAGACGACGGAGGCTTGAAATTCGTACGTTTCCGGTTTGTCTAAATCTTTGGCGAGTCGAAATGTCTCGGCGTGAACGGCGGGAGCCTGAGGTAAAAAATCCGTTAAGTTAATACACATAGACTCTACTAATAATTCTTTCTATAGATATAGCTATTTATTTTACTATGATATGTAACTTAAATTATTATTACCCCGTGTCCGTTGTAGACCCACTGAACGGGGAAGCTCGCATTACAGTTAAGCTGAATAGTCTTCCCGAAGTAGAAGTTGTCCTCAACGTTCAAATAGGGGAGAATGATGTCAGAATTAATCTCCTCACTCAGCACTTCCGTCACACCTCCCTTGAAATTCTTCCTGTACGCTCCGATTCGGGGCTCATCCCCAACATCTTTACTCACCGCCGACACCGACACGGACTTTGACTCGCAGCACTGATTCACCAAAATACACGAGAAAATTACACCAAAACCGAAGACGAGCGCAGAATGAAGATGCACACTTTTGCTTTTACATTTCTTCATGTTCAGTTCGACTGTTTGTTTGTTGCGGTTGGAGAGCTAAAGGAAAGGAGCACACACCTTCTTCGAGTGTGGAAATAGAGCGTTTGCCAACGATGCCAATTTCCAATGTTAACTGCCGAGAGGATTGGAAATATGAATAATTTATGTGGATGCGATGGGAATAAGAAGAACCTGTCTTCTTCTCTGATGTGATCTGCAGATGTGCCTTTGTTTGGCGTGTGTCTATGTGTTGACTGACGGGGAGCTGTTGGTTCGAGTCTTGAGTTTTGAGACTGACTGACTATATAGGAGTTGGGACGGAGGGTGACTGCTGAGGGAAGGAGGCGTGAGGTTGACAATAAGAATTTTTATTATTTATTTATTGTGTTCACTCTGCACTTTGCGTCTCCATTAAATTATTGAGTCAACCACAACGTGACACGAAACGACGCTACTTGTCCATCAAATTCCAACTTGTTACACGCAAATACCTATACGAAAAAAAGTCATATCCACGAATTACTCAAAAGTGAAGCAATTAGTGAGGAGGAGCGGGATGGACAAGAAAAACACGAACTGTGTGACGTCAGACGAGTTAATCTTTATTCTGGTGGATTCGAACGCCCTTTGCCTCCGTCAGTGATACTTGGAACAATTGGAATTGGAATCCCCAACGAGAACCACAACAACAACTGAGTACTCGGCACTGGGAGAATCTGTTTAAAGAACTGTGACTGGGATGCTGATGCGGTGGAGGAGGGGAGGGGACGAGACAAAGAGCTCCTGCTCCACATAATTCCGTACTTACATGTTAATTCCCTATTTATTTATTTATTTTATTTATTGGTCGTTGTCGTTGTTGGGTGAATGGGAATGAATTCGTGTGCGTTTCGTGGAAGGCGCTGCACTGCTGCTCGCTCCTCATTAGTATGGATATGCAGATTAAAAATGCTGCTCTGTATTTGTGATTATGATTTATAGATAAAAGCGACTTCTTGAGCCTTCAACACCTGAGCAGAGACTCACTGGATGAGTCATTGGATGGCCGTGTGTATTTCAGTCCTGCCACTCCACTTCATTACTGCTGCTGATGTCTTGAATTGAACAGTTGAAAGTTGACTACTTGGACTTGAATATTTGCATTCCTTTGCGTGTCTTATCGAATCGACTTTATATTTTCTCACGGAGTCCCTCACAGTCTTCGATCGTGCCTCTTCGCAAGGCTCATCACCACCACCGACACCGACACCGACCGATCGCTGTATGCAAAACCACACAATTCACAATGCACTCTCGTATCGTATGTAGCTACCACTGTCCTTTCAATTCTAGCTACGTACACACACTCAACATTTTTGATAATTAAATCGTCCACTGCCGCTGCCGGACATATGAATATTTCCAATTGATTACTGTGCTCCATAAGTGTGCGTATAGAATTGTAATGGAATATTAAATCGTATGCTGTAGTTGTATATCGTCCGGGAAGAACCAAAATGACCCATTTCCACTTTTAGCTAAAAACATTATGTACTATCTACAAAAAATATTGAAATATGTCTTAAAAGCATTTAAATAGACCATAGACCATTTTGCACTTTTGAAAAATATGTAGGTAAATAGAACATTTTGCACCTTTCAAAAACATGTAAATAGAAAATTTTATGTTTTTCGAAAAACATGTAAATAGAACATTTTTTACTTTTCAAAAACATTAAAATAGACCAATTCACACTTTTCAAAAATATGTAAATGGAACAATTTCCACTTTTCAAAAACTCGTTATTAACATTTTACGAATGTTTCTCATTTTGCTGTTATGGCATAGCTCATTTTGATTCTAGCTTAAATTGGAAATGGCTCATTTTGGTTCTTCACAGACGGTATGTACCTGTGTTGTTGTTGAAATGCTCATGGAAGGTGTCATATCAATATTCCAACGCTCTTAAAAGCTATCATTATTGAGCGGAGTTTCTTAAGTGCTTTTGTCTGTATGTTTTTGCTATATCCTTTAACCTTCCACGTAGAGTATACTGTCAGTCAATTAATTATGAAGTACATATTTAAATTCCATTTTCCTGGTTACTTAAGTTTCGCTAGCATTTCAAATTCTTGCTGGATTATGTAGAGCAGAACGTATTTATTTGAATTTATGGGGTGTCCATTATTATTTTTTCTTTTACTCTGTGTCTTCTAATGTCAACTCCAAATTCATATTTTTATGCTTCCGTGTTTGTGAATCGATTCTCGAAATTGAATTTAAATTCCATTTATTTAGTCATGCTACTCTCCCGGTTTTAGTTATATGAATATTTAACGAATGTGTCTAATGCAAACACCTCCACACATCGTTATGTATGTACTATGTAGGTATGTAGAACTTGGGGGCGTGCACAATTTACGTGATTCAAAACTCGGAGATTTTGAACGCCCATTTTTTTGGTTTTGACGTCTCTGTTAAAGAATTGACATACAGATTGACCCTCCCCCCAACGTTTCGAGTAATTTACGCACGCTCCCTTGCTCGGTTCAGAATGGGTTTTATAAGGCACCAGAATATCGTACGTAATGATATGATAGTAGTTCTAACTAAACGGAAGTAAATGCTTCTAAAATAAATTGGAATACTTTGATGTTAGAGAAAAACGTTGCCTATTTAATTATCGTTATTTTTACGGTTTTGTAACTGTCAGTAATTTCACATCGCTATTAAAGCCCGGACAGTGGTGGGTGTACCGTTACTGGCACCGGTTACAACACAATATTTGAAGACGGGAAAGAAATGTTTTCCTATAGAGTGAATTTGACTTGCCTTTACTTTGTTCGCAAAATGGAAATAATGTAGATATGGCATTTAGAGAGTAAACGGGAAAGAATTGAAAGAATTTGATGCGATTACCTCGTGTTGATTTAATGGACGCGATGCAATGGAGTGTGACAGGAGTTGAAAGGAGAATGATGTCAGACTCGAATAACAAATTATTTTTTAATCAGCTAAATGGCTTCTGCTTCTGTATCAATAATTCCCTAATTATTTATTTACCTTTCCACTTCCCTGTCGCAATTGCAAGAGAGTAAACAGCTGACGCTCAAAGCACATTCTGAGACGTAATGGAAATGATAACAAAGTCACAAAGTGTGGGATCTTTCCTCCTTGCCCTATTTTTTACCTTGTGTACGATAGCAATTTAATTGGGACAATTGTGCATAAGTGACATGTGCTGTATTAACGTTAATGCTTCAGAATTTAGTAGATTTGAATTTATTACAATTTAAATAATAACTTTGCGTGTGGTTCATTAAGGTAGTAATTGAGGTGAAATTAAAGTGAGTGATGTGACATGAGGCATAATTGGGGATAATGACTAATGACGTCTACCAAACTTTGTTGACAGACAACATGTTGATCCGCTTCCACCAGGCCAGTTCCCGGAAGGGCATGTTGAGGCGGGACAAGACGTCGAGTGCCACTTCCTTACTCATCGGTCTCGATATCGCGGACCTCACCTGCTCCCGAAGACCCGCATAGCGAGGCTCGTTCAGCGTCCGCATCAGCTGAGTCAGATCCGATGCCAGTTGATCCGCGTCCCGGGCACTCAGTCCCGCCAGCAGCTTCTGTCGAGACGCCGCGTTAAGGCCACTTTGGCTGAGGATGGAGTTGAGGGACGAGGAGCCCCGACCGCCTTGCCTCACGCTCCTCCACGCGCTCCACTCCTGCAAACACCAAGTGAGACAATTAAAACAATTAAATAATTATTAAAACGGATGGATTAATTAATGAGCTTATGTCAGGTACTTGAAACCTAATAGAAATTAATCACCTCGCTTTCATCTGTAGGTGCTCCGTCAGCTTCCATTAGCGTCCCGAGACCCACGCCCAACAAGGCAACAGCAACAAGGCAACAATTAAATCTTCCCATCTTCAAAGTGTCACTATACAACAACAACTCTGCTTCTGAACTGAAATGTTCTCCTCAAAACTTCCGGACTTTTGCTAACTTTTTCCATTGACTTCGCAACCGTGCCGTGTTCCATTTAGTAATGAGAATATGTACGGCAGTTTTGAAAAGTGAGAGTAATTAATTTTCAAATAATTGTTGTACTCGTATTAATTTCTGGTTTTCCTGTCGGCGAAATGTAGGTCATACAAAATTAGCTAACAAATATAGTCAAAAGTATTTCTGTGCGCCTTGCACCTCTCCGTGAATAGCACATCCAAACCGCGACCCTTCAAGGAAGTACGGAGATAATTAAGGCATGATTAATTTATTAATCGCCGCCTTTTAATTATTGTGTATTTTTATTTGGGTCCTTTTAATTTAATTTAAAAATTACTACAGTTCGCTTCCTTCCAGAAAACTTAGATTTGGCTTCCGTATACGTGTATTTCACTACAACCAACTACCTCCCTTGAAATTCTTCCTCTACGCTCCGATTCGGGGCTCATCCCCAACAGCTCTTCCCGCTTCCGACATGGACTTAAAGACTCGCAGCACTGGTTCACCAAAATACACGAGAAAATTACACCGAAACCGTGGACGAGCGCAGACTGAAGATCCACACTTTTGCTTTTACATTTCTTCATGTTCAGTTCGACTATTTGTTTGTTTTTGTTGCGGTTGGAGAGCCGAAGAAAAGGAGCAGACCTTCTTCGAGTGTGGAAATAGAGCGTTTGCCAACGATGCCAATTTCCAATGTCAACTTCCGAGAGGATTGGAAATATGCATAATTTATGGGCTGTGTTGACTGATGGGGAGCTGTCGGCTCGTGGATTGTTTCGAATATTTTGCTTTTAGAGAAAAATTTGGCCCATATAATTGTTGTTATTTTTTCGGTTTTGTAAATGACAGGAATTTCATATCGCTATTAAAGCCCGGACAGTGGCGGGTGTACGGTTACCAGAACCTCTTGCAATATAATATTTGGAGACTGCAAAGAAATGCTTCCCTATAAAGTGAATTTGACTTGCCCATATTTTGTTCGCAAAATAGGAATAATGTAGATATGACATTTGGAGAGTGAACAGGAAAGAATTGAAACAATTTGATGCGCTTACCTATAGTGTTGGCCTAATGGATGGGATGCAATGGAGTGTGACAGGAGTTGAAAGGAGAATGTTGTCGAACTCGAATAACAAATTATTTTTTAATCAGCTAAATGGCTCCTGCTTCTGTATTAATAATTCCCCAATTAATTATTTACCTCCGTCCACTTCACTGTCCAAATTGCAACGACGTAAACAGCTGAAGCTCAAAGGACATTCTGAGACGTAGGGGAAATAACAGCAAAATAAAAATGTCCCATCTCTAGTGCTTGCTCTATTTTCTATTTTGTTTGCGACAGCAATTTAATTGGGACAATTGTGCATTATTGACATTTAATGTATTAACTTTAATGCTGCAGAATTTAGTGGATTTGAATTTATTACAATTTGAATAACAACTTTTCCTGTGGTTCATTTAGGTGGAAATTGCGGTAGAATTAAAGGGAGTGATGTGACGTCTACCAAAACCAAACTTTGTTGACAGAGAAAATGTTGAGCCGCTTCCACCAGGCGAGTTCCCGGAAGGGCACGTTGAGGCTGGACAAGAGGTCGAGTGCCACTTCCTTGCTCATGGGCCTCGATATTCCGGACCACACCTGCTCCCGGAGACCCGCGTAGCGAGGCTGGTTCAGCGTCTGCATCAGCTGCATCAGATCCGACGCCAGTTGATCGCCGTCCTGGTCACTGACTCCCGCCAGCAGCTTCTGTCGAGCCGCCGCGTTGACTCCGCTTTGGATGAGGACGGAGTTGAGGAACGAGGTGCCCCAGGAGCCCTCACCTCCTTGTCTCACGCTCCTCCACGCGCTCCACTCCTCCAAATTTCAGGTGAGACAAATTCAAACAATTAGATAATTAATGAAATAACATCAATTAATTAATGAACTAATTACAGGTAAGAAATTAATCACCTCGCTTTCATCTGTAGGTGCTCCGTCAGCTTCCATCAGCGTTCCGAGACCCACGCCCAACAACGCAACAGCAACAAGACAACAATTAAATCTTCCCATCTTCAAAGTGTCACTGTACAACAACAACTCTTCCAACAACTCTGCTCCTCAACTGAAAATGCCTTCTCAAAACTTCCGGACTTTTGCCCCTTTAATTCATTGTGTTCCATTTGTTAATGAGAATATGTACGCCAATGTTAAGTAGTGAGAGTAATTCATTTTTAAATAATTATTGTATTCGGGCTAATCTCTGGATCCTTTTCCTGTCGGCAAAATGTAGGTCAAGCAAAAATAGCTAAAAAAAGTAGCCAACGCAAAAGCATTTCTGTGCCCCTATTGCACGGATTCGTGAATGGGATATCCAAACCGCGAGAATCACCATAAGGAAGATCAGAGGTGATTAAGACTTAATTAATTAATTAATTAATCGCCGCCTTGGAATTATTTATTTTTATTTGGGTCCTTCTAATTTAGTTTCAGAATTACTGCAGTTCGCTTCCTTCCAGAAAATATGGCTTTGGATTCCGTATACGCGTACTTCCCTGTATAACCAACGTATCTAAAAGTATTTCAACCAAACCCAAAGAGGGTTTTGTCAAGCTTCAGCTTTGAAACATAAAGCGTGAGAGGAATGCATTAACGAGTACTGTATTGGGATCGTCCATAAATGATGTCATCAAAATATTTACATTTCTAGGGCCTTGCATGACCCCCCTGTCATCAGTTTAATCATTGCTTAATTGACCATCTTTAGCATGAAATGTGAGCAGTAGCCAAGTAGACCCAGTGAACCTACCAATGACGTCATTTGTGGGCGACCCTGGTATCTAAAATACAATCCAAGTTTTTACTTATGTGTCGGCGTATCTCACTATGTGTGGTTTTCTGTGTTTATATTCTTTCCAAATTGTGCCTTTTGGTCAGGCAGTATGTGGGGTGGACTATTTGAAGAAATGCGGTACGGTGTCGCTTGTGGAAGGTTTAGCTACTTTGGATAATACGGTAAATTGTATTTGCAATATTTTTCTGTAATGAATTACTTCACACGCTTCCTCTATGTTGTATTTTGAGTTGAAAGCCGCAACTTAATCAAATTCCGCATTTATTTGTGCATCTTAACATTTGGGATTTAAAATTTGAATTGAATGAAAAGGAATGACACACTTACTTCTCTATTTCTATTCCTATTTGTTCGCATCACGCTCAGGTGTACTCAATTATTATTGATGCAAGATTCAAAATTATAGATGAACGAAATAGCAAAAACAATGGAATGCTAATGGTGTCAATATTTATGCTATTTGTTTTATTTTTATATTTAGGGAATCCATGCAGACAGTGTTGCAGCCTACACTTTGAAAAATTACAGATCAAGTTTTAACCGCAAATGTTCCAGTTTCATCTCAATCCGCGACCTGCATTCATCATAGCGAGGATGAAGAGGTCAATGAACTGCATCGTGAAATTATTCAAAAAATCCTCATTGATATAATTATTCGAGTAGAATACGAAATCGTTCTAGTTAATATTCCAGCAATTTAATTCATTTTTATTTGAGACGGTCACGGTGTATATAAAAGGGAGACTTTCGTATCTGTCTTCAAATCCACAGTCGTCGTCTTACTTTCTGCATCCGATTTCTTGTCTCCTTTTTGTTTGCTGAATTCTACATCCACTGCGTGTAACTTGCATTTCCAAATATAAATAATGAAATTCCTACGAGCTGTGGCCCTCACGTGTCTTGTGCTTCTGAGTCTGTCTTTGACAGACGTAAGTGGACTCCCAGTGGCGAGTGAAGATGCAGATGCGGATGACATCGTGGTCCTGTCCGCTTTGAAGCCAGCCGTCGATTCTGGAGATGCGGAGGTGCAGGAGCCTCAGGACTCTTCCGAAGAGATTGACTACGATGCCTGGCACCACGGCGGCGGTGACGGTGACGAAGACGACGAATCTGCAGTCATCCCCATTTTAACACCCGTCGCCAAACCTGAAGAAGATGAAGAGGCGGGGCGAGATGTTCGATCAGCTGACGCTCAAGAAGATCACTACCACCAAGACGCGGACGACGACCACCTGGACTACGGCCACGTGGAGCCCCACTCCGACCACTCGCTCCAATACGACGAAGACCACAGCGACAGCAGCGAAGAGTCGGACGAGATGCGGAGGAAGAGGCGCAGTGTCATCACTCAGGACCAAGGCAAAACAGCTGTTCCAGACTTGATCTCAGAAGATCGAGAAGATGACGTGGTCGTTGTGGAGTCGTGTGATGACTCGCGCAGAGTCATCAACTGCGGAGGTGGGTCTTAAGTTTACTAAAATAATTTTTTGAATGTGTAATAAGTAACAAATTAAAAATTGGATTTGATTTTTTAATTGAAGGGATGTCAGAGAGGGCGGAGTCTATCGAGTGCGCTGCCTACCGGGCGAAATGTCCAGAGGAAAAGAATTCCGGCAGCTTTGTGGACACTTTCGTCAGCTGTGGCGGCTTTTGTTGAAAACAAAGATTGCGCATTATTTTAATTATTTCAATGTTATTTATTTCATCACCATTTAATTTATGTTGCAGTCCAACCAACAATAAGTCAAGTTTCGTCACTCCCACTCACATTCTGATTCTGCTCCAAACGAATTATTCTAACAAATAAAAACTCTTTCTTTCTTTACTTTTTCCATTCAACTCACTTTTATTACATTTGCTATGTAATTTGCGGGTGAAGGTTCTTAGGGATCGTCCATAAATGGTGTCATTGGCTTGTTCAGTAGGTGTATTACGGGTATTGATGACACCATGCCCTATGCTAACGCCATTTATGGACGACCCCTTATTGTGCAAAGTGGAAACTAAAACTACTCCACTTTTATTGCGTGTCAAACTATGACATAATATTCAAATTCCAAATAATCGATTTCTATTGAGACTTCTCAAATTGTATCACTATGAAAATGTGGGAATGGAAAAGGACAGGTGCGACAGAAAATTCTGCTATTTAAAGGTTTTGCACGTATTTTACTTTAGGACGCGTCTTGATGGGAGAGGCACTTTCGCGACTCACAAATATGATTGCGTTCTACTCAATTCCATTGTGTGCCACTGCACTGAATGTGAATCATTGGAGAATAGAAATCTGTCCAGCCCAACAAGTCCACACTTCCTCACTACGTAAACACTTTGCACCTCACCACAATCCCTTCAATAGCAATTCAATTAATTATTTATTGAATGCAGCTTGGGATCGTCCATAATTGTTGTCACAGTTTTTCTGATGAACCCACCTGCCCTAATAGTAGAATGGCAACTGCTTTGAGATTACTTTGTATAGAGTGGTTTTTATGGCCCACTCACCCAGAAGATGACGTTGTTTATGAACGATTCTGTTACACAAACATTGTCTCATTACTATTTGAATGTATTCCATTCCACAGTTCTGTCGTTCGGGATAATATTATCACTCTGTAGACTTGTAGTCCAACTTTTATAAAAGACGAGAAATACAGCCACAGCCATTACTTCAAAATGAACATCACTTTAACCAAATGATGTAAAACTTTTTCGAGTTTTTTACCACACCCGCACTCCTTGCTAAGTATGTAGTAGTTCTGTTAAACTGCTTTATGCATTTTCCCCACACGTTTTGTGTCTGGATCTGGAAGCAAACATCCAAAAATAATACACTGGATAAAAAAGTGGGTTACAAATTACAATTTAGCAATAATCATTCAGCTCCGGCCAATGCACGTAACCACCCACTCATCCACAATGCGGAGGAAATGGACCCAGAAATTTGGGAATTTCCCAAGTGACCAGTGCAGTTCAACAATAAAAATCATCGGTCTTTCACTTTGATTCTCATAAACTTTTGATATTTTACATTTTGTACATTTTTGTGTTCAACTAAAATTGTCATGTCAACGTGAGTGCCTCTGAAAATCATAGCCACCCAAAAAAACAAGAGTGTTTTCTTACTACTAATTTTACGTAAACTTTTAAAACAAAATATTTGAAAGTAATACCGACTTTTACTCACAAAACGTACGAAATAAATTTAAAAAATGACAATAAAATTATTTATTTAATAATTCAACAGACAATTTTGATATTTTTTTAAAGCGACCAACTTGGTGAAATAAACAACACTAAAATGCTAAATACGGAAAGTAAGTGAATGGTTTTTAACGCCATAATTTAAATGCGCGGAAGCAAGCAATGCATCGGTAGAAATAACATATTAAGAAATTAACAAATAATTGCTACTGCTAGAATCCGAGAGGCAGACTGTGAGACTAGGTTAGCTGAGTCGTAACTGTAATCGTTCGGTTGTCATCCTTGATTTTAAAATCAAATCAGTAAAACCAATAAATAAAAGATGGCGACTTCCGTTGACAGCGGAAAAGGAGACGATGGCTTAGCTGCAAGCGCGAAGACGAAGAAAGGGGAGGAGGAGCCAAGTTTGGAGTTGCGCATGATTTTTACGCGCCTTGGAATGAAGCTCCTGCGCTTCGTGTTCCTGGGTCATCTGTACTACAGCTACGAAGTCTTCGCCTGCCTCCAGAGCATCACCCTTCACAAATTCCCGCCCGTGTATCTCTACGCCTGGACGGGTCTCTCCGTCCTCCTCGGCGTCTACCTCTTCATCTTCGGCCGACCTTCGCTCTGCGGCGGGGACGAGATCCTCAACTACATGTTTCAGCTGGACAAGCGCCAATCTCGCAGCTTTTCCCTCCTGAGCTACCTCCTCAGCGGCGCCACCTACCGCCACTTCAACACCCTCCTTAACCTCATCTTCCCCTACATCTTCATCTCCACCTTCGCCGCTCACGCCCAGATGTCCCTCTCCCACTCCAGATTCGTCCCCGTCTACTACGTCTCCCTCGCCCTCGCGCATCTCAAGGGCGTCCACCCCACTGTGGGCAGGATCTTCGGGAGGGTGCGCTGGACAGTCCACTCCGGCGCCATCTCCGCCCACCTCCTCCTCTGTCTCCTCGCCGGAAATTGGTGGGGCGCCATTGGCTCCATTTTGATGGCGCTCTCGACGATTCTCGTGGCCAAGGATAAAATAGATGACGCGGGATTCTCTTCAAAAATAATCCACATCTCTGGTCCTGTTCTTCACGCTCTCGTCGCGACGGGCTCCTCCTTCGCCATCACAATGTCCTTCAAGGGAATGAGCTCCTTCGTGGAGGAGGAGGATCGGGAGGTGGCGCTTGTGACGCGGGAAGATTTAAATTTGATTCTCAAGCCAATTACGACACTTTTCCTTGGAGATTCTTACGATTCATCGTCGCAAGCGCAGGACGAGGAGCTCTGAGAATTCATTTTATCAATTTTATACATTTAATTACAATTTAATATCGTAATAATTTAATCCATGATTGCTAAGAAATTAGAGTGCCAATAAAATTGTATGGAGTAGAATAGAATTAAAAGTCTACCTACGAAACTCGAATGTCTGCGATTCTTCTGTCGCATGTTTTGCATGTAATTAAACGTCGGTGTTGTACATAAATTGAAAAGTAGCTACATAGAAATTCTTAGAATAAAAATAGTTGACATAATGACGTTGAAAAGTGGACGCAAGTGAAACAAGTTGGTCTACTTCTATTGCGATTGAAATATACTCTGCAACTCTGCTCTTGGCTCACCATTCCATTGTTGACTTTTGGAAGGGAGCGTGCGTTAATGACGTGATGCTAAACTCTGAAATTTAGGAACCCCTATATCACCCACTAATTTTGATTTTTGGTATGTACGCCAATGTTAAAGGATAGGCCACCTCCCCCCTCGTAAAATTCGTCTCAAGTAATTTGTGGACGCTCCTAGTGAAATATGTTAAGTATGTAGAGGATTATTTGTCTTTCTTTTTGTAGTCACAATCTGAATGAGTAGCTGAGCGGCTGATCATGTTGACGAGTGCATAGTGGTGATTGTGATTGTGATTACTGCAGTGTGCATCTTGGATTGAATTTTCGTGTCACGTCTCACTCAACCTGAAACCGTCTTTGTTGATCTGTATAGCTGTGTGGTTCTTGGGAGCGTTTGGATTTAAGTTGTGAGCGAATATAGGAATAAATCCTGTGAGTGGAAATAAAAATAAAAGACCCAGTTGAAACCGGTAAGTGTCCCTTTTTATTTTATTTTACTTTATTTGTCCATCGACCTTTCCCATTCGTTTCAGTACTTGGGGATTCCTTGGACGAGTCTCCACTTTTCAAGCTCATCTTTCGTAACTTGTTGTAACAACAAGAAATGCATTGGTCTAGTCACCAGTCACACAGCCTCAGCTCACCTTCCATCTTTTCGTATCTCTCGCCCAGTCTCAGAATCGGTCGTCAGTCTTTTAGCCTCCGCCGAGGATTAATTTTGTGGCAGGATTCCATCAGTTTCTCCGTAACATCTGCTACAAAATTGGGAAAATAGATTTTAAGCTAGAAAATAAAATTCGAAAAGCGGGTAGTAATCAAGGCAATAAATACAAAATGTGGGCTAAGCGCTGCCTGTTCCCAAGTTCACTTTGTGTTCTTCTTGTATTTCAAGTTTGCGCCAAGAATAATCTGGGCAATGGAGACAAATTAGAAAGTTTGGGCTTGGATCTGGACTCGTCGCAAGTGAGCGTCGTGAGTCAGTCTGCCTCCTTCTTTGCCGCTGATCTCTACCAGGTAAGTCACCACCAAGATCAACCATTAAAAAAAATTGACGTTGTACTTTACTGATTTATTTGCCACTGCTAATTTTCAGGAATTAAAAGTGCGGAATTTGGTGGATGCGGGGAACGTAGCGTTTTCACCTTTGAGTCTGAGCACGCTGCTGGTGATGCTGTATGCGGGAGCGGCTGGAGAAACTGCCTCGGAGATCAAAACTGCCCTTCGGTTATCCGGACTTAACGACTCTGCCATCTTTGAAAGCTACTCCAACATCTCCTCCTCTCTCAATGTGAGCATTTTTATTTTACTGTTTAACTATGTATGTCGTGAGTGGAGATTCAAAATGACCCATATCCAATTTAAGCTAGAGTCAAAATGGGCTATGTCAGAAAAACATTACCTTAGAAAGATGCGCTAGATGTTAATAAAAGGATTTTGAAAAGTGTAAAATGTTCAATTTACATGTTTTTTAAAACAGGAAAATATTGTGTTTTAATGTTTTTAAAAAGTGCAAAATGTTCTATTAGTTTTTATTTACATATTTAAGTGAAGTTCAAAATGAACCATTTACATGTTTTAAAACAGTCCAAAAATTTCTATTTACATTTTTTTTAAGTCCAAAAATGTTTATTTAAACGCTTTGAAGATCATGATACATAATTCAGTATTTGATCATAGATAACGGATTTTGTTTTTAGCTAAAAACGGACATGTAGGCCATTTTGATACTTCGCCGACAATATGCATTTTGTTGTGGAAGAGGTGTTTGAGGAAAATCCCACGTTAAAACTGTTCAGAGTTGATCCAAACAAAACAAAGTTTAACGATAAAGATCTACAGACAGAATTACAAGGAAAACAAAATTAGCAAATTAAAAGGAGTGCGCATTGGTTTGTCGTTAGACTGCAGTAATTTGCGTATGTAATTATTCGTAACTGATTTTGTAATTGGCAGAGCATCGAGACTGTGACGCTGCGGACGGTGAACGCGATCTACACGGACGAGAAGTTGGTGCTTAAGAAGAGCTACAAGGAGAATCTGGGCCGCTACTTTGACGGAGAAGCTGAGCAGATCAACTTCGGACTCAAGCAGTCCGCCGCCGAGACGATCAACAGCTGGGTCACCAATCAGACGGACAACAGCATCAACGAGTTGATCACGCCGGGTAATTCATTTCAGGCAGTCAACATAATCTCCTAAACAAAGGCTTACTCCAATACATTAGATGAGGGCATTTGAGAAAGGGCACAATGTGCAATTTACCCTGTTTTAAAAGTCCCAAATATGCAGTATTTTTACGCATTTTAAAAATTGCAAAATAGTCGGTATTAATCACCGTTTTGTAAGTGTGAAAATTGATATATACGCATTTCAAAAATGGTAAATATGTCGTTTTCACTGTTTTGTAAGTACAAACCATGCTGCTAACACAGCTTTGTAAGCGCAAAATATTGTATCTACGAACTTTAAAAATGAAAAACATCGTATTTTTAAAGTCTTCACTGTGGACTACATACTGTTTACACGGTTTTGAAAAGTGCAAAATGTTGTATTTACATCTTTTGAAAGTGCATAATCTGCTATTTACCCACTTATGAAAGAGAATAATAACATGGTCAGATAATTTTAAAAGTGCAAATCATGCTATTTAAACTTTTTGGAAAGTGCAAATCATGCTATTTACATTTTTGTGGGGTGCAGATTATGCTATTTACATCTTTATGAAGGTGCAAATCATGCTATTTACATTTTTGTGAGGGTGCAAATCATGCTATTTACATTTTTATGAGGGTGCAAATCATGCTATTTACATTTTTATGAGGGTGCAAATCATGCTATTCACATTTTTGTGAGGGTGCAAATCATGCTATTTACATTTTTATGAGGGTGCAAATCATGCTATTTACATTTTTATGAGGGTGCAAATCATGCTATTCACATTTTTGTGAGGGTGCAAATAATGTTATTGACACCGTATTAAAAGTGAAAATGATGTTATTTACGCCGTTTTGAAAGTGAAAAATGTGTAGTTGGACTTATAAAAGCATAAAATGCGGAGGGGTGCTCCCTAAATGTGGTGAAAAATGATGATAAAAATGGTTGTTAATTGCAGACAACATTCGGGACGACACGCGGGCCGTGCTGATAAATGCGATTTACTTCAAAGGCGCCTGGGTCCACAAGTTCGACGCGAAGCTGACGGCGAAGAAGGAATTCCACATCAACGACAAAAAGAATGTCCTCCTGGACTTTATGAGTATCACAACGCATTTCAAATATGCAGAAATTAAAAGACTTGAAGCTGAGGCCATCTCTATTCCATTTCAAGTGAGTAAAAAAATCACAAACAAAAACAAACTGTAATGAACCATAATTAATTGCTTCTCTGTTATGTCTCAGGGGGACAGAGCAAGTTTGGTGGTTCTCCTTCCCAAGAATACGACGACGTTCGCAGATTTCGAAGACAGACTCCAGGGCTTCGATCTATCTAAAATTCCGCAAGATCTTGAATATAGTTTAATTCATCTCCGCATCCCAAAACTCAGGATCGAGTCCACGCTCGACTTCGTCACTGACGAGGCTCTTCAGCACGTAAGCCACGTTCGCATTATTAGGCAGACTACGCTACTGCTTTAAGAAATGAACTAATTTTACTTATTTTGTTTCGGATTGAATCCCACAGCTGGGCATTACTTCCGTCCTCGGAAAGAACCCGAAGGTGCGGGCGGATTTGAGTAATTTGGCCGAAAACTCGGGTAACCTTCACGTGAGCGGAGTCTTCCAGAAAGTTTTTGTGGAGCTGAATGAAGTGGGAGCGGAGGCTGCTGCCGTTTCTCATTGTACGTCAACAATCACCAAAATTTCTATTTTCGTTTTTTGTAAAGAATTGATTCTAATTTCTACATTTTTTGTTTTTTGATGTTCCACCAGCTGTGTTCGTGACGAAAATCTTCAACCCGAAGCCCCCTCAGGAATTCGAAGCGAACCGCCCCTTCGTCGCGTTCATTTTTGACAAAACTACAAATTCGATTTTGTTCCTTTTTAGAAAAGTGGAGTAAACCAGGAAATCGAAATTGGGAATTAGAAATTTTTGGTTGAGTTGGTGATTATTTTTATTAATTTATTTTGTACGAGTGTTACATGCGGATATGAGGTTTTGCTTGGAATAAAATGAAGTATAAAGTACCTATAAGAACTTGTTGTTGTTTTGCTTATGCTACTGACGGCTACGAGATTTATTCATTTTGTTTTGTAGTATATCCAGTTGCAAAAAAACGGCTGCTCTCGTAATTAATTCTGATTCCAGTTCAGTCTCCATTACATTTACATGATCTTCGGATCAACTTTTAGTGTAAGAAAAAAACCATTTAATATGCTCAACAATAGTTTTAGTGTCTGACAGGTGCAACTTTCAAGAATTCAAGGGCAACACGTCTCGTCTACATTTCTACGTTTTGTGTACTGCGTAAATTATCCATTCACCAGAACCAGAACCATAAACCAGAAATGTATTGGAAAACCCAGTCACAGCAAAGCTGAGCAATTACTGGAAATACGAAATACTGTGGACTTAAGTCGTAAAGCCAAAATAACACAACATACTTGGGTAGGTAGGAAAATAAATTCTGAGCAAAAAGCAATCTCACTTGGCGAGTAAATATTTTATATAACTTTTAATTTGAATCAACAAGACATAATATGACATTTAATTACAATTACGTAACTCGGACTTATTGGCGTGACTGAACAAATGCTGAAACATATTTCCTTTACACTTTACACTGTGTAATCAAAAATAATACGTACGCAGAGAATGTGCTTCTGATCGCAGTGCTCAACACAGTAAAGTGTGAGCAGTCAAGGAAA
This sequence comes from Dicyrtomina minuta, assembly GCA_949802685.1. Lineage (NCBI taxonomy): Eukaryota > Metazoa > Arthropoda > Collembola > Symphypleona > Dicyrtomidae > Dicyrtomina > Dicyrtomina minuta. Next base: position 179,996 of record OX461810.1, on the reverse strand, counting down.
ATAAAAATAATGAATTATTCTCCAACAGTAAACAGCCCCTGCTGCAACTGCAACTGCTCCAATGTTTTGGTTTCTAATCTAAAAAAAACGCGTCATAACTATTTGCACTACTGCATTACATTGTTTAGCACTTGAGCCCCAAGTGCTTCACCCACTTGAACAAAATAATTATCTCAGCAACTATTAAAATTAATTATTTAACTAAACCAACCAGCTGCCCAATACACGTTGTTACAAGTACCATGACCGTAACCGTAATTACAGACGCACATGGCCTGCTACTTACAGAGTTAACTATTTACGTATCCTTCACACCAATCAGAATTCAATTTCATTTTACAATCTCCCACCATCAATGGATTTATCACAATATCCACAAAAAATCAGTCTGCATTCACTTAACATACGTACTTACGCTTAATGTATATAAAAAACTTCCGCCTACCGAACCAACGGCAAAGAGCAAAGTAAAGTAGACGAAAGTAAACAAGAAAAAAAAACACGATTTATAAACTATACAAAATTAAATTATATTCATAACCACAACCACCCATAAGTAACTGAGACTGTTTTTGTTTTGTTAAGATTCCTTGAATATCCTTATTATTATAATTTTTATATCAAAATGTATGTAGTTCTTTATCTGTAATTATTTTACTATTTTTTGTATGTTATTGTTTGGATTGGGCAGGAGACAGAGTCTGTGTCTGGAGTGTGGACGGTGTGTCGCGAATTTTTGAGTTGATCCCGGATCCAATTCTGTTTTTACAATGTTTGAGTTCATTCATAAATACTTATCGTTCTACAGTTACAAAAATTGTCATTTGATAAAATTACTTAATCTACAGATCAGTCACTATAATGAAATCCTAAATGCCACTTCTTTTAATGAACATATATTGAGCAGTTGAGCCATTCAATTCAATTGATTCCCTTACAAATACCAATACCAACAGACCACTAACAGATAAAGGAGTAAGATTAACATAGAACATAGGTAGGAGAGCGAGCACTCGCAGAGCAGTCGTCTCAGCCATACACAGTCACAGTTAATTTATTCAGGAGTCAGCTGTCAGCTTTTGTGAACGCAGTGGAGCGTGTACCTCCACACTAAAATAAAAAGTCTATTTAAATACATTAAGTACCTACTTACAGCTACACAGCAGCACAGCTTTTTTTAAATATCATATTCTTAATTCTTCGTATTCGTGTTGCCTTTTGCCAGCACGTTTTTGTTCCCATAAAATGATAGACACAAGGCTAACTCACTCCCATTCATTCTGCACAAAACCTCTAATTATTCCTTCAACGGCCACAACGCCAGACGAGTAACTACCTATACCACTTCAAATATTTCATTTTTTCATCTACGCAGAAGTAAGGATACAAATCGTACAAAAGGTACATAACAACTTTACACTTACGACAGTTGACAGAGCTAAAAGATAAATTCTAATAATAAATTGCAATTACAAAAATTAATCGTTCAAAAATAGGCACGTGGATACTACTTATACAGTTCTACATTGTACACAAAAAGGCTTCTCGGGATTTGTGTGTCTGTCATTATTTCTGATTAAACTTTAAGTAAATGGTTTGAAAGGGAATTGCGCAACATTTCTAGGACGGCGTCTCGATGCCTTTAATTTCCACATCCACCACCATCAGCAAACACCATTCAAATACGAAGCGATATTCAACGTTAAAGTTTCATTCACTTTTGTTGTTTATTTGTTCGTGGCTGATTCTGTTTGGGATGATAAAGCGGATGGTTGATGTCGATGTCGTTGGTGATAGTGGTTCGTTCGTGTTGAAGTGCTTCTTTGTAGTAGTTTTCCTTGTATATTCTAGTTTTGTAGTTGTTGTTCTCAATTATTTGTAATCGCATTAGCGAATTAGTGGAAAAGACGAAGACAATTAAGCTGAGAGCTTCCCTTTGTTTTTATTCTTCAACTTCCCATCTTCCTCCACTGAGATGATGTGATCAAACTCCACCATTCCTGTGACACAAATATGACAAAAGTTACAACCAAATCCACATCACACATACGATCAAACTAATCATACTTTAATACATAATGTAAATTGAAATCAGTAGACTACAGACAACCTTTGATTTTAACTACTGGCTATTATTGAGCCACATAAAAATATGATTTCCTCAATCGTAAAAGTGACCAGTAGTGGTGTTAAATTTAATTGGCTTGACAAAAAATAAACGTACTGCGATAAACGATGAATCGATCTTCCTCCTTGAGCCGACGACACAGAGCACGTCTCCCGCAACAACAAAGGAAGAACATGGAGCCGACGAGGAGCAGAGATGACACGACGAAGATGAGGAAGATGCCCAACTTCTGATGATCACTCATCCCCAAGTCCTCAAACTCTGACTGTAGGAAATTCACTGTGTTGCTGTGAAAATAAAAATAAAACATGCAACATTTTATTAATTAGGTATTTTATTATTAGTCAAAGTATCTCCAACCTACAAAGGTAATTAGGACGTCACAATTATTATTATTAAGTAATTAACTCATAAAGTTTCAATTCCAACCCCTTCTGGTTAATTAAATTATCATCCAAAGAAATCTGCACATTAATAATGAAAGCATGTGATCAACACAGACAGGGACCAATTAACGAAATTATTAGTGCATGTGAAGATGAAATGATGATTAATTTTAATGAAGTTATACAGTTTGCTATAAAAATACCTTGCTAGTCCTAGTGTTAATGAATAAATAAATGAAGTGCTTACTTGTAGGCTGATGACACATAGTTGGAAACCCCGTCGATATCTTTTTGAATCTCAGTCATGATGATCTTCTGTCCGTGTCCTGAGTCCGTCACTGTGTCTCTGTCCATGTAGTCGGCCGACTCAACTTGCTCAAAGGGTGACGACATGATCAACTTTTATTAATTTCTACCAATCTCACTAAATTTCACTTTGAATCACACACAAAAACTGATCTCGAAGACGATTGCTGCTGTGGTGGTTGATTTCGTTTTCACTTTTTGTGACCCAACCGAGTAATTAATTTGAATATTGATGTTGTTAGTGGTCACTCTCGTTCCTCACTCTACTCTTACTGCTCAAAAAGGCTAAACACACCTTCAACTTTGTTACAGGAATTCAGATTTTGAAAACAACAAGTGTCTTGCGATGTGAAAAAAAGGAGAGAAGAAAGAGAAAAGATGAGAGATGAGATGAGATGAGAGAGAGAGAGACGAACTGCTCCGTCCAAGTCCAAAGATGAGAATGTCCAAGGGAAGATGTGGAATTTGTGATCTGATGCAATGTCTTTCATTCGCTATCAACTCCACTCACCAAATCAGGAGGAAAGCTTCGCACAGACAAGAGACAAGAGAATTTGAAAAAAAAGGCAAGAATGTAAGTGATCAGCGATTATAATGTTGAATGTATGCAGAATTTTTTATCCGTCGGCTGAGTGTCTCCTGATTATTGCTCCTTAACTGGTTTCCTTTGCTTTTCCGCTTTTCTTTGTCTCGTAGCAAAACACTTTGCAACTGAATTTATGTGTATCTTATAATTTAGGAAAAAACAGTGTAGAGACGTGTGGACGTGAGGCTGGAAGCGGAATAGATTAGAAATTAAGAACCACAGAGTGTAATCACAAATAATCAGAATAATCACAGGTAGGTAGGCAGTCACTGAACATGCAGAGTCACAGGATTTTGATTTATTCCAATTCTCGATCACCCATAAAAAATGTTGAACGTCTTATTTGCCCTGCGGTTGGTTTAGTTTACTTTTTTTGTGAGTAGAACAAAAAAACTGAAAAAGGTAACGTGAGGAATGTTAAAGGACGCGAATGGCAGAGATGTTGGTTGGGGGTAAAGGTAATGGAATAGTTTTAATGTTAATTGTGATTAGTTAAAAGTGAGTTACGTATCGCGTGTTTCGTGAGTTGTTGTTGTCTTGTTGTTGAAATTATTGTAAAACGTAAAATTGTTGTGGAGACTGAAAAAAGGAAGGAACCTTTCGTCTGAGCGATTCTCTTGGAAATGAAAAAGAATCGAGTGAAGCGGAGTGGGAAGAAAAAAGAATCTGGGCTCAATGGGAAAATGCAATGAGACTCCCAGGCCGCAGATGTCCCAAACCTTTTTAGGGGACGTCCACCCATGACGTTAAATTAAATTGTTACATTTGCAAGCCCCCACCAAAACCTCAACAATCTCACTAGCTGTCATTAGCCCATATGCTAACTGCTAAAATAAAATTCGCTACCCCTCATTTTCTACAAAGATCCACGACATTATTTAGGAACGACCCCCTCAGTAAGTATTTGACAGAGTGTAATAAATCTCAACGGCTCTGCTCTGGGTCGTGTGCACTATGCGTTTCTGTACAGATCACTTTGCCCCTCTCCTGGGTTAGCACTTACCGTAGGTCCTCTCATACAAGTACCCGCGTTGTATTAAAACTCGGAGGTCTACCCCCGCGTTGTATTTGTAATAGAGACCTGCATTATAGACCGTGTTGCTAAAACATAGCAATCATCCCGCCTTGTGTAAAATATGAGCTTACCCCCCGCGTTCTATTGGAGACCCGCGCAGTGTCCGGGGAAATACGGTGTGTACTAAAATGGTGTGTACCTAGGTAGATTGGAGATACTTTGGTCCGGTTGAATTTGGATTTGCTCAGAATTCCTTGACAAATATTTTCCCTTTACTTTGTGTCGTAGATAAAGGGACTGGATTGAATTGAAAGACGAAAACTATTCCGTCAGCTGTTCGCTTTTTGCCTTACCTCGTCTTTGTCTTTTTCACGATTATCTCACTCGTTCGGCCACTGAAGACACGGAGATACATACTTTGCGTATCCTTGACCGACAGCGAGCAATCTCCTTCATCCCCTGCGTACACCAACTTCTACATTAAGACATTCCACCATTAACACGGCAGTCACATACGCTTCACAATAATACTCCACTTAAAACACCTACCAATTTCCACTACACTTTCATTTGTTGTTTTTTTTTGTAAATTCCAATTGCGTAATGCTACATAAAATAAATGTAATGCTACCTTTTCGCCAAATCACATACGTCCATTACGAAACAGAGAACATTACAATTTTTTTGAAAAGTACAGTTTAAATTTTGGCATTAGCTGCAGAGGGGCTACATATTACGAATTTAGTCGTGCATCAGTTTTGTTTACGTTGCTCTGTCTTCATACGTTCCTGCGATCGTTTGCCTAAACGTTGTGATTTTAAAGTGGCGAGAATTGTAAATTGGAGAGTAATTCGTTGGTGGACGCTGAAGGACGGAGACATGATAAAAGTATAAAAGGCAGTGGAGTTAAGAATAGAGTGGATTTAGGGCTTGCAAAATCAAGACCAAGACTTTCGCCATTTTCAAGACCATTCAAGAGTCTTGAAAAGTCTTGAAATTTCAAGACCACCTTGAAATTCAATTATTCCAACATCTCAACTCTTTATATGACTTTTCAGACAAACTTGAAAAAATTTTGTCAAGAGTCTTAATTTTTTCAAGACTTTTGAAAGTCTTGATTTCAAGACTCTTGAATTTTCAAGACTTTCGAAAGTCTTGATTTCGAGAGTCTTGAATTTTCAAGACTTTAAAAAGTCTTGATTTCGAGAGTCTTGAAAATTCAAGACTTTTAGAAGTCTTGATTTCGAGAGTCTTGAAAGTTCAAGACTTTTTGAAGTCTTGATTTCAAGAGTCTTGAAATGTCGAGACTTTTGAAAGTCTTGATTTAGTCTTGATTTCAAGAGTCTTGAAATTTTCGTACCTCCAGAAGTTGAAATAATGGCGAAAAAACTGAGTTTTTTGCTTAAAAAATGATTGTGTACATGTTTTTGTCAGTCTTGATTTCAAGAGTCTTGAAATTTCAAGACCAGCCCTAGTCTTGATTTCAAGAGTCTTGGTCTTGACAAGACTTTTGAAGTCAAGACTTTTGCAAGCCCTAAGTGGATTGCAGTGTTTTGTTATTAAGAGGCCTCATTCACTCGCAGTGCTCTTGGAGTGTGGCGTACGTGGTGGAGTGGAGTTGACAGCCACACAAAGGCGAAAGTGTTGGGCTGAGATTTTGGAATTATCATCTCGTCGTCCGTCGTCGTCCCTGCGCTCGCTCCCAAATAAAGAGATTTAAAAAATGTGTGAGGGCTAAATACAAAATTAAAAGAGATGCAAAATTCTAAGTAGAGCTCCTCACGGTCTTTCCTCTCCTTTGAAACAATGCAATAAATAAAATACAGATAAAATGGGTGATTACAGAATTACAGATGAAGGCAGCTCAAATTCTAATGAATTGCTTTGCGCTTCACCAGAGATGACGTTTTGGGATAGTCCATAAATAATGTCATGGGTAGAGTCAATAGGTATTGATCAGGGCCGGATACTGCGGCCAGTGCAGGCAGCCCCTGTCGACTGAATTTTGAAAAACCATATGTAAATGGAACTTTTTGAATTTTTCAAAAATATGTAAATAAAATATATTGACTTTTAAAATACATGCAATTACAATTTATTTCACATTTCAAAAAGCATGAAAATAGTAAAATATTTAATTCTTTTTAAAAACCATGTAATTAAATTATTGAGCACTTTTCAAAAATATGTAAAAAAAAGTTTTTTTGACTTTTCAAAAACGTGTGAATTAAAATTGTACATTTCAAAAACATGTAAATAAAACATTTTCCACTTTTCTTAAAACACGTAAATAAAACATTTTGCACTTTTGAGAACCAAGTAAAAAAAAATATTTTTCACTTTTCTAAAACATCCAAATACAACATTTTGCACTTTTCGAAAACATGTCAATTAGAACAATTTGCACTTTTGAGAATCAAGTAAAAAGAACATTTTGAACTTTTCTAAAACATGCAAATACAACATTTTTGCTTTACCAAATAAAACCTTTAATACAGTTACAATTGTGGTTTTTGTATGGAACCAAATTGCTGCCTAAAAGCAATTCCTACATTCGGCCCTGGTATTGATGGGACCCCATGTTAAAAATAGGCATTTGCTTAATGGTTAAGCTGCTAAAAGGGGGGTCATAGAGAAATTTGCATGGCATGTTTTATGGACGACCCTTGAGCGAGTGAGAGGAAAGGAAGGAGAGTTTTGGAGTTTTGTTGAGAAAAGTAGGAGAGTGTGTTGCATAGAATTGTGTGTGGTGAATTGGCTTGATGGGGTAATGGGACTGGGATGTAAATGGACTGTGGAGAATAATGAAAAGACGCTCTGTTATTTCATCGTCTTTTTTTACGTCAGACGCTCCATTTCTGTCCCAGGCTCCACTTCCCCACATTCACACAACAAAGAACGCAAAGCAACTACACAACTTCCCAGCCCCACAACCTGCAATTAATTAATTATTACAAGATTTTATTGAGCTCAACTGCTTTTTTACTTTTTTCAGTCCCATCCCCATTTCCCCATCCCGTCACCCACAGAAGCGAAGCAGCCGTAGACAGGAGTTTGGAAATTGCAGTGTGTGAGACGACAGCGAATGGAGTGGATTAAATAATTCTTTTTTGCGATTAAATAAACTTTTCTATTTCACTCATTTTCACAACTTGGCTACTGCTCTGCAGGGCATTGAATTCATTTACACTCATTTCCATTCGTCCCACCATTAACTCACAATAATTCTAATTTATTCCCATTTCATAAGTTTACGTCGCATTATGTCACCAAGTCAACTTGTAGACAGTCTCTGAAGAGTCAAAATCGTTTATTTACATTTCAGCGAAGTGATAGCAAAATGCGGTATGTAGAACAACTCCAAATACCATCATTCTCGTAGCATGTAAATAGAACATTTTGCATTGTAACAAAATAGTGTAAATGGAACATTAGGCACTTTTTAAAAATATGTAAATAGAAGATTTTGAAATTTTCAAAAACATGTAAATAAGAGATTTTGCAATTTTTGAAAAATACGTAGATAGACGTATTGCACTTTGCAAAAATGTGTAAATAGAACATTTAGCACTTCTTAAAAAGTCTGTAAATACAATATTTTGCACCTTTCAAAAACATAAAAACAAAACATTTTGCACATTTTAAAAATGCATAAAAAGAAAACTTTGCAATTTTTTAAAATTGCATAATTACAACATTTTCCACTTTTAAAAAACTCATATCTAACATATTCTACACCTATCATCTGATTAGTACCTCATGTGGTGTCATTTAAACTTGGACATAGCTCATTTTGCCTCTTCACTCAGACTATGCAATAACCACGTAAGATGTGGACACGGCTGAAAAACAAGTAATTTGGTGTAATTTTGTAATTTTTGGGGCTGAAGTTGAAGTGCAAATATTGGAAGGTAATGGAGCAATGGGATTATCACAATTTTATTGCAATTCCAATGTGTGTCGGCCGCTACGCCGCGGTCTACATCTTCGCTTTGCATTGCGATCTGTGCATAAATAAAGTGGAGATAATAGTTTGATAAGTTTGCATCACATCTGATCATGATCATGACTTTAATATTCAAAACTCGGAGCGCCGCTTACGAAACGAGAATGTTGCATAGCAATCAAAAGCAAAACAAGTTTCGATGATGAAAAGCCATGCAAAGCCAAGAGGCAACTATTCATTACCATTCGCTTCTAAGCTATGCAGCTAAATTCAACAAAATTGTGTAGAACAGTTACAAAACACATTTGGTTTTTTCGAAGCATGTGGCCCAGATGAGACGAGATGCGTCCACTTAATAACAAAGCTGAATGCAAATCTCACCTACATTTACTCCACACTCAGTCTCTGTAATTATTCGCGTGACGTAGGCATTTGGTTTGGTTTTTGAGGAGCTAAACTTGGCCTACGTAATTACATAATTCATTAGAGATTCGTCCCGTGTAAAAATAGCTACGCTCTGTCTGAATAAAAGTAGACAAAGAAATGAATGTTGAGGAGTGAGGAGACCCTGACACTGACCTTCGACTCCGTTCTGCACGAGATGTGGACGGAGATGCTGATCTCTCCCTCCCTCTCCATGCAGTCCAACTCCACACGCTAAATCCACTTTTATTTTATTATCTTTTTATGCATCGGCTAAGTATGACGTAGGACAGAAACAACATTGTATTTCCTATGCTTTATTTCCAGCACTCAATCCACTCCAAAATACCTGTCCATTATTTTTATTTTTGTTTTCGTGCACCACCCAATTAAGCACTCCACTCCACGCACATTCCAAGTTATGAGAATGATATAAAAAGGCCCAGAAAAGCGAAAAGCTCCTTTGATTCTGTGATAAAAATAAACACTCAACCGCAAGCCCCAAAACGCAGAGAATAAATCCATAAAAGAGCATCATTAAAAGTAAGTGTAGTGCTACAGACGCTAACAACTTGAGACAAACTGCAAACAAACGATAAAAGCAAATTACAGTAGATGTGGCCCAGCCACCGCAACCGCACAGCCCAAAAAAGCCCCACTCGTTTTCTTGAGTTTTGTTCATTAGATATTTTCGATTGCGGATTGTTGATGCATTTTTAGGTTTTTTTTTAGCTTCATTGTTTTTTTGATTGACTGCCGATTTAGAGACCGCAACGTTCAACGTTGAAGTAAAACCGTTTTTAATTCCCATTCCAATTATAGCCACAAAACAAAGCCTCGGCTCCTTTTCCTTTTATTCTCCCTTTTCCATTCATTTTACGACCCCTCACAATTTTATTTGTTGTGCCGTAAACCGTAAACAGAAGCAGCCTTGAAAGTTGGACGAAAATAAAATCAAAGCCTCGCTGTCTGGAAACGTAGGAAACGAGAAAAGCCGAGGAAAACTTTCCACTCCTTCGCATCGACGGTTGACGGTAGGAAAACAAAAGCAAGAAATGAACCGAATGGAAAATAATAAGGAAACTTGTCAAAGTCTCGTAGCGTGGATCTGCGGATCATAAAGGCAAAGGCCAAGAAGGTTCCTACTTAAGCGCCGACTAATTATAATTCCAGCGAACCACCCACGCACACAGACTGCAGGTAGAATTGTACGCCAGCCTTTCCAGTGCAGATACACGAAATAGGAAGGCATAAAGTTGGAGATAATATCGAATATCTCATTTATTCTTATTTCATATCGAATATCTCATTTATTCTTATTTCACTTTCATATCTCATCAAGTCCAGAGATGCAATGCTCAACTCCAGCAGCTAATTAATCTTAATGACGCACAGAACAAACCCACTCCCACTCTTCATCTCCATTACAGATAAATGCAATTAATTATTAATTACACACGCTCACACGCTTCCTCGTTCCCGTTCTATGTAATTCCCTCCAAAAAGTGGAAAAATCAACCTTTCAATTAACCTGCACTACAGGGATCGTTCACAAATTATGTCACAAATAAGACAGCGCAGCATTCGTAATGCATCTCACATGCTCATGCTAATGAATCAAGAATGATCTCACTCACTCCTACTGGGGCAATCTAATTTACAGTCAAGTGATATGGAGACGTTTACATATTACGTTAACAAAAAACAAACATATAATACCCACACACCCGTTACATACTTGGTCAACGTTGGAAATTTAAACGCACGCCCCTCCCCGTGTTGGAATCGAAAAGTGAGAATTTTATTCCGCCGACGTAATATGTGAACGGCCATTTATGTTGTGTAATTAATTATCTAACGTACATAAGTGAGCAGGGAGCGTGCACAAATTTTGTGGTTAAAAAATCAGAGGTTTTTTGATATGCACGTCCTCGTAAATGGAAAGGCCGCTTGCCCCCAAACGTATGGTGTAATTTATGATTATGCAGCTAGTAACTAGTTAACCCCTCCCCCCCCCCCTCCCCCACCGTCACATCTCCTGTGCATGGGATTACGAAATATTTGCTCCTTGTCTTGACTTGACACTCCGTGTCCTTGTCAAATGTCAAACTGAGTCCACGAAAAGGAGAGATAAGAATTAATTCCAGTTTAATGCGACTCAGGACTTATCCTACTGCTCAGCCTCACACAGATAATTACGCAATTGAATACGAACCACATCTTCATCACGTTGTCCTTTCCACTCCTCGTTGTTGAGAAATCTGAAATGAAATGTCAAATGTCAACTTTAAAATCTCGGCACGTCGATGAGCTGCTACTGCTGCGTAGAAAAATGAATCTCGTTCTCGCCTCTCAACCTCCAACCTCAATAATTTTGCATAATGACAACGCAACAGAAGCCAAAGCTCCCAAACTAAAGCGGCTCTCTCAAAATCTCTGCTGATCTCCACTATTTTTACGTATCTTCTGCTAATTAGGAGACACGTCTGGCACGCGGCAACAATTAGCGATCCCGTCTTTTACTCCTTACTGTTAGACAGTCCCATTTATGTCTTATGTAGAAACCACAACGAATGCCGTAAATGCGGATGACAGGTAGAATCATGCAATACTACAGCGAACTACAGCTATTCTTATCCTCATCTCTCTCCATTCTTCGTCTCTGGGCACAAGCGACAAAAATTACCTCACATCTCATTCGAGATAAAGACAGCGGCAATGCAATTAATGACAATGTGGCATGTGCCCAAGTGATTTAAAATTTTCCACTAACGTTACTTAAACATGCATTCGAAAATACTGCATTTTTTTTAAGTTGCGAGACTTGGCTGATTTGCCGGAGATATGAGTTCACTCACTCAGCGTCTATTCATAGAACAGATCGAAGTTCAACGCTACTTCTTAACCACACATTATGTTTACGATTCACAACTATTTATTTATTTAATATCAGAATCAGTATTTGCAATGTACAAACAGAGTTTCACTAAAAATAAACTGAACAAGAAAAAATTCAAAAACCACAAATCTCAAATGTTCCCGCCGCCAATTCAAGGAAAGCAAGGAAAGGAAATTATGACAAAACTGTTTAACTGTTAACTAATAAATTAAATTGGTAAAATCACAGAAATTTTAAAATGATAATTTAAATAATTTACACGGGAAATGACGAACTAATTTATTTGTCTTCGACATTCTTGAGTCTTTCCTCCAAATTCTCGAGTCCCTTCCTCGCCGCAGTGACGCCCTTCTTCGTTCCGCTCTTCAACAGCGACCAGCCTGTCGTCGCGTGCCCTCTGCGATTAACACCAAAATTAATATTACGTAATTACATAGCTAATTAATATCGTCTGTGAAGAACCAAAATGACCCATATCCAATTTAAGCTACAATCAAAATGAGCTATGTCATAAAAACAAAATGAGAAACATGCGTAAAATGTTAATTCAGAGTTTTTGAAAAGCGTGAAATGTTCTATTTATATGTTTTTCAAAAGTGTAAAATATTTTATTTACATGTTTTTGAAAAGTGCAAAATGTTCTATTTACATGTTTTTGAAAAGTGAAAAATGTTCTATTTACATGTTTTTGAAAAGTGCAAAATGTTCTATTTACATGTTTTTGAAAAGTGTCAAATGTTCTATTTACATGTTTTTGAAAAGTGCAAAATATTCTATTTACGTGTTTTTTGAAAAGTGTAAAATATTCTATTTGTTACATGTTTTTTCAAAGGGTAAAATGTTCTATTTACAGGTTTTGGAAAAGTGTAAAATGTTCTATTTACATGTTTTTGAAAAGTGTAAAATGTTCTATTTAAAGGATTTCAAGAAATATTTGAATATTTGTGTAGATAGTGGATATTGTTTTTAGGTACAAATGGATATGTGTCATTTTGGTTCTTCACTCACGATATATGGTAATTTAAACGTACTAAATAAATTGTTCAAAATAAAAAATAATTTACCTGGCAGAGTCTAAGGCGGTGCTGGCGTGACCTCTGGCCCAAGATGCCCAGCTGGACAGACTATTGTTGTCGTCGTCGTCATCCCCGGGCGTTGGGGCGGCGTGGAGTTGAACGATGACCACGGCCAAGATGCTGAGGAGCGCCAGAGATTTGTGCAGAGCCATTTTGATTGAGAATGTTTTCGGTTTTAATTGGGAGTAAATGTGAAGTGCTCTTGATTCGACTGTGGAGTGGAGTGTGAGGAAAATTGTGAGGAAAGGGATTATTTATTTATTTATTCATCTGGACTTTGCCTCCACTTTTTTGTGTACATAATTTAATTTGTTTACTCATCCAATATTCCGTTTAATTACTCGAGCTCCTTCCTCAGACCACTTGGCTTATCTCTTCCCAGGAATTCCATGAACAGAGGCAGTGATACACTTTTAGTTTTTTAGACGCTGCTCTACAAGTGGAGGGTGTGATATCATCACTTTTCAAGGCGCCGCTCATATCCATCGCTCCATCGCAGCCGATTCCCCACAGAAATGTTTTCTGGTTTCCCATCTCTACTCCCCCACTTTACTCTTCGTGTGGTTTAAATTAATAGGAAACTCAAAATTACAAATAACCATAAATGTTTTTTTCATTTCCTTCTTCTTACTCAAGTGTCGGTATTTATTCCTTTTCGGACAAGTTTCATTAATTATTAAATTATTACTCAACAATCCCGTCCAGCCAGTTTTTAGATTATTTTTTCATAAAAGAGTCGTCCATAAATTACGTAGTGTCAAAAAGGTCTCTTTCAATACAACACAACTACGAGTATGACGCGAGCAAGGGTAGGATAAAATGGAAGAGATGACAATCCACCTACCTAATCTTTGTTAGCAAAGTGGAATTACACCCACCCACCCTGCATACTAACGTAATATGTGAATGCCCCGATAATAAGCCCGGATAGTATGAGAAGATTTTAAGCTGCAGTATAGTTACCTACATGCAGTATGTAATTTGTAAGTGAGCCTAATTGAGCATATCTGTTGCACAATGCAGAGCAGTGCTATATAATTACTTACTTGGTCTATTAATTCAATACGTTTTAATGTGTCGCAATTAGTTACTTGTATCTGTAGTTTTTAACACTGCAACTTGAAAGTAATTGACGTAATTTTGTTGGATCAAAAGCATACACTGGATTTATAATGCCAATTTAAAATATTAATTTTCCTCATTCCTATACATGGAAGCGAGTCTTGATTTACTTGGGATGAGGATGAGCGCAAATACGGCCACCGCCGAAGGAATTATTCCCCGTCCCACAATCGTCCATTGTCTTGGCATTTAAGCGGTCTAAAGTAATGACAGACATGTTTAGTTGACTATTTTCGCAAATTATTTCTGAGTCTGTAACCGTACAAGCCATTTAACTAATTAATCAACCCGTGACCCAGGGCTTCAAAATAGTCAATGTAAATTGCAAAACATGTGGGTGAAGTACTGCGAGTATGTAAAATGTAGCAAAATGTATGCGGATAAAGCGGAAAAGTAAAGTGTGATTTGAAAGACGTAGACTGTTTGGAGAAAAAGGAAAAATGAAGGCGTATTTATTGTTTGTGAACATTGAGGATACTTTCCTTTGGATTCCCTTCCGTCCCCAAGAGCCACATCCTCCCAAAAAGCAAGTAAGAAAAGAAAAGGGAAAATAAAAAGTGAGACGGACCGCAATTGAGGAAGGGAACTGTGTCACTCGTCCGTCCAACAAACACTCGCTTTTCAGACCGAGACACGAAAGACAAGAAAAGGAGAAGTGCTCAAGTGGACACATGTCGCAATCGCTGGGAACTAAACCGTTGTCTGTCCCATCCACTCAAAAGACAGAGACCCACTCGCACCCCCACGCTGCCCCATCCTCAATCAATAACTCTTCTTTTCCTTCGTCCACCCCTGTAATTAACAATTAATTAAATTACTCACACCTTCAATTACTCTGTCTTACGACTTCCTACTGCACCGCGGGGGAGCAATTAAATCCACTGCCCTGGAAACCAATGCTCACTCCACAGTAATCAATTAACACATGCTCAGAGTCACACGTGAAGAAATGAGGCACTTTTTCATTTGACACACATCCTCCACTCTCATCGTTGACAATTATTAACTACGTACATGTTACCTAAGGTCATCCCTCTGTCAACTCTTACTTTTAACTATTAATAATTCCCCACAATTTCAGCACGTACATAATCTTTCGCCCTCATCTTTCAGCATGGGACAGTCCAAGCCATGTGCATTTTCCACCTGAGTCATAAGGCAACTTTTAATTCGTTTCCCGCGTCAATTAACCTGAACTTTGTTTGGGATCGTCCACAAATGACGTCATTTCTAGGCTTAATGGATCTTCTCTTCCACATGTTAAAGATATTAATTTTCGTAATGGTTGGGCTGATGATAGGAGGGTGCTAAAAGGAGTGAGTTCGCCATGACGTTATTTGCGGACGATCCCTTTCCAAAACTGTTTCTTATTTTGAAAAAGAGGATTTTCTGCTGTGTGAACAAAGGAAATAAGAGGCCCCAGGAGAATTGGACAAGACAGGAGATGATGTGTAGTGCGATGACCTTTTGTCTGTAGCAGCGGTGGCACACGTTTTCATTTTTATTCCGCATCTTCTTCTTGTTTCATTTTTTGTCAAGTAAAAGATGAATCTCCACTTCTACTTCGTCACTCGCAGGTGTTCGTTACTCCTTCACTTAGGTCTGATTGTGATCTCATTTGTCTACAAACTACAAATTGCAGCAACCCCCAATTATTTAAATTATGCATACAGACTAGACTCGCCGGGACCGGTACCGGTACTGGTGCCGTAGCCAATAATGGAACATACGGAAAACCGGAATTTGATTTTGACATAATTATTGTCATTTATTAGTGTAATTTAATTCCCCATTACGATCCAATGCAGAGCACACATATTAAGCAGTCCATATTTTTTGATGTTATCACACAGATACTCTAATTACGTAGATTCGAGTAACAAGACGAGAATTTAGGAACTTGAAGTTGAAGAGTTGAAGTAGAAAACAATAGAAGATTTGTAACAACTGATCACGTTCCCATCCACATCCACTTGGCCAAGAACAGAGAGAGAATTAGCGGACATGTTTCGCCTGGTTCACCGAACTCCAACGCAACCAGCCAATAAACTTTGTTATCCACCACCCGCCCTTTTCCATTATGTCTACTTTTAGTCATTACCCCACCCGGATTTTGTAACTTGGAAATGTTGAGTGGCTTCTATTTTCTAGTCACTCAGCATTCCAAGAAGTCACTAACGAATCACCTGCTAATTTTCTACACTTACTTGTACAAAGATTTAATCTCAACCTTCCATCTCACTTTTTATCCCGAGTCATTCACATCCACTTGCACAAAAGACACTTGTTTTAAGCGATTCCAAAGTCAACCATGAAAACACTGATTTTCAGTGCAGTTGCAGTCGCAGTTTTCACTTTTCTTCCACCCGCCCAGTGCACTAAGGATAAAGTGTGTGGTGTGAAGGACGAGGACATCTCCTGCCCAAATTACCTCGCCAATATTGTCCCCGTAAGTAGCACTACTTAAATTGTGATCACTTATATAAAAGAGCAGGACAAAACTTGGTGAATCCTGATTTCGTGAGATTCCGTGTTTTGTGTGGTCGAAAATTAAATTGAATTCCAACTTTTTGAATTTATTAAATTGTCAGCTGATCATTGCTGTGGTTTTAATTGTTGGCAGTGCTTTGAATTTGTGACTTGATTAATTGATCCGCAGTTGAACGAAAATGATCTGCCGAAGGATCTGGACGAGTGGGAGATGCCGCCGGAAATTGCCAAAAACTACCCGTACTACCTCTCTGGCTTTGACTACGAAGACTGTCCAAGTAAATTACACGTTCCTAAATTATTCAAATTAAATTACCCATTTAACTTTTGAGAAGACGTGTGACCGCCATGGTTTATTTTCGGTGCAGTCTGGGTAGTGGAGATGGGGAAGTACGACATGCGCAAGATTGTGGCGGGCGGCCCCGAGTCCATCAAAATGTTCAACAACTTCACGAGGCAAGGTGCCTTGCGGATTTACAATAGTCACAAGTTGCAGGATCCCACGAATTCTTTTGTGAGCTACATCATCGACTTTGAGGGACTCGAACGGCGGCAGCTCACTGACCTCACAAGTAAACAATCCACTATTTTGTAACTACTTTGTAGATAGAGCATTTTGATTTTGGGTGAAATTGGAAATTGCGGGTCATTGAGGTCATTAGGTCATTCTGGATCACTTATTCTCACGAATATTCTGTGTGTCTAATCCTGCTCTGTTTCTTGGCGTATCACAGCGGTGACTTACATCCTGAAGCTGGCGTTGGAGTGGGGAAGGGCCCTCGGGAGACACACGCGCATCGTATTCATTGTCAATGGTAAACCCACAATTAGCAATCCACGTGATCTTCATTAAAATTAACTCTGTAGTTAATTGTGCAATACCATATCACGCATTTTTGCCTTATAAAAAAAGTAAATTCTTAATAATATCCCCCCCCCATTTTTTCCAGCCAACTACATCACAGAGCTTCTCCTGAATTTAGTCAAACCCGCGATGGGAGGGGTTCTCGGAGTTTCGGAGGTGTACGGGACGAACCGGGAGAGGTGGGCCCCGCGTCTGCTCCGAGAATTCCCCAAGGATCAGATCCCCGAGTGGTACGGCGGCGCCAAAGGCTTCAAGCCCCTCACAGTCCACGGATGACAAATACAACCCACTAATTACAGGATGGTTCATAAAAGCTGTCACGCAATTTACCACTCTTTCATAACACACACGCCCCATGTCATTAGTTCCAAATTGCGTAAACGCGGCTATGTTCAAGACATGTAGCACCTCATTAATACTTGAGTAGACTGACCATACAGATTGGACTACCCCTAACGCCTGGAAGTCACGTGCAGCAACCACGAGTACCTAATTAGGAGTAACTATCTATCAAGTTTATAGGACAAACTTGGCACGTAAAAACTGTAAAAAAATGTGAATAAATTATTGACTAATCACAGTTAATTAATCTGCGCCTTCATTGTTTATTTACACTTGACTCCCATTCAACATTCAGCACCTAATTAAAAATTCCAACTGTTCTTGACTCTGACTCTCACGAGGGAAGCACGCAGCGCAGTTGTCATTTCATGTTAACAATTTTAAAAACACAAAGAGCTTCGATGGGGATGGCGATGTACTCGGCACGATTGGATCTCGAACCTGGTTTTAACCAGTAAAAAACCGGCCACTACTGGTTTAAACCAGTCGGTTAAAACCGGGACTGGCAATTATTCATGTTGAGTGTCTTTTGTATCTCATCCCTGGGAAAACCGAGTTTTTACATTTTGTGATCGGCAAAGTGAGTTTTTTTGGTACTACTTAACTATACGTGTAATTTTCTTAAACCTGTCGACTTATCGTACAAAGTGTAGCGCCATTCCCCTGTTAACCTTGAAAACGAGAAATCCTGACCTAAACTTGAAAAAATGACGAATGTTGCAATGCAACCAAAACTGGTAAAATCAAAAACTCACGTTTTTCAGTTTAATAATAAGTCGTAATTGATAATTATTGTGTAACCCCCTTAATTAGTAATTCGTTTTTTGGCAGGAGCCAGACCAGACTAATATAAAGAAATAAATTTATTATGAGACGGGACCACGTGTCCCTCGTGAGTGCGGATTCCTGTCCATGCGGAACTCTTGGGAAATGAGATTGTGTTCAGAGTTGGGGCTGATATTACGTAGCAAATGGAGTCTTGATTGGGTATGTAAATAGCGGATAATTAGCGTTTTCCGCAAGAATGGACTTGATAGCGCAATGAATTGGGAATTGCGTCAGTTTCTGGTGATTTGCTTCTTTGTTGGTGTTGGAGAAATGGTAACGGCGACTGAGGTGGAGTGGTGTGGAAGAAGGTTGGACGTCAAATCTCCTTCCTGCACCTCATTTTTAATTCCGCTGTTAGCCTCTCATGGCTCTTCCCATGGACCTTTCACACTCGCAACACGTTTCCTAACGAGTCTCTATCTTCTCCAATGAAACTAACAATGTCGTACATCCCACATTTAGCAAGACAACGCTCCCCGCTTAGCGACCCAACAATAGACTCCACTCAATCCCCTTTCCACAGACACACTCCAATGATTGACTTATTAATAAATTCCCAGGAACGAGTTAAGTCCACACAGATCATCTCGCTTGTCTATCATCACAATTCACATTTCCATTTTTTCTTCACTTCTTTCCACTTCTTTCCTTCTTCTCTTCGTTCTTTTCCTTCTCAGCGCCTGTCGATCGCCTCCTTAAAAAAAATGTTAAATCCGCAACAAGTTATTTTTTAATTCAATCAGAACCACTTGAAAAAAAAATTATTGCATTCGTTATTACGATACGTACTAATGCATCCACTCACGTTAAGTTTCCCATTACGAGTGATTATCCATTTAAAGTTTTGTTCTCCGTCACATGCAAATTCAAGTCAGTCCACGGCCACTTCTTCATCCTGCCCCAGCACCTCCTGCAGACAGACGGATTAGAGGCGGTGCGGTGTCTCAATTTATATATTTATTTTAATCTCATCATTAGTCTAATTTCACTAGTTTTCAATATGGGGACTCCACTTCTTTCCACGTTGATCGCATTAGGAGCATTCGCAGTCCTCGTTTTTGCGAGTGCCACGTCCGAAGAGTCATTAAGGCCGGAAAATATCTTAACCACTCCGAATCCTGCCAACGAGTCGAGATTAGCGCACAATAAAGTTGATCTCTCGGATCCGGATGCTTTAAACAAAATCTTGCAGGTACGTTAACGGAATTTTTTTCTTAGTGATTAGTTGGAGTAGAAAACTGGGATTAAGATTTAATGTTGTTGTGTGCAGTTGTCCCAGGAAGACCTGTCGAACGACTTGGAAGGATGGGAGACGCCGGCTGAGATTCTCAAGAACTACGTCTACTACCTCTCCGGCTTTGACTACGAGGATTGTCCAAGTAACTAATTTTAATTCACTTTCATATCCACTACTTTCTTGATCGAGGTTAAGTAGGTATGTAACTAATTCATAATTTGGCTCGTCTGCATCTACAGTTTGGATAGTGGAGATGGGAAAGTACGACATGCGGAAGATCGTGGCGGGCGGACGGGAGTCGATGGAGGCGTTTGATAATTTCACGAGACAAGCGGCTCTGCGGATTTACAAAAGTCACAAAATTCGGGATGAGAGCAACAGCTTCGTGAGCTACATCATCGATTTCGAGGGACTTAAACTCAATCAGCTCACTGACATTCGAAGTAAGTCCTCCATTTTGCATAACATTTTTAAAAAACATAAAATTCAAAACCTAATGAATGATTAGTACTGACTGATAATTTAATTGAGTAATTAATTAATTAATATTAACTACGAAACATAGCTGTGACGTACATTTTGAAGCTTGCGAGTGAGTGGGGCGAAGCCTTGGGGAAACACACTCGCATCGTCCTAATTGTCAATGGTAGAAAAACTAAATCAAATTAATATATTAAATCTGTTAATCCTATTTTAAACGCCATAATTTGAATAAATCAGTAACTTTATGCTTCTTTTACCTAACTTTTCTATTTTGCAGCCAACTACATCACAGAGCTACTCTTAAACCTGGTGAGGCCCATCTTCGGTGGGATTCTGTCGCACACGGTCGTCTTCGGCTCAAATCGGGAGAGATGGATCCCGCGACTTCTCCGGGAATTTCCTAAAGATCAGATCCCCGAATGGTACGGAGGTCACAAGGGCTTCACGCCCATCAGTGTCTATGGATGAAGCAAACTCGTGAGCAGCGCATGAGGCGCCAACCTGCAGAAAAAACAGACACCGCCATTAATTATTTTTTGATTAAATATATTGTACCACTCTTTGTTTTATGTACTAATTATTACCAACTAACTATAAGCTATCTCATAAGGAAACTTGAATGTATCCCACAAAGTGAATTGTGATAAAAACTAACTCATGTAGTTAGTTAGTAAAAAAATAATAAAACGAAACGTATTTGTAATAAACTTTGCTGGAGAATGAAAAATGCTAGAGCAACAAGAACAAAGTGGCCAAGTGTCAGTTTTTTGCATCACTTAATTGCACCACAACCCCAACAATCAACGCGAACAACTACGACGAAGTATCAGCAAATATCATGTTCCCACCTAATGGCAAGTCTTATCGCGTCTCACAACCACAACTACTACAAAACTAAACAACTTTATCCATTTAATTGTTGCACCTTAACTAAAGAGTAGTCGAGAAAATAGGGAGAAGTTTTCACCACTAATTAAAATAATCCTTGAACTTCACATGCTGATGCTGAGTGAGACCGAGACGACGGGAACTTTTGGAATTAATAATGCACATTTTTAATAATTCTCAAGAGAACTTTTCGCACACTCGCAATACCACCACAAAAAATGAGATAATAATTTATTGCAAATTGAATCTGATCCAGCAGAGAAGGCGGAATTATTGGGATTCAGCAAAAACCAGAAGAACAGAAGTAGAACCTGTACCTGAATTTGAATCAGCATGAAGTGGTAGTTACATATGTCGTGAGAAAAGGAATAACAAAAGATCTATTTTTTGTTTACATCATAATTATTACGTCTATCTACTACACGATCCACAATACTTAATTAGATCTGTAATAAATCTACTTGATGTGCAGTTAGAACGTTTTCGTTTTCAATTTCCTTACCGAATTCTTCTAGTGTCTGGATGAGCAGTCGATGAAGTGTGGGAGTGCAGTGTGGATCTCTCAACTTTTACAATTACTTTTTTTCAAAATTTTCATTAAACAAAAAAATATTTTCCCAGCCACTGACTGCAAGTCCTACTCTACATCCAATCACACTTTTCCTTTTATTTTTTCACAATTTTTTCTTAAACCGTGCAACTACTTTGACGCTCGCTGTGTTGACAGTTTGACAGATTTTTTTTAACAATTGTGCTAATTTTATTTTTCATCCACTCAAAAACTTTATAGAGTGTGAAATTCCTGTGGATTCCACCAGAATGAAGTTTCAGACCGGAAACAGAATTTCACTCGTCATTTTCGTATTTTGCCTTCAAGCCTTTTTTTCCTCCTCAACTTCAACTGAAGTCAATGAACAGCAGCAGGAGAAGGAAGCGAAAACGCTGAGCGAGTCACAAGTGAAAATTCAAATTGAAAAAAATGAGGGTGAAACTCAAACTTTAAAAACTGGCGCCACGGAAATGAGCACTGCTAAATCACCGCCCATAGAAGAACTACATGGTTTTAGCCCATCGCAAAATATATCCGATGCTGGCGATAATGTAATATTCGCAATTATTCTAATTATTTGATAATTTTAAATTGAAAATGCCCGAGATAAAATGGTTAATGAAAGGAAAAATTTGATTTTGCAGTTTATAGCAGACGGGGAACGAGACATTCAAGATCTGCTCTACGGCAGCGGCAGCGGATGGGAGGCGCCTTTAGAAATCCTTGAAAATTATCCCATTTATCTGAGTGGCTATGATGACGAAAATCGACCAAGTGAGAGCGCCAAATATGAATTTATGTCGCGGGTCTTCTTAATTAGTTTTCCTATTAAATGACTTGCATAATTTGATTTGATTTGTTTAATTGTTTCAGTTTGGGTGGCAGAGCTGGGGAAGTTCGACATGCGTCGACTTGTTGAGGGTGGGGAGGAGATGATGGAGTCCTTTAACGAATACGTCCGCCAACTCATCTCCATCATGCTCAAGTCCATTCGAATGAGATCCACGGAAGAGGAGCCCGTGGACCGCGGAATCTTCCTCATCGACTTTGACCACATGCGCCTCTTTCAACTCGCCCATCTTCCAAGTCAGTACATTTACAAACAATCGTATTTTTAAAAGGCTCATTTTTAATTCAGTGTCTGTGTTAACTTGTTTATTTCACTTCTGACAGCCATTCGCTACTGCTTGGGGCTCATGCGCCAGTATCGTCACCTCATTGAGGACCACATGGATAAAGTCTACATCATAAATGGTATAAGCTTACTAATTAATCTTATTCTTATAATTCATTAAAAGCCGTGCACTTTTAATTCGTCGTCCGCGAATACGTATTTAGTGTAACTGCATACATTTTGTTGATCAAATAACCCAGCAAACTTTGTGGCGGAGTCCGGATTGAACCTGGCCCGCCCAATCCTGGGTCACATGATGTCCCGATTTGAAATCTACGGGACGAACAGAGCTCGCTGGCTCCCTAAGCTTCTGCACGCCTTCCCCAAAGACCAACTTCCGGAGTGGTACGGCGGAAACAAGAACCACAGGCCACTCCTCATCTACGGATAGAAGCAGGAGAAAACTCAGAAAATTAATTTATGCCAAAAACTGATAAAAAAGAATTCGACGCAAAAACTTGATTATTTTTGTTATTACTTCTGATATCTCATTACAAACTCAAAGGCAATACTTTGTAATGCGCCAAAAAAAAGTAATTGAGGAGGTAATTGCATACTACAGACTTGTAAATAAAAAGAATAAAACAGCAGAGACAGAGATAAAAAATAGAGATGAGGATGTGAATAAGAATTGAAATCAGATGACGTGAGGATGTGTAGAAAATTCTGATAATTGCGTCGAGAGTCCAGACGGGATCGTCCATAAATGATGTCATGGACAACTTTTCGTTTTTCTAATAAACCCATCCACTATAACAATAGATTGCGTGTTTGTTTAAAACTTCTTTAAAAGGGGAAGATACTAGCACCCACCCACCCAGATAGTGACATCATTTGTGGACGACCCCTTAAGGCGGATGCGGCACGGGAAGATGGAAAGACTCACTATAGTCAGAGGAGCTTAAGAAAGATGTTGATCTTGGAAAAACGAGTTGTGCGAGTCTCTTTATTGTTTGTGGATCAACACTGGGAATTGCATAATAAAATTAATTCTCAAGATCAAATGATCCACATGTATGTAAATAGTCATTTATCGGAATTCTTTAATCTGCATCTCTTCCCCTCTTTACTTCCTCTCGTCTCCATCTTCGTCGCTGTCATTTCACTTGAATCTCAGTCAGTCAGTCTTCCACCTTCGCTCATCTCCGTCGCTTTCATTCCAGCATTCAACGCACTATTCTATTTAGCATCCTTTAATACTGTCGAGCCATAATTTGCAAATAATTTGCAATTGTCTCCAAAATCCAAAATGAAATTCAACCAAAGCGCCTTCCCGCTTTTTCTTGTCATCGTCTTAGTCCTCGTTCACTCTTCGTTCGGACAAACGGAAGCAGACCCCAACGCAGCTGCTGCTGGAGACCAAAACTTTGGACTGGAGAACATCACCAGTTTCCTGGAAGCTCTCCAGCAACAGCAGAACGAACCGTCCAATGAAACAAAAACCTCTCAAAATGTAACCGGAATAAACGTTCAAATCCTCCTTTGTGCACAAAGTGTTTTAGTTAATTAATTGAATTATTTTATTTTAAATTAGTTGATCTCTGGATCTGATTACGATGAGCTGGACGGATGGGAGGCGCCATTGGAGATTCAAAAAAATTACCCCTTCTTTTTAAGCGGCTATGACGATGAAAATCGGCCAAGTGAGAAATTTACACATTTTTAATCCCTGGGTTGCTGTCAATTATTCGATAATTTTTAAATGTTTAAAAACTGGCGGGTGTTTTGTTTTGTGTTTTCGTTCGAGTTCAGTTTGGGTGGCAGAGCTGGGAAAGTTTGACATGCGGAAGCTCGTTGAGGGAGGGAAAGAGACGATGGACGCATTCCGCACGTACGTCAAGAAATTAATCGGGGTCATGCTCAAGTCCATCAAAGCGCGCTCCACCCCCGAAGCCCCCGTCGACAGAGGCATCTTCATTGTGGACTTTGACGAGCTGAAACTACTTCAACTTGCGCATCTTCCAAGTTAGTTATTTGACAGTCACTCACTTTTGGTGTAAGTTGTTCAAAATTTAAATTTCCCGCCTTTTTTTCAGCTATCAGCTACTGCTTAGGACTCATGCGCCAGTACCGCCATCTCATCGAGGACCACATGGACAAAGTTCACGTCATCAATGGTAATTAATCCACCATTTAGAACAGGTGCCTAAATGTGACCACACGCCCAAGTGTAAACGATGAAAATGTCATTTTCTATTGTTCACACTAAGGGACTTGTTCACATTTAAGCAGCCCGCTATAATTAACTTGCAGATTGTTAATTCGACTATTAATTAATTTGTGATTTTTTAAATTTTGAAAAAAGCCAACTTCGTCGCAGAGTCAGCTTTGAATTTGGCGCGCCCAATCTTAGGACACATGTTTACCCGTTTCGAAATTTACGGGACAAACAAAGCGAGATGGCTCCCAAAATTACTCCGTGCCTTACCTCGAGACCAACTCCCAGAATGGTACGGCGGACCCAAGGATCACAAGCCTCTTATCATTTATGGATGAAAACAGCGCGGATTACCAATTAAAAAGCGCGCCAAATTTGAAATGTTTTGAACTTTTAAGCACCGACTTGACTTCCTTATATGCTTGTGTAATTGCCTCTGTTAATAATGTTATTATTAAAAATTGTGTGTGGGTAAGATATTATGTACTGTGTTTCATAAACAGTGCTATTAGCTTGTAACAAAGATATCGTTAATTTAATGGACCACTAATAAAATGTTTATTGTTGACTTATTGTAACTATTATTTGGTGGAAAAACTTGTTATTAATCACAGAAGATCAAGCGATCTTGCATGTGTTGTCAGATTCCATTTGTGTTACTGGTGTTAATAAGAGGAACAAGAGAACTTATCCTTGAGGTCACGAGGTCACGTCAACAAAATTATGACAATGGGCCATCATTTTAATTTTCCTGTAGAGCAGTGCTTTCAGTTGTTTAGTTTTTACACGATGCGAATTAGATTCGAATGTAAACAATGATTTTTTTTAAACGAAATTGAAAGCGACGTAAATTCAAAAAGAAGTTTACATATTTCGTCTGTTAGTGCGAGGCTTTAACACGCAACCTGCCGCATGTCCAACATCTTCTCATGCCATCTTCCTTTTGCCCACAGATTATTTTTCGAAATGCAATGCCGATGGAACTGTCTCGTAAAACACGCAAATTGAATTTGTTTAAAGTTTAAAGGCGCATCATGAAAAATCAAAAATCAGGAAAGTTGAGTAAAAACATTGAAGTAATAATAATAATTGTAGAATTAAGACAAAAACTGAATTGTTCGCTACGGGACCTTCACGTCCTCCGTCTCTACGAACAAAAACAAGAGTGGCCATGATGTAATTAGAGGTAAGGTATTATGTAAGCACTTAGGGGTCGTTCATAAATGATGTCATGAATGAAATGTCGTTTTTCACATAAACCCACCCACACAATAGAATGAATTTCGTATCGCATTGCTTAAAGTGCAAAGTTGACTAGATTCCACCCGCCTATATGTTTAGTGACATCATTTGTGGACGATCCCTTATAACAATGCGACTTCCTTTCCTCGGCCCAATTTGCCCCAAAGAAATGGTGATGTTTATTGAGGAACGAAGGAGGATAAAATTAAGATCTCAATGTCAATTAAGTGCGAAGGAGAACTGGACTGGATATTAATTAGCGTCGTTAACAGTTGCAACGGTTAATTGTGGTACAAAAGGCGGCGATTTAATTCCGCTGGATCCACATCTCTTCCGAGTCCCAAAAGGACCACAACTCCGCTTCCGCATAGTCGCGATTTAAAGTGATTTAATTAAATACTCGTGTGCTTTATTGTTGCCTATGGTGATTTATTGCAAGTAAAATACGGAACAAGACGAAGCCATTTCCACGTGGAAAATGAAGCTGCATTTTTTGGGAGCTCTGCTCTGCCTTGTGATCTCGTGGGAGTGTGTGCTGGTGCTGAGCGAAGATGTGACGGAGTTAGTGACAGAATCTGTGACTGAATCTGCGACAGATGCGATTCTGGATCCTGTCACAGAGGCAACGGAAGATACTGTAAACTGGATTTT